>CM056744.1:61250171-62500171 GCA_029851415.1 Eretmocerus hayati | reverse complement strand
TGCCTAGGGCTTTTTAATGATTTTTTATTGAATATTGAGTCAGAAATTCCGCAAGCCTCGCGAAATATCCCTGAGTCAGAACAGTCAGGTTTGTTCCAAGCAAAACTTCCGGCAATCGAACTCCCTACATTCTCGGGTGATATTCAGGATTGGTCGAATTTCCATGACTGTTTTGATGAAATGGTTGTTAAAAAGGCTGGTATCGCTAACGTTTTCAAAATGAGCTATTTACGTTCTGCTCTTAAAGGCGAAGCTGCCGAGCTTCTCGCAGAAGATTCCGCCTCTGGTAACAACTTTGATTCAGCCTGGCAGAAAGTGAAGGATTATTACAGCAACAATCGTTTGTTGGTATCAAAATTGATATCAAAGTTGATGTCGATAAATAAAATGGAATCGGATTCTGCCTCCGAAATAAGTCGTATCCGAAATGGTGTAAATAATATATTGAAAGCTCTCAAAACCCTCAATTGTCTAGTTGACGCTTGGGACCCTTTCATTATTTTTTTGATTGTTATGAGACTCACCCCATCCCTACAGAAAGATTGGGAGTCTCATGTAGCTAAATCAGAGAATCCAAAACAGTGCCCTGCTTACCAAACGCTTGATGGCTTTCTTGAAACGCAGAGATTAGCTCACATCCAATTCGAAAGTGCAAATAGTGCGACGGGATTACCAGACAATTTATCCCAGTCTAACTCTCCTGCAGATTCCAAAAGTCAAAATAAGGGCCAGGGTACGAAAGCCAAAGATTCAAAGGAATCCCCCAAAGATGCTAAGGTTGTACATGTCAATCAAAAGGGCAAGAAGAAACCAAAATCATCTTGCAACATATGCGGAGGTCCTCATTTCTTCACATTTTGTGAAAGTTACAAGACCAAACCCATATCGGAAAGGAGAAAATACATTGCTTCTATTAAAAGGTGTTTCAACTGCCTTTCGGCTGAACATCTACTCCCGGAATGCGTGACTGAGAAACGGTGTACCGTTTGTAATGGTAAGCACCATACTACAATACACGAATCCAAACCTAACGCGGGTCACTCAACAGATCAGGTTCCAAAAATGAACTCGAATCCTCAGGCATCTACTTCATTGAATACGACTCATGTACAGCTGATTAAGCCTACGGTCGTCAAAAATCTTGTAAATAAGGAAGGAGTAGTCGGGGGGGAAATTTTAATTTCGACAGCCTGGGTAATAGCTGAATCATCCCACAGCTATGGCCAAAAAAATTCGTGCAGTTGTAGATCAGTGTGCGCAATCGTCTTTCATTTCTGAGAGTCTTTGCCAGCTACTAAAATTACAGAAAAAATCTGTTAGTGTTCCTACTACCACAGTCGGAGGAAAAAGCGGTCCCACTTGCAAGAGTATGGTCGAGGTGGTGATCAAACCTCATTTCCCTTCAAATAAACAATTTACCGTGGAAGCGTATGTGCTTCCCAAAGTCACCATATACGAACCCAATACTGATTATAAGGTTGAATGGAAACATCTGAAAGGATTGCGATTAGCAGACCCCTATTTCAACAAACCCGGAGGAGTGCACATGCTGCTAAGTGCTGAAATCCACGCACAAATTATGCAAAGTGGCCTCCGTAAAGGAAAACAAGGTGGTCCGATTGCAATGAAAACACATCTCGGCTGGATAATTTCTGGTCCAACGCTGTCACCTAGGACAACGCGGCCAAGTATAAATCTGATTATGAATAATTCTGATCTCGATCTACACGAAGCCCTTCACTTATTTCTCGAATGTGAGGAAATTTCGGATAAGAGAGTCTGGTCAGAAGACGAAAAGAAGTGTATCGAACATTTCAAAAATAATGTTACTAGATCCGAATCTGGTAGATACAGTGTAAGACTACCCAGAAAGCCCAATTTTCCTGAATCAGGAGGACTAGGTGATTCTTACTCTAAAGCTTTACAAATTTTCTACAGCTTGGAGAAGAAATTTGCAAAAAATCCCAAGTTTAAAGAAGCTTATGTCAATTCCATACGTGATTATCAAACACAAAATTTCATGCGTCCGATTTTTTTGGATACGATCTCTCGTAATGAATGTTTTTTCCTACCACACCATGGAGTAATGAAGGAAAATAGTTCCACTACCCCAATTAGGACGGTTTTTAATGCTTCCATGTTAACTGAGAAAGGCTGTTCCTTGAATGATTATTTATATTCGGGGCCAAACTTACTGCCAGATCTCTTCGATTTGTGCACGCGCTGGCGTCAATACCCGTACGTATTCGTAGCTGATATAAAACAAATGTTCTTACAAATTGGTGTACATATTGACGATCAACATCTCCAAGCAATGCTCTGGAGAGAAGATGCTTCTGATAATCTTATGACATTTTTTTTGACTGTTCTGACGTTTGGCTATACTAGTTCTCCATTTCTCGCCATCATGGTACTCAAACAATTAGTTTCAGATGAAGGAAAAAATTTTCCTTTGGCTTGTGAAGTCGTTGACGAGGAAAGCTTCATGGATGATATTTTGTCCGGTGGTTTCTCTATTGAAGAATCGGTACAAAAACAATCGGATACTATTCAGTTGCTCAAAAAAGGAGGTTTTGAATTGAGAAAATGGCTGTCAAATACCCCTGAGCTGATTCAAAGCTTGCCAAAGAACTCATTAGCGTCCGAAAACCCTTTACAGGAAGAATTGCAGTTCTCAGTGCTAGGTATCAGTTGGTCACCCTCTGAAGACTGCTTCAAATTCAACTGTTCAGTGGAGCCATTGACAGGCCCACTCACGAAACGAATAGCCTTGTCAAAACTTGCGCGGATTTTTGATCCCATGGGTTGGATCACGCCAACGGTAGTTACTGGTAAAAAATTCGTACAGTCACTCTGGATTAAGAACAAATCATGGGATGAAATACTACCAGATGATATTCGAAAATCTTTTGAAGAATGGTATTCCTCCTTATCATTCATATCAAATTTGAGAATTCCTCGATATTTAGGTATCAAAGATTCGCTACAAAGATATGAACTACATGGATATTCTGACGCGTCTTACGTTGCTTGCGCCGCGGTCGTCTATCTCAGGATTCTGGACAACAATGTCAAGGTCTCATTGCTTGGCGCGAAATCAAAATTGTCTCCCTTGAATGTGCGATCTACACCCAAGCTTGAATTATGTGCAGCTTTGATGGCTGCGAAATTGCTTAGACGTTTTGCCCTAGCTCTAAAATTGGAGTCTTACAGTATTCATGTACATTGTGATTCACAAGACGTTCTGCATTGGATGAACAAACAATCATCAAATTGGCAGACCTTTGTCGCCAACAGATGTGCAAAAATCAAAACTATGATTCCTGGAGCTACGTGGCACTTCATTGAGGGAAATAAAAATCCGGCCGACATGGCATCCCGAGGGCGCTTAGGGGAGGAGTTGATCTCTGAATCGCTGTGGTGGGAAGGTCCGTCAAATCTACGTGACAATATAGATGATTGGAGTAAAATCAACTATGTTAATTCAAAGCACGTCGATTCCACAGTAGAATCAACTGCACAGCTCAAAAAAGAGCCAAAAAGCGTGAACACGATAGTTTCCACCAACGATCAAGTCGAAATTTGGCCTCTAGTGAACAAATATTCTTCCCTAGCAAAACTCCTTCGCATCACGGTATACGTAATGCGTTTCATCACCAAATTACTACAAAAACCTAGATTGACCAGGATTAATGAGCGTGTCTCACCTGTTATTTCGAATTTCCCCAGAGTCTCTGAAAATTTGATAGAGCAAGTAGAAATCCGTCAAGCTAAACTCATTTGGACTTATCTCACTCAAATAACTTTCTTTGCGCCTGAATATAAGACGTTACAAAGAGGCAAGCCTGTCGAAAAGTCAAGTCCTATTGCTAAACTTAACCCAATTCTACGAGATGGACTCATCTGCGTAGATGGTAGGTTGAGAAACGCAGAGATAAGTGATGATGAAAAATATCCTTTCATCTTGCCAGCTAAATCGACTTTCTCGTCACTATTGATCAAGTACTTCCACCAGGTCTCTCTACATGGTGGAATACAGTTAACGTTATCTCTTATCAGACAAATGTTTTGGATTCTTCGTGGCAGGAGCGAAGTCAAAACGCACATTAATCGATGTAAGAGTTGTCTTACGTACAGAGCCTCACGCCCGTACCAAATGATGGCTGCTTTGCCTCGGGAACGCGTGACACCTTCTCGACCCTTCAGACGATCAGGCGTTGATTACGCGGGACCATTCCAACTGCTTGCTTCGCGTATCCGCGGTCAAATATCATATAAGGGTTATTTTATAATTTTCATATGCCTGGCTACCAAAGCGATACATTTAGAAGCTGTGTCAGATCACAGTACTGACGCTTATCTAGCAGCATTCAAGCGTTTCACATCTCGCAGAGGTCCCTGCGAGACAGTCTGGAGCGATAATGGTCTAAACCTTATTGGCGCAGACGCCGAGCTCCGTAAGATGTTCAAAAAGGGGTCAAACTATAGTAGATTCATTTCCCAATCCCTTAGCAATTCGGGTACTACGTGGCGGTGGATTCCACCCAATGCCCCACATTTTGGAGGAATTTGGGAAGCTGGGGTTAAGGCAGTGAAGCATCACCTCAGGAGGGTAGTGGGAGAAACGATTCTCACGTACGAAGAGTTTTCTACGTTGCTATGCCAGGTTGAGGCCTGTCTAAACTCTAGACCTCTAATGCCCTTGAACGACGACCCATCAGACCTATCAGTTTTGACACCAGCACACTTCTTGATTGGGGAGCAATCTCTCCTATTGTTGGAAAATAGAATCGCCGATGATAAAATTCCACCTCTCCGTCGTTGGAAACGCACGACTCAGATGGTACAACAACTATGGGAACGCTGGTCCCAACAATATCTACAAAACCTGCAGAGAAGAGTTAAATGGATCGACCCTCAGCCAAATTTTAATGTAGGAGATTTGGTTTTGGTCCGCAATGAGAATACCCCTCCAGCTCGCTGGCCCCTTGCTCGAGTTGTAAAAGTGTTTCCTGGAAGAGACGGAAAAGTCCGTGTCGTTCAAGTCCGGACGGCTACTACAATCCTCGATCGTCCAATAGTAAAGCTCGTCAGGCTTTCTCCAGCAGAAGACAACGACTTGTAGACTTGCAGTCAAATCTTTGATGCTGTGCAGTGTTTTAGTACAAGATAAAGTGACTGAAGACAATATAATTCATAGACATTTTTGAAAAATCTGATTTTCTATTATTGAACTACTGATGAAATCTAATGATCCTATTATCACTGATTATTTACTGATGAAGATGATATTTTGATTTATAATTTTAAAGTATGAAATGTAAACCATAGCTTCATGAAACTACATGAATTGAATTTTCTATCTAATTTATTTATCATTTTTCCGAGGTGGGAGGATGTTGATGTACACACCGTTGATATATTGTACGCGATTACACTCACACCATTACATCCGCCTAACGTTAGTCAAAAGGATAGTATACAACATCATAGTACGGCCTGAGCCGACTGCCCAGCTCCGATTTGCTCCGTTTTAACCAGTCTCTGCGTGGATCGCGCGCGGCGCGGACATGACACACAATCCCACCTCGGACTTGTACAATTTTAGTCGCAATAAATTACTCATTTGTTCTAAAAGAACATGAAGGTGTTTTTCCTGCATCGAACCGCACACTTAATCGAACACCACTCCTCACCATTGGAAGCAGTTGGCTAATAGCAAGATCAATCCATTCGTTTCTATAACGCAAGAGATGGTTAACCGAATAGACGATTGAAACAAATGTAGAATATCTTTTTTCGATCTTGGAGGACTGGGTTCGAGGATTTGGAAGGATCTCCCTCGATAGGAAGATTTTATTTTCGACGTTTCATCTGCTTGGTTCGCAGACCTCTTCCGGAGAGACAGCTCCTATACAAAAATTTTCGCACATAACACATCGTGAATTCATATCACTAAAATCACAGTTGTGAAAATACAATAATACTACTCTCAACAATCCATTTAATCAATCAAATTAAAACCAGATGATCGAGACCAGACGAGTTCATAATAAGAGCCGTTCGTCTCTTGTCAATAACAAAAGCTCGTGTGAGATAGATGTGGCGACCAGAGCGAGCAGAAGGTCTGGCTTCCATACAAGTATACCAACACAAGAATATCAACCATATGGTCGAGTACGCATGATTTCATTCAAAAATCTGCTATTAAGGAGGCTCCAGCTTCAGAGTGAATCCCGTCATTGAGACACGGAAAAATACTACCTTGTAGCTGGAATCACGGTTGATCGTATGCTGTTTCTCAAAAGGTATGTTGCCGACTGTTCGGGAGCCGAGGTGCTTCCTTTGGGGTTGGAACAC
Source organism: Eretmocerus hayati (assembly GCA_029851415.1). Lineage (NCBI taxonomy): Eukaryota > Metazoa > Arthropoda > Insecta > Hymenoptera > Aphelinidae > Eretmocerus > Eretmocerus hayati. Next base: position 62,493,811 of record CM056744.1, on the reverse strand, counting down.
GGGGATGAGGAGTCTGGAGCGGGGTTGATGATCCAAGCCAGTGATTTGTAGAGTTCGTGTAACTTCACAAAAAATCACATTTATTCACTAAAGCTTACGATCTAAATACACGGTTTGTCACACGCGTTCAGTGCACTAAATCAGTCGTGCAAGGATGCACTTTTCTCACAATCCGCGGGCACAAACAAAAGGTACTTTGGTCGATATGATCGGCCGATAGTCGATATATATGTATATATAATAAGAGATCGTCGCGTGTACGGAGTGAAAAACGATCCGCCGTGGGCCTTGGTCAAGGCTGAACTTTATGCCGCACAAGGCACTAGAGTGTAGGTCCGCCGTGGGTCAATATTGAGGCAAAACTGATTTCGAGCTGCGTGAGCTCTATTGAGAAAAGAGGAAAGACACACGTAAGGATATTATCGTCTTAGTGAGATCGATCGCACGACAATACATATTAGAGTAAATTTGAGCGAGCGCTACTCGCTTCGCATACATAATTTCAATCCTGAACATATGCCCGGGTGCGAGATAGAAGATCTCGCAGAACTTTCGATTTAAATTGAGGTGAAATTTCAAGAGGAAGTGAAATTATGGTTCTGAATTAGGAACGATTATTTGACCCAAAATCGATCCAATTTTCATGGAGCGAGGAGGTTTCGACAGGATACAATGTTGTGGAATTTAGAGGGAATTGCTTAGTTAGACTAAAGGTCTGTCGTGGACGAATTAGTCGGGGGAGAAACAATTCTTTATTAGAAGTGATGAGAAAAAAAAAGTTTGATCGGGAATAATGAAAAATGAACAGAGAACGGACCATGTCAAGGTCGTGAGGGTTCCGAGATAGCTGGCATGTCATAGTCAAAAGCAAAGTCGTGCCCGGGTGTAACAAATTCTGTCTTACTTGAACTATGATCAGCTCGGACATAATCTCTATGGAGGTCATGTGACAAAGCTTACTCGACCGCGAATGTCTAAGGCCAATGATTTCGGAATCACAACGATTTTTATGAAACTCGAGGTTTTGGGAAGGTTTTTTGGATGCGTTGAACAGCTCCGAACACGAAGGTAAGAACATACGTGAATTTATATCATCATGAAAACTGATGATCTCGTAGGCAGTTGACATCGGTGTGACGCACGCAGGCGCCGGGGGTGATAAAATACAGCTATGTGTTTTAGTATGACTGTACACTGTGTACTGTAGTCACTCATACACTTTGATCACTCACTTTGTGGTTAGTCACTTTCTTAGAACTAAGTGGAGGTGGATCGGGCGCATCGGGATCACAATGTAGGAGCTTGTTGGTGGCCCTTGTGGTCTTTCCGTCGAAAGTCGGCATCGGCAACTCTGGAGTCCGGAACCCCACGCCTGGCTGCCCTTGAGCCGGCGCTGGGGCGTGACGATGAGTTTCGGCAACAATCGCAGACGTCTCAGCTTCCTGCAGCCTCTCGAGGATAAAGTCTCTGGCATTATCATACGCTACTTCGACTACCGTGATATTTTTATCCACGAAGTAGTCGTGCTGCAGGTCTTCGGGACTGGCTTCAGCATACAGCTCCGCGTGCAAGTTCTTGCACTTGTCCCATCCTTCGTCCAGTTTAGACAGGTGGTTCTTCAGCAGGTACTGAGAGGATCGGTCGTATTTTTTGACCTTTTCGGGGGCATTGATCATCGAATTAAGGATAATCTCTTGAAGTGCAAAGAGCTTTACATACTCCTTGCTCGGCATGGTGAGGTTGTGTGCGAGAATTTACACTACACGGATGAGTCACTTGTGCCTAGTATGCACGGTAAGGGGTGAGAACTTATGCCCAAATTGCACTATGAGAACATGGATGCACGAGGATGTGCAAGTCCAAGCTCGGGGTGGGGGTAGAGCGAACGATTGTGTATCACTCACATCACGAGCGTAGTACAAACTGATAGCTCTGAGGATATCCAGCTCTGAAAAAAGAAACTCGGCCGAGTGAGAGTAACTTCTAGCGACCACAAGTAGTACACTGTGGCGCGAGACAATTGAGGCTGATTCTGACGAAAAAAGAAAAAGAATCAGTACTATTGCGCTTTCACACGTGACATTCAGTGAGACTCGAGGTCCGCAAGTATTAAAAGCGGGTGAGTTCACAGCGTGAGCGGAATTGCAGCTGAGCGCGGAGTGAGGCGGGGTCGACCGTAGTATATAGTAATACGTTCACACATGCATGAGCATTAGGGTGGTCCTTATTTCCCAAGTTTCACAGATCCTCTCTCCCCCCCCCCTCTGGATACCTCCTTTGAACCGGAAAAACACGGGGAAAATTTTCTCCGAGCCCCTAGAGAGTGATTTAATAGTGCCTCAAAGAGCATCTTGCTTTGAAATTCAAGTAAAAAATAACGCTTCTTGTGATTTTTCTGCCCCTATGTTCGAGCTCTTGAAACTTAGTGTTTCTTCGCGAATGTAAAAGTGGAGATACATGTTTTCACGTGAAATCTGATGCTGAATCGAATTCCATCGTAACATTTGGACTAGGATGCCACCCAATACTCGTAAATTGCGTTTTCGAACGTGGAAAACATTTTTAGCGCGACTCTTTCATCTCATTTGAGTGTCTCAGGCGTCACTTACTCCCTCAAGATTAATCTAAACCACCTATATTGATGTAGAAAAACACGCTGAATTGGAATCCATCGTTATTTTCCAGGTATAATGTCACCCAACGTGAGAAAAATGCGTTTCTCCACCGAGAAAGCACCTTAAGCGAGTCTTTCACGCCCGAATCGAGTGTCTCAGGCGTCACCCACTCTCTCAAGATCAGTATGAACGACCTAATTCCATGTAAAAAAACACGCTGGGTTGGGATCCATCGTTATTTGCTAGGTATAATGTCCCCTAACGTGAGAAAAATGCGTTTTTACACCGAAAAAGTACCTCAAGCGAGGCTTTCACGCCCGAACCGAGTGTCTCAGGCGTCACTCACTCTCTCAAAATTCATCCTAACCACCTTCTTTCATGTAAAATAATCCGCTGAATTGGAATCCATCGTTATCTGCCAGGTATAATGTCGCCTAACGTGAGAAAAATGTGTTTTTCCACCAAAGAAGCTTCCTAAGCTCATCTTTCAAGCGGGAATCGAGTGTCTCAGGCGTCACGCACTTTCTCGAGATTGATCTAAACGACCTGATTTCATGTAAAAAACCACGCTGAATTGGAATCCATCGTTATTTCCTAGGTATAATGTCGCCTAACGTGAAAAAAATCCTTTCTTCCACCGAGGAAGCACCCTGAGCGCGTCTTTCACGCGGGAATCGAGTGTCTCAGGCTTCACTCACTTTCTCGAGATTGATCTTAACGACCTGATCCCATGTAAAAAACCACGTTGAATCGAGTTTCATCATCATTTCCCAGTGACAACGATGACTCACGTGGAACAAATGCGTTTTTCCACCCAGAAAGCATCCTAAGTGCATCTTCCAGCCCCGTATTGAGTGTCTCAGGCGTCACTCACTCTTTCGAGACCAATGTGAATTGACCAATGTGTCTCTCCCGTTTGATTCGAGGGTCTCGGCAGTCACTGACTCACGTAGGAATGGTCAGAACGTTCCAAATCCATGCCAAATCAGAGTTCACCATCATTTCTGCTGTAAAATTGGTCTCTGTAAAGAGACCTAAGAAAGAGTTCCTGTCAAAATCGAAAATTTGTCTCACTTGGCCTCATATGGGATTTTTGGGATCCGTGACAAACTCTCTTCACAACCATTCCTAAAGGCGCTCACTATCTTATGAAGATCTAGGCTCAATCGAATTCGTCAATGGCGCCTTGTTGAAATCACCTCCAATCAGCGCGAGATAAAAGTATCTCGTAAGAAAACGTCTATGCACTCCGGCCGCCTAATCCAGAAAGAGATCGATCGAGCTAACTCCAACCCAACCCTCACGGGTAAGGTCCCTATCTCGCGCGAAGATTGTAGCGCCCCTTGCTCGTGCGTTGCGGCTAGTCATCGAACCAAACCTTACACGCTTCGCAATCCTAGCATATTATGTGAATATGGGATCCTATGGCCGCTCCAGTAGTCCAGGCCCTGCTCCCAGCCTTTTGTCAGCGTCGATTCACGTCGGTCGTTTTGGCAGTTTACGACGAGCAACGTCAAGCTGTCGTGAAATTTTAGTGAGTTGCGAATAAGTAGGTCCCTGGGGAACCGATCGGGATTCTGGAATCGCAATGCTTCCCTAAATTACTCTCTGGTATTCTTTCAAGTCTGAATCCATGTCGAATCTGACTATACAAAAGAGTCTTCTGCTGTGACCATGATTTCCAGAGCCAAAATATACCAGAAACTCAGTTACATTCCGTACAGCTAAGTTTAACAAGGGATAAAAGACAGTATCCAGATGCAAGTAAGATGACTGTTCTGAAGAAGATGAGGATCGAAGAGGAAAGATCTTCATAATTTTATGAGTCGAGGACTCGTGTTATGTTGTTAACTTGAGTCACTCGATATCTCCGATCTTGTTTATAAATGTATCTCTCTAGTCAAAGCGTGGTAAAGAGTATCGACTATCCCATCCGAATCAGATATCGTAAATTTTCTTTTCCAATAGATGCCTGAGCTGTAAATCCTTTTGACTCATGATATCCCTATTCGTGTCGAGTATCAAAGTGTTCTGGTGGAGAATGAAGACTGAGTTATTCAAGAATGATACTAGTTTGTAGAGGCTTTGAGCTGTCTCTCAAATTGACTTGGTTGATTCCAGACTTTTTATGAATTTTACCCAGGAATTCGTCATCTTTCATGGATTTCGGTGCATTCTGGAGGGAACACGAATTTTTTTCACGTTCGTCGTTGTACCTGAGAAATAACGATAAATTTTGATTCAGCGTGGTTTTTTACATGAAATCAGGTCGTTTAGATCAATCTCGAGAGAGTAAGTGACGCCTGAGACACTCGATTCCCGCGTGAAAGATGTGCTTAGGGGGCTTCCTTGGTGGAAAAAGACATTTTTCTCGCGTTAGGCAACATTATATCTGGTAATTAAAGATGGATTCTAATTCAGCGTGTTTTCTTACATGGAATTAGGTCGTTCGTATTGATCCCGAGAGAGTGAGTGACGCCTGAGACACTCGATTCGGGCATGAAAGACTGGCTTGAGGTACTTTATCGGTGGAAAAACGCATTTTTCTCACGTTAGGCGACATTATACCTAGCAAATAACGATGGATTCCAACTCAGCGTGTTTATTCACATGGAATTAGGTCTTTCGTATTGATCCCGAGAGAGTGAGTGACGCCTGAGACACTCGATTCGGGCGTGAAAGAATCGCTTAAGGTACTTTCTCGGAGGATAAACACATTTTTCTCACGTTAGGCGACATTATATCTGGTAATTAAAGATGGATTCTAATTCGGCGTGTTTTCTTACATGGAATTGGGTCGTTCGTATTGATCCCGAGAGAGTGAGTGACGCCTGAGACACTCGATTCGGGCGTGAAAGACTGGCTTAAGGTACTTTATCGGTGGAAAAACGCATTTTTCTCACGTTAGGCGACATTATACCTAGCAAATAACGATGGATTCCAACTCAGCGTATTTTTTCACATGGAATTAGGTCTTTCGTATTGATCCCGAGAGAGTGAGTGACGCCTGAGACACTCGATTCGGGCGTGAAAGAATCGCTTAAGGTACTTTCTCGGAGGATAAACGCATTTTTCTCACGTTAGGCGACATTATACCTAGGAAATAACGATGAATTCCAATTTAGCGTCTTTTTTTACATGGAAATAGGTGGTTCGGATTAATATTGAGGGAGTAAGTGACGCCTGAGACACTCCAATGAGATGAAGAGTCGCGCTAAAAATGTTTTCCGCGTCCGAAAACGCAATTTACGAGTATTGGGTGGCATCCTAGTTCTAATGTTACGATGGAATTCGATTCAGCATCAAATTTCACGTAAAAACATGTATCTCCACTTTTACATTCGCGAAGAAAAACTAAGTTTCAAGAGCTCGAACATAGGGGCAGAAAAATCACAAGAAGCGTTATTTTTTACTTGAATTTCAAAGCAAGATGCTCTTTGAGGCACTATTAAATCACTCTCTAGGGGCTCGGGGGAAATCTTCGCCATGTTTTTTCGGCTCAAAAAAGGTATCCAGAGGGGGGGGGGAAGGATCTGTGAAACTTGGGAAAGAAGGACCACCCCAATGAGCATAGCACACATTGCCAGCTTTGCGAAAAGTCGAGCGCGAGAGAGGGAGCGACTCGAGAGAGTAAGTGAGATAGCGCACACAGTGTACAGTGTACTACTCGAACATATGGCCTAAACGGACGATGTCCAATCGGCCGAGGTAGGAGTATTCAGCGAGAGAGAGAATCGCGAGAGAGACACTGCGGTGAGGTGCGCGGCGCGGCAAGAGGGGCTTGCGCGCGTCAACGGCTGTTCGAACAGCACATCAGGTGATTGACTGCTCTACACAATGAAAGCTCACACGGACTAGAGTGACATCACGTGTGGCGCAATGAAAATTTGACCAACTCAGCCGTTACAGCGGTGCGAGAAAGATAGGTGATCACTCCTGTAGATGATCCCCACGTGTAGCTGCAAGCTTACACAGGGTTCATCGGGATCGCGCGACGATGCGGTTTTGACTTGCATGCGAAGGTGGTGCAGTCACTTTTCGTACAATGCTCGTACGCCGCTCAGCTCGTTGATGATGGGCAAAGAGCGAGGGGAAAGGCGCCGAAATTTGGCGCGATTGCCGCGCGGGAAATCGTGAGAATCGATTTTCAACTCATTGCGAGTGACTGAATTTCACTATGAGATCGGTGAAAATCTGCTCCTGCCGGCTCCTCATCCGGCTCGAAGGACCAATGTTCGGGAGCTGAGGTACTTCCCTTGGGGTTGAAACATGGGGATGAGGAGTCTGGAGCGGGGTCGGTGATCCAAGCCAGTGATTTGTAGACTTCATGTAATTTTACAGAAAATCACATTTATTCACTATAGCTTACGATCTAAATACACAGTTTCTCACTCGCGTTCAGTGCACTAAATCAGTCGTGCGAGGATGCACTTTTCTCACAATCCGCGGGCCCACACAAAAGGTACTTTGGTCGATATGATCGGCCGATAGTCGATATATATATAATATATATATATTTATGTATATGTAATGAGCAATCGTCGCGTGTAAGGGGTAAACGAAGATCCGCCGTGGGCCTTGGTCAAGGCTGAACTGATTTCGAGCTGCGTGAGCTCTATTGAGAAGAGAGGAAAGACACACGAACGGATGTCATTGTCTTAATGAGATCAATCGCACGACAATACATATTAGAGTAAATTTGAGCGAGCGTTACTCGCTTGGCATACATAATTTCAATCCTGAACAATTACCATTGGGGCTCCATTCACTTTGGGAATTCATCAATGAACACCAAGTGCAAAGAAGCATTTCAGATAACCACTTAAAATACCACTGAGGAGTATTTTCTACAGAGCAATGGTTTTAAAATAGAATAATTCCAGCAGGGATAGTGATGTCAAGATCAGACATGGGAGATATAAGCAAGGAGGATTTTAGCAATGGATCAAGAAGAAGCTGACAACTCACGTGAATAAGAGGGAGGTTGCAAAAATGGGAAGGAGGACGAAGGTAAAACTAGGGGTACCGGAACACTGAGGATGGCGATTTCTACTTTGGGCTGTCGAAGATGAACTTATTATGTTCCGATCATGAAATTTTTTTCTCTTGGCTATAACTATACCAATCACCTTCAGGGTAGGGTTTCAGCGTGTACGAATTTACAGATTTACAGATTTACGAATTTACAGATTTAGCAGAGCGCATGCCCAGTGCGTTGCAGTCAGCAAGCTTCATTCACATGATTAGGCCCCACAGGATCGGAACGGTGATTTGTATTCGAGTTTAGACAAATTTTGGACTAATTTTTCTTGTGCTCATACATTCTTGATTTGTTGTTTCCGACGGGCCCAATCGTGTGAATGAAGCTTGTTGAATGCAACGCACTGGGCATGCGCCTCGCTAAATCTGTAAATTCGTAAATTTGTAAATCCGTAAATTCGTAAATTCGTAAACGCTGAAACCCGACCCAGGAATCAAGAAAAAAATGGCCGAAGAAGTTCCAAAATTATTGCAAAAGCCAATTTTCTGGAGACCTGGATTGGCACAACCCTGGGACACGATTTGTGGTTTGACCTAGTACTCGGACGGTCAAATGTACCAGTACTAGGACAGGAAACGTTGCTCCGGATTGTACATTTGAAATTTCATCACAGACACATACAAATATTGAGAACTAGCGGAATTGCTGCGCTCGCTTACGACTTTTTGAAGGGAGTTTCAAAAATCTCATGGAATGAATAAATACGAACACGAAAAATGATGTAATACAAATCCTTCCCCCCTCCATTCACTTTTTTCAAAAGTATAACTTGGCGAGTATGAGTTTGTTCCTCAAAATTTATTGATTTTTATCAGGTTTCCACAGTAAAAATGATGATTGATTCAATTCAGCTGTATTACATAGTTTCAACTCTTGAAAGGAATGAAATCAAAGGAACTATGTCGAGTATTTTTGTAAGTTTGAGAGACCAACCATTTTCCGGGCCAAATACTTATGGCATTGTTTCAACTCGTGAAAGGAATGAAATGAATAAGAAACCATGTCGAGAGTTTTTCGAACAAGTTTGATTGTATAAGGTGATGGATTTCGGAAATTTTGCACGGTCTTTCTTATTCGTTGGTTATTAAAACCAGAACTTGAATAAGAAAAATTGAAGAAGTCAAGTATAGTTGATTAAAGAATCACGCTAATTATTCTCGAAACTGTAGATTTTTCTTTGAAAATGTGGAGCAAATAATCACTCGTTGTTCTCTCATGTATTATATGAACTATCATATGAGAGCGACGAGTGATTATTCGCTCCACATTTTCAAAGAAAAATCTACAGTTTCGAGAATAATTAGCGTGATTCTTTAATCAACTATACTTGACTTCTTCAATTTTTCTTATTCAAGTTCTGGTTTTAATAACCAACGAATAAGAAAGACCGTGCAAAATTTCCGAAATCCATCACCTTATACAATCAAACTTGTTCGAAAAACTCTCGACTTGGTTTCTTATTCATTTCATTCCTTTCACGAGTTGAAACAATGCCATGAGTATTTTGCCCGGAAAATGGTTGGTCTCTCAAACTTACAAAAATACTCGACATAGTTCCTTTGATTTCATTCCTTTCAAGAGTTGAAACTATGTAATACAGCTGAATTGAATCAATCATCATTTTTACTGTGGAAACCTGATAAAAATCAATAAATTTTGAGGAACAAACTCATACTCGCCAAGTTATACTTTTGAAAAAAGTGAATGGAGGAGGGAAGGATCTAATTTCTTTCTTATGAAAATCAAAACGAAGAAATCAACTCCCTCATCTGATCACAGCTTTTGAGAATCTGTTAATCACATACCCCTCTAGAATATAAATAATTATGTCACTCAGATCATCTTTTTGATCAAGTTGACTTGGAGCGGCTCTTGATGTACTTGAGAAATCCCCAAATATTATTCCACCCAAGTATTGATTCTATATTTTTGAACGAGACATTTCTCTTTATCTCATTCTAGAACTTACCTCATTCATAAGAAATTAGAAAATTTCCTTATCACAATCATAACATCAATGCTTGAACAATATTAGACATTCCTCATTCAGAGTGAAAGTTGGGATGTTATGATTGTGATTAGAAATCTCCTGATTCTTCATTGTTCAGGATATGTTTTAGAACCAGAAGATTAACATATCCCTGGTTACAAACATGATATCAATATTTGGAGTGAAATAGTATTAAGGAATAATACAAGAGGAGCAAAAGCCGCTCCAAGTCAACTTTGGTGGCAAGAAAATTTGAGTGACATAGGTTTTGCTACCCTATATAAATATTTGATTCCCTGATAGTCAAAAGTTGTGAGCAGAATTTCAAGCTTCAACTCCTATAAAGTCCAGAAACCCATATTCCCATCTTATGGAGCGCTTGAATATCTTCTTTACATCACATCTCAACTCATGAATTACAATACACGATTTCAAACTTTTTTGGAGCACCAATAACTCTGCTAGAACTTTTTAGTAATCCTAAATGGACCCATGAGTTGCAGGTATGATTGTGACGATGAAAGAGTTATTAATCTGGATTGATTGATTGATTGATTGATTGAAAGTTTATTGAGGCTTTGGGGTTAGACCCTATTTAGCCCATAGACATAAAAGTATAGACTGCCGGTCCCGTATCTTCGCCGTTGACATCGAGGCTCCCCAATGAGAGCGAGAGAGACGCAACATAGGAATTGCATGTTGAAAGCGTGCGCCTTGGAGCATGCCGTCTCTCTCACTCTCACGCAAAGGCCTATGTCTCGATGACAACGGCGAGTATACGGGACCAGCAGTCTATACTTCTATGTCTATGATTTAGCCCTGTTGAGTGGTATGAAATAGTAACAATATTTACACAATAATAATAATTAATAATGTTCAATATATAAATACGTATAATTGTAGATATATAGATCAATATCGGATAGTAATAATTGCTAACAGAGGTTCACATAGAGGAGATAATATACAGAGCAGTATAAGCAATTGTAAATGCTCAGACTTATGTTAGTTTATTTGGAAATGCATCAGATTTCGGATAGAAGCTTAGACAGTACTGATTCTTTAACGACTGGGTTCAGTAGTAGCCCATCTCTGGTAGCCCACGATCTGAAAGATTGTGGAAGTGTGTGGTAGTTCTATCAAATGCGCTTGACCGCTTGCCAATATTTATTGTCACATACCAGCTCTCAAGCTTCTTACTTGATGACACCAATGAATGAAACTCAAAATCAGCCCAGAAGCAGTCAAAATAATGAAATGTATTGTCTGATCCTTACAGCAATATCGACTCTGGATTGTAATATCAATAGACCAAGAGTAGGATAATGACCACTCAATCTCTATTCATTTAGATTATTCAGTGTATGCATGTAATAACATGTAATCAATTACTGAAACTTCCCATCCAACTTTTGACTGAATGTTTAGAAAAAATAACCTGGAAAGCAATATCACAAGTATTAACGCAGATGAAGTGACTTATTGAACCTCAAAGCCATATTCTCATGTACTTCGCAAACGCTCCTTGATTCTTATGAAGACATTTAGTACTGCATCACATTGCATCATAAACAAGACTTCAAAGTTGCATCTATAAACTCCTAATCTGATGGGGCAGAGAATCCCAGCATACATCTTGCACAAGTTTCCACAATATACCGCGTTTAAGAATACCTAACTCTCAATAGCTGCTTTTTCCATGAAAATATACACATTTTGCATCTATTTTGTCCAAACAAGATAGAATCATGCACTAATTGAGATTGCGGCACCGCGATGCATGGCGATGTAAACAAAGCAGACGGATCTTCTCTCTCTCTCCTCTCTCTCACTCGCTCGTCGACAACTCTCGAATCGAAGCTGTGCGTTCGAGGTCTAAACAAATCGAAGCTGCATTCGAGGGTCTAAACAAATCGAATGGATAATTTTTTTGAGGTGGTGAAAATTGGCGAAGCGAGATAAAAGTCCCAGCGGTCAGAATCGGGAAATTGATGACACCAACAGTGAGTCCGTATGGAAACAGCCCTGAATAGAGAGGCAGGAGATGTTTGTGCACCCGGTTGGTTGAAATAAGTAAGGTGGGAAAAATGGGTGAGGTTAGAAGACCCCCAATTCAAAGTATATAAGGCACAGCGCCTCGCTCGATTTTTTGTCTGCTTATACTCGCCAGCGAGGCGCTATCGCGCCTCTTGATTATTGTGGGTACTCTCACAATCAAATTCATCATTTTTGGTCATCATGATTGTTTGATTGGAAATACTCGACGGTTATGAGAGAATTGAAAAAAACGCTGCTAAAAGAGATTAGCAGAATGCTTTCTCAAATCAAATTTATGAAATCAACAATCGATCCATCGATTATCTGAAATCATAGCAAACGAAAAAAACGGAATAATATGGATTCATAGGTAACGAGAAAACTCAAAAACGCTTAGATAGATTATTCTTGAACTCTGTGAGTGGATTTGGAAGACTCTCACGCTGAGGCCAGTGAATTTTGAGCATTATTCGATGAGTATTTTTGGACTTATAGGTTTTTTTATGACAAATTTTTGATTTTTATTGAAAAGAAAATATCTTGGAAATGATTTGTAATTCCTAGTCCTACTCAAAAAAATTTTGAGAGAAGTAATTTTTGATGTTTTTTGAGGTGCTAAATCGATTGGTTGATACGGAATTTTGTTAAAATGTCATTATCATGGTCTTAGAGACAAATGTCGAAAGGAGTACACAAAAGCTAGAATAAAATTGGGAGAAATCAAAATTGTGTATTAACAAATCGATTCAGCACCTCAAAGACCTTCATATTGAAGGACTCATATTTTTCAAAGGAGGAGGGAAATTTATAGATAGTTTTTAAGATATGGAAAAATGGGAAATTTTCAGGAAAAATTTTCTAATTCGGGGGATAATGGTCGGGGGATGCTCAAATTGAAGGGTTTCTATCTACAGATGATAAGGAATGTGTGTGCAAAATTTGAAGGGGATGGGTGGGAACAGTGAGGAGTTTTGGTGCGACATAGGAGGAAAATGAATATACACATACACACAAACACGGTCAGAGGGCTCGAAAGATGGGGTGATTGTGATTTTCCAAGGCGTTATCAAGGAAAACTGTTACCTACAGTCGATAGATCTGGCGAAAAGGAAGAGGACAGTACAATTTCCATGTATCCAAGGCTTTATTGGGGGAGAAAAAAAATTTTTGAAGAAAAAATTCGAGGAAAAACGGGATAACATGGCTTCATAGGTAACACGAGAACTCAAAAACGCTTCGATAGATTATCCTCAAACTCTGAGGGTGGATTTGGAAGACCCTTCCGCCGAGGCCAGTGAACTTTGAGCATTATTCGATGAGTATTCTTGGACTTATAGATTTTTTGATGACAAATTTTCGATTTTTATTAAGAAAGCATATCTTGAAAATGATTTGTAATTCTGAGTCCTACTTAATAAATTTTTAGAGGAGTAATTTTTGATGTTTTTTGAGGTGCTAAATCGCTTGGTTGATACGGAATTTTGTTAAAATGTCATTATCATGGTCTTAGAGACAAATGTAGAAGGGGTACACAGAAGCTAGGATAAAATTGGAAGAAATCAAAATTGTGTATTAACCGATCGATTCAGCAGCTCAAAAAACCTTTATATTGAAGGACTCATATTTTCCAAAGGAGGAGGAAAATTTATAGATAGTTTTCAAGATATGGGAGGAAAAAATTATTTCTAATTCGGGGGATAATGGTCGAGGGGTGCTCAAATTGTAGCGTTCCCATCTACCAATGACAACAAACATGTGTGCAAAATTTGGAGGGGATTGGTGAAAACAGTGAGGAGTTTTGCTGCGACATAGAAAGGGAAATACATGTACACACACACAGACACGGTAAGAGGGCTCGGAAGATAGGGTGATTGTAATTCTCCAAGGCGTTATAAAGGAAAACTATCACCTACAATCGATAGATCTCGGGAAAACGAAGAGGATAGTTCAATTTTCAGTATCCAAGAGCTTTCTGGGAGGAGAAAAAAATTTTTTACAAAGAAATTCGAGGAAAAATCTACTACCATCAAATGAGGACTTTCTCTTTTGAGAAAGCAAAACGGCCATATCAGGGAGCCTAACTAATTATCTGCATGAACATCAAGTCATTCTCATTCATATCATTACTCTTCCCATACTCATTGTATCTCTTTCTCATCCGAATAATTCATTTATTGCATCCTTCAATTTATTTCCTACATGAATACCGACTTATTTACTCTCATTTCTATTCTTTCGCCTCCCTTATTTCATCTCATTTCTATTCTTCCCCTTCCTTATTTCCAATCTCCTTCATCTACATCAAGACAATTCATCTCCTTTTCTACATTCTCCTTCCATCAAATTTTTCCATTATTCACACCATATCGTCACATCATTCATACACGCCAATGAGCACTTACTTGGGATTGAATTCTTGTACGCACGTAAACCGCCCTCGGGTGCAGAGGTTGCGTCCGAATGCATCACCAAGTGAGAGTGTGAGGAGGTCCTTTTCATTCATCTCATCACTCTCACATTGTATCTCATTCTCAATCAAATCATCCCTTCATTGCATCCTTCAACTTATTTTTACATAAACACCAACTCATTTACTTTTACTTCATTCCCTTCCCCTTCCTGGTCCTTCTCATTCTCTCTCTCTCTCCATTTCCTACATCAACACAATTCATCTTATTTTCTACATTTATCTTACATCTAATTTTTCCATCATCCACACCCTCTCGTCACAATATTCATACACGCCAATGATCACCTTCTTGGGATTGAAATCTTGCACGCAGGTGAGGCCGCCCTCGGGTGCAGAGGTTGCATCCGAATTCATCACCAAATAGGAGGGTGAGGCGGTCGTTCTCATTCATCTCATCTCTGTTCCCTTGCTCATCGTATCACATTTTCATTCTAATCATTCATTCATTGCATCTTCCTGTGAGGTTACAAAGCAAAAGCTTTTTGCTTCTATAGAATAATATTCGTAGAATGATGAGAAATGATCGAGGTAGTGATCACTTGAGGATATTGAGAAGAGGGTCCGCCGTAAAGTTTGAAGACGGCAATTTTGTTTGTGAAGTAACGAAGCACGTATTACTCATTTCGACTCCTTTCTCCCGACTAAGCAGACACATAATCCCGACCTTTTACATCGCTCATAAAAGGTGTCAAAATGAATAGACAACGAGCAAAGGTTGACCGCGAATGGCGGTATGAGAGAAAGAATCAAACACTTCAATAAGTTTCGCGGATACCCGTCTTAAAACATATTTACAAGCAACTACGAAGAAAGAACTCTTTCCAAACAATTGAGAGTGCGTCTTTTCAGCCACCCAAGGTGTGTAGCTTCTAAGACGCATAAAGTATATAAGCACCCTAACTTCAAGGGGGCCAGCTCAGTACAGTTCAAGTTCAGTCAGAAGTCAGTCGTTCAGTGGCTCGCTCGACCAGGGGCCAAATCTCTTAGTATACCTCTTACAATCAGGAAAAAAACCATTTTCCGCCAAATCCGCAATTCGGTTCGCAAAGTTCAGCCAAAAGTATTAAGTCCTACCACCAGTGTCAGTAAAGTCTCCAGCTCACGTCAATCTCGAATAAAGTGCCCGAATCGCGGAACCAGATAGTAAAGAAGAGCGAACGACACGAGAAACAGCGATATACTCATTCTCCGCCTGTACCGATCTAGCCCACAGCGTGCATATTCGAGCGCCACCGGGTATTCACAAGCTAAACGAAAGGCCCACCACGCCAGGTAAAGATTCATATACCTAACATAGCAGGCGTTAATAGTTCTCGTTTCGCTGAGTCCGTTTCTCTCTCCTCCTCCCATTCACACGCATTTTGGCTTCGAGACAGATCCTCGCCGCCTCAACACAGCTACATATAATTCGAACACGCCATTCAAGTTAATAAAGCTTCGGTACTTAAAATTTCAAGCCCCAGTGTTATGAATTTGTGCTCCCGTGAACCAGACCTTTAGCAGATCCCATAGTCAAACAAATCTACTCGCGTATTTTACCAGTCCGTCCTCATTCCTGTACGGGAATAACCCGCAATCGATTCAGAACTCTGCCACACAAGTTTCCACTGCAACGGGTCTCTGTCCCCGGAGAATTAAGACAGAGTGGTAGCAGCTCTGCTTGGGAAAGTCCATCCCATAAAACATACGACTAGTTTACTTTTCCAGGGTTTTCCGCCCCGGGCGTAACAAAAACTGGTAGTGAGAGCGTGGTTCGGGTAACAAAAATCAAACAAACATTATGTCGGACGCCTCAAATTCGCGATCGTACATTAAGGAAGTTAACCTATCAGCCCTACTAAACAGAATAATCTCGTCGATACTGGAACAAAAAGCAAAATACAGGCACCGAAGCCACACTGATCGCCCCCAATGGTTGCTATCGGGTAATCCAACATCTTTGGTCACCGCAAAATTCTAAGCTTTTACAGTCGAAGCCTGCACCAAACGGGAACGGGTCTCCTTGCACACTGCTGAAATCTTTTTCGACATTACTAGTGAAATACCCAGAACAAGCGGAGCCCAACAAAGGATCCCAGAATAGCAGTCACCGCGTTTCTTATCATGAGCGCAGCAACGCCCGATTACCAAATGAGAACGATACCCGAAGAAGCGGGACTATTTTTCGAGTATTACGGAACACTGCGACTAGCCGAATCATACCATCAGCATAAAATCACCATCAACCCCCAAAAATTCAATATCCTACCAACCGGATACGAGGAACAGATGAGAATGGTTGGGGGAAAATGCCACCCAGAAAGCATAGAATGTCAACAACTTCTACATAAACTCGAAGGCCTGTACATTCAGATGGACCAATTAGATGCGACCTACAAGACGATCCGGAATTTCGCGCAACGTGATACTACGGAAATATTCAACGAAGCACCCGAATCATCGGACCCCATAATCCTGCACGCGCAAAGAGTCTCTAATAACCAATCATTTGCAATCTTCGTCCCGACCCGGAAAACCTCACCAGACGACAATATTTCCGAACTGGCCGAAGCAGAAATAAATAAACTGATCCAACCCGCCACCGAACTTTTCGAGTCAACCCAAGACAAATCCAACGCCATCCTTTTGGCCCCACATCGGATCGAGCACCTAGAGGCTGTTGAAACATGGGCCAACACGATCGAGCCAGTAATAAGAATACAAGCAATGATGTACAATCGGCTATTGGATATCATTGAGAACGCTCACAAAAATATCGTTTCCCCGTACTTATTAGGACCATACAAAACCCGAGATCTACGGAAACATCTCAAAAAGAAATATCCCAATCTAGACTGGACCCTACAACCCGAGGCACTCAAAATGTCCATCTATCCCAACGTAGACTCCATCAATATAGAGATGGAAATCCCAATTTTCAAAAAAGAAAGGTACCAGATGTACAGAGTACACCCCATAGTTTGGCGGGTTAACAATAGCCACGTCAGGCAACTACAAATTGATCACGAATATATAGGTATCAACCC
Source organism: Eretmocerus hayati (assembly GCA_029851415.1). Lineage (NCBI taxonomy): Eukaryota > Metazoa > Arthropoda > Insecta > Hymenoptera > Aphelinidae > Eretmocerus > Eretmocerus hayati. Next base: position 62,476,632 of record CM056744.1, on the reverse strand, counting down.
GCCAGGAGCTGTCGTCGCCATCCCAGCGAATCATCGCAGATGCACACATCTAAGAAGAGGGTCTATCTGTCATGGGTTACCCCGAATAGACGAAAGCTCGATTTGTGAAGCCCGAATCCTGACCACGGGGCAGGGCAGCCAGTACTGCAGGACCCATACACAGCTATCCACCCAAGCTCACGTAGAATACCTAGAAAAATCAAAATCATGGCTCCTGTCCGGACTGGTCAATGATACAGCGCTCGCCGGCTGCAGTACAAAGGGAGACCAATTTCCAAAAATATCCCGAGCAGGATTAGTACAAATTCGAGAAACCTGTTTCCTCACAGTGGACAACATCATTCTGCCAGCAACCGGGTACAGAGATAGGCTGTTAGTATTGCACAAATACAACATGAGCGAATGGATGGAACAAACCAGCAGCCAGCCCCCTCAAAACGAATCAAACTCCACAAAGTGGTTTTATTGGATTATAATCATCTCCATTGCCGGGATGAATATATATTTAATTCATGCCGTTCTCAAACTCAGGGCCCAAATACCTGAAGCCCTGCACGTGCACTACAAGACGGTGTACAATAACCACACGGTGCGCCAAGTCACGGTAAAAGCCACCCAAGAAGGCCCGTCAGAAGAAGACGATGGAAAAATACCGGCGCAACCGAAACTTCCCTTGTATGACACCCCAAGACCTCACGCACCGAAAGTTCGATTTTTAATTAACGAGAACAAAACAGCCTCCAAGGAAGACAATCACGACTACGTGAATGATTCTGACCTTTTGATATTCCAGAACGCAGACTAGACGCAATCAACGTCAAAAAAAAACATCATAAGGCACAACACTGTGAATTACTCACCAGGCCCCCACTCCAGGGCGAAGTAAGCTAAGGGATTACCCATCCCCACCCATCGCGGAAGAGAATATAAGCCGGGCCCAATCGAAGCCACGGCGCAGTCGACTTCAGCTCCTCCTGAAGTAAGGAAGCCTTCCAGGACCATCGAGCCTACCTCTCTCTCCGGAAGGTATCAAGCTACACATCAGCATAAATAATTTCAAACGTCGAGTCCAGCCTATATGGAAATAACTATAATTCACGTGTTGGTGATCATACTATCAATAGTCAACTCTTTGATTCTCCTCGCATTGGCTATTCGAATCGTAATCAACAGAATCTTAGACATACTCGAAACTGAGTAGCCCCATGGACATCATATTTTACTGCTTGCTGTTATTTATTTTCGTCGCTGTATTCCTGAATTACGTCTATTTCACCTTTTTAAACATAGTACTTGTCAAATACGTTCTCGACATTCTACTACCCTGCCACCCCGGAGAACACACCCATATTCGTTCTCAGGAACAGGCATAGGCAGCTCTGTGCGTTAATTTGCACGAGCCTTGCGCCCTTCACCCCTCTAGACCAATAAGTGCTTACCCGCCTTGTGCGTTGATTTGCACAGGCTCCCGCTTGCTACCCACTATAGACCTTTAAGAACCCACCTCCACTCTGTGCGTTAATTTGCACGAGTTTTCACCCTGAATCCACGGCTGTGCGCCCACCCGCACGCACTCCCACCAATTTAGCCTATGCCTCGAGTGAGAAAACGAAGACGGAAGAGAGTCAAATTTCACCTTGTCGACCCCGCCAATACAGTTCAACTTGGATTATTAGACGAATTGGATAAATTACTTGCTAAGATCCAATCTTTCAATCAATGGACGAGGGCAAGCAGCCCTCCGCCGAGAACCTTAACCAAACTCTACGAAAACTAGAGCACATTAATTCAGAAATACAGTGCAGCATCAGTAGAGTAGCGCGTAACCAAAAAGAACAGGGAAATATACTAGAAAGCGAGTGCGAAGTGAATTATAATAACTATTTGATCGGATCCAACTTGAACCAGAAGGTTCAGGACCTCGAAAGCAAATTAGAACGGCTGATCGGCATAGTGCACGAACTCTGCTCGGTCATAATCAAGGACAACACCGAGCTCAAGACCAAAACCAAATTATTAGAGAGAAAGCTACGCTCTAATTCGAGACATATCAGAAAAATAAAAAATCGACGGATTCACGGACCAGGACAGACGGAGCGAGAAGGAGCATAACTCGGGACAAACGCTCTCCCGTCAGCCGCATCCCACGCCCCTGCTCGCCGAATTGACACTCGATACGTCGGCAATATGCCCGACGACGGCAGAGAAAACCCAGAAGTAACCATGGCCGAAGAGTTGGCTAGGACCCTTGCCGGGGCCATAACCAACAATTTCTCGCTACAATACGCGGTACAGCGGATCCCTCAATTCGATGGCCGAAATATGTCCTTGAAAGAATACGCCCAAACCGTGAGCACAGGGAAACAGTGGGTCACGCTTGAACAAAACGAAGATTACTTGAAAGCAGTGATCGGAGAACTCAGAGGAGCCGCACGAGATAGCGTCTCCGGAAAGACTTTCAACAACCTAGACGAACTTCTGAAACACCTGAAAGAAAGATTTGCAATAGGAAGTGACTACAGTTACTACTGCAACAGAATCGCATCGCTGCGTATGAAGCAAGGACAGTCCATTGGGGAATACTATGATTACCTCAACTCACTACTCGCAAGTGCGGATAAAGCCTTAAAAGAGGAACTCGGAGGAGATTACAACACGATAATGATAAAACCCCTCCAAAAGACATCCATTGACGCCTTTATCCGGGGACTACCTCCCGACCTCAGCCGATCGGTAGACATGCAAAGACCAGACACTCTGGAGAAAGCATACAACGAAGCAGCCCGGTTAGAAACCCGTATGGCCGCAAAAATCATACCTGACAGCCGTCAAAAATATTTTTCCGCAAGACAATATGATTATCCAGAAAATCAAATACGAATTTTGCAGAGGAACCAAGAGCCCCGGCGCGGTGACAGGCCGTTCCCGACCAGCACCGACAATCGCCCAGCCACCAGAGATCCGGTCGCCCAATTTCCAAGAGGCGACAGGCCACCCTGGAACCAAGGACGCCCATGGCACGAAACACGCAGAATGGGCAACGAAGGAAGAGGTGTCAACGCAGGGCCCCCGTATTTAAACTACTATAGGGCTCGCCGCCCTGCAGCGACGGGCCAACCACAGAACCTGCCACCCCGGAACTTCTGGAACGATCCTCAGAACCGAGATACCCCACGACCGATAGAGTCATACCAATATCAGAACAACTTTCAGAGGCCACCTCAATACCGACCGCAGAACAGTTACGTACAAAATCCCAACAGTCAGAATATCCAATGGGAAGATCGCCAACGGACAAGCCAATCGAGCTCGCTTCCGCAGAACGCGCCCTCCCCGGCCCCTCGAAACCCACCACCTTCGAGCAACTACAGGAACGACCAAGTCGGAACCAGGGCAACCCCGAACGAGCCCACCTCAGCGGCGAACCAGCCGGGAACATCGAGAGTCATGATGCTTCACCAACTGACCAAAGACCACCAAGTATTAAGTCGTGCTGGCGATCTATAGTCCCAAGCGCCATCCGCGACGAAGAGACCTTCATCCGTACCCGGATTCCGGAACTTAAAAAGGCATGGGCGACCTTTTTGCTCGACACCGGATCCGATGTCAACTTGATAAAAAAGGGCATCTTAAAACCTGAGCTAGAAGTGATCAAGAACGACGTCGAATTCAGAGGGATCGGACCCTCTGAGGTAGTGAAATCCGTAGGGTTCACCTATCTCACCATAAAGGGGCAAATAATACCCTTTTTCATCGTCGACAACGACTTCCCTATGAAAACGGACGGACTGTTGGGTCGAGTTTATTTTTGGGACAGCGAAGCGGTACTCAACTACAGCACGAAGGCCATGGTAGTGAACTCCGACGTGATGCATCCCATGCCTTTTGTGCTCAAAAACAAGCCCAAAAAGAAGAAACGCACCATCAAGCAAGCCGATAAGGTAGAGCACTCCACCGACGAAGAAAATGACCTGATAGACGACCCGTATTTCTGCCAACTAGAGGAAGACAGCGACCCCGAGCTTACCTCGTCAGGGACCTCGGAAGAAGAAGTTGAAGAACCTACTCACCACATAATCAGGGCTCGCACCAGGCAGGTCATCCAAATCAACTTAATTGACACCAACCTAAAAGAGGGGTACTTGCCCAGGATCAAAGCGGTCGAAGGAGTATACCTAGGTGAAGGGCTCGTAAGTAACGACAACGGCAAATGCAAAATTATGGCCATAAACACTTTGGACAAGGACGTGTGCATAGACATCGACCCAAAAGAGATCCTCGACTACGAATATTACGTGCCCTCATTCGATTCCGAATCTAGTTCAGACGAAGGACTAGCCCCCGCGCAGGACCTACGGCTCCGGGCTGAAAAGGTAAGAGAACTTATACGCAAAGACCATCTTAACCCAGAAGAGCGACAAACCGTGGAGAAACTGATCGAAGATTTCGCGGACGTCTTCCTATTACCCGGAGACACACTGCCCTGCACACACGTAGCAGAACACGAAATACCCACCATCGACGATATACCCATCAACGTAAAACAATACAGGCACCCCCCTATACACCGGCAAGTACTAGAAGAAGACATAGCCAAGAAATTGAAAAACGGCATTATTCAGCCCTCTAATTCACCGTACAATTCGCCGTGTTGGATTGTGCCAAAACACCCAGATAGCCAAGGTAGACCCAGATGGCGGGTAGTAATCGATTTTCGTGAACTAAACAAAAAAACAATTGGCGATGCCTATCCTTTGCCCAACATTGCCGACATTTTGGACAAACTAGGAGGCGCAATCTACTTCTCTACATTTGACTTGGCAAGCGGATACAGCCAAGTACCCTTGAAAAAGGCGGACAGGCACAAATCTAGCTTCAGCACTCCCCGCGGACATTGGGAGTACACCCGCATGCCTGAAGGGCTCTGTAACGCTACCGCGACCTTCGAAAGGATGATGGAAAAAATACTAAAAGGACTCCTAGACTCAGAGATGCTGGTCTATCTGGATGACGTCATTGTATATGCAAACTCTTTAGCAGAACACACACGAAAGGTGAGGTTGTTATTCGAAAGATTACGCGCAGCCAACCTGGTACTACAACCAGACAAAATCGAGTTCCTGCGGAAAGAAGTAGGCTTCCTAGGGCACATCGTCACCGCGAAAGGAGTCGAACCGGATCCGAAGAAAACATCAACAGTTAAGAACTTCCCGACCCCCAAAAACCAAAAAAACGTGCGCCAGTTTCTTGGTCTAGTCGGATACTATCGCCGATTTATTAAAGACTTCTCGAAAATTGCCCGGCCTCTATTCGAGCTCACCAAGAAAGCACAACATTTTTACTGGAAGAAGGAAGAAGATGAGGCTTTCCAATTCCTCAAAGACCAGTTATGTCAAGCTCCAATTCTACTATTTCCAAATTTCGAAAAACCTTTCACCCTGACAACGGACAGTTCTGACTACGCCATAGGCGCCGTACTCAGCCAAGAGAAGGACGGTTTCGACCACCCCGTGGCATACCTGTCCCGAACCCTAAATAAGCACGAAAAAAATTACAGTACAACAGAGAAAGAATGCTTAGCCGCTCTCTACGCAATGCACCACTTCCGGCCGTACCTGTTGGGGAAGAAATTCACACTACAAGGAGATCACGAACCACTAACCTGGACGCACAACCGCAAGGACCCCGGACAGAGGTTAATGCGCTGGATGTTCAAGTTCACAGACTTCGAATATACTTTTAAATACAAACCAGGGAAGCTGAACAGCAACGCAGACGCCTTGTCTAGAAATCCCGAGATTGACGACGTTAACTCCAAACTATATCTGACACGAGTCTTGATGATGACCAGGTAAGCCGCAAAAAAAACAGAAGAAGGGAAAACTCCCACGAGCACACCGCCACCACTTACGCAACCCAGGCTAACCCGGTCAGCCAGCATGAGGGAAAAGGCCACCAAAGAGAAGCTAGCCCAGGACCGAGCGACGCCACCGCCACCAAGGCAGAGAGCCAATACTATGGGCACGGAACCCCAACCCGAAATTAAAAAGAAAGGAAGACCTAAAGGGTCCAAAACAAGATCCAAGCCTCCCGCCCTCGACGAAAGCGCTATCGCTACGAGAACTCGAGCCAATAAAAGTAACCGACGAAAAAGAATCCACACCCAACCAACCCAACCCCTCTCCCGAAAACAACCCCCTTTCATTCCCATCAACGTCTACCGAACAACACGACCCCAACACCAAAATAAACGACTCATTAAGAGCACTCATGGGATCAAACGACTCCCTGCTCTCATCCACCACCATCGACCCCGAAGAATCTGGAGCCCCGATCTCGGATAACCGATGGAAAGGACTACAAGATCAAGAGACAGAGAACACTTCAGAGGTCCCCAAATTCGAAGTTCGCCAATTACCGATGGGACAAATCGAATTACCCATAGAGCCGGTACCCCCAAGCGATTCCCAAGACGAAACCGAGTCTGAACAGGGATTAGAGGCGATTAAAGCCGAATACGAAAAAATATGCGAGAGGACAAGCATCTCGAGAAGGGAAGTTGAAGAAATGAGACAAAAACTACGTGAAATACACAAAAAGAGATCAAAAAACCGTTCAACCGACCAGCATGGCAGTTCCGACACATCTGAAGAGACAGACTCATCGTCCACACCAAACCAAATTGCGTCAGACAGTGAAGTCCTAGTAGAAAAAGAAACATTAACGGATACCTTTTATCCAGACGGCCGCGGGCCTGGGAACAACACCCGAGAATTATTAGAACAGTTAGACCCATACGACGATAAAACGCTCTCCGACGAAGTCATGGCAGATCGTGTCGAAAACCTAGTCCGAAAAGCACAATGGAACTCGAAGCAAGAGAGAATTCACTGGGAAGAGAAACAGACGAAATAATCGAGATCGGTCCACCTAGAGCCATATCCATAACACCTAGCATCTGCGAAGGACCGCCTATCGCCAAAAGCACCCCTATGCCCAAACACCAAACAGACCAAGGCAGGCGCCACAATTTATCGAACATACCCGAAGACGCAACGAATACGTCAACACAACCGGATTCCTCGCGCCCAGCAAAACTAGACGCCACTATGATGGTCCCGCTCTTTCCACTGGACTATCCAATGAATCGACGACATGAACCCCTAGGACCAGAAGGGCCCCAGACCGACTCAGATCATCTGGAGCCGATTCAACTTGCGCGGTCAGAAAATAGAATAATAACGTCCCGACAGTGCCTCACGTACAAACGAGACAACCTAGTACACTTTATCACCAAGGACTGCTTCCCCGCATCATTCGTGTCGAGACTTCTCCACGACATCGGAGCTATCCACCTTACAGGACTGAGGCTAAGTAAACCAAAATTAGGACAAATCATGACAACCCCTTACAAACGATATACCATATACTCAGTGGTCATAGGAGAAAGATATAACGACCCCCTGAACATTCAACATATCAAGAATGCCCTCGCAAACCTCGGATCCTTACTAAGTAGCAAAAATTGCAAAAGTTTCCGCATCTCAAGGAGAGGAGAATTAACGGACCCCCTGGACCCAGGAGTAATTACAGAATTGGTTGCGGATACTTTCAAGGAGAAACCCATTACGATCACCATTTGCTACGGGAAGGCGGAGCTCCCCCGGAAAGAAAATAGGAAGGAGATCATCAGTTCCTTGCACGACACCCTGGTCGGAGGACACAAAGGTATTAACCAAACCTATCAGAAAATACGGGAAAGATATTATTGGCCTGGCATGAGAAACGACATCCTAGATTACATCAGACGGTGCCCAAGCTGTCAAGAGAGGAAACTAACCAGGGTGAAAACACGAGAACCAATGATAGTCACCGACACTCCCATCGAAGCTTTCGACAAGGTTTCCATCGACACCGTTGGGAAACTACGGACCACACCAAGGGGTAACTGCCATATACTAACCATGCAATGCAACTTGACCAAATACGTCATTCTAGTGCCAATAAAAGACCTCCGAGCCACGACTGTTGCCGAGGCCTTGGCCAAACACCTCATTTGCCAGCACGGAGCTCCAAGAGCCATCCTTTCTGACAGGAGAACAAGTTTCATGTCTGAATTAATCGGAGCTCTCCTGTACATTTTCAAAATCAATCACCTAACAAGCTCCGGGTACAGACCCGAGACGAACGGCGCATTAGAACGAAGCCACGCCCCTTTAGGAGACTTCATTCGAACTTACTCAGAGAGATATGACGACTGGGATCAACTAGCGCCATTCGCCGCCTTTACTTTCAATACAAGCCTCCATTCCGTTACGAATTTCACCCCATTCGAACAAGTGTACGGAAGGATTGCCAGACTACCTCTCAGAATACCAAACGAAGAAAAACTTCGGACATATAATCAATATTTACAAGATCTAATACAAAGGCTGTCGGAGATGAAGTTCGCAGCTGGAGAAAGACAAATCAGAGAGAAACTCAAAAGTAAAGAAAAATATGACAAAAAAGTTAAACCGTGCGGAGTCCGCGCGGGACAATTCGCTTGGATTTTAAAAGAACCCCGCACCCACAAATTCGACAACTTTCATAACCAGCCCCTCGAGGTCGTAGAAATAATAGGCCGAAAAAACGCCGTTCTAAAAATACCAGACGGAAAATTAATTAGGAAACACCTTGATAAATTAAAGGCAGTTCCCGAAAACGACACCGACTACTAAGGACACCTTTTTCTTAAAAATTTCCAGACAAGATACCCCGACAAAATAGAGGAAACCCGAGGCTTCGGAGCCATGTTGCTATACGCGGCATGGACAGTAGCTACGAGTCAACCCGTCAAAGAGCTCATCCAGTTCAACCGCAGCTCGGGACTATACTTCGAGCACACTGGACGAGTCTTCCTTGAAAAAGCAACTTGGCAAATCATAGTCACTCTAAACATCGAAGAATTCATACAAATGCATACGCCGAACATCACGGTTCAGCACATCAGTAATATGTGTCTACACCCAATGAGAAGACCTGACGGCGAGTGCGATGACCAATGCCATAACTTGACCAGGGGTTGCGCCGCAATAATAGACCCGGTAAATTTCCAACACCAAGGAAACAAACTGAAGAGAATCCACACGAAAATACGGCAAGCAGCGGCAACTCTAGTACAACCTCCCCCAGACAAGATTCGCACACCAAGGAGCATCACAAAAGTGGTACCGCTAGGGATCATAGGCACCGTGAGCAAAAGTTTGTTTGGCCTCATGACTGCTGACGACGCAGAAGACATCGACAGGAACCTGAACAGCCTCTTTTCGGACCAGAAAGACATCATTAGAATCCACAACCAGAGCCAACACATCATCACAGGAGCCCTGAAAGAATTATACAACGTAACCAGACTGCAGCATGAAATGCTGAATAACATCCGTAATGAACTAAAGCAACTCAACTACGTTGACACCGCGTACTTGTTTGAAATACTCGCTCTGGTCAAAGAGACGGAAAGAACTTTCAACCATATGATTAAAACAAGCGACAAATTCTTAAACATACTGCAATGGTTAAAGGAAGGGAAATTACACCCCAACCTCTTAACCTCAGGTATGCTCTTGACAATCAATCAAGACCTTAGCAGCCACGCCAAAGATTATAAGTTCCCGCTATCATTCGAACACATGAGAGCGGAAGAACTGTTAAAGATTTCCAAGCTGGACACCGTGCATCACGACGAAGAGTATTCGTATCTCTCTACATACCTTTTATCAGCCGCACGCATTACCAGATGTACAGAATGCACCCAACACCGGCACCGCAAGAAGGGGACAACAAAGGCAAAGCCGCCCTCATTAGGCCCACGAACGAGTATCTCCTAATAGACGAGGGTGAACAATACTTTTTCAAATTTGACGAAGAGAACCTCCGGACCTGCAAGAGCCTACATTATGGCTACATGTGCGAAGCAACGAAACCTTTACGCGAAGTAGTCACCAGTACCGACTGCGAGTTGGCATTATTACTAGGAAGCAGCCACAACCTGAGTTCATGCAAACTCAAAATCATAGAAGGAAATTACAACCATTGGACTCTGCTAAAGTCAGAAGGAGCCTGGCTGTTCTCAGTGTCCCAACTCACCCACGGCAATGTCATCTGCGAGAACCGCCCTGACCAAGCAGTCCAAATCAACGGGACCGGACTCATCAAAATCAGCGACGGATGTAAACTAAAAACCCGAGAAATGACCGTGCAATCAGAAGTCAAGAAAAACAGCAACGTGGGATATATCTACGAACCCGAAACATCACTCGACATTAGCAGAATACATCCCCAACTCCGCATATCATGGAATAGAAAGCCAGAAATGGTGTTGCCTACAATAAACGATTGGGAACCCAACGAGAGATCCTTAACGGATTTGGCCTCCGAAATGAACATATTGAATCAGCACGAACGGCTCAGAACGCGAACCGATTGGCTCACTGGTGGCAACTATGCATTCCAAATAATACTATTGATCCTCTTAATACTCACTTTCTGCTACTTATACAGAACGGTCCGTGGTCAACCGGACCCTCAACACACCTGTACCTCACACCCCTCGAAAGTGGTTCTATGTGAAAAGAAATGCGAAATCAAAACTTTAGAACTACCAGAAAATGTGTCACGACGCAGACACTCAACCTACCAGCAAACCAACAACACCCCCGCCGGACCCATTGGAACCAGGATCGAAACATCGTTCGCCGAATGCTAGGTCCCGATTGAACATCTTCATGTTTCAGATCCAAGATGGAACAGCATTTCAAGGTCCAGACCCGAGACGAACTAAGACAGCTATTGGAACGAATCGAATGCGCAACTCTAAAGACACTACACGTGGAACGGCTACCCAACCATTGAGAAGCAACTATTCGAAGCGAAGGAACCACGACCACATCCACCCCCTTTCAGGAACCGACGACTCACAAGATCAGATCAGAGGTACACGCCGTCTCTAAACCAATATCAATGGACCCCCACAGGCTATTTTGCCAGCTGCCTTGGGGAGACGCAGAATACCTACGCGAGGACAACTTTCTCCGACACTTCTCACAATTTGGACCAATCGAATACCATGAAGTGGTAACCAACAAACAGGGCGCAGTGTCACATGGTTTTATCCGTTTTTTCTACCAAAAGGACGCCCAGAACGCACTCAACAACTGCGACCTACGGTAAAGAGCCAGAGAAGCGCCAATACGTCGACTACCCCGAAACTACCAAATACACCAAAAGTTCCACCGAAATTGCGAAAGGAAAATAGAAGCCCACGTGTACCATCTCCATGAAAAAACATGCAAAAAGCAATACCCACAGAGACGTTGGGAATCTAAAAATAACAGCGAGGACATGGCGATGCAACCAGACGAGAATCAAAACGCTTCCAACCAAGAAGATGACATACTGAATATCTCCAGCCTACCCGAGATGAAATGGGCAGAATTCATTTTAAACGCAAGAAAAGAAATCGAAACCTGTTTAAACCAATGAGATAAAAGAATGCCTCTATTCCAGGTCAAAGGATGAGTGAACACTACGAACTTACATCCCACGCCAGCTTTAAACGATTGCTAAACGACCTAGATCTGAACACCATCAAGGAAATAAAAGCCCAAACCAAGAAGAACGGCTGGGACATCAACATAATCAGAAACCCTAGGAGGACAATGCCCCCCCCCCCCCCGACCTCGACAGTGGTAAAAAGGATCACCAAACCAAAAACAAACCTAGCAGCTACCGCAACTACACCGACGGTGACAACAACGACAGCACCCTCAACCACAAACGCTCAACCCGACGGAACACCCAAAGACGACACCATGTTGTTTTGCATACTACCAGCCAAAGACCCCGTTTATTCCCGCGAAGAAAAATTCTTCCAACACTTCGCCCAATTTGGACCTCTGCTATACCACGAAATAATAACACGAGACAACAAACCCGCCTATGGCAGAGTAAGGTACTTCCAGCGGGAATACTTGGAAGCGGCCATAGCGAACAGCCGCCTAGAATATTACGCCGTGAAGGCTTCCGTGCAGTCACCACCAAAAAGTTACCTACCTTATTGCAAAATTCATGAGAACTGCGGCAGATGGATCGACGCCGAGGTCTACAATCGACATACGAAAACGTGCGTTAAACAATATCCACGACAAAACCAACATACGTCACGAGGCAGGCTGGGCCCACCAATGACAATATTAGCGACAATAATCGAGGAAATGAGCCAACACGGAAACACCACACAGTACTAAGTCCTAACTTCCAGATTCCCAATGGCTCCAACCCAAAATACTATGCAGCAAAGGTCCCCAGCAACGCCACCCTCCTCGATTTGATTCCCGCTTGTGGTCCCCCGAAGAACCCAGATTCAAACAGATAAATTACATCCATGTTTTGCTTATTCCAGTGCATATTCAAAGGAAGCAACCGACGGTCTTAAGATGGAGAAATTTACCAGAGCAGACACCAAATTCAGCCAACAAGTAAAAAGATGGTGGGTATCAAGAAATAATGTCCGCCGACTGATCATGCGGACAGAGACACCCCACTCAATGGATTCCATTATGAAAACATTGGGAAAGTTCGGAACAATAGCCACCCTCACCATAAAACCAGAAGCGCACTCGACAATTAGCCACATTCACGTCACGTACCACTGCCTGGATGAACGGCAAAAATTGGAACTATTTTTAGACAACAATCAAGGAACAAAACTAAAAAAGAATACACCAAGGAAACCAGGGAACAACCGCCGGAAACAAACACCATGTACAACAGCAAACGGAGCACATGCCGAATCATCACCCAGCCCACGAAGGGAAAACGCCTACCTCCAAGCGCCAGAAAATATGGCCGCCCAGGATGACCCGTGCGACCCAGACGAAGACCTCGATGTGGGGTCCGCACAAGATCTAGTACCCCCTCCCATTCCGCTAATGAGGATTGAAGACCCAGAACGCGACGAGGAACAGCCCGGACCCTCAATAGGTGGCCGCAACAGCACGACAAACCATGACGCAGATAACAACCCCAGCCCAGGCAATAATCACCCGGAAGTTAAGCCAACCAGTATGGCCGACACCAACCAGCACAACGAGCAAGAACACGGCAGAATAGTAACAGCAATCATAGAACTGGACGACCCAATTCTGGATGCAGTCGACCACTTCCTAACATACGGAGCCATCGAGTCTGTATACATCAAATACATTAGGCACGAAGACCCCCAAATGACCCACCGTCTGGGCATATTCACCTACGTGACGAAAGAGGGCGCCGAAAAAGCTATCACAGAAGGAATACTCTACAAACCTAGACATGGGCATCCAAGACCTTTAAGACCCGACCACAAAAATTCCACCTTCCGATACCATCAGGACTGTGAGGCAGAAATTAACATCCGCGATTGGGAGAACCACCTATGTTACTGCAAACGACAGAGAAACCTGCGTAAGACAAAATACATGCTGTACGACTACAAAAACGGGTCAATGATCGAGAACCACGTAGCGGGCCCGTCTAACCACCATGACATACAGAGGAGCTAATCAGATTCCACCAAGGAGTAGCACGAGAGGTCCCCAAATCATTCAAAAAAGCTGACGGAGGTCCACACGAAGACACGACTAAGCGACGAGAACGCCGCCCGAAAACCAAGAGGGGGAGGAGACCAAGAAAAAAAACAATAATAGAAATATATCCGATAGGTTTAGAATTAAGATTGAGGTGACGGGTATATACATACATATATCATTCCATAACCCCCCTAACAACCAGTATATTCTATGCATCATTTCAAAATGCATCAGATCAGAAACTAACCCAATGCCTACAAGCCACTACCGGGAACCACCGTTTAGAAGCACTTGTACGAGTACAAACCTAGTCAGAGAAATTACACCAATAATATTCAAAGTCGACTCGTTCACTCTTTTGGCTCACCACAAGACCCCACCATGTATCTTAACACGCTAGTAACCATCCCGCTTTAGAGCGAAACGCGTAAAATCTTCCTTCCTCTTTTCAACAGAAAGTATACCCCTTTCAGTATCTAATCTCTTCGCTATAGCACTAACATCATTTTATCCGAAACCAGTAAGCCAGGATCGAGCCATCCTCAATCGAATTCATTCGACCTTTGCTCCAATTCCTTTCTTCCCCCATACAATACCATAGCATACCAACCCAAGAAAAAAAATTTTTCCTTTTCCTCTCCCCACCAAATACAGAGAATAGCCCACCATGAAGAAATCTCATGACATAACAAATGTATTTTGGCATGAAAATAAGACCAAAATAGATTACGTCCCTTTTGAGATGAAGAAATCTCATGACATAACAAATGTATTTTGGCATGAAAATGAGACCAAAATAGATTACGTCCCTTCTGAGATGAAGAAATCTCATGACATAACAAATGTATTTTGGCATGAAAATAAGACCAAAATAGATTACGTCCCTTCTGAGATGAAGAAATCTCATGACATAACAAATGTATTTTGGCATGAAAATAAGACCAAAATAGATTACGTCCCTTTTGAGATGAAGAAATCTCATGACATACCAAATGTATTTTGGCATAAAAATGAGACCAAAATAGATTACGTCCCTTCCAGAGATCAATGAGACCTAAGGAAAAATGGCAGACTACCTCTCTTACCTAGCAGCAGATGACCGGTCCCCATCCACACCATCTAACCTCATACAGAACTTACCATTCCGAGAGAAGAAAACCTCCCTTGCAAAAAGCTCGATTGAATTACGGAAGCTCACCTGGACTCCTACTAACACACTCTCTCTGAAACGAACACAATGTCGGCAACATCATCATGTAATTTAGATCGTAAGGATAATATGTGTAATCATGTAATCTGAGAAAAACGACACACACATATGCACACTCACAATCGCGACGAGGACGTCTCGAAAACCAAGAAGGGGAGGGTGTGAGGTTACAAAGCAAAAGCTTTTTGCTTCTATAGAATAATATTCGTAGAATGATGAGAAACGATCGAGGTAGTGATCACTTGAGGATATTGAGAAGAGGGTCCGCCGTAAAGTTTGAAGACGGCAATTTTGTTTGTGAAGTAACGAAGGACGTATTACTCATTTCGACTCCTTTCTCCCGACTAAGCAGACACATAATCCCGACCTTTCACATCGCTCATAAAAGGTGTCAAAATGAATAGACAACGAGCAAAGGTTGACCGCGAATGGCGGTATGAGAGAAAGAATCAAACACTTCAATAAGTTTCGCGGATACCCGTCTTAAAACATTTTTACAAGCAACTACGAAGAAAGAACTTTTTCCAAACAATTGAGAGTGCGTCTTTTCAGCCACCCAAGGTGTGTAGCTTCTAAGACGCATAAAGTATATAAGCACCCTAACTTCAAGGGGGCCAGCTCAGTACAGTTCAAGTTCAGTCAGAAGTCAGTCGTTCAGTGGCTCGCTCGACCAGGGGCCAAATCTCTTAGTATACCTCTTACAATCAGGAAAAAACCCATTTTCCGCCAAATCCACAATTCGGTTCGCAAAGTTCAGCCAAAAGTATTAAGTCCTACCACCAGTGTCAGTAAAGTCTCCAGCTCACGTCAATCTCGAATAAAGTGCCCGAATCGCGGAACCAGATAGTAAAGAAGAGCGAACGACACGAGAAACAGCGATATACTCATTCTCCGCCTGTACCGATCTAGCCCACAGCGTGCATATTCGAGCGCCACCGGGTATTCACAAGCTAAACGAAAGGCCCACCACGCCAGGTAAAGATTCATATACCTAACATAGCAGGCGTTAATAGTTCTCGTTTCGCTGAGTCCGTTTCTCTCTCCTCCTCCCATTCACACGCATTTTGGCTTCGAGACAGATCCTCGCCGCCTCAACACAGCTACATATAATTCGAACACGCCATTCAAGTTAATAAAGCTTCGGTACTTAAAATTTCAAGCCCCAGTGTTATGAATTTGTGCTCCCGTGAACCAGACCTCTAGCAGATCCCATAGTCAAACAAATCTACTCGCGTATTTTACCAGTCCGTCCTCATTCCTGTAGGGGAATAACCCGCAATCGATTCACGCCTCTGCCACACAAGTTTCCACTGCAACGGGTCTCTGTCCCCGGAAAATTAAGACAGAGTGGTAGCAGCTCTGCTTGGGAAAGTCCATCCCATAAAACATACGACTAGTTTACTTTTCCAGGGTTTTCCGCCCCGGGCGTAACACTTCCAACTAATTTTCTACATTAACACCAACTCATTTACTTTCACTTCATCCCCTTCCTCTTCCTCGTTCCTTCCCATTTTCTCTCTCCATTTTCTACATCAACACAGTTCATCTTATTTTCTCAATTTATCTTACATCTAATTTTTCCATCATCCACACCCTCTCGTCACAGCATTCATACACGCCAATGATCGCCTACTTGAAAGTGAAATCTTGCACGCATCACCAAGTAGGAGGGTGAGGTGATCATTCTCATTCTTCTCATAGCATCAACAACATTCTGCTCCTTTTCTACATCATCCTCGCCACCTCATCACATTCATCATGAATCCGCCAATGATCGCCTACTTGGATGCGAATTTTGGCACGCAGATGAGCCGCCTTCGGGTGCAGAGGTTGCGTCCGAATTCACATCCAAGTAGGAGAGTGAGGCGATCATCCCTTACATTACATCACACTCATCCATCCATTCCATACATCACAGACTATTTGCTCATTCATTGCATGTTCCGTCTCATCCAAATTCAATATTTTTCATTCCATACTCTTTATTATCACCATCTCATTTTCTTTCCAACTTTTTCCCCATCGTCTTTCCTTTTTTTCCTCTATTCTATCTTACTTTCATCCAATCTCCTCATTTTTCATACCATTCCCTACTTCGCTTTCATCTTATCTCCTTTCCTGAATCAATCTCATCATCTCATCACATTCATCATAAATACTCTTCATTCATAACATCTTATTTCCATTCCGACATTTGCTTCATCTCTTTCACTTCTCTACTTTCATTCCATCTTATCTTCATTCAATCTCATACGATTTTCTATTTTACCGCCATCTCATCTCCTCATCCACATCATTCTCACCACCTCATCACATTCATCATAAATACGCGAATGATCGCCTACTTAGATGCGAATTTTTGCACGCAGGTAAGCCGCCTTCGGGTGCAGAGGTTGCGTCCGAATTCACATCCAAGTAGGAAGGTGAGGGGATCATCCCTTCCATTACATCACACTTATCCATCCATCTCATACATCACTGACTATTTCATAATTCATTGCATGTTTCATCTCTTTTCTATTTATTATCACCATCTCATCCTTTCCCTTACTTTTCCTTCGTCGCTTTCTCTTCCCTTCTTTTATTCTATCTAACCTTCATTCAATCTCATCATTTTTCATACCATTTCCTACTTCACCGTCATCTTACCTCCTTGTCTACATCATTCTCACCACAACTCGTCACAACATTCATACATGCCAATGATCGCCTACTTGGAGGTGAATTTTCGCACGCATCACCAAGGTGGAGGGTGAGGCGGTCTTTCTCATTCTCCTCATTCCATCAACACCATTCATCTCCTTTTCTACATTTATCTGTCATTCCATTAATAACATTCTCATCATCTCATTTCTCCTATCTCATTTTCATTCGAATCTTCCTCTTGTTACATCTTTGACTAATTTTCTATCATCAACATTGACATCGACATCAACACCAACTCTTTCACTTTCATCTAATTTCCATCCCCTCTCTCAGATCATCTCATTCTCATCCTCCATTTCCTACATCAACACCATTCATCTCCTCTTCTACATTCTTCTATCATCAAATTTTTCCATCATTCACACCATCTCGTTACATCATTCACACACGGCAATGATCGCCTACACTAAGTAGGAGGGTGAGGCGGCCATTCTCATTCATCTCATTACATCAACACCATTCGTCTCCTCTTTCACATTCATTTTTCATCCCACTCATAACATTCTCATCATCTCATTACTCATTTCTTCCTTAGTCTATCTCATTTCCATCCAAATCCTCCATATATTGCATCTTTCAACTAATTTCCTATCATCAACATCAACCCCAACTCATTTTGTTCCATCTCATCGCCTTCCCCTCTCTCATATCATCTCATTCTCATCCTCCATTTTCTACATTGATACCATTCGACTCCTTCTCTACATTCACCTAATTTCATTTCCTTGCCCACCGTCCCTTCACAATCCATCATCTTTTCCACTGCTCAATCCATTCCCTCATTCACTTTATTCGAGACATTCCATCAATCTTATCCATCCATCACATTCCATCTATAGACAGACACAGAGGAACCCGAACTCCCATCGTTGAGTCAATCCATATTTCCGCACTTGCGACATCATAATACTTATGTATGGAGAGTAAGTGCGGAAATCGGTGTGAATTCAACGGTGACTCGGGGGGAGGGTTCAACAGACAGACTTTAAACATTTTCACATCATAAATGAAATAGATTCAGACAAAAACAGAGGGACCCACAAGACGCTTAGAAACATTGCAGTAGCCCATGTTCCTGTACCTGACACCACACGAAAGTGTGGTGAGCGGGAGCTCTAAAGAACTTGGTGCGAAAACAATGATAATACAAGACAAGGGTGCAACGAACAGACTTTCGACAAATTTGAAATTATTCAATTCTCATCAATCATCCTTAATCATTGATCATAATAAACGGGGAGGGGGGCCAAAACGTCATCGGATTGAGAAGCCGTAGCGAGTGAAAACAACATGTAAGGAATACTGGGGGAACACGAATCAAAATCAGCTGGAAGGGGGATCAAAACCGGAAACGGGTAAAAACCTGCATCGTAAGGTAAACAGGTGCGAAATCAGAAAACTTTATACCAAGGTTAGTCAGAAAAATCTCGGAGGAAAACGCGAATAGTAACCGCGCTACGCGCAATTTTTTAGTCAGGTAAGGTTAGGTTAGCTAAATCTAGGGATATTTCCCCCTAGGGGTAAAATCTGATAAAATTGGGTTAAAACACGTCTAGGGGCATTTTGCACCACCAGGGTTTCTACTCGCCTTAAAAATTTTGAAAACCTTGGAATATCATTGAAATCCTTCTTTCATCCTTGAAATCATGGAAAATCCTTGAACTTTTTGTCATATTATCGATTATCCTTGAAGTTCTACTCGACTCGCGAAAGAATCTCCACGTTCATAGGCTCGATCCGAAAAATTGATGTCTATCCGATTTGAAAACCCGCGTGCACGGCGCGCCACCTTTGTCCACGCTGGCTCGAGCTGACCAGATACTTACTTTAGGGTGGGCCGAAAAAGGGTTTTTTTTCGAGAATCGATGCGCCCTAGCGTGGGAATGTTGTATTTGTACATATGAGGGTTTGCACGGAACTTTTGACTTTTGTGTTACTGCAGGTGTTCCACGAGTATTCTGAACTATTTGGAGGGCGCAGGAGTGGCATTGTATAGTATTTGGCATCTTTCAATATGGATCATAGTCTTTTTTGTTGAAACGCATCCTGGTTTGTCAATAGCAGACCGCGAAAGATGATTTTTGGGTAGTTCACAAACGTACCAACGCGATTTTTGGAATTGAAAAGGCTGTAACTAAAATACCTATCTTTGAAATACTTTGCTGGAATGATATATCCATCAACGAATCTCATATTTTGAGGAAATCTTTGATTCAGAGGTGTGCACTGATTTGGCTATGATATGAGCTCTCATTTATCGATGTAACCGAGTTTTGTGGAGAAGTTTTGCGAGAAAATTTTCTCTGGCAATTGTTTACGTAAATGATGAAATACCTTGTGCAGAACGGGGAATTCAGCAATGACTTCCCGGAGTTAGAAAGAAGACGAATCAAATCCCGTCTGGTTTGTGAGTGTGCGTTGATCCGGACAAATTTTATAAAGCTTCAAAGCTCATAAAGTTATCGCGCCACTGACTTTGAAGATGGTCATTTTTTGATGGCATACTCAGGAGACGTGAAGCACAGGATTGGAATGTTGTGCTCTTTTTTCTGCATCACAAAAAGAATATAACTGCACTGTTTTGAGTTGCAATGGTCGATCGGTATTTCTGTGAGAAGCTGAGAAAAAATATTTGAATCCGGATGGTAAGCTAAATAAGCCTCTAAATGTGATGGTATGCGATTTTCTTGATTTTTACATAATAAACGGCTGGAATATGGATAAAATAACACCACAGTATACTCTAGAAGTTGAAATGAGACTCACAAGTCGTGACTCGATTTTGGAAATTTACATCGAATTTTGGAAAGGTCAATGATCAAATTCATCTTAAAGTCAAGTCAGGTAAAATATAATCTCTATCAATCGTCTAGACAATGTTTTGAATCGAATCTATTCGATTGAAGTTGGTCCACGAATGTTCCAAGTGTGAAATTTTGTACTTGTCGTTCTGAACCAAATACCTCGGCTTGGATGAGAGTGGCACCACTTTTTTCACATGTTTTCAAGGTCTAAGAATCACATGAAACGCATTTCAAACGTGTGCGATGAGAAATTTTTTTTATATTTTGGAGGGTCAATAGTTAAAAGTTCCATGGAAATACTCATATAGATGTGGAAAAAATTTTGCTGGACGCTGAGGAATGAGATTTTAGGTCCCAGCAAGAGCCATCAAGCATTTATCAAAATTAACACAGATTTAAATGGGGATGTGCCTGATTCGACACTTTTTTCTTCCTAACTTCTTTGCCTGCATTCCTGGCGCATTCAAGCATTTCTCAATGTACTTTATATCATCTTAAAGCTTGTTCCAAATCCTACAAAATGTGTTAAAGTACGTTCAATCTCAACTGACCAGAGGGAATCTATCTAAATTTTTCCAAAAAGTGATCATTATCAAAAATTCCAAAAATAGGGCGATTCTCCTTTCAAACTTTGCTTGTATTTCTGGAGCATCTGAACATTTCTGAAACGTGTTTCAATCCATTCTCATGCTTGTCACAAAACCTATGAATGAGCTAAAGTACGTCCAATTCCGACTAAACCGAGCCAATCTATCTCAATTTTTCCAAAAAGAGATTAGTTTGAAAAATCCAAAAACAAGCGACTTCCCCTTTCCACCTCACTTCTTTGAAAACTCGAAATGGAAAAATTGAGATAGATTGGCTCGGTTTAGTCGGAACTGGACGTACTTGAGCTTATTTTGTAGGTTTTGTGACAAGCACAACATTTCTACGTCTATATGTACAAACACAACATTTCCACGCTAGGGCGTATTAATTCTCGAAAGAAGCCCTTTTTCGGCCCACCCTAATCCACATGAGGTTGTGGTTTCATTAGGCTCACTGCTCAGCGGCTTCGATTTCGACAAATACCCGTTGGGCAGAAATCGTGACAAAAGCTTGTTTCAATTCGAGAGCTTCTAAAGATTCTTGTTTTCGAGTAATACATCCGTCTCTCTGATTTGAGTAAATACGTCGATGGATTAGAATTTGTGATTGTGATGGATGTACAAATGCAGCTATAGTACTTATATAGGAGTGGTCGTCTCTCGGAGTCGCAGGTTCACTGAATGAAGTACCCGAGGGTTGTATACCCATTGTATAAGCAATACTTCGTTAGTCCTTACTTTATTGAACAAGAACCTAAGCTCCTTTGTATGTTGAAGCAGTACAAGAATTGCTGGGAACCTCGCACAAAAGTCCTTGAAATCTGGTCATTTGACTCCTTAAAAATCCTTGAAATTGGTCGGGAACACGATCATAAAAGAAAAGTCTGCTCACTTCAAGCCACGTGCCCGTACCTCGGGTGAGGAATGATTTCCCCTTCCCACCCCTACTCTGCCGCCCAAAAACCAATATGGCCGGCCCGTCAGGTAGGTGCGCGCGCCGCGCGGGCGGCTGTCTCTTGATGGGATAATAGCCGTAGGAATAGCTGACCGGATAGGGATAGCAATTGCTATCCCTAATTATCCAATGATTAATCATCTGAAGAGCTCAGTCCAATAAATGCTGCTTTGTCAAGGATGATCTAACGTAAGTTGGATCATCCAAAATTTGGTAAATTAGCTTGAGGATAAACCTCACTCTTAGACTCAAATCCTAAGCCCCTCCGGGGGCCTGCAATTCATCTATGGCTTTTGATCGTGTGATAGAAGCCGCGGTAGTTGAGTGGTTAGCGTGCACGCGTTCTGTTTTGCCGTTCTGGGTTCGAGTCCAGGTTGGGAGGTTGGGCTGAATTTTTTTTTTTTTTTTTTTTTTTTTTTTTTTCATTGGTCATGCTGATATTCATTTTTTTCGAATTATTCTGCAATAAAAATTGTTAATAAAGTCGGTGCCCTATTTTTTCGTATCAGCATTGCAAAAGATGTTCAAAATGCACCTAATCGTGACGAGATTTATTAAACCAAAATCAAACAGATAAGTGAGCAAAGTCCTGATATGTATAACAATTTCATGGACAATTTGAGGTCGTAAAGGTTTCAATTTCATCAAATAATTGATTGATTATTCATGGAAGAAAAAATTTCACCGAAATTATTATAGGTTCATTTTTAAGAATTTTATTAATTATTCCATCAATATAACACTGAATAGACATTGATCTTCATCTTGGACTCATTCAATCATGTTGGGAAGCTTAATGATTCCATTTTAATATTTCATCAGACTCATCAGTAAGAATGCATTATACTTTTGATGTAATTATATTCATTATATTATTCCTATGAAATTAGCATCATCAATATTTTTATATTTATTATTGAGATTATCAATTAGATATAACATTATTCAATAAAATATTAAATGAATTAACGGAATGCCCTGCATGAAACAGTTTTTTCACACGCGCGTATCAATTAAACACATTGCTCGGTATTTCATAAGAGCTACACAATTTTTATGAAACGTCCGGCTTGGAAAAATTGCCTAATACGACACATATACGACCTGAAATTGTCCATGCCATTGTTGTTTTTATAAGGGCTTTTGCTCATTTATCTGCTCGATTGCAATTCAATGAATCTTGTCACCATTATTGTTATTAGGTGCAGTGCATTATGAGCATCTCTTGCGATGCTGACAGGAAAAAGTAGGGCACGGGCTATATTCGGCTGTGTAATGATTTTTATTGTAGAATGCTTACAAAAGAATACTAGTTCGACCAACGGAAAAAAAAATTCAGCCCTACTGGGACTCGAACCCAGAACGGCAAAACAGAACGCGAGCACGCTAACCACTTGGCTACCGCAGCCTCTATCATCAATTGATCAAAAGCCACATATAAATCGCGAGCCCCCGGAGGGGCTTAGGATTTGAGTCTAAGAGTGAGGTTTATTTTCAAGCTAATTTACGAAATTTTGGATGATCCGACTTACGTTGGATCATCCTTGACAAAGCAGCATTTATTGGACTGAGCTCTTCAGATGATTAATCATTGGATAATTAGGGATAGCAATTACTATCCCTATCCGGTCAGCTATTCCTACGGCTATTGTCCCATCAAGCAGACAGCCGCCCGCGCGGCGCGCGCACCTACCTGACGGGCCGGCCATATTGGTTTTTCGGCGGCAGAGTAGGGGAGGGAAGGGGAAATCACTCCTCACCCGAGGTACGGGCGCGTGGCTTGGAGTGAGCAGACCTTTCTTTTATGATCGTGGTCGGGAAATTCGAGTAGAAACCCTGACCACGACAGGTCAGGTTAGGTTAGGTAAAAACAGGTCTAGTGACATTTTTACAGGGTTAGGTTAGTATTTAGGGGAAAACCTAGTGACTCTGGACACCACAACAGTCGTCACGCGACTTAATATAAAGAAATTACCATGGGCTATCACGTTTTTGACAATTTCTTCTTGTTAATTTAGTCATTCATGTAAAAACAATTCAACAATTAACAACAATGTGTCCCAATACTGGGGTACTCCACTTCTCCACCACTTGGTGGAGCCGGACGCGTCGCGTCCTAGTAATGGGTCAGAATTCAATATGAACGATGGCGAACTAGGACACGATTCTTTGCCACACAATATATCATT
Source organism: Eretmocerus hayati (assembly GCA_029851415.1). NCBI lineage: Eukaryota > Metazoa > Arthropoda > Insecta > Hymenoptera > Aphelinidae > Eretmocerus > Eretmocerus hayati. The sequence continues at coordinate 62,452,571 of CM056744.1, read as the reverse complement.
TTCGAGTTGATTTTTTTTCAGTATCTATCATTGCCACAGCTCGCCCAAAATTTAGTACGTGATTAGGATTACTCTCAAGAACACTCAAATATTTTTTGATACAATTTTAAATCACACACCTCTCTATCAATTCGGAGGGAATATAATGTCCCAGAATCGGTCGACTTTGACATGGTGTCCCGATACCCCTAGTTTTACCTTAATAAGGTCAATACAAAACATTAGAATTCAGAAATGCAGTGAATCATCAGGAGCAAAAAACTTTTGCTGACAAAAACCCAAGTATATATAGTACATGACTCTCAGAGAGGGAGAGGGTATATGAGTTGGAAGAAAAGATTTGGAGCAAAGATATGAAGTGGATTCAGCAACGATGAAATCTCCATCCAATGGAGAGGTAGCGATATGAAGTGGAAGAGGAAGAGGAGATGGAAAGGACTCATCCCAAAATGAGAAACATGCAGAGGAAAATATATGTGGGGGATAACATTCCTAAGATACATGAATGCATAAGGAGATTGAAGAATCTTCAACTCAAGAAAGAAAACTGAGGAACATTAAATTGACAACAGCACCTCTAAACACGTGTCAAGCAGTTGTGCAATTAAAATCCTGTGTGAAATTGTGAAGCATGTGAATCTTTTAATAAGCTTTTTAACCCAAAGATTCAATAAAATAATGATAGTGGCTCATCAACCAAAGTTGGGCAAAACCCACTGGAAAGCAACACGACAGCTATCTTTAGATCGAGAAATTGCATGTAAAAATCCGGTCTGAATGCAGCTGTTGTAATGCTTTCCAGTGGGTTTTGCCCAACGCTGTCATCAACAAGTCATGAATCTTAGTGAATCAACATCGGTGAGAAGAGGTGAGAGCCAGAGTATATTGAGGCAAATCAATTCAAATGATAGCAGTGAATGTTCTTTACCTGTGTACATGGCTTGAGAAAAACCATATGCTGCTACGCCAGCTGCTGTTAGAAGTTTGACGCCCAAATTGATTCCAGCCGGTCTCTTGCTGAAGCGACTAGCTAGATCATTCAGCTTACTTTGAGACATGTTACTGGTGGTGATCAGACCAAGTGAAGGATAAGATTTTGTGGAAATCGTGGCTTAGTTCGGACTGCAAGAGGTTGGCTGCGTCTGATTCGACTCTAAGTCTGTTAAAAATCAGAAAGTCTCGTTCACTGCAATTGAAATTGCTCAATTGCCTATTCCTACACTATGAAGTTGCACATCTTACGAAACCGGCCGGCCGCATGAGAATGAATATAACCTGGTGTACAAATCATGCGTGGAATGAAAAGGTCGAGGAAGAAATTTCAAAGAATATATTGTTGTTGAGTCCTGAATGCTCAACCTAATGAAATTATTTTGAACAATTGCATGGGTCGAACTTCTTTCTAAATGAACAATCAAGTCTTACTACCTATTACAAGACATATTTTCAAGTGAGTACAAAAATATGAGATAGAAAGTATTGCTCATAACTACTCACGAATGAATCTTGATTGCTCAGTCCTTCAAACTGATCGAGAATAATTTTTGTTATTTCTAGCAATGACAATTCACAAATGCCTTGTTGTCACTGGGAAGCGCGCAGCGCGCATGCGCCTCATGGCACACGAAACAGTGACACCTAGTGAGCCTAAAGTACTTCAGGCTCACTAGTGACAGTGACACCATGATGGAAGAGAGATATGGTGTGCTGCAACACTTACTTGCTCGAAGTTGGCTGGAAAAGCTGTGAAAAGTCATGACTTCTAACATTCATTTTCACGGTCTAATCAAATACATCAATAATATGCATTGATAATTTTGAATACAGTTTCCAATTTTCCGAGAAAAATCATGGAAAAATAGCCACTTTTGGAACGCTGTTACGAGCTCTAACGGAAACCAGCTGGTTGTATGTAAATGTAGGAATCGTATACACCGCAGACCAAACGAGATTTGCCCTTCGGTGAGACCCTGCGAGCCCTTTAGCAATAAAGAATGCCTAATTGTTTCATTGCTCAAAATCCCAGATCACCAAATGTGTACATCAGTCCCAAATAGCGGAACACAACTTTCTCGTTGTCACCACGACCACGTCGACGGGGCAAAACTCAATGTCGAGTACGCGTGCCGTATTGCTCACGTCCTAGCATTGCAAAAGCACAAACCATCCTCGAGAACTCGGGCTCTTGAGGATGACATCCGCGTAAATATAACAAGCATGTAACAAGCAGTCCAACGTAGCAGACGAACTTTCTTGAGCTTTAAGAGAGAATTCCGCTGTTGGGGACTGATGTACACATTTGGTGATCTGGGATTTCGGGCAATGAAACAATTAGGCATTCTTTATTGCTAAAGGGCTCGCAGGGTCTCACCGAAGGGCAAATCTCGTTTGGTCTGCGGTGTATACAATTCCTACATTTACATACAACCAGCTGGTTTCCGTTAGAGCACGTAACAGCGCTCCAAAAGTGGCTATTTTTCCATGATTTTTCTCGGAAAATTGGAAACTGTATTCAAAATTATCAATGCATATTATTGGTGTATTTAATTAGACCGTGAAAATGAATGTTAGGAGTCATGACTTTTCACAGCTTTTCCAGCCAACTTCGAGTAAGCTGTGCTCGCTCGGTGTGATGACCCGTGCTAATTGGTACTGGTGAGCCTTGTATTCGCTCCGAGACGCGCGCTTCTGAAATTCAAAACGGGCGATTGTGCGCGACCCGTGGCCACCGCATTCACTACAACTGGCGTACTGTGCAGCAGACGGCGAATCTTCGTAAGGATCAAACTCGAAAACCATCGCTCAAATGTGGCAACAATGAGCAAGAAAGTTGTAGAACTTGTGAAAACGAAGAGTTTGAGCGGTCGTGAGCCTAAATCCGAGCAAATTTGAGCTAGTTGAGGCGATTTCGAGATTTGGCGTGCTTTTAGCATAGGCGTCGCAGCCGCCACTCAGGCCGCGGGCTCGCATCCATTCTTTCGAGCTCCGCGAATCTTTCAATATTGCTCTGATTGATATCCACAACAGCTCAAAATCTTCGTAATTAAATTTCCAACAACTTTGTCGCTTACTGTTAGCAGGTTCAAGCTACGGTTTTCTCCCAAATTCACGAAAACCCCGTCTGCGCCTATGCTGTGCCTCGCTGTGCACGCTCAATATTGTCATTGGCATGGCGCAGCATGGCGTCACCCTAGCAGTACGCCAGTTGTACTTCCAAAGTCAGTCCAATATTCGCTCCGCTGAATCTCGGAGCGAATATTTGGGAGCGCGGCAATGTTAGGTCACGTCCACAGAATGCGACTTGACTGAATTTACAAGAGAATTGCACGGTTCACAACTCGTGGGTAAGATTCGATTTAAACACTTGAAAGTGTATGGAGGTTGGGTGGAGAACAGAATACTCGCAAATCGGCACAAATTTCGATTTATTAACTGGTTTTCCTCAATTCAATTCGATGATACTTCGATGATTAATCAATGTTCTTCGCACACTGTGTGCAAGTAGGTAGATTCAGGAATTCAGCGTTGCCGGTGATGATGTAGTACTTGAGCTGGTAGGAATTCCAATGTTGGTGTTCACAAAGTTGTTTGTTCGATGACTTCGTTCCAGATGGGACTCCTCCAGGAGTCGGTCTGGTAGCTATTGGTGCCGCTTCGGCCGGTTGAACAGCCGTAGCGTGGGAGTCCAGTGTGAAGATTGAACCAAGCGTATGTCAGGAGCAACTCTATGCAGAGACTGGCCAAGAGAAACTCTGAAACACAAGTGAGGGAGAGCCACTCTGTGGCTCTCCTTATATAGGACCGGGTGGCTGGGGATCCAATGCTCCCCACTCCTGATCCGGAAAAACTTCGCATTCCTGGGCGGCGGCACATCTTACGAGTACGACATTCCACAGCTGCGATCTGAACATCAAACGGTTGGGCCGCGCCATGGGTCTCATCCGCATTCCAAAAGCTGGGTGGTCTCCTGCAGCTGCTTCCGGATTCCAATGTCAAATGGATGAGTCGTCCGTACAGCTGCATCCGTATTCCAATCTCAAGTAGCCGAGCCACCCCATACAGCTCCATCCGTATTCCAATCTCAGGTGGTTGAGCCACCCTATACAGCTGCATCCGCCTTCCAATCTCAAGTGGCCAGGCCACCCTATACAGCTGCATCCGCATTCCAACATCAAACGACTGGGCCGCCCCATGAGTCTTATCCGCATTCCAATAGCTTCCGCATTCCAGTGGCTTCCGCATTCCAGTCTCACGGTGGCAGGGCCACTCCTCCTTGTTCACATCCGCATTCCGGTGCCTGGGTGGTCCAGGGACTCGCATCCGCATTCCAATGGCTTCCGCATTCCAGTGGCTTCCGCATTCCAGTGGCTTCCGCATTCCAGTCTCACGGTGGCAGGGCCACCCCTCCTTGTTCACATCCGCATTACGGTGCCTGGGTGGTCCAGGGACTCGCGTCCACATTCCAATGTTGAAACAGAAGTTTGTCCTGCGATGCTCGCGACTTTTGTCAAAACCGCTCGCCTCGCCTTCGCATCATCATTTATTCGTAACAATTTCTCATGTTTCAACTCGTAATTTGCTCATTAGCGGAGTATACCTGGTGACGTACTTTGTGGACTGCCCCTATAGTCTCCTTATCGCGATTCGCGGTGGCTCTTCTAGAGCCACATCACAGCTCCCCCCATACACGAAATGCAGTCTCCATGAGGCTGCATTTCTAAAATCATAACCGAGCAACGCAATATGCTTGTGAAGGAATATACCAATATTAACCTATCTGGCAAGTTGCGACTGCTGAAATCCATATTGATCCCCCACAACGTTCTGGTTTTATGATTTTGATTGAAAATCCATACGAGAGCCTTTACGTGATTTCCGGCTCTTGCACTCCCAGGGTGTCAACAGCAGACCGCAAAGGATAATTTTGGGTAGTTTATAGACGAACCAATGCGATTTTAAGGTTTAAAATGCCTTAAAGCAGTTGTACACCAAAATTGTCCATCAACAGAATTCCTCGAGATTGTGCAGGAAGATATTTCTAGTACCAAAGAGTACGTGTGCAAAATTCCAGATCGGTCGACCATCCCGTTTAGGAGTACTGATCGTCAAGAGTTGACGTGTTTCGTACATTTTTAACATTGTGCTTATGGGAGCAAGCCTCAGAAAGAGCACCGACATGGGTCCAGCGCAAAATCTGATCAAGAGAAAACGGTGGAGCTGGGAGATAATAAAGCTTATGTACCGATGGATCATATGGATAAGCTTGAAGATGATTGACCACGTAGATTTTGAGTGGTTGTCTATACAAAGCACAACATGTAAAACAGACCATCGTCGATTTCGATTTTAGGATAGATAACCTTGAAAACCATGTCTATTTCTGTTTGGAATGGCTTAGATAACCGTTTTTGTACGTTGTTTGATAGAAAAAGTGCCGTTATCAACAATAATACAGATTTTGAATATTTTGATGTGTGCAAAAATGTGAGGTTGGGTAGCCATTGACTCACGGAGTTGGTGTACAACTACCCCAAGTAGAATACCCATGTTTCAAATACTCCGCCGAAATGTTATATTTATCTATTAATAAAAGGTCGATCTGGAGGTGTGCGCTAATTCGGTTTAGCTCTCAACCATCGATTTAACTGGTCTCGGGGGAAAATCCCTGTGGCTATGGTTACGAAATGATGGAGCACCCTGTGTGAAACGGGGAATTGAGCAATGAATTCTCGAAGTTAGAAGGAAACTGAAATGAATTTCGTTTGGTACGCGAGTGTGCCTTGATCGGATGACATACGAGCAAAACCACATCACAGGATGGCTCCTGCTCGATTCTGAAATTTTGGAAAATCAAATGATAATATTAGAGTCAAGTCAGGTTGAATATAATCTATACCAATCGTCCACACGATATTTGAATCGAGTTCATTCGATTGGTGTTGATTTGTGTATGTTCATGAGAAAAAGCCGTATTTGTCACTCTGTACCAGTAAGATCCTGCTAAAGTCGATTAGGGATGGAGAAAATTGATGCTTGAACTTGAAAAGTGCTTCTTCAATATCTGGTTTATGTACAGAGTATATAAAGGTGGGCTTTGCCGTGTGGGTCTTTTACCGCCCTGTGCTACAGAATGCCATGAGCGTAGAGGCCCATATTTAGTGTGATCGGATTCCTCGTAGAAGCATTATACGTATGAAGTGGTGGGCTGATTCTGCGAAAGTGATTCGATCAAGTGTACTCGTGATAATATTTCAAAGATTGGTTCCACCACAGTAGATTGACTCTATGCTTCCTACGTGTATTATGCATGGCATTGGTGTAGAGTTTCAGGCGAGCTGAATTGGTTCCTAAACGGACCTGGGCATCAGAAGTTCGTTCGATTTTTATCGATTTCGCTGAAACTATTGATTTGACAATGTAAATCTATATAAAGCTCCAAGAGCTTGATTTCGTTCGGTTTCGAGATATTTCTTGAGTATGTGTATTATACTTGAGTTTTTCGATTGAACTCGTTTTTCGATTGAACTCGCACCCGTGCTTAGCACAGCCATTATGAGATAAGGTGTTGTGAGAGTAATACGATTCGCGGTGGCTCTCCTAGAGCCACCTCACTGCTCCTCCCATACACGAAATGCAGTCTCCATGAGGCTGCATTTCTACACTTGGGTTTTGATTGGACGTTGTGAAGATTGCAATTGAATCAAGTCTGCAGGTTCCAAAATTGAAGTATCCGACAAATCGTAGAAAATCCCCTGACCGGTACAATCTATTATTCGAAAACCCCAGAATGGCAACTCCATAAGTCTATGAATTTCCATGGTCTTGTGAATCATTCGAATAGATCTGGAAGTCAGCGTTCTTAGTTAGGAGCAGATGAGGTCATATCTCCTCAGTCTTTTGAAAGCCCGTACGAGAGATATTTAATTGGCTATTCATGTTATTCAGAGATCTTCAAATAGGAAATTTATAATGGGAGAATATCGATATTGCATGTTATGCATCGTTTATTTAGTATATCATTTTTCTCGAAGTACAACTGAAAGATTACCAATTGATATTCTCTATCATATAAATCAACCTTCTATATACTAGGAATATTGATATTATTATATCATTTACTCTCAAATATTCTAAGGTCTGTCAGCAATAATACAGTCCTAATTAATTGACGTTATTGCAAGATATTTACAAAATAGTCGAACCAAACTCAACAAGTGAAAAAGAAAGAGAAGTGCATCTCTGAATGTAATCCTGTGGTACAATAATGATTCCCAACTTATCAAGGTATAAAATGGCCAGCAATCCTAGATTATAGATTGATACATAACCTCAAACCTTATAAAAATATAAAATATCCTGCGATATCGGTGAACCTGTCAATGATTCTGAAATTCTATCAAACTGAGACATTCACGGAATATTGAATTTAAATTCATCAAGTGAAAAGGAGAAATGTGCATCTCTGAGTGAAATCTTGGTACAATAAAGATTTTGAAAATTCGTCAAGAAGACATAAGTAGTTTAGACTCATAGGTGAAATATTGAACCTCAAAACTCATCAAAAATATAAAATAAGTCGAAATTTTTAAACCAAAACTCTATACCTGTCGACGCAGACATCACGAAATGATGGAGTATTTTTTTTTCTTTTCTTTTTGCTTTTTACATAAATTCACACGTAGACCTATGATTTAGTCTGATTGTATAACCTTTCTTACGGGGTGTAACATCATTAAAAGTATGAAACGCTACATTGTTATCGTGGAAGGTCATTAACCTAAAAGTCTCAATCGAAGCTTATATAAATACTGCGTAAATAACTGATGTGCGACTCTTGACCGAGTTGGTACCATTTAAAAAATCCCATTAATTGAATACAAGGGCTGAGTGTGAGTGAAAAGGCAAAAAGGAATGTTGCTATCATTAAGAATGATGTCGCTGATTTTGACCGTCAAGCAACACAATTGAATCGTACAAAATCAATTTTGAGAGTTGAGATTGGAATGTGTGTATGACGTTCCCAAAACGATAACGATTGAAAGTATCATAGAACCTATGTCGATTTTCAAAAGTCATCACCTAGTATAGAACCAGCTACTGGGACTTATTGCAACAATATAGAAAATTCCCTCTATGCTATGTTAACTACATATGTCAAGAATAACAATAATTCAATGTCAAATTAAATCGTAAGATAATTACCAGAAATTTTATTATCATAAGACCAATTTCAGGTAAGCAAACGATTTTCGAGAACGGTACAAAATTAACCTGAGTAAACCTAACTCACCCGATTTTGGCAGAACGCCGAGCTGACAATTAATTAAAATTCCTTAATATTTGTAAAACCTCAATTCATACTTTATTGGCAGAGATTCGAAATGTTAAGTAACTCAATCCAAAAATTTGCTGTGAAATGTTGACATCTTAGGTTTAAGAAAATCAATTCTCAGTATCTTAAAAATGAACATTTTGAAATTTACCTCAATATACATAAGTGGTACCTTAATTCATATTAGGCTGTCAGAACAAAACGAAAAAACAGAAAAATTTTCCAATCAGATTCTGACATCTTAAGTCTCAAGTATAATGAACAGCCCAGGTCTGTCCATGTTCCTCGTCCTTGCACTATCAGCAAGGATTCTAAACGATACGTATTACATTTTCGAACAGAAACTTTGATTATATTATCATTCTACTGTAACTGTTGGCTTAATTTTCAATGGTCGGATGAGGCATTAATTGCATCAAATAGGAAACAACATTCCAAGGTTCTAGTTTTAACATGAATAGCTGAATATTTTGGGCGTGAAAGATTCAAAGGATTGAATCTAAAATTGTTGCCAGAAAACAAATATAAAAAGGTGTTGAAGTCTATATATTCAATTGAGAATTCAGTTATTTGAGAATTGTCCATTATCTCCAGGTTTTTGACTGATTAAAATTGACGTGCTCGACGAGGCGGTTTGAGCGTTAATTGTTCAGTTCTGATATGTTTCTGTTCGATCAGTCGCTACTCCCATACTTCTAGAGATTTGGCACGCGGGCCACTTCGGCTCTCAGTCTCACCTCTGCTTGCACATAAGGCCAGTGCGATTGCAGCATCTGCAGACGAATTCTGCATTGGTCTACGTCTTCGTAAAAAAAAGCTATCCTTCCGCATTGGCAGTATATATGGTTCAGAACCGGTCTTATTCCCAGGACGTGCTCCATAAAAGGATTCCATCCTAGGTATCCGTTAAAGTTGTCTGGTTCATTGATGACGCATGCGTGGCATCTCCATATCGCACGGTCAGGTGACAAAGCCACGAGACCGTGTGCGTGGCCAAACTGGATTTCTCCTGCTTGTGGTTGTAGTCGGAAAAGCCCATGATGAAGTGCTTCTACCATAGCTCAGGCGCCTGGACCTACGGGCATCAGCGGTGCCAAGAATGGCGCTATCGCCTCAAACAGTCCCGGTGCCGGTGCCCTTTCTAGTTCGACGAGCTCCATGGGCAGAGAGTTTCCAAACTCCCCTAGGTGGACTTCTATCAGAAACGGAGGTCTGCCCCAATTTGGCTGCTCGTTCTCTATCAGAATCGGCTCTCTATTGTCCTGTGCTTCTTGACCTTGTGAGATTTCCATCATTTCAAAATCCAGGTTGATTAAAGGCCTTTCAAGGAGCTGGGGCTCCATTACACGGAGACGCTCGTTCAAAGGCTCTCTATCGTCATTTTCCCCTCCGCTCACGCATCCTTCGTCTTCATTCTGAACACCGAATCGCATTTCCAAGGCTCTCAATTCCTCTAGAGCATTCCCGATCGGAAAGCCTGCTGGTGGTGCCGGTGCAATGCCCTCAGGTTGGCGACCTAATGGGGGTACGACGGTGACACGTTGCTGCTGCGGGCCTTCGAATATGATTTCAACTTCATCATTTCCTCGATCTTCGTTGCAATTGTTATCCAAATTTTGGAGTTCTCCCTCAAGATCTTGCCTGGGGATGGCTGCTAAGTGGTGGACTTGCAGGTGATTTTGTTCGTCGCCGACCACACCAAGGCCCTCGTCTTTCAGATCCATATTACCTGTAATAAGGGACTTGTCAGATGGGTTTCTATATAGGCGATAGTAAATAGATATATCACCTAAATTGTCCGGAGAAAGAGAAAAATTTCTAGATGGCAAAACAGCGAGCCAAATGACACGCCGTCTCCCGATGTTGATTTCTTAAAAAGATTTGTTGCGGATCGAACTATCCTGAGATGCCATGCGAGCAGGGTATTGTCAAATGTTTGATTTCGAAAATTTACGAGGAACAGGAAAACATCTTTTATTTCTCGGCAGTGTTCAAAAACGCGAGAATGGAGGCAACTGTATGCTAGTTGGTTTTGAGATGCTTGAAGAAACTAGTGATTTTCTCCTTATCTTTTTCTCATTACGAACCAAACAACCCGTTGCATGTGACGTCATACACGAGAATTCTGGCGTTCACGATCACTCGAACGAGAATAGGGAGATGCAAAGGAGAGAAAGAGCACGAACACATTTGTTTGGCCTTCAGTGGAAATCGTGCATCTCACTACGAACCAATATACAACCCGGTGCATGTGACGTCGTACACGAGAATTCTGGCGTTCGCGATCACTCGTTCGAGAATAGGGGGATGCGAAGGAGAGAAAGAGCACAACACATTTGCTTGGCCTTCGGCGAAAATCGTGCGTTGCGTTTGTGTGTGGCGTCGGTGAAATGTGAGGATAGAGGAGGGCAGAACTCGAGAGAGAGAGACGACACGAAAACATGTGCTTGGCCTTCGGCGAAAAGCGTGTATTGCGGTTGTGTGAGTGCGACGGTAGAATGTGTCGACAGAAGAGGGGAGAACTCGAGAGAGAGATAGCACGAAAACATTGCCTGTTTTTCCCTGAACTTCGTTACCACGTGCGCCGGCGCATTTCGGGCAGCAGAGGAGGGTAGAGCAAGAAAGAGACGGAGTGTCGGCCCGCACACATTTGCTTCATGTTCATCAACGCGTTTGAATTGAGTGTGTGTTGCAAAAGTGGGAGACTATGAGAAGGAAGAGCGAGAGAGAGAGAGAGAGAGAGAGAGAGAGAGAGAGAGAGAGAGGACTTCGCTATCAAGCTACAGACCATGTGCCTACGAGTCGAGCCATGTGCGTTTTTCGAATTGCGCATCCGGCACTTGAAATGAGGGAGAGAGAACCAAAAAATTCTTTTTGTTCAAAGTAGCGGTTTCGAATCGCCGTTTTCTCTATGGAGAGGCATGCTCTTCCACGTAACATTGGAGCTGCAATTTTGTTGTGGCGTACCGATTTTTGTCGCTTGAATTTTAAAAATGTCTATCCTCCCTTTCGCGTTATGATACCCTGATTGTATGGCATTTCGAGCATCACACTTTAATTGCATCTATATTACTCGTGCAACATCGTGAACCGCGATTCGCTCTGGTGTATTGATCTTGGTCTTTTTAAAGCTTGAAAGTTTTGTGCTGCGTATCGATACTTGTCTATTTGGCATCTAGAACACAGGTGTACTCACTTGAAATATTGTTGCAATATGATGATAATGTCCGGATACTTTGGACGCACTGGCTATGGTGTCACCGTCGCTGTCAAGTTGCCAGCTTCTCGGCGGGTCGTTTTGCATGCACTAATTGGTTTTCTCAACCCTCCGTTGTCAGCTGCGCTGCTGCCCGATGTTGTCCTCGAGAACGTTTATACCGCAATTCTAATGCAGTTGTATCGTCAACTTTTCACTAAATGTACACGACTCTATTTGAAACTAATGGATTGCACTCGTGTATTCGAGATGTTACGCGTGTAGACGCAGGCATCGACGGCGCAGTCTCTACCAGGGGCGTCACTCGCCCAATTTCCCAGGTATGGATCGCCTCGGGGGTCTAAATTGAGGGCTTAAAAAAAAAGAAAAAAAAAGGTCATCACGATTCGAAGAGCTCGCTCAAGTTTGATGAGAGTAGGTTGGGCCAAGGTTTCAAGGAGTCCATGCGATTGAAAATAGTTTACTCTTTTACTGCAGGTTTGCATTCTGTAGGTATTAACTCTTATCAGGGCAAATCTCAGGAACTGTGCGATTTCGACGTTGAAATTCCGAGAATTTCAGTATATGCAAACACAAAACTTGATAACCAGATCTTTATTATATTGAGTTGCAAAATTTTTGTTCGCTCGGGCCCGATTTCCCAGGTATGGATTTCCATACGTATTCTCGGCCCAGGTGTGGATTCATCCATACCATCCATAGGGAAAGTGACGCCCCTGGTCTCTACTGAAGGAGCAGAAAGACTAACGGAATCTCTCTTGGTCGTGTCGTGCGCGCGCATTGCGGCGGCTCCGGCGCTCTCGATGATCGGCGCTTTCGCTGATCTTGAAAATTCCGAATCTCTAAGTTCTTTTTATAAGTACATATGCATTTTTCTGAGTGAGAGGAAAAAGAGAGAAAGAGAGGAGAAAAAAAATCGATTTCAAATTTCTTAATCAGGCGAAAAATTAAAACCCGAACTCGTTAAATGAGACACACATCCATAACCAGCAATCAGACGTCAAATCAATTTTAAGTCGCTCTAGGCTCCTCTTCCTTCCCCGCGTGGCAATGAGATTCCGTTTTGACTCCTTGGGACTTGACGAATAGGCCTACCAGATTTGATATAACGCAGTCGTCACGGATAATTGCGTTAGTGGATTTGCAATTTGTTTTTGCCAAGCGTGGTCTGAGATCCACGTGAAATCCCATATCGATGATGACCGTATAAGAAGATTAAAACGTGTTTGCTAATATTGTAATACAATAAAACGAGAGCTCAGCCCCGCCGACTACCCCGAAATTATCGATTGTCCCCGTTTAGGATCCTTCTCATGTTCTATCTGTGAAACCCCATGCATGATATCTAAATAACGATTCTATATCCCTTCCCTCGAACGCACGACCCCTCGGGGTAAAATGATCTCGGAGAGTGATTCGGCCAAAATCACTTCACTTTTTTGTCCAGAGTGTCAGAAGGTTAAGTCAGACGAAGATATGTGTAGCCCGAGTGCTCGCAGAATTGGACGGAACGTCTTTTTGCCTTAGAACATTTTCATATTAGTCAACTAAACGTAGACTGGCACCAAATACCAAGAGATTGTGTTACATCAAATCACATAGCGCGTTGGAGAAGTGCCAACATGAGGACGGAATTGACTGAGAATTTGTACGCCATTTCTATAACACGTTGATGTGCTCGGATCTCGGCTATTGTCGCGCATCTATTATGTGTATCTTGGTTCTTAAATTTCGAGCTCATTTGCGATCTGAGCATTTAGTTTCGACTCGCAATTCGGTAGATCATGTTATTTGAAGTATCACTAATTGAAGTAAACAGCCACACATTTGGGTTTTTTCGACTCTGCATCTCCGCTGCCGTGAATGCACGAGTCGAAGGCGGCTGTCTACAGGTAACGGGATAGACATTCCTGGATGATTTCCGGTTCTAATTTCTGGATAAAAAATACGCCTCTTCAACCACGGCAATGGATTCCAAAATCAACTCTCTGTTTCAATGACCCCAATCATTTCACCCTCGATCATCAATCAATACACTCCGGCCGTCGTAAAGATCAGTTTACTAACGTAAGAACTTGAAAGGCGAGAGAAAATTCATAATACTAACCCACTATGCGGCCCGAAATATGTCTGTACTCCTAGTTTTCTAACTGACCTTTCACGAGTCGACGTAGTCATCTTGCCCATGAGGCCTTGGCAGATAGAGTTAGTACAGTATGAGTTAGGCTGGTCCAATCTCATGCTTGGTCTTGATAAATCACCCAACTTGACTAATCAATCCCCGAGTCTTGGAATGCGAAACTACTGGTATTTCTCTCAGGAATGGACGCTATACGAAAGTTATTTTACCCCCCCCCCTTTTTTTTTGAAAAATACCCCGGCTACACTATGATGAGCTTCCGACGGAAGTCACTTCACCCGGAAAGTATTTTCGGTTGCCCCATGAATGGATACTCGACGGATGTCATTTTAACTTGGAAAAATTTTTCGATCGCCTCACGAATTGACGCCCGACGGAAGTCACTTTTATTTGGAAAATATAAGCCGATTAATGGTGACCCCACTATTTTTTTGCGTCAAATCAGGGAGAGAGAGGGGTGGAGATGTGGAGCTCCTTCCTCAACGCTCCACATTGTAGGCCACTTCCTAAATCTCGCTCCAATAAAACATTCTCGTCATTCTCAGACCTCCTGATTTATCGTAGCTTTGCTTGGCCTCCCATTATTCCACGACCTCAATTTCTCCCTTTATTGACAACAAACGGACATGTGCATGGGTTTCATAATCTTATGATATTAACCGAATCCTACGTAAGTGATATCAATCGTAAGGGTTTAATATACCATAACTGGCTGCATAGAGACAAATAGTAATTACGATAAGAAATAGAACCTTAAGAGTAAAAGAATCTGCCATGAAATCATAATTCAAATAAAAGTTTTGGAGGTATATACCTTAAGAGCCTACAGCTACCACAAATTGTAGCTGTAAAATACCAAATATAGTTGAATGAAGATTTACTTATTCATTAAATTCGAGCGTAATTCGAAACTAAATCTGTGATGATACTATTGTTATCCTATTATTTTCCGCTCCCTTCCTTTCAGTCGGGTCTCGTGAAGGCGTGTTTTAGCTTGTCTAAATTCACCACCTTGGTTCTTTTGTTCCCCAGATCAATAACAGCATTTTTATCTCCTATTAGTTTCAGGATTTTGTAGCTACCCACGTATTGTTCATCAAGTTTTCCCGCACGTGGTTCTTTCAATAGATAGACCTCTTCCCCACCCTCAAAATTTTTCACGTTGATTTTACGATCATGAAACCGTTTGGCGGATTCCTGAGCGGATAGTACATTCGATTTTGCCTCAGCTTGTGTGTAATTTAATCTAGCCACCAAATTATCCAGCAGTGCAGAGTATGTTTTGTCCTCCACTTTTGATTCGAAACTCGAGGGTAATCTTGCCTTGCGCCCAAAAATAAGCTCGAATGGGGTGAAACCTGTCACAGTGCTTACTGAGGAATTGAAACTGAAAATCCCCGGTTTTATCCACACGTTCCATTGTTTGTCTTTCGCAAACATCATTAAATATTCCGCGAAGGTGTGGTGGGACCGCTCCAACGATCCCAGTGTTTGGGGGTGCGATGCACTAGATCTTACTTGGTCTATTTTGAAAATACTTGCAAATTTTACCATCAATTTGCTCTGGAAATTTGCCCCTTGATCAGTTTTCATTATTCGCGGACATCCGAAGGTACAAATAAATTCGTTGCAAAAGACTACGGCTATCGTTTCAGCAGTCGCGTCGGGTATCGGAATAGCAATTGAATATTTCGTTAAGTTGCATTGGATTGTCAATAGATATTTGTTTCCCTGGTCGGTCACGGGTAATGGGCCTATAATATCCATTTCTACAATTTCGAATGCTTCAGAGGGAGTTGTTGTGATCTTCATAGGGAGTTTGGTCCTGACCCTCACTAATTTGCTTCTTTGGTAAGTCTCACATGTCCTAACAAACCTAGTTATGTCCTGTTTCATTCCTGGCCAGTAAAGCCGTTCGCTAATTCTTCTATAGGTTTTAAACATTCCCTGATGCCCTCCTATCGACGAATCATGATTTTCCTTCATTATTTTCAATTTTACCTCGTCATTCTCAGGTGTCATTAGTTCTCCCGTGAAAATTGTAAGCTTGAAGTTTTCTATCTCCAAAAATGAACGAAGTATCATTTCTATGGGGGGCCAATGTATCCTATCCAACCCATCCCCCGTCCTTGCCATTTGGATTGAATTTATCTTCTCTTTCACTAGACCTTCTTTCACGATTTCGAGGCAATGTGATACGCAAGCCACCAACGCGAAATCCTTGTGGCTATATTTGATGAACACGGTTAGAATTTTGAGATTGCCTTCACTATCCTTCCGATCACTTATTACGACGGTCCCTATTTCCGGCCGCTGGGCACGAATTTTGTCTATAGTGATTAATCCTAAATCCACAAGATGCTGTCCCAAAGGCGTATTGATTACGCAGTCGGTAGACATGGAGTGCATGATATTATCTTCTGAAGATACCATCTGATTGGGGGAGTATGTAATGGGTACTATCAGAAAAATGTTTGCTAACGCTCGCATTGATTTTGGGCCCGATCTCGTACAGTCAATTTCCTCTATCTCTTCATTCGTATTTGCAATGCACCCACCCGGTGAATCCGACCGTTTGCGTTTGATTGGGTTGAACACATCTACCTCTGATTTGCTTAATGAATCGACAGTCTTCCAATTGTAACCCAGATCTCGCAAGCTAGATTTATCTTTCGTCTGACTCGTTTCCTTTAATCGAGTGTGAATCATCTCCACATTTCGCCTTCTGAATTGATCGTTCATCTTGATCGGAAATATATCCCATGACGGAGTACCAGGGGGACTTATTTCTAACTGTCCAAGTTTGTAGTCAATGTTGTCTATGTCCCTAAATCTTCCACTCTCCTAATCGGTCAAGAGGGAAGTATGGGTTTTTCCACTCTCCTCCTCCGTTAAGAGGGAGGTATGGGGTTTTTCAATCTTATAGCCTTCAATTCTCTCAACGTACTTCACAGGCTAAATTTCAATCTCATCAACAACATGCCCAATCCAGCAATATCTTTCACACTTCCGCCAACAGGCCCAATATTTCCAATCTCTTCAATAGTGTCTTCACCAGTTCTTTCAACAGGCCCAATATTCTCAACAATTCTTTCAACAGGCCCAATAATTTCACCTTCAATAGGCCCAATATTTTCAGCAATTCTTTCAACAGGCATAATGTCTTCTAAAATTTCTTCAACAGGCCCAATATTTTCTACTCCTCCCCCAAGTTCAATACCATCAATCTTTTCGTCCCTTCTCCCAACAATCTCAATATGTTCGACAGCGTCAGATGTCTCCTGAATATGAACGTCATCATTTTGCCCGTTATTTCTTCCTCCCCAGTCTGACAGCTTGAATTTTTTCGCGGGGCTTCCTATATCAATGCCGATCTCATTAACGTATGAATGGAATGTTTTCCCCTTTTGGCTTTGCGCCGGTGCACCGATCAAGTTTTCGCAAGCCCGTTTTGATGACCTCGCCGTTGGGGTGGTCCCCGAAGTCGCTGGGCCCTGTGAGTCTTCGGGTAAAACCCTCCCAGCCGGCGTGCATCCCGGGGTTTTGGGGAAAACGCATAAAACTACGCGAGTCTCGTTAGAGGGTTCATCTTGCTGGAGGGTTTTTACCCTTTTTGTCTCCCGTTGGTCTTCTTCACCCTGCGTTTTATCTAACGGTCTTTTCAGTCGATCGGTCGGATTCCGGGATAGGGCATCTGCATTGTTATGTACGCGGCCTTGTCTAAAAACGATGTCGAAGGAGTAATCGAGTGACTTAATCTTCCAGCGCGACAATCTAGACGCTGGATCCTTGAGATTTTGTAACCATACGAGAGGCCTATGGTCAGTCACGAAGGTAAACCTTCGCCCATACAAGTAAGGCCGGAAATGGGTCGCTGCAAACAAGAGGGCCAGGAGCTCCTTCTCTGTGGTACTGTGACCCCTTTCGGCATTATTTAGGGTCCTCGACGCGTGAGCTATCGGTAAATCACGGCCATAGGGACCTTGAGACAGCACGGCTCCAAGGGCCCAGTTGCTCGAGTCGGCGCTGCGAACGAAGGGCACTGAGAAGCAAAGATATTGTAACAGAGGCTCTGAGCACAGACGACTCTTTAGCTCGTTGAATGCTCCCTCCTACGCCTCCTGCCAACAAAAAGGGGTATCCTTTTTCAAGAGTTCTGTCAGGGGTCTCGCAATGCCCGAAAAATTGGGAATGAACCTACGGTAGTAGCCTGCCAGGCCCAAAAACTGTTTTATATTTGTCTGAGAAATCGGTCGCGGGAATTCGGAGACCGCCTTCACCTTCCTTGGGTCGGGTTTAACTCCCTCTTCCGTGATAATGTGTCCTAGGTATGTCACCTCCTTCCTCAGAAGCAGACACTTGTCTGGTTGCAAGATTAAGGCCGCGGTTTTCAACCGTCCTAAGAGTTTTTTCATTTTATCAAAGTGATCCCGTAGTGACACTGAGTGGACCACTATGTCATCCATATATGATGAATTCCACGCCAAAGCGACCTACGGAAAGGGGTCATCTCTCAGATTCTTGTTTAACCTTTCTCATTCGATTCTATGGCCCGAAATGGGAACTTCGGACCACCTATGGGGCCCAAAAAAAATTTCTCCTCTCCATTGCACCCACATCCGTCAACAGACCGAAAACTTATCGTGTGAAAATCGATGCTCTTTTATTCACGAAAATGGGAATATTTCGAGTTTTTGAATAGCTATCGATTTGCGAGTTACGGCATCTGAAAGGGCATCAAAGAACCTATCGAAAACGTTCTCGGAAATTCCTTTTCAGTGATTTGGGGGCCTGCTGGAGGCAAAAGATTATTTTTCATCAAAATGTTGATTTCTCAAAAAGCCATTTTTTTAATTATTTCAAAATCATATATTTGACATGAAATTTTGCGTTCTTTCGAAAAAAATGGGTTTCAGAGAAGTTTGGGGCGATCCAAGTGACTTATGAGCCATTTTTTGAAAATTCGATTTTTTCGGTTTCTGAAAAAGGCGATTTTGTGCACATGCGCACAAACGTAGACTTTCGACGCCACTTTCAATGGAAAGCTGACAGAATTTCCTATAAAATGACTACCCGCAAAGTTGAAATTCATGCACTGAAACGCGATCTGCAAGGATTAATTATGTCGAATCAAAATCACATGGAAATTCAGCCCATTAACGCCTTCGTGGCGCCTCCTGAGATGACACATCCACGAGATCTTCTCGGGACTCAATTTTGAGTACGAAATTGACCTGAAAAAAATTCGGACCACATGGTTTCAACGTAAAATTGTATGAACTTTCAAAATATGCGATGGAAAACCCCATTTGAGGCGAACCCGAGGGGCTACATTCAATTTTTTGCCAGAAAATACGATATTTCACATTCAAAATTGTGAAAAATTGAATGTTCGCCTCCAACGGGGTTTTTCATCGCATATTCTGAAAGTTCATAGAATTTTACGTTGAAACCATGTGGTCCGAATTTTTTTCAGGTCAATTCCGTATTCAAAATTGAAACCCGCGAAAATCTCGTGAATGTGTCATCTCAGCAGGCTCTCATGGGCTGAATTTTCATGTGATTATGATTCGACATAATTAATCCTTGCAGATCGCGTTTCAGTGCATGAATTTCAACTTTGCGGGTAGTCATTTTATAGGAAATTTTGTCAGCTTTCCATTGAAAGTGGCGCCGAAAGTCTACGTTTGTGCGCATGCGCAGAGAATCGCTTTTTTCTGAAACCGGGAATATCGAATTTTCAAAAAATGGCTCATAAGTCACTTGGATCGCCCCAAACTGATCTAAAGCCCATTTTTTCGAAAGAAAGCAGAATTTTACGTCAAATATATGATTTTTAAAAAATGAAAAAAATGGCTTTTTGAGAAATCAAAATTTTAGTGAAAAACACTCTTTTGCCTCCAGGAGGCCCCTAAATCACAGAAAAGGAATTTCTGATAACGTTTTCGATAGGTTCCTCAATGCCCTTTCAGATGCCGCAACTCGCAAATCGATAGATATTCAAAAATTCGAAATATTCTTATTTTCGTGAATAGAAGAGCATCGATTTTTATACGATAAATTTTCGGTCTGTTGACGGATGTGCGTGCAATGGAGAGGAGAAATTTTTTTTGGGCCCCGATGGTGGTCCAAAGTTCCTATTTTGGGCCATAGGATCGAATGAAAAAGGTTAAAAAAGAATCTGAGAGATGACCCCTTTTCGTAGGTCGCTTTGGCGTGGAATTCATCATATACGAAGCAATATACTGAGCTCAGACCACTCAGAACGCGGGACATCAATTCCTGGAAGCACGAAGGACTACCTTTCAAACCCATAGGCAATCTTTTATACTTTAGGTGAAATTCCCCATAACTGAAGGCTGTACGGGCCGCGGATTCCGGATCTAGGGGAACCTGGTGAAATCCACCAGCTAAATCTAGTACCGAGAAGTATTTACTTTGGCCTAGTTGATCTAGAGTTTCTGTCATGTTTGGGAGTGGGTAGGCAGAAGAAATTGTTTTGTCGTCCAATGCTCTTGTTCATAGAGTAGTGAAGGTAGATCCAATAAATGCACAACACTTGAATTTAGATTTTAGTGTAACTTTAATGAAGTTTTGACAGATGCCTTTCATTGCGCGAGAGGCTACATTATTATGCGTGTGCACTGTTCGACGGTTGTCGGAAGAGCGAGAGGTCGGCGTGAGCCACGAAAGCTCATACTCGAAAAGTTGAATTATCCAGGTCACGCGGGACCTGAGTAGGCAAATTTGAGCTTGGCACAGTTTTGTACAACACCGCTGGTTACAGTCAGAAATTGCTGACTATTACACAATAAATTCGTTTGAATTTGGACATTCCGCCCACTTTTTTCGGCATGGCAGAAAAAAAATTCATTAATTTATCATAACAATATGAGGCATAGTAAGCTAGAGAGAGATAAGAACATAATTCCACAACCAAATAGAACAATATGGGTATATGAATCAATAAAGTGAATGTTCATCATTATGCGTTATCCTTATCAGTTGTCTTGACTGGATAATAGAACCAGTTTATGAATTGGTCGCATCAATTGTGAAGAGCTGTTGGTACGGAGGGTAGCGACTCTGGTGCGCTTATCTTTTCCAGGATGCACCTTGATCACTCGGGCTAGTCGCCACCGTGCAATGGGCAATCGTTCGTCTTTAATGAAGATCAAATCATTGACTTTGATATCAGGTGTGGGCACCGCTCACTTGTGACGCTTCTGGAGGGCTTGTAGGTACTCTGTAGACCAACGTCTCCAAAAGTTCTGTTGTAATTGCTGAATCAATCTCCAACGCTCCAATGGTGGGATCCGTTCCTGAGTCAAATCTGGTTCTGGAATGATAAATGAGTCAGACTGAATTAAGAAATGAGCTGGGGTCAAAGGATTCATGTCGTTTGGTTCGTCTGAAAGAGGGGTGGGAGGACGAGAATTCAGAATTGCCTCTACTTGGCAGAGGAATGTGGAAAGTTCCTCGAACGTCAATTTGTTTTCACCAATCACGCGATTCAAGTGATGTTCGACGGATTTAACGGCCGCTTCCCAAAGTCCACCAAAATGCGGAGCTCCTGGGGGGTTGAAGTGCCAGTTAGTCATCATTCCGGACAAAGTGGTGATTGTTGAATTAAAGGTAGTTGAGGCCTTCGTAAACAATTGTTTTAGCTCGCGAGCGGCTCCTATGAAAGTGGTGCCTTGGTCGCTGTATAAGTCTGAGCAATGACTAGGCCCGGAGATGAATCTCATGGAAGCTGCTATGAAAGCTGCCGAGGAATAGTCTGAGACGACTTCAAGATGTACGGCACGTGTACTCATACATACAAATACGACAATATAACCCTTTTGTGCTTTATGACTGCGCCCGGGTGAAGTGCGCACCCATATGGGGCCAGCATAATCCACTCCAGTTTTTAAGAAAGGACGTGAGATTTGGACACGGCTTTCGGGTAACTGTCCCATCATTTGATGTGATGTTGCAGCGCGATAACGCACACAAACCGGACTTCCTGTCCTATTACCTTGCAGTACTCGCAATACCCACGGTCGGCGACTGTACGCCCCAATTTGAAACACGAGGTTATCTCATGACCGTTTTGCTTGCAAAAATCGCAGAAAGTTCTCTGACCTCGGTTCCTTTTCGGACATTCACGCGCAAGATGACCTGGCTCTGAGCACGAATAGCACACGATCGTCTTATTGTCATCATCCCAATGGCTCACTGCGTTCCGCGGACCCCTGTCGTAAGGCCGCGGCCTGTTCCCCCCACTAACACGGTTAAAACGCGCATTTGTATCATTCATGTGCCGGATAAATCGCAATTCTTCGTCACTTCTTTCGTTTACTGCACTTAATTGGTCTCTCCCTGTCTCCTGAGTATCTATGGCATTACAGAAAACCTTTCTAACGCGATTAGGTCCCTCGGATTCGGCGTGCAATTCCCGACGCTGATTTATTCTCTTTTCAAACTCGACTGCGGTGCTAATGGCAATTTGTAGCGTAGCGGGCGAGTGCCCTAACATGATCGATGAGATCTCGGGGCAAAGACCTAATAAAAAACACTCACACGCGGTTTTATCCATCCCTTCCATTATACCAACTGCTGCGGTCGAATCAAAATTACTCTGAGTTATTCCTAAACCCCGTTGCAATAAACTTGATACTCTTAGCCCATAATCGGCAACCTTTTCATTGGGTTTCTGACAAACGCGGGCTAAATCTACCTGGATCTGGGGCAAATTTTGAGCAGAGGCAAATGATATCTCTAGATGTCAACTGAAATCGCTTAGAGATTTTTACCTTTCCTTGGATGTGAGCCCTAGCGGGTCCAACGACCTTGGTCTTGACCAGCTCTAAAGAGAAATCACGGCCCTCAGAACCCACAAATCTTTCCGCGTTTTTGCACTTCCGGATGAATTGGTCAACTATAATATTCTGTCCGTTAAATTCGGGCAATATTCGAGCTACATCGGTCACTCTCTTGGGATTTTGACGCCCCCTGGTTCTACCGCACTAGAACCCTGCATTGAGCGGTCGGGATTTCCTAGCTGAGGGGCCCCACCGTTCGATTCACAAGCCCTATTGAGAGGGTTCGGTTCACCATTAGTTGAAGGGAGTCGCAAGTCGGGCATTCTATCCACATTCATGATCAGGATGTCACCAGGTATCTCGTTTATCTCATGAACTTCAATTCTATCAGTATATGAATTACTCGTACCACTACTAACGTCTCCCACCGAGGGCGTAGAAGCCGACTCCATTTCAAACAGGTGCTGACGGGTCTTCAGCTTTCTCAGAAATGAAAGATAATAGGGCGTCCGTCAATTGGTTCTCACTTGTTTGACTGGCCTTAAAAAGCGCGGAGAAAAGCAAGTTCTCTGTTTCTCGTAAGCGTTTGGATAAAGTTTCAATCTGCTGATTTTGACCATTTAACGAGGCCTTCAAACGCTCGATGGCCTTGATGTTGTCCTCTTGAACTCTTAACGAAATTTGAGATTGGTCAAATATGATGTTCTGCGTGGATTTGTTTACTGCAAACTGTTCAGAAATTAACCGCCCGGTACTAGCCGCCTCTTCACTGAGGATGTGAATATTTACGTTAACACTCTGGAGTCCGGTTTCTAGGTCCTCGATACGTCTGAGGCCCAGTCAAAATCGCAAAATCAACTTAAACTAGACTTAGCTTGTTACTGAAGCGTAGCTCGTAGACTCCGACGCTTGTAGACTCTGGTGCTTGCAGAACCGTTGTTCCAAATTAGACGCAGCAGCTGTCGTGGCAGGACGAAGATGTCCGATCGACCTCGTCGATGTCGCCCTCTGGCCGGTAGGTCCCTGGTTCGGGTGCCTCCTTGAGTCCAAAGAATCCTTGCCGGATGGCACTGGTAATGGCGGGTCCTTCTTCTCGATTCCTGGCGGGTCGGGTTTTAGCTACCTTGTCCCAGTAGATGCGTAATTCTTCGGTTTCAATATCAAATTGAATTCTACTTTCCTCTTCTTGTAGTTCGGGTAGTACACGGAAGCACCTTTCGACTTCTCGTTGGCAGTCTTCCTTCTGCCTTTTGATATCGGCCCAAGTTCGGTCGATGTAATCGTCGACGGCGGTGTAGTGTGCGTGCTCAGGCCAGACCTCGTTGTAGTCGTCTGATCTCAAAAATCGCACTCTATAATAAATGCGGGCGTCGTGCAAAGCACTCAGCCGTGCCTCGAAGCTGGCGATTTGGTAATGGAGGAAGGCTCGTTCTTGGCGATTCCGGATGATTCGATCTTGGGCCTTTTTAAGTTTTTGCCGGAGAACAGTTCCTAGGTCCCCTGGGTGTGGCCCGTTGCTGCGATTCGATGAATCAGATCCTCTATCGTTGCTTCCTTCAGGGGTAGATGGTCCAGCGCCAGATACGTTGTTTCCCTGGGATTTGCTTTTGAGTGCACCCAACAATGATAATTCCTTGGCTTCTAGCCGAGGTACGTGGATTTTGGCTAGCTTGGGTTTATTCTTCTTGAGGTCCTGTATGGCTGCTTCAACTTCCGAGAGCTTCCGTCTTATTTGATCGTCAATAGAATCTTCTTGGTTACGTTGACGACTAGACATTCCGGAGTGCGAATGCACTCCAAAAATTTCTAGATACTGAGTGTTCTCCTATCTCCAATCGAATCCCACTTCTGACACTAAAAATTCTCTGTGATGACCCGTGCTAGTTGGTACTGGTGAGCCTTGTATATTTGAGAGCGCGGCAATGTGAGGCCACGTCCACAGAATACGACTTGACTGAATTTACAAGAGAATTGCACGGTTCACAGCTCGTAGGTAAGATTCGATTTAAACACCTGAAAGTGTATGGAGGTTGGGTGGAGAACAGAATACTCGCAAATCGGCACAAATTTCGATTTATTAACTGGTTTTCCTCAATACAATTAGATGATATTTCGATGATTAATCAATGTTCTTCGCACACTGTGTGCATGTAGGTAGATTCAGGAATTCAGCGTCGCCGGTGATGATGTAGTACTTGGGCTGGTAGAAATTCCAATGTTGGTGTTCACAAAGTTGTTTGTTCGATGACTTCGTTCCAGATGGGACTCCTCCAGGAGTCGGTCTGGTAGCTATTGGTGCCGCTTCGGCCGGTTGAACAGCCGTAGCGTGGGAGTCGATCTGAACATCAAACGGTTGGGCCGCGCCATGGGTCTCATCCGCACTCCAAAAGCTGGGTGGTCTCCTGCAGCTGCTTCCGGATTCCAATGTCAAATGGATGAGTCGTCCGTACAGCTGCATCCGCATTCCAATCTCAAGTAGCCGAGCCACCCCATGCAGCTGTATCCGTATTCCAATCTCAAGTGGCTGAGCCAACCTATACAGCTGCATCCGCCTTCCATTCTCAAGTGGCCAGGCCACCCTATACAGCTGCATCCGCATTCCAACATCAAACGACTGGGCCGCCCCATGAGTCTTATCCGCATTCCAATAGCTTCCGCATTCCAGTGGCTTCAGCATTCCAGTCTCACGGTGGCAGGGCCACTCCTCCTTGTTCACATCCGCATTCCGGTGCCTGGGTGGTCCAGGGACTCGCATCCGCATTCCAATGGCTTCCGAATTCCAGTGGCTTCCGCATTCCAGTGGCTTCCGCATTCCAGTCTCACGGTGGCAGGGCCACCCCTCCTTGTTCACATCCGCATTACGGTGCCTGGGTGGTCCAGGGACTCGCGTCCACATTCCAATGTTGAAACAGAAGTTTGTCCTGCGATGCTCGCGACTTTTGTCAAAACCGCTCGCCTCGCCTTCGCATCATCATTTATTCGTAACAATTTCTCATGTTTCAACTCGTAATTTGCTCATTAGCGGAGTATACCTGGTGACGTACTTTGTGGACTGCCCCTATAGTCTCCTTGTCGCGATTCGCGGTGGCTCTTCTAGAGCCATATCACATCGGTGGACACCTTCTCGGCCTGGTCTGCGCAGGGCCCACTGGCAGCCATCTTGGCGTGTGAATTTCAAAATGGTAAACAAAATCTCCGTTCGTTATCATTCTCCAAAGTTTAAAATTGTGACTCCCGACCGAGATAAAGTCTACATATTTCTTGCTGGAACTTGGTCATCAACAGAGTGACTCGCGTTTATGTAATAATAGTAAGAATGATGATATTGCACGGGGCAAATTATTTAAGACTCGGTGCACGGGTGATTACGTGAGCAATCAATATTGAAACTCCTACCAAAGACTTTTGTGGGGCGGGGAATATCATTTTATCCGTCGCGGTGGGTAAAATGGTCAACCAAAACCACGAATCTCAAAACCCAAGCACCCTTCGGGGTGCCGATGAACATGTAGAATTTTTAAAACTACACATGTACACGGTACTCGCGGTCTTGGGGTTCATCTTTTGCCTCATAAGCAAGAGGTCGTGGGTTCAAATCTCACCTCGGTCGAAATTTTTTTTTCTGTCGAGATAACTTCATGCCCTGCAACATTTTGTTTTTTTTTACTTTCAAAACATTCTCATAATTTTTCAGCACTTTCCTCGTATTTATTTTAGCACTCGTTGGGGCAGTATCATAAATAATCTTGAATCAATATTCCCAATCGTTTCAAAACTTCATTGCATCCGTTTTGATTTGAAATCTTTCATTCCAATTTAAAATATTCCAAATGTATTCTGGGGATTTCCATCAACATTAACACTTCTAATTACTGTCAAAAAATCTCCATAAGTTTTGAACACTCATCTCGCATTAATGTCAACGGTTCTTGAAGAAGTTTTATGAATTTTCATGTAGCAATATTTCTAATAGTTCTAAAAGCTTAAAATATCAGTTTCGATTCGAAATCTCTCATTCCGATCAGGAATTTATTCTAGACATTCTCGTTACACTCAACATAATTCAAATTTGAGGCAACGTAGATGTGTTTTTGCAATTATAACAACATTGATGGAAATTTTTAGACAATCGCCAAAATAAATTCGAAATGAATGCTTAAAATTATATCTTCTGGCAATTAGAGTATATTAGTTTGGCTCATTTTGAATGACTAGTCACTACTGTAATAATAAATCTTTGATCAAGATGCAATTACTTATTATTTACGTGTCTTGTGAACTTGATCAATATTCTTCGCCTACGAGCAAATGAAAGGATATCCTTTTCCATTCTATTTAATTGAAAAATTATGGAGAAGTAATGTAAGATACATTTTAGAGAATAAAATATACCTTGGCAACAAGAAATTTTGACTGGAGCTCGGTTATTGAACCTTCTCAACTAATGACTTATGATTTTGGGAGAAAAAAATGCGCTAGAGACCACAAAATATCTCTACGGTGAGATTAACTCAAAAGCCGGTACATAAACATTGGCTTCCCCTCCCCCTTCCTGAGCGCCTGAGTTTCGGGCATTACTGTTGTGAATCTTCACGTATCACACCAAAATGAGAGATGCTCCTGAAGAATCCAAAATTCTCTAATCCATGAAAATTATCAACAAGGATAGGAATATTGACTGCTTATGCATGCAATAGCCCATTCATCAAGTACCAACCATATCCACCTTTTATATTGACATCAGCCACGATGATTGGATGGAGGAGAGGCACTTTGGTGGTCATCATCGAATTTCAAAAAGAAAGTTTAGAACTCACACCTTCAGAATGTGCCAAAGAAGTATCAAATTTTCTATGTGTGTCGTATGAGTTCTCTATTATTTTACTCTACTAAGACGATTCCCTCCGCCTCAATGCGTCATTCCCCAGATTCTTTGATATGCGACCTTTTTTACAATGCTATACTTGCATCTTCTCCATTTCTCACATGATTGACTATGTTGGAACAAATTGGACTCGATTTGAACAATAATCCACATTTGAATGTCCCTCTACGTTGTGATTGGTCGAAGCGCCAAGATGGCTTACGACTGGGCCGGTAATCTCATTGGCTGAGCACACCATATCTCTCTTCCACCATGAGTGACACGGTCATCAGCGCGGTGAAATCAAAAGAGCAACTGCGGGGGAAGGCTCTGGATCAGGGAAAGGAAGGGAGAGTGATTGAGAATAGTTTCAGCCTTCATGAAAAATGGGATCGAACTGGACGAAAAGAAAAAGTCCAGTTGGATGTCGATTCTTAATCCAGTTTTCAGAATCGGAATGGAAGTGACTGAATCAGAATGGATAGAAATGGAATAGAAATTCTCCAAATTGGATCCAGACTGATCCATTTTCCTGGAGTAGGTGTGGATACATTTGAATCCAATTTTTTCCATCTCGAGCATGATTTGATGAATCCATTTCGATCCAAATCCGAGCATTTTCCATTCTGGTCTCGTATTTTGGATGCCGGTAGAAATTTTCTCATCGATTTCGGTCCATTATTGCAATTCTGTACAAAAACTGCCAGGAATTCTTACCTATTGTTGAACCGTAATTTGGAATAGTAATTTCGTTACTGGCTATTCCAATCCTGCCCCTCAGGGGATGGTGTTTTAAGGATACTATGGGGCTGCCACTCACAATTTTGGCAACGTTGAGCTTCAATGACGTATTGTATGGTAGGGTGGGCCGAAAATCCATTTTTCTCGAGAATCGCTTCGCGCTAGTGAAATTTCACTGTCTTTTGATGAGAAAATACGGAAATCTTTTCGCTGCATGCTTAAAAATGAGTTTTTCAGGTGGAGCAAGTGTCTCGAAGATTGAGAAAATGGAGAAAAACCTGTTTTTCGAACCTTATTTGCTACTGTTTCGCATGAAAATTCGGTGCATCTACACATTTTGATACGTGCTTTAGCTAATTTTGAAGCTTGGTCCAAAACCAATAAAATGAGCTAAGGTACGTCCTATTTGAGTAACGTGGACCAAAGTTGTCGTAAATCAACGGAAGATGGTTTTCCGACCTTTTTCGTACGTTTTTTTATCCGCGATCATAAGGAAGCTATGGGTTATGTAGCCATCCGATAAATAGAACTCTGGACAGATTGTTACGCCTAAGTTTCTACAGTTTGCCTCATTTTGCGTTTGAATGAGGGAGGTCAACTCCAAAATGCCAGGAATGAGATCTTGTGATGCAGCAAAAGTTTGAGAGATCTTGAGAAAATTAAGAATAACATGACATTTTGATGGTCCTTTCGGAAGTGATGCGTTAGAGGGCAGACTGTTTTCTTTGCCTGAGTCGGAAGCTTCGAAAGCTTCGAAATGAGCTAAAGCACGTATCAAAATGTGGAGATGCACCGAAGTATCATGCGAGACAGTAGCAAAAAAGGTTCGAAAAACAGGTTTTTCTCCATTTTTCTCAATCTTCGAGGCTCTTGCTCCACCCAAAAAACTCATTTTTAAGCATGCAGCGAAAAGATTTCCGTATTTTCTCATCTAAGGACAGTGAAATTTCACTAGCGCGAAGCGATTCCCGAGAAAAACGGATTTTCGGCCCACCCTATTGCATGGGTGATAGCATAGGTTGAGGACACAATTGATCGGAATCGATCCCAACATAAGAAATGAGGGTGTAATTGGAGTGTTTCGGAATCACTCAGCATGATTTTGGCATCAGGAAGCCCCAATATTGTTACGAGTGGGTGGCTCCGTGGGCGAAGGACAGAATCAAACTAAAGGACCCCGCCATAAATGATAGGATTTTGGCTTTCAGCGAATTTGACTGAATCGGGAATCATTTGATAGAGCTCGAAGAGCTGAACAAAAGTCTTTATTACCGTTGAGCCCGAAAAATTCTTGTTCTCGAGTTATTTTGTCGCAAAGTTGCCGATTTTACCGAGATAAAATAGGGTTATGGTACCAATCGAGCAATAACACACGTTCGCGAATTCGCTCGGATCGTTTGGTATTTCACGGCTACGTAAGACTGCAGTCTAAAAATCTTTGTCTTACACGCAATTCAATAACACTGGTAAACATGAAAATGCGTTTCACAAACTCAAGGTCTCTCTAGACGTAGTTTGAGCAGCTGAATCCGAATCCGTTCTCAGAATTACCCCATCACGTCAGGATTTTGAGATAATTGTTGTTAAAGTTGCAAAAAACGTCATTTTTGGCACTTTTCAACAAATTATTGTACGGAAATGGAATTTTTGGGATTTTTTGTGTAAGGTCTACGCGATAGAGGGATAATAGACCTACAAAACGAGCTATGGCGAATCAACGTGCTAGTTCTACTTTTTGGAGAACATTGATTTCTTCAACAAGGTAATTGTTGTACGCGCATAAGTCCGCGGCGTGTGCGTAACCTGATGCATCTGTGGGAATCCCTCTTCTTAGCACTTCTCCATACTAGCCTTTCCACATATACTCTAGAGAATGTGTACTATTTTGTTTAAGCCAATGAGGTGGGCCATATGTATACCGGATGAGTTTCGATGGCACGCGTTGAGCTAGCATGGATAAGTGCTCCGAGAAGAAATTTGCACAGACGCCTCCGGTTACGCACGCGCCGCGCACTTGTGAACTAGCGTATGAAGCGCGTACTAAAAATCAATGTTTTTCAAAAATCGAAGGATTATAATCCTTTCAAGAAAATAACAGAATACCGGACTCCTCAAGAGAATATCAGAAATAGAAATAATAACACAGTCTGACGTCAAAATGTGAGTTGACTTCTGAATACGATTTCCATCAGTTTTTGAGCCTCCGTTACATTTTGCGCCAGGTTGCACCTAGTTACGGAAAAAAGAGTTCGATGCTCCTCGAGTTTTTGCCAGAGTGAATGACTGTTTTTATTTCTGTGCAAAACGAATCTTTTCTCAAGAATCAATCGACATCTATTCCGTTCAAGTCTTTTAATCTTCTAACCCAAAAATAATCAAAAAGATTTTCGTGACCTTGGCCGATATAAAACTGGACCTCATTCGATTTTCTCAAGCTCGAAGAGCCGAGTGCAATATGATGCGAAAGACAATCGACATCCAAAAATCGAATCAAATATCTCTCTGAGGATCCATAGAGATTTTTTCTCAATTTTCTGTGGGAGCCACCCCCTCCCCCCGCAAACTAAAAAAGTAAGAATCTCGTTACTTTCAACGATGAACAGTGCAAAGAAAGAGACACAATGCTATGTTTCAGGGCTGCACTGAGAGAGTAGCGACGTATTTTTCAATCTCCCATCGGAAAGACGCTACTTATGCTTGACGCATCCTCGCGTAGAGGCAGCTCTAAATACTTTGTGTAAAACAACTTATTTGCCTTGATGATCTACTACATCCCGCTGGCCGTATTTGAATTATCAAGATCTTTCTAAGCGTTTCGATTTTGTAGGCATTAAAAATATCCCGTGAGAGGTTTTTTTGGAAGGATTATTGAATTGCGTGAAAGACAAAGATTTTTAGACTGCAGTCTTACGTAGCCGTGAAATACCAAACGATCCGAGCGAATTCGAACGTGTTTTATTGCTCGATTGGTACCATAACCCTATTTTATCTCGGTAAAATCGGCAACTTTGCGACAAAATAACTCGAGAACGAGAATTTTTCGGGCTTAACGGTAATATAGACTTTTATTCAGCTCTTCGAGCTCTATCGATTGATTCCCGATTCAATCAGATTCGCTGAAAGCCAAAATCGTATCATTTATGGCGGGGTCCTTTATTTCGACACTACGGAGGGTGATGTAAAGAGGGTACTTTAGGGTCGGCCAGTACAATTCTGGTTTCATCAGGGCCCAGTATTGTGTTGCAATGGTGAAGTCCCGCATCGGGGAATCTTGATCCTGATAACGTAGGGGATCTTATGAGGATTTTTGGTGTCATTGAGCATGGTTATGGCACTGGGGATACTTGATTTCGTCGCGCATTAGAATCTGCTTGGATTAGATTGACCAAAAACGATCCCGATGTTGTAAGGGATAATCTCACGAAGATGTTTTGGTATCACTAAGCTCGATCTTGGCATCGTCGAGCCTCACTAACATGTTGCGTGGGTATCTAGGTGAGTGGCGACCAGAATCGATTAGAAATGATCCCTATACCATGGAACGAAGGTTATTTCGATGTCGTTGAGCACGGTCTTGGCATCGTTCAGCCTTTTTAATGTGTTGCGTGGGTGGCTGCGCATGTGGTGAGCGGGATCGATCAAATTGATCCTTATGCTACAAAAAAACATATTTTGACGGTATTTCGATGTCCTTAAGCACAATATTGGCAAAGTTAAGCCTCCTCAACAAGTTGTATGGATGGCTGCGTGGGTGGCGGCCAGGATTGATCAAGAGAGATCCCTATGCCACGGAACACAACGTTTTCGGGGTATTTTGAGGTCTCTGAGCACGATCATGATATTCCTGAGCCTCTTGAACGTGTTGGGTGATTGCATGAGTGGTGACCAGGAACGCTCAGTACTGATCCCTATGCCACGTAAGAAAATGTTCTGAGGGTAATTCGAGGTTGTTGAACACGACTTTGGCATTGGTGAGCCTCCTCCACGTGTTATGTGAGTAGCTGCGTGGGTGGTGACAATGATTGATCAGAATTGATCCCTATGCCGCGGAACGCGATGTTTTGAGTGTATTTAGGGGTCGTTGAGCATGACCTTGGTATTAGTGAGCCTTCTCAACGTGCTGTGTGGGTGGCCACGTGAGTGGCGTTCAGGATCGCTCAGAACTGATCCCTTTGCCCCGGGGAAAGATGTTTTGAGGGTATTACGAGGCCGTTGAGCACGACCTCGGCATTTGTGAGCCACTTCAACGTGTTGTGTGGGTGGCTGCGTGAGTGGTGACCAGGACTGATCACAATTGATCCCTATGCCACGAAACGTAATGCTTTGAGGGTATTTTGAGGCCGTTGAGCACCATTATGACATCGCTGAGCCTTTCAAACGTGTTGTGTTGGTGGCCGCGTGAGTGCCGACCAGAATCGATCAGAAGTGATCCTCATAGCCCGGAACGTGATTTTGGGAGGTTATTTTGATGTCGTTGAGCATGGTGTTGGCATCGATAAGCTTTTTCAACGTCTTGCGTGGGTGGCAGTGCGTGTGGTGCCCGAAATCGATCAAATTGATCCTCAGGAACAAAAAAAACATTTGTCGGTATTTCGATAACGTTTTGCACGATCTTGGCGACGTTGCGTCTCCTTAACAAATTGTGTGGGTTGCTCGGTGGGCGGTGACCGAGATTGATCTCTATGCCAACCCAAACACAACATTTTCAGGGTATTTTGAGGTCTCTAAGCACGATCATAACATTCCTGAGCCTCTTGAACGTGTTGTGTGGGTGACCGCGTGAGTGGTGACCAGGAACGCTCAGAACTGATCCCTATGCCCCATAAGAAAATGTTCTGTAACGTGGGGGCAAGATGGGTCAGGGATAATCTGGAGCACCCACCTGAAATACTAAACCCACCTCGCAGTCACCTCATTTATATTAGGCCGGATCAGGTCAGGGCCAGGCACCCCGCGCCACGAGGGGCGGGACAGTGGGGCAGATTGGGAGCACCTGAAAAACGCGAATGTATTCTGCGGACACTGGTAGAATTCGATCGACACAAATAATCACTCTCATCGTTCAGAAAAATATAAACGGAATTTATTGCTATTAGGAACTCTCATTTCGAGGCACGCAGTCCAATAAACCTACTTACAACGCCCTCTGTGGCGGATCGGTGCATCTAATGTCCATAAATCGTTCAGTAAACTCACTGCGAAAAATATACCAAAATTCACTTTAGAGCAGAAATGCCCATATACACGGTGGGCGGAGCTAACGCGAGGGGTGGGAGCTATTCCCCAGCTGGCGGGCCCGTCCCTCTCCAACTCTCCGCGCCTTCGTCTCCGGAGGTTAGAATTATTACGCAAAATGGCCGCTACACCGACCCGCGTGGCCCAGCATGGCCAAAACGTGCATGCTAATATTGGCGCGGGGGGGTTGGAGGGACACGGTTACGACGCGATGGGTCGGCGGACAAGAAGGACACACCGCGTCGCGAGCTGGGAAATAGGCCACCCGGTAGCCCTGGACACGACTCTCCGCCCGGGGGGTTCACGATGAGGGCGGATGCACCCTGGGGAAGACGTAATGCCACTCACCGCGTAGGTCTATGTCGTCCGGAAGCTCACTGCGATAGCGCTACTACTGCGCTGTTGCTGCTCTGCTGCTGGGGCTGCTTGATTCCGCTGCTGCTGCAGCTCTCTCTCTCTCTCTCTCTCTCTCTCTCTCTCTCTAGCCCAGTCCGGGTCATCCTCCAAAAGCTGGGTACCCTGGGCGAGATGTGGTCGTGTGGGGTGGCCACGCGTCAGCACACGTTAACACAAGTCTTGGCACTAGCACTGGGTTTGCCCACACACACACACGAAACGTCTTGTGCACCCGCGGCGCGATCACTGGATCCGTCCTGGGTCGCTACTCCTGGAGCACGCGGCGAATTTAAGGGCACGATCTACAGGGAGGTCTATCTAGGCCGGCAGCCATCCCAAGATTGCCGGCTGGCGATGCGCGGCGCGGCTTCCTCTAGCCCGCGCAAGCGCTGCGCCGCCCGGCTTGGTGGGCTGGAAGGTGCTGCCACCACGCTGATGGCGGGAGCCATCAGCCCGTTTGAAACGTCGTTGTCGTCTTCTTCTCGTCACCTCGGGCACCTCAACAAAAAAGTATAACACACGAAAATCAGACCTTGATTTACTTTGCCCGAGGTGACGACGAGGGTTTAACGAGAGGAGACGAAAAGCGTGCTGCAACGTCCACGTTGCAGTTCCGAGGGTATTTTGAGGTTGTTGAGCATGAATTTGGCATTGGTGAGCTTCCTCAACGTGTTGTGTGGGTGGCTACGTGGATGGTGGACATGATTGATCAGAACTGATTTCTATGCCACGAAACGTGACGTTTTGAGGGTATTTTGAGGTCGCTGAGCACCATCATGACATTGGTGAGCCTCTTAAACGTGTTGTGTGGTCGGCCACTGGGTAGTGACCAGAATTGTTCAAAATTAATCGCTATGCCACGAAACGTGGTGTTTTGAGTGTATTTTGCTGTCGTTGAGCACGATCTTGGCATCGTTGAGCTTTCTCGACGTGTTGTGTGGGTACCTGCGTGGGTGGTGGCATGGCTTAATCAAAGTTGATCCCTATACCACGGTGAGTGATATTTTGAGAGTATCCTGAGGTCGTTGAGCCTCACTTATGTGTTGTGTGGATGGCCCTATGCCACGGACAGTGATAATTTGAGGGTACTCTCAATATCATGATGCAACACACCTCGCTCCAAGCTGCGATAAGTACCACTAAACTGACACCAAAATCTACCTATGGGGTGTTTTCTAGGAGATCCTACACATCAAGGACCCGTTTCGACCGGAATCGTACTGGTTCACGTCTCGAAATGGCGAGTAAAATCATTTTCTCCGTGTATAAGTATGTAGAGGCCAATTTCGATAAATTGGTGATTTTGCCATGTTTCCGCATTATTCTTTGAAAAACTTAAGAACGGCTCATTTTATCCAAAATTTCGAGGGAATACTTATTGTAGATCTTTCAAAGATCTAAAAAATCATGTCGTCGAAGTTTCTCAAACGATGCGTCTACTCCGAGTTGTGAGGCGTTTTTATTTCAAGTTTCATGGATTTTTACATATTCCCATAGTATTTCATATCTCGAACCTCATTTTTCCAACATACTATGGAATGCTGTAGATTTTCTCGAGTTCCATTAAGCAGAATCTCGATAACTAATGAAGGAAAATTCCCTGAATCATCCTCCAACATTGCAAAAGTGGTTAGAAATATGAAATTTGAGACATGAAATATTTCAAAATCCACGAGACTTGGAATGAAGACGCCTCACAACTCGGAGTAGACGCATCGTTTGAGAAACTTCTAGGGCATGATCTTTTAAATCTTTGAAAGATCTACAAAAAGTTTCTCCACACATTTTTAGGTAAAATAGGCCGTTCTTGAGTTATTCAAAGAATAATGCGGAAACATGGCAAAATCACCAATTCATCGAAATGGGCCTCCATATACTTATACGCGGGGAAAATGATTTTACTCGCCATTGCGAAGCGTGAACCGGTACGATTTTGGTCGAAACGGATCCTCCTGAAGAACACCCCATAGGTGGATTTTGGTGTCAGTTTTGTGATAGTTATCGCAGCTTGAAGCGAAGTGTGGCAAGTGTGGTTACGTGGCTGAAGACCACGACTGATCAGAAGTGATCTCGATTACATACAATGGGTTATTCCCCGTATATTCAGGGTCGCTGAGCACAAATTTGCCATCGCCGAGCATCGGTCGTGGAAATCTACCAAGATTTTCATGGATACGTCACATGGGTCGTCATCTCCTTCTTCCTGCTGCAAAGACATTATGACCTCTTTCCCGTCCCCTGCTATGCTCTCAGTCATCTCTGGTTTCATTCAGTACATGCCAATCAGCATGGGTTCTATCAACTCTGACTCCCACTCATTCCCTCAACAATGTGCCAGTCTGAATATGCTCCCCCGAATACTTTTGCAAAGTGAGGTCAGTGTACCTCGATGCTCACCCCGATTTAGCCATCTTCTTAACGACTTTGGTTCATTCACTAGTCTGGAGCATCTCAGTTTTCTTACGTATCTTGGCTTATTTTGTAGGATCGGAAACGAGCTTCAAAAGGAGCTAAAATATGTTAGACGATATTGAGTTATGCCAGAGTGGTCAAGTACTCTCTTCGTATCCATCAGTGAGAATCGACTGAACTTCAGTGCATTACGGATCAACTTTGACTGATGACTTCAGTGTATATACACTGGGACTTCAGTGCATATGCACTGAAGTCATCAGTAACCCTCACTGAAACTTCAGTGACCTCGGGGGTCGGACCGGTCCTGATCACTGAAGTTTCAGTGAGTGATGTCACTGATGGATCAGTGAAATAATTCACTGGAACTTCAGTGACCTTGGAGGTCGGACGGATTCTGGTCACTGAAGTTTCTGTGAGCGTCACTGATGGATCAGTGAGATAATTAACTGAAACTTCAGTGACCTAAGAAGTCAGACCGATCTCGGTCACTGAAGTTTCAGTGAACTTTACAGATTCACCAGTGAGAATTTCCACTGAAATTTCAGTGAATATGATTTGCCGGGACCCTTAAAAAACTATTATTCACCTTGAACTTGCTCGTCTGCTGCTTCGCTTTTGATTTTTCTGTTTGCGTTGGCAATCTTCAAACAGAGGAAAAGCATAATCCAAACCCCCAACCTGCCCTAGGAATTGATAAAAAATCGAGAAAGCAAGAGTGATGAAAAATTAGTTACTATCATGACTTCATGAGTTTTCAATAAAATGGGGAAAATTGAAGCAGGAGTTTGTCACTTATAGCAAAATCAGAACTCAAGCATCCAAAAGGCAATTCATGATATCATTTTCAAGTTCTACATAATGGAATAGTTAGCAATTTAGAATTATAAAGTTCTTAAGTCATGATTGTGCTATAGGTAAGAAACTCGCACTTACAGTAACAATGAAATAGTCCGATTCATTCATAATTTTTATTATTTTGATTAAATGGATGTTGACAAAGACAAAAAATCAGCGGTGGCAGAATTGCTCGATGTAACTGAAAAATCTGAAGAAAACACCTTGACAAATCAATCAAAATCCGCATATGCATCTGCAATCAGATGCATATGAGTCATTTCGGAGCATTTCGGCTAGAGGCGTCACCAGGGGGGTCTGGGAAAAATCCCAAAAAATTTTTTCCATCAATACTATGTTTGAAAAGTACAAAAAAATTTTTTTTGCGATTTTTCCGAAGCCTTCCACGGGCCCTAAGGCCCACAGAAAGTCTATTTTAGGCCCTTTTTGCTTTCTCTAAAGAGAAAGGGTTGTTTTTGGCACAGCAAATTTTTCGCTCAATTTTCCATTCAAACCAATATTTTCTTCTAAGAATCTCCTTCCATCTGGATAAGACGTATATCTTTTTACTCCTCTCGCCATAATCTATCGATTGTAGGTAACACTTTTTCCCCTTATAGCTTCCTAAACCAATGAGAGACTCCTCTCTCTCACTTTCTCCATGTGTGTGTATGTGTGTATGTATGTTGTTTTTTTTCGTCAACGCTTTCTCTTCTCCCCTTCATCTTATCAACTTTTGCTCTTCTACGAGTTTTAGAGGATCACTCAAAGATGAGACCAGTGATTTGGCAGCTCTCACCTCCCAGTCAAATTTGATTCATGGGCTTTCGAGAGCAAAATTGATGAAATTTCGTCTTTTAATACATAAATATCTTTTTCTAACAGAGTCTAACGGGAATTTGGGTAACCTAAAGTATACTTTTCTCGGCATAATCTATCGATTGTTTAATACCGAATATCTATTTGATCTCTATAGAACTCGAAATTCTGGAAAAATCGAAATTTCCACCAAAAACTCCAGATTAATCACATTTAAACCGAGTTTATCGGGATTCCGTCTCACCCAAATGATGGAAATCGTTGAGAAATTCTGAGTGTAGATACCCCGAATCTCTCCAAGATGCTTCCTCAGAAGAATAACTTAGAATATATGCAAATTTTTTGATTGATGTTCATTTTTTCCCCATATCTTCCTCTACAACTCGTTTATCTCGCTTTCAATGATCTAAGGGCATACTTTTTCGACATTTTGAATCAATTGGTTGATATCAAATTCTTTTGAAATTCGTAAAATATCATTCAAATAGAGTTTTTCTCAAAAGAATCAAAATTACCACCAAAAACTCTTATTTGATCATATAAAAACCGATTTTCGCAAAATTCCGTCTCAACCTAACGATAAATACTGTTGAAGAAACCTCTCTTCAGATGCCTCAAATCGGTCTAAGATGCTTTTTGAAAAGAATCACTCAAAATTTATGAGAACATTTGCATTGATACTCGTTTTTCTCCGTATCTTTCTCTACAACTCATTTATCAACTGGTTGATACCAAATTTTTTTGAAGTCCGTGAAACATTATTCAAATTCAGTTATCTTTCAAAAAGATCGAAAATTTCTACAAAACCTCCATTTCAATCATATTCAAACTGACCGTACCAAATTCCATCCCAACCAA
Organism: Eretmocerus hayati; assembly: GCA_029851415.1. Classification (NCBI taxonomy): domain Eukaryota; kingdom Metazoa; phylum Arthropoda; class Insecta; order Hymenoptera; family Aphelinidae; genus Eretmocerus; species Eretmocerus hayati. The sequence continues at coordinate 62,413,913 of CM056744.1, read as the reverse complement.
ACCATAGATATTGCCAACAGAACTTGAGTTTAGATTCTCTGAATCCCTCGCAGAAGCTCCCTTGAAAGAATTTATCAAGATATAGAAAATTATTTGAGATTAGAATGCTAATCATAGAAACTTCTTGCAAAATATAAGAGATTATCTGCGATTAGAGTGCTAATGCATGTGGGATTCGTTATAGTTACTATTATATAACGCTGTGAGAAAGCAATCTGCTAATCACTTTTAGCAGCGTATTTGGCCTATTTCTGGAAAATCATAGCTCCGACTAGACTCAATCTTTTTCTACGTACTTCAGCGCATTTTCTTTGTCAAGGCTAGCACTTTCGAAAAAAAAAAAAAAAAAAAAAAATAGTCCGGAATCAATCATGCAGCCTAGTAACTTCTAGGAGCTATTTGCTGAGAGCAGATTTTGGTGATTTTTGGACCTGCTTCAGAGCGATCTAGCTCCTACTAGACATGTGATGATCGACCTCTGCAGGTGGTCATTTTGAAGGTCTTAAAAAAACCTACAATTTGATCAACTGTAGAAGTCGATTATCGTACTTTTGCTTTCTATAAAGGAAGAGGGTTGTTTTTGGCACAGCAAATTTTTTGCTCAATTCTCGATTCAAACCAATATTTTCTTCTAAGAATCTCATTCCATCTGGATAAGACCCATATCTTTTTACTCCTCTCGCCATAATCTATCGATTGTAGGTAACACTTTTTCCCCTCGTAGCTCCCTAAACCAATGAGAGACTCAACTCTCTCACTCTCTGCATGTGTGTGTATGTATGTTGTTTTTTTTCGTCAACGCTTTCTCTTTGACACTCCACTGGATCGATTTTTGCCTTCCTATGAGTTGTAGAGTATAAATCAAAGATGAGACCAGTGATTTGGCAGCTCCCACCTCCCAGTCAAATTTGATTCATGGGCTTTCGAGGGCAAAATTGATGAAACTTCGTCTTTTAATACATAAATATCTTTTTCTAATAATAGAGTCTCACGGGAATTTGGATAAGCTAAAGGATACTTTCCTCGTCGTCATCCATCGATTGGTTGATATCGAATATCCATTTGATCTCTAAAGAACTCAAATTTCTGAAAAAATCAAAATTTTCACCAAAAAATCCTATTTTATCATGTAACAACCGATTTTATCGAAATTCCGTCTCAACCAAACGATAGAGACTGTTGAAACAACCTCACTTTAGATGCCTCAAATCTGTCTAAGATGCTTCCTCAAAAGAATAACTCAAAATTTATGAAAACATTTTCATTGATACTCATTTTTCCCCGTATCTTTCTCTACAACTCATTTATCTCACTTTCAATGATCTAAGGGCATATTTTTTCGGCATCCTAAATCAATTGGTTGATACCAAATCTTTTTGAAATCCGTGAAACATTATTCAAAACCAGTTATCTTTCAAAAAAATCCAAAATTTCTACAAAACCTCCATTTCAATCATATTCGAAGTGACTGTACCAAATTCCATCGCAACCAAACTATAGATATTGCTAACAGAACTTGATTCAGATTCTCTAAATCCCTCGCAGAAGCTCCCTTGAGAGAATTTATCTAGATATAGGAAATTATCTGAGATTAGAATGCTAATTATAGAAATTTCTTGCGAAATAGAGGAGATTATTTGCACTTAGAATGCTAATATGTGGGATTTGTCATAGTTACTACCATATAACGCTATGAGAAAGCATTATGCTAATCACTTCTAGCAGCGTATTTATAGGAGCTATAGCCGATACAAGTTGAGCAGTTTTGTAGAAATGCCAAACTTTGAGCTCAATTTGAAAGAATCGTTTCACTCCTTTCGAACCCAAATCTGTGCGAACATATTTTTCGATACCAATACTATTAATTGAAATAATAATCTGGGTGGGCCATTCAATTCTCGATTTTATTCAGCCAATTTAAAACAACCTTTTTTGACTTTTTGCTTAAAATGCTAACACAGGCATGGCTCGCATATGCTTCCATCTGAGTTATTGTGCACCAACCTGGGTGGAATCACTCCCCAAAGTATCCCCAAATATGTATAAGAACTTCCGGAGGCGAGCCTCAAGCCAGAAGCGAGCTGGAGGCTCAAACCATCAGGTCCGAGATTGGCATTACTTCGTCTATCTTGGGGCAGGCGAGCGAGGTCTCGATTCCTCGTGTTCTTGCCCACAAACGAGACGAGTGGCTAGAGTAGGGATACGAACATGTTTTTCCGACTCAAAATGACCATCTAAATACGATCCCGGGGTCAATTTGTGCCTAGGATATCATTCAATCTTCAAACGGCGTTAAACTGCGTAATAACAGGTTGTGCGCCTCTACTGCAAAATGACGATGATTTAGGGCTAAATTGACCCCAGGATCGTGTTGAAATGGTCGTTTTGAGTCGGAAGAAAATGTTTGTATCCCTGCTCTAGCCACTCGTCTCGTTTGTGGGCAAGAACACGAGGCATCGAGACCTCGCTCGCCTGCCCCAAAATAGACGAAATAATGCCCATCTCGGACCTGATGGTTTGAGCCTCCAGCTCCCTTCTGGCTTGAGGCTCGCCTCCGGAAGTTCTTATACATATTTGGGGGTACTTTGGAGAGTAATGCCACCCAGATTGGTGCACAACAACTCATATGGAAGCATATGCGAGCCATGCCTATGTTGGCATTTCAAGCAAAAAGTCAAAAAGGGTGTTTTAAATTGGCTGAATATAATCGAGAATTGAATGGCCCACCCAGATTATTGTTCTAATTGATATGATTTGTATCGAGAAACATATTCGCACAGGTTTGGGGTCGAAAGAAGAAAAACGATCTTTTTAAATCCAGCTCAAAGTTTGGCATTCTTACAAAACTGCTCAACTTGTATCGGCTGTAGCTCCTATAAAAAGTACGATAATTGACTTCTACAGGTGGTCAAATTGTAGGTTTTTTCAAGACTTTCAAAATGACTACTTGCAGAAGTCGATTATCACATGTCTGGTAGGAGCTAGATCGCTTTGAAGCAGGCCCAAAACTCGCTAAAATCTGCTCTCAGCCACATGCTCCTAGAAGTTACTAGGCTGCATGATTGATTCCGGACTATTTTTTTTTTTTTTTCGAAAGTACTAGTCTTAACAAAGAGAATGCGCCGAAGTACGTGGAAAAAGATTGAGTCTATTCGGAGCTACGATTTTCCAGAAAAAGGCCCAAAAAGGCCTAAAATAGACATTCAGTGGGCTCTAGGGCCCGTGGCGGGCTTCGGAAAAATCCCAAAAAAATTTTTTTGTACTTTTTAAACATAGTCTTGATGGAAAAAAATTTTTTGGGATTTGTCTCAGACCCCCCTGGTGACGCCTTTGAGTAGGTAAGCTACAAGGAGGCAAGCCCGCCTCCTTGTAGTATCCTACGCGTGTTGGGAGGCGAGCTCGCCTCCTTGTAGTATCCTACAATGTATAAGAGTGTGCTCGGATCCTTGTAGTATCTTGGGTGTGTATAAGAAAGTGCCTCGCATTCCGAGAGGCAAAATCGGAATCGACCACCAGTGACCGGCATCCCTTTTTGAATTTCAAATGCATAGCCAAGTTTCTACACAGAAATAGTTGAGCTCATCGCTCGGGAGAAAAATTAAGCACAACATGCATCGGTTTTTTTGTCCCTTTAACTCGCTTCTCACGCTGCACCTTCCTATGACGCGGATGATCGGTCTGTTTCATCCTGATGCCGCAGTGGCGAGACACGTGCACCCTCCTACAGCGTTTAGGGTTCGCATAATCCCAGCGGCTATTTAAACATCTGGAGGAGGTAGGATGATGCAGCATCAGATGCACTCACATCTTTCGGAGGCAGTATTGTAAAAGATTTAAAATAGGAATTGCCACTTGGGAATAACCCTCTGAATATTTCTTCCGATGCATCCAAAAGTCTTTAAAAGCAGTCAAAGTGGTATTATTTTAGGACCATGCAGTCCATCGCCCCAGACTATTGTGACTGTATCGCATATGCTGCCTGCGGATGCGGCTCAATAATTTTTGATGAGTCAATGGGGAAATTCCTTCTTAGGCCGAAAACTTTGCAAATGTCATATAAACATCAGGTCTCGACCTTGAGGAGAAGCTTTACTATTCCGGGGAAAATGCACAGACCCTCCTGTATTATATGTGCCATGAATATTATTCTGGCAGCTGTGAGAAAATCTAGCTCCAGGGATCAAAGGGTCCTATTCCGAGCTTAAGATAAAGAGTGGTACATATATTTTCTTAGGCACAGTGAGCGCCGTTGCAACTCGGACGGAGGTCACAAGGGTCCTTTTTCAAGGAGCTTCATTGATGAGTCGGGTGGCTAATACCACCGTGCGAACCAATTCAGATCCGTGGGATCCTCCCTAGGAGGGAAACTTCTTTCTCACGCTTGAAACATATAGACTTTTCAAAAAAATCAAGTATCTGGCGGAGAATTCAAATTTGGCCGTTTTTCCGAATCCCCCACCACATCGTTAGAATTTCCAATATTCCCCTCGAAGATGGGTCAGGATGACCATTGTCCAAAGTCGCTTCTGATTGGCCCTCCCCAAATTTGGGGGTAGAAGAGTTTTTGAGCGAGGGCGTGGATTCAACCATGGAATAGCGCCTTTATAAGTTGATGCACGAGCCACTCTTGGAGTCAGTCTCACAACCTGGAGTTCACAAGTTTGTTCGTGGTCCGTGTATCATCTCTTGGCCGTCGGCGAGTACTCCAGCTTTCCTATTGACGAGTCCTGTGCGGGTCTCCATCTCCATCATCATCATCTTCTAGAAGCCACTGAGGGCCCCAGTCTCTCTCTTCTAAGGCTCTCCACATCGAGGAATCTCTCACTCCTCTCTATTCAATCACAGTGAGTAGTAACTTATTCATATATAAGTTTTTCTTCCACATTTATTTGATTCAACTTGCGGATTATTATTCATCAAATTTCGGCGCGTGGGACTAGGAGTCAACAAGCTAATAGAAGGCTCGTCGAGCATAATCGGTCAATTATTTTATTCAACTCGCGGGTTATTTGTAAAAATTTCTGGGTGCGTTATACCAGGAGTCCATGAGTGAATAGGAGGCTCGTCTCAGCATGATTTGTATCCATAATATCTCCTCTCGTTCTCGCTGTATAGCAGTTATGTTGCTGAAAGACCATCTATTCGCTCATAGGCTCCTAATACATCGCGCAAATTTTACACTAGCAATTCCGTATTATGTTGATAGTTAAGGAATAGAGTCTAATTGTTGTCCAATTTATTCGTAGATTTCATGGAACCTACAACCCGAGAGTTGAATAACCAGGAAAAAGAGGCCCTAGGGGTCTCTATTTTTTGCCGAGCGTTCCTGCTTATATTGCAAGAGCCGGCGGGGTCACCCTTGCCGGCTTACCAGCCGCCACCACCTCCACCAAGACCTTCACCGGAGGTGATCGAGATACCGGGGACACCACCCCAGTATTTCATTAATAGTAGGTGGACATCACCTGAGTTGACCGAGTTAGGTCGGCTCGGGTGGTATATACCTCCACCGAGTCCGAAGCTGATAGATCTCTCCTCCCCGCCGCCAGCGAAGCGCCAAAGAACGTCATCGCCAGCGGTGATCGACCTCACCGAAGGATCACCACCGCTGACTTCTATCAGCGGAATTGATACTCCGTTCAGCCCGGACGGGGTCATAAGTATCGCTGACACGCCCCAGATAATTCGGCCTCTAGCCCCGTGTTGCCGTCGGCTGGACTTCGACGAGTTATAGGATATCAAATGAGCGGATACGTAACCCTCCACATAAATGTGCATCATGGGTTACTATCGGGTGGATCAATGACGATCCATCCAAATATCACATCTTTAATGGTGAGTTTTTTCTTCTTACCTCAGAATACATAATATATATGACATTTATTCTCAAATAATATACTTCTTTTTCAGTCCTGGGAGATGAATAACCTCATTTCGGAGGTTTCTGAAAAAATGGACAAAATTGCAATTGAAAGAGTTGTGTGTCAGCCAGAGCTCCACATTTATGAGGATATAGATCCTCTGGTTCCCCAATCAGTGATGGAAAAACTTTGGCCTCCTGAAGGGGACCATTTATCTGAGGAAGAGATACGAGAAATTGAGAGGATCATCCTTCAAAGTTTGGAGCCAGCGCCTATCAAAGGCAAAACATGGAGAATGCTTTGTCAGGAGAAAAAAAAGACGAAGAAGAAAACTGCCCTCGGCAGATTTAAAAAAATATTGAAGGAGGATAGTAATAAGGAAAATATTTCGCCACTTCGGAAGAAGCTTGGCGAATTTTTGAATTTCCAGTAGAGTAATATGTAAGTCTTAGGAATAATGTTCTCATTTCCATCATCTCTATTTTTTATCATCAAAATGATTTGAAATGTATTCGAATATATAAGTACCATTCATAAAATATTCCATTCATAACTTATATTTACCTACATATATACATTCGCTGTATTTAGTATAATTATGATACTATATACTCATACACATATTAGTTTTGATGTTATATTATAGGTGCATGTATGGAATATTAATATATTGATTATATGTTAAAAAATGATCCATGGAATCATGAAAGCCATATCTCAATCAAAAAATATCTTCAAATATCAATATTATAGGGAATCTGAGTATGTATTGATAATATGTTCATTTTGAAGAAACTATTTCATTAAAACTCGATTTACGATAATCAAGTCTTATCCCTACAATCCCATCTAATCCACCATCTCAAACTATCGATTCAAAGAAAAAACTATAGAATGACGGAATTTCAAATCAATTACGTGAAAAAATACAAATCTAAAGTTCCAAGTTTCCAGTAAAAGTACGTATGCACATGCATTTAAACATTAAAAATTTGTATTACTTCCCATTTATGCATTCATTCAGTAAATATGGTTGAATATAATACTTGAATCAACGTATAAAAATGCATTCTATATTTATTGCGAATGTATAGTTCGAATAACAAACTCGTTGGCTGCCGCTGAGTATTAAGATCCCATGATCGAATAGGAGTGTTACCGAGAGGAAGAGAGAGAGAGCTCTCATCCTATGGCATACAGCAGACGTTACCTTCTACGATCTCATGCTATCCTAATACTCAGTATGCCTCTACGCATCTTATTTTCGTTGCTATTTATATTGTTATTCGAAATTTTGCGACGGAACAGTGAGTTCATACTATAGTATACATAGAATATATATATATAGCAATTGGGATCATGAATAATTGAAATCGAACATTTTCAAATATTGAAGGGGATCCACATTGATCCCGATCGGTAGCTTGGTGCAGACGTTACCTTCTGCGATCTCATGCTCTCCTAATCCTTGCTGTGCCTCTACGCATCTTGTTTCCGTTGCTATTCATATTGTTATTCGAAATTTTGCGACGGAACACCGAGTTTATACTATAGTATATACAGAATATATATATGCAAAAAAAAGGCATATATAGGATGAAATATATCTATAGCTTGCTGCAGACGTTACCTCCAGCAATGTCATACTCTCCTAATACTCAGTGCGCTTCCGCGCTCAATATTTTCGCGAGCCCTCATCCTATGCCATACTACAGACGTTACCTCATGGGATCTTATGCTCTCCTAATACTTGGTGTGCCTCTACGCATCTTGTTTTCGTTGCTATTCATATTGTTATTCAAAATTTTGCGACGGAACACCGAGTTCATACTATAATGTGTATATACATATTCCATCATATTATATATATATATATGTACACACACAGGATGGAATATATCTATAGCTTGCTGCAGACGTTACCCCCAGCAATCTCATACTCTCCTAATACTCAGTGCGCTTCCGCGCTCAATATTTTCGCGAGCCCTCATCCTATGGCATACTACAGACGTTACCTTATGCGATCTTATGCTCTCCTAATACTTGGTGTGCCTCTACGCATCTTGTTTTCGTTGCTATTTATATTGTTATTCGAAATTTTGCGACGGAATGTCGAGCTTATACTAGAGTATATATGTATTCTATCATATATATATATATATATGTATAATAATATATATAGGATGGAATATATCTATAGCTTGCTGCAGACGTTACCCCCAGCAATCTCATACTCTCCTAATACTCAGTGTGCTTCCGCGCTCAATATTTTCGCGAGCCCTCATCCTATGCCATACTACAGACGTTACCTCATGGGATCTTATGCTCTCCTAATACTTGGTGTGCCTCTACGCATCTTGTTTTCGTTGCTATTTATATTGTTATTCGAAATTTTGCGACGGAACACCGAGTTTATACTATAGTATATATAGAATATCACACACATATATATATATATATATATATATTTGGATCGTGAAAGATTGAGATCAAACATTTTCAAATATTGAACGGGATCCACATTGATCCCGATCGCTAGCTTGGTGCTGATGTTACCTCCGGCAACCTTATACTCTCCTAATACCCAGTGTGCTTCCACGCACCGCGGTTTTTGTTATTATTCATGATATTGTTTAAATTTTGTATCGGAATACTTAGTTAATACTATATATAGAACAATTAGGTCATATGAAACTCAGAACCAGAAGTTTTGAGGTATCAAAAGGGTTAATTTAGGAAATTAGCTATACATAGTCAAGATTGCGTCATCCATTTGAGCAGGTCGCTGATCCGCTGCAAACGGGACCGTTTCATTGATCCTGAGGTTATAGTCCACCTCATCCTCCCCCTCATGGGTTTCTAAGAAATTTCGTCTCTTCAGGAACCAACTCCGAAGGCTATAAGCGTTTTTACTGCACACACCCCATCCTCTCGGAGTGTGTGGTGGTGGCATGATATTCGTTGTTCCGCGATCAGTTCTCGTAATGGAGGGCAACGTATATCCTCCATGTTGATAACCAATCTGGAATCAGATATGATGTGGATCCCAATCAATCTACATACAGAAGTGGGGTATGAAAAACTTACTTTCCGGGAAGTATTTCCTCGATCCACTTCCTCTTTTCCACCCCTTTAACGTAAATCTTCGAGGCACATCTCAAATTATCATGTAGAATTCGTACGTAACAACCTGGAGCAATTGAGCCAGAATTCCAAGAAATACCCAAGAATCTCTCCAACCATTGATTGTATTTCCGTTCTTGAGGGAGCAACTTAGCCCACTTACACGGGGCTTTGAACAGACATATTGTTGGTAAGAACGTTTTTTCGAGTGGGACAATGGCCAGTTCTTTGAGCTGGAATAGGTTGGTGGATCTCCGAAAGCCTTGAATGTCAACAAAAAAATCCATTTCGGACCCGAACTGACCTCCCCAGTTGCTCGAACTCAACTGATCCGAAATGCGTCTAGCTAACTGTTAAATCATATAACCGGAAATCTCTTAGGAATTTGTGATGGGAAAGAACGGTCGATGAGCCCCCCCCCTTCTTCCCGGAACTACAAGTGATGTTGATATTTCCACTTTTTTAGGTGGATGAATATTTTAAAAGTTTCTTTCGAGAATTCGTAGACGCAGCATCCTCAATGTGGGTATAAGAGCCGCTGTGGTCCGTAGCTCGACAGTCCAGTGCTTAGCATCGCGGAGGTAGGAGTCTCCAACACACAGGTCGTATGTGTTGGGGCGATAGACTGACTTGAAGGCTTATGAGGGTGTAAAACAGTTGATAGGCGGTCGTGAGTAGCTTGCAGACTCGGTTGATCTATCAAGGGGCTTGATTGACCCCCCCCCCCCCCCTCCCCCCCCCCCGGTGACCGGTCTTGCAAAGCAAGATGGAGTCACTAGAACTTTACGAAGTGAATATATGGATGCTGATGCACTCTCTCCAGACGTATGCCCACGATGCTCCATCGAGTTTGATCCAGCTCTGGCCAGATACATGCTCACTCATGGTTGAAAGTATCCAGAAATTAGCCATTTCAGGGAAATTAACAAGACATGAGAAACAAAAATATCAGACATGCCTCTCAAAGCTTGCAAATATCAAAAATAGACTCGCACATATATATGAGTCAAAATCGAGAAAATTTGGGGGAGGGTTAGAACAACAACCTGACCCACCATCAGTATCATGGGATGATATCTCTTCAGTTTTTGAAAATCGTATCAGCTCCGGTGTCATAAGCAACTTACTCCACAAAGACATCAAACAATTCCTGGAAGATGCTCGAGTATTATTCGAGGAAAAAATCAATGCTGCCTTAGAATCGTTCTCTTCATTGAAAGTAAATGTCGAACTTTCAGCAGAATATGTGGTATTGAAAGATGACGCTGAAACAATCGATGTAAAATATTTTAATACTGCGAATCAACCCATTTTCGAATCTACTGAGCTGAAAGAGTGGTATGATGATTACGTCATTGAACCGATTCTCCATCAGATAGAAGAATTTGAAGGCAAAGGTTCTGGATGGAGTCTGAGAGAGATTTTAAGTTCGATTGTCAATATGAACCACTATCAACCTATACATGGGAGCTCACACCTACCATCACCAGCGCCTATACAGAAAAAACAGGCATGCGTCAATGTCATGAATCGGGATGAAGAATGTTTCAAATGGGCCATCCTGTCCGCTCTACACCCCGCAGAGAGTAATCCCCAACGAATCGGCAGTTATAAGCCGTATGCGAACGAGCTCAACTTCCGAGGTATCGATTTCCCAGTAACACTCAAGCAAGTGCGGAAGTTTGAAAAACAGAATGATGTGTCGGTCAATGTTTTCTTACTAAAGAAACGGAACAACTCTTACTCAGTCTGTACAGCTCATTTGACTAATTCACACAAAAATAGGCACGTGAATCTATTACTCATTCAAGATTATTATATCGATGAAGAAGAAAGTATAGATGAGGGGCAGCATGCTGATCAACCTCCCGAATATCATTATTTGTGGATCAAAGACTTATCCAAGCTATTGAGAAGTCAAGTGACACGATTCAAAGGACGAATACATATCTGCGATCGATGTTTACATTATTTCCTGACAGAGAGGCAGCTGATTGATCATCGCATAGATTGTATTCAATTGAGTAGATGTAAAATCCAATTACCCAGTATAGAAAATAATAAACTATTCTTCAAAAATTATAAAAATCGTGAAAAAGTCCCGTATATTTTATACGTAGACTTTGAAGCCATACTAAAACCTTCGACCATTCGAGGCACTCTACAGAATCATCAGGCCCTCAGTGTTGGGTACTACTTGAAAAATAGCTTAGATGATTCAAAATCATATTATAAGAGCTATCGGCAAGAAGTGGAGCATGATGGTCGTTTAGGGATATTAACACCAGCCCAATGGTTCGTGAAAGAGCTCAAGAAGATAGCTTTTGAGTTGGATGCACTCTATAAGAATCCTAAGCCCATGATTTTTACGGACGAAGATGAAAGAGACTTTGAATTGGCTAAAAAATGTTACATTTGTCAAAAAGCCTTTACGCAAGCAGACAAAAGGGTTCGCGATCATTGTCATTTGACAGGTAACGCTCCACTCCATTTTTCTGTATTTATCTATTAATGATGTAATAAAATCAAGTTTTGATTCAATTCCAGGCCTTTTCAGAGGGGCTAGCCATTCCAGATGCAATCTTTCATATCAGTCCTCAAGATATATTCCCACCTTGTTCCACGGATTATCTAATTATGATTCGCACCTCATTATCTCAGAACTCGCTTCAGATGAAATTCTGAAAGGGCGTGTATCAGTTCTCGCAGAGAACAAAGATAGCTACATCAGTTTCACAAAATACGTTGATGGAACTGTCATAAACTTCAGATTCTTAGATTCTTTCCGTTTCCTGTCATCATCTCTAGAAAAGTTGGCCAGCTATCTACCTCATCATACCATCACGAGAAAAACCTTCCAAGCTGACGGACTGACTGGTGATCAAATCAAACTCCTCACGAAGAAAGGAGTCTATCCTTATGACTATACTAGTTCTTTTGAGAAATTGAACGAAACACAGCTACCAGATAAGCAAGATTTCTATAGTAAACTGAATGAATGTTCGATAACTGATGAAGATTATGCGCATGCTCAAGAAGTATGGGAAAAACTCAACATACAAACACTTGGGGAGTATTCAGATATTTACTTAAAAACTGATGTACTACTGCTGGCAGATGTTTATGAAAATTTCCGATCGAACTGTATGGTAGCATATGGGCTCGATCCAGCACACTATTATACCACACCTGGTTCCAGTTGGGGCTGTGCTCTCAAAATAACTGGAGTACAACTGGATTTGATAACAGATATTGATATGCTTTATATGGTGGAGAAAGGTGAGATATACTTATGACTATCTACAGACGAAAATATAATCAACGTTCTTTCGACATCCTAATTCCATGATTCAGGTATCCGCGGTGGGATCAGCATGACTGCCAACAGATATGGCAAGGCCAACAACCCATTCATGAAGGAAGGCTATGATCCAACTCAACAACAACATTATTTAATCTACCTAGACTGTGTGAATCTCTACGGGTGGGTTATGACTCAGCACCTCCCCGTAGGCGATCTCAAATTTGTAGAAAATATTCAGGAAAAAGATCCAGATTTTTATGCTGTAGCGGATGATAGTCCAATCGGCTACATATTGGAGGTTGATTTGGAATACCCCAGATCAATTCATGATGAGCATCGGGATCTACCTTTCTGCCCGGAACACAGAGCGCCCCCAGGCTCTAAACGAAAGAAATTGCTCACGACTTTATATGATAAGGAACGCTATGTCGTTCATTACAGAGCACTGAAACAGGCTCGTGAACATGGTCTCAGAGTCAAAAAGATCCATAGAGCTATTCAATTCAGGCAAAGTCCATGGCTGAAGTCTTATGTGGATTATAACACACAGAAACGAGCTGAAGCCCAGAACGAGTTTGATAAGGCGTTCTTTAAGGTAAGTCAGGAAAGCTTTGTTCATCAACCAGGAATGATCCCAACACTTTTTGATTTTATAGCTCCTGACAAACTCAACGTTCGGCAAGACGATGGAAGATGAGAGGAAGCGGATAAATGTGAGGCTGGTGAATAAATGGTTCGGTAGATACGGCGCCGAAGCTCAGATTGCTAGCCCCGATTTCCATAGCGTGTCAATCATTTCAAATGACCTCGTTGCCATACAGAAACTCAAAACTGAGATTACTATCCAAAAACCTCGACATATTGGGCTCAGCGTTTTGGACGTTTCAAAGGTTCATATGTATGATTTTTATTACTCAAAAATGAAGCGATGGCTTGGGTCAAGATGCAAGCTACTCTACATTGATACTGACGGAATTGTCCTGGACTGTGATCAAGTCAATGTTTATGATGTAATGAAGAATCACTCAGAATACTTTGATACATCAGATTATAAGGATGATAATCCTTTCGGATTGGAGCGAAAGAATAAGAAAATTGTAGGTCTTTTCAAAGATGAATGCAATGGTGAAATTATGACAGAATTAATTGGTCTTCGCAGTAAAATGTACAGTCTTCTCATACAAAATAAATCACCCGTACTCAAGGCAAAAGGAGTCAAAACGGGTGTCGTGAAGAGGTCATTGACCTTCGAAGATTACAGGGGTTGTCTTTTTCAAGGCAATGTCTTGCGACGTTACCAAAACACGATTCGTTCCAGAAATCATCAAATTCACACGGAGCGTCATGAGAAAATTGCTCTGAGTCCATACGATGACAAGCGCTATCTGATTCCTGGAGAAACTGATACTCTCCCGTGGGGACACAAAGACGTACCCACTGAAATTCCGAGAAATCCTCCCGTTGAAGAAGGGTCCCTTCCTCGAGGAATGGATCAAGGGGAACCGATCCAAACAGCTGGTGATATCGAAGTTGATACGCAGAAACAGCAAAATACTGCGGATCTCAGCGACTTCTTCTTGGACGAGGATTTGCTCAAAGAATTCGGAGAACCTTTCCAATTTGGAGGGGCTGAGGTCAATGAGCAGCATCAGAGATCTGATGAAACGAACTATGATTTGGAAGATATTTTCCTGGATGTGGAACTGCAGAGAGAATTCGAAGAACCTTTCCAAGGCGGAGTGGGGAGAGGTCTACAAAACGGCGGTACCTCTGAGCAGGAGCTCATTCGAGTCCAAGTTGAGCTAGAGAGCGGAGTTCCCCCTGCCAAAAGAATTCGTTCATAGATTTCAATCTCGTAAGTATAACCATGTATTACCTAAGATCTCGTCCGTGAGTATGTATGCTCTTTCTTAATTATAGATTGATAGAACTTTCATTCATTTCCAGAAAATGGATCTTGACAAATTGAATGAGATAGCCAGTACCACAGGAGAGAAAAAACGCTGGAAGGAGCTGGATAAGGGTGCAACCTACCAAGTGGTTGAAATAAGAAAACTTAAAACAACATACGGCCCGCGTATGCTTTTCATCATTGAGGAAATGAATGGGAAATTCCAGATTTGGCTCCCCAAACGAACCTCAGATGCCTTATACGATGATAATCTAATGTTTGAATACTTATCAGCAAAAGCCAATGAGTTGGAGCTGAATATCTTGAACTTAGGTGATAGCAAATTCAAATTTGTATAACATGTATTCGAAAATAAAGAGATAGAGGAAGCCTAATGGAGGGAGAGATACTGAATGACTCATGATTTTCATACTCAAGGAATTTTTTTTTTCCAAGTATACTAATCATAAGTATTTCGCTGGCTGATCTCTACTGGGAAAGAGCGCAGGTGGGGGCTTTTTTCCATTCCTCAAATTATAACTGATCTTTGTCTATCCATGAATTGTGTGAACTATCAAATTCCAACCACTTAACATAGACTTGATTACCACGTTTTTTCAAAACTTTTTCAACCAAGTATATATCAGGATACTTAACTTTCAAAAGCTCTTGCTCATAGAAACCTCCGGCTACTGGTTGATTCTGATAATCATGCAAATGATATGTGATTGGTTTTGTTTTCCGAATTTCTCGAACTGTAAATATTTCCGTTGTCCAGTTAGGCGTGTAACCTTTCTCAAATACGTGTTTGAGCTTGCTCACTCTAACTTTATCACCAACTTTGAATTTGGGAGGTTTCAAGACTTTATTATCTACAGGAAAATTCCTCAAAACTTGTGCTTCATTTTCGGGAGTCACATCTTTGGGCCTCATAGATGTTTTGCGATGTTTTCTTCCATTATATGAAGAAAGAAGTTCTGGAAGTATTTTTATCCACTCATAATTCCCCTGGAGACTGAAGGCTAAATACATGTTTTGCTTAAGTGTGCGATTGAAACGCTCCACTATTCCAGCTTTCTTGTTGCTATAAGTTGAGTACAGATTTATTCCATAATGATCCATAAGATTTCGAAAAGTCTTGTTATAAAATTCTTCGCCCTCATCAGTCTGTAGGTTTTTGGGGGCTCGTCCTTGTTGGAATATAGAAGCCATTGCTTTTGTAACGTCAGTGCCAGTCTTTGATTTTACTGGAACAGCCCAAGCATACTTGGAAAAATTATCTATAACAGTTAGCAGATATCTAAAACCTTTATTCTCTCTCGAGAAGGGTTGCATCTCCACGAGGTCGGCTTGCCAGGTTTCATCCAGACCGCGGATATCATATTCTCTCCGCGGGTAGTTTCGACGAGCTGGCTTATGCAGTTCCTCCACCACAGCTCGCTTATTGACCATTACACTAGTTTATCGAAAGATTTTAGACTTCAAAATTTCCTTGAAAATTTCTGCCGAGCCACTTGTATTGGTATTTGTATCCGCTTTAGATTCAATGATACTCAGTAACTCATCAGTGCTTCTTTGGAGTCCTGCTTGTAATAAATCAATCGTTGATCTGATATGCTGAACGTCGTTTTTCAATTTTTCCGTAGCCTCTCTTAATTTCCGGGTTCTTGATTCTATAAGGTCTTGGAGAGTTCTCAAATTCACCGCATCATGATCGCTGATGGGAGCCGCTACATGACACAACCTCTTATCCTCTAGGTCAAACTGCGCATCCGCAGTCAGCTTGAATCCGAATCCAGGTGGACCTCGAGCTCCCTCAGCCCGAATCACTCTCAAAGCACGTCCGAACACATCAACGCTCATTGTGATACTGACACTGTCTACCAGAACTAGTTCAATATATAGCCCGCCTCTCTAAGCTCTTCAATAATTGAATGAATCTCATTGTCATGATTTCGGTTACCAGCAGATCGTTCAGCAACAAGTAATTGAAGGCGATCAACTAGTTCGTTAGGGTCATCCCAATAAACATAATCTTTCCTCCTACCAATCTGTGCAAATTTATATTGAGGTAATAATCCGGCTCCAGATTTTTTATTCGTCAGTTTGAACCCCCCACTCTCTTCCGAAAATAGTGGTTTGATGATATCGTGGAATTTTCTGCTCGTGGAACCTCGGAGCGTCTCACTCGCCTGATGCTTCTTCCTATGCGCACTCGTTGCTTGCAGAATCTGACCATAATATTTCTTATCCTCTTCTGTGATTAAACTTATGTTTGGCTGTTTCTTCCAAAGTAGTTCGAGGAGTCCAATTGTAGCCGGATAAGATATATTATGCACTATTATGTCCTTATCTATCTGAATTTCTGAATTACCGAGCATGTATCGGCCCCCTTCTACGTATACTCCATATATTTTATCAATATCATCAGGATTTTTCACGTATGGAGATTTTGACGCAGATTTAGGCTCAGGTTCGCTGTCCGTCTCTATCTCGCTCTCTGATGAGTCGAGTAATGGAGTCGTTTCATAACTTGTCTCAGTCGCTAATGGAAAGTTGTCAGATTCCCCCGAAGACTCAGCTCCAAGAAATTGAATTGATGTCGGTCTTTTGCGGATTTTTGGTCGAGACTTTGATGCATTCTTACGATTGGGTGAGGGGGGTTGTGGTTTACTATTCTGAGCAATTATTTTCTCCAAGGGTTCTACGATTGGTTTAAATGTGTCATCCAACACTTTCTGCTGGTCCGACTTCTCTGATCTTAATAAATCATATTTATGCTTCACAGCTCTCCTTGCTCTTTCGAGCTGTTTGAGTATATTTTCTTCCCTTTTCAGTTCAGACATGTTGATTGGTTGAACCATAAAAAGAGACTGATAGAGAAAATTATGAATTTGATATATTTATAGCAAAAGAATCAAAACCTTTTCTATATCGACCATTATTGATATTCCTATCTTTGTCAATAACAATGAAGCCATGCTTATCATTCCAGCAAGCGGAACATAAATCTTTGAATGTTTGAAAAGACATATCAGTATCGACGTGATTGTCGTAGACGTGCTTCAGATTTTTCTCGTCTTGCCTGAACAAAACCAGTAGATTAACATTATCTCGTACAAGGTGTTTCGGCGCCGAGGCGTACGATTGGACGAGACAGATCACATCCACGCGTTTGTGTCTGCCCATGCAAAAGAAAGCTTTAACATTATCTTGCTTTTCGCAAGCTATATCATCGAAAATCATCACCGAATTTGGGCGCGCGTTTTCTGGTGATATGACATCCTCGTGGTCGCTGAAAGGGAAATATTGTAGGCCCTCGATAGGTTCAAGTACATCTTTCAGAAATTGATATTTTGGCTGATTTAGTGATTTAGAATAAACGTAGACGTTTTCAAATCTCAGACCATTTTCATGGATTAGAAGTGCTAAGAGGCTATTCGTTTTGCCGCAGTTAGATGGACCACAGAAGACCGCCCTAATCGTATCGGGAAGTAAATCGCCGTGACGCCTAGTCTTCCGCTCTTCTTGCACTATGCTATCAAAATTCAACACTGGCAATTTCGTAGAACTTGATGAAAAATCCATCTTTCTGAGTCGGATTCCGGCATCACACTGATCCTGCTGGTATATAAGAGGTCCATTATATAGCTCTCCAATCAGTCGGTTCGAGACATCCGTAGAGTGATGATCATTCACGTTCAGCGTAGGAAGAAAACGAAAGTTGGTCATGGTATATTGAACGGAATCATCAATCGACTCCCCATTGAACTTCATTTACCAGGCTATCAATTCTGCGGTCCTGGAACAAAATTAGCTAAGCGTTTGGCTCGAGGTGATCGAGGGATCGATAAGTTGGATTCCGCGTGCAGAGAACACGATATTTTGTATTCGAAGAATCGAGAAGACCTTGAGGCCCGACATCGTGCGGATAAAATACTCCAGGAAAAGGCTTGGGCAAGAGTTCTTGCTAAAGATTCTGGTATTCGTGAAAAAGCAGCAGCTTGGGCTGTCACTAACGCCATGAAGCTGAAAACGAGGTTAGGGATGGGAATCAAGAGAAAAGTTGAGAAGAATAAGAAGGGAGGTGTAAAAAAGAAAAAGAGTAAGGGGGTCTCGACGCTAGCCAAGGTTGTCAAAGCTGCTAAAGCACCAATCCAGAATAAATCAGCTGCTGAAGCTATAAAGACAGCTCTGAGGAGAGCGCGAGCAGCTGTCAAAATGAGTGGAGGACGCACCAGAGTCAAAATTCCTAGAATACTACCAATTCCTAGAAAAACTGGAGGTTTCTTGCCTTACCTAATCCCCCTCTTTTCCGGACTCAGCGCTACCGGAGCTTTAGCTGGGGGAGCTGCGGGAGTTGTGAAAGCAATCAATCAGGCAAAATCTGCGCAACGGCAACTAGAGGAGGCTCATCGACATAATAAGACTATGGAGGCAATTGCAATAGGCAAAGGCCTATATCTCAAACCTTACAAGACGGGGTTTGGACTCTATCTCAAACCTTACGCGGGCAACGGATTGAAAAAAAAAAAAAGTTTGAAGTAAATTTACCCCAAAGAGCATTATCCAACTTCGATATTCTCAAGTACGCTAAGGAATTGGGAATACCACATTTCCGTGGTGTTTTTATGCGCAATGAGCTACCGCCTAGGCCGCACTATGAGGAAAGAATGGTTATCAACCTCGATGATTCTGATAATCCTGGGACCCATTGGGTAGCCTTCAAGAAGAAAGGGGATGACGTTGTATACTTTGACAGTTATGGTGACCTCCAACCTCCGATTGATGTCATGTTATATCTTGGGGTTGACAAGGTCAAGTACAATACTAACAGATATCAGCAATTCAATACTTATAATTGTGGTCACTTGTGCTTGAAATTTTTATGCGATGAGTTGTAATAGGCTATATAATGAGTAGCCATCTCAGGATTCCCTCATTCTACTCCAAACTGTCATGGACACCACAACTTTACTCTTTTCAGGAACATCTTCCATACATGAAGTTATATATGATCCTATAATAGAGTTGAAGCCAAATACCCCATACGTCTGCGCCTTGGCTGACTTTCTGTCTTCCTATTCCTTCCCTAACATTGATGAAAGTAATAACAAGCTATACGTTGCTGATAAAGAGATTGTCATACCAACTGGTAGCTACGAGATTTCTGATATTGAAAAATACTTGATTGACGAACTGCTGAAACACGAAATAACGTTTAGATTGAAGCCTAATAATAATACGCTCTGCAGCGTCATTAGATGCAGCGCTGAAATTGATTTCACAAGGAAAGACTCGATTGGTTCATTACTTGGTTTCTCGCCTCAAATTCTCAAGGCTAACACGCTTGTGAATATTCTGAAAACTAATGCGCTGAGAATTGAGTGTGATATTATTACTGATGTTTACATAAACAATCGGAGAGCCCATACGCTTCATAATTTTTTCCCAACCGTAGGTCCAGGTCATAAGATTAATGAAGTCCCCTCACAGCGAATCTATCATTCAGTTGCTGTGAGGGACGAGGTGAAATACGTTCAGCTCAAAATAGTGGATCAAGACGATAACTTGGTTGACTTCCGAGGTGAACCAATCACAATCAGAATCCATCTCTGCTCTAACGAATTCCGCAATGGGAATTAATTATCATAATCAAAGCTATAAAAGCAATAGACCATGTCAAAACTCAGTCTGGCGTCATCGTGCTCCCAGAGTGCTAACACGTCATCGGATCGAATTCCTGAAGAGTCTCGGGTTTCGAGTAAGTCCTGGTGGAGAATAACATTCAATCTATTTTGCTGTTCTAAAAAAGATGGGAGACGTTCTCGATATTCAATCTTCCGTCGTTTTCGATGATGATATCTCGCACTATGAAGTGCATGCTCATCAGCCAATCACTGGACCACACTTTAACAACAATGATGAGATTCGTATATCCATCCAACATCAGGATCTATGCGTCCTTCCATCCAAGAGTTCAATCCGCGTTTCTGGACGCTTGACTACCGATGATAATGCTCCTACGCAACATACTAAGTTTGTTAATAATGGAGTTGCCCATATGTTTGAGGAGGTTAGATTAGAAATCAATGGCATTGAGATAGATAAGTGCAAGAATGTAGGGATAACCTCTCTGATGAAAGGTTGGGTTTCACTCACGCCAAAGGAAAATTTAGAAAATGCAGGGTGGACTGGTATTGATGAAACTGAGAGTATTGTCGACGATAATGGCAACTTTGATGTTCTCATTCCTCTCAAATCGATATTAGGTTTTGCCAAAGATTATAGGAAAGTTATCATCAACACCAAACATGAGTTGATACTTCGTCGGGCTCACACTGATGATAATGCAATCAATTCAACGATTTATCATACTGGGACACCCCCAGTTGGGAACTGGGAGAAATGGAAGATTAACTTGACTCGACTTGAATGGCACATGCCTTATACGACTCCATCCAACGAGTGTAAAATTAGACTCCTAAATCAGCTGCAGAAAGGTAAATCCATCACAATGCCTTTCCGCTCATGGGAACTTTTCGAATACCCTTTACTTCCACGAACCTCGAACCAAGTTTGGACGGTTCAAACATCTAATCAGTTAGAAAAACCACGTTTTGTTATTCTAGGATTTCAAACTGGTCGTAAAAGTGTTAAAAACAAGGATGCGAGTCAGTTTGATCACTGTAATATCAAAAATATCAAACTATTCCTTAACTCCCAGTATTATCCCTACGGAAATCTTAATCTAGACATAAGCTCAAACCAGTACGCTCCACTATACGATATGTATCAAAATTTCCAGAACGTATATTACGACAAATATGATGATTCTGAGCCATTGTTGAGTAGGAGAGAGTTCATAGAAAAATTGCCACTTATTGTTATAGATTGCTCAAAACAGAACGAGTCTTTGAAAAATGCTCCAGTAGATGTGAGATTGGAATTCGAAGCAAAGGATAATTTCCCCGAAAATACGACAGCGTACTGCTTAATTATACATGATCGAATTGTGGAGTATAACCCCATGAGTGGGGATGTCCGCAAAGTCGTGTAGAGTCTTCATTCACCAGTACGGTTCACTCCACATATAAACCATAGTTGGATCAATGCGATTTCATTTGCGCCCAACATGGCGTATGTTGTGGACCTGCAAGGTTTTAAACAGCCCGTCAATGACTACCTGTTGAATGAGTTGGCCATATCTGCTCTTAGTGACAATTCGAAACCATTAGTCTTCCTTTTCAAGGAACCGTTTCCACTAAAAAGACTATCTCAAAAATATGTCCAACAAAATCTATGGCTTGAGCATCAGCATCATGGGATCCCATGGTATTCAGGCAATATTCCATTTACTGAGATTGGAAATGTCCTTCGAGGGGCTCTACAGGACGCTGACGAAGTGATTGTTAAGGGTTCAATCAATCAACAATGGTTGAGCCGTTTTGGTTTCAATGTGCGAGATATCACAAAATCTGGCTACCTAGGTGTGGATGCACTGTACAATCAAAAACATGTAACAGTATGTCCACATCATACCAAGTCACGCAAACCAGTTTGCGCGGCTCACAATGTTGAGCCCGTGAAAAAACTTCTGAAGAAACATATGGTTACTACATATGAAACTATGGAAATTGAAACTTGATTTTTTTTTTTCTTCAAAAAATTGAAACTTGATGTGTTCGTTAACTCCTTAGGGGAACGGGCACATATCCGAGGCACTTTCTTATACACCCAAGATACTATAAGGTTCCGAGCACACGCTCATACATTGTAGGATACTACAAGGAGGCGAGCTCGCCTCTCAACACGCGTAGGATACTACAAGGAGGCGGGCTCGCCTCCCAACACGCGTAGGATACTACAAGGAGGCGGGCTCGCCTCCCAACACGCGTAGGATACTACAAGGAGGCGGGCTCGCCTCCTTGTAGCTTACCTACTCCTTTGGCCGAAATGACTCCGAAACTCATATGCAAGTTCTACTATAATAAATCCAATCAAAGGCCTGCGGGAACACATTATATCACTTATCTCTTTGACAAGTCCCAGATTTTCTCATCATCACATCTTTAAAGAATGAGATAGAAAATGTAGGAATCACGAATGCTTTCTGGGAACGCAACAAAGTTTCATACTGCTGATATCGACAGACAGTAAGGCGTTGATAAACTGAATGCATGTCCATCTGCCTGATACACGCAGCAGGAGATGAACATGAGGAAGTTGTACAACTTTGGTGGGTACATCGGATTTAGAACTTGATACAATTCAAAAAGCAATCAATTTCTCAATAAATCAATCATCAATTGATCAACTAAATAGCTCGTTTGGGACTGTACCCATTGGTGACAAGTATTCACAAATTGTTTACTTTATCCACTAGCTTTGAGTAAAGAAGAAAAGATCATATTGTATGATAAATTCGTAGAGAAATACAGGAGTTAGACTACTCATGAGGCGGAATAATTCATTATACTGAGATTTGTGTAGATTGTCTCAAAATACTTGAAAAAAACTGGAATAATCACTCGATTATACAGATTTCAACCCTGTGGACTGTTCGTGTCCATCGAGTTTCAAGATTTCCTAAATGTAGACTCTTCTGACTCCATTGATTGGAAGGCAATATAAATCTATGTCTTACTGTCTACTATGTACAGGAATATACTTTCACACCATTCATAGAGGAGACAGTGTTAAACTCACTTCGGAAAAGTTTTTTTCTGAAATTGATCACAAAAAAATGGGCAGGAACACGGGGAATCGAGCCCGCGCTCGCCTGCCCTTGGATAGACGAAATCATGCCCATTTTGGACCTGATGGTTTGAACCTCCAGCTCGCTTCTGGCTCGAGGCTCGCCTGCGGAAGTTCTCACACATATTTGGGAGTACTTGGGGGAGTAAGTCCACACAGGTTGGTGCACAATGACTCAGATGGAAGCATATGTGAGCCATGCCTATGTTGGCATTTTAACCAAAAAGTCAAAAAAGGGTGTTTTAAATTGGCTGAATAGAATCGAGAATTGAATTGCCCACCCAGTACATCATTCTTATTGATAGTATTTATATTGAAAAAATATTCGCACAAGTTTGGGGTCGAAAGAAAGAAAACGATTTTTTTTATTGAGCTCAAAGTTTGGCATTTTTACAAAACTGCTCAACTTGTATCGGCTATTGCTCCTATAAAAAGTACGATAATCGACTTTTGCTGATGATCAAATTGTAGGTTTTTTCAAAACCTTCAAAATGACCACTGGTGAAAGTCTATTATCATGTGTCTAGTAGGAGCTAGATCACTTGGAAGAAGACCCAGGAATCGCTAGAATCTGCTCACAAGAAATAGCTCCTACCAATCGCTAGACTCCATAATCGGTGGCGGACAAATTTTTCCTCAAAAGAACGAGTCCTCCCAAAGAAAATACGACCAAGTACGTTTAAAAATAGAGTTTAGTCGGAGCTGTGATTTTTCTAGAATAGGCCAAAAGAAAGGCCTAAAACTGACCTTTTATGAGCTCTGGGACCCATTGGGGGGTTAAAAGAAATCTGGAAAATATTTTTTATAGCACTCTAACCTAAAAATCGCAACTTTGAACATGATTTTTGGATTCTCGTGCTATGAAAAATCATATGAAACTGCGTGCGGATGGGTAGTTTTATTACGAAGGACTTATAGCACTCGCTACGCTCGTGCCATAAATAGTCCTTCGTACAAAACTACCCATCTACGTGCAGTGTCATAATATACTATTTTGATCGTCTGTGCGCAAATGAGTCATTTGCACACTGTTTTTCGCTCTTCATTTGCTCACAGAAGATCAAAAACCATAGTATGACACTCGGGCGCAATGGTTTTCGCTTTCTCGTGACTATTTAGACCCTCGCCTGCGGCTCGGGCCTAAAAAAGTCACTCGAAGTGCGAAAACCATCGTTTGCGCCCTTGTATCATAATATACTATTGTACTTTTCGAACATAGTACTGATGGACAAAACTTTTTGGGATTTTTTTCTGTCAGTACCATGTTTAAATAGTACGAAAACATTTTTTTGGAATTTCTTCGAAGCCCCCCATGGGCCTGAGGACCCATGAAAGATCCATTTCAAGCCCCTTTTCACCCTATTTTCGGAAAAATCATAGCTCCGACTAGACTCAATATTATTGGACGTACTTGGGCGCATTTTCTTCCTTAAGACTGATACTTCCAAGGAGAGGATCGTCCAAAAGATAACTAAGCCTAGCAACTTCTGGGAGCTATTTGCTGAGAGCACATTTCAGCGATTTGTGGACCTCCTTCAGAGTAATCTAGCTCCTTTTAGACATGGGATAATCGACTTTCACCAGTGGTCATTTTGAAGGTCTTCGAAAAAGATACAATTTGACTACTTGTGAGAGTTGATTATCGGACTTTTCATAGGAGTTACAGTCGTTACAACTTGAGCAGTTTCGTGAAAACGCCAAACTTTGAGCTCAAAAAATCGTTTCTTTTCTCCCCCCCCCCCCCCAAGTACCCCCAAATATGTGTAAGAACTTCTGGAGGCGGGCGTCAAGCCAGAAACGAGCTGGAGGCTCAAACCATCAGGTCCAAAATGGGCATTATTTCGTGTAATTTGGGGCAGGCGAACGAGGGCTCGATTCCCCGTGTTTCTGCTCACAAACGAGACAAGCGGCCAGAATAGGGATTCAAACATGTTTTCCGACTCAAATTGACCATCTAAACACGATTCCAGGTTCAATGGAGCCCTGAATTATCGTCATTCTGTAGTAGAGGAGCAAAACCTGTTATTACGGAGTTTAACGCCTTTTAAGGATTGGACGATATCCTAGGCACAAATTGACCCCGGAATCGTGTTTAGATGGTCATTTTGATTCGGAAAAATATATTTGAATCTCCATTCTAGCCACTCATCTCGTTTGTGAGCAAAAACACGGGTTATCGAGCCCTCGCTCGCCTGCCCCAAATTAGACGAAATAATGCCCATTTTGGACCTGATCGTTTGAACCTCCAGCTCGCTTCTGGCTTGAGGCTCGCCTCCGGAAGTTCTCACACATATTTGGGAGTACTTGGGGGAGTAATTCCACCCAGGTTGGTGCACAATGACTCAGATGGAAGCATATGCGAGCCATGCCTATGTTGGCATTTTAACCAACAAGTCAAAAAAGGGTGTTTCAAATTGGCTGAATAGAATCGAGAATTGAATTGCCCACCCTGATCATCATTCTAATTGATAGTATTTATATTGAAAAAATATTCGCACAATTTTGGGGTCGAAAGAAAGAAAACGATTTTTTTTATTGAGCTCAAATTTTGGCATTTTCACGATGCTGCTCAACTTGTAACGACTGTATTATAAAAAGCCCGATAATCAACTTCTACAAGTGGTTAAATTGTGGATTTTTTCAAGACCTCCAAAATGACCACTGGTGAAAGTCGATTTTCTCATGTCTACAGGGAGCTAGATTACTTTGAAGGAGGCCCAAAAATCGCTGAAATGTGCTCTCAGCAAATAGCTCCTAGAGGTTGCTAGGCTCAGTTTGTGACGGCCGAGTCAGTCCGTCTCCTCTCTCACTGGACCGAATATTGTACTAATAATATTTTATGTTATAGCCCAAGCACGTGAAGGGTTGCTGCATAGTAAACGCAGGTAAGAGGGAGAGAGACAGAGAGATGGCACCGTACTAGGGCCCGCGCGCCCCATATTTTGAGCCGTCCCTGGCGCAAGCCAATGCTGCTCCGGCCAGCAACCTTTTACTGTACATTCCGTCGTGACGTTTCGGAGCGCTCGCACGCGCATATCGAGTTAATTATCGTGCGCGTTGTCCACGCCACCCGGAGCCCGTCCTTGGCATAATTCAGCCGGGGCTCCGGTGCGTGCATTTTATATCCTCTGTGCCGTGGTCTATGACCAAAATCACCATCGTCTGGGACAATTGCGAGCTGCCTGATCGCCGTGAGCTGCGAGGGCCGGTGCCCGATCTGAGGTCGAGTGACCATCCTGCGTCAAGGCCATTTATATTGTAAGTGCCTCTCGCAAATCTCTCTCCTCTTTCTGGGCTTATAGATTGTATTTTTCCCTAAATGCGACCTCGATAATCGTGCTCGGGCTTGATTCATCGGAACGGTCAGCGGACCGATTTGTAAATAGTATTTTCTTGAATATATGCCCTTTTATTCATAATTTTAATCGAGTGTGTGCTCATTCAGTGCTCCCCTCTCCTGATTTCTTGAACAATTACAGCAATTGCTCACTCCCTGAGCTTCTCAAATGAAAGCAGGCTTTGCCTGCAAGTGACGAGTCACCAAAAACCGTCACATGGCGCCCAACTAATGGTGCTGTCAGTTCAAGTGTAATCAGTTCAAAAATTCGTGCATCAAGTTGGCGCACCGCCACATGGCGCCCAACCGATGGTGCTGTATGTTCAATTAAGATCACTAAATTTTTTTTTCTTAATAAGTTGACGTAACGTCACTTTGCACCCAAGTTCAAATTCCGATTCTTGGAGAGAGTAGCACTTGAATGTAGCTTTGTGTGCGTATTAGAATATAAGCCCAGAGTTCAGTGTGAAAATACAAAGTGCGGCGAGACTAACCAAATGAAATTATTGCGTACTGGACAATAGTTTTCCTTCGTGCTCCCTTTCGGGCGTGTGGACGAGTCCATTTCTCGCGCATCGGTTGACTCGCCCTACAAACTTACGTTCTGCTTTGAGACACTTGTGCTCTCGCATTCTTATTCATCTGATGCACACGGTTCATTTCTTATGTGCAACATCTCAGTGCTCAATCAATATTTAAATGCATATAATTTAATAATTTCGTGTAGTTTTCGGTCTGGTTTGTAAAACCTCGAAAATATTCAGTTAGCTTCTCGCGACATTTTGGCGTCCCGTGTGATAGGGCCGCAACACAACAGCTTGCGCGCCATAAATAGTCATTGTTTACATCACGCGTTTGCTGCCACTCGCGATCGGCCAAGCTTATCTTTGGCTTCGATTTTTGAATGCGTGAGTGCCAGAGAGACAGACGCGCTGGCGTAATGTTTCGAAAATTTTCTCTCTCGCCTGGGTTGACCGGCCATTGATGACCAGTGGTCATATGTGCAACACGTATGTGTATGTGTGTAGCGTGCGTGGATAGGCACAAATAATTTACGAGCGGAACTCAGTGATGTATATGGGTCATTCTGGACCAAGGTGAACATTTTGAAAACGACGAAATTTAAAATTGCCCCAAACATTTTTTTTCCGTTAGTACTACTAGAATATAGTTGAAAAAAATTTTTTTCAGATTTTTTTGGGACCAATGGCGGGCCCTACGAATTTTCCAAGTCCCATTTTTGGGCAGTTTTTCGCTCATTTTTCGCTATCTTGGAAAATTCGTAGCTCGGACCCAAATGCATCTTTTTCATCCTAGCTGGGCGCATTTTTTTCGGTATGACATACACTTTCAAGGAAGAAATTGACCGGTCCAAAAAATTGATATCTGGTAGGTCCCACGGTTGCATCGGAAAAGGCCCAAAAATACGACTTTGCACCACCTTTGGAGGCGTATAGGTCAAAATGGAAGCCTCGTAGCAAAATTTTGCAGGAGAAAAAACTTGTAGGCCTTGAAAAAACCTCCAATTTCCTTTCTAGAACGTGTTATTATCTTATCTCACGTACGATCTACAGCCGATTTAAGTTGGGCATTTTTGTAAAAACGTGAAACTTCAAGGCCAATTTAAAAAAATCGTTCATTTTTCATCGACCCCAAACCTATGAGAAAATTCTCTTTCAGGTGTCTATTTGAAGGCCCAACAATAATTTGGTTGTTCCTTTGAAATCCCGATTTTATACGAGCTGTTAAAAACAGTCGAAAATACCGAAAATCGTGTCGAATTCGGGCCTTATCATGAAGCTTCAAGGACTGGGTCTCCCCTTGCTCTCGATTCGTGGACTCTAAAGGCCTCAACAGAAAGTGCGCAATGCTCTTTTCTCCACTTTTTCCCCCGTATATAAGCATAGGCCCTGTAGTTGCAGTCGCCGCCACGGGCGCGCAATGGCGCTACTTCCACAGGGGAAAAAAGGGGGAAAAAGAGCAAATGCGCACCTTCTGTCGAGGCCCTAATTATACAGCACTCGGCATAGAATATTGTGGAAGATGAGACCTAGAGCTGAAAAATGACCTCTCGTGCGATGTTTTACGATGGAACCGTCCAAAACTAGAGTAAATTGAGTAAATACAAGATAAATCGAGAACCGGCCGCTTTGGCACTCCGCGTATGCTCCGCACTGCATGTCATCCTCCGTTAATGCGGAAGTGATAAGTGATATTAACAGCTGATGCAGTATTGTCAGGTATTATCCAGTGAAGACAGAGATAAGAAGGTTCTCTAATCTCCGTTATAGACTGTAGACTGTACGAGGTTTTGGTTGTTAGTGACCAACACGAAAAAATTGTATGTATCAGTCAGCGTCTTGATCAGAAATTTTGGTACACTCGAGAACAAGGTGAACCATGGCGTGAAGATAACTTTTGTTATCTTTATGCCATGAGGTGAACTGCAATGGGATGACGGTCAGTGACCGTTCGAGATCATTCGTCTGCCTCGCACTCATGGGATAACCTATTAGGTGCGAGTGAGATGGGAGATCTCGAATGGCCGCTGACCGTCACTACCTTCTTCGCGGGGTTTGCCCCGAACCATGGCGGAATTGCCCCGAACATGCCCGGAACATCGCGGGTATTAGGGCAAATGTATTGTGAAGCATATGAAATGTAACGCCTTCCCCGCAGAGTCCCCGCGAAGTATCTGATCACTTTCATAACATTCCTGCATAGTGTCTCAGAGTTAACCTCACTTCTGTGGGTGTATGATGGAAATTTCAACAGAGGCATTGAACGTGAACATACTGTATTTTAATATCATTGATGAGCACCACTCACTTTTCTCACAAATCTCAGTCCAGCAAAATTAATTTCTTCGTCACAAGCTGCAAAGTCAAGTGACTATTTGCCCTCAGTAGAAGTAAACACAGGCTGGATATTAGTAGCTCTTATGAGGCTTTCCCAGGTCTTCAATGAATTTTCAACTTTACTTGAACATACTTCACTTAAACAATCGCATAATAGTGATAACATTACAAACATTTCCGAATTTTAAAGGTCTCAACAGAAACTGCACTAATTTTGCGCAAATATTGCCCCGATGATACCTCGCGGGTGCCTCGCGGGGAAAGCGTTACACTTCATATGCTTCACAATACATTTGGCCCATCTTCGGGGCAAACCCCGCGGGGAAGGTACCAAAATTCCTGATCGGGACGCTGACTGACACATACAATTTTTCCGTGGTGGTCACTAACAACCGAAACCTCGTACAGTCTACAGTCTATCACGGAGATGAGAGAACCTTCTTATTATGAAGATGTAATTTTATCGGTCTTTGCGAGTTAAAGTCAGCAAATTTTGCTGAATTGTTAGCATCAATCGAGAATGGATTTTTCTCCACTCTCGATCAATGCACCTTTAGAGCCTCGTATGGTTCCGAGGATGCATCTAAAGGATTTTGATGGAAAGGAATGAAAAGTAAAGATGAGAAATGAGAAACTTGATGGAAATTTTTGATTCTACGCTGATATTGTGCGTGTTTCGCCCTTCTCTCATTGCTCGGGCTTTTCAAAGTGGTGGAAGAGCAATGAGAGTTCACCACTGACACGCGGCTCAAGTGGCCGAATGTTCGATGGTTTGAACGCCCTTATATACGAAAGTTCATCTTCGTTATGCGCTTGCGAGAAAGGTCAATTTAACCCGCTATTTCCATTTGATTTCTCAACATTTTTACTTTGGCAGCTCTTCGGCCTTCTGCCGGAGACATATGTAATTATTTTCGACACTCGATCGATATGATCGGATATCGTATTTATCACTCGCGGGAATTTCAAATTATGAAGATGTAATTTTATCGGTCTTTGCGAGTTAAAGTCAGCAAATTTTGCTGAATTTTTAGCATCAATCGAGAATGGATTTTCCTCCACTCTGGATCAATGCACCTTTAGAACCTCGTATGGTTCCGAGGATGCATCTAAAGGATTTTGATGGAAAGGAATGAAAAGTAAAGAACGAACATTCGGCCACTTGAGCCGCGTGTCAGTGGTAAACTCTCATTGCTCTTCCACCACTTTGAAAAGCCCGAGCAATGAGAGAAGGGCGAAACATGCACAATATTATCAGCGTAGAATCAAAATTTTTTATCAAGTTTCTCATTTCTCATCTTTACTCTTCATTCCTTTCCATCAAAATCCTTTAGATGCATCCTCGGAACCTTACGAGGCTCTAAAGGTGCATTGATCAAGAGTGGAGAAAGATCCATTCTCGATTGATGCTAAAAATTCAGCGAAATTTGCTGACTTTAACTCGCAAAGACCGATTAAATTACATCTTCATAATTTGAAATTCCCGCGAGTGATAAATACGATATCCGATCATATCGATCGAGTGTCAAAATTAATTACATATATCTTCGGCAGAAGGCCGAAGGGCTGCTAAAGTAAAAATGTTGAGAAATCGAATGGAAATAGCGGGTTAAATTGACCTTTCTCGCAAGCGCATAACGAAGATGAACTTTCGTATATAAGGGCGTTCAAACCATCGAACATTCGGCCACTTGAGCCGCGTGTCAGTGGTAAACTCTCATTGCTCTTCCACCACTTTGAAAAGCCCGAGCAATGAGAGGAGGGCGAAACACGCACAATATCAGCGTAGAATCAAAAATTTCCATCAAGTTTCTCATTTCTCATCTTTACTTTTCATTCCTTTCCATCAAAATCCTTTAGATGCATCCTCGGAACCATACGAGGCTCTAAAGGTGCATTGATCAAGAGTGGAGAAAAATCCATTCTCGATTGATGCTAAAAATTCAGCGAAATTTGCTGACTTTAACTCGCAAATACCGATTAAATTACATCTTCATAATTTGAAATTCCCGCGAGTGATAAATACGATATCCGATCATATCGATCGAGTGTCAAAATTAATTACATATATCTCCGGCAGAACGCCGAAGAGCTCCTGAAGTAAAAATGTTGAGAAATCAAATGGAAATAGCGGGTTAAATTGGCCTTTCTCGCAAGCGCATAACGAAGATGAACTTTCGTATATAAGGGCGTTCAAACCATCGAACATTCGGCCACTTGAGCCGCGTGTCAGTGGTAAACTCTCATTGCTCTTCCACCACTTTGAAAAGCCCGAGCAATGAGAGGAGGGCGAAACACGCACAATATCAGCGTAGAATCAAAAATTTCCATCAAGTTTCTCATTTCTCATCTTCACTTTTAATTCCTTTCCATCAAAATCCTTTAGATGCATCCTCGGAACCATACGAGGCTCTAAAGGTGCATTGATCGAGAGTGGACAAAAATCCATCCTCGATTGATGCTAAAAATTCAGCAAAATTTGCTGACTTTAACTCGCAAAGACCGATAAAATTACATCTTCATAATTTGAAATTCCCGCGAGTGATAAATACGATATCCGATCATATCGATCGAGTGTCGAAATTAATTACATAGAACCTCCTTATTCCTGTCTATACTGGATAATACCTGACAATGCTGCATCAGCTGTTAATATCACTTATCACTTCCGCATAAACGGAGGATGGCATGCAGTGCGGAGCATACGCGGAGTGCCAAAGCGGCCGGTCGGGCTAGTGAGCGCGGGCTAGCTAAGTGAGAGATGCATCACAATCGATTCCCTCGATTTATCTTGTATTTACTCAATTTACTCTAGTTTTGGACGATTCCATCGTAAAACATCGCACGAGAGGCCATTTTTCAGCTCTAGGTCTCATCTTCTACGATATTTTATGCCGAGTGCTGTATAATTAGAGTCCACGAATCGAGAGCAAGGGAAGACCCAGTCCACGAAGCTTCATGATAAGGCCCGAATTCGACACGATTTTCGGTATTTTCGACTGTTTTTAACAGCTTGTATAAAATCGGGATTTCAAAGGAACAACCAAATTATTGTTGGGCCTTCAAATGGACACCTGAAAGAGAATTTTCTCATAGGTTCGGGGTCGATAAAAAATAAACGATTTTTTTAAATTGGCCTTGAAGTTTCACGTTTTTACAAAAATGCCCAACTCAAATCGGCTGTAGATCGTACGTGAGATAAGATAATGACACGTTCCAAAAAGGAAATTGAAGGTTTTTTCAAGGCCTACAAGTTTTTTCTCTTGCAAAATTTTGGTACGAGGCTTCCATTTTGACCTATACGCCTCCAAAGGTGGTGCAAAGTCGTATTTTTGGGCCTTTTTTGATGCAACCGTGGGACCTACTAGATATCAATTTTTTGGACCGGTCGATTCCTTCCTTGAAAGTGTACGTCATATCGAAAAAAATGCGCCCAGCTAGGATGAAAAAGAAGCATTCGGGTCCGAGCTACGAATTTTCCAAGATAGCGAAAAATGAGCGAAAAACTGCCCAAAAATGGGGCTTGGAAAATCCGTAGGGCCCGCCATTGGTCCCAGAAAAATCTGAAAAAAATTTTTTCAACTATATCCTAGTAGTACTAACGGAAAAAAAATGTTTGGGGCATTTTTAAATTTCGTCGATTTTCAAAATGTTCACCTTGGTCCAGAATGACCCATATAGATATACAAAAATGTTGCGATGCGTGTTTAGATACTGATTGCGATTCTTGTGCTCTTTGAAAATCTGGAAAAATCGGCCGACGGCTAGAAACTTCTGGACATTGTCCTCGTTTGTTTTGTGCACAATTATAATTATGAATTTTGTCTATTCGACTATACTTCATGCAAATTGAGTCACTTGGTCGTATCTCGACCGTTTTTTTCTCAAAAATTGTATAGAGTTTTGAATTTCTTCCATAAATACATTGAAATACCGATGACTCTTGCACACTTGTGCGTCGCAAAATTGATTTGTTCATGACAATTTTGTCAACAAATTTTTTAGTCATCATGGAAAATTGGTGGTTTTGACCTGAAAATTTTCAAGAATTATGAATTATTGTATAATTGACCTGTAATAATTTTTCGTGGATTAAAATGGTCTTTCTTGGAATATACCGGGTGTATATAGGTTTAATGACTATAGTGAAGTCTAGCATTGCGCTATTGTGTGTGTATGCCTGAATTAGCGTGGGTGATAATAAAATAAGCTGCGCGAAGTGTTTTTACGCAATATATCCCATCTAATTGTTTGGAAAATTCTAACAAATTGCGTAGCTCTATAGGAACCTACCCGACGTTGAATTTTCCACGAAAATATATACGAAATCACAAATAATTAGACATTTTGCAAAGTTTAGCAAATTTTTGTCCAAACTGACTTTTAGGAGGCTCATACTCATTACGGGCCTAACTTTTTGTATTTTTCCCGTAGAATAAATCTAAATTTCGGACTTATTCTGTCCATGAGATGAACCAATACTCAGTCGAGTTTGTTCATTCCTCCCTCGATTATGAACATCTTAGTTGAATCAATTGACTGCTAGCTCCAAATTTGTACTGTGTCATTATACAGCTCATTTGGACTTCATCCGTGGGCACAGTTTTTTCCGCAGTCATTGACTATAGACTTCGTCTTTTGTTTGATGCAAGGAGCACGTGGAGACCTAGAGCAAGTGGTCCATATGATGAGACATTTACAGTTAAAATCTAGAAAATTTGGAAATCTCATTTCTCTTTATCGCGATTGAAGGAGTACTTTGAAAATAATTCCATGATGTCTCCTAATAATATTTCGAGTAATCAAGTTCTCACATGGTCCAATTGGATTTGTAACCTCTCTGAGGATGAAATTCGAGTTGCGCTCGCAAAGCTTGAGCTGAAATTTGATAGTTTTTTCAACAATCATCAGCGATTGATGCGGCGTTTGATTGGCCAGTATGTGATGGATGATTTTGTAAAGAATGAGAGTTCCATGTGCGATATTGCGCTGAAAGTACACCGTGACGCTATACGTAGTGACTTTATTGTTAATGTCGAAAGTGCGTTACTTCTTAAAGAAATAGGTGAGACATACGCGCGCGCATCCAACACCACCGTTCCCGTGCAGCAGAAGAGTTCCAGTGGAACATATCCAGCTGACAATGGATGTCAGAATTTACCCACTTCTGCCGATATCGAAAGGTGGAAAAATGCCACTTCAGCACTTGCGACTTGCGAGCGAGATTTTAAAGCGAGCAATCAGTCCAATATACGTTGTGCTACTGTCAATAATGAAAAGACTTGCAATATGCTCAATTACGGAAATTCAGCGTCATCATCGTCTGTTTCCCCGAGCACGCAGCTTGTCAATTCAAATTCAATTGTATCTTCCGATCACACGATCGATAGCAATATTCAGACCAATCATCCCCTGTCATCGAATAATTCTGATGATTCGGATAAATTTCCTGAGAGCGCTGATCTTTGCAATTTCTCTGATGAGATATCTGTGTCACCAAGACCATTTCAGATCGCAAAGTCGGTGCAGGTCTTCTCACCCCAAATTCCTGAGTCTGATGAACAATCAAGCTTATCGTTGGATCGATTTCAAAATATATCACCAGATCATGACCTTTTGTCAAATATTGATTTTTACAGGGAAGATTATTACTCGTCTGTATCGACGGATGTCCACGTGGCTCGATCTTGTGCCTATCCTCCATTGCCAGGCATGACGTCTGTTCAATTTAGCCAATTCGGGCATGAAATTTCGCACGAGCAAGAGTGGCTCTGCTCAGATAATCATTTTGATTTGGTATCTTTGCAATTGAACCGAGAAATGAAATCTTCCCGTCTCATTAGGGCACAAAAACGTGGCAGCGCTAAAGGAGAAGGTACATCTTCTGAGTCCTTCACAAATCCTCTGGATGTCATTGATTTGTATCGCCCTTGTGAGTCATTGAATCTTTTCAAAATCAATTCATACCGATCATTTATACGACCATCCGGTTTCCATTTGATGAGTGCAGTCGGAAATGTAAAATATGACAAGCACGTGCGTGTTGTAGTGCCAACTTGTCTGCCTAATGAGATTGTCAAGTTTCTTGAATCTGGAAATGCATCATGAGTAGGGATGGGCCTGATCAACCCTAATCTTCTCAATTTTGCCTCTCAGTTTCAGAACAATGTCACATTTCCTTGGCAATTGAATTTATTTCGTACCGACTTGCAATATCTCATGTTTAGAGTTTGTTGGAACCCATATAAAACACTTGATGGTCGCAGGATCGATCACAAATACTGGTCTGAGTATGAGGTCGTGTTTGAGCAATCTCGACCGACCAATAAAGCATTTTACCTCGTTTTGACTGAAATCGAGGCCGAGCTCCATGCTCATGATCAAGAAATAATAGAAAATAATTATTCCAATTCCTTTCACCTATGCACGAGCATTGTCCGAAAACCACAGTACCATTTTCAGGTACCATTCCCAATTTTGATATTAGTAGAGTCTCGGCACGCACTTTTATCTGATATGGCACCTTTCTTGCCTGAATGCGATACTTTGCAGAATTCAGTGTGCGATAGCCTAGCAAAGACTCTTGAACTTTTTGGTCTGAAAGAACTGACCTATTATTTGGAATTTATTAGCTCACCGCACAGGACGCAACTGTCCACGCGGCTTGAGCTATTCAACCCCAATTTCTACGAACTATTTCCGACATTCTAGAGTCGTGATAGGGCACTTATATTTGGTACAGCCCATGACCATCGATCAGCTGATCGATTTCTCTCAATTGACTCGAGGCCAATGCGGTCAATACGACCGTGTCAGGTCAATACGACAAATTTAGACCGAGAGACTGGCCCAGGAGGGGGCATAGCGACTTCATAGGCGCAGGAGCAGCCTAGTGCCCGTAGCAGACAACCACGTGCTACTGACTGCAGCTGAGGATCGTCATCGTTCCGGAGGAAGATTCGTCGATGGACAGCGAGGGATGTGTGCGCGCCAGTCTGACTCAGTGGTTAGGTTGTGTCCAAACTATTTTACGCGAACTAGGTGTGTTTGAAAAATTAGACGTTCTTACGTATGTGAACGCGGATTATTACATGTAAATCTAGCTCATAAGTAGATATATTTTTATTTTCAATCGATCATTGGCCTGTCAAAGTTATGCGGACTCACCCCCTAGAGAATGACGAATGAGGGCAATTGACCATGATATTATTGTATGATTTTAAGTATGTATTAGGCCTAGTATGTATGGAGTGCAGTATGGTCTAACGTTAAAGTATGGGCTATGGGACTAATGTCCAAGAGTATGGTTTGTATATTGTATGCATAAAGTGCTCCATAAGTGCCTAATGGTCACTTCAAGAGACCAAGTGAATCAGTGAAAACCATGAGGTGGAATCACCTGAAATGTCCCTCAAGTGCAAAAACAGCACAGTGATATGAATGCTCCCGTGAAGAATTTTTGAGTTCAAAAGAACTTTGATTTCTATATGAACTGATTCTGACTAAATTGTATGTCTAAATGAGTGACCGCATTTCAATTTTTTTCTGTGAATACAATCTTATTTTTTTCGAAATTCATATCATCTGAGTCATATTTAATCTTTATTATTGATTTATGATATGTTTGATCAGAATAATTCACTTTCCTTTC
Organism: Eretmocerus hayati; assembly: GCA_029851415.1. Classification (NCBI taxonomy): domain Eukaryota; kingdom Metazoa; phylum Arthropoda; class Insecta; order Hymenoptera; family Aphelinidae; genus Eretmocerus; species Eretmocerus hayati. The sequence goes on along the minus strand of CM056744.1, from coordinate 62,377,131 downwards.
AAATATACTAAGCGAATGGCTCTATCCCTTTAGTTTTCGGCCAAGATTGAGAGAGGTAGGTTTCCGAGCTGGTACGCAGGCCGGCTACCCAGCGTCCTGGGGAGGGGTGTGACGGCCGAGTCAGTCCGTCTCCTCTCTTACTGGACCGAATATTGTACTAATAATATTTCATGTTATAGCCCAAGCACGTGAAGGGTTGCTGCATAGTAAACGCAGGTAAGAGGGAGAGAGACAGAGAGATGGCACTGTACTAGGGACCGCGCGCCCCATATTTTGAGCCGTCCCTGGCGCAAGCCAATGCTGCTCCGGCCAGCAACCTTTTACTGTACATTCCGTCGTGACGTTTCGGAGCGCTCGCACGCGCATATTGAGTTAATTATCGTGCGCGTTGTCCACGCCGCCCGGAGCCCGTCCTTGGCATAATCCAGCCGGGGCTCCGGTGCGTGCATTTTATATCCTCTGTGCCGTGTTCTATGACCAAAATTACCATCGCCTGGGACCATTGCAAGCTGCCTGATCGCCGTGAGCTGCGAGGGCCGGTGCCCGATCTGAGGTCGAGTGACCATCCTGCGTCAAGGCCATTTATATTGTAAGTGCCTCTCGCAAATCTCTCTCCTCTTTCTGGGCTCATAGATTGTATTTTTCCCTAAATGCGCCCTCGATAATCGTGCTCGGGCTTGATTCATCCGAACGGTCAGCGGACCGATTTGTAAATAGTATTTTCTTGAATATACACGGTCATTCAAAACTATAGGTAAGCCCGGAAAGGGGTTGAAGATCTTGCTTGCCCGGTCCCAATCGCGTAGGCAAAATTAGGATTGGGGCCCTGGTCATTTTGAGAATCAAATTTGAATGCCGTCTTGTTTTGAAGCCTCGACCGTCTCGCGCACGCGTCTCCCCAGCTCTTGCGTTGGCGTCTCGCGTCTCGCGTCCGCTGCTTTTCCTCGATTGCATTCCGTCGCCGTGACGAGCAATCTTGCGAGAGTGAAAAGTAAGCCTAACAGTCGCGTGGTCGTACCTAATGCGAAGATTACTCGTCGCAGTGACGAATTGCAATTGATTGCAATCGAGGAAAAGCAGCCGGAGACCCGAGACGCGAGACGCTTGTGTACTTATGAGGGGTTATGATCCGCGTGTATTTTTCGTTCGTGGCTGCTGTATTTTTGTTCCAAGTCATTATGCGTAATGACATTTTTTCTCGCTTTGCCGTGGGCATCGTGTAATAAGTGATGCATCTTTTAGTCGGCGATTGAGGTGGCATCAGTTGTGCTGGGCGCTGGCACATGTCTCGACATTGGACACAGCTGTCTCGCGGGCCACGTGTACTTTAGCGGCAGTGCGGATTGGTGCGGATCATCGTACAGAATGTCGCACATCCAGCTAAAATCACAGGATGTTTCTGAAATAGATTTGTATTTCAGGAAACTGCTGCTGTACTTCGCACTGCCACCGAAAAAGTGTTTGGTGCGCGGGAGTGTAAAAAGGGCAAAAGCTCCAACAAATTTTTTTCATGATCAATATTTATACACAAGTTCAGGATTGAGTGCAGTTTTCAATAGTTTCAACTACCTTTTCAGGAAAAAGAGACCTCAAACATTGATCTGTGATTGAAATCATTTGTGCAGTCATATAGAACATCATTATACACCGTGTTTCAAAAGGTGTGTACATACCGTAACAGGGAGTTAGAAAAAATTTTGTATTTTCAGAAAAGTTTTTCAAGAAGTTTTGTAATAATTTTCAGATTTTGTAACTTTCAATAGAAAAAGTCACTTTTATCATTACATTTGTAATGTTTGAAATTTGGCGGCAATTGTTTGTTGTGTAATGATTTACCACTAATCATTACATAAACAATATGTAATGATTAGTGTAATGCTTTCGAGGTTATGTGTATTGAATAGTAAAGAGAGCTCGAAATTATCCCGGCAGCATAATACGGCAAAGTCGGCAACGGCAGGTCACGCATAAACCGGTCTATTGCTAAATCGTGTATTGATGCGCCTCTCATTTGCGCAGAAGTCGTACGAGTTAACCTCGACCCATGATCAGCGGCAATGCTGCAAAGCAGACGCCCGCAGAAGTCAAGGCTTGCGTCGTCGGCTTTGTTATTGTTGCGATCCGGTGTGCATCAAATTACAAAATCAGCTCGAGAACTCGGCCACCGTTTGCCTCTAGGTCGCGCGATGTGTATTCGGCGGCGATGAAGAACCAGAGTGTCCATCCTTCGCGTGGATTATCTGCGGATGTGTCGACAATTTTTCTGCAGGGACGAGAGCCCGGCATCATTGGAAAGTGATTTCTACGAGTGTGACGTGTTTGGTGATTTTTAATTAATAGTGAAGCCGTGACTAGCTCAGCAGCATGCCACAATCACTCTCGTCGTTGCTCATTTTTCCCTCGTCTGCGAGTATTGAGTGCACCCCACAACACTCATGGAGTGCTCACGTCCTCGCAGAATGTTTTTAGACATGTAGACCGGCCATTTGGAGAGGTATGGCGCTCTGGTGCATCATCGTCGTCGAGTACACATCGCTCATGCCGAGAGCTGGTGCACAGTACTCAGTTGGCAGCTAGCTGAGCCAATGACGCTAACATTTGGTGTCGTTGTCGTATGCTCTGCAATCGAATGCTCGTGATCACAGGTGAGCTTGAAGGTAGTCGTGCGCAGTAATACTGGCTGGGCGATGTCTTCTCGGCGATGATGGAGCACCAAAGTGCCGTTTTTCTCCCGAATCGCCGGTAAAAGAGTGAAAATCTGCTTGAAGGGAAGACAGCCTGGTACATGTCAGGAAGTGCTCGGTGTGAAGTGCCTACCACGATTACGGCCTAATCAGCGCAGGTGAGACAGCCGTTTCGTGTACGCAAAATCCCATAAACGGGAAATAGACCTTCTCTCGAGAGAGCCCGGGTGGATTTCTCGCGTGCGCGAGGCCCAACACCAGGAGCTCTTTTCCGCCGTGGTGAATTCTTGCGTGTGCGAGTTTCCAACTTGGCTCACGCGAGACCCCAGATCAGCCGGGGAAAATTCTCGCGCCCGCGAGAAATTTCCCAGCTTAGCATACGCGAGACCAAATTCGGGACTTAACTTCGACCATGGAAGAAATTCTCTCGCACACGCATCAGAAGCTTCTCTCGGCTGTGGGGAATTCTCGCGTGCAAGGAAAGTATCCCAATTTAGCCTACGCGGGATCCGACATCAGAAGCTCCTCTTGATCAAGGTAAATTTTAAGGTGCGCGCAAAATTTCCCAGCTCAGCGTACACAAGACCCAAATTAGGTACTTCATTTCGATCATGGAAATTTAACGCGTGCACGAGACTTTTCCGGATCAGCTTACGCGAGACGCATTATTAGGAGCTGCTTCTCTTGGCTGTGGAAAATTCTTGCGTGCGCGGAAAGATTCGCAACTGAGCGTACGCGAGACCGAGATGAGCCTCTGATGTTGGCCTCGCACCCGCTAAGTTTGGAATTTCTCGCGCGCTTTGAGCTCATGATTCCGGCCCTGTGAGCCTCGCGCGTGTTGAGCCTCGCGCACGCTTAGTTGGGAATTTTCCGCTCACGCGAGAAATTTCTACGTTCGAGGTAAGCCTCTGATGTTGGGCCTCGCGCACGTTAAGTTGGAAATTCTTCGCGCACGCGAGAAATTTCCACGGCTGAGATACGATCATGTTCTTGAGCTTCGCGTACGCTTAGTTGTAGAATGCCCACGCACGCGAGGGATTCCCTTGGTCGAGATGAACTGCTAAAGTTTTGATGTTGTGCCTCGCGTACGTTGAGTTGGGAATGTTCGCGCACGCGAGAATTCCCCATGGCCGACATGAGCTTATGATTCTGAGCCTCACGTACAAGCAGTGTGGTCATCTTCGCGCACGCGAGAAATTCGTATCGTCAAGGTGGACTTCTGAAGTTTCGATGTTTAGGCTCGCGCACGCCAAGTTGGGAATTTTCCGCGCACGTGAGAATTTTCTACGACTGAGATAAGCCTCACATTCTAAGGTTTGCACAGGTATTGTTCGGGAAGGCTCGCGCACGCGAGGAATTCCAATGGTCAAGTCGAACTGTTCGAGTCTTGATGTTGGGTCTCGCGCACACTAAGCTGAGAATTTTTCGCGCACCCGAGAATTTTTCACGCCCGGAGTAAGTCTTTTATGTTTGGCCTCGAGCACGCTAATTTGGTCGAGCTGAACTGTTAAAGTTTCGATGAGCCTCGCGCACGCTAATTCAGTGATTTTTCGCCATTTGATACTTGAGAAAAAAGAATTTCGCACGCAAAACAACCGAAAGGAGCTTCTGGTAATGGGTCTTACGCACGCGAGCAATTTCCTTGAGCAAAATGAATCCTGCACCTTGAGTTTCCCGTACGCTAAGTTGAGATTTTCTCGCACGCCTCGAGCTCCTGATTTCAGGCCTCGCGTACAATTTGTGTGGTAATTCTCTCGTGCGCGGGAAATTCCCATGTTCGAGGTGAACTGCTGGAGTTTCGATATCGAGCCTTGCGCACGCTAATTTAGAATTTTTCGCACACGCGAGAATTTTCAACGTCCGAGGTAAGCCTCTGATGTTGTACCTCGCGTACGCGAAGTTGGGAGGATTTTCCATGGCCAACATGAGCTTATGATTCCGGGCTTCGAGTACACTCAGTGTGCAATTTTCGCGCACACGAGACATTCCTATGGTCGAGGTGAATTCTAAAGTTTCAATTTTTAAGCTCGAGCTCGCGGTTGGGAATTTTCCGCGCACGTGAGAAGTTTCTACGACTGAGATAAGCCTCACATTCTGAGCTTCGCACACGTATAGTTGGGGAAGGCTCACGCACGCGAGGAATGCCAGTGGTCATGTCGAACTGCTGGAGTCTTGATGTTGGGTCGCGCGCACGCTAAGCTGAGAATTTTTCCGCACGCGAGGATTTTTCACGCCCGAGATGAGCCTTTCATTACCATGGATCTTAGTCGGAGCTCGCTAAGATTCATACCAGACGTAAGAATTTGCGGATTTTGATGAAACTACCGACTAATTGACACTTCGTCTTTTCCATTCACACTATTTTGTCACCGGAGATGTCATAAAGTCAATGCTGATCGATATTTGATCACCGAAAATCGCGAGGAGACGACTCGATGCTCGGGCTGTAGTCGACGCTCGCTAAGATTGAGAGCAGACGTGAGAATTTTCGGATTTTGATCAAAGGACACACTAATAAACCATTTGTCTCTTTCATTCACACTACTTTGTCCCCGGAGAAGTTATGAAGTCAATGCCGATCGATATCCAATTACAGAAATTCGCGAGGAGATGACTCGATGCTCGGGCTGTAGTCGACGCTCGCTAAGATTCGGAGCAGATGTAAGGTATTTGTGGATTGAGATAAATTTAAACACTAATAAACCATTTGTCCCTTTCATTCACACTATTTTCCCCCGGAGGAGTCATGAAGTCAATGCCGATCGATATCCAATTACAGAAATTCGCGAGGAGATGACTCGATGCTCGGGCTGTAGTCGACGCTCGCTAAGATTCGGAGCAGATGTAAGGTATTTGCGGATTTAGATCAAAGTACAGACTCATCGATAACTTGTTTCGTTCATTCACACGATTTTGTCGCCGGAGATGTTGGGAAGTCAATTCTCATTGATATCCAGTGACAGAAATTCGCGAGGAGATGACTCGATGCTCGAGCTGTAGTCGACGCTCGCTGAGATTCAGAGCAGATGTAACGAATTTGCGGATTTCAATCAAACTACACACTAATAAACCGTTTGTCTCTTTCATTCACACAATTTTGATGACGGAGATGTCATAAAGTCAATGCGGATCGATATCCAATGACCGAAATTCGCGAGAAGGTGACTCGATGCTCGAGCTGTAGTCGACGCTCGCTAAGATTCGAAGCAGATGTAACGAATTTGCGGGTTTTAATCAAACTACACACTAAATAAGCTTTTGTCTCTTCCATTCACACTATTTTGTCACCGAAGATGTCATAAAGTCAATGCTGATCGATATCCAATGACCAAAATTGACGAGAAGATGACTCGATGCTCGAGCTGTAGTCGACGCTCGCTAAAATTCAGAGCAGATGTAAGGAATTTGCGGATTTTGATCAAAGTACAGACTCATCGATAACTTGTTTTGTTCATTCACACGATTTTGTCACCGGAGATGTTGGAAAGTCAATTCTCATTGATATCCAGTGACAGAAATTCGCGAGGAGATGACTCGATGCTCGAGCTGTAGTCGACGCTCGCTGAGATTGAGAGCAGACGTGAAAATTTTCGGATGTTGATCAAAGTACAGACACATCGATAACTTGTTTCGTTCATTCACACGATTTTGTCCCCGGACAAGTCATGAAGTCAATGCCGATCGATATTTAATTACCGAAATTCGCGAGGAGATGACCCGATGCTCGGGCTGTAGTCGACGCTCGCTAAGATTCGGAGCAGATGTAAGGTATTTGCGGATTTAGATCAAAGTACAGACTCATCGATAACATATTTCGTTCATTCACACGATTTTGTCGCCGGAGATGTTGGGAAGTCAATTCTCATTGATATCCAGTGACAGAAATTCCCAAGGAGATGACTCGATGCTCGAGCTGTAGTCGACGCTCGCTGAGATTCAGAGCAGATGTAACGAATTTGCGGATTTCAATCAAACTACACACTAATAAACCGTTTGTCTCTTTCATTCACACAATTTTGATGACGGAGATGTCATAATGTCAATGCGGATCGATATCCATTGACCGAAATTCGCGAGAAGATGACTCGATGCTCGAGCTGTAGTCGACGCTCGCTAAGATTCGAAGCAGATGTAACGAATTTGCGGGTTTTAATCAAACTACACACTAATTAACCTTTTGTCTCTTCCATTCACACTATTTTGTCACCGAAGATGTCATAAAGTCAATGCTGATCGATATCCAATGACCAAAATTGACGAGAAGATGACTCGATGCTCGAGCTGTAGTCGACGCTCGCTAAGATTCAGAGCAGATGTGAGGAATTTGCGGATTTTGATCAAAGTACAGACTCATCGATAACTTGTTTTGTTCATTCACACGATCTTGTCGCCGGAGATGTTGGGAAGTCAATTCTCATTGATATCCAGTGACAGAAATTCGCGAGGAGATGACTCGATGCTCGAGCTGTAGTCGACGCTCGCTGAGATTGAGAGCAGACGTGAAAATTTTCGGATGTTGATCAAAGTACAGACACATCGATAACTTGTTTCGTTCATTCACACGATTTTGTCCCCGGACAAGTCATGAAGTCAATGCCGATCGATATTTAATTACCGAAATTCGCGAGGAGATGACCCGATGCTCGGGCTGTAGTCGACGCTCGCTAAGATTCAGAGCAGATGTAAGGAATTCGCGGATTCTGATCAAACTACACACTAATGAACCATTTGTCCCTTTCATTCACACTATTTTCCCCCGGAGAAGTCATGAAGTCAATGCCGATCGATATCCAATTACAGAAATTCGCGAGGAGATGACCCGATGCTCGGGCTGTAGTCGACGCTCCCTAAGATTGAGAGCAGACGTGAGGATTTTCGGATTTTGATCAAACTACAGACTCATCGATAACTTGTTTCGTTCATTCACACGATTTTGTCGCCGGAGATGTTGGGAAGTCAATTCTCATTGATATCCAGTGACAGAAATTCGCGAGGAGATGACTCGATGCTCGAGCTGTAGTCGACGCTCGCTGAGATTCAGAGCAGAAGTAACGAATTCGCGGATTTCAATCAAACTACACACTAATAAACCGTTCGTCTCTTTCAATCATACTATTTTGTCCCCGGAGAAGTTATGAATTCAATGCCGATCGATATCCAATAACAGAAATTCGCGAGGAGATGACCCGATGCTCGGTCTGTAGTCGAAGCTCGCTAAGATTCAGAGCAGGTGTAAGGAATTCGCTGATTTTGATCAAACTACACACTAATGAACCATTTGTCCCTTTCATTCACACTATTTTCCCCCGGAGAATTCATGAAGTCAATGCCGATCGATATCCAATTACAGAAATTCGCGAGGAGATGTCCCGATGCTCGGGCTGTAGTCGACGCTCGCTAAGATTCGGAGCAGATGTAAGGTATTTGCGGATTTTGATCAAATTACAGACTCATCGATAACTTGTTTCGTTCATTCACACGATTTTGTCGCCGGAGATGTTGGGAAGTCAATTCTCATTGATATCCAGTGACAGAAATTCGCGAGGAGATGACTCGATGCTCGAGCTGTAGTCGACGCTCGCTGAGATTCAGAGCAGATGTAACGAATTCGCGGATTTCAATCAAACTACACACTAATAAACCGTTTGTCTCTTTCATTCACACTATTTTGTCCCCGGAGAAGTTATGAATTCAATGCCGATCGATATCCAATTACAGAAATTCGCGAGGAGATGACCCGATGCTCGGGCTGTAGTCGAAGCTCGCTAAGATTCAGAGCAGATGTAAGGAATTCGCTGATTTTGATCAAACTACACACTAATAAACCATTTGTCTCTTTCATTCACACTATTTTGTCCCCGGAGAAGTTATGAATTCAATGCCGATCGATCTCCAATTACAGAAATTCGCGAGGAGATGACCCGATGCTCGGTCTGTAGTCGAAGCTCGCTAAGATTCAGAGCAGATGTAAGGAATTCGCTGATTTTGATCAAACTACACACTGATAAACCATTTGTCTCGTCCATTCACACTCTTTTGTCCCCGGAGAAGTTATGAATTCAATGCCGATCGATATCCAATTACAGAAATTCGCGAGGAGATGACCCGATGCTCGGTCTGTAGTCGAAGCTCGCTAAGATTCAGAGCAGATGTAAGGAATTCGCTGATTTTGATCAAACTACACACTAATAAACCATTTGTCCCTTTCATTCACACTATTTTCCCCCGGAGAAGTCATGAAGTCAATGCCGATCGATATCCAATTACAGAAATTCGCGAGGAGATGACCCGATGCTCGGGCTGTAGTCGACGCTCGCTAAGATCCAGAGCAGACGTCAGAATTTGCGGATTTTGATCAAACTACAGACTCATCGATAACTTGTTTCGTTCATTCACACGATTTTGTCCCCGGACAAGTCATGAAGTCAATGCCGATCGATATTTAATTACCGAAATTCGCGAGGAGATGACCCGATGCTCGGGCTGTAGTCGACGCTCGCTAAGATTCGGAGCAGATGTAAGGTATTTGCGGATTTAGATCAAATCACAGACTCATCGATAACCTATTTCGTTCATTCACACGATTTTGTCGCCGGAGATGTTGGGAAGTCAATTCTCATTGATATCCAGTGACAGAAATTCCCAAGGAGATGACTCGATGCTCGAGCTGTAGTCGACGCTCGCTGAGATTCAGAGCAGATGTAACGAATTTGCGGATTTCAATCAAACTACACACTAATAAACCGTTTGTCTCTTTCATTCACACAATTTTGATGACGGAGATGTCATAATGTCAATGCGGATCGATATCGTATGACCGAAATTCGCGAGAAGATGACTCGATGCTCGAGCTGTAGTCGATGCTCGCTAAGATTCGAAGCAGATGTAACGAATTTGCGGGTTTTAATCAAACTACACACTAATTAACCTTTTGTCTCTTCCATTCACACTATTTTGTCACCGAAGATGTCATAAAGTCAATGCTGATCGATATCCAATGACCAAAATTGACGAGAAGATGACTCGATGCTCGAGCTGTAGTCGACGCTCGCTAAGATTCAGAGCAGATGTAAGGAATTTGCGGATTTTGATCAAAGTACAGACTCATCGATAACTTGTTTTGTTCATTCACACGATTTTGTCGCCGGAGATGTTGGGAAGTCAATTCTCATTGATATCCAGTGACAGAAATTCGCGAGGAGATGACTCGATGCTCGAGCTGTAGTCGACGCTCGCTGAGATTGAGAGCAGACGTGAAAATTTTCGGATGTTGATCAAAGTACAGACACATCGATAACTTGTTTCGTTCATTCACACGATTTTGTCCCCGGACAAGTCATGAAGTCAATGCCGATCGATATTTAATTACCGAAATTCGCGAGGAGATGACCCGATGCTCGGGCTGTAGTCGACGCTCGCTAAGATTCAGAGCAGATGTAAGGAATTCGCGGATTCTGATCAAACTACACACTAATGAACCATTTGTCCCTTTCATTCACACTATTTTCCCCCGGAGAAGTCATGAAGTCAATGCCCATCGATATCCAATTACAGAAATTCGCGAGGAGATGACCCGATGCTCGGGCTGTAGTCGACGCTCCCTAAGATTGAGAGCAGACGTGAGAATTTTCGGATTTTGATCAAACTACAGACTAATCGATAACTTGTTTCGTTCATTCACACGATTTTGTCGCCGGAGATGTTGGGAAGTCAATCCTCATTGATATCCAGTGACAGAAATTCGCGAAGAGATGACTCGATGCTCGAGCTGTAGTCGACGCTCGCTGAGATTCAGAGCAGAAGTAACGAATTCGCGGATTTCAATCAAACTACACACTAATAAACCGTTTGTCTCTTTCATTCATACTATTTTGTCCCCGGAGAAGTTATGAATTCAATGCCGATCGATATCCAATTACAGAAATTCGCGAGGAGATGACCCGATGCTCGGTCTGTAGTCGAAGCTCGCTAAGATTCAAAGCAGATGTAAGGAATTCGCTGATTTTGATCAAACTACACACTAATAAACCATTTGTCCCTTTCATTCACACTATTTTCCCCCGGAGAACTCATGAAGTCAATGCCGATCGATATCCAATTACAGAAATTCGCGAGGAGATGACCCGATGCTCGGGCTGTAGTCGACGCTCGCTAAGATTCGGAGCAGATGTAAGGTATTCGCGGATTTTGATCAAATTACAGACTCATCGATAACTTGTTTCGTTCATTCACACGATTTTGTCGCCGGAGATGTTGGGAAGTCAATTCTCATTGATATCCAGTGACAGAAATTCGCGAGGAGATGACTCGATGCTCGAGCTGTAGTCGACGCTCGCTGAGATTCAGAGCAGATGTAACGAATTCGCGGATTTCAATCAAACTACACACTAATAAACCGTTTGTCTCTTCCATTCACACTATTTTGTCCCCGGAGAAGTTATGAATTCAATGCCGATCGATATCCAATTACAGAAATTCGCGAGGAGATGACCCGATGCTCGGGCTGTAGTCGAAGCTCGCTAAGATTCAGAGCAGATGTAAGGAATTCGCTGATTTTGATCAAACTACACACTAATAAACCATTTGTCTCTTTCATTCACACTATTTTGTCCCCGGAGAAGTTATGAATTCAATGCCGATCGATCTCCAATTACAGAAATTCGCGAGGAGATGACCCGATGCTCGGTCTGTAGTCGAAGCTCGCTAAGATTCAGAGCAGATGTAAGGAATTCGCTGATTTTGATCAAACTACACACTAATAAACCATTTGTCCCTTTCATTCACACTATTTTCCCCCGGAGAAGTCATGAAGTCAATGCCGATCGATATCCAATTACAGAAATTCGCGAGGAGATGACCCGATGCTCGGGCTGTAGTCGACGCTCGCTAAGATTCGGAGCAGATGTAAGGTATTTGCGGATTTTGATCAAATTACAGACTCATCGATAACTCGTTTCGTTCATTCACACGATTTTGTCGCCGGAGATGTTGGGAAGTCAATTCTCATTGATATCCAATTACAGAAATTCGCGAGGAGATGACTCGATGCTCGAGCTGTAGTCGACGCTCGCTGAGATTCAGAGCAGATGTAACGAATTCGCGGATTTCAATCAAACTACACACTGATAAACCGTTTGTCTCTTTCATTCATACTATTTTGTCCCCGGAGAAGTTATGAATTCAATGCCGATCGATATCCAATTACAGAAATTCGCGAGGAGATGACCCGATGCTCGGTCTGTAGTCGAAGCTCGCTAAGATTCAGAGCAGATGTAAGGAATTCGCTGATTTTGATCAAACTACACACTAATAAACCATTTGTCTCTTTCATTCACACTATTTTGTCCCCGGAGAAGTTATGAATTCAATGCCGATCGATATCCAATTACAGAAATTCGCGAGGAGATGGCCCGATGCCCTGGCTGTAGTCGACGCTCGCTAAGATTCGGAGCAGATGTGAGGTGTTTGCGGATTGAGATCAATTCAAACACTCATAAACCATTCGTCTCTTTTATTCACACTATTTTGTCCCCGGACAAGTCATGAATTCAATGCTGATCGATATCCAATTACTGAAATTCGCGAGGAGGTGACTCGATGCTCGGGCTGTAGTCGACGCTCGCTAAGATTCAGAGCAGACGTGAGAATTTGTGGATTTTGATCAAACTACAGACTAATTTGGGACTTGTCTCTCTCACTCACACGATTTTGTTCATGGAGTTAACGTAAAGTCAATGCTTATCGATATCTTATAATAGAGATTCGCGAGAAGATCACTTCAGATTCGCGTACGCGAATGTGAAGCTGATTCGCGTACACGGATGCCGAGCTTATTCGCGTGCGCGAGCAAGCCAAGATTCGCGTACGCGAATGGGAAGCTGATTCGCGTGCGCGAGCAAGCCGAGATTCGCGTACGCGAATGGGAAGGTGATTCGCGTGCGCGAGCAAGCACAGATTCGCGTACACGAATGCAAAGCTGATTCGCGTGCGCGAGCAAGCACAGATTCGCGTACGCGAATGCCAAGCTGATTCGCGTATGCGAGCAAGGACAGATTCGCGTACGCGAATGCCAAGCCGATTCGCGTGCGCGAGCAAGCCGAGATTCGCATCGACTTCTCGACATCACCGTCGAGAGAATAAGACTCCATCGACTTGGAAAAATAATTCGCTCGCGCACGCGAGTCAGCTCCCCATCCGCGTATGCGAATCTCGGCTCGCTCCCGCACGCGGAGTATCTCTACGTTTACGTACGCGAATCATTTGAGGTGTCGATCGCATCACATGGGCTTTCATGCACTAGTGAGATTCATATCCGCGTACGCGAGACCTTAGAGGAGAAGATGCCGATCGCGCATATGATGATATCCAAACGTAGCATACGCGAGTCCCAAATTACTGGGGAATTTGAATCGCTCGCGCACGCGAATCAGCTTTACATTCGCGTACGCGAATCTCGGCTTGCTCGCGCACGCGAATCGGCTTGACATTCGCGTACGCGAATCTGTGCTTGCTCGCGCACGCGAATAAGCTTGGCATTCTCGTACGCGAATATCGGCTTGCTCGCGCACGAGAATCAGCTTGGCATTCGCGTACGCGAATCTGTGCTTGCTCGCGCACGCGAATCAGCTCCCCATTCGCGTACGCGAATCTTGGCTTGCTCGCGCACGCGAATCAGCTCGGCATCCGTGTACGCGAATCAGCTTCACATTCGCGTACGCGAATCTGAAGTGATCTTCTCGCGAATCTCTATTATAAGATATCGATAAGCATTGACTTTTCGTTAACTCCATCAACAAAATCGTGTGAGTGAGAGAGACAAGTCCCAAATTAGTCTGTAGTTTGATCAAAATCCGCAAATTCTCACGTCTGCTCTGAATCTTAGCAAGCGTCGACTACAGCCCGAGCATCGAGTCATCTCCTCGCGAATTTCTGTAATTGGATATCGATCGGCATTGAATTCATAACTTCTCCGGGGACAAAATAGTGTGAATGAAAGAGACATATGGTTTATCAGTGTGAAGTTTGGTCAAAATCCGCGAATTACTTACATCCGCTCTGAATTTCAGCGAGCGTCGACTACAGCCCGAGCATCGGGTCATCTCCTCGCGAATTTCGGTGATTCAATATCGATCGGCATTGACTTCATGACTTGTCCGGGGACAAAATAGTGTAAATGAGAGAGACAAATGGTTTATCAGTGTTTAAATTGATCTAAATCCGCAAATACCTCACATCTGCTCCGAATCTTAGCGAGCGTCGACTACAGCCCGAGCATCGAGTCATCTCCTCGCGAATTTCTGTAATTGGATATCAATGAGAATTGACTTCCCAACATCTCCGGCGACAAAATCGTGGGAATGAACGAAACAAGTTATCGATGAGTCTGTAGTTTGATCAAAATCCGCAAATTCTCACGTCTGCTCTGAATCTTAGCGAGCGTCGACTACAGCCCGAGCATCGGGTCATCTCCTCGCGAATTTCTGTAATTGGATATCAATCGGCATTGAATTCATAACTTCTCCGGGGACAATATAGTGTGAATGAAGGAGACAAATGGTTTATTAGTGTGTAGTTTGATCAAAATCAGCGAATTCCTTACATCTGCTCTGAATCTTAGCGAGCGTCGACTACAGCCCGAGCATCGGGTCATCTCCTCGCGAATTTCTGTAATTGGGTATCGATCGGCATTGACTTCATGACATCTCCGGGGGGAAATAGTGTGAATGAAAGGGACAAATGGTTTATTAGTGTGTATTCTGATCAAAATCCGCGAATTCCTTACATCTGCTCTGAATCTTAGCGAGCGTCGACTACAGCCCGAGCATCGGGTCATCTCCTCGCGAATTTCGGTAATTAAATATCGATCGGCATTGACTTCATGACTTGTCCGGGAACAAAATCGTGTGAATGAACGAAACAAGTTATCGATGAGTCTGTACTTTGATCAAAATCCGCAGTTTCCTTACATCTGCTCTGAATCTTAGCGAGCGTCGACTACAGCTCGAGCATTGAGTCATCTTCTCGTCAATTTTGGTCATTGGATATCGATCAGCATTGACTTTATGACATCTTCGGTGACAAAATAGTGTGAATGGAAGAGACAAAAGGTTAATTAGTGTGTAGTTTGATTAAAACCCGCAAATTCGTTACATCTGCTTCGAATCTTAGCGAGCGTCGACTACAGCTCGAGCATCGAGTCATCTTCTCGCGAATTTCGGTCATTGGATATCGATCCGCATTGACTTTATGACATCTCCGTCATCAAAATTGTGTGAATGAAAGAGACAAACAGTTCATTAGTGTGTAGTTTGATTGAAATCCGCAAATTCGTTACATCAGCTCTGAATCTCAGCGAGCGTCGACTACAGCTCGAGCATCGAGTCATCTCCTCGCGAATTTCTGTCACTGGATATCAATGAGAATTGACTTCCCAACATCTCCGGCGACAAAATAGTGTGAATGAACGAAACGAGTTATCGATGAGTCTGTACTTTGATCTAAATCCGCAAATACCTTACATCTGCTCCGAATCTTAGCGAGCGTCGACTACAGCCCGAGCATCGAGTCATCTCCTCGCGAATTTCTGTAATTGGATATTGATCGGCATTGACTTCATGACTCCTCCGGGGGAAAATAGTGTGAATGAAAGGGACAAATGGTTTATTAGTGTTTTAATTTATCTAAATCCGCAAATACCTTACATCTGCTCCGAATCTTAGCGATCGTCGACTACAGCCCGAGCATCGAGTCATCTCCTCGCGAATTTCTGTAATTGGATATTGATCGGCATTGACTTCATATTTTCTCCGGGGACAAAATAGTGTGAATGAAAGAGAAAAATGGTTTATCAGTGTGTACTTTGATCAAAATCCGAAAATTCTCACGTCTGCTCTCAATCTTAGCGAGCGTCGACTACAGCACGAGCATCGAGTCATCTCCTCACGATTTTCGGTAATCAAATATCGATCAGCATTGACTTTATGACATCTCCGGTGACAAAATAGTGTGAATGGAAAAGACGAAATGTCAATTAGTCGGTAGTTTCATCAAAATCCTCAATTTCTTACGTCTGGTATGAATCTCAGCGAGCGTCGACTACAGCTCGAGCATCGAGTCACCTTCTCGCGAAATTCTGTCACTGGATATCAATGATGATTGACTTCCCAACATCTCCGGTGACAAAATCGTGTGAATGAAAGAGACGAAATGTCAATTAGTGGGTAATTCGATCAAAATCCGCAATTTCTTACGCGTCGGCTTTGAATCTTAGCGAGCGTCGACTACAGCTCGAGCATCGAGTCATCTTCTCGCGAATTCCGGTCATTGGATATCGATCGGCATTAACTATTCGACATCCCCGTCATCAAAATCGTGTGAGTGAAAATGTCGATTTGTTAATTAGTCTGTACATTGATCAAAATCCGCAATTTCTTACGCGTCTGCTTTGAATCTTAGCGAGCGTCGACTACAGCTCGAGCATCGAGTCATCTACTCGCGAATTTCTGTCATTGGATATCGATCGGCATTGACTATTCGACATCCCCGTCATCAAAATTGTGTGAATGAAAGAGACAAAAGGTTTATTAGTATGTAGTTTGATTCAGAGAAGATGTCATTACGAATGACTTGGAACAAAAATACAGCAGCCACGAACGGAAAATACAAGCGGACCATAACCCCTCATATGTACACAAGCGTCTCGCGTCTCGTGTCTCCGGCTGCTTTTCCTCGATTGCAATCAATTGCAATTCGTCGCTGCGACGAGCAATCTTCGCATTAGGTACGACCACGCGACTGTTAGGCTTACTTTTCACTCTCGCAAGATTGCTCGTCGCGGCGACGGAATGCAATCGAAGAAAAGCAGCGGACGCGAGACGCGAGACGCCAACGCAAGAGCTGGGGAGACGCGTGCGCGAGACGGTCGAGGCTTCAAACCAAGACGGCATTCAAATTTGATTCTCAAAATGACCAGGGCCCCAATCCTTATTTTGCCTACGCGATTGGGACCGGGCAAGCAAGATCTTCAACCCCTTTCCGGGCTTACCTATAGTTTTGAATGACCGTGTATGCCCTTTTATTCATAATTTTAATCGAGTGTGTGCTCATTCAGTGCTCCCCTCTCCTGATTTCTTGAACAATTACAGCAATTGCTCACTCTCTGAGCTTCTCAAATGAAAGCAGGCTTTGCCTGCAAGTGACGAGTCACCAAAAACCGTCACAAGTTATCTTTTGGACGATCCTCTCCTTGGAAGTATCAGTCTTAAGGAAGAAAATGCGCCCTAGTACGTCCAATAATATTGAGTCTAGTCGGAGCTATGATTTTTCCAAAATAGGCTAAAAGGGGGCTTGAATGGATCTTCTATGGTCCCTCAGGCCCAGGAGGGGCTCCGAAAAAATCCCAAAAAAAATTTTTTGTACTATTTAAACATGATACTAACAGGAAAAAATTTTTTGGGATTTTTTCCAGACCCCCCTGGTGACGGCTCTGGCTGAAATGCTCCGAAATGGCCTATATGCAGATTTTGATTGATTTGACGAGGTGTTTTCTTCAGATGTTTCAGTAACATCGAGCAATTCTGCCACCGCTGATTTTTTGTTTTTGTCAACATTCATTTAATCAAGATAATAAAGTTTATGAATGGATCTGAATGTTTCATGGTTACTATAAGTGCGCGTTTCTTACCTATAGTACAATCATGACTTGAGAACCTTCTAATTCTGAATTGCTTACAATTTCATAATGTAGAACTCGAAATTGATATCATGAATTGCCTTTTGGATGCTTGAGTTCTGATTTTGCTATGAGTGACAAACCCCTGCTTCAATTCTCCCCATTTCATTGAAAACTCATGAAGTCATGATAGTAACTAATTTTTCATCACTCTTGCTTTCTCGATTTTTCATCAATTTCTAGGGCAGGTTGGGGGTTTGGATTATGCTTTTCCTCTGTTTGAACATTGCTAACGCAAATAGAAAAAGCAAAAGCGAAGCAGCAGACGAGCGAGTTCAAGGTGAATTCCAGTTTTAAGGGTCCCGGCAAATCATATTCACTGAAATTTCAGTGGAAATTCTCACTGGTGAATCAGTAAAGTTCACTGAAACTTCAGTGACCGAGACCGGTCTGACTTCTTGGGTCACTGAAGTTTCAGTGAATTATCTCACTGATCCATCAGTGACACTCACTGAAACTTCAGTGACCAGGACCTGTCCGACCTCCAAGGTCACTGAAGTTTCAGTGAATTATCTGACTGATCTTTCAGTGACACTCACTGAAACTTCAGTGATCAGGACCCGTCCGACCCCCGAGGTCACTGAAGTTTCAGTGAGGGTCACTGATGACTTCAGTGCATATGCACTGAAGTCTCAGTGTATATACACTGGAGTCATCAGTCAAAGTTGATCCGTAATGCACTGAAGTTCAGTGGATTCTCACTGATGGATACGGAGAGAGTATACCAGAATTGTTGAGGAAATGGCTCTATGGGTGCGAGTTGGGTAGACTTACTTCATTTTATGTTTCGACCAACACCCTTGTAGAATCCTTCAAAAGACTCTGCGCATGCGAGCGATTGTAGTCGCATAGGATGATTTCTGGATTGGATTTTGGTTACATACTGAAAACACAAATCACGTGGGCACGATTTCTCTATCCCTTGAACTAAACTGTGCAAAACTCTCGAATTCCTGTGTGTTCATGAGGAAATCATTTTCCTTTCCCAAAGGGATTCTTCCTGTTGATTCTAGATATCATGAGGCTCCGTGTTTTCATGAGCCTACACTACCGGTCAAAAGTCTCAATACACTTGGGAATCAAACTGATGATTCTCAGAGCTGGATATCTCAGAACCTATGGGTCGTAGAGAGGTCTGCGTGGTCGCATCTTGTAGCTCATATCGAGCACTTTCGAATTTTTTTCTGTGTTTCCCGTCCCGCGTATTATACCGAAGACACACGAGTCAGAAAAACTACTTTCTTCGCAATTTTTCAGGCAAGGTACAAATGCCTGCAAATTTTGGAGAAATTGTTGGATCGTCATGAGACCAATGACATCCTCAAGCCCATCAAAAGACCTTCAAGATCCGTTTTTGAATGTCTCTCAAAGTGGTTCTGATTCCAAGACCTGACTGATTTTGCTGAGGTTGTTTGTCTCTCAAAAAATCACACGATAATTCAAGAATGATAAGAACCAGCCCAGTACAAGGTCGGTAGCCTTCCTTTTCGATGGCTATCCCGATATTGAGTCGAATTCTAGCATAGCTGAGGGTCAGATGCCCCAAAGTGGGTTGTTTCTCATTTTTTTGGATTATCGTGTGATTTTTTGAGAGTCAAACATCCTCAGCAAAATCAGTCAGATCTCGAAACCAGAACCACTTTCGGAGACGTTCAAAAACGGATTTCTGAAGGTCTTTTCATGGGCTTAGAGATGTCATTGGTCTCATAACGATCCAACAATCTCACCAAAATTTGCAGGCATTTGTACCTTGCCTGAGAAATCGCAAAAAAAGTAGTTCTTCTGACTCGTGTATTTTTGATATAATATGCAGGACGGGAAATACTGAAAATGGATTTGAAATTGATCGATATGAACAACAAATCGCAACCACGCAGACCTCTCTACGACCAATAGATTCTGAGATATCCAGCTCTGAAGATCATCAGTTTGATTTCCAGATACATTGAGACTTTTGACCGGTAGTGTATGTAGAATAGCACACCGAGTTATCGTGCGCAAAATTAAGTTTAAATATCAAGGAATTTGCAAGACGTGCAAAGCGAGTTCTGTTTGATCCCGGTTACACTGTTCTTGTGGTCACGAGGATTGCAGATTGAGACTAAAGAATCAATTTAGTGGTTAAAGTAATTGTTTCCTCGCGACTCGTTCATAGATCGAAGATCAATCAGGTAGAACCGTGATCAGGGAGTTCCAAAGAAGAAAAGAGAACAATCATGGAAATGAGTATTGAGTAGGTTATCTGAAATGTAATTCTACAATACTTCATTTAAACTCATAGAACATCATGGAACAAATGTATCAGAGTCGAACATCATGGCAGGGAACAAAATGAAACTATTCATTTCCTGAGCTAGATTCCACGGTAGTGTCATCGTCAGTCTTTTCAAATTTGCTCATTATTTCTACTTCTTCATCTTCAATTATGTGCTGCGAAGTATACCGAGATACGTCTACGCTCGAACCTCTCTCTCCCTCGTGATCTTGACTGTCTTTATTTGTCTCGATCATACCTGTCACTGTTACCTTGGTAGGTGAATCTTGCTCCTGATGATCATTGAATTTCGGATCACTCCTTTTTTGTTTCTTCACTTGGATCAGATGTGATTGCTGGATCTTCTTACTCTTGATCTTCTTTCTAGGAGACTGTTTGACTTCGCAATCGTCAGAGGAGTCTGACTCTGGATTCTTTCATTTCTTAATCTTCGAAGATGACACTTCTCCCAAGTTGATCTTCTTAGCTTTTTTTGAGCAACTCTCATCTTCATAGTACTCTCTTACGTATGAAATTCTTTTTGAGACGTACAACTAAATTCGCCTATTTCGGATTCGTAATTTATCCTATTTTTGGTCTTTTTGCCAGGAAATTTACGATTTTTCAACATGCAGTCTCTATGGAAATCTGTAAAATACAGGAGTGAATTAGAAAAAGTTTCCCTCTCCCAACGTTACTTTACGAATCAACGGATAGCCGTGGGAGTAAATTGTGCTGATTTGAATGAGATACGTACACAGTCGATATGAAGAGTTGCGATTCTATAGCGTGCTATGTATTTTAATGATAATCTAAAGTCATGTATTTCATGTGAATCCATTCCTATAAAAAATCTTCCGAGCCGTAACCTCGCCTTTGAGGTGTTTCAAAGGCATATACTTAGAATGGGAGTGCACGGCGGGTCGGAAACCGGAATAGGTGGAAGTTGCGTGAACCTGGGACATGCTTGTGGGATACGTTTTGGGATATTTTGAACATCATTTTTCAATAAGAACCAAAAAAATCCGCCGAGGGATTTCAAAATAAAGTTGATTTTTGCATTTTCCCACCCAATTTTCCGGGGAAATCAATTTTTTCCATTTTTTCTCTTGTCTCACAGCTCTGCGTCGGCTCTGAAAGACCATTCCAACTCCCTGACTTGGTGTGAAAAAGTTTGATCCTTCGAAATTTTGAATGAAAATCCAGAGCAGATACAGTTTTCGGGATTTTTTCCATCAGACCCGAGTATATTGTCTTGATTGGCGATAGAAACATACAAAAATGGAAGATTCAGTCCCATCATCGACAAGTCAGGCTTACAAAACCATTATGGCTCACAAGATCATCAGTTTTGCCATGCTATAGAACTATTTGTCACGTACGGAAAAAAGAAGATTAGTTATATTTGCAATGACAAGGATTTAACCCCCTTGCGCAGAGTGAAGTTGGGGATTCCATGTTTTTGGGACGAGTTACCTTGGCTTTATGCGTAGGAGGAGCTTGAGAAGTGCGAGGAGGGTCTTCTGGATCGGTCGGCTGTAGTAACTTACCCAATGCACTACTAAAAGTTAGTACCTTTCTTTCCCGAAGAAGATTATGCAAATTACACCAGATTGAACGAAAAGGAATTGAATGATCCAACCAACTCGATAGGCGTTAAATATCCTAACAAATTTTGATTGGTTAAGACAACCATAGTCTTATGAAACTTTACTGCTCAAACTAACTGTGGAGCATAAAGAGTACATATTCTCTTTGAGCTACATTCCTCCGGTAACCTGCTCGACAACTGCAGAGTATGTTAATGCATTCACCAAGATTACAGAGCTTATTGAAAGTACATGTTTTCAACACCCAGCAGCTGAACTGGTCTTAGCTAGAGATTTCAACATTCCTTAATATGACTGGTCAATGAAAGAAGATTCATTACTGATGGCAACAGGATATCACCCTACTGCAGCTATACGAGAAGGAGTTTCAGCATTGGAGTTATGCGTCAATCAACAAAATCTTACCAATGTGTTCAGTGTGAAAAATAGTAAGGGTAATAATTTAGATCTTATATTCTCAAATATTGGCAATATTCAGTTTGAAGAGTGTTTAGATCCTATTATACATAATAGTGTATACCACAGAGCCATTAATTTCTTTATACCTCTAGAAAACCTAAGTAAAAACAAGTGCGAACAAATATATTTTGATTATGGGAAAGCCAATTATGATGAAATTAAGGAAGAGTTGAATAAAATCAAATGGGAGGAATTTTTCAACAATGACAGTGATATAGACACAGATATAGACAAGTTCTACACATTTATTTTTGAACTTGTTTCTTGCCACGTACCGTCTTGTAGAAAATTTGATTCTTCATTTCCTCCGTGGTTCACGAGTGAAGTAAGAAAAGAAGTATTCTTAAAGAAAAGATTACATGCTAAATTCAAGGAAACATGGCTGGATGTTGACTATCATAAATTCCAAAACCAAAGGAGAAAGTGTAAATTCCTCATTGCACAATCATTCAAAGAGTACTCATGAAGGATTGAAAGTAATATAAAGAAAGATGCAAAATCCTTTTGGTGACATGCAAACTCTAAGAACAAAATTAGTATTCCTGAGAATTTGAGATACGACAAGCAAAGTGCATCCGATTCTAAAGGTTCCGCTGAATTACTCGCTGAATACTTTTCGACATTTTACTGTGAACCACAAAGTGATGTCCAGGTTAGTGTTGACCAAAGACACGCAAGATGTTGTATTGGGATTGTGGAACATAGAAGAAAAAGCAGGATTGGGTCCTGACGGTATTCACGCAAAATTTATCAGAAATTGTTATTTACAGCTAGTAGAGCCACTCAATTTGCTTCATAATAAGTCACGAGAAACAGGTGTCTTTCCGAGATGTTGGAAGAATTCATGGGTTACGCCAGTTCCGGAAGGTAGTGCAAGTAATGATGTTACAAACTACAGACCTATTACTAAAATTAGTTTCTTTGCTAAAGTACTTGATTCAATTGTTGAGAAAAAACTGGCCTCATTCTTGCATGAATATATTGTTCCACAGCAACATGGTTTTATGCCAAAACGATCAACTACTACGAACTTACGAACATTTCCCGAATTCTTGAACGATTCTCTTAACTCACATTGCCAGGTGGATGTAGTATATACTGATTTTGTAAAGGCCTTTGATTCAGTGAATCTGAGTATACTCTTAGCCAAATTACATGCTTATGGTATATCGGGTAACTTGCTGAAATGGCCAGAATCTTTTTTAAATGATAGGTCGGAGAATGTGAGAATTGGGGGGGGGGGTACAATTCGGAAAGATATGGGGTACATTCGGGGGTTCAACAGGGATCACACTCAGGAACGTTGCTTTTCAATCTTTTCATAAATGATGTGGTGAATTGTATCTGCAACTCCCATATATTGCTGTTTGCAGATGATATCAAAATTTTCAAGTCAATTGAGACATCACCAGATGCTATTCAATTACAAAATGACTTAGATGCCTTGTCTAACTGGTGTCGTTGTAATGGTATTGCCTTCAATTTGCAGAAGTGTAAAGTAATGCGCTTTTATACGTCTAGGGAGCCAAAAGTAATTCATCAATATGTTATAAGAAACTATAATTTAGAAAATGTCAACGAAATAAAAGACCTTGGCGTTTTTTCGACTCAAATTTGAGTTTTAAATCACACAGAGCTTTGGTAAAAAATAAAGCAATGAGAATGCTAGGCTTCATTAAGAGGAAATCGGGCAGTTTCAAGGATCCTAAAACTTTGTGTATATTGTACAATTCATTCGTAAGATCACATTTACTGTATGCATCTTAAAAGTGGGCACCAAACACACAGACTGGTATTAAGGAGCTAGAGGCGGTGCAACATAAATTTTCTAGATACATAGCCCATTTTACTGGGAAGCCAATGAAAATTACTGATCATGATCATAGTCACTTATCTAAAGAACTGAATATAAGTAGCATTGAATCATTTTGGAAGTATCAAAATTTACTATTCTTTTGCAAAATCTTGAAAAACTTCATAGATTCATCTGATTTATTATCTAGAATCAAAATAAAAGTAGTTGATTTGAGACTAAGGTGGAAGGATAAATTGTTTCAAAAACGCAAGCTGAATTTATTTGATAGATCACCTTTAAATAGAATGATTGATTTAGCGAATGATCAACTACAATGCCTTGATTACTTTGCAGATCCTATATCTACAATTAAGAAAATTGTGAGACAGAACTTGTTGAAATATGAATAATCATTTTATAGACGTTATGAGACTGTATTCATATTCATAATCGTTGTCTACTGCGACAAACTGTTATTAATTTTGTAAAAGGCTTCGTGCCGTTGAAAGTATTAAATAAATGAATGAATAAATAAATAAATAAATCTTTTTTTCCGTGCGATTCATGCGATACTGGCTATCATCTGTCCATCGCATGAATCGTAACCAATAGTCTATGGCATGTCGAAACTGATAGATGAAGATGTAAGCCTATCTTGTCGATGATAGGACGGAATTTTCCATTTTTGTATGTTTCTATCGCCAATCAAGACAATATACTCGGGTCGGATGAAAAAAAAAAAAAATACCGAAAACAGTATCTGGTCTGGATTTTCATTGAAGATTTCGAAGGACCAAACTTTCTCACATCAAGTCAGCGTGTTGCGATGATCTTTCAGAGCCGATGCAGATCTGCAAGACAAGAGAAAAAAATGGAAAAATTGATTTCCCCGGAAAAATTGGATGAAAAAATGCAAAAATTAACTTTATTTAGAAATCCCCGGCGGATTTTTTGGTTCTTACTGGAAAATGACGTTCAAAATATCTCGAAACATATCCCACAGGCATTTCCAAGGTTCACGCAACTTTCACCCACTCGGGTTTCCGACTCGCCGTGAGTGATGAAATATCGATCTATGTCAACATGTCAGTTCTTTGCTAATTGAATTAGCTCGCAAGAGCCTATTCGTGTTGAACACATAATTGAAAATATGCTTGAAGAGGGAACATAGACGCGAATACCTAGACAAGCAGCGTATTTTATTGAACCGAGCTTGGAACAGTCGGTATTCCCTCTGTCATCAGGTTTTGCTTTCCCGCTGACAGTCCCTTCACACAACTCAGACTCAGTGAAAAGAGCACCTATGAGGATCCCGGCAAGCTTCCGAGGTGTCGTTGATTTGTTCAGAACTGTAGTCAAGAGTTTTCTGGATATGAATTGATTCCGCCCAAGATGAACCTGTACCAAGTAAGAAAGGTGTATTGGGTTTGAGGGTCTCTATTTCAGATGATCAGTGTAGCTAATACAGCGCTTGAAAATTTACCGTTCCATTCCATCTCTTATGTCCAATTGGCAACTGTTTATTCTCGAAGGCAAGTTTTTTCTTGCTGTCAATTTTTTTCTCGATAACTGAAATGTTATGGCTGGTCAAATGAAGATGCTGAAGCAAGATCTCATAGTAGAATGCGCCCATATCACGAAGACTCCCAAAAATTCATAAAAAGGCTCTCGGAACTCCTCTCTTTCTGATCAAGAGTGCAGAGGTTGACTGAATTTTTCACGAATGTCTCACTTTTCATGAAACCACTGGACAGTTATAGTTCAGCTATGAGTGGGATAATTCAAGGAAGATGTCACAAAAGATGAAGCTTTTGTTCATCTTTGGATTCATTATTACTTTTATCTTACTTATGGACGGATAAAAGAATCTGTGCCACCGTGGAGTAAAACATGGATAAGATTTTGGGCCATTCGCTCGCAAATGAAGCTTTGATTCGTAACATCGAGGAACAAAATTTTACGATCGGAACATCACATCGACCGTTCTACGAGTTTCATGTATGATTTTCAGCATAGAAACCGAATCTGCGGCCAATTTTGCGCATGCACTCCAGGAATTTTCGCTAAATGCAGGGAAACTGCCCCTCCAGGGTTTTCCGGGACTAGTCCAAAATCTTGTTGTGTTAGCCAAAAATGTACAACGGGATCGAGTTCACTCGGTCGTTTTGAGGCCTCATTTAATCCAGATATCCGCATACGCCTTTCTCATTACGTAGACAAAACGAGCCGAGCCCATGCCCGGCCTCCCAGATCCCCGAGCCTCTCTTCAGCGCATTCTGATCCAAAGTCTCTGGCCAACGAAACCGCATGGACTCAGATGCTCGGACCGGAAATTCCGCCGGGAAAACAATCCAGCGCGAAACCTGGATAGGCCATCATATCCGCTTGTACCCGGATGATCAGACCAGGAATTTCTTCGGAGGAAGAAATTCCTGGTAGGAAAGCCAGCAAACCCGCAAATGCCCGGGTGCGTCGTTAGATCGCCGAGCTATTTCAATCCTGTATTGATATTTTTTTTCAAAATAATTAAGCCACGGGCGAAATCCCGTCCGTCCTGATCCCCTCGAGCAAGGCTGCCAACGTAGAATCGTAAGCAGGGCTGACAACTTGACGAAAAAAAATATGAGTTGGGATTATGGGAGCGACAATAGACCTTATGTGTCGCGAGTATCTAAGTACTTATTATCTGAGTTTATCTTATCATCTAAGATAATTTAAGATCATCTAGGATTATCTCAAAGTTATCTTTTGGCTATCTCTTTATCTTTCAGTTATCTTATTGTTATCCTTAAGTTACTTCGCCGTTTTTTGATTATCTTTACTTTGCTTTTTCGGTTGTTTTTAATTTCTCGAGTAATTTTATATACATTCTCATCTTTCAGGTATTATGTTAATGTAACTCATTTTCTATGTATTATATAACTCATTAGAGATGGTAGTTCTCATCTTTATTCAGAGATGGTATTATTCAATCGTAAGAAACTGATCTTTTTGGAATCTTTGGGTTCGTCGTTTTTTGATGATTTTTCTCTTACTATTGATCATTCATTTAATTTTCCATCATATTTTCCAATTTTCAGCTGATATTTGAATAAAATCTTTTCCTTCGCTTATCATGTAATTTTTCAAAGCTGTTATTGTTTGACTATGAGGAATTGATGATTTTTGATTAAAATTTTTAGTAATTCTACTATGAAAGTAATCGATTATTGGATATTTTCCCAGCTATGTATTAAATACTCATCAAAAAATTCGAGAATTATCTGAAACGATGTTATTGTTTATATGCGGGGTTAGCTCTGGTGAATGCAAAATGAAGTAGAGGGGAGGTTTGATTGAACTAGTCGTAAAAGCAAAATGATACATGCTAGAGGTGGTGGAGAGTGTGCGGACTGTTCGCCAGGGTCGGGTAACTCATACGGGAGCCGTGGTCTGCCGGTAATAGTTCCCGGCTTACTCACTAGGCCTACTGGCGTTAGCGCTTCACCCCCTCTCTCGCGATCCACAAGAAGACTGACTGATCCGGAGCAGAGCAGGAGGCCTATAGCCGAGTGGCTGAATGTCTATCTACATATATATATACACTGCAGTAGGTTCTACTGTCGGTTGAGCGTCTAGGCTATTGTGTATGTGTATGTAAGTGTACTGTCGCGAAACAATTTTTGATCGGTGTTACATAAACATCCTCCCACCTCGAGAAAAAAATGTTTCATTGGAATGAACAAAGGATTTCATAAAAACGTGGAAAAATAAGGGTTCACTTGTAGTGAAAAATGTATAGTCATTATTCAATTTCACCTAGAGAAAATAATCAAGATTGTTCACTGATTTCAAAAATAGAAAATCAAAAATTGATCATCATAGTAAATATTCAATTCATCGTTTTCTATCGGCTGTAATAGACTTGACGATTGAGTGTAACTGAGTCTTTGACGTAATGTAGAACTTGATATGAACAACATATGGCCATCCAGCTAGGTGCAATCTTGATTATACCGCTGTTGCTGGGGCCCACTGTTCCAACGTTGTGGGACCATTTGAGTAATAATTTTCCAGTGACAAAGAGTTAATATCTTGTCATCAGTACTCATGTTTTTGATGAGCATGAGAGATTATTCGCCTGACAGACTGACATGAGCTGGCATTTGAATCAGAGAGACCATCACTGGGGGGTACAAGAAACCTGGAGTTGATACATGTCTCTGCTTGGTCGAGATCATCTTTCGGTGAGTGAGTTTGTTTACTCCTTCCTGCGTTCTCTGGGGATAGTTTCACTGCCTGACCCTAACCCCTCCCCTCAATAGTCTCTCTAATATGAATTTTCCGTTAGGTAATCCTCTTCGTCTGAATTATTCGTTCAGGTGAGTAATGGGAATTGTTAGATTGTCTGTTATACAGATTTAACTATGTTATTATGTTGTACCGTGAAGTGCTCATGAGTTTGTTATTGATTTTTCGCTTCCGTCGCTCTCAGCGGAGTTGATCACTCTTGAGCCATGGCCTAGGCGAGACACTGCAACGTCATCATCGGTGTAGAATCGAAGTGTGATAGTTGTAATCGATGTGATCCATCGTTTGTTTTATGTTATCAATGTTGTTGTGTCAGGGTCTTTCAGTGATGATTAGAGAAAGTCCATCTTGCAACCATGGTAGTTATGAAGTTTAATAATATTCTCGTTATTATATGAATCGAGTCATGCAAAAAGGGACCTTTGTGCAAATGACAAATTGTCGGGAAAACGGAAAAAACTGTGTTACATCTCTACCATTCACAATTTCCCAGCGCCGATGAACATACACATACTTCTCATCAGTATGTACTCTAGTATTTTCCATTTTTCGACTGAGGGCGTTCTGCAGAGCTCTTTTTTAATAGAAACTCGAATGGACTTGGGTCCCTTCTAGCATGGATTCCTTTAAAAAGCTATTTTTTTATATCAAGACACTACAAAACTTGAAAATATTAGATATAGAATAGATGTTGATGATTATCATAGATTCATAGCGGGATTTGGGGACTTTTTGCTCGGGTTGACTGAAAATACTCCAGATGCAATTAATGAGTTCATTACAACAAACAAAGCCATTATAACTATCTAAATGACGTAACAATGACATTCATAATATTTATGAATTTGTGGATGTATTCATTCTGGCTATTTAAGAAAGGCTCGCCACACGTTTTTGATCTCTTCCTCTGATTCCGTGCCCAAGATGAAGGATTGCTACGGTTTTTTTGTTTTTCACCATCGTTATTACTGTCACAATCCATAGTCTAGCTTCTACACACTATGAGACAGGCGAGAAAACGTCTGCAGAGCTATCGGATGACACACTAGATACTACAGCACTTCTCGATCATTTCACTTCAAAATTGGAGATGAATTAAAAGCGGAGAGTATATACCTATACATTATTCGAAGCGTCGCAAGATGTAAATATTCAGCTCGTCGACCAACTGGCGCCAATAATCTGAGCGATCAGTTATGTGTGTGATAAAAGTGATGATACAGTACGTAAGTATTAGTTTTTGCAGGTTCGAAATAATCCATGAAAAAAGGGCACCATATCCTGTACTTGGGTCCTTTTTTGCATGGATCGAGTCTCAGGGATTAGTCATATCGGGAAGGTTTCATATGCACGTGATAGAGGAATGCTCAAATAGTGCAATGTTCACCTTATCTCAATTTTGCAAAAAATGGCGCTTAGGTCCCTTTTTGCATGGCTCGATTCATTTACTAACAGGGGACCTTGAATGGTTCAATGAAGAATGACTCAGAAATGTAGGGATTCAGTTGGGCGGAAATTCTTTGTTGGGATCCGTCACTCAGCCAATAAGAACACCGAATCCTTGACAATACCTCAGAATTTTGTGAGGCACCCTACCGCAGGCGATAGCCAAGTACTGGATTCTTCGTATGTGGGAGTCGCCTCAATTTATTATCAGGAAGAATTCTATTATGAAGTTAAGTTTACTCATTCTTGGAAACTCTGTCCTATCGTCATGGTTTTGATTCTAAATTGATCATAATTTTGCAATCAATTAGAATCGTTGAGATTGAGAAGTGAATGAACTGAATTTTGTTGGACCTCATTAAAAATCATCATATCATCTTCTGTAAGTCATTCTAAAAATATTTGAAAGTTCATCCCAACTAAACCTATGGAATGAAAGGAGATGAGAGGGGGGCGGGAAAATGTCCCGTCTCTGTTGAATTTTATTAGATTCTTCAATATACATATTCTTTTTTACAATTCATAAAAAGTTTTTATAATTTTTCGAAAAAATACTATAAAGATAAATCCAAAGAGGGAAGAGGGGAAAAGGCAAATAGAAGATATGTTGAAAGACAAGTCTGAAAAGAAATTCTGGAAGATGATAAGTGGTGAGAAGAAAAAGAGAGAAGGACTAGACAAAAATATCACAAAAGAAGAATGGCTGGCACACTTCAAGGATCAATTTAGAGGACAAGATGAAAAACCGAAGGAAATACGAATAAAGGAAAAGAGAAGATAGGAAGAGGAAGGAGAGATAACCATGGAAGAAATTGAAGCAGCCATGAAGAAACTGGAGAAGAAAAAGGCAAGTGGACCGGATGGGATAAAGAACAAAGCATGGATATATGCCACAAGAGAAACGAAAGAAGAACTGAGAGTAATCCTCAACAAAGCATGGATGGAAGGTGAGTTCCCGGAGGAGTGGAGAAAAGGAAAAGTCATCCCCATACACAAAGGGGGAGACAAAAAGGAGACAGGGAACCACAGAGGACTGACCATGATGGACACAGCATACAAAATCTACACGGGAATAATCAGAAGCAGGCTGGAAAAAGAACTGGAAAGCGGAAGCAAGCTAAGGGATGAACAGATGGGACTCAGAAAAGGGAGAGGAACAATAGATGCAATATACACCCTCAAGAGGATAATTGGAAAAGAAATCGAATCGGTAAGGCATTTCTACTCTTCATAGATCTAAAGAGAGCCTTCGGTAGGATAAAAAGAGAGTGCATATGGAAGAACTTACAGAGGCTAGAGGTAAGCGAACAATTAAGAACAAGAATAGAAGAGATATACGAAGAAACCAAATGTGAAATAGAGATGGAGGGAGAAGTAAGAGGGGAGTTTTACACCACAGGAGGCGTCAGACAGGGATGCCTATTAAGGGAGTAACCTCGGTACCGCGTGAGTCAAATTGATCGACTTTTTTCAACTTTCACAAGTTTGCCTACATGTGTGTCTTATGTGTTAATCAGATCTCAATACACCCTCACATATACTTGTATAAGCATCCGACTCACGAATCATGAAATATCAATCCCTGATTATGGGCGAATTTGTCTTAATTGTGACTTATTCGTGACTTTACGCTGAAAATTAATCAGAACTTTTTTCCAAGCTAACCAGAGCTTGAAAAAAAGTTCGAGCACGTTCTTTGTATTAAGATGTATGAGTGAGCAAGACTTGAACAAAAACTGATCGGTCAGTCTTTTATAGTCTAAAAATCATCGCGATGCCCCATAAGACAGCGTGTATAACCTCTAAAAATGTTTATGCTGATGGTTTAACTCACGGGTAGCCAATGCTCGTGAAATTTTGACTGTGTCCAATTGACACGCAAATACATCTCTCTGCCAAGTTTGATCAAAATCTGATCGGTGGATCTTCTACCGAGGTTACTCCCTTAAGCCCTATACTATTCAACATTGGATTAGTAGACCTATTCGAGAGAATGAAAAGAGTACAAGAGGGCGGAAGCAGGATAGGGAGGAGCCTAAAAATATGGGGCATAAGTTACGCAGATGACATATGCCTGATAGCATAATAATGAGGAAGGCCTGAAGGAACAATTAAGAAAAGCAGGAAAATACATGAAAGAAAAAGGACTGGAGATCAACGTGAAGAAAACAAAGATTCTGATATGCAGAAAGGGAAAAGGCAGGCAAAAGAAGTACAGGTTCCTATTAGAAGGAAATGAAATTGAACAGGTGAAACAATTTAAATATCTGGGATACGACCTAAAAAGAAACAACGAAGATGAAAGCCACATCAGACATATAGCAAAGAAGGCGAACGCAGTACCAGCGAAAGTAATGGAGCATGGGAAAAAGACTTTCCAAATATGAATGGGACAAGAGGACGAAACTACTGGACACACTTGTAGTGAGCATATTATCATATGGGGTGGAAATCTGGGGCTGGAAAGAATGGAAGGAGATTGAGAATGTGCAGACAAAATACATTAAATGGGTCTTGAAGCTACAGAGACACACACCAAACTACCTTATTTTGGATGAGGTAGGCAGGAACAAGCTGGCAGTGAAGACAGGAACTAGGTGTCTAAAATATGAAGAAAAATTAGAAGAGGATACTGAAGGAAGCATAAGGAAAGAACCCTGGAGAGAACTCAGAGAAGGAAAGGCTGACAAAAAATTAAATGAGATAAGGAGAAAATGGTTCAACGACAAAGGCTGGGCAGAGAAAGAGTTAGAAACAAGAATAGAAGACAGAAGAGAGAGATACAGAATAGTGGAACGAAGCAAAAAGGACCAGGATAAACAAAATGCAATAAACAAGGTGAGAAACTCCAAGAACTGTGAGGAATTGAAAGAATGGATATTAGACTGCAAGACCACAGGTTACGTACACTTCACCACAAGCTCCATCAAAAAGAATCTCAGCACCATCGCAAGATTTAGACTGGGCAATGAGGCAAGAGGGAACGAATACTGGAAAGAGGAAGAGAATAAGATCTGCAGAATGTGTAAAAAAGTGAGAGAAACCATGAGACTTGGATTTGAGGAATGTGAGGCAACTAAAGAAGGAAATAGCTAGATGGAAACTCTAAAAGGAGACTGGAGAAAAATAAGATGGCTAAAAGACATAGAATGGAGAAAAAGAGCTGACATGCAAGACGTAAACACATAGTAGAAGACAGAATAGGTAGGAAAGAGGAATAAGAACAGGAATAGGAACGCAGGAACAGAAACGGGAGACAGCACGCGGAGACACAGCAGACGCTTACCGCCACACGTGGACGAGATAAAATAAGCAGAGAGCCCACGCCACATAAAGCAAACGGAAAATCCTGCCGCAAAAAATGAAAAACCACAGAGATGAGCTAGAGGAGGAAAGAAGGAGAAGACAGAGGGCAGAAGAAAACCTAAACAGATTACAGGAAGCTAATAGAGAACTGCAAAGAGGACTGGATGAAATGGAAGCGGAGAGGTAAGGAAACGCAACAGGTAAAAGTGCAAGTGAGGCGAGCACAGATGAAAGCGAAGCAGAAATTCAAAGGAGACAAGTGATTAGAGCAGCAGTGATAAGGAGAGGCGTAGCATACAGAGGGAAGAGGGTGGAACAGTGGATTATTGAAAAGGTTGATAGAAACACAAGAAGAGAAAAATGGTGGATAGAAAGTTTGGCAAAGAAAGGTGCAGTGCAGAGGAATAATGCCTTGTTACTGAAGTCAGCTAACCCAGCCATAATAAACAAGTTCAAAGCAACAATGGAAACACCAGGTGAGAAGGAGTTCATAGTAGAAGATTTCAAAGGAGCTGAGGAAAGATGGGTTGAACGAAGGAAGCTGGAAGCAATAGAAAGCATGGTTAACAACGGTTTTGAGGTAGAAAGAGTAGGGGATTTAGTCTACGCAGAGAGGAATGACCAATTATTCAGAATGGTGTGGAATGAGCAGGAAAGACAATTCATAGGCACACCCATGAGTGTGGCCTGGAGGATGTAAGAGACGAAAACGCAAGAGATAGGGAAGGAGGCGAGGAGCAAGAGGGAAGCAGGCGAGGACAAGATGAAGGAAAGAAGACAAGGAGAGCAAGGATAGGAATCAGCTGCCAAACAAGGGATAACTTCAGTTCTTTTTAGTTCAAATCTATACAATACAAAGCACAATAAGTGCAAAACATGAATCAAAAGAAAGACTTTTATTCATTTTTATAATGAGATTGGGTACTGTTTCAGTTATACGTCAACATTAGTTTATAGAAACTCTGTAACTTTATGACCGTAAGGTTCATTAAATAAATAATAATATAAAGATAAATCCGATATCACCTAGATTAAATATACTTAAACTATTTGAAATCACCTGGAGTCCATCTTCTATTTGACAACGATGGCATCGCAATTGCTTTTCGAATTCCTGTTGAGTTAAATTGTCCAATGGGTTGGCGGGATACAGTCCTCCCCGCCCTTGATGGTGCTGTAGAATGAAGAAATCATTATAGCGGATTATTCTTCTACCATAATATAATTGAATTCGTTTGTGTGTATAATTGTATACATATATGAGTATGTGTGTGTGTGTGTGTGTGTGTGTGTGTGTGTGTTTGATAGAATTATGAGGAAGATTGTGTATATAGATATTGAATATTGAAATTGTGTGAGTATGTGCAGGTATGAGTGGGTGGATGAGTGAGTATGTGTTGAAACAGTTATTACATTTCTCGTGATTAATATATGAACGATGTCATTAATCATCAATTATTCAAGAAATTATTATGATAACGTATGTTGAGATCTGTGTACATTAGGGTGGGCCGAAAATCCATTTTTCTCGAGAACCGCTTCGCGCTAGTGAAATTACACTGTCTTTTGATGAGAAAATACGGAAATTTTTCCGCTGAATGCTCAAAAATGAGTTTTTCAGGTGGAGCAAGAGCCTCGAAGATTGAGAAAAATGGAGAAAAATGGTGTTTTTCGAACCTTTTTTGCTCCTGTTTCGCATGAAACTTCGGCGCATCTCCACATTTTGATACGTGCTTTAGTTAATTTTGAAGCTTGGTCCAAAACCAATAAAATGAGCTAAGGTACGTCCTATTTGAGTGACGTGGACCAAAGTTGTTGTAAATCTACGGAAGATGGTTTTCCGACCTTTTTCTTACGTTTTTCATCCGCGATCATAAGAAAGCTATGGGTTATGTAGCCATCCGACAAATGGAACTCTGGCCAGATTGTTACGCTTAAGTTTCCACAGTTTGCCTCATTTTGCGTTTAAATGAGGGAAGTCAACTCCAAAATGCCGAGGAATGAGATCTTGTGATGGAGCAAAAGTTCGAGAGATCTTGAGAAAATTAAGAAGAACATAACATTTTGATGGTCCTTTCGGAAGTGATGCGATAGAGCGCAGACTATTTTCTTTGCTTGAGTCGCCATGTGAACGACGTTTTCTTTGCATTTTTACCGGTAGAAACCAAAAACGAGGTCCACTTAGGCCTAAAGGATCAAGGGTCTTTATAACTCGCGAGATACCGATTCTGGCTATGGAACTACGCTTTCCCAGAAAACGCCCAAATCCGTTCAAATCGCTGGGCTGCTGAGAAGAGCACTTCGAAAGACCTTGATCACTCATGGAACTATGTTTTCCTACGTATTTTTTCCTCCTGGAAACGATCTCGGTGTTCCCATCGGGCTTGGATGCGTCAAATTGAAGCACTGAGTAGTTGATGGCCGATATGTCAAACCTGTGTATAAGGATAGGTAGTCCATGCATAAGATAGGACAAAAATCTTCCGTCTTCATCTGCTCATTACTTGGATTCGACGCATCCCTGCTTGATGGAAACACCGGGATCGTTTCCAGGAGGACAAAATACGTAGGAAAACATAGTTCCATAAGCGATCGAGGTCCAATTGAATGCAATCCTCAGCAACACAGCGATTTGAACGGATTTGGGCGTTTTCCGAGAAAATGTAGTTGCATAGCCAGAATTGGTATCTCGCGACTTATAAGGACCCTTGATGCTTGATGCCTAAGTGGACCTTGTTTTTGGTTTCTACCGGTAGAAATGCATAAGAAAACGTCGTGCACATGGCGACTCAGGCAAGGAAAATAGTCTGCGCTCTATCGCATTACTTTCGAAAGGACCATCAAAATGTCATGTTTTTCTTTATTTTCTCAAGATCTCTCAAACTTTTGCTCCAGCACAAGATCTCATTCCTCGGCATTTTGGAGTTGACTTCCCTCATTTAAACGCAAAATGAGGCAAACTGTGGAAACTTAAGCGTAACAATCTGGCCAGAGTTCCATTTGTCGGATGGCTACATAACCCATAGCTTTCTTATGATCGCGGATGAAAAACGTAAGAAAAAGGTCGGAAAACCATCTTCCGTAGATTTACAACAACTTTGGTCCACGTTACTCAAATAGGACGTACCTTAGCTCATTTTATTGGTTTTGGACCAAGCTTCAAAATTAACTAAAGCACGTATCAAAATGTGGAGATGCGCCGAAGTTTCATGCGAAACAGGAGCAAAAAAGGTTCGAAAAACACCATTTTTCTCCATTTTTCTCATTCTTCGAGGCTCTTGCTCCACCTGATAAACTCATTTTTAAGCATGCAGCGAAAAGATTTCCGTATTATCTTATCAAAAGACAGTGAAATTTCACCAGTGCGAAGCGATTCCCGGGAAAAGTGGATTTTCGGCCCACCCTAGTGTACATTCAGCTGTGACACTGACATTAGCAAAAGCTGTGATTTGTTTGGAATCCTCCTCGTCCGTTGGCAAAATCGATGTAATAAAAACTCCGATTCATCTCGATACACTCGGACTTTAATGCCGAAGTATTGTCAAACTTCTTTAAATTTCCGACGTTTCGGATGTGTACATAACACCCCTCATCAGGGAAAATCTGAGCAACAGAATTCAATTACATTATAATCACAGGTTTTCTTCTTTTCACTTAAGACATACATGAGACAATTGTGAATTAGGGAAATTCATCCATTAAATTATAATTTTCTATAGTGCTTACCAAGGAAACATGGTCAAAAGGTAATTAGAGCCCGCGATTTTCATGTCGACGGGACTATTGTATTTTTACGAGTGTAAAATCTCAGAAATCTGGAAAGATGGAACAGAATTAATGAACACAGACAGGAGCACATGGTAGAATCTTACTGGCATTTCACTCACGTAGTTCTAATTGTAAAATTTCTATATTTTTGAGACTGATTGGTATGAATGTATGAAAAGGGAGCGTGACCAGGAACGAACATTGATGTTGATCATTCGATCGCCTGATCGACACTGAACAGTAAAATGGAAAATGTGAGGACGGCGAAAAGTCGGTAATATCAGAATCTTGCGCTAGCGGTCAGCTGGAATTGACAGCCGCAGCAAGATTTCTCTTTCTTGAATTTCTACGGTTATGAGGGATGTGTGTTACAAAAACTGTGTTAAATTGATGAAAAACTGTCTCTTGTCAAACCAATCACACATCCCTCATAACCGTAGAAATTCAAGAAAGAGAAATCTTGCTGCGGCTGTCAATTCCAGCTGAACGCTAGCGCAAGATTCTGATATTACCGACTTTTCGCCGTCCTCACATTTTCCATTTTACTGTTCAGTGTCGATCAGGCGATCGAATGATCAACATCAATGTTCGTTCCTGGTCACGCTCCCTTTTCATACATTCATACCAATCAGTCTCAAAAATATAGAAATTTTACAATTAGAACTACGTGAGTGAAATGCCAGTAAGATTCTACCATGTGCTCCTGTCTGTGTTCATTAATTCTGTTCCATCTTTCCAGATTTCTGAGATTTTACACTCGTAAAAATACAATAGTCCCGTCGACATGAAAATCGCGGGCTCTAATTACCTTTTGACCATGTTTCCTTGGTAAGCACTATAGAAAATTATAATTTAATGGATGAATTTCCCTAATTCACAATTGTCTCATGTATGTCTTAAGTGAAAAGAAGAAAACCTGTGATTATAATGTAATTGAATTCTGTTGCTCAGATTTTCCCTGATGAGGGGTGTTATGTACACATCCGAAACGTCGGAAATTTAAAGAAGTTTGACAATACTTTGGCATTAAAGTCCGAGTGTATCGAGAAGAATTGGAGTTTTTATTACATTAGCAAAAGCTATTAGGTAGTTGTGTAAGGAAACTGCCATACCGATTTTGGCGACGGCGCCACGAGATGATGAATATGAATATGTGCGAAGGAGAAGCGCTGCGCCAAGTGCGGCAGATCAGATAAGAACGTTGTAGGAGAGAGATGTGTAAGGAAGCGTGGAACTCGGAGCAAGTATTGAATAAATATCATTTAGTGGAACAAGTGTTATTGAATTAAAGAAGTCCACAACGATCCATGGAAAAATACCTCTTTTTCCAACAAGTATATAAGTAACACAAAAGTGTGAGACACGTGTATTTCCAAGGGAATTTAGTTTGGTTATGACTTCAATATTTGAAACTCAATCAGATGAGTCTCTTCAAAAGATAATTTCAACTATTAACAGGAGGGAGGGCACTCTCATACTCGCCTGGTTATACTCCTTGGAGAAGTGAGTGGAGGGAGGTGGGTATCGACTCCTTTAGTTTTTGCTGAGAACTGTACGCTGCGTATTTTTCTTCTTATTGACCGTACAATTCCTAATGAGGCCAAATTGAGATGGAGTTTTACCGGGAATTTCGTCAATAATTCGTTCAATTCCTTTTTAGTAGATGACTGAATCGTTAAGTCTGTGAAGTCTGGATGATCAACTGGAGGTATTCCTATAGTTGTAATAAATGCTAATTTACGACCAATTCGATGGCTGGCTCTTTTACCGTTCTCGGCTTGATTCGATGTTTTGACATATATTCATGAGGACCAAGCTGCTTGTAGGCACTCACCTTATGCGTTTGATCTGGAACCTGTACGTATATGCTGCGGAAACCTTTCTCCTCCCCCGCTTCTCTCTGTATCCACGTTCAGTGACTTCTTAATGTGTGCTGCGGGGGGCCTTTCTCCTCACTCCAGCTATGCTCTGTATTGTTATCCTCGTCGGATGGCTTTAAATTTTTCGGTATATCCTCGTCGGATCTTTTCTTTTATCTTCGTCAGATAGATTGATGCCTTTGAAATGCTGTGTATATCCTTGTCGGATGTCGGTACGATTTATCCCCGTCGGATCCGCTTCCTATTCGTCAGATAGTTGTTCTTCTCATCCTCGTCGGATTCCTCCTTTTATCCTCGTCGCCAATGTGGTATTTGTGGAGAAGGTGTGAAGTATATGGGATCGGCGTTTAATTACTTTATTCATCATTGGGGTACAAGAGACACGGATCCGTATGTATGGCTTACCGGTCGTGTGCCGTCTGACTGGCTATACAGAGGGTGAATCTTTCATACTCTGTGCTGTATCAGCTCGTACTTGGCTGTACCTGGCTGTACCAGTCCGTACTCGTTACAAACTCCTTTCACCAGACTTCAAACTACCATATATGGTTCGATGCATATTTGCTATTAATATACTGTGAAGGTCTTTCTTGCATTCCTTTCACTGCGTGTCATCTTTACTCTGGCGTATAAGTATTTGCAATACACTACAGCTCTTGATCAATATTGATAGAAGCTGAGGTAGCCGAGCGGTTAGCGTGTTCGCAATCTGTTTCGCCATTCTAGGTCCGAGTCCCGGTCGGGTTGTATTTTTTTTTGTATTCATTGGTCATGCTGATATTCTTTTTTTCGAATCATCCTGCAATGAAAATTGTCAATAAAGTCTGTGCCCTACTTCTTTCGTGTCAGCGTTGCAAGAGATGTTCCAAATGCACCCAATCGTGACAACATTTATTTAATTCAAATCGAGCAGATAACGACAATGGGATGAACTATTTCAGGTCTTGTATGTGTCGTATTACGCAATTGGTCCAAGGCGGACGTTTTAAAAAAATTGTATAGTTTTCATAAAGTACCGGACAATTCGTTTAATTGACATGCGCGAGTCACAATCCTGTTGCATGCCCGGCATTTCGTTAATTCATTAAATATTCCATTGAACAATATTACATTTTTTTCATCAAGCTTTTTCAACCCTTTCCCAGGGTTATTCAGCTACAATCATGAAATTCCTTTACATATTAGATTCTTACTCATTAATTCACAACTATTCTACAACAATATTACATCTGATTGATAATCTCAATGATAAATGTAGAAATATTACTCATGCTAATTCCATAGGAATAATATGAATATAATTCCATCATCTTGCTTTCTAAAGAGTCTGATGAAAAATCAAAACGGAATTATTATAAGCTTCGAATGAAGATCAATATCTATTCAGTCTTATATTGTTGGAACAATTGATAAAATTATTAAAAACAAACCTATGATAATATCGGTGATATAATTTTTTTATAAATCATCAAATACATTATTTGATGAAATTTAACACATGTACAACCTCGAAGTGTTGTTAAGGTGTTGAATCCTCGGTCCAAGATGTCCCAGATAACCACGGACCCACGACTTGCAATACAAGACGAAAATCTCGTCTCGTATTGCAAGACGAGAGGAAAATGGTCTTCTCAAATGTAGTCCAAGACGTAAACTACTATTCCGCATTCACGCAGGGTTGTATCTTGTGCTTAAGCGTAGCTCTCCACTAATTGATGATATCGGAAATTGACGATGAATTAACCATAAGCCGACGTTCACGTCGGTCTAAGAATACGTTGTTCACAAAAATTACGAGTCCCGAGTTGGGATCCATGATTCCAGAACGCCCTGCGGATACACGACATGGAAGCAGGCGGCAACGGACATCGGACAGGCCTCAAGCCAAAGCAAGGACCAGTAGCAGCTATATACATGAGCCACGCCACAGCCGAAAGAGGACATGAGATACATGCAATTCAACAGCCGAGGGGGGCGGTCGACAATAACAGCACGGCCATGAACCGCTCTTATGCCATGACATCATTACGCAACATGGCCATGAGACGCGGCAACGTCGCATATGCTTGGCAACGCCGGATACACCGCCCAGCAACATCACTTACATCAAGACGCAAGTGATCGATCCATCAATAATCATGTTTTGAGTGAAAAATTTCTGTGATTAGTTATGTACAAGTTTTATATAAAAAATGTAAAAGTTTTGAATAATATCAACATGATTACTGAGTGTCATAAAAATAAGTGCTCTAGAGGAAGGTTAAAAGTTGATGGATTAGATCGAAAAAAATTTTGACACTAGTCTATTACAGACTGATACAATGAATTGTTATATGAAGTTTTGAGACCTGACGAAGGTGACAAAATAGTCATCGAAACGTCGTCATAATAAAATTATAAATTGACTCGTTGATCAGCCGTTCTCAAGAGATTTATTGATCTCCCAATTCTCATTTACATGACTATTCTATCACCAAGAGGAGGAGTTTTTACGATAAATAGAACTGATAAAGTATCTTCAATATTACACTGATGGTTGTACTCGAACGATAATCGATTGGGAATTTAAACACAAGGATTCCGACTTTTTCAATAATTTTTGATTCCAGAAATTCCAATTCAATTATTCACGTGGTATGAATCATTCGGACACATAGCCATATCAAATATCTAGAGAATGAGCCGAGATACGTCCGAGTTGGTCAAAAATTGACCGATTGGCATCAATAACACCGATTCAATTGACTATGGGTCGAAATGGCCATTGTAATAGCTTAGCACGCACTTTGTTTGACTGTCGTTCAACCATTCGCTTATTTTGGATATTTTGTCGCTTGTGTGTAGTTTTGCTTTCTCAAAGAGAAAGCCTTGTAATGATGCGGAGTTTTTCGCTGAAAATTCTTACGTTTTCTTCAATTTTCACCGTTCCATATTTCTTTCCAGCAAATGAGAGTCAATTTATCTTATTCTACTCGACGAGATCCATCGATAAGTAGCCCCATACATTACCCCAAACACATTCAGCATCTGCTACAAATTATTTTAAACTGCGATGTGCATATGTCCGTATGCGTGTTCGTTGTCTTTCGCTTACCATACAACCACTCCTATCCCCTTTGTCCGATCTTCATGAAATTTTGAGGGTTCATTTCAAATTAGCTCATGATTGTCGTTACCGAATTTGAGCCTTATTGACTGATTAGTTGAACTTCCACATGAATTATTCATCCAGAAATTCAACACGGTTTTTTTTTCAATGTTGGTCCAAACATTGTATCATCAGCCTACGTCCACTTAAAAAATCTGGAGTCTCTTTCCGTATCATTTAATGCCATTTTAAAGTTATTGGTTGATACGGAATCTTAATTTACCCCCCTATATCCAAATGTCGATTTTTTTATTTTCTTCTTCTATGGCATTCGAAAACTCTTGGGTGTTTCCACCGATCGTCTTGAAATTTCAAGGGATTCTTGAGCATTAGTGGGTGGTGAGCCCAGTCTATTTTGAGCTCATCCCATGGATTAGTTCGTCACCCTCAATACTTTTTATGAGAAAAAATCCTATTTCTCCTCTCAATTTTATTACATTCCTTACAATAAATCGTCAACCATACACTCAATAACCTCCAAATTTCAACCACTCCTTCCTCTCACTCCATCAAACATCCCCGTGCATTTCAAGCTTCATATTCACTCCAATCCTTATCCCACTCATCCTATAATTAACATATCATTTTTCACATTACTTTCGAAACAAGATGTCATCAAAAATTTTCTGAATTATAGATCTAGCGAATGTATCTCTGACATTTACCATCACTTTTCAAGCGATTGGTTGATACCGAATCTGAATTCACCGCCCTAATTCCCAAATATCGATTTTTCTATTCACTCCTTCTATGGCATCTGAAAACTCTTAAGCGTTTCCACCGATCGTCTTGGAATTTTGAGGGACCATGGAGAATTAGTAAGCGGTGAACGGAGTCTACTTTTAGCTCATTCCATCGACTAGTTCGTCACCCTCAATAATTTTTATCAGGGAATAGTATATTTTGCACCGAGTTTATGAGGTTGTAGCTCGCTTCTGAACGATCAGTTTCCGGCCCAAGCCGGAGATGAGGGTCGAAACGATCTTTCGAAAGCAGGAAACCTCATGTGCGAGGCGCAAAAGTCATTTTTCGCAATCTTGTAGGCACCGGAAAGTTGCGCAAAATTCTATTTCTCTTTCCAATCTCATTTCATCTCTTACCATGAATCCTCAATCATCCACTCCAAAGAAAATTGCTTCGCAACAATGAACTGATAGATTACTTCAGAAAAACTGTAGTATGTCGATGAATATTTAGGATTTTTGAGGGAAAAATAGATTTAATTGAAAGAAATATAACAGAAATATGAGACAAAGAATAATTGATGATGATTTCCTCTCCGTGTGGGTGACAAACTATCGGGCAAAATAAACAAGACTCAACACAGAAGAACGTTGAAGAACTATTCAAAATGTCACATGATCGTCAGAACCGTTGGAAAGTTTCCGAATGACATGAGGAAGAGAGGAAACAGAATTGTTATTCAATTGTGTTATTCAATAGGTAGTCACCATCGATAAAGCAAAAATTCAGGCGATAATGCTTTGAGAAAGCATTCTGCTAATAACATTTAGCAGCGTATTTTTAGTGATATTATTGAGTCTACGATATCATATAATATCAAGGAGATGACCGCATCCCCATCTTTATCATGAATTTTGAAACACCTGATACTTACAAAATGAGGAAAGTGAAAAATTTACCCGGAAAATTGTCGAGTTCCCCGGAAAATCTTCGAGTTTTTAAAAGTTGTCGTACAGGGCTCATATTTAGTCAATGGAAAGATTGTCGAAAGAAAAAAAATTGTCTCGAGTGGGGCTCGAACCCACGCTCGGCGCAAAATGCAAGCGCGTGACGCGAGCAT
Organism: Eretmocerus hayati; assembly: GCA_029851415.1. Taxonomy (NCBI): domain Eukaryota; kingdom Metazoa; phylum Arthropoda; class Insecta; order Hymenoptera; family Aphelinidae; genus Eretmocerus; species Eretmocerus hayati. The sequence goes on along the minus strand of CM056744.1, from coordinate 62,333,956 downwards.
TTAGCCCACTCGGCTACCGAAGCAATCATAAGTATAGTAGACTAAAACCACTATATAAGCTGCTAGCCCCCAGAAGGGGCTTGGGTTGTAATTAGTGTTGTAATTGCATCAATTTGATGCGATACGTGGAGAAAATTAAAAACCGCGGTGATTTGAGACATTTTCTTCAATAATCAACGCGAGTGAAAAATGTTGAAGCGTGGCGCGATTCAAAGCGAGCGAGCGTCGCCGCGAGAGCTATCAGCGAATGAGAGCGACGGGCGCTCTGCGCATGCACGGCATTCTGAGTAGACCTCTCTTTGATGGCCGTGATCCACACAGCAGTCGGCTTAGTCGCATCTGGCTGGAAAAGATAGGAATACTCGTAACTTCTCTAGTTCATAGTACTCATTCAATTAAATACATTCGGAAAATAGCCAAGACAAATTAAATACATTTTCCATTTTTCCAAAAAATCAAAATAAAATATCCCAGCTTGCGCGGATCCGCCGCGAGATTAATACCTCACCAGCTGCCTGTACTCAATGACCATATTTTTCTACACCCCTCTACCGGATACACTGACCTCTAGTTACGCATTTAACTGCGTGTTGTTAATTATAATTTTATCATTTTATTGTTTTGAGATAGCCCAGATCACAACCTAATGGTCTCCAGTAGCGATCCTCTGCAGACTACTAGGTTGTGATCTGGACTATCTCAAAAGAATTAAATGATAAAATTATAATTAACAACACGCAATTAAGTGAGTAACTAGAGGTCAGTATATCCGGTAGAGGGGTGTAGAGAAATATGATCATTGAGTACAGGCAGCTGGTGAGGTATTAATCTCGTGGAGGATCCGCGCAAGCTGGGATATTCTATTTTGATTTTTTGGAAAAATGAAAAATGTATTTAATCCGTCTTGGCAATTTTCCGAATGTATTTAATTGAATGAGTACTATGAATTAGAGAAGTTACGAGTTTTTCTATCTTTTCCAACCAGATGCGACGAAGCCTTCAGTCGCGTGTGCTTGCCTCCTACTTGCCTCATCGGCACGGACGTTGTGGGCGATACCCAGTGTTATTGGTCTAATTTCAAGCTCTTTATAACTCTGCAACACCGTTTGCAAATCTTGAGTTAAGACGAATCAGTTCTGTTACTTGTAAATCAAGTAAATAATCATTTACCCTGGCAAAGGCAGCACCTCTCAATCCAGGCAGTGGGGCCCAAATCTGCTGCTCCCTGAGCGCATGATCCTCACAGATTCGTTTCTGGACTAATTGGATTTCAACATTGAGATCGGTTTCTGATGTGGCCGTGATTGAAACCAACTTTTCCATCAGAAACTCCTGCCCACCTGGAAATTTTATTTGATTTCATTCTACTGACGATAAGCTTATTCTTCTGACTCACTTAATTCAGAACGAATGAGGAAATACACAAAGCATAGTTTCCCACTCACATGGGCTAATGTCAAAAATGCCAATGTTGAGTCCCCTAAAAGTAGCTGTCATCTGTTCTAGCAATATGAACAGGAGCATGGAAGCCCACGCTTTTCTAAGGTAGTCATTCTAGTTTCTCAATCATATCCATGGGTCAAGACCATGCCTGTGACTGTGAGGTGTGTGAATGTTCCAGGGCGTATACCAGTTCTTGAAGTCTCTGTTCTTAACAAAAGTTCCTCATCATTCTCCTCCAAGAAAGTTTAAGTGCCTGGCAAGTCTCAGAATTCACGGCTGTGTCTTCTTGAATTTAAGATTTTGTTTTGTTTTATTTTTCCTGATGTGCCCGCGATTGCATAATCACGAGAAGATTTTTGCAAAGAAGGCTCCTTGAGAAACAGATTCCAAAAAAGTTGACAAAGAAACTTATGCTTCAATCTCATTAGCTTTTCCAGCAACCAAAGGCAGCACAAATAACCTCAGTGATTTTCTGTAGAATATCCATACTTCCTCTAATGGTGTAGCATAGGTCAAGGAGAGGTCAGTAAATGCAGTTCCCAGATGCAAAAATGTGCACATGCTGTTCTTAGTTGCAAATAGTGGTCAAGACATCCTGCAGTCTCTGCTATTGTGTGGGCTGTGGAATGCATGGATTACTGTTACCCTTAAGGTGGTACAATTGAAGTCAAATAGAATGAGATGGAATAAGCTAGGGTGGATGAAGCCTATGATTGATTGTGGACGCCAATGGTGCAATCCTCCAAGATGGATAATGCTCCAAATCGAAGTAGAAAAATTGAAGGGGAGATGGTCTCTCAGAAAACTTAGCTCAGGAATTGAGAATTTAAAAATTCTAAATAAAGTAAGCCATTAGAGAAAAGTGAGATATTTTGGAGCTCAGTAGAAACATGGAAAATGAACATATTGAATATCCTAATCATGGATCTGACTATGATGTAAATTTAGTGAAAGTCACTGTAACGCAGTGTTTACCACTCTCAACTCGTGCATAGATCCGGTTCTTGGATAGCCGAATGTGAATTTTCTCATGAGTTTTTTTTCCTTGCAGCTTTGGTGGTTCAGAGCCCATCTAGAGCTGTGAATCCCTTTGACTATGGTATTGCTACCTGCATGACTGTCAGAGACTTAAGGGTCCATGGTTACAACCAAGCTAGCCAGATTATATTAACCTCCTGTAATGTATATACATCCATTATATGGAATTTGAGTATACGCACACTATATGTATGCCAGTATGTTTGCGCACGCGAGTATCCGGTGCTATTCATCCCCATCTGACGCATGTATACAACTTTCAACATTGAGAACTCTACACTAAAAAATTTCCCCACCCAACCCTCCGTATCTCTGAGATCGCTGTGATTCTTCATAGCTCCTCTTGGACCACGAAAAATATCTAGCTGCACTATTTCGACGTAGAATTTCACGAAGAACACGATAAAATCATTGATTCTGAGTTTCAAAGTGGTTCCGGCCTGATATTAGTGATTTTTCTAAAAAATCACCAGTATCACGTGGGAGTCGCTCGAATCTCAAAAGTGAAGGTCTCGTCATGTTCCCCGTGAAATTCTACGCCGAAATGATGTATCTTGATATTTTCCATAGTCCAAAAGGAGCTATGAAAAATCCTAGCGATCTCAGAGACACGCAGGGTTGGGAGGAGGGGAAAATTTTCCAGTATAGGGTTTTTGATGTTAAAAATGTTGTACGTGCGGCAGCGCAGGGGACATCGTACAGGGTATGGCAAAAGTTTTTTCCCGTTCTTTCATATCAATGATCGAAAGTCCACAATTGTATCGTCGAAAACCAGAAGTTGGGAAATGAGGAACAGCCTAATGTGGATGCCGGAGTCCATTCCTAACTTATAATCCAAACAAAGACGCTTTCTCATCTCATCGATGTGAAATTCTGTCAGCCGTGGAGTGCTCAGTGATAAACTAACGTCCTCATATCCAGAATTAGGAGCTGCTGTTAAGATACGTTATGGCAGTATTCTATCTACCAAAGAGCAGTCTAAAAAAAATTGAACTGAATATGGTGGAAGCTCAAGCCCTGCTGAAGATAAATTCGTGGGATCCCATGGGATCCCTTGGGACCAGGTCCCACCGGATCCCATTGGATCCCGTGGGGTCCCATGGTATCCCATGGGACTTCGTGGGACTTGGCCCTGGTAAAATATCTAATTTCCATATTTTGCAAAATTTGGCACCGCAGACGTGCAGCATACAAGTCTCGAACATTATTCCCCCGGCCCACGAAGGGGTTGATAGAACCAGACCATGAAAGGTAGTTTGAATATATTCTTCTTCCAATCCCATCATTAGAACTTGTTCAATTCGCGTGAAAAAATTCTCAAGAACCTAATATTATGTATAAAACATGATTGCTACGAGTCCTTATCGTTAGATGACTCAGTATCTACACGTTCTTGGAATGAAACCCACGTCATGTGTCGCTCTGAGCATTGATCTTCACTTGATCTGTTGACACGTGACGACATCATAGGCATCTTCTCTCGGCTAAAGGCACATTTTGAGAGAAGTGAAGGGATTGATTCTCGATGCTTGGTTTTTTTTACACACTTGGAGTATCAGTCAACTTCAAATATTCATACCCGTATAATCATTCAGAGATCAAGATCAGAATCCACATAGCATCTATTCTTTACTTCCCATGTATCAACCACTTCGTGGGCCGGAGAAATAATGTTCGAAACTTGTATGCTGCACGTCTTCGGTGCCAAATTTTGCAAAATATTGAAATTGTATGTTTTACCAGGGCCAGGTCCCACGAAGTCTCATGGGATTCTATGGGACCCCGTGGTATACCATGGGATCCGGTGGGATACCATGGGACTTCGTGGGACTTGGCCCTGGTGAAATATCTAATTTCCATATTTTGCAAAATTTGGCACCGCAGACGTGCAGCATACAAGTCTCGAACATTATTCCCCCGGCCCACGAAGGGGTTGATAGAACCAGACCATGAAAGGTAGTTTGAATATATTCTTCTTCCAATCCCATCATGAGAACTTGTTTAATTCGCGTGAAAAAATTCTCAAGAACCTAATATTATGTATAAAACATGATTGCTACGAGTCCTTATCATTAGATGACTCAGTATCTACACGTTCTTGGAATGAAACCCACGTCATGTGTCGCTCTGAGCATTGATCTTCACTTGATCTGTTGACACGTGACGACATCATAGGCATCTTCTCTCGGCTAAAGGCACATTTTGAGAGAAGTGAAGAGATTGATTCTCGATGCTTGGTTTTTTTTACACACTTGGAGTATCAGTCAATTTCAAATATTCATACCCGTATAATCATTCAGAGATCCATGGTGGAAAGGAGATATGGTGTGTTCAAGTCGAGGACGAGTTTTCGTCTTGCTCTGCGCAGATCCCATCGGCAGCCATCTTGCGTATTTGAATGGAGCAGACGACTGCTCTCGCTAGTAGCGATCCTCCAGGTAGGATCGCTACTCGCTAGCAACGGTTTATTGGCCGTTCGAGCCACTGCCACTCCACAACATCACGTTACTCATCCATTTTTTTTATTCTTTTTCAACAAAAAAATGCCTTGTTGCTCCGTTCATCTATGCCATAATCGGAATGGAATGTTGATAAAGACAAAATGAGTTTTTCCGGATACCGAAGCATCAACCAGCAGTGACTAAGCAGCGGGCTGATTTCTGCGGTCGGGATGTAAACAAACTTTCGGACAGTGTCTCGAACTTATATGAGATTGAAAGAATTGAACCACCCGAGAAGAAATGCTTATAAGCGACTAAGACAAGCTCGGAGAACTGAAAAAAATAGAATTCTTCTCATAACTATCTCCTCACATTTTATTAAGTTGATTGTGATCTGTGAATTGTTTTTTTTTCAAAATTTTATTGCATGCCTAGAAATCTGAAAAATTATTATTACTATGTGATGGTGTTTGTTGCTAATATTAACTTGTGAGCCAGTGATGATTCCAAGTCAACCGAATCCGCTTCTGAATATTCTGAAAAAAGTTTTATGTTTTCAGAAAAGATATAAATGTGCCATTAATATGTAATGTGCCAAATTAGTGATTCATACTTGATGTGCGGTTGAATATTTGATTCCTACGATATGTATCGATGTGCGAGTGAAATAGCTCATCATCCCAAACTACCATTGGTACCGATCAATTCCCCAAGTAATTCATCCCGTCAGCTGCTCTCCTTATTTTGAAACGCAAACAGTACATCAAAATTGAAATTTGCTCCGCGTGCATGCCTGATTTTGTCTCAGACGAGTCTGCCTCGTGATTCATAATTCACCATTCATCGGAATAACAAAGTTCTCAACTGAATTTCTTGTAATCGCCAACAGTTATCTGTTTTACCGACGCAGAAGGCATTCTAATCAGTCTCCTCAGCAAATTCCATTTTTGACAAAAAATCTGGAACACTCAAAAACGCGTCACTTGAAGCTATCTCTGTTTTCAAATGTTCAAATTTGCCTCCGGGGCTCCGGCCATCTCATTGGCTAGGAGGGCAATATGGCCGGCAACTGGGGCAGAAATGCGATTGGCTGAGGTGCTCACGCTGCGCGTGAGCACACCATATCTCCTTTCCACCATGCAGAGATCAAGATCAGAATCCACATAGCATCTATTCTTTACTTCCCATGTATCAACCACTTCGTGGGCCGGAGAAATAATGTTCGAAACTTGTATGCTGCACGTCTTCGGTGCCAAATTTTGCAAAATATGGAAATTAGATATTTTACCAGGGCCAGGTCCCACGAAGTCTCATGGGATCCCATGGGACCCCGTGGTATACCATGGGATCCGGTGGGATACCATGGGACTTCGTGGGACTTGGCCCTGGTAAAATATCTAATTTCCATATTTTGCAAAATTTGGCACCGCAGACGTGCAGCATACAAGTCTCGAACATTATTCCCCCGGCCCACGAAGGGGTTGATAGAACCAGACCATGAAAGGTAGTTTGAATATATTCTTCTTCCAATCCCATCATTAGAACTTGTTCAATTCGCGTGAAAAAATTCTCAAGAACCTAATATTATGTATAAAACATCATTGCTACGAGTCCTTATCATTAGATGACTCAGTATCTACACGTTCTTGGAATGAAACCCACGTCATGTGTCGCTCTGAGCATTGATCTTCACTTGATCTGTTGACACGTGACGACATCATAGGCATCTTCTCTCGGCTAAAGGCACATTTTGAGAGAAGTGAAGGGATTGATTCTCGATGCTTGATTTTTTTACACACTTGGAGTATCAGTCGATTTCAAATATTCAAACCCGTATAATCATTCAGAGATCGAGATCAGAATCCACACAGCATCTATTCTCTACTTCTCATGTATCAACCACTTCGTGGGCCGGAGAAATAATGTTCGAAACTTGTATGCTGCACGTCTTCGGTGCCAAATTTCGCAAAATATTGAAATTATATGTATTACCAGGGCCAGGTCCCACGAAGTCTCATGGGATCCCATGGGGTCCCACGAAATTATTTCCAGCAGGGAGGACGTGTCATTCGTTCGAAACGGGAGGATCTGAGATGTCGATACTGTTGAGTTACAATGATACCACAATATTAGTTGTTGTCTTATTTGATTGATGATCTAGCAACTTTCACTATTGACCGTGAAATGAACGAAAGAAGAATCCATTCATTTCATGGTATATCTGATAGATCGGTGGGTATCTCGAGGAAAATTATCTCGTGATAAGGGGGGGGGGGGCACCATCGAATATCACGTTTATCACGAGGGGGAAGGGGGGTCAAAAAACGGCAGTATCTGTATCACGTAATATTTGAATGGTGCCGACAATATAACAACAGATCTGGGAGAAATTGGGTGTCGACATCGCGATTGGATCCCGCTAGCGAAAAACAGAAAGACATGGCGAGCTATTGTCACTGAAGTCCGAAATTCGCAATGACAAATTACTCAAGAACACCCTATTCATTCCCCAACCATGGGCCCAATCGGCGGGAGCGCACGTGTGGTGAGCGGGTCTCCCTATCGACAACATCTGATATCCGATGGACGCCAATCCCACTTTTTCACCTAGAAACGTCCACTCACTGCGCATCTCTCAATCAATCTCCACAAGTTGCCGCGGGGAGTGGTCGCGGCATAAGACTGCATAGTCTTCAAGGCCTATACGTACATACATACCCTACGACCACAATTCTGCGGAGCTTCGACCGGATCAACACGGTCAATTCATGAAACGGCAGATGATGTACATTTGATGTTGTACATGCATGCAAAAATGCGCCCAAACAGCTGATGAATGCTCCAGAGACCTCAGTTACTCGCAACTCGAAGAATGTTGCTTTTCGTAAGCTGCCGAAACGATCAACTGCGACTGACTCCGACGTGCAGCTGGAAATGGCAGGGATTGGAGCAGACTGCAGTGTCCGTAGGACTACGTAGAACTGCCAATCACCATGATATGAGACTAGAAGAGTCTCTCGTTTTGCACCCTTTTTCTTACGGGCTCATGGGCTGACCCTTGAATTCTCCCAAGCAGAGGCTGCTACCACTGACCACTCCTGAGCTGGTCAGCCACCCGGGGGACAGAAATGCGAAAATATGGGTTTTGGAGAATGTTTGACTGGTGGAAATCATGCTGGGCCAACTCACAATAACCCCAGAGGAGAATCGTTCGGTTGCTCCCCTACAGGAGTTGCGGAATGATTACTCTCTCATTCATGCGAATCAAATTTAATGTACTGAATAAAGTTCCTGAATGATTTCACAATGAACTATAAAATGAATACTTCCTTAAATTGCAGAAATTGATACTAGAGAGGGAATGAGAGAGAGAGAAAGATTTAGGTAGACATGGGAATCTGATTAGAGCAACATCTTACTGCCCCTTAAAAATGATGGAGTGCTGCCCGTGCCTGTCCACGAGGCTGTTTCTAGTGGACGGGAGTCCAGAGCGGAGCTGGAATGTGGCTCACTGCTCCAGAGCTGGCGGGTAAGAGATCGAGCCCGCTGCAGCGAGAAGACGCCGGAGACTTCGAGCTTCCCAAAGCTCTCCTCTACCTCCACGCCACACCAGGACTTGGCCAATTAACACACTTCATTGCCCTACTTTCGACTTCAAGTCACATTCTTCCCCGCTCTGATGATAAGCTCTCTTGTTCTACTCTCCTGCGAGTTACGTGAAGTTGGCCCGCCACTGAATATATCAAAAAATCAAGCAAAAAATCTCGAAATTAATGGTGCAACTCTTTTAATTTGAACAATTTGACCATTTGAGCAATGATTTTTCAAAGTGCTGAAATATTACCCCCCACCAAAACACAATAAACGCTCATTATCCCGCGAATATATGCAGTAGGAAAACTTACGCAGACTCAAATTGAAGCTCTTAATTTGAACACATCGATTCAATCATCAGAACTTATCTCTATTCACGCAAAATTGTTTAAACAGGCTGGAAGGAGTCCCCATGTATAAGGTATAGGCAGGTGCCGAGTGGTGGGGACCATGCGCACCATGCGTGCTCCTCCTTCGCTGCCTCTCCTCTGCCGGTCTATACCTTATACATGGGGACTTCTCCCAGTCTGTTTAAACAATTTTGCGTGATTAGTGATAAGTTCTGATGATTGAATCGATATGGTCAAATTAAGAGCTTCAAATTGACCCCCCGTGGGTTTTCCTACTGCATATATTCGCGGGGTAATGAGCGTTTATTGTGTTTTGGTGGGGGGTAATATTTCAGCACTTTGAAAATTCATTGCTCAAATGGTCAAATTGTTCAAATTAAAGGAGTTGCACCATTGAATTTGAGATTTTTTGCTTGATTTTTTGATATATTCATCTCAAAGTGGCGGGCCAACTTCACGTAACTTCTCCTGCGCTCTCTTTCTATTCTAATCCTCGCTTGAGTAATTCATGAGGAGGAAGTGGCAGGCATGGGGACATGCACAGATACTGAGGAGAGTATATCGTTAAACTCCCCTAACTTCAGTGCATCGACCATGCCAGCAGCCGGGATACATTACGCGGACCCGCCGGGCCCTTCCCCCCTCCAGCTGTAGATGAATGCTAGCTCACCAGGCCTGAGGGAAAAGAGAAAACCCCGACGGGTAACGTAACACCCCCCCCTCTTAATCTAGCCGATGTCCCCATCGCGTCGCTTGAGGCTAGTCTTATGCTAGAGAGTATGGGTTTTTCTCATCCAATCTATCCCTCCTTCCAGACAATGGCAGTATCCCGTCAAGATGGATACGGGTTGATGTAACAATCTTCGGATAATCTAACCATAACTCTACCAGCAGAGATGACCTGACTGTGGGATTCAATTCCAGTAAAATCGGCATAGTTGATTCAGCCAGGGTCGGGAGAAAGATCAGTGATGCGTCCGAGTTAAGACTTATCTAGGCGGGATGCAACTAATATTACCGGCTAATGGAGGTAAATGACTCTATTGAGTCGCGGGACCGTTTTAAATATAGAACGAGCTCTGGTTAGCTCCTGCGTGTGAATGCTTGGAAGACTGCTTGTGTGCGCGTTTTGGCCAATATCATTGAGAGCGAGTCCTTTCCTGAATGCAACATCTATTGATGCGGATTTTCCAGCGTGAGAAAGACGAGAGCCTCGGCATACCAGTCTTGGGTCGTGGTGACGAGGAGCCAAAGGACTCTGTGATGCTTTGTTTAATGTACTAGTTTTGAGTGATTGCCTGAGCTTTCAGTGACTGCTATTCTGACTTTAAATCGTGTGTTACGTGTGCAAACTTGACAGAGAATAGTTAGGCACGGAATGCTCTCATTGGTCTTCTCGTTGCCGCCTGAACGACGGTATCAACTGTACTATACCACACCCGTTATTTGGAATAATCCACTATTCACGCTAGTCTCCCGATGCTACCCATAGGACATGGACGTAACTTCATCGTTAGTTGTGGAACTAAGACCATTCGCGGTTGACTAATAGATTTAGCTGGTAGGTCTTGGGGCCCTATTGAAGTAAAATTTCGCGTAAATCGCACGCGTGGTGAGAATGATTTCGTGCGCATAAAATATATTGATTTTTGGTGCGGCCACCGTATCATAAGCTAGTTGGGAAAACAAGGTAAATATGGAATAGTTTCAATAAACTCTTTTGACTGCACTTATTTGGACAGGCGTAACGGTGCATGCTTACTCAAGAGTCAAGATATTCCTCATGGACACAGAGAAACAGTACCAACGTCTCCAGAAAACTCTACATGGTAGGAAAATTTCTCAGAGCAGAAATTGAACTTGAAGCTCAGGGATACTGAGGTAAGAATAGTCAGACAATTTATCATTCTCTCACCTTATACATATGAAGTATGGTGAAAGGAGTTTGTAACAAGCATGGACTGGTACAGCCACGTACAGCCGAGTACGAGCTGGTACAGCATAGAGTATAAAAGACGCATCCACTGTATAGCCAGTCAGACGACACACGACCGGTAAGCCATACATACGGCTCCCTGTCTCTCGTATCTCAATAACTAATAGAGTACTGAGACGCCGATCTCATTGTATACATCACACCTTCTCCACAACTACCACAGTTACCCTTAGTTGAGCGGGAAGACAAAATGTTTTTCTTATGTCAGGGTAAAACAACGAAGCAAGAGGAAGAGAGTATTTGTTCTGACTCTTCGGAGTGAATGGGGTTCAGTAGTAAGATTGTGGTGCAGAGTGAAGCGGTTAGCATACACTGAGGAAAATAAAAGGTGGAAAGAGCTCGAGACTCAAGCCGAATCTGCTTGACTCGTCAGCTTATTCGGTAGCTCCGCCCGCTCGGGGCATGCCTTCTACATATCATACGATTACTGCGAAACCACTCGATGAAATGATCTGAAAATGTGCATACTTCAATAGCACTGCTTCCATACTGTGGAAAATTTTTGTCAAGGAACAGCTCCAGAAAAATTAGAGAAATCAAAAGTTTTGCCTTCGTTATAGTGGATTCACAATAAAAGACACCATTTTCGACATGCGAGGAATTTTTTCAGTTGTTATTCATACCAAAACTCAAAGCGAGAAAGTTGTTCAGAATTGTCAGAACAATTTTAATCCTCATGGTCCAGATCTAATGATGCAATTGAAAAAAAGTTACAGGTGTTTTTGTAGTCGGCTCCTTAGCATCCGCCGAGTACAAGTCTGAGTCCACACCGCGTCGACAAACAATCTCAAGGAAATTCTCATGAATTTTTGAAGGTGAAACCTTCTTTACCGGCGCCTGGCGCTCTCGACCCGAGGAAAAATTTTGCTCGATGCGAACTGCGGAATCCGTGTGATTCCTACGGCGCGTAACTCATCAGCCGCGTAAACGCCGTGTTTACCGTGTGATCGCCGTGGATTGCTTGTCAGTGCGGTTCCCGGCATCTAGCTGGGTATAACAGCGTGAGCTGTGGTAGTGTCAGGTAGTGTTACGCTTATTAGGCCTGATGTGAATTTGTGATTGTGCTGCATGTAGCTATAGTTTATTTACTGCATGAAATATGAAATGGAGTGATCATCAATGTTTGAATGATCAGCCTTACACTGGATACATTAACAACTATATGTGAGAGAATATGTGTTCATGAGTGAATTGACAACAGATTGAGTCAAATCTTAACCAAAAGTGTCTGAAAGTGTCAGGTCACTCATGAGTGTGCACATCAGTTAACATCAATTCTGGACTGAATTGTCCAGTTCATTAGTTGAATGTTGGAATTTCTCATAGTCTTATCAAGAGTGTCACTCTAAATATTGCAAATAGTCTTCATGAGTGCGTAGCCAAAAGTTGCAAACTAGTAACCGTAACCTCACATCCAAAAGGAGAAAACTGAGACCTGCAGCTACTCAACTGTCTTGATTGTCTTGAATCAATTCTCTTGAACCAGTTTTGGGGTTTGGATGAAAGGTTACAGTAATTAGTTTGCCACTTTTGGCTGCGTACTTGTGTATGATGAGTTGTATGTTAGAATTCCTCATAGTCTTATCAAAAGTGTCATCATGATGAATGTATTCTAACTGTTGTATAGTCTACTAGAGTACGCAGCAAGAAGTTGCAAACTAGTCAACGTTATCTCAACTCCAAAAGAAAGAAACTGAGGTTCGGCATCTCAATTGTCGCAAACCAGTTTAAACAAGTTTTTGGGTTTGGATGAGAGGTTACAGTAATTGGTTTTCCACTGTTGTCTACATACTTATGTGTGATGAGTTGAATGTTGGAATTCAGCATAGTCTTATCAAAAGTGTCTTCAAAATGTTGAAAATAGTCTACATGAGTGCGCAGCCACAAGTAGCAAACTAGTAACCGTTGCCTCTCACCGAAAAGGAGAAAACTGAGACCCGGCTACTTAATTGCCTTAACCAGTTTTTGGGTTTGGATGAGGGGTTATGGTAATTAGTTTGCCACTTTTGACTGCGTACTTGTGTATATATGAGCTGAATGTTGGAATTCCTAATATTGGTCTTTTCAAAAGTGTCATTAAGATGAGTGTCATCTGAATGTTCAGGATAGCCTACGTAAGTACGTAGCCAAAAGTTGCATACTAGTAACTGTTCTCTTAGATCCAAAAGAAGAAAACTGAGACTCGACTTCTCAATTTCCTTGAACTAGTCTCTTGATTCAGATGAGGGATTATGGTGATTAGTTTGCCAATTTTGGCTGTGTACTTATGTAAACTGTATTTGACAATTGAAATACATCAAGATGAGAAATTTGCCAATATTCTACAAATAAAATTCAGAACATTCTGAACTTGGACAATACATTCAAATTTTCAATCTAAGAACTATTTCATAATCTTCAGTCTAACTTTAGGCAATGGAAATATAGCAAGATCAATCACTCAACCAGACTATCAGCCAGTGGAGGCATCCCCTTCACTTGAGGATGTGGAACATCCTATCACATTATTACTGGATACATTTTATTTGAAAATAAGAAAATAAGAGAGATCTCAACCTGCGGTTAAGTGGTTTCACCTTCCTACGTACGTGGTCGCCACGCACATCATTTTTCTTATCGCATCAATCAATCTAACCCTCGAAGATTAACATGGTTCTGACAATTCTAAACAACTTTTTCGCTGTGACTTTTTGTATGGATGAAAACTGAAAAAATTCCTCGCATGTCGAAAATTATGCCTTTTATTGTAAATCCACAATAACGAGTGTAAATCTTTTGATTTTTCTAATACTCCTGAAGCTGTTTTTTGACAAAAATTTTCTTCAGTGTGGAAGCAGTGCTATCCAAGTATCCACACACGAATTTTCAGATCATTTCATCAAGTAGTTTCGCAGTAGTCGTATGATATGTACAAGGCATGCCCCCGGGCGGGCGGAGCTACCGAATACCTGACGACTCAAGCAGATTCTGCTTGAGTTTCGTCTCAGTAAGTATGAAGCGAGTATTAGGAACCTCAAATACTAAGGTGTACAACTAGCCGTTCCACTTGTGGAGATTCTAACGTGAAATATCGATAGTTAAGAACGGCACCATGAAATGAATATCCTCCATCACACAAACAAGCTCAAGATGGCTTGCGATGGAGAGAATCAGAATTATTATAGTCTTTGTGTGCCTTTCTTTCTGCTATTGCATATGCTAGGGGAGGTTCTGTGAGGAGTGGAATCTGTTCCCATAAACTATGATCCCAAGTTTTCTATAAGAATCGAAGGCTTATTTCATTCAAGGCAGGCAATGTAACAAGAGATACTAAAGTCAGAAGTTGGAAGAGTGGAGTTTCATTTGTATCAGAGCAACTGAGTCCAGAGGAATTCCTCAGGATCTCTCCAAATCTGATGTACATAAATGACACGCAGTTCCAGTTCCAAAGAATCATTCAAATGAACCACGTATGTCATACTTAAAGCGTAGCCATAAAGTTTCCAGCCATCCTTGATAACTGTTCGTCAATTGTAGAAAATTAGATGAAGCTGATTCCGTCCTTTTCGCATATCCGATACGAAGGTCTATGCCCTAGTCCATCCCCGAAGTTGTTAGCAATCCATGTTGCGAGACAAATGTTTCCCAATTGATAAGTCCAACGGTCTCCTAGAAGAATGTAATGCAATCATTCCTAAATTTTCTGGAAATCTTAACGCGGAGGTGAGTTTATGGTCAACAATATGGGGTTCAAGATGATTGGAACTGGCACCGATGGCAGGACTTGATCAACCCGGTTATTCGGCTGTCAGCTGAACCCGGCTGAAAATGATCGGGCGACTGTCGCCCCACAGTCGCGCCACCGGCCGCGCGACATTCGCGCCACTGATCGGGCGACCAGCGCGCGATGCTAGCATTGCGCGACGGTCGCGCGACATAGCTGTGGTATAGCAAGCCGCATACACTGCTGTAGTGCTGTACTGCTGTAATAGAATAACGCACCTTTTCGACTCCAGAGCCAGGCTGGGCCCAACAGGGGCCAGGTTCAGTAGGCCCTTTTTCCGATTCATGAGGTTTTCAAAGTCTATGAAGAAACGAGTTTTATGGGGTGATAGATCATGGTTCAGAGGTTAGAAAAAGCGAGTGTCCGGGAAAAAGGCCTAAGCGCCATTAGGCCCTTCTTCCATGCACCCCCTCAATTGCATTCAAAGTACAAAAAAAAAACGAGAATTGAATCGGATAGAAATTTGATAGAAACTGTTAACATCAGAACGGATCAGACCGTTTGGGATACAAGCAAAATACTTGAAAATAAATGGAGTGAAATAAAACCTTCTCACACATCTGAACACTTTCAGCGGAGTAGTGAGATTCAAACAGCCCTAGACAAAATCAGTCCACTTGAGTGCCCCACGGACCCAGGTTTTCTGCCGCATTGCGTCGCAAACGAAGTTCTCGAGACACCATTCAATTTTTCTGGATTCAATCATGCATTAAGTACTGAAAAATCAAAATCAAGCCCTGGTATCGATTGAATAGATTATGGAGTGTTGCAGAGAATCCCTATGAAGTACAAGCTAAATCTGCTTGATATTTTCAACGGTTCGTATTCGAGTGGTACCTATCTAGATCTATGGAAAAAGACCTTCGTACAATTTATTGACAAAAGCGGTGGCGAAAGCGTTCGACCCATTGCACTCACATCATGCATGTGCCAATTATTTGAAACTCTAGTAAGGAATGAGTTACAATACTTTGTTGAGACAAACAGTTTTTTCCCGAAAGGCAGGTTCCGCAAAGGACAAAGCACTAGTGAAAATTTGAACCATTCAACTTTGCAAATTCAAGAGTCTTTTTCTGAGAGAAAAGACTTGTAAGCAGCTTTTTTGGACGTCGAGTGTGCCTTTGATAATGTCAACGTTGGAATTTTGATTCAGAGATTCGCTGATATCGGTTGCCTTCTAAGCCTCATGAATTCGTTGAATTTCCAACATATGAGACGATACTTCACACTTAAGATACAAATTCGCCTCCCAGAGTAGCACGTAAGGGTGTACTTCAAGGGGGAGTGTTGAGCCTTGTTTTATTTTGTATTCATATAGCATCTATTCTAGAGAATGAGCCAAAAAGCGTCAAAGCGTCTCCATTCGCAGATGACGTGTTTCTCAAAATTTGTGTGAAATTGGCCTTGATATTAATCTCATCAAATCAGTATATATCGTTTTTAGTCGATACACCATCAACGAGGGTGTAGACGAAATTACAATTGGTGATGAACTAATCTCAAATAGTACTCCTGTGAACTTTCTAGGCCTCCATTTTGATTCAAAACTCACGTTAAAACGTCAGATAGATGAAGTTCATAGGAAATGCTTTCGATCCTTGAATATGATCAAATTCAGTCGAGGAACTTGGTGGGGAATGAGCCCAGGAATTTTGCTGATGGTGTACAAGAGTTTTGTACGCTCTATCATGGATTACGGTAGCTTCGTCCACATTCCAACCCAAAAAGCATGGATTAGAAAATTAGAGAAAATACAATACGCAGCTCCAAGATTGTGCCTCGACTTTAGGAACTCGACACCTACTAACGTTCTGCTTGCTGAGTCCAAGCTACCCTCCGTACTTGACAGAACCACCTTTCTATATCATTGTAGTCTGCAGAAGATCCTCTCGAATCGAAATTTGAATCGTGCTTTTTCAATATAGAATTTGATGAAACGGATAAAGAAAGACCAAGCATCGAATCGATGTACACGTCTTATCGTGATGGGCTTGAAAGATGTTTTTGAATTCAAAAATCATATCCATGCAGCTAAAAATCATTCTCTGTATACAATAGAGTATCTCACGCTTATCTGCAAATTGAATCTCTACACAGACCTCTCCTAAATCCAGGGTATAAATTTCAACGGAACGATTTGCGAATCACTTGACAAATACAATGGTGTAGATGTATGCACAGATGGTAGCAAATCACTTGACTCTGTATCAGTGGGGTGTGCCTGTATTTGTCCTGCTTCAAACAACATTGAAACTTGTAGCTTAATAAATTTCGCATCAGTCTACACGGCGGAGCTATTTGCCATACTCAGAGCTATTGAGCTAGCTTTGAAGCAGCCATATAGAAATTATTTGATTTTTAGCGACTCCCTAAGTGCGCTGATATCCTTAAAGCATGTCAAAATGGATATAAAAATTAACCGGTATGTTCTTGAGATGAGAAGATTGGTACAGTTTTCTTATGAAAAAATTCTCAATGCCAGTGAGATCAGATTCTTCTGAATACCAGCGCATAAGGGCATTGCAGGCAATGAAATTGCAGATGCTTGAGCTAAGGAAGCATCGAAATTGGAAGCAACAGCTTTTGTTGAAATTCCCTCCACAGATTTCATACAGTCTGCTGGAGATCGATCATATTGTAGCACCCGTGAATCACTCATTAAAGACAGTCATTTCAAAGAGGAAGAATACTCCAAACAATTTCGTAACGCGCCTGCTGAACCTTGGTTCGCAGGGAAATGTCTTGCGGGAGAAATAATAAGTCCAATAAACAGTCGCTGCTCAGATCACTATTCGCTCAATGTTTCTCAAGCCCGCATCAATATACTGAACAGTCCGGAATGCGAATGTGGTGATCCGTCCCAGGATCTCAACAATGTCTTGTGCTAATGTCCACTGTATGATACGCAACGTGCCAAGCTTGTGTCAGATCTGGCTCTTCAGAAAATCTATCTATCGCTTCATATGAATAGCTTACTCGCCAACCCTACAACGGATATATGTAATTCTCTGCACAAATTCCTCGGAAATTGGAATCTGAGAATATGAATGAAACCACTACGTGGTGTACACCATAGATATAGATACAGATAGCTTCAGTAAATAGTTTTAAGCACCTTAGTTATAGAAATGTTGTATAATTGATGTAGATGAGTAGAGAGCAAAATAATCTCATGAGAGATTGGGATTGCATAGATGAAAGAGAAAAATGCATGAATAAATGAAATATACTAATTACGAACAAACCCGGCTTGATTGCTGGCAGTCGACTCGGCGGAAAACGATGATCATTTGACATCGATTTGAACGGGCTCCCAGAACATCCTCAATCTCAGTCGGCTCTCAAAGAAGGATCAGAGCTCTCAAAATTGTTCTGTTTTCATGAAAGTTATTTTCTTAATGTCGTATATCGTTTCTCTGAGCTGAAAGATATTAATCTGACACATGCGTGTTCCCCACTTGAGGACCTTACGCTAGTGCTACCTCCATGAAGAACTTTCACGAGCGAACTGATTCTACGGTCAAAAAATTACGTTACACGGCACACATATGGATGATGATATTCAAGATACTTTTGCATAATCCTGTGTTTGAGTACTTCTGAGCAGAGCTATGATTTTTCCGTAAATTCGAAGTGCCATGAGCTCTTATGGAGTGGCTAAGAGAAATGCTTACAGCTCAGGAATTGACGATGAGATTTCGACGGGGCTACGCATAAGTAAACTAGAGCTTCCAAGAATTGCATAGCATTTCCCAGAACAACAAATCGATACCTGCGGGTTTGGTTTTGTGTCCGCTCTTCCCGCGAAATTGGGCGTCACGCGTCGTCTGCTGTGTGCATCAAGTATATCTGTCTGAGGCGACTCTTTGCGTTGAATTCGATCGGAATACGCCGCGACTCACGGAATCAATTGTGAAGGTCCATAATCGACGAGCAAGAATCGGTGCTCTTCATACTATGAATGATTTCCTATTACTGCACCGCTATTATTGCGTTGTACCTATAAGTACGAACCAAACACTGTGAAGAAAAAATACAGATTCGGATCGGTGTTGAGCAGCTCTCCTAGGATTTCTGCGCGCGTGCACTGAGTACTTGATGGAATGATTTTGATTGTATCCATACCGGTCTACCTACATATTTACATCATTATGAAATATCGCTGATCACATCTGGGAAATCTAAAAGGAGATGATGAGTAAATCACACCAACAGGGGAGGTGACTGAAAGAAGTGGAGAGATTGGGTTATCATTAGGGGTGGAAGGTCCTAAACGAGGTTTTTTCGCGAGTCTGTGCTCAAGTCTTGGCCGGACGGAGAAATGTCCCCCACAAGAGTTGTAGCGATTTAGGAAACGAAGAGATTGAACCGAAGTACGATAATCCAGGATTATCAGAACGGACAGAAGTCGAGTCGAGAGTCACAGTCCGTATTCCGTGGGAGAGCGGGGGAGGGCGAGCGTTCGGGCGTTGATGTCGCACAGCGAGAAATCGAGACGAAGTCTTGGTATTCGAAGCCTATGCTCTTCGAAAGCTGCTAGCAACGAAGACTCTGTTTTGATTTCCTGCTGTGCGCCAGTAGCTTGCGCAAATATACAGCTGCTCGCCTACTCTCGATCCGTCTTGCCTCAACCGCCTGGCTACCTGTCACCTGCAACCCGCGCTATCTACCTGGAGGAGGAATGGTCATCTATGAGCATTTTCGTATCTGGTATTCAAATTTCAGATAGCGAGAAGGGAGATAAAGAATCAGACGTCTCAATTCTACTAACCAAATGATCCATAAAGAAACTTGGATTCACTCAGCGCGAGTCCTACATTGCGAGAGATGTGTGAGGCTCGGTGGCATCCAAGGAAAAGAGCGAGTGAGGTGGAGAAAGCCCGCCACTTCGCGCAGGGCCGGGGCTGGTGATTTTCTTGGAGGTCATATGTAGATGATTTGAATATCATTCGAGGATTTTGAGCTTGGGCTCACTACGAGGCAAAACCTTCCTCTTCTCTCGTACGGGCCTCGGACCGTCGGATTTTGGAGAGGCGCTCCAAAGGCACACAACAGTATTTGCCAGTATGTGACGGGTACTGAACAACTACGTGACGGATTCTGGAGCCCTCGCTCAGCGAGCCGCGTGGCAGTAAATGCGTGTATGAGCCAAGTACGGATCGAGTACGTGACGGACTCTGAGAGAGGGTCAGGGGGCACCACGAGGCGTTAGTTGCCAGAACGTAACAGGTACGGGACGAGTATGTGACGGACTCCGTGAGCGCAGCTGGTCTAATTCAACGTACCTTGAATGATGGTGTGTCCTCCTACGTAATTATCACGTAGTGAATATGTGATGACACCAACGTACGCAAAAAATCAGTGAAGTGCTGTAACGGCCGGCATCCTCAGAGGATTGATACAACGCAAATCAGTACAGCCTCTCAAAATTCTCCAGCGAGAGTTTTCATTCAGATTCCGAGTGAACTTGCGTTCCATTCGGATGAAAGAGGATGGCTCAAAGTAATCCTACCCTACTCGGACCCCGAGCGACATTCCTCTCCAGATGGAAGAGTGAGATGCTACAATCAATTGCGAGGTGATTTTTTGCCGCTCATTTGTTACTGCTGAATCAATGTGTATAAATATTGGAGAAGATACTGGGAGGTGTTCTGCCAGTATTTATTCAGAGGTTGAGTGGAAAAATGCCAATATCCTCGCGTGTAAGTTCCAAACAACCGCCTAATGTTATACATTGTCAATGAGTTCATGATCCTTGTTGATATATGAGCAATGCTTTCTCACCAAGAAATTTTGGTTCTCTTTTCGGAATTCTTTCCCTCGACCTTGTTTCCATATTTTCTTAGTTGACACGCATAGAGTTACAGAGTGCATCGTCCCGACAAAAAACCATTGAAATTATAGCTGTCATCAGCAGCAGTACACCAGTGAAGGAGCAGCCTGATTTAAAAGAAGACAACCTCGATTCAAATCTTCGTAATTATCTCATCACACGAACCATCGAATTGAATATGTCAGCGTAAGTGTAGTCGATGCCTGTTGTCCCCCAACCACAGGATGATCAATAATTCATCATCATAACATATCATTATACGGGGAAGAATAGTTTTTGGATATACAAACTTGATGATTCGTATTTGTAAATGAATGTAGGATCAAAAAGTGGTTAGCAAGTATTTGAAACATGACAACTTGCACCTACAGAATCGAAGAAGGAAGTCGGATGGGTTTTCACGAACATGATATCACTAGCGTAGTTAAGGGAAGGGTATATAGAGGTATGTCTGTGTACATTCATGAAATTCTTACCTCCACTTCAAAAAGAAATCCTTACCTTCAGATTGATCTCGTTCTTACCGCAAGTTGCGACAAATGTAAGATGAGAATCTTCATAATGAGCAAGCGCTTCGTCTGAAGCGGGATTTGATCTTACAGCGAGCATCATTTGTTGCTGTACTGCAGAACTCTCAGGCTCACCGATGCATGTTGTTTATAGTAGGTTATATTATACTCCTTTTGCGAGAGATAGAAAATGATTTCATATACTTTTTAAACCTCTCATAAGTCCATGATTTGGATTTCGACGATTCGCAAACACACAAGAATCACAATCATATACAAAATTATTTGTCGGGCGGTTGAATATTCAACCTTGAACAGTTTCACATGTGTTCACATAGCTTGTGCAGCAGAAGATGTGTAAGACAAAACTCGCCTGATCCTTAGACGATGAACCTACATTGAAGTCGAGTACTCTCGACATCGTCGTATCACCTAACATGAAGAAAAAAGCTGTTTTTTCATCTGGCGGTCAGATTTGAACAAATGTAAGATGCAATGGTAAGATACTACGCAATCTGAGAGTGAAAATTTCTTTTTTGGTGTTCTTAGTCACTTTGGAGCTCATTTTAATAAGAAATTCGGAGAAAATTTTCACTAATAGTTTTACAAATTTACTGTACATTAATGGAATTTTCAAACGAATCACCTCTAGAGGTGAATTCCACCTCTATCTCGAAGTAAAATAGTACATTTCGATACAAGGGTGTGAAAACTTCCTTCGCGTTCGAGTGATACGTTTCCAGCCCGAACCGCAGGTGAGGGTCAGAATCATCACGATGACGCGAGAAATAGATTTTGCACCCTATATCGAACCATACCTCCTAATGAACTGTGAGTTAGAGTCAGCAAACTGTACGCAAAGTACACTTGTAGGTACAGTGTATCGGAAATTAGCCTCTCGACCCTTCGAATACAGTCAAGCTTAGATACGTTCATCAATAGAGTATGCGTAAACCTTTACTTTTCGTATTTAGATGTATCCACTGCTTTTTTGAGGTTATTTTCGACATTCTGGATATGTGAGCTGTAAAAATGGCCGATTCACCACCATCACGAGATACATTTATGATGAATTCCACGCCAAAGCGACCTACGGAAAGGGGTCATCTCTCAGATTCTTTTTTAACCTTTTACATTCGATTCTATGGCCCAAAATAGGAACTTCGGACCACCTATGGACCCAAAAAAAATTTCTCCTCTCCATTGCACGCACATCCGTCAACAGACCGAAAATTTATCGTGTAAAAATCGATGCTCGTTTATTCACGAAAATGGGATTATTTCGAGTTTTTGAATAGCTGTCGATTTGCGGGTTGCGGCATCTGAAAGGGCATCAAAAAACCTATCGAAAACGTTGTCGGAAATTCCTTCTCTGTGATTTGGAGGCCTCCTGGAGGCAAAAGAGTGTTTTCACTAAAATGTTGATTTCTCAAAAAGCCATTTTTCTTATCTTTTTGAAATCATATATTTGATGTAAAATTTTGCGTTCTTTAGAAAAAAATGGGTTTCAGAGAAGTTTGGGATGATCCGAGTGACTCATGAGCCATTTTTTGAAAATTCGATTTTTTCGGTTTCAGAAAAAGGCGATTTTCTGCGCATGCGCACAAACGTAGACTTTCGGGACCACTTTCAATGGAAAGCTGACAAAATTTCCTATGAAATGACAACCCGCAAAGTTGAAATTCATGCACCGAAACGCGATCTGCAAGGATTAATCATGTCGAATCAAAATCACATGAAAATTCAGCCCATTAACGCCTTCGTGACGCCTGCTGAGATGACACATTCACGGGATCTTCTCGGGACTCAATTTTGAGTACGAAATGGACCTGAAAAAAAATTCGGACCACATGGTTTCAACGTAAAATTGTATGAACTTTCAAAATATGCGATGAAAAATCCCGTTTGAGGCGAACCCGAGGTGCTACATTCAATTTTTCGCAATTTTGAATGTGAAATATCGTATTTTCTGGAAAAAAAATTGAATGTAGCGCCTCGGGTTCGCCTCAAACGGGATTTTTCATCGCATATTCTGAAAGTTCATACAATTTCACGTTGAAACCATGTGGTCCGAATTTTTTTCAGGTCAATTTCGTACTCAAAATTGAGTCCCGAGAAGATCTCGTGAACGTGTCATCTCAGCAGGCGCCACAAAGGCGTTAATGGGCTGAATTTTCATGTGATTTTGATTCGACACGATTAATCCTTGCAGATCGCGTTTCAATGCATGAACTTCAACTTTGCGGGTAGTCATTTTATAGGAAATTTTGTTAGCTTTCCATTGAAAGTGGTCCCGAAAGTCTACGTTTGTGCGCATGCGCAGAAAATCGCCTTTTTCTGAAACGGAAAAAATCGAATTTTCAAAAAATGGCTCATGAGTCACTTGGATCATCCCAAACTTCTCTGAAACCCATTTTTTTCGAAAGAACGTAAAATTTCACGTCAAATATATGATTTAAAAAAAATAAAAAGGATGGCTTTTTGAGAAATCAACATTTTAGTGAAAAACACTCTTTTGCCTCCAGGAGGCCTCCAAATCACAGAGAAGGAATTTCCGACAACGTTTTCGATAGGTTTTTTGATGCCCTTTCAGATGCCGCCGCAACCCGCAAATCGACAGCTATTCAAAAACTCGAAATATTCCCATTTTCGTGAATAAAAGAGCATCGATTTTTACACGATAAATTTTCGGTCTGTTGACGGATGTGCGTGCAATAGAAAGGAGAAATTTTTTTTGGGCCCCATCGGTGGTCCGAAGTTCCTATTTTGGGCCATAGAATCGAATGTAAAAGGTTAAAAAAGAATCTGAGAGATGACCCCTTTTCGTAGGTCGCTTTGGCGTGGAATTCATCTTATAGGTATTCTCACAATATATGTGATATGAGCTCTGAAATCTTTTTATAATTAAGAAATCTTCGAAATGTACATACTGCTGTATACTCTTTCTTCACTCATCAAAATCAGAGTCTTTAATGAGGAAGTCCTGTTGTTTTCTCTCCTGTTCTTTTCTCCAGATGAAATTAAATAATGACTCTATATTTTTCACTACAAGTGGACTCTTAATTTCCCACACTTTTATGAAATCCTTTATTTATTTCAATGAAATCTATCCTTTTTTCTCGAGGTGGGAGGATGTTTATGTAGCACCGATCAAACAATGTCCGCGACAGAACACATACATTCACGCACACATTAGCTAAGCCGTCAAGTGGCATTAGATGCTTAACCGGCAGTAGAACCGACTGCAGTATATATATATATATATATATATATAGACATTCAGCCGCTCGGCTATAGGCCTCCCGCTCTGCTCCGGTTCAGTCAGTCTTCTTTTGGATCGCGAACAGTACGCACACTCTCCACCACCTCGAGCATATATCATATTGCTCAATATACATAGTTTTGCGAACAGTTCAATTAAACCTCTCCTCTAGTTCATTCTGTATTCACCTGAATCCAACCCCGCATATAAACAAACACAATGAATCCGCGGGCGAAATCCTGTCCGTCCGGATCCCTCCAAGCAGGGCTGCCAACTCAGCGGGTTAAAATATGAGTTTGGATTATGGGAGTGGGATAGACTTTGTGTGTCGCGTGTTTCTCACCTCTTTCGACCGGTTCACACATATGTAGACTCATGTTTGAGTCGGCTCTGTGAGCTGAGTTTTGGAGTTTCACTGAAAGTTCTTACGCAATCCTTTTCTTTGGTCCGAATTGATGAATATCACATTCTTTCCATATTATAACCTGATGGTGACTTGCTCTCTCGTGCGAATCAATCACATCGGAAAATTTGTTCCTCAAAAGAAGCCAAAAATCATTCTCACTACTTGGGGACGAGGTTTGAAAATCTAATCAGAAGATCATCATGTATTTCTGAGGCAAAAGAAACTATTCATTGATTCCAGATAAGATAACCCGGTCAAAATAGAAAAAAAAATGGATTTTCTTGGCTCTGACATATATGGTTCTAGAGACAAAATGAGAAGACACATATTTTCTTGTTTTGCCTCAAACCATTTCCTTCTCAAATGCCACTATATTTTCGTTTCAAGCCTAAGAATCAAGTTTCATTAAAAATATTGCTTAAAGTTAAAAAACTCATTGATGTCTCCCAATCTTTCGCTAAATCTTATTTAGTATGATCAAGTACACTATAGTACATGAGAGAACACAAGAATAACCTGAGAATATTTTGTGGCCTCCTCAAATTTCAGTATTTCGTGAAAAACGCTCGAAACCCATTTTCTCAAAAACATCATCTTCAAAGTCGATGAAAAATTATTTGGTACTACTCTGAAACAAAACAAATATAGAAAATTTGGTCTGGTTGGTCCTACTTCCTTCAAAGTAGACATATGGAGCATTATGTGGGAAAACATTACAATATTATTATTTTTCAGCGGTGCTGTATGAACAAGTATTCATGATGGAACTAAAAGTCAGGAACTTGAAATCTTACTCCCTCTAGACAGACGGAAGAATGTAGTCGGGTACCGAGAGACTAAATTCACGCGAAATTCCTATGAAATAGTTACACGCACGAACACCTTCACAGAGTGTCGCGCACTATTCGCTTGAACTTTCAAGCTCATTTAGTACGGTTCGGACAGTGCCGAAAGAAAGCACTTGCTCCTTCAAATATTTGCGATGGAAGTACTAAAAGAGAGCAGTTTTCCAATCGGTGTGGAAAGTCCGAATTTTCCGGGCAAGTACCGGAAAGCAGTTTACGGATAGAGAAAGAAATATTCCTCTGGAATTGGACGGTCTTGCTCCGAATGTACAGTCTTTGTATCCGGACAAAATTGTGAGACATGTGTGCGGGAATTGTTACGATCGTTTTATTATTCTTCACACGAAAATTCAGTTGAATGTTGAGTAATGACAGTGATTGTGTTTTTGATGACTATGATCTTGAAGAAAATGTGCCTTCTTTCAATGACGCCGACAAAAGCTCTGATAATGAGCTCGATCGAGAGAGTATGCGCGACGAAATGAATAAAGTAATAGCTAAGTTCAACGCGGTAGTTTCACCTTTGAGAGTTCCTTCTCGATAGTTGAATGTTCCCGCAGAACAATACGTGGCAAGAAAAAGGAAGGAAATTTTCGATAGTTACGCTAAGCAGACCAATGGAAAAATTTGTGAAATTTATGACGTATCTCTAGAAGAAATTGAATGAGAGCCATGTGGAGGATAGATGAGTAATTTTCAGGAAGCACTCACGAATTGCACAAACGAATCAGAGCAGATCCGCCTACTCACCCTGCTGACCAATAGCTTCAGCATGACGAAAATTCTACAAGAATTTCCCGCATTGACCGAGTATGTTGTCAAGGAGACTAGAAAACTGAAACGTTCTACTGCCGGTTGAGCATCTCATGCCCCTTGACGGCTTAGCTAATGTGTGCGTGAATGTATGTGTGCTGTCGCGGACATTGTTTGATCGGTGCTACATAAACATCCTCCCACCTCGAAGAAAAGGATAGATTTCATTGAAATAAACAAAGGATTCCATAAAAGTGTGGAAAATTAAGAGTTTACTTGTAGTGAAAAATATAGAGTCATTATTTAATTTCATCTGGGGGAAATAATCCAAACTGTTCACTGATTTTAAGGAAAAGAAAAAAAAATGAAAAATTCATAGATTCTAATCAACACTGCACAGATCACTCTTCATCTTTACTTTGTGGGCGAAATAATTTCACCAACTTCACAATCGGTCGATCCAGGATGGTGGTAGCTGTGCGCACCTGCACTACTCGAACAATCCCATCTTTTCCAGGGAGAGTCTTGATTTTTCGGCCCAGTGGCCATCTGGATGGTGGCGTTATTTCGTTTCTGACTAAAACCAGGTCACCTTCAGCAAAGTTAGGTTGTACTGAGGTCCACTTATTTCGTTTATGGAGCGTATGGAGATACTGGTGCGACCAACGTTCCCAAAGTTGTTGGACCATTTGTGTGATGATTTTCCAGTACCGTAGAGGTGACACTTTGTCATAGGTAACTTTGTCCTTGACTATTAGTAGGGATGGCTCTCCTATCAGAAAATGGGCAGGTGTGAGAGCCTCTAGATCAGAAGGGTCATTGCTGAGGGGCATGAGAGGCCGAGAGTTGAGGCATGCCTCCACTTGATTAAGGACTGTTGTGAATTCCTCAAAGATGAGTATTGTTTCTCCCACTACCCACCTTAGGTGATGTTTCACTGCCTTAACCCCCGCTTCCCAAATTCCTCCAAAATGTGGGGCGGATGGTGGATTAAAACGCCATTTTGTCCCACAATTGCTAAGGGATTGGGAAATGAAATTGGAGTAGGGTGACTTTTTGGTGAACATTTTTCTAAGTTCGGCATCTGCTCCTACCAAATTCTGACTTTGATCATTTATGAGAAGCTCACAAAGCCCTCGTCTTGCCGTGAATCTGTCGAACGCGGCTAGATACGATTCTGTAGTGTGATCGGAGACAGCTTCAAGGTGAATTGCTTTTGTGCAAAGACAAATGAAAATAATGAAATAACCTTTGTAGGAAATTTGTCCGCGAATGCGTAAAGCTAGCAACTTGAATGGACCTGCGTAATCTACACCTGATTTCTTAAATGGACGCGTAGGCAGTACCCGTTCTTGAGGTAGAGCTGCCATCATTTGATACTGCGGAGTAGCTCTGTACCTTTGACAACTGGTGCAATTATCAATAATAACTTTCACTGCACTTTTCCCTCGAATAATCCAGAACATTTGTCTGCTAGTAGATAGAGTCAGTTGAGTACCACCGTGCAACGTGATGTGATGAAAATATCGAATCAAGAGCTCCGTCAGAGTAGATTTTGTAGGTAAGATAACGGGAAATTTCTCATCGTCACATAGATCTGAATCTTTGATTCTGCTACCTACTCCCAACAAATCGTCCTTTAGCACGGGGTTCAAAGATTTTAAGGCATTTGCTTTAGGTAGGATTCTACCTTTTTGTAGCATTTTATATTCAAATGGAAAATAAGCTAACTGGGTAAGATAGCTCATGACAAGTTTAGCGTGGCGAATTTCACTGCTGTCTATGAGCTGATCTGAACGAACAGGAAACTTGCTAATAACGCATGAAACTTGGTCGTTGAGAGACGTTCTATTCACGTTTCTTGAAATAAATCTCATAATATATACAGTGATTCTAATCAGTTTGGTGAAAGAAGAGTACCGTTTCATTATTGCATCACTGGGGTGCTCTCACCACAGAATAGTCTGGAGGTGTTGATCCTCTGGATGGACGCCAATTTGTAAAAACATTTGTTTTATATCCGCCACAAAAGCATGAGGATACTTATGCCATTGGGTACATAAATCAACTAATTCAGGTAGCAAATTCGGACCTGAATAGAGATAGTCATTGAGTGAGTTACCCTTATCAGTGATCATTGAAGCATTGAAAACTGTTCTCACTCGAGTTGTCGAGCTATTCTCTTTGATAACTCCGTGATGAGGTAAAAAATAGAATTGATCATCAGAGATACTGGTAGTGGATATTGGGCGCACGAAACCTTGCGATAAGTGATCTCGCATTGATTTGACATACGCGTTCTTGAATTCAGGATTCTTTGCAAACTTCTTCTCCAGACTTAGAAAAACTCGAAGTGCTTTGGAGTAAGAATCTCCTAGAATACCTGACCCTGGAAAGTTGGGTTTCCGTGGAAGTTTGACGATATATTTGCCGGTTTCTGTGTGACTCACATTATTATTGTAATGTTCAACACATTTTTGTTCATCATCCGACAAGAAACGTTCCTTTGGAATCTCCTCGTGATCGAAAAACGAACGGAGAGTTTCATTGAGTTGAGAATCAGTGTCATTAAGACACAAATTTATTTTTGGTCGCGACGATTTTTGAGACATCGAAGAACCAGACACTATCCAGCCGAAATGCGATTTCATGGCTATAGGAGCATCGCCCTTTCGGATCTTACGTAAACCTTGTTGTATGATTTGTGCGTGGATCTGAGCACTAAGTAACATATCAACAACACCAGGTTCATTAAAATTAGGGTCTGCTAAGCGCAGCTTCTTCAAATGTTTCCAATCCCCATTGAATAGAGAGTTGGGTTGATATTGGGTAACCTTAGGAATCACGTAAGCTGACACTATGAATTTTTTATCGGAAGTAAAGCGAGGTCGTATAGTCACCTCCACTACTTTTTGACATACAGGGCCACTTTTACCGCCAACTGTCGTAGTAGGTACCATAACGGGTTTTTTCTTCAACCGAGGTAATTGGCATAAGCCTTCTGAAATAAATGAAGATTGTGCGCACTGATCCACAATTGCCCGTATTTCGTGTGACGAACCAAATGTAGATTCAGCTAAGATTCGAGCAGTTGCTATGAAAATCTCCCCATCATTGTCATCTTTATTAACAATGTTATTGACGTGGTTCGATTCTAATTGTAACATAGATGCTGCATTGTTGGGCGGGCGTATTTGATTCGGAAAGTTGATCAGCGGTATTCGGAATACTGGGCTCACCACTTTCATCAATAGTCGTATGATGTTTTCCATCACAAACCGCACAGCGTTTGTCACTAGGACACTCCGGCAAGAGATGGTCGGAAGAAAAGCAATTGAAACATCTCTTGAGTGAGGTTATATATCTTTTTCTCTCAGGCACAGATTTTGCCTTGAAGGTATTACAAAAGGTGAAAAAATGAGGACCCTCGCAAATCATGCACACGGGTCGCTCACGTCCAGGCTTTGATTTATCTTTTAGATTCACGTGGACAGCTTTTGAATCTTTGGGTTTAGTATCCTGAATCTTGTTTCGATTCTTTAAATCAGAGGTGGCACTAGATCTGGGTTTTTCTCTGTCTGCTCAGTTGCTTCCTTAGCACTCTCAAATTGAGCGTGAGCCAGTCTCTGAGTTTCGAGAAAATCATCGAGCATTTTGTAGCTAGGACATTGCTTCGGATTTTCTGATTGTGCGACATGAGATTCCCAATCTTTTTGAAATGCAGGAGTAAGACGCATCACTACTAGAAAAACGACCACGGGGTCCCAAGTATCGATTTGACAGTTCAATGATTTCAAAGCTTTCAAAACATTGTTCACTCCGTTGCGAAGACGACTGATCTCTGAAGCGGTATCAGCTCCCATTTTATTCATGGACATGAATTTTGAAAGTAATTTAGAGACTAATAAGCGATTATTGCTGTAGTACTCTTTGACGCTTTCCCAGGCCGAATCAAAGTTTTCGCCAGAGGAAGCGCTTTCTTCAAGGAGTTTTGCGGCTTCTCCTTTAAGGGAGGATCGCAAATAACTCATTTTATAAACATTCGCAAGGCCGTGTTTCTTCACCACCATTTCATCAAAAGAATCGTGAAAATTCGTCCAGCTCTGAATGTCACCCGAGAAGGTGGGAAGTTCAATTGGCGGTAATTTGGCTTGGAATGTACTAGATTGTTCAGATGTTTCAGCATTTCGCGAACTGGTAGGTACTGCCGCGTCGAGATTCAATAGGTAGTCTTGGAATAGCCCTAGGGAAGCAAAATATGATTCTTCTACACTATCATACACATTATTCTTGAAGTAGTTATCTGAAGCGTCAATATCATCATCGTCTAATAGCTTCTCATGAATATCTTGAAGCTTTTTCCAGTAATCTTCCAACCCCTTCATCCGGGTAAGGCACGCGCCTTTTGTCATCTTAGCTTGGCCTGTTTTTTGGAAGTTTATATACGCGTTCGCAATGCGCGATTGCAGTTTGAGTTGCTTCTCAATCGAAGCCATTGTGTATAATTGAATGGATATAGTCGTTGAATTACTCGTTCACCGATTTACTCGTCTGAACGAATAATTCAGACGAAGTAAAATTTCAGACGATGTCCGAGTGGCTATATCGCACTTTACAGGATGTGCGAATAGCACCCAACAGGATCGGCGAAAATTGCACTCGACAGGATCTGTTAATAGCACTCTACCGGATCTGTGAATGGCCAAAAATGGTTGTGGTCATGTCAACTCGAGTGCCCAAAAACGGAATATCTCCTCGAATGCTCAAAATGAGTGTTATCAGCGCGTTAACTCGAGTGCCCAAAATGGAGTATCTCCTCGAATGCTCAAAATGAGTGTTATCAGCGCGTCAACTTGAGTGCTCAAAATGGAGAATCTCCTCAAATGCTCAAACTGAGTGTTGACATGAAGAACGAAACTAATTCGACTAACTATGTGTCGCGAATAACACGAATGTACGATGCATTATTCGTTAAATATAATGATCGGCCGTTGTCCGGTGATCTCGCAATGAATGAAACATCATGAAAATGTAACGATCGTTAGAATATATCGATCAGTTATATGCTGTCCCTCCCAAACACGAAGAGAAGCTCAAAATATTCATCGCAAAATGTAGCATGGTACGGTTCCGACTAACGAGAGGGGAGGGGGCAAGTGCAGGCAGCAAAACATCCCCAGAGAACCTAGGAAAGAGTAAACAACTCACACACCGAAAGATGACCTTGCCACTTGTCGCGAACGCTTCGCGCTTGTTATGTTGTACAAGAATGTGAAGGCCGCCGTCGTTGTGGCGCCGCTATGTCGCCGACTCGCTGCTCATCTGCTGCTGACTGTGACGTTGAAGAAGGAGCATGCTTGTTCATGAAGATGGCTGCCGCGTTCTCTTCATATGGTCCGCTTGGCGTCACTTGCCGTTTGGAGCACTAAGGGCAAAATGGCTGTCCATTGGCGTGGGTGCTGACACAACGATGACGATGCCATGCAATTCCCACAATTGTGTGGATCGCAAGTTTTACGCACGATATTTGAGAGTCATCGCACTATAATTAGTGCACAATATAACTGCACTTTGCGAATAAACTCCGCACCACTATTTGCACCACGTTCTCACACATCACTGTGATAAATTCCTCCATTCACTGAATTTTTAATCCGAAGGCTCGAAGGACCAAATGTTTATATGCGGGGTTGGATTCAGGTGAATGCAGAATGAACCAGAGGAGAGGTTTAATTGACCTGTTCGCAAAACTATATTGAGCAATATGATACATGCTCGAGGTGGTGGAGAGTGTGCGTACTGTTCGCGATCCACAAGAAGACTGACTAAACTGGAGCAGAGCGGGAGGCCTATAGCCGAGCGGCTGAATGTCTATATAAATATATACTGCAGTCGGTTCTACTGCCGGTTGAGCATCTAATGCCACTTGACGGCTTAGCTAATGTGTGCGTGAATGTATGTGTGCTGTCGTGGACATTGTTTGATCGGTGCTACATAAACCGTGTTAATCATCATTCATTCATCAAGTCAAAATCAATATCTACATCCTATGAGATTATGAAAGTATTGGTGAAATGAGAATATAAACTCCAGAATATTCGAAGAATCAAAATAACTGTTCAATCCGCAGCTATCCCTGCAGAAGGCTCCAGGTCAACTCTCACTACGTCATTGCATATCAGGACTCTGCTGCGCAGTCCGTTGCTGATTACTGCGAGTAGATAGGAATAGACTCTTCCTCCCGAGGACTTATGAATGCGTTCCCAGCTTGCTATATTAAAGGCGCTCTTCTGATCCAGGCATATGACTGCACAGGAGCTACCACCTAGTTGGGGTTCTGGGGTTTCATCGCATGCGCTTTGCTAACTCTATCTTGCACGCTCCCACTCGCGTGCATTGTGCTGCGCCCTTTCCGGAAACCAAACCACATCGTAATTATCCCTTCGCTCCGTCATACATCTCCTCAATGTTGTCCAGCATATTGAGTGCCCGATTAGATGCTGGCTACGCGGGTTCCTCACTTTTTTTCTTCGGTATAAGGGCTAGCTTCTAACGCTCCTCTGTTTACAGGAACACTTTCCCAAGAAGGCACTTGTTGAACAACTTCAATAGCTAGCTGGGCTGCTCTCGGACTACTATTTTGAGGGCCTCACTGGGAATACGGTCCAGCCCCGGAGCCTCGCCATTTGTTATCTCCCAGCTACGCGTCTGAGCTCCTCTCGTCGAGGAGAGGTATAAGCTTGGAGATGCACCTTGGAGATGTGAGTCTGGGCTGTCTTTTCGGATAGAGTGTCCTGGCTATCCTCAAACTGACTCACTGTCAGTAGGCGCTGTCGGACCATCTTTCGTGCACAGTCTGCTCATGACCACGCGGCCCGGTTAGCCCGACGGATTGTGACACAGTACTGCAAATTTCTGCCGAGTGTTTCTGTTTGCTGCCACGAATGACATTCCGTAGAAGCTTCTTCGCCTTTTTCCTAGGCCCCTTCCTGTGCTGCCGCTGATGGACATCCGCGTTTGCGCCTCCGATTGTTCGGGTCCTCTTCGCATTTTTACTGCGTCAAAGGTCTTCTTTCTCCTCATACTACCAGCATGCCTGCCTTCTCTGGGACCGTGGTTGCTCCCCATTGGTGTAGAGCGTCACGAGCTCGGGTGATGGTTTGATCGAAACTGGTCAACGTCCCTCCCGGTGAGAGCTCGTCTCCGATCTATCTATCCCTCAATCTGTCCAACCCGATTTCTGACTATCTTATATCCCAGATGATCCAA
The DNA here is from genome assembly GCA_029851415.1 of Eretmocerus hayati. Taxonomy (NCBI): domain Eukaryota; kingdom Metazoa; phylum Arthropoda; class Insecta; order Hymenoptera; family Aphelinidae; genus Eretmocerus; species Eretmocerus hayati. The sequence goes on along the minus strand of CM056744.1, from coordinate 62,300,454 downwards.
AGGTATACTTGGCGTGAATGATCGCATTCCAGAACATTCGAGAATGTACGCATCCCTAGAATAAGAATGCATGTTGGAATGCGTGGATTCGCAAATGGTCTGGAGAGTATCCATTGATGCCGAGTGTACATGCTGCAAAACCGCGCGGAGGATGGGGTTCATCTGAGCAGAGATCCAGCATAACGCGATTGAGTGACGAAACTCTCAACTGACGCATGTACCTCCATCATTGATCTGGGTACATTGGGAAGGATGTCCAACTTATCGAATATCTCTCATTCACCGAACTTACATGCCTTGGAATAGCGCTGGATACAGAATCGGGCCCAGCAACGACCAAGCACGACACAATCTAGCGACGAAACTCTCAACTGATGCGTGTACCCCCCTCCCCCCTCTCCCAACATATCCGAGAACGTGTGATCGAGATTCCTGACCATCTCATATTCCGGATTCTTCGAAAGTCTACGCCGCAGGACCGCGTGAGCTACAGGGGTTGTCCCAGCAGAGTTCCTGCATAGCTCAACCAAGCGACGGGACTGTAAATTGATACATGTTCTTACCTCATAGGTCTGAATACATGCCATCGAGATCCTTCACTACTGAGTATTCCAGATTCATCGCAGGTATATGCTGCAAAACCGCGCGGGGTACACTATTTGGCGCAGCAGAGACTCGGCATGGCACGATCAAGTGACGAAACTCTGAATTGGAGCATGTTTACCCTTCATAAGTCTGACAACATGTTGATCAGATGTCTGACTGTCGTAATCTTCAGCTCCTTTGGAGGTACATGATTGATTGATTGATTGATTGAACTATATTCCACCTTTGATCTTGTCTCCACAGGACCTTTTGTATATCCTTTGGCCTACAGCGAGATGAATATTTCGAAAAAAAGTATGAAAAATTACAAGAATTTATCAAGAAATGTGGGCACTGTAGGTGTGGGAGAAGCCGAGCAATGAATTTATTAAATAATTAATTTGTAAGCAGTACATGACTGTCGACCTACAATGCCCATCCTATGTTCATTTTAAAGCTTATGGGCCATATATTGAAAAGTAAACAAGGTGGGCACTCCGGGTATGGTCAGTATCGCCGAATCGAGGGGTCAAAGGTCCAAATTCTGACCCAAATTGATGGAAATTGCGAATTTTACCGTTTAACTCGAAACTAATGGCATTTGTCGAATTTTTACAGGAACACATTTTTGTTCACTTTTCTGCGACCGTTGAATTGATACTCTTGTGTTTTATCTCGTAATCGCACCATTTCTGAGATAATCACGATAGAACGTGCGGATGACATGCATCCCACCCGCTCTCATGCTGATAACTCGAGGGGGTTTCCTCAAATCAAAATTTTGCATCAATACTTTTTCATTCATCTCTTCTAGGCCGTCAAATAAGTACCAGGCTGTTTCTGCTCAGAATCGTGCCATTTCTGAGATATTCGCGATGGAGCGTGCGGAGGACATGCGTCCCATCCGCTCTCGTGCTAATAACTCGAGGGGGTTTCGTTAGATCAATATTTTGCATCAATACTTTCGGAACGGAGTTCCTTTACGCTCGTTTGGGTGAGGAGTGGAATCGTGCGACCGACACCGCCCCGCGTAACGAGATTTGATGCAACCCGCTCACGGTCTTATACACAGGTCCGTCAAGTCCCGTGGTGGGGGAAGGTCCACTACTGAAGCCGTAAATAAGCTTCGTTCTGTCGCCACCACGCGTCTCTACTTATCCTTCGAGAGGCGGCCGAGCGCGTGCACGCAGGAGAGGAGAAGAGGAGATCGTCTGCTGCTATCGGTCTGCTGCTCGGCGGCTCGCGCACGCTTGCATGCGCTTGCACGAGTTTCATAAAACCGTGCTCTCGTCGAATTTCATGACGACCCCCGATTGCATTGATAGCAGTATTATCTGCTTATCAATGCAGGGTTTCATACGTCAATCTTTGAATACCTATAGCCAAATTTAAGCTTATCAAAAGCCCCAACTGGGGCCAACAAGCTAAGAGGTAGGTTTTTGATAAGTTAGGAACGACGTGTCCGCGGTCGAGCGGATAGCGTCGTTGGTCAATTTTTGCATTCGATGGTTGAAGGTTCAAATCTCGGACGGGGAAATTTTTTCTTCTCCTTTATCCGAGACAGCTCTTACTTTTGAAGACCCAAGTATTCATTATCGGTGTATTTCTTTCGTTTTTCCTTTCTTTAATTACGGACTTATTCGTAAAATGCCGATGTTTTTTGAGATTTTTTGAACGTCAATAATATACTAAGGGACAAAATCCACGGTCTGGAATAACCTATTCGGGGAAATGGGGAAACATTTTCCCTGCGAAACAATGGTCTTATCTTTACTGGCTTTTTTTGCTTATCTTGCGAACTGATGGCTTGACAAGATTAGTAGAACAACCGTAAAAATAGAGCCGTTGTTTCGCGAATCAGTGATTTGCAAGTGGAGAACGTAGTAGCGAATCTGGCTACGCATTCGTTTTTAAAGTGGAAAGATACAGACGAAAATTATGTTTCCCAAAATGGGTTATTCTAGACCATGAATTCTGTTCCCCAGTGTGTTATGTATTGACGTGAAAAGAATCTCAAAAAACGGTGGCATTCTATGAATAAGTCCGTGATTCAGAAGAAACGAAAGAAATACAACGATCATTCAATTAAAATACTCATGTGTGTTCGCTATAACGTGATTCTTCAAGAAGTAAATTTCTCAACAATTTACAGTTTAAAAATTTTGTGACGGGTAAAGTCCCATCACTCTCTCCTCGGCAATAAATATCATATATTATATCATTACACATGTACATAGCTCATTGTTACAGGTGCAACGCATCGTGCAGCAGGAGAGAGAGTCGGCACACAGTAAGTCATTTAAATTAGAGAGAGACAGAGACATGCGCGCGCGCCACAAGATGGCCGCCCAATCAGAAGGCAGCTCCGATCTTCGGCTGCCAGCGATACTCGCATAAGCAGCAGACTGTTTCCGGCCGTGAAACGCGATACCTCGTGCTCCGAATTCTGGCTATATGTAGCCCTCGTGCCGCGTGTGCTCCAGGACGCCGTCGACCACCCTGCCTGATCAGCAAGCGGTGACCCCTGGGCAAACCGACCACGCGTGACCCACCTAGCTCCCGGGGAGCGCTTTCACCGACCTGGATCGGACCTCCTAGCCATCCCGTTGCGGCGTGCTGAGCGAGCGAGCGAGCGCTAATTGTAAGTACTGGCGAAATGTCTCTCTCTATTTGTGCGGCTCTCTCTCTCGGGATACATCACCTGATGCGCTTACGCCGGGATGCGTCTTGTAACTTTACGTCCGAATAAATCCATCCTTGTTATATTACTTGGGCGCGTTATCAATTAATGATTATTCCCTCGTATCGTCGTCACCACACGTAATTGAATGCGCTATCGCTATCCACGACGAGCACCGGCCGACGGGAGGCCGGATGCCACGAGGAGGACGCAGCCTGGAGCAGACCAACCTATACATCAAGAGTCTCGCTTTCTCGGCATGCGGCAGGTATGCGGCATCGCACTTAGCCGCTGCTCTCCGAGATAAATAGACGGGATAATTAACCGTCATAATTTATTTCAGTTGATATTTAGTTTTAATTGAAGCATTATGAGTCACATTATTTTTAAATCGATATCAATTAAATAAATCTAATTCAATTTTATGGAAAAGGATTTGAAAGTGAAATTAATAAGTTAATTAATTTGAATATAATATTAAAATAGTACAAATAGCCCGTGGTCTTCAAAAGTGAGAGCTGTCTTGGATAGAGAAAAAAAAATTTCCCCGTCCGAGATTTGAACCTGCAACCATCGAATGCAAAAATTGACCAACGACACTATCCGCTTGACCGCGGACACGTCGTTCCTAACTTATCAAAAACCTACCTCTCAGCTTGTTGGCCCCAGTTGGGGCTTTTGATAAGCTTGAGTTTAGGTATAGGTATTCAAAGATTGACGAATGAAACCCTGCATTGATAAGCAGATAATATTGCTATCAATGGAATCGGGGGTCGTCATGGAATTCGACAAAAGCACGGTTTCATGAAACTCGTGCAAGCGCATGCAAGCGTGCGCGAGCTGCCGAGCAGCGGACCGAGAGCAGCAGACGATCTCCTCTTCTCCTCTCCTGCGCGCACGCGCTCGGCTGCCTCTCGAAGGATAAGTAGAGACGCGTGGTGGTCAAAAGAAGAAGCTTACGCCGCCTCAATAGTGGACCTTCCCCCACCATGGGAGTTGTAGGACCTGTGTATAAGACCGTGAACCCGCTATACAGATGCAACGAAAAACTGACATACGATATAGGTATACTGCATGGGCTGAGGGACCGCGTGTGTTCTCAGCATATCACAGATGCCAATGCCAAGATCCATCTGCTGTCTGCTCTGCTCTCCATGCATACAGCTTGACTGACAACAACATATGATTCTTATTGTTATTTAGCATTTGCTGCATATATGCTGGAACAAGTTATGCTTCCATCGCTGATTTTCGATTGATATACGGTACGGAAATTCAGATCGTGAGTGTTCGGTGGTGATGAAAAGTGTGCAGTGTTGTGTGTGGTGGGTCCTCGTTATGCCCTCATTGCGTGGGTGATGAGTGTTTTTTGAATCTGAATAAACGCTATACAAACACAACCCGTACTCCGGAACGAGAGTTTTCTGAACTCTCTATTTTGTCCTGCTTCATTTCGATTTAAAGTATTCAGCAAGCTCATTTCTATCTGTTATGAACCCTCATTTGGGAAGTAATTCCTTGAAGCAACCAAAACATTACTGTTGCAGTTGAATATGGGGTCTTGATCAAAGATGTGGTTATTCGTGTGCCACCATTTACACTTTATACGTGCCACTGTTCCACATTTGAACATGTTCAAATCACCATCTAAATTCTGAAACATGATTTGACAAGGAAGGGCATACAATGCTGTAATTCATTGAGTTGAGCATCGACTCACTTAGGCGTCACAACAAAAGTCAAAATCCTCTGAGATCTCATTGTCCACCAATATCGATTTTAGTCAAGCATGAAGCGTGTTACGTGGGAAGGGGGGTGACTCTAATGAATCAACCGTGTATATGGATACGAGTTTAATAGAGCAGATATACTAGAGAGAGAGAGAGAGGTTGATGTGAATCTAATGGTTAGTCTGATCGGTCTGGCTGCCGCGTGGCTCGTCGTCGACGACGACGGTCCGCGTTGCAGCAGAGACCTTGCAGGTAGGGATAGGCCCCGCTCCGTCGACGTGCTGACGGTGCATCCGCGGTGGTCGGCGAACCGCGAACGTACGTTGCGCGGCCGCGTAGCCATCGCGGGTGCAACGTCATCGTGGCACGAAGGGGAGAGGTGAGATCAGGCACTGATCTTCACCTCTACCCACGTGACACGAATCGTCCGTAGCTGGGTCATCCGCATCTCCTGATGCGGTATATTATAATGCATATAACAGCTGTGGCCTCTCGAATGGCCTTTAAATCATATGGTTGAGATCATATGTTATACTATGGTACTTGCGTATGACTGAATGTGTGAAATCTTGTGAGAGCGAGCGTGTCAATGTTTGTGTGTGTCGCGCATACAATTTCTTACCGCGAACCCTCTCTCGTTATAATCGTTTAAACTTAAATAATTCCATTCCCTTAATTTCTAATTTTACAAAATGTAATTTTTCACCATATTATAGTCATAAGTATAAAAATGTTCTAAAAAAAAACTTCCAAATCTATCGAAAATTGTTCGGAAGAACTTTCGAAAATTATCAACAATAAATTGTTTATAACTATGTTCTTTAGGTCTGTAATTATTTGCATATGACATTTTATATCCCAAATCGATAGAGAGAAAAAAAAACATTCCCCAACAAGGTCCATTTTTTTTGCATGAACAGTTTCCCTGAATGTTGATTACAATTTATGCAATAAACTGATAAGATGAATAATATTGTCCATAGTCGGGTTTTTCAAAAGTGAGATTTGTCAAATTCGAAATTTGGCTCAATGACTTGAGAAAAGAGCTCGACTATTTCTATCGGTCTCTCACTGCTTCTCTTTCGTTCTCTGGTATACAATAGGTATACCATATATATCTATATACTGCCATAGTTGGGTATAGCATTGAGAAATTTTTATCGCTTGCAGCTGTGGGATCATTTTCCATCAGCCGCAAGAAATACTTTTTCTTTCTTGAGATGATTTTAAGTCTCATTTCGATTCTAATAATGTAATATTTTCGGGCCGATTAATATATGGAGTTTTGGTCCAAAAGGCATGGCAAATGGTTCTCTCGAAACACGAAATTGCGAATTTCGCACTGTGACAATTTTCAAAATTTGCTTTTTCTGGGAACTTTCGATAAATTAGTCAAATAGTCCTTAAAAAGACCTTCAATTTTAGCCTTTGAACGTTAAAATCGGGTCAAAATTGACCGAGTTGTGACGGTTTTTTGTGTACTCTCATTTACGCACGAGAAGCTTCAATTTATCTGGGTTTTCACTCTACTGTGGTGATTTGAAAATTTTTGGGTAATCGGTCGATTTCGATTCTACTTGTATACAATATAAGGAATATTCCTACCAATTTTCAAGTTGATATCATAATAACTTCTCGATCTATAACAAAATACGCACTCATTTTTAGTGCCGATGCTAAATTTTCGAATGTCATTTGGACTATATAAGGGCGCGGTCTCAAAATTTTTTTCTTCACTCATGGGTTTCTGTCGTTGGTATCACTTCCAAGTATTATGCCAATCAATATATCTTTCACAATCACACCCCCAAATTTGGATTCTAATGTGAGAAATTCGAGTTTCCGCATATCGATAAATTTCGCATCGAAATCCTACATTTTCCCCCTTAAAATCCTGTGGTCTCGTTTTTGAAGCTTCTTATGGTGTTCATAGCTATTAGTATACTTAGTCATATAGATTTGTCACCGGAATAAATGTTCACAACCGTGATTTGAGCAAAATTCATGTCGTGGTATCGAACTTCTCAGCCAAAATACGCATTTTTCGGTTCATTTTCGATGATAACTCATAACGTCTCAAATTCAAATTCTAGCATCTCTGCGTCCCTTTTGGCTATGCAAACAATCAAAACACTTAGTTTTAGATGTTATCTATTGTATCTAATCGTAATACGCATCAATTTATGCGTTTTTTGACTCTATTTTTCGAGATTTTGAAATGGACTTTTTCGAATGATTTTATTGGAATTTCGGTCGTTTCCTCGACCTCGGGTTAAGTGCAGGCCTAACTGTGACTTTGTATGGATCTTGATGGGTACTTGTGTGTGTAGTGAAAGTGGTGTAACGTGTCTTGTGCTGTGTTTCGGCAATCTCTGGCGCGGGTGAGGTGTTGGGCGGTGAAAAATGGTCTCGGTGCGTGTGATTTGACTGCCTTGCGGTGCAAGTTACAGCTCCGGATCAAAAAGTCCGATTGAGCTCAAATTCGGTGGGAATGTTTTTCTGCAGATGCCGAAGCTGGCGCAATTGAAACTTCCGGGAAATTTTGGAAATTCAGAAAATTTTCCAGTCGGCCAATCGTGCAAGTTGTAAGATGATCCCTTCGAATGACCTGACGTAACCAGTGCTTCCGTTGCGGAGGCTAATCACCAACTCTTATTCTTTGCAGTATGGCTTATTGCTGATGATAGCAGCTCTGCATCCTGCCTATTTTCGATAAGTAACCATTGTTATATTGGGATTCGGATGATGTGTGTGGGGCAAGATCCTCAAGTCGAGGCTCTGCTCTCGATGTTGAATTCTGTCTTCACCAGTACCCGCGGGGTAGTTCAATAGGCAAGAACTATGTCGGTCGTTCGGGACGTTTGCTCCGAATTTTTTTTTTGTGCATGTCGTTGGAAAGTTACTGCAGGCTTTGTGTTGCTGGGCTTCAGTGGAGCTTGGCTGTGCGATTTAGGCCTGCGTCCCATGCCGTGTGTATATAACTGCGGCTGGGTCGTGGTAGTGAAACGCAACCTCGCCCTTTCAGTGTATCTACGTACATGAAATAAGTGTGGTGTGCAGTGTTGTTTGTGTTGACAAAGGGCACTTTTTCAATAGTTTGCCTCTCACTTTTGACTGTGGGATGATAGTGGTATGTTGTGAATTCGGCGCTAACTGCGCCGTACCCAGGTGACTGGGCCTGGATAGCACTGGCGTCGGGGTGAAGGTGGTTCCTGATGTTTGCAGTTCACTTTTGTGAGGTGCTTGCTGTATGGTGAGTTGCATATTCGTCCTGTGTTGCGTTTTTAGTGTCGGACTAGGTTGTGTCTGGAGTATTTTGTGTAGTAACTGTGATAGTGTTGGGGCCATCTCGATGAACTATGTAAGTGATTTGACTTTAGACCTGAAACGAAAGTTGCGGATATTTTGGCGATCAGTATTTGTACTTCTTTCGTGAACTTATCTGCCTTGTGCACAAAGTGATTTGAAGTAATCTGACAATTCATTATATTCTCTTATGGTAGGTCAGTGATTTTAATCTCAATGAGGTTAAGCATTCTCAATTCGTCAGCTCAACTCAAAAAGTTAGCTTGGCAACTACCTTGACTCTCTAAAAACAAAAACTTTGACCTATTTTCGTGAATGAAATTGTAGATGGAAAAGAGAAAAAAAATCTATTCATCATTGACTCATCTAAATTTGCTGCCGATTTCGACGATGTTGCCGTGGTTATTCATTGAGGATCTTCGGTGATGCTGTAGAGATTGTAGACCGGCAGTCTAGTAGGTGAAGTTGCTTGTTTATCCTCTAAGTGTGCGTGTACTCGACCATCGTGCTTCTCGGTCCGACGGCAAATATTGCGTACCCCATTCGGTGTTAGACGACCCTCGCTCAGCCGACGGTGAGCGATATATGGTGATAGATCTGGTGGTGTCTCGATCCATTGATGCCGAGCGACGGATGTGCGCGTTTTCCATTTGCTCTGATGGTGGCGGGCGACGGACGTATCCTTGCTCGTGCGTTTGGCCAACCATGGCACCCATTGTGCGCACGACTTGCATGGGGATGTTTTGCCCGTCATCTCCCTCGTTGTCGGTATTGCGATTGCGTCCTGGGTTAACAATTTTGCGTATCAAATTCAGCCCAATGTTAATTGGATTAATAAATTTTCCGATGTACTTCATTATGAAAACTAATATGATTGTTGTTCCTGATCCAATCGTAAGCAAGGTCGGTATGTTACTCTTTAGGTTTTCCAGTTCTATTCTCACGGTTGAGTATTTTCCAATGCCACGGGCCTTTCGGATGATCTCGTGTAGGCTCGGTCCGGACTCTAGCGAATCCAGATGAGATGGTCTCAGCGTGGCGTGGTCTTCCAAAATTTCATTTTCCATTACCTCTTGTAAGTGGGCGGATTCCATTACACCTGCTGTGGTATTGAAGATGTTTGCAATGTCCAGTTTATTACTCTGGAATATTGGAGAAGTAAGAGCGATTTCAATTTCTTTAAATGCGACTAAAAGCGTGTTTGCTGTAATAGCCATACATCCCGGTAGTAACCGAAGGATCCCGGCACCTTAAATCGGTGTTGAAATATGCTCGCTGCCACGGCATTGTATATATATTCGCTCTTCGCTGATAGTTGAGAAAACCCACGCATTGGTCTCGTATAGGCGCATCCAGTACGTTTCTTTCATATGCGCGACGCGCAAATTACATTTTGTTAAAGATTTGATATTTACGTTCATTGCGATTTCAATTTCGCACGACGCTACTGGTGTTAGCTCCCTGACAGGTGCTGGGTTTCTACAAACCATCCTGTCACGGAGCCTGCAACAGTCGTCGATATTACTATGGTGCATTGGCATGTATGTATTCGCCTGGAAGTCAATGGCGAAGAATTTACGCTTTGGCCACATATAAGCAAATGTTTTACTCGAACTACTGATATTCTGCAAAATTGGTAATGGTGATGCCTGAAAGAATGTATAATTTGCTATATCTAACAATGGAATGGCGATTGAATATATTAATGTATTGTTCACCATGAAAACTGAAATTTCAGAAATTTTTGTGATTTCCAACAAAGACTCGTCGTTATGAGTGCGTGGAAATTTTGTCTCTGGCAATGCATTTCTTATTAGGTTTTCGGAATTTCTGATCATTTCTGGTGGCATCGATTTACCATGGATCATCCCTTGCCAACCAAGGGTTACAGCCTCTGTGAATGTTTGTGTGTCTGCTCTGAATTGATTAACACTGTCTTGGAGTAAATTAATCCCAACATCACACATGAATTTCTAATCGAGAGCATTAGCGTTTCTTTCTAACTTTATGATCTCAGATTGCAACTGGGAAATTTCCCGCGAGCTTTTCCCCAGTTCAGCTTCAATCAATTCTGTCTGATTGGCTAACAATTGAGCGACATTTTTTGTATCGTTAGCTCTAATTTCTATGATATTTTGAATCTCCTTCTCGGTTTCTTCATCTAATGTCCCAAATATCGTTTTCATTCCTGCGCCCATAGAAGGCATCCACGATCTTTTTTCGCATTTTGTTTTACCACCAGTCAGCATGTCATTGCTCGCCCTCGTGCATTTTTCGCCCTCGGAATGTTTTTATCTTGGTCTTCAGTGGGTCCGTTTTCGTCACGTGTGCAGTCTTTCTCGTCCAACGACGGGGGGACCTGACCTTTGGATCACCAATCCTTTCCAAAATTTTTCTACAGTCTTGTGTCACTTAGAATATGAAGAATCCAGAGTAACTCCGTCAAATGGGCCTTCTGTCCAGAGCTACAAGCAAGAATGTTAGCGTTGCTAGTATATCTATATATATCACTTTTTAACATGGGCCTATATGGGCAATGTTAATGTCATGGGCTGTAACTTTGAACAGGAGGCCCATTTGACGGAGTTACTCTGGATTCTTCATATTCTAGGTAATACAAAACTGTAAAAAAATTTTGGACAAGATTGATGATCCAAAGGTCTGGTCCTCCCCTTGTAAGTCGTGTGATTTTTCGCATGGCGTGGCTTGAGTCGGCAGCAGAGGAGTATAATGTCTTGCTGCCATTTCAAAATATAAATGGATTTAATGCTCGTTTTCATCGAAAGCAATGTGGTAGTACTGTATTACATTTTTCTCATCAATCGAGTGGATGCAGACATTCCTTTTATATAAGCGTGAAAAGAGGAATATGCAGTCATCATTCCCATATTCTTCATCAGACAAGAGAATTTTACGAGCTTCTCCTGGCTCTATGCATGAATTTATATCATCATTTTCCAACAAATCTGTGCGTAATTCGCGGGCTGTCAAAGTTAAATCACAACATTTTATCAGGGACCAAAATAAACAATTACCTTTTGGTAAATTTGGAATTCCAATGAATCTGAGAAGACTGACATGGTTTTCTACACACCGAGTGAGGTATTTGAATCGTTTGAATTTTTCATCCAATTCATATACGTTTGCCTGTGGACATGAAGATTGATCTACATGCATATTCTCATTATTTACGCTCAAGCTTTCATTTATTCTTTCATCATAATCGCTCGCTCCTTGCGCACACTCCGGTATCTGATGCACGATCGTCGGTTCGCCTCGAATAGTGTCATTGTCTCGCACGCTGATGGTCGACTTATCGCTACGCAATTTGATCCGTGGTTCGATATCATCATCTTGACGCTGGATCTTCTGCTCATTTTCGCGCTGTATATTTGGTACATCATACGAAAGTTTGATAGGTCCGCCGCTACCGGACACACCATTGCCGTCACTATTGATCATCGAAAAATTAAGCCAATAGCCTTGATTCTTCACGCGCGGATTTTCTACGGGATCCCCAGTAAATTTTGATTTTTCACTAACTACTGTAATTTCTGGTTTTTGAAACTTGATTTTTGGACTCTTTATCACTTCAATATTCGTGATTTTTGGTATCGCTTTCATGGGTTCGGGAACTTCGCTTAGAGTATGAGAGTGTCCTGTAATTTTTTGATTTTGCATTTCCGAATTTTGATTCACATATACTGACGCTGATTTGACAATTGGAATTCCTATCGTCTCTAATGGGGGATCCGGCAAGATTTCCGCGACGCGATAGGTTCTTTCGTGATCTGAACTTTGATGGTCGTGCTCAGCCTGCGGTATTTCTCGCGTGCCATAATCGGCTATATCGCTGTCTGTGTGTACGCTCATCAGATCGGTGTCTGGCTGAGCCGTTTGAAGCGTTACGAGCGGCTTCTGCTGTGGCAGAGTCTCTGAGAGGCTAAACGACGGGTGTAAATTCTTGATGCGCCGGGATTCTCGCGTTTTTGTATATACTCTCCGAGGTCTTTTCCGTTTTTCCGTTCTTTGACTAGCTTCTACATCTGATGTTGGTTCGATTATTTGCTCCGGTGATCGTTTTTTGTTTGGCATATCGTCTGTGTCAGATTCGTCGTGTTCAGAAACTTTTGATTTTTCGGCTCCTGCTGCTCTCGTCGCTCGCATTTTGAAAACGCGTGCCGGGGGGTTATCTTCGTAACAGGTTGGGTCTTCGGCCTCTTGCTTGTCAGCTAACGCGTAGAGTTCTTTGCGTGGGAGTTCCGGGTCTACTTCGCCTTCTCTAATGATAGGATTTCGGGATAATGCATCAGCTGCGCCGTTTTCTTTACCTCTCCGGAAAATTATCTTGAAATTATATCCACGCAACTGTGCTTTCAACCGTCCAAACCTCATATCTATATTTGCCGATTTACGAAAATGACGTAGCGGTTCGTGATCGGTGACTACTGTGAATTCACGACCATACAAGTACGGACGGAAGCTTTCTTTTGCAAAAACGATTGCGTACAATTCCTTGTCAAACGTGGGCCACTTCAGCTGAGAGCCCTTAAGGGTTTTCGATGCATAAGCTACCGGTCTATCATTGTTTAATTCACCGAGACTCAGGATAGCTCCCACGCTATGATCACTCGCGTCAGTGGTCACGATCCACTTCGCTTTCTCTGAAAAATCTGGCGCGGCCAAAAAGGAGTCACTGCACAAAACGTCGCGTAGCTCTTCAAAAGCGCGTTGTTCTTCGACACCCCACTTAAAAGGTTCGTCTTTTCTTGTAAGTCTTGTGAGAGGGTACGCGATTTTCGCGTAATTTCTTATGAAACGCCTATAATATCCCGTTAATCCCAGGAATTTCCTCACCTTACGGACGTTTTTGGGAGCCGGATACTCGCGAACTGCTTCAAGTTCTTTGGGGTCAGGTTTGATTTGCTCTTTTCCAACGATATGTCCTAAGACCTTCGCTTCGCGTCGTAAGAATTGACACTTCTTAGGAGAAATTGTCAAGTTGGCTTCCGTGATTCTTTGCATGAATAGTTTGAATTTTTCTTCGTAAACTTCCAAATTTTCCGCCCAGATATAGATATCGTCGCAATAAATCGCGATTTGGTCCGGTGTGAGGCCAACGAACGCCATAAACATAGCCTCATTGAAGGTATCTCCAGCGCCCTGCATTCCTTGAGCCATTCGATGGAATTCCCAATGGCCGTTAGGGGCGGAAAAACTCATGAATTTCCTCGAATCAGGGTGCATTTTTACTTGGTTGTAGCCGTTAAGGAGGTCAATGACCGTTATGTACCGAGCAGATGCCAGCTGCTCCAATACATCCGTAGTGAACGATAAGGGCTGACATGTTCCGACGGTATCTTCGTTCAGTGCCCGGAAATCATTGACTAACCGCCACCTTTTCTTGCCGTCTTTGTCTGGCAACTTTGGGACCATAAAACAATTTGATCTCCAAGGAGATCTGGATGGTCCAATCACTTCCAAGTCACGCAATTTTTCAATTCCCTCGATCATCGTGGTTCTCATAGCCGGAGGTAAACGATACCTTTTACACTTTATCGGCTTTCCCGATTTTGATTTTATTTCATGTTCGATCAAATGCGTTGCTGGAAGAGGCTCGCCTTCAAGACCAAATCTCCACGGATTGATGCTCAGCATCCTGCGCACATGGTCTATTTCTTCTTTATCCAAACCGCTTACGTCTACGAGTTTCATAAGGATCTCGACGCGCTTCGCTATCGCTTTTCTGCGCTCACGCTCGCTCTGCTTACTTTCATTCGTATCGCTCGGCTTCTCAGAAGGTGACTCAGCCGTCTCAGCTTTATTCTCAAAAAGCCTACGAATATTACATACCGTGTCGTCCTCATCGACACGATTTTGTTCGTCATTGCTTCGGGTACAGCTTTCTCAAACTTTCCCAGTTTGACTTCGGGTGTATCAATATATATTGGTTTGTTCGTGTAATTCAGTACTTCAGCATAAGCATATCCATTATTATTTTTTGTGATAAAATTGCCGAAAAGTGTACCTTTTTTCAGATGTGTGAGGGGGACCCAGCCCTCTTTCACGCTATTTAGGATCTTGATTTTAACAATTCGACACATATTTGGTGGTAGCCTAACTTTCTCTTTATGTACAAAGGGAATCGAAAAATTGTTGAATTCTAAGCAGCTGGCTCTGGGGATAAGTTTACCTCCAAATTCTAATAAAAAATCCCACCCAATCAACCCATCGCATTCTAGCAAGATGGTGTCGGGGACTACATGAAACTGCCAACGCATGCCATTAACATTGATATCGATTGTTCCCTTTGATCTAAATTCCCCTTTGGCTACCCCACCTATGCTCAAAATATCCGTCGCATCGATGGATTGAAGATCCTTGACTTTGCTTTCTTCAATAATGTACACATCTGCTCCTGAATCATTGAATAGTCTAGCTTTTTCATTTACAAACTCACGGCTTTGGAAATCTGATACTGGGGGCATTCTTCCCCTTGACAGACGTTTTGCGAACCCTTACTTGGGGCAATGACGACTCTTTGACGATTGACTGACCTTCATTTATTATTCTTGGGCTCGAATCATCATCAGTGTTTGAACTTTCATCCGACGAAGAATCAAGAGATGATTCCGTTTTATCTATAGAGCTACAGGCTGACGACGCAGATGAGATCGCGTCATCGATGCGCCCGGCGCCTGAGGACTGCGGCGGGCGATCTACGAGTATAAAGATTCACTAGCATTGCTTTGACCTTGCAGTTGAGCTGCAGGTCGTTCACTAACCATTTCATTGGGGACCTGGTTGTTAGTACTCGATGTTTTTGCGGTATTCGAATTACTGTTGTCGTGGTCGCTCGCGTCTCCGATCTGATGATTGTCGCTGTAAAATCTACCACCCCTACCTCGGCCGCGATATCCACCTCGTACTCGGTATGGTCGATGGTTAATATAGACGCTCTTACGATTCATGTCTTCGGTGAATTTAGGGCATCTCTGCAGTTCATGTCCGCGTAATCCACAATATTGACAAAGTCTTTCGTCATCGCGTTTCTTGAAACAGTGGTCTACATCATGTCCAATTTTGTTACAGTATGTGCAAGTTACGCGGGCATTGACTACACGGACGTTTGATTGATTAATGAAAGGGCCTGCAACATTCGCTGGCTGCGCTATTATAGTCTCAGATACATACGTGCGTCGTCTCAACTCTTCTTCTTGCGTGAATTTTATCGCTTCACGAACGTTGGCTGGCTTACGCATAAGAACGAGGGGCTCGAGAACGGATCCTATACCCACAACGAATCTGCTGAGTGCGGCTTTTTCTACATCTCGACGTCTTGACTCCTTATTGCTATTCGTATAGTCCGGTGTAGAGTCGGCGATGAAGGTGAATTTATTTTGGATCGACTGAATTCGCGTACCATACTCTTCTAATGTTTCTTTGGTTTTCTAGCGCATGTTTTGAGTCCTAACATCACATCATCCGCTGATCCGACAATTGTGTATTGTTTTTCGAGATCAATTAAAAATTGTTCAACTGTAGCGTAACTTGAAATAGTTGGTTCAAACAGTTCCTTAGCTTTGCCTTTTAATTTCCCAATCAACCCGTACAATATTGTGCTTTCTCCACTTGGGTTGCATTTTTGAGTGATAGCTCTTGCCATTGCACAAAATGGAGCTAGCCGATATGGGGTCCCGTCAAATTCCTGTATACTCTTTATGGCTTCCATTACGTCATATGATTGATCGGTATTATAACTTGAACTTTGTATCGGGGCTGTTACATTTGATGTAAATTGACGCTGGTTATTCGGATGTGCATGATCAAAATTTTGCCGATAAGGATTGTAACTTGTGGTTGAGTGGTTGATATCACCATGCGAGTACGGCATGAAATTTCTATGGCCTTGAAAGTATGGATGGCCCGACTCGCGTTGTTCTGCGTCATACGAATCAAAATGCCTATCAAATGTTTTGTTACTTTTTTGCATTTGCTCGAAGTGATACTGCTGAGGATGATGTGATGTGTGTGGTGGGGCTATGTCATTTGAAGTGGGAGGTCCCTGATTTCGATACACTTGACTGTTCGCTGTTAGTCTATCGTTGATTATCCAATGGGGTTCCATTCTATTAGTCGGTCTCGGATGCGGTATATTCAGTTGCGGTTGTGAACAAGTAGCGGGTCCGAATATCTCCTTGCGCGATACATGTTCTCGGGGCCTCTCCTCGGCGAGATTGAGTCGAGTCCCGGGGCGCATGGGATCTATGCGACAATATTCTCGGTCTGCGCGGTTTGCGGATATCTGACTCTCGCTCACTGCTCGCGCTATTGGTACTTCGCGATGATTTTCACCCGACAATATCCCGCTATCTTGTTGCAATGGCTGGATGAGTATGCTATTCTGACTTTTACGCCACGTTTGGTATAATGCGTGCGCTTGCGGATTTTCTCGCATGAATCGTTGGAACTCGGTTTCCTGAACGGTTGTACTTGACTGATTTCTTGCGGTTACCGTTTCATTCGCCATAATATTCGCACGTATGTTCTGTGATTGATTATTAATAATATTTGGATTTGGAGTCTCCAAGACGTCCCAAGGTGTTCTTCGCTGATTTGGGTGTCCACCCGCGTGCCCGTGCGCTTGTGACATTTGATGAATATTTGTCGGTCCGATAATTCTCGGCGAATTGCCAGTATGGCTCTGCTATTGGATGTATTGAAATTCTCCCTGTGCTTGTATACGGTGCGGTTGATTCTCATTTAGAATAATAAAACATTCGTCACCGGGGAAATCTCTACTTTCTTTACGGTCATTCACAGCTCGTGGGTTTCGCGTTTGAGAATTTTTGACCCGACAATCATAAGAACTACTGTCATTCCCGAGTACCTGGGTGCGCAATTCAAAACTATTGGGCAGATTCGTCCGACTTTTTGTCGCTGTTACTCGATCACCCGCGGGCCTGAGTGGAGAGTCCTCCAAAATTTTTTGCTGTTCTCGCCAACCCATGCCACCGTCATAGCGTTGATCCGCATTTTCCGGCGTAGCCGGTCTAACACTTACTCGATCACTGTTTGGATCGTGCACATGCCTCACATTCGTGTCATATCCAAATGCTTCATCACGGCTCTCGTCATCAAAGTGTACCATTGGACTACCAGCTCCCTGGTTCCTTTCTCCGGCTACTGGTTCACCTAGAGGTAAACCTGCTCCTCTCGCAGAAGGCGAGTGAGACTTTGTTCTTCTCTCTGGTTTGACCCCTTGGGGGAAAAGAGATTCCTTGCTTTTATTTCTACGAAAAAGTTCCATTATGAATTTTCTTCACCAAAGTAACAAAAAAAAAAAACTTTGAGCGACGAGAGCTATGAGTGAGCAGTGGACTGACTTGATTGCGATATTTGATTGATGTGAAATGGTATTTACGCTTGGATGATGGATGACACGATGATGATGATCGTTGATATTTGCATCCTCCGGATGGGTTGACTGCGAAGAAGGTGATTTTCTACTCCTCTCCCGAGCAAACTCTCTCACACGGTTGTAGACGTTGTGCTGATGAACCTGGCTGTTGGTCGTTCTGCTCCGCTGTTGATGAGCTGGTGAGCTACTGGTTACACTTGTCACAAAAACTTCCCCGTCGGACGATTCTATTTGCGAAAAATATACTCCGTTACAGGATTTTTCGCTTCCACACCTAGCACCAGAAAGCGTGTTACGTGGGAAGGGGGTGACTCTAATGAATTAACCGTGTATATGGATACGAGTTTAATAGAGCTGATATACTAGAGAGAGAGAGAGAGGTTGATGTGAATCTAATGGTTAGTCTGAGCGGTCTGGCTGCCGCGCGCCTCGTCGTCGACGACGACGGTCCGCGTTGCAGCAGAGACCTTGCAGGTAGGGATAGGCCCCGCTCCGTCGACGTGCTGACGGTGCATCCGCGATGGTCGGCGAACCGCGAACGTACGTTGCGCGGCCGCATAGCCATCGCGGGTGCAACGTCATCGTGGCACGAAGGGGAGAAGTGAGATCAGGCACTGATCTCCACCTCTACCCACGTGACAAATGCATTCAACCACGCGGCTGCATGCAATACACTTCTCATTTTTCCAGAGCATGAATCTACTCTTTCTCAATTGAAAGAGGTTGTTCAGCAGCATCTCAGCTTCAACTTGTGGAACTAAAATTGTTGTCGTCAAATACCATAACCTGTTTAGATGAAATAAGTGTGTATTAGGTACAGCAGGTAAACTGTGATCTCGCTAATCAATAGGATAATGTTCATCATCCTGTCCAGTAAGTACAAGATTACATCAAATCATGAAAAGATACTTTCAGTCCCTGGTCATCTTTGGCTAAAAGTTCAAATATGGGTTACGCGTATTATCACTTCCACTCTACAGATGTTGTTAGTCACTCCTCACATTAACATACATTGAATATCTATTAAAAATTAACAAAGTACTACTTGTGATCCTCTATGGCCCCAAAATAAAGTGTAGACAATCTAAGAGAGTAGATCACTTGATATAATGTTGTAAATTGTTGAATAAGGGCATCAATTCAGTCAAAAACTTGAGACAAAAGTCGAAATTGCCACGTGGTTTGTAGAGCTATTATTGTCAATTTTCATCCTTGTGCTTGATTAATGGGTTCAAATAGATTCTCATCATTCTTCTAAAGCTTCAATGGAAAAGTAAAATGATATAAGTGTGGGGAACCATCACAATCTAAATTTGTTCAGATTACAGATTCATCGTCGAAAGCTTCAATCAGCTCAAAGAAGATGTTTCCCTTCTTTGGGCAAAAAGTAGAGTTTGAATGAATAAGATATTGCTTCCCACTTTACTTAATGAGTACACGGATTCATTGGATCATCTAAATTTAGTCTTAATGATCCAATCCATTCCAATGAAAATTTCTTTTACACCAGCTATGATGCCTTTCATGAACAACTCAGTGTTGATAATTAAGAATCACATTTGCTAACTTATTGTTAGGGTTATGGTCGTCCTATGTCTCCGCTAATTGTAGCAGACGGGGGTGGAAGTGGATGCCAATAGAAGAAGCTGGTTCCGTAGATTCATTCAATAGACGTTTATTCAAAGAAAGAGTTGTATGAATACTCGAGAGAGACTGATAGTGACTTTACACGGCGCGGGATGCGCCTAGACTCTACGACTACAATAACTGGGTAAGGAGAGCTTTGCGAGTGAAGCTCGCGGAAAAGCTCGTGGTGCGAGAGGACGCAGATGAAGAAGACACCGCGTTTCCTTTGCGCCGTATTTATACTATTGTTGATAACCTACATTTCCTAATCGCTCATCGTCGCTGGTGGGGTTTCCCCAGGACAAAGAGATGAGTTGCTATGTGCTCTCTTCTATTATATGATCATATATGTATTGCCATAAGTATATGATAATATATGGAGCTCACTGCGCCCCTGACACTTATTTTAGATATGTCTCCTATCATAACATTTTGAGGAGTCCATCCCAAGCTTAAGCCATCATTCTATTGGATAATGCATGGTATATTATATTTGATTAATTATATTATATTAAAGAAAAAGAAATCCAAAAAGAAATTTGGCATCAGAGCTCATCTACCGGGATAACGAATTTTTTTCAGATTTCATCCCCTGCTTAGGGGTAGTTTGCATTCGAGTAGGGGGCTGAGAATTTTTTCAGAGTCTTGTTTTATTATCAGGAACAGAAATCCAAAAAGAAATTTGGCATCAGTGCTCATCTACCGGGGTAACGAATTTTTTTCAGATTTCATTCCCTGCTTAGGGAATGAAACTGAACATGAATCTGGCATCAGCCATTGTCTACGTCTAATTGCGTGAGTGTGGGTATACGCGGAAGCGAAAATGTTCAAGCATGGGCACCAGGAAATTGTCAAGTACCCGAGAATTTGCACGTATGCGTCGCATGGAAACCTTGGCTAACGGAAACCGGAATACATTCGCGTACGCGTAGAAAAGTATCGGTCGCATACGCAAAAATATTCAAGCTTGGGCACGGGAAATAGCGTCGCGTACGTAAACCGGTAAATTGACGCGATCGCGATATTCCTCCCGCGTACGCGAGAATTCACCAGTACGCGCCCCATGGAAACCATGGCTGACAAAAACCGGAATGATTCCACGTACCCGTAGGAAAGTATCGTTCGCGTACGCGAAAATATTCAGGCTTGGGTATTGGAAATAGCGTCGCGTACGCGAACCGGAAAATCGTCGCGTACGCGAAGAGTGTGTTTTTCGCGTACGCGAGAGTTTACAAGTATGACCCCCATCGAAACCTTGGCTTACGAAAACCGGGAAAATTTCGCGTACGCGAAGGGTATTCCTCCAGGTTGCTGCTGCAATATTCTTGCAATTTTTCACTATATTGGGTATCATTCGGAGAACGAGGGATGGAGTAGAAGATGAGGTGGCTCTCCCTTTGTCATATGCTTTTTTGTCATCGAAAGAAGAGGTGCAGTATACATCGGCTCTGCAAGCGGTCCAAACTGCAGCACTCGAAAATGGTATAGATAATTGCAAGCCACAAAAAATCATAACAGACTTTGAAAAAGGGATTTTGAATGCAAGTATGACAGTTTTTCCTCTGGCCACGATTTTGTGCTGCTTTTTCCACTTAGGTCAGTCAGTGTTGCGAAGAATTCAAGGATCAGGATTGTTCGCAGAGTATTGTAATCAAGACAGGAGATTTTACTCGCAAGTACACATGATCTTGGCCTTAGCATTCGTTCCTGTGGATCAAGTCTCGAGAATTTTTGGAATCCTCTCTGATGCTGTTGACGACGATGTGCTCGACATTTTGAACTATTTTGGTGAAGTTTATGTAATTGAGGGGCCAGCAAGAGGGAGGAGGAGAGCCGTAGCTCCACATCCCCCTCCGCCACTATGGAATCAACGTAATGCAGCACTTCTGGGAGAACACAAAACGAACAACTTGAGTGAAGCCTGGCACAACCGTTTTCAATGTGTCGTGGGCAAATACAATCCTGATTTCTACAGTGCCATCAGAGAGTTTCAGAAGGAACAGGCTGATTCTGAGACGGCTATTTTAGAGTTTAGGCTCGGAAAAAAGTGCGAGCAGCTCCTAAAAGAAAATGGTTGGATCTGCAACGCCGTTTGCAAAATATCACGGGTGATTATGACGAGTATTATCAGGATGGGAGAGTCCTCGATTTTTTGCCAGCTGTGGGACACAACATTCCAATTACATCTATTGAGATTCTGCAGTCATATAAGCTGTTACTCCTTTGTCGACCTCCCACGTTCAGTAGAACATGGTCTTCGGAGTTTTGGTCATTCGGAGTTTTGTCCATTCGGAGAAATGGATTCGGACTTTTGACCGGGAACCGGTTGCACTGCACCCAAGTTAATTATGGTTGTTGATGTTCCTAGAACTTATCCCCTATTGTTCAACCGCACTAGTGCTCCTAACACTTGATATTAATTATAATGAAGTACTGAACTTCACTCATAGCCAAAGCTAACCTGTTATATTGCCTCGTAGCTGTTGAAATAGCGACTTAACTGGTTGGCTTCCTCGTCTGCACTTCTGCCCAGAAAGCCTGCGTTGGCCGAAACTTTCCCAAGTCTGCGACTAATTGGGTTGTGTTTCCTCACAAAATCTGAATTAGACTGTGCCCCCGACCTGACCAACACCTCCTTATAACGCTGTCCGGGCGAGAGAGGGACATCCACGTTCATGGTTGCCCCTTCTATCTTGCCCCCACTGGGTTGGTTCAAGGGTGACAAGCGTAGTGCTTAACCTCCCCTCAAGCTCCTTTAGCAACACGCAGAGCGCGCCATGGCGATTGAGAGGCCTCTCCGACTATCATCTGGAGGGCGGTTGACGAAAGGGGTTCGAGGAGAGGCTAAGCACTACGGTTGTCACCCGTGGGTTGGTTCGGGATTATGAGTAGAGGAAAAGAGGGGCCCTGAGAATTTTCTTCGACAAAAACTACAAGGCGTCGAGCACTCAGCAGAAGAAGGAAATGTCTCTTTTTTCATTACGAGCACCCCATATTGCGTTGGAGGCCGATACAATTTCGCTGAGCTCCCACATCTCCCCCAAGAACTCTGACTGAAATAAACTATCCGTCAGCATAACTTTCCTCAGCACAACGTGACTTGTCGCATCACCTAACTGTTTCTCATGTATCGTCTAACAAACTTGAGACCGGAAAAACGCTCATTGCTTCTAAAATGTCTTATTCCTTTCTTCAGTTGACCATCAGCAACTTCTCACTTCCCATTCACCCGAGCCTCATCGTCAGCACCGAAACCTCTTTTCTCAACTCCCCTTTCACTCGTTCCCACACGACTAGGCACGTGTCTGCCACCGCCCGCATACCCATCTCGCACTCTCTCCCCCTGATTTAACTCGACCATGTTTTATAATTGAATTTTGTCTTTGACCTCTATCCTGCTATTCTTACTTTGTACTACCGCCATACTTGCTCAATGCCCCTCCCCCTTATCAATTTTTGCATCATTCTTGCGTATTTATTCCTCATTTCACACCATTCCAGCTTTTGAGCAACTCTGTACTCAGGCTATACACTCCTTCCCCCTCATAGTCCAGGAGAATTAGATTGAAAAGAGGCCGATTTGGAGAGAAATTGAAGAATGGTGTTTTAAAAACTGATCGTGTAGAACGAGACGTCAACATACTGTGGTTCAATTTGGCGAAGATGGTGTGGGGTGGAAGTTGTATAAAAAAATTCAAACAGTCTGGAAAAGCTCTTTCCTGGCCACTGGGAAAGCGGCTATTGGCGTTACACAGAAAAGTTGTGATTCAAACTTGTAGCCGAAAACTTTCTTTGAATACTGCTTTTTTCTAGATATCTCTGTCATGATTTGTTTATGAGTAAATGGAGGAAAAGTGCCGAAAATAGCCGTTTTTTCATTGAATTTTGTCTCGGAAAATTCGTGAGTGTTGCCTTGATCGTCACAAGTGAGTTGTGATCTCATGACTATGCATGTTTTGTTACAGATCTCGATCTTGCTTTGTTTTCTTGTAATATTGATTGTTCATCACAAGATGCCCATTTTTGTTCAACAATAATCCGAAGTTTGCCATAGTTACAGCACTGTGCTTTGGGATCTAGCTTTGAACAAGCCTTGACTATGAGGATGATCAATAAGCAGATAAATTTTTGCACTTGCAGTAGGTTTATTCCAGCGTTTTTACCACATGTCATTTTGGGATATAAACAAATGGAATAACTTTTTCGTGTGCGATTTTCTCGAAAAATCGACAACGGATTCCGATAGCCATTATTTTTTGACGGATTTTTGAAAAAAAACTTCATCCCCCGAACATTAGGGGCCGGGTTACGATTTTTTTCACTAAAAATCAGAAGTACTCGAATAAAGTCTTCGAGAGAACGAGGTTCTCCTTATATTGATGTTTACATTCCCCCTTTTTTGTCAGAATTTGGTTACTTTCTATTCGATTGTACCATTTTACTCGTATATTATCTCGCATAGTTCGTGATATCGAATGCTTACAATTTCGCTCCACCGATCCGTCTCTGTTTGGGGTGCACGATGCATACCTCGAGCTCGACCTACCCGCGTGTGCTGATTATTCAGTTGCCAAATCTACAAACTCAATTCCCTGCGACAAAATCTCGATCAATAGGACTTATGTTCGTTTAGTGCACGAACGTACCGCGCAACGATCGAGATTTTTCGAATCGAGGGACTTCGCGAGCGGGCAAATATTATTATTATTGTTATTCATTCATTGAACCCTACGGTTATATAGTTACAAAGTTACTATGATCTAATGTTGACGTATAAATGAACAGTACTTGATCTCTTTATAAAAATAAATAAAAGTCTTTCTTTTGATTCTTGATTTGCACTTTTCGTGCTTTCCACTGTGATGAATTTGAACTTAAAAGAATTGAATAATTCCTTGCGTTGCAGCTGACTCCTTTTTCTGCTCCTCCTCGTCATCTTTCCTTCTTATTGTCCTCACCTTCTTTCCTCTATCTCCTCGCCTTCTTTCCTGTCTCTCAGTTTTTTCTCCTCTTACATTCCCCTAGCAACACTTAAGGGTGTGCCAATGAATATCCTCTCCTGCTCGTTCCACACGATTCTGAACAATTGGTCATTCTTCTCTGCGTAGACTAACTCACCTACGCTTTTAATCCAAATTACCTCAAATTATTACCTCAAAGCCGTTGTTCATCATGCTTTCTATAGCTTTCAGCTTCCTTCTTTCTTCCCATCTTTCCTCAGCTCCCTTAAAATCTTCCACTATGTACTCCTTTTCCCCTGGTGTTTCCATTGTTGCTTTTAACTTGTTTATTATGTCTGGGTTAGATGATTTCAGTACCCAGGCATTATTCTTCTGCACTGCACCTTCCTTTGCCAAACTTTCTTTCCACCAATCTTCTCTTTTTGTGTTACTGCCAGTCTTTTCCATAATCCACTGCTCCACCCTCTTTCCTCTGTATGCTACACCTCTCCTTATCACTGCTGCTCTTATCACTTGTCTCCTTTGAATTTCTGTTTCGCTCCCCTCTGTGCTCACCTCGCTTTCACTTTCACTTGTTGCGTTTTCTGACCTCTCCGCTCCCAATTCCTCCAATCTTCTTTGCAGTTCTCTGTTTGCTTCCTGTAGTATGTTTAGGTTTTCTTCTGCCCTCTGTCTCCTCCTTTATTCCTCTTCTAGATCATCCCTGTAGTTTTCCATCTTTGCGGTAGGTTTCTCCGCTTGCTTTATGGGGCGTGGGCTTTGTACTTGTTTTAGCTCGTCCACGTGCGGCGCGCCGCACGTGGACGAGCTAAACGGCAGTATTTGGTGCTGCGTCTCCACGTGCTGTCTCCCATTCCTGTTCCTGCGTTCCTATTCCTGTTCTTATTCCTCTCTCTTACTTATTCTGTCTTCTGCTATGTATTTGCATTTTGCATGTCAGCTCTTTTTCTTTTCCATTCTATGTTTTTCAGCCATCCTATTTTCCTCCAGTCTCCTTTCAGAATTTCCATCCAGCTACTTCCTCTTTTGAGCGGGCAAATATCATTCCTGTCAAATCTTCAACAACATACACTCTGCTCGCGGTCCAATGCAACCGATTTCTGCAGGTGCACCGACATTCATCTATGTAGCTTGTCGGCCGCAGGCACCCGGGCCAGGGATGCTCTGCGTATTTCAGTTCCATCAATTCTTCATAAATTCCATCCCGTATTTTCTTCTTTCTTCCAACATTGAATGAAACCCTATCCATTATATTCTACTATTCCAAAATAACCTCCAATACTATACACTCCTTCATGATACTAGTTATTCATAGCATGCGAAATCCACCCTATCCATCTACTTCACCATGAAATAAAATTTCTTTATATTAATACCCCCTCGTTTGTCGCATTACCCTGAAGAGTAAATTTCCTGAATTGGTCATGGTTTGTTTTCTTATATTGAGTCAAATATAGTTATTCCCACCTCCTCAGAATTCTTCTGCGAGTACTGTTACCATTTAAATAATGCATACTACCATAACTAAACGTAAATCATTTACCAAAGCCAACACTGTATCGCTATAAGCAGCCCATACAATGTCATTTCATCTTTTCACTAAGATCGATCAACCTTCATTACCACCTACCGCTGCCTGGCATCTTCCCTAGACTATGTGAAAACCACTGACATAATTGATCGTTTCTTCCAAAACTGCTCCCTAAGGTTGACCCAACGCGCTACTATACGAATGACATTAGATATTCAATAAAATGCTAAGTTTATTAATTTTATCTCTATCACCTAATTTATGACTAGAGGTAATGCCTTGCTCGCTAACGTTCGCTCGGCTTCACTCTATTCGGTGCGTTTGATTTTTTGAAAATTTCTGAATATCTCAATTTGAAGTTTTCTTAAAATCACAATATAATGAAATTTCGTTCAATCGAATTGGAGGAATAAAGGATGGGGTCCCTCATGTTTGAACGGCATAACGAACTTTCATATTGGTGGAAGCCTAATTGTATCAAATAAGACCCGAAATGATGCCTCTTGCGGGAGAAAGTGACCGAACTGTTAATATTCGTAAGATTTTGGTCTCAAATGGTAGGTGACGGAACATTGAGGGAGTCATTTTCTCGCAGAGAATGAATGATAACCTTTATTCGCCCAAGGGCAAAAATACAAAAATACAGTAGCATATGAAACATATGTCACTCATACATAATAAATACATTGGATTTGCAAAAATTTGTCGTTTTGGTTAAGGCTATTCGAATTATCACAGAAAGTGACTAGTCATCTCGAGGCATCGTAAGATGCTAAGAGTCATGAAAAGAAAAAGAAGAAAAAGTCACGTTTTCATATATATATATATACATATATCAGTCTTAACAAAAAAGGTTGAGGAAAAGAAAACACTTTTCCGTTTGAGAAGACATATAAAAAAGACATGGGCCCACAGTCATATCACAGGAATCTCAGTTCGGAAACGAAAAAGCCACGCATAGAAGTAGAAGACATCAATTGAAACGGGCTAATGCCTATCACAGTTTACAAATTAAAATAGTGTTTCTTCTCCACATCAATCCTCTGGGTGGATAGTGTTAACAGGAAGTCTTTTAAGGACTCTTTAAATAATGATATCTCCCCAAGCTGCCGAAAGCCGGGAGGGAGAAGGTTCCACAAATGAGCACATTGGACTTGGAAAGATCTTCTTCCATATTCAAGTCTCATGTTGGGAACTTTGAGTACCCGCTCTTCTAGATCACCCCGTGCGGGGCGTTCGGATTGGTACCTGGTAAACACCGCAGCTAGGTAGCCAGGTTCTCCTAAGTGCATGATCTTATGCATCAAGAAAGCTGCGAAGTACATTCTCCGCGAATCAGTACGTAACCAACCCAAGCGCTCCCTAAACGGGGCGATGTGCTCGTCTCTCCTAAGATCAAAAATATATCTCACACATGAATTGCTTAGTCTCTGTACCCGTTGCCGCTGTTCGTCCGTGGCGTCGAGGTACATGACCGCGCAATAATCTAGGTGCGGTTGAACCAATGACTCGGCTAGGCGAATTCGGAGAGGTCTGGTGATACATGCCCTAAAAAACCGCAGACCGTATAGGGCTCTGTTGACTTCCTTAGTGTCTTGGTCAATGTGCGGTTTCCATGTCAATTCACTGTCAAGTGTAACACCGGGACTCACGACCGTATCACTGAACGGGATGAACTTTCCTTACTGTATCTCAACCCCTGGCAAGTCTATTCTCTTCAGATCTTTGATATTTGTCTCCGAACTGAAGTAGACTGCCTTGGTCTTGCCAGCGTTGAGACACAGGCCAGAACTTCTGGCCCACTCGGCAACTAATCGTCCTATTTCGCCCAGCCGAACAATACCTTCCCTGATCTTATTTTTCTCGATTTGGAGATAAATTTGGAGATCATCCGCATAAAATAGATGATGTACCGACTTTCCGTCTAGCAAGCCAGCCAGGTCATTCACATACAAGCTAAAGAGGAGAGGCCCAAGGACGGACCCCTGTGGAACACCCAGATTGGTTTCGAGCCAATCAGATTTGCCTACTTTAGAAGTGATTTGTTGGGTGCGACCCTGTAAATATGATTTTATCCACAGGAGCGCCGATCTTGAGAAGCCAAGATGTCGTAGCTTCCTCAACAGCTTGGATGGTGAGATGGTGTGAAAAGCTTTGCTAAAATCGAATAGTAGGAGCAGAGTGATCTTCTTTCTGTCTATACCTACTCTGATATCATCGGTCAATTTCAACAAAGCTGTCTGGGTGCTATGGTGTTGCCTAAAACCAGTTTGGAAGCGATCAAGTATCTTCTCGATTTTTAAATACTCCGTGATTTGGTCATGTGCGATTTTTTCCAGAACCTTGGAGAGAAAGCACAGCAGTGCTATAGGACGGAAGTCCGAGACTGCTGATGGAGCTGCAGTCTTCTTTAATGCAATCAGCTGCGCTTGCTTCCAAGCCTCAGGAAAAATGCCATGAGCGAAAGAGGAGTTGGAAATATGTAGAATAAGATCACCAATGGCCGGAAGAGCTTTCGCGATCACGCTTTGGGGTATTCCATCCGCTCCACGGGCCTGTGAGGAGAAATGGTTGATTGCAAGGACTACATCACTAAAATTTGTGGGCTTAAATTTGAATCCCTCCTCCGGTGCCGAGTCAATATCGTCCATTGCTTCATTAATATTTTCGTGGGGCGAAACGGAAACTCCCGCAAAGTGTGCGTTCAACTCATCCGGTGTGAAGCCATGAAGTTCCTCCTCTTTGCTCTTAGGCAAGAGGCCGAGATTGCGCATCTCCTTCCAAATGTTCTTCTCCTGATCAAGAGCATCTGACAAATGGGTTTGAATGAAGGAGTTATGCTCTTGTTCAATGCGCAAGTCGACCTCTTCGCTAAGCCGAAAGTATTCATTTTGAAGCTCAGGACACTTGCGCTGGTTACGTTGAATCCGTTCCCAGCGCCTGCGCGTCGCGTCTCGCTTATTCATGAGTACCCTCAGCTCAGGACCAATCCAAGGAGCGTCATTTTTACGCGGATTAATAGTTTTTTCGGGTGCTAATTCATCTAGAACGGTCTGTAAATTTCCATTCAAGCAGTGAATTGCATCTTCCAAACTCGTTTCAGCATTTTCGAGAGCTGTCCAGTCACAGCGAAGCAATCGGTCATTCAATATCTCCGGAGTGATGTTTCGAAAATCCCTGTAGGTGAAGGAATTTCTTGGCGGAGTAGGAGTAGAGACGTTGATGGTGACGTCAATGACCGAGTGCCTGCCGAATCTGGGCAGGAGTCTGTTTTGAAAGTCAGTAATGATGTCATTGTCATCTACATAAATGTGATCAATCCATGTATGAGATGTATTGGGGGTGTGTTGGTGAGTCGGGCCATGCTGCACTATCTGCAAGGCAAGTTCTTCTGTCAGTGCAGTCAGTGTCTTGGTGTCGGGATGAGCAGTGTCTAACAAATCCGCGTTCAGATCACCCATTATAATTTTATGACTGTAGTCGCCACACAGCCGGCGTAATGAGCCAAACAGTCCGTCATCCTTCTGCATGGCGATTTTAGGGGGTCTGTAGATTACTACGACAAATATTGGCGGGGAGTTACCCTGTTATATGCTACAAAAGAGAAATTCAGGCACGCCAGGTTTCCCTGGCCCAAAAGTATTTGACGAAATCAACTTCTTAACTTTGAAGTCATTGCGCACATACAAGGCAACCCCACCACCCTCTCTGTTGCGATCCTGCCGCAACAATGAAAAACCTGGAATCTGAACGAGATTGTCATCCACAAACTCATCTGGCTTCGACTCAGCTACCCCAAATAGATGGTAGGAGGGATCGTTAGCCACGAGCAAGCGTAGATACTCAATCTTATCTGTCAGAGAGTTAAGGTTGATAAATCCCGCTTTCAAAGAACTGCCCATCCCTCGTCGCTCTTCAGCAGCCGTATCGAGTCAAGGAGTCTTCGCTGATTCTGCTGCCGAAACTCTACTCTGCTCCGGAACGGTAGTACAGCTCTGGGTGTTATTAGAAGACGCACGAGCACGTTCTGGAGCACTTCGACAGGACGTTTGAATGACCTGCAGATCAGCGAGAGATTCGAACGTATGCGCTCGCTCACTATTTTTCCGTCTAACCCAGAAACGTCCGCCACTGTGCCAGGCGTATTTTAAACCCAAACCGCGTGCAATCGACCTTAAGCGTATGTATTCTTTGTATTTCTCACGGGGGAGCATCTCATTTATAAAGATTTCACGGTCTGGCACATGAGCTTTCGTATCTGGGTCGAGTAAGTCAGGCTGGATATTGTTAGCCGTGAAATAATTATTGGTGATTGAACGTTTAGCCCGAATCACTTTCCCGACTAGTCGACTACTGGAGAGTTGGACTATGCACGATGGTAGAGTGCGCGGGATAGCAGCTGGGGCTCGAGGAGATCGAACCGAGTCGCAAATACCTGTTGGAGGCTTCTCCCCAGACGCACGCCCAGTTTGCAGGACTTGGACATCAGCAATGTCTACCCTCTCCAGTGAGGGGAGTACGGACTTGAGCACTGCGTAGGCAATATCAGATAGCTGTACCGGCGAGGCCTTAGAATTTTCTTCTAAAATACCATTAATAATTAATTTACAGCGCTCAAGACCGTCACTGCCGTGTCCCCGTCCTTGCTCCCCAGCGTGTGAATGAGGGAACTTGTCCATCCTAGGTGTAATAATAGGAATCGAAGATTGATGTGTCGATTCGACATTACTATTCTCAATTCTCCTACATTCGCTATCTCGCTGACTACTCTCACGACCTGTTAATAGCTCAGTCAGAGTGGAAAATTGGCTTTTCATGGTAGAGTTCTGGTCCAGAAGAAGCTGGCGATCCAAGCGGAGCTCCTCCAGCTGGGAGCTTTGCTTCTCTATGAGTCTCTCGAGAGAGGATACACGTGCCAATAGGTGATCATCCACCTCATTCACTGCTGGCGTGAGATGTGGAGAGGGAACGGCAACGTTTTGTCGCCTCACGAGAGATTTTATTTCGTCAAGCTCGTTCTGGAGTAGCGCATATTGATCATAAAAGAGGTCGAGAGTAGTCTGCGCTATGAGTACCCATTTGGTGTCAGGAGAATCCGTCGCCGTCGAAGTTGGTGATGTTGCAGGTCGTTCCGAGACGTTGAGGCTGTTGCTCTCCGTCGACCCTACAACGTGGCCAAGAGGTGGTGTAGTTTTCGAGATGGAGCTGTTTCTCTCCATCGGCCCGACAGCGTGGCCAAGAGGAGGTGTAGTGAGCAGCGACTGGGTGGTAGTGGTGGGCCACGCATCTGTTTGCTGCTTTTGAATATTTGCGGGCTCTATACCGGTGGACTGGCGGAAGGTGTCACCACATGACGGAGACGAAGCAGCAGGCGATAGAGTACCCCCCGCTAGCGCAAGCTGTAGACTCCCGGAGTTGGATAGAGAGGCATTGGTGGTAGGGGGCTTGGCGCTGCGGCCCGCGGCGGTGGTATGGAGCGGGGGAAGATAGTGCTGATGCAGTATGCGAGCTGAGCCGTGTGTGTGAGATAGGCTGATTACTCACACGTCTATGCGAGGTAGTATTCTCCTTCTTTCTCTCTCTGACTGTTTGCGTGCTGAGGCGAGAAGTCGAAGTCGTCTGCTTCGATGCACTTGATGATAATTGCGCGGCTGGAATTTTGCTCACCTGCAGACATTTTTCGCATGTCACTGCTCCTTGAGATGATTTCGAGCACTTGACATGTGCTGATCTTTTGCAAGTGCCGCATTCTCTGCTGCCCGCGCGTGAGGTGTTGTTGCAGACGCAGCAGGTGTTGTCGCTCATCGTGCAGCAGACAGCAAGACAGCGAAGCAGGCCAGCGTAGCAGACGACCTCCGAGCATGCGCACAAAGCTCACTTTCGGCGCCAGGCACTGCCAACTCGATGTTGTTGTTGGAGTTGCAGAATTGGAATTATTCCTCCCAGGCTCGAGCAGGAGCCATGCAGTGATGCTCCAGTGGTATGAGCCTGCAGGAGGAAGTCCAATCTGCAAAAAAGTGCCACTCGGGACGACGTTTGGATGGTTAAAGAGATGTTCAAGCACGGAGCGATGTTAGATGCGTGTGGAAACAATTACCGCCAGAGAGAGAGAGAGAGAGAGAGAGAGAGAGAGTGTGTATTTGACGCTCACTCTCTAGGTGAGTGAGTAAGATAACATATTAGGAAATTCGATTTTTTTATGATTTTAAGACTCGTCGGGGGAAGCAGAGATCGAATGACTTCAACCCCTCACACATTTTAGACACAGGGGTTAACCTTCGATTGGTTTCTAATTTTCTCGAAAATAATACAGGAACATATATGATCGGCGCAGAGATACGATCTCTCTTCAAAATATACGCGAATAAAAATACTCTAAACCGCTCAAATTGGGTTATGGTCAACATCTTAAGGCCAGTCCGTAGTGCTTACACTTACTCACTACTCCATAGATGGCGCCACGGTGATTTGCATGGCTTAATTCCAACAATATTTAATTTCTAAATAGTTGCAAACACTTTTTGGACCAGATCATTGAGTCAGCACACTTTCCTATAAAATTTCCAATCATTTGAGCTTGGTCGCGTCTCAAAACTCGCGGTATATTTTGCGAGATTTGGAAAATGGCAGAGTGCATGACAGCGTGCTTCCCACGATGCGGCAGCGACAGCTCAAGATTGCGGTTTTCCAAATCCTGCAAAATATACCACGAGTTTTGAGACGCAACAAAGCTCAAATAATTGGAAATTTTATTGGGAAGCGCGCTGACTCAATGACTTTATCCGAAAAGTGTTTGGAATTATTCAAAAATTAGATATTGTTTGAAAACCTGCATGTACTCCGGTGCGTGTCTGGTTGCAGTATTGCGGGGACTACGGACTGGCCTCAATTAGTGAACTCTAGAAAGGGAATATTCTCATGTTTTCCTCAACACTACCTGCTAAGAAACAAAACTGAAACAGTTACATGAAAATTCAGCTGTATTGCAAAGTTCACATAAGTAGGATGTGCTTGAAACATCTGCTTGAAAAGGGCAACTGTGTAGCTATAGATACATATATATATCGTCACATAGTTTCCCGAAAAATTGCAGACATCGACTGGTGAGACAATATCATAGAGCAAGAAGCGTCAGTCGGTCTCAACCTACCATAAGAGGAAGTCGACGCGCTCCAGAGTGGAACCAGAATTTTCGAGTATAATCCCAGGAATCAAAAGCAGGGTCAAGGATCATCATATTGCTTCATTGGTAAGTATATAGAAGTACACTTATTCGAATAAAATCCTCATTTATAGAAATCGTTCACTCATCAATTATCCGGTGAACGGCCTCCCTAGAGTTAGTCACCTCATCACTCATCCGGGTGCGAATGGGCCACCCCTTCAGGGTGTAAATATCATTTTAAAGGACCAAGAATAGACTGAGTATGTTCATAATAAAATCAATTAGTCAGTAAAATCAATTTGGGGTTTCTTGGTCGCCCCACATAGCCATGGCCTTTTATCTCTCTTCGGATCATATTATACGATAATTCAATAAAAATATCACATAAACTAATATATATATATATATATATATATATATATATATATATATATATATATATATATATATATCACTATAAAGTCGTTGAATATAAATATATTTCTTCAAAATTGAATGAAATTCCCATTTAGGGACAGTTCTGGCAAACATTTGTTGAGAAGGGCAACTGTGTGGCTATAGACACGTATATATAGTCACATAGTTTCCCAAAAAATCGCCGACGTCGCCTGGTGATACCATATAGAGAAAGTACATATGAAATGTCAGTCGGTCTGAACCTACCGTGAGAGGAGGTCGACGCGCTCCAGACAGGAACAGGAATCTCGAACATATTCCCAGGAATCAAAAGCAGGGTCAAGGATCATCGTATTGCTTCATTGGTAAGTAAATAGGAGTAAACTTATTCGAATAAAATCATCATTTATAGGAAGCGTTCACCCATCAAACATCCGGTGAACGGAATCCCTAGAGTTAGTCACCCCATCATACATCCGGGTGCAAGTGAGCCACCCCTTCAGGGTGCAAATATCATTTTAAAAGACCAAGACTAGACTAACAAGGGGAGTCCGGAGTCTCCGGGTCCTGAAATCTCACCAAAATTTTTTTATAGTTTCGTACGACCTAGAATATGAAGAACCCAAAGCGACTGTGTCAAATGGGCCTCCCGTTCAGAGCTACATCCCATGACATTAGCATTGCCCATATAGGCCCGTGTTAAAAAGTGATAGATATAGATATACTAGCAATGTTGACCACTCTGGCTGTAGCTCAGAACAGAAGACCCATTTGATAGAGTTGCTTTAGATTCTTTATATTCCAGGTGGTACGAAACTGTAAAAAAGTTTTGGTGAGATTTCAGGACCCGGGGACTCCGGACTCTCCTTGTAAGTATTGTCATTCTAAAATCAAACAAATCAGTAAAATCAATTTGAGGTTTCTTGGTCACCCTACATAGACATGGCCTTCTGCCAATTTTGGAAAACGTAAAGGTAGCATCAAAAGTGATAAAGCTTCCATTGTCAGAGACGGCGCTCAGCCACGGTCTCCAATAAATCAGGAAGCCCATTCCACACAAACAAATTAATTTATACTTCAGAACATGTAGTAGATATTAAAAAAATGTACAAATGAATGAATGAAATAGAACAATTGTCTGCACACAGGCTACAACGCTATTAATCGGAAAATTCAAGATGTTCTTGTTCTTGGGAGTGGATGCCGAGAGAAAAACATCATGAAATTCAATCTCATCATCAATTTAAGCAGTAATAATTACTTTTATAAATATAACTCATAATAGTCTATGTATTTATTCATATATATATATATATATATATATATGTATTCATCAATATATGATAATAGTAAATATGTACAATATGTAGGAATCCAGAATGCAAACAATAAAAATCATAAGGGGCGGGAAGATTAGCCGTCCCCTTCCTCTTGTGTTATCTCATTTCAGATATGAAATAGAATTAGTGACAAATTTCAATTTCAATTTAAAATCTAATGGAAAAGTTAAATACATCTGAAATTACTATTACTTTAACGGAAATTCCAATTTTTTCTAAAAAATTTCCAGAAGTTCCAAATACATTGTGTACATATTCAAATACATCTTCTACCTTCTTTCAAGACCACGACGATAGGACGGATCAATATTTATCAAAAATCATTCAATAAGTCTTCTCAGATCAAAAAATTACCATTCGATGAAAATTTCAATCTTTAAATGACATGACACCTACAAACGAAGAATCCAATACTCGTCAATCGCCTGCGGAGGGGGGCCTCACAAAAGTGCTGAGGTATTGACAAGTGTCAGGTATTCTTATTAGCTGACAGACGGATCCCAATATAGAATTTCAGCCCAGTAGAATCCCTGCAATCCTGAGTCATTCTACACACATCCTTTGAAGGTTCCCTGTTAGCAATGACTCATCCATAGGATTATATATTCTATTGTAAGCTTGAAATTATAGGCTAAGAATGGACATACACAGACTATTTTATGAAATCAGAATGTTTTTCAAAAGTAGCTAAAAAAGTTTAAATATTCTCGAAAAATTCTCTTCAAATCATATAACACGATGATACCACATAAACTATAGAAATATATCACCCCAATATATATCTCTCTATATTATATAGTCATAAGGAAGAAGGTCCACCGAGGTCCATAAACGTCCACTGACTTCCACAGAACTCCATTTAACTCCACTGACCTCCACTTCCTCCACTGACCTCCACTGACCTCCACTGACTTCCGCAGATCGCCACTGACCCCCGCCGACTCCCCCCTATCCCCTTTGACATCCACCGAGCCCCACTGAGCCCCACAGACATCCACTCAATAAATCCCCTTATTTTACCTTCCATTTGTGTCACTTCCATTGATTCCCACCGAACTCCATTGACCTCCACCGAGCTCCACCGAAATCCACTAAGGTCCACTGACTACCACTGAAGTCCACTGATTGCCGCTTAGCTCCACTATTCTTTTCTCATCCACCTAGCATATCACTGTCGTCATTGCAAGGTGGTTGAGAGGGCCCAACGCAACATCTCTGGGCAGTATAGTTCCGACCTTCTTCCTCTTGAGTAGAAGAAAAGTTTACATCGAATCCATCAATCTTCTATTCCTTTTCCAACTGGATAAATTCAAACGTTAAAAATCACATGTTTTGCACATTCTTTCAATGGGTTTTAATGGGTCGTTGCAGTTAGTTTCCACTTGTTCTGGAACGAAAAAGAATGACATAGAGCTACGTAGCTCAAAATTGAAGCCGGACAAAGATATATCGAATTCAACGAGGTCGTAAAGGGGACGGAATTGACGGGGACGGAACTGACATCTCGCCTCAGAAATATTCTCACGGCTCGCCAACTAATCGGAGACTCTTTCCCGCATAAATTCGATCCAATGCAACCAAATACTCCAAGAAAATGTGTTCCACGAAGCGATATAGCGCGTTGGGTAGGAGCACAACATAGGGACGGAATTGACCGAAAATTTTGTACGCCATTTGGAAAACACGTTTATATGGTGCACTCGGCCGCGCATTCGATTTTCCGGTTCATGTCGCGCAAGAATTAGGTGTATTTGGGTATCTGAAAATCAACCATATTGGTTAGGAAGGCTCAATAGACTATCGAGAACTTTGCTGACCTAATTAGTGTTGTGCGAGCAGTCTCGGTGCAAATCCGTCTTCAAAATTTCGGATGTTCGTGCGCGAACTAAGCGAGTAATTTTGACTCACAAAGTGGTGGGATATGTTTTTTGAAGTATTACAAATTGAAGTGCATAGCTACAAATGAGGATATTCGACTATGAATATGCCTTGCAGTGAATGCAAAATCAAACGTAGGTTTTCTACAGGGGACGGAATTGACATCTCGGCCCTTTATGAGGCTTTACAAATTACGGGGACGTTAGAATCGACTCAAAAACTATCGACATAGTTGCGCACTAATAGAATACACCCCAGAAAATTGTTATAATGCATATTCAAACCCTCAGAAACTTGGGGGAACTTGGAACACGGAAAATCACACTTTCAACGGAATCACTGATATAGATTTCTGGCGACTACAGTGACAGAATTCTGATTGTTGATGCTGTAAGAAGTAAATAGAACATGGGTTATTGATAGTTTCATATAATATCGTTCAATAGATGATCATTTTCGAATCAATACGATTTGGTAGATTATAAATTCAAATCAATTATACGAAAAACTAACCTCTATTATAATCTTTCCAAAATTTTATGCTTAATCACAATAGAAACAGTTAACTTCTCAGAACAAATATGTAGAAGTTCATTATCAATCAACCGATGAATTCACTGTTTGTATCTGTACATATTCAGGGAACTAGAAGTACAGTATTTTCAGTGTATTTTGATCCTGAAGGAAGTCA
This sequence comes from Eretmocerus hayati, assembly GCA_029851415.1. Lineage (NCBI taxonomy): Eukaryota > Metazoa > Arthropoda > Insecta > Hymenoptera > Aphelinidae > Eretmocerus > Eretmocerus hayati. Next base: position 62,263,144 of record CM056744.1, on the reverse strand, counting down.
ATAACAGACTGTTTATCAATAGTTTTATATTCTATATTTAGACAGTCGATTGTTCTTAAATATTTTAGAAATAATGAGTACTTACTATTTGTGTGATGATTTTCATATTCATAGCTGAGAAAGATAGTGGAAAGAAGTCGAAGCAGAAAAATCGTTGTGGATATGAATCATTCAAAAGAAACAAGCAGAAAGATACTGTTCACTAAATTCAGGTTAGATTCATCAAAATAAGGATTTGCTAAAATCAATAATTTGATTTTTCAATGTTTCAGAACTATTGGAGGAGTAAGTAGGTTGTGTGGGGGTTGGCGAGCGGAGCGAGCAGGGGGTCTTGCCCCCCCTAGTATATATATATATATATATTTACAAAAATACTCAACCGCATACAGAACACACTGCATACCTAAATTGTCACTTATACTACACCTTCCGCACTTTCACATAAATACACGTTCGAAAGCGTAAAAAACGATACCGTTAGGTAATTTCCGTTTAGGCCCTGAGCACAAGAGTGACTAACTCCACTGTGTACGACCGAACACGAAAAGAACCAAATTACGAAATCGTTACCATATACAAAATCATAAAATACACACACACACACGTTTACACACCCACGCATAAACACTCATATCCTCGAGCCGGTCCCAGCATGCAGGTCAATATATGTATATGTATTGATGCGGTAAAATTTCGTGTATGGACTGCCTCATATAGAGGATTCACACTCACACAGTTACACAACTCATAATATTTTCTTAACATAATTAAGCCATGGGCAAATATATATCTACATATTTAAATCATAAATGAAATCGCAATCAAAAATCAGAACTGCCAACTTGACGTACACACAATTTTATATCACATATATATACACATTTTACGTCAAGTTGACAACACTGATTCTCGAACGCGATTTTAGGTTGGCAGCCCTGCTCGGGGGATCCGGACGGACAGGAATTTGCACGTGGCTTAATTATGTTAAAATTTGAATAACCCTCTTGTCGATATGCTTCTATCTTATTCCCAACCTGAACACTCTTCAATTGTAATCAACATTCGAAAACTATAAGAAGCAATTGGTGGCTACTGGATATATATGTACTCTATTCGAGTGAGACGATTCATACTCGGCCGTTGTAATAACTTTAGACCTTTTCATATATATATATATATTTTTTCACACTACGTTGTTCATTTTGATTACGCCCAAAATTTGTGTTACAAGTATTGCGACTACCCTACTATGTATGTCCTTCGCGATCAAATCTGCATCCAGCTGAACTGACTGTGCCCCTCTCCTATATTTACTGATGAACAGCAAAAATTGAGCCTCAAAATTTCTAATAATTGCCAATTGTCTGATATGTATTACCCCCCCCCCTCCTCCAGAAAATTGTCGAAATAATCGAAATCGCAACCTCAGCCAATCTACAGCAGTGACTCACTCGAATAAGAATCACATATCTCGTCCACAACTCATGAATGCTATCACTGACCACACTACTTGTCTCGTATGGCGGGTATTGACACGACTCATAGATGAAACGTGCCGAGGTCCACATTCATCATCATATTTGATTAATATAACACCTCATTGTGACCATCATCAGGTTCTGTATAATATACACTCCTCTGTAATGACTACTCATCTCCCCTCTCGAACTTATGCCTAAAACTTAACGACGTGAGATAATCCATAAATATTACACCTCCTATTCTTGAAGAATAATCCATTCAAATATTCGACCCTAGGTAGTTCACCTCCCATCGCCCAAATCCTAAACGCTAAGCCCGAACGTCTATCACTATTATATTATCCTATTTATCCTCTCTATCCATCATACGCCTGAATAATTACAGTTATCACTATGAGGCCAGAGACAAATGCCATGATCGTGGATCATACATAACTAAGTCTCGCCTATAGTCATGAGACCCGAATGAACATAACTTTCTCATTCCTGTGGAGCTCTAGCCAGTTTACTACGCAAATCTCTTGGACGGATCGAATGAATATCAGAACCATTTTAAAATATCCACACGTTTAAATAAACCTATACCTCGAAAAGCGTGGACCCAAACATTTCGAATCAAACAACTCATACTAAATACGCCTGACTTCCATGTTTAGTTCCGCATTCATTATTCACAATTCTCATGTATGAATTTCATGGCTTCCATACGCCTGTACAATAGATGTCAGTACGTAACGTCTAAACCTTTGAGTGAACAATTAAATACATCGAGTTGAAGTCCGCGGATACTGATAGATAACCGCGGATACCGAAACAAATCGCGGATAATGAGGATGAGAGCATCTACCTTCAGTTCCTCCTGCGAGTATCTAGAATTATGTGCGTACTTATCGAATCTACAGATTCGAGTCTGACAGGGCTCCTATCCTACCCTTCTCAACATTACTGAGTTACCATATCTGATCTATGGATCTGTTCAGTCCTTATAACAGGCCACTCTCACTCTTGTCCCTTGATCCTGCTTATTTTTAGTTTTCAGATGACGTAAACTCTATTACAACCACCTCATCCCATCTATTCGTTGTATTACGCGACAATTTTACTTATGATAATTATCTACACCGAATGTCAATACGAAGTGACCACAAAAAAATCTTATTCACGTGACCTTATATCCTGGATATCCATAGATTATTATTGCTGAACAAATTTTCTCATGAACGTATAGATTCTTCCCCTTTTCAACCCTTAGCCTGATTCTTACCGCTATCTAAATTAAGAATGATCTGAACCGAGTGTATGAATACTATATTTCCCATCCCTCAGAATTAATCCATCTGCAGGATTGCGTCCCACTAGCTCACCCCCTTGTTATCAATAATGTATTACTCCCTAAAAATCCTTGCACCACCAGGGCTAAATAACATGAGTTCAGAATTGGAATGCAAAACGCGGATAACGAGGACCAAAGGTGTATCCCCCGCCGCACTACCGGTAATTCGAGTCAAATTTTTATCGTCAAATCGCATGTGAACATATGGGCTTAACGATAAAAATTTCACCAGGATTACCGGCAGTGCGCCGAGAACAAACTAACAAATCGCGGATACCTATAGCTAATTCCGGCTTCCGTGGGCTACGATCCGTGAATCACAAGCACTGCGATTACATTCGCCTCAGCCCCGATTACAGTGACTGCAATACCCTACACGTTGCACTGCTTTTTCGTTTACTTAGCCAGCTGCTATAACTGTATGACTATGAGAGGGAAGAAAAATAAGCATCTACTTCCTTGCGGGAATAAAACAGAAAAACTCAGTACTTTGTATCGATTTCTACTAATTAGTCCCCAAAATATCAATAGCTGAATCTAATTACGCTAACACGATTCGACTTCGGGATTACTTGTAATGGTTCAATAATATTTTCTACGATCTATAATCAGTCTGAAACAGGAGATCAAAAGCCTATCCGCTCACTCTCCTTCGTATCTTCCTCAATAATTATCGGTATGCACTATTATTGTCCCCAATTATCTCGCCATTCGCTAAACCTCATTGCGTTTCATACATTAAGTTGATATACTCGGTGACATGAATGGTTGCTCCATATGAGAACTCAACCTTCGATTAAGACCTAGAGCTTAAGAATCACTCCTAGGGCCACCCCTTCCACAACGTCTAGGCCGTGGCAAATCTCTACTCTAATCATTCTATAACAACTCTCTATTTAAGTTGAATAATTACTGACGGTCCTCCACAGCTTCAGAAACTCTTATCACCTCGGAAATCTTTATCATTATGTAGTAGCCATTATCACACTTATCTGAAGAACATCATCACTCGCAATGGCACTTGATTAAAAATACTTTTAAAAAATGGAATTCATGTATTATAAAAGAAAAACAGCGAATATACAAGACAAGACGCGGATAAAGAGATCGGACCGCGGATACCAAAAGCCATCCGCAGATACTGCGAACTAAATCCGGTAGTAACGAGCCCACCTGCCACACCGAGTACATGGGCCCCGCGGATACCGAGTTAGGAATAACGCGGATACCGAGAATCTAACAGGCTGAAAGGAATCTCCCACAAAGCATCCCGGTAACCTTCAAACATTTCCTGGCGGACTATTTCTGAGAATTTTCATAGCTGGAGTTATTCATTCCAACTACACACAACAATTTATTTTCAAATACATATATATTCCATGCTGATGTATTGATTTCTCCGATCACAGGCTTGGTCCCCATGGATAAACTATATTTGATCGGAATGAATGTTGCTTCATGAGCGGAATACCGAACAAAAAAACAAAATCACTCCTAATAATAGAACGTGTTCAAGCCGAAGATATCAAATCGAACAGATAAGAACTAATAGTTGATGGTTCATCTCATGAACTTGAATCGTCGTGTGCTCGACTAGCAACGGAATTATAGACCACAAATCCATATGTTAATCCGAATAAATATCCAATTGAATCCACGTGCAGTCTATTTGATCGTCGAAAAGATATTATTGAATTTGGATCAAGACACTTACACCTTCCTGAGCGCGTTCTCGAAGAATCTCTAACTCCTTTGACCAGAAGAGCCAAAGCGATTGCATACTGATTCCGTTTCAACTGATCGTTTGTTGAGATTGAATGAACAGTCTTGCACCGTGATCGGCAAAAAGTTTAGATTCCTCATGGGTGCCTTTTTTGAAATAGAACATCAATATCGAACGCGAACGGATGCGGATGATATACGTGTACATTCAAATGTATACAAGCGTCATAGAAAAAGTCGAAACTCTTACGGCCCTGATAGAAAGAAAATCAGCCTCATATGGTTGGATCTTACTCCAAAATTTCATTTCAAAACTCCACCAACAGAAGAATGGCTATGATTCTCTCGAAGTGAACGATTCATAATACCCATATCCATCTGCACAGAAATACCTAATATGGTTATGGTCAACTCTTGCCAAATGCCTACTTGACTGAATATCGCTAAATCCAGGTAGCAAATTCATTTTTCAACGATAATGTTATCCTCCCAACTTCCACTATTCCTGGGAGTATTCGAACCCAGTACACATATAATGATTATCATTACACCGGCACACAAAAATAAAAAAAGTATCTGTACTTTTGACCAGACCTACTTTTCTTCATGTATTTTGACACGCTGAATCCGAATCCGAGGTCGGTTTGGCCCGGCTACCACTTGTTTCCGAGAAAATCCTGAAAAATATGAAAATAGCGCAGAATAGCACAATTTTCTCGAAAACAAGAGATAGTCAGGCCAAACCCCTTGGGATTCGGATTCAGCGTGCCAAAATACATAAAAGAAAGTAGGTCTGGTCAAAAGTACAGATACTCTTTTTTTGTGTGTGTGCTGGTGTTGTATTACACCGGCATACAAAAAAAAAGTATCTGTACTTTTGACCAGACCCACTTTTCTTTATGTATTTTGGCACGCTGAATCCGAATCCGAGGCCAGTTTGACCCGGCCACGTCTTGTTTTCGAGAAAATCGTGGAAAATTCGGTGGAAATCGTGGGAATAGCGCAGAATAGCACGATTTTCTCGAAAACAAGAGGTAGTCGGGCCAAACCGACCTCGGATTCGGATTCAGCGTGCCAAAATACATCAAGAAAAGTAGGTCTGGTCAAAAGTACAGATACTTTTTTTTTGTGTGTGCCGGTGTTATCTATCTTGGAAGGAGTTCGACACAGTCAATAAACTTTACTGAGTTTCTCTGGAAATCAAAGATTTATTCACTCTATTCTTATTCCATAATTACCCATAGGCAATATTCACAATATTTATAATAGCACAAGACTCACCTGAAAATCAAAGAGACGACATTCAAAGTTTATTATCCTACGTCGTTCTCTTATATTTGTCAACTAATCAATTTTCTCATCACATCACAACTTTTCTATAATCTCTCTACTCTTCTCTCTCTCACAAACTTGCACGAACTCTATATGTCAATCCTTAAACAGATCTCTACTTTATCAGTTCGCGCTAGAAAAGCGCAAATGAAGAAACCCATTTCTTTACATCCCCCCCCCCCTAGGGTTGAAGACAGAAGAAATTAATCTTCTTCCGACCTGCTTCTCTCCGAAGGGAGGGGCAGGAGATGAGTAATGAGGAAAAGATTTGATTCCGATTCCTGATGTCCAGCATCTACTCTCTAATTTGATTTTGATGATTTCTCCATGATTTTATAAGGACCCATTTTCAGTTCATCTAATTTTCTCCTGATCAGCTCATTTCCATTCTCGACGAAAACTAAATCCCCAATTCCAAATTCTAACTTTTTCCTATTCTTATCAAATAATGTCTTATCATAGTTGTGTGATTTTACTTTTCTGTCTAAGGCTACTTTTCTAACTTGAACTAGATCATTTTGGATGCTGCCTTTCAATTCAAAAGGAAGTGTTGTTGTATCTGTTCCCATTGAGAGATATGCAGAAGCAAATCCTGTAATTGTGTGTTCAGTCTCATTATACTTGTGTACGCATTCCCGAGCAAAAGTAGTCCACGCTGACTTTTCCTCATTTTCATCCACTTTGCATCGAATTTTGTTCACCAATGTTTGATTCAACCTTCCATTCAAGCCGTTTGAAAAAGGCGCATTTACTGCGGTAAATATTATTGGGGTACTCTTTTCATCCAAAAATTGTTTTAACTCTTCAGAGTTAATACCCGGGTATTGGTCTGTGAGGATCATTCGAATATTACCATTATCTAATACTGTTTCAGTTAGTTTTATGAAATCATGGGAGCATTGTGTCTTTGAGGTCAAAACCCATGCGTACCTCGTGAAATGATCGACTAATAGATGCAAATACTTTTTTGTAGATCGAGAACCTCCGAAACCAGCTATAGTGTTTATCGATACTATTTCAAGTAGGTGCTTTGCTGGACCAAGATGAGACATATGTCCTACTTCATCTTGACCTCTCGATTTGTTCTTTATTCATATTTTACAGTGTTTACAGATCTTTCGTATATTTTGCAACAAGTTTTCCGCAGTATGGAATGGACATATATAACTTCAGTTAGTCTCATACCAATGTGGCAGTCTTTTTCATGAACAGCTTCTATCAATTTTACACTGAGCTTTTCAGATAAAATGATTTCCTCTTTCTTTCTAACTTTCTTGAAGTACACTCCATTTCTCTTGTACACATTTTTCTTATTTTTCAAATCATATAATTCATTCTGATCTTCCAAAATATCTTCTAATTTAATCATGTTAACAATTTCCATTTGCTCATCATCGTTTTCATGTGGTTCTAAAACTGGGTTTCGGCTCAAACAGTCCGCCTCCGCATTATTTTTCCGAGAATTATATTTTATTCCAGAGTCATATTGAGACAAATAGTACGTGAGATCTCCGAGCTCTTCGTCTGTTCTAGACTTTATATTCATATTTTGTAAGGGCTTGTGATCCGAAAAAATTATAAAATGTATCCCTATCAGCCAATATTGCCAGTATCTAACTGCTTCTTTCATAGCCAAGCATTCCAAGTAAATAGCCTACTTCCTCTTTTGAGTATCGTTCAGCTTTTTTGAAAAGTATGCTACTGTTTTCTCTTCATTATTTGGTTGGATTTGTTCCAATACCGCCCCAACGCCTGTCAAAGTTACATCCGTATAAATGTGAATTGGTAAAGCTGGATCGAAAATCTCTAGAATAGGTTGGGGACACAGCAATGATTTTACTTCATCAAACGATTTCTGGCACTCGTTTGTCCAAATGAATTTCTGTCCCTTCCCGAGTAAGTTATGGAGGGAATCTAACATAATTGCCATTTTTGGTACGTATTCATTGTAAAAATTTACTTTGCCCAAAAATTGTCGAACATTTTTTTGTGTTTTGGGAGATGGAAAACTCCTTATGGACACCAAATTATATTTCAAAAGTTGTACCGAATTGTTTCCAATAACGTGACCCAAGTATTGCACAGAGCCAGCTCCAAATAAACATTTTGAGAATTTTAATCTGAATCCCTCTTTTAAGAGTGCATCAAATAACTTCCTTACGTGGTAAAGGTGATCTGTCCACGTTTTTGAAAATATGTGAATATCATCTATGTACACAACTACGAAATCTTGTAGATTATATTTACGGATGATATTTGTGGTCATTCCCTGGAAAATTGCAGGTGAGATTTTTAAACCAAACGGTAAACATTTCCATCGGAAATGACCGTCTTTGGTTACAAATGCTGTTTTGTACCTATCTCTGACCCTCAGTGGAATGGACCGAAGAGCTGAGTTGATATCCAGCGTTGTGAAGTATCGACAGTTTCTTGTTTATTTCTAATAGATCATTTATCAATGGAGAAGGGTGTGCTTGAGGATCAACATTTCCATTCATATCTCGGAAGTCTACGCATAATCTCGTTTTTCTATTGTCTTCTCTTTTGAATGCTAGAGTAACCGGTACCGCAAAAGGGCTATACGATTCTTCTATCAAACCATGGCTTAGTGGCTGCCTTATTTGTTCTTCAATCTCTTTCCGGTTTTCTGAGCTACATCTGTATGGTCTCTCACTACAATATTTTTCTACCAACAAATCTATATGAGCTTCATAATCTTTCACTTGGCCTATATCATATTCGTCTTTGGCAAAAATTGTGTTATAAATATCTAAGATTTCAACAACGTCTCATCTTTTTGGAGCATTTAGATGGTTCATAGAACATTGAAATTTTTCAACATCTATATTTTCATTGAAATTCACAGTATATTTTTCATTTCCTGAAATCGGAACAGATTCTTTCTCATGGCTATTGCAAGGCACTCCTATCTTTTGACTAATTGTTGAATCTTCATTCTGTATCAGTTTGAATTTCTGATGCAGTCCAGACCAATCAAGAATTCATAATGGAAGTTTTCTCCATCTACGATAGAAACGTCGATCAACTATCCTATATTGAACATTTTGCTTTCTCTAAAGAGAAAGGGTTGTTTTTGGCACAGCGAATTTTTTGCTCAATTTTCCATCCAAACCAATATTTTTTTCTAAGAATCTCCTTCCATCTGGATAAGACCTATATCTCTTTACTCCTCTCTCCATAATTGATCGATTGTAGGTAACACTTCTTCCCCTTATAGCTTCCTAAACCAATAAAAGACTTCTCTCTCTCACTTTCTCCGTGTGTGTGTGTGTATGTGTGTATGTATGTTGTTTTTTTTCGTCAACGCTTTCTCTTCTCCCCTTCATCTTATCAACTTTTGCTCTTCTACGAGTTTTAGAGGATCACTCGAAGATGAGACCAGTGATTTGGCAGCTCTCACCTCCCAGTCAAATTTGATTCATGGGCTTTCGAGAGCAAAATTGATGAAATTTCGTCTTTTAATACATGAATATCTTTTTCTAACAGAGTCTAACGGGAATTTGGGTAACCTAAAGTATACTCTCCTCGGCATAATCTATCGATTGCTTAATACCGAATATCTATTTGATCTCCATAGAACTCGAAATTCTGAAAAAATCAGAATTTCCACCGAAAACTCCAGATTGATCACATTTAAACCGATTTTATCGGAATTCCGTCTCACCCAAATGATGGAAATCGTTGAAAAATTCTGAGTGTAGATACCCCGAATCTCTCCAAGATGCTTCCTCAGAAGAATAACTTAGAATATATGGAAATTTTTTGATTAATGTTCATTTTTTCCCCATATCTCCCTCTACAACTCGTTTATCTCGCTTTCAATGATCTAAGGGCATACTTTTTCGGCATTCTGAATCAATTGGTTGATATCAAATTCTTTTGAAATTCGTAAAACATCATTCAAATAGAGTTTTTTCTCAAAAGAATCAAAATTACCACCAAAAACTCTTATTTGATCATATAAAAACCGATTTTCGCAAAATTCTGTCTCAACCTAACGATAAATACTGTTGAAGAAACCTCACTTTAGATGCCTCAAATCGGTCTAAGATGCTTTTTCAAAAGAATCACTCAAAATTTATGAGAGCATTTGCATTGATACTCGTTTTTCTCCGTATCTTTCTCTACAACTCATTTATCTCACTTTCAATGATCTAAGGGCATATTTTTTGGGCATCCTTAATCAATTGGTTGATACCAAATTTTTTTGAAATCCGTGAAACATTATTCAAATTCAGTTATCTTTCAAAAAAATCGAAAATTTCTACAAAACCTCCATTTCAATCATACTCAAACTGACCGTACCAAATTCCATTCCAACCAAACCATACATATTGCCAACAGAACTTGAGTTTAGATTCTCTGAATCCCTCGCAGAAGCTCCCTTGAAAAAATTTATCAAGATATAGAAAATTATTTGAGATTAGAATGCTAATCATAGTAACTCCTTGCAAAATATAAGAGATTATCTGCAATTAGAGCGCTAATGCATGTGGGATTCGTTATAGTTACTATCATATAACGCTGTGAGAAAGCATTCTGCTAATCACTTTTAGCAGCGTATTTGGCAATATTGTTACCATGCCCTTTGACTTCTTTACACCATTGATTGTTCTCAATCCTGTTTCTCGAAATCCTACTGAACTATTATCTTTTATTTTCAACAATTTTGCATTAATGAGAGATACATCCGAACCAGAATCACAAACTCCAGATGTTTCCAACGATTTATTCAGTAAAATTTTGATTTCAATCAATGGTAAAATTACAAGCTTTCTGGATTTTCATTGTTCAATTCAACTTCGAGCTCCGAATTATTGACGCATTTGATTCCATCTTTCCCATTCTCATTAATATTGAACCAATAGCTTGACTGTGGGTGATATCGAATACCTTCATTCTTTTTCTTACAGATCCTACATGGTCCTTCCTTATCAGGATTCTTCTTTGAATCGGTATTGATGGATGGCTTTCTTTCGAACGACTTTTTTATTCACAAGATGTTCTAAATTTCCGAGTTCATTGAAGAAATCTTCCGTTTCTTCTAAAGACTCTCGGTCGATCCCATTCAATACAAAATTTGTTGAACCTATTGCGATAATATCTATGAGTGTACCCGTATCAATTGATTTTCTGATTTCTAACAAAAGTTTTTTCTTTCTCATAGCATAATTCAGTAACGAACCATTTTTATACTTGAACATCAAAGCGTAAGAAATTGGACTCCACCCTTCATTAGCATGAGTTTCGCAGAATTTCTCTTTCCATGAATTCCATTCTGAATGTAAAGTCAACTTTATCAGCATTGGACTGTACCACACTGAACAAGTTTCTTCCAAATGGAGTCTGAGGATTTCAATCTTTTCAGAATTTACTGTTATTTCAAAACGTTCACATTCTTTTTCAAACATGTCAATCCATTGCCGTGCGTTCGCATTCTTACCTGAAAATTCCTCAATAACGGATTTTTCTGCGAGCTTACTTAGATTTTGGTGTTTCGGACGGTCTTGTTTCTCGACGAGTACCTCTAGAATCTTTTTCAAGTCCTCCGAAGATGCCATTCCCAAAGCTCGATGTTGTATTTGTGGATCTTTTTCTTCCAAAAATTGATCACCAAATATCAAATTCCCGGTTTCATCCAGATAGTATTCTTTCAAATCCTCGTCCAAAACCACCCAAACGTTTTTTGTTTGATGTCTCCTTTTCAAAGAATTTTTGATTTTTGGAAAACACGCATTATTTATAATTGCTTCGTGTTGACCTGCTGGTTATAGCTCCTCTAGCATCAAAAATACGTGGCCCGCTTCCGTGGTGATTGAGGTTATGCCAATGACGTTCGATTCTTCATCTGAACCGGCTATCATCGTAAATTCAAACTTGAGCTTTTCCATCTTGTTTCAATCAACAAGAATGTCGTTTTATAATGATTATCATTATCTATCTTGGAAGGAGTTCGACACAGTCAATAAACTTCACTGAGTTTCTCTGAAAATCAAAGATTTATTCACTCTATTTTTATTCCATAATTGTCCATAGGCAATATTTACAATATTTACAATAGTACATGGCTCACCTGAAAATCAAAGAAACGACATTCAAAGTTTATTATCCTACGTCGTTCTTTCATATTTGTCAACTAATCAATTCTACTCGTCACATCCTTTTCTATAATCTCTCCACTCTTCCCTCTCTCACAAACTTGCACGCACTCTATATCTCAACCTTTAGACAGATCTCTACATTATCAGTTCGTGCTAGAAAAGCGCGGTATAATTCAACTGAAGAAACCCATTTCTTTACACACATTTCCCAGACAGTTTTTGATCATGGATCCTTCTCCCTCTGCTTGATATTATATGCATATTACGACTATTACATTTGTATATTCGAATTGACCGCTGAATCATCACCTACCGAAGAATATTTGATTAGTTTGAGATGATTCTACCTGGCGTTGATGATGAAAAAATGAACATGATTATCAGCGGGCATCATCTTTGGTGAGTGGGTCAAGAGATAGATAATGATTCATTTTGAGGAATTTCTTGATTTGCTGTAAATATCTTGATTGATGAATTCAATAAAATATCTATGAGAACAGTCCGACTGTACTCCCGATTGATACTCGCTCTCCATGGGTGACGCTTAGAATATTCTGCCTTTCAAAACCAGTATTTTTGAGAATTTTCCTTGCAAGTCAACGAAATTGATAACCTCTTAAGTGGGAGGTGTAAGTCAGGCTTTCGTAATGTCAATTGAATTCATATCTTCATTCCTGATTGAAGAGTAAGTTATCAATTCGCTTCTCACGGGTGGCTAACAAGGGCTTCATTCCTCAAAGTAATTCAAGGAAATATTACGAATATTACTGCGGAGCAATGTGAAAATAGACGATAAATGCGTGTGAATAGTTCAGATATAAGATTGCGACCGTTCTAGTAATGTACCAAGAGTGCATTACCGTTGGCTAATGATGCATGATGATGAGCGTTGTCAGAAAAGAAAAGGTAATCCGATTAAATATTCATTCACAATGAAAATTATTTCGTGCGAACAAAGAGATTTCTATCCGAATGTACTTCTTCCGGAGAGAAATGAAAGACAATAAATTAAGGATGGAAGATTAGTTCATGAGCACCCTCACGATTATCTTATCATATCACCTGCTTGGCCAGCGTACGCAATCAATTTCAATCACTACCGATTGCTTATTCCAAATGATATCATTCTATAGTTGAAATTGGAAGTTGGGCTTTTATTAATTATATGAGCAAATCCACGAAACTCGGTGATTTGGGGGAAAAAAGATTTGGAAATCTTTTTTGATCGCACATCACTCGGGTTTTGCGTACTCTTGAGTTATCAATATCTAGAACTCAAATCCATTTGCGTGATCGATTTTCATGAAACGGCGTCAAGTGAGACAGAAGAAACAGGAAATGCCCATAAGAGCAGTGCTATACCCACATACACACATCAACTCATCTCTAACTTTGTATCAAGAAGGTTTTTACGTAAGATATGTATATGAGCAAATCCACAAAACGAGTTGATTTGGGAGGAAAAGAATTTTGCAAATTCTCTCCATCGCACATTACTTTTACACACTTCCAGTTATCGGTATCTAGAACTCAAATCCACTCGCGTGACCGATTTATACGAGACGGCGTGGGCGAGACAGAGAAAACAGGAAATGCCCATGAGAGCAGTCTTATACCCACATACACAGATACACTCTAATATCATTAATTTGACAACTGACGGCGCTGGAAAGTATTTGACTCATCACCAGAAAACTCGACGAGATCATTACAGTGATGATATACAGGCGATCCTGGTTATACGCGGTTTTTTTATACGCGGATTGGCAATAACGCGGTTTGGAAAATGCAGCTATCCTTGTTATACGCGGAAAATTTGACTTTTTTTACGCGGTTTTGAGATCGGCTGATAATATATTTCAAACAATTCCTTGATCGAGATGATTAGAATTATGGTGTTGTATACATAATCGCGAGAGTAAATCTTGTTTCATCGAGTTTGATCTTGTTAATGGAATTCAAAATTCAAGACAGCAACTTCTGATAACATGCAGGGGTTACATTATGAAAAATACCGCTTCCCAGGCACGTCTGATGTGATTTGATTTCTCATTTCTCGGGCAACTTCACTTATGTTTCCAAAATTCAAGTGATAATCATAACCAAATTTGTAAACACATTATCTCTAAATTTGTTGTGCCGGAAAATTAATTTGCAATGGATCCAAATCTGAAAGTATCTATGAAAAGTAAAGAAGAAAGGAAAGTGATGACCCTAGTAGAAAAAGTAAGCATTTTAAACGCGTTGAGGGATGGAGAAAAAGTTGCATTTATAGCAAGGCGACTTGGTGTGAATGAATCAACAATCCGGACAATCAGAAGTAATGAAGATAAGATCAGAAAGAGTGCGACAGAATTAGGAATGAACGCTAAGCAAATCAAGACATCGAGGAATGCAAATGTGGAAAAGATGGAGGAGATGCTGATCCTATGGATTCAAAATTTATTTCGCCGCCGAGTCCCTCTCTGTACCGCTTCAATTCAAGAAAAAGCTCTGGAACTATTCAACCATCTCGAACGGAACCCCCTTTTTCCCATAAGCTCAATGTCTTTTTTTACGCGGTTTTTGAATAACGCGGTACCTCTTGGAACGTAACCCCCGCGTATAATCAGGAACGCCTGTAAACATTATTCAAGAGTTCGCCGACAGCGTAATCCCCGAAAATCGCTTAAAAACCGAATTAAGTAGCTTGTATGAGCAAACAACAGAATATTGGCTCACGCAGTTACTCACTTGGTATCAAGTACAATCAAAGTGAGAGATCACAAGCAAAATCGGATCGGTTTGCATCGTCTTGTTCGTGTGCGCCTCAAAAAATATGATTTCGTGAAGCGGTCACGTTTTTTTCTGAGAGCGTGATTTGCTATCAAATCCGACCTAATTCGACGCACATAGACCGGACTCACCTAGATTTCTTCGTTTTTTGATGAAGAATCAGATGCCATTTGCAGAAATGAGATTGGTCAGACTGCGTCGGCGTAACGCAAAAATTTATCACGCTTTATCAACAGGATATGGTTTCACACCTGTTGGAAGCACACTCTTGAGCTCCAGGGTGGTTGTAGCCTTAAGTTAGAGGTTCATTCTTCTGCAAGAACCATACCGATACCCCAGACTGCATCCAAATGCCGACCTTTACAGTGAGGGAAGAAAGCCGAGTCACGCACGATATCCCGTGAATTTTCAAACTTGATGGCCTGCCATTCCGGTCCATTTTAGTTTTGAGTCTTGAACTCGTTCCAACTTGTTCGCAGGATCTCAAAAAAGGTGTCTGCTTTGGTGCGGAGTTGATATATACCCATCGGTGCGAAAAATCAGTGCACAAAATGCGTAACGCACGAATCACCGCGTTTCGTGGATTTGCTCATATATCAAACTCACTCAAATATTCATCATCACTAACCAATCATTTATACATCGAGAAACCTGATTCCATTCATATTCATCGCAAGTAGAGTAATAGTTTCCAATTGTGATTGAATGAAGGCTCAGGATGTCGAAATAATATCGTTTCTTCATCCCCCAGAGATATTTATCCATTTTAGGACAATAACAATCAAGGAATACATGAGATGCGTGTATTCATCACAAACAATATCCTCCTCAGGAATAGCCAAATTGTTTTTCTCGGCGCAGCCCTGAAAGTTCAAGACCTCTATCAAACATCGCCTAGAGAGCTGACAATTAATGTGCACTATGATAAAGCTATTGCGAAACCAAGTTTCTATGGCCCTTGAAAATTTTTCCCGAATTTTCCAAATGCAAGGTGGCTGGAAAATCAACAGGGAAATAATGATGGAATATTTAGAAATCATGTTTGAATCAGGGCTCTGAAATTCACTCTCTCCTTACGAATCAACCAACATCCATTCCAGTCCGCGCGTTTTCTCTAGTTCGCCGTGAAACTTTGCTTAGAAATGAGTAAAACTTTGCTAAAAAGCAGAGAAACTTTCTTATTCATGCGGACTAAGCGCTAGCAACATTTTATATATCTCACGAAGAATTCTACCACTGCGGAGTCCTAGCGGATTGCCGGTGAAATATCGCAGAAGTTTCCGAAAGTGATGTTCCTGGGATACTGACTTGAGTCGAATTCCCGAAAGAGCTAGTCAGGCCCCATTTCAAAACGATCAATCAGAAAGCTTTTAGTAGATCCACAAAAGTCTCTCAAGACTAGATTCCTCCGTAACCACCATATGATAATTGTATCAATGCCGGTACCGTAGGAACCTACTTCTCCATCCCCTTTCTGAATGGTTCGCCTTCGACCCGACATGTTGACGTGGCACTGGTGGACCAGCTCGCAACAAGTTTAACTCAACATGGCCGCCACTGTAAACACGCCAAGCTACCGGTAATCTGCTAAAACTGTGATTGCTGTCATCTCATCTTACTTATATCAATGGCTTCCGATGTACTTGTAATCCCGCCGCATCATTTCAACGCAGTAAGTATGAAAAACTACTAGAGGGAGGTAAAGATACGAATCTTTCAAGTATGCGCCACTCATTCTCTACCCCCCCCCCCCAACCCAGGGCTGAACAGCTAAGTTGAATACATTCTCATTCTTACTGGGCCTCAGCCTCCATTTCTGTTGTCGAGTACCATTCACTCCATCCATCTATGGTGATTTGTCTCAACATACCTTATCCTCTTCTTTAGGGATCAAAACTTCAAAACAGACAGGATCTCTCCAAGAATACAAACACAGCAACCCATCTGCCCAATTGGATTTTAAGGGTAAAAAAGAATCAACTAGCTTCTACCTTTGCCAACCATTCAATGCCAATTTCTTTCTCTTCCTCTATTCCAGACCCCTGAAAATCGCCATGCAGAAGGAGGATGGGCTGTTTGGCTCATATCGTTGACTGTGTGGCGATTACAGTCACAAAATTATAATGGGAGATCTGAACGCGGATTTACTTGACGCTACTCACCCTGACACCAAAACACTGACTGCTCTGACAGAAGAACTTGCCTTGCGGATAGTACAGCATGGCCCGACTCACCAACGTAACCCCAATGTATCTCATACATGGATTGATCATATTTACGTGGATGACAACGACATTATTACCGACTTTCAAAACAGACTCCTGCCCAGTTTCGGCAGGCACTCGGTCATTGACGTCACCATCAGCGTCTTCACTCCCACTCCGCCGAGAAATTCCTTCACCTATAGGGATTTTCGTAAGATCACTCCGGAGATAATGAATGACCGCTTGCTTCGCTGCAACTGGACAGCTCTTGAAAATGCTGAAACCAGTTTGGAAGATGCAATTAACTGCTTGAATGGAAATTTGAAGACCGTTTTGGACGAATTAGCACCGGAGAAAACTATAAATCCAAAGAAAAATGATGTTCCTTGGATTGGTCCGGAGTTGAAAGTGCT
Organism: Eretmocerus hayati; assembly: GCA_029851415.1. NCBI lineage: Eukaryota > Metazoa > Arthropoda > Insecta > Hymenoptera > Aphelinidae > Eretmocerus > Eretmocerus hayati. The sequence goes on along the minus strand of CM056744.1, from coordinate 62,245,762 downwards.
CATGAATAAGCGAGACGCGACGCGCAGGCGCTGGGAGCGGATGCAACGTAACCAACGCAAGTGTCCTGAGCTTCGAAGTGAGTACTTTCGGCTTAGCGAAGAGGTCGACTTGCGCATTGAACAAGAGCGTAACTCCTTCCTTCAAACCCATCTCACGGACGCTCTCGATCAGAAGAAGAACATCTGGAAGGAGATGCGCAATCTTGGCCTCTTGCCCAAGAGCAAAGAGGAAGAACTTCACGGTTTCACAGCGGATGAGTTGAACGCTCACTTTGCGGGGGTTTCCTGTCCCGCCTCACGAAAATATTAATGGAGCAATGGACGATTTTAGTTCGGCACCGGAGGAGGGGTTTAAATTTAAGCTCACAAATTACAATGATGTAGTCCTTGCCATTAAACATTCCTCCTCCCAGGCCCGTGGGGCGGATGGAATACCCCAAAGCGTGATCGCGAAAGCTCTTCCGAGTATTGGTGATCTTATTGTACATATCTTCAATCCCTCTTTCGCTCATAGCATTTTTCCTGAGGCTTGGAAGCAAACGCAGCTGATTGCACTAAAGAAGACTGCAGCTCCATCAGCAGTCTCGGACTTCCGTCCCATAGCGCTGCTGTGCTTCCTCCCCAAGGTTCTGGAAAAAATCGCACATGACCAAATCACGGAGTATTTAAAAATTGAGGAATTACTTGATCCGTTCCAGACTGGTTTCAAGCAACATCACAGTACCCAGACGGTACTACTGAAGTTGACAGACGACATCAGAGTAGGAATTGACAGAAAGAAGATCGCTCTGCTCCTACTGTTTGACTTTAGTAAAGCATTCGACACAAATTCACCATCCAAGCTACTGAGGAAGCTACGACATCTCGGTTTCTCGAGATCGGCACTCCTGTGGATAAAATCGTATTTACAGGGTCGCACCCAACGAATCACTTCGAAAGCAGGTAAATCTGATCGGCTAGAAACCAATCTGGGTGTTCCACAGGGGTCCGTTCTCGGGCCTCTCCTCTTTAGTCTGTATGTGAATGACTTGCCCGAGCTACTGAACGGAAAGTCGGGTAGCCACTTATTTTACGCGGATGACCTCCAGATTTATCTACAAGTCGATGAAAAGAACATCGACCAGGGAATAGCTCGACTAGGGGATATAGGGCGACTCGTTGCTGACTGGGCTAGGAATTCCGACCTGCGCCTCGACGCTGGGAAGACCAAGGCAATCTTTTCAAGTTCCGAGAGGAACGTTAAAGACTTGCGACGCATGAACTTGCCACGGGTTGAGATACAGGACGGAGTGTTCGTCCCATTCAGTGACTCTGTCGTGAGTCTAGGTGTTACACTTGACAGCGAACTGACGTGAAAACCGCACATTGATAAATTAACTAAGAAAGTCAACAGAGCTCTCTACGGTTTGCGGTTTTTTAGGGCGTGTATCACCAGACCAATCCGAGTTCGCCTGGTCGAGTCTTTGGTTCAACCGCATTTAGATTACTGCACGGTCGTGTACCTCGACGCCACGGACGAACAGCGGCAACGGATACAACGACTGAGCAATTCATGTGTGAGATACATTTTTGATCTTAGGAGAGACGAGCACATCACCCCGTTTAGGGAGCGTCTGGGTTGGTTACATACTGATTCGCGGAGAATGTACTTCGCAGCACTCTTAATGCATAAGATCATGCATCTTGGAGAACCTGGCTACCTAGCTGCGATGTTTACCAGGTACCAATCTGAACGCCCCGCACGTGGTGATCTAGAAGAGCGAGTACTCAAAGTCCCCAACATGAGACTTGAGTATGGAGAAAGATCATTCCAAGTTCAATGTGCTCATCTCTAGAACTTTCTCCCTCCGGGCTTTCGGCAGCTGAGGGAAACATCGTTACTTAAAGAGGCCTTGAAAGATTTTTTATTGACACAGTCTCCTCAGAGGATTGATGTGAAGAAGAAGCACTATTTTAATCTGTGATGGGGTGGGCTCTACTTTTCATGATTATTTTTTTTTCTAAATGTGACCTTCTGTCACCCGACTGATGAAACACAGCTGTGATATGACTGTGAGCCCATATCCCTCTCTTACTATAAAATTTTGTACTTAGAATAATGAGTAATTCTGCCCTGACTAGTCACAAATTTTGATACTAAGTGTCCTTGACCAAAACAGTATTCCACTGAAACTGTTATTATTATGAGTATATATATACATTATTTTCTATTCACGATATTATATTTTTAACGGGCATATGTAATCATATGTAATTTGATTTTTTGTCTGCGGACGAATAAAAGGACAACTATCTATCTATCTATTCTCCTTCACCTCGTTCAAGTTATAGCCACCGTCCTCCTATCACATACTTCCCCACCTAGACACAACCTCATAGGAGGTATCCTTTCCATACCCCACTTCCATCCGAGTAATGTTTTCTACCACTTGCTTTATCCCAAAATATAGTCATACTTCGCTTTATTACCTAAGTTAATTATCTGTCTGCAGGGTACCTTGTTCAGTTCCTAGGACAGACGTTTTGGCATTCACTTTAAGGTCAAGGCTATTACAATACACCTGAGCAAGTCTTACTCACTCCATCTCAGAGGCTTTAAACGAAATTTACACGGCTGACTCCAAAAAGAACTCCTAGTGGCTGGAGATGAAAGCATTAAGATTCTACAAAATATTTCTGTGACTATGCTTTCTAGTGTCAGAGTTCGACTAACTTTTTACTTTGGACGTAAGTATACTCGATCCTCTAATACAATTAAATATTTCACTCGCCTTTCTCCACATAACAGCCTAGTTTTACTTCTAATTTTGGCTTCCTCTAAGAGAAGCCCTGCTTTTGGTTTAGTAATTACTGACCAATTTTTCTTTCCAATCCAACGTTCTTCCCTTACAAAGTTCCTCCTATGGAAATTATGCTACACACTTCATTTTACGGTAGGCATTATCTTTTGATCGAATATCCACAAATCAATGGAATATCAAAAATTATCATCGGCTAGCTTATAATATTCCCAATTCGAGTGTAGATTCGAGTAGAATAAGCATGAGAAAATGTCTCAATTGGTCTTGACAGTGTCAAATCAACTGTCTATTTTCCAGTACTCTTGCAGTCTTAGCCCTCCACGTCAAATGTCATCTCACAACTTCCTATCGGCGGTGTTTTCACGTGAAATAAGGGCCGGATTCTGATATTTGGCGGCACTAAGACCCCAATTTTCTGATGGGGAGCCAAAAATTAGACTGGAAGGGATTTATCTGCGGAGCTCGATTTGTAACACTCACATAGCAGCAGTGAAGCATTCCTGGATATCGGATAGAACTTAAAATTGACCATCCATTGTTTAATCTCAGTCGATATAAATGGTATTTTTCCAGAATTTGATTTTCTGCTTATTCTGGCAAAAAACATCTCGTGAGCAATCCATGATTTAAAATCACATAGAAACTCGTCAGCATTCCAAAATGCAGTATGACACTCAGAGTGCAGCTCACTATCGATATTCTCGAATCACACTCGAATTTCAAAATCCATCGATGTGCAGCATTGATTTGGCTCCTCGTTCTCACAATGTGGCTTAAATTTATCTACTCGAGACCCCATTTCTTAGTCCAGGGAGGCATTCCTGGGATTGGACAACTCATAGTTGTCAAGAAAACTGACACAAAGAAATCAAAATTGAAAGGCCATCACCTGAGTAATGGATATCATACATGTGCACTGCAATCGCCAACGATCGTTTACTCTAAATCTCATACCCACTAATTCTCATTCTCATGCAGGGTACCCTCATGGATTCGACAGAGAATGAGGGACGAAGGGGCTCAAATTGAGCGTGCAAAATACGTAACGGGAGTCGATTTCTTTTTCCTTGACTTTTGTGGATTCGTGATTCTCACAAGTACGTACATACATATCTTGGCGACTTATCAAGGGTGCTCTCTTGATGATTCCCGCAAGAAGAAACTCTCAAAGTCAGACTGCTCGTCTGAAGGTGAATCTTGAAAAGTGAGGAGATTTGATGTGATTCAGTGCAAGTTTTGCCTGACTTTGAGAATCTCGGCTCACAGCAATAATTAGGCCAATTATAATCATCAGAGTAGGGATTCTTGTATGGCCTGATTTTCCTTCAGAAATCAGATAAACTGAGCTGATAACTCTTCTACATTTTCAATCTTTTGTTCGTTACCAAAATTTCCCAAATTCTTTCGAAAATTCACTTTACATTCCGCAATCCCAAATTTTACAAAAACTACATTGTGATCTTCTTTACACTAGCTGTACAAGACTTTTCCCTTGAAACCAAAGTCGCTTCAGAAAGAGGTATGGAAAAAAAATTGAAAAAATGTCTCGAGGAATATGACCTGTTTGCTGAATCGCACATCTTGCAACAAAAAAACTCTTCTTCACCATCATAAGTCATTATCCTTGAAACTCAACTCACTGTCTGTTGGATTGGAGCTTTACAGGTAAGATTCGCGGTCTAAACGGCACTAAGGCAACGGCCGCCCCCAAACTTTGCACCTCCCCACCGTAGAATTATTGGAATAAACCGATGCCGCCAGCCATTTCGATGCACATGCTCCCATGAGAGACTGGAGGACAACTGAAGCTCAATTGAACTTGATTGATGGGAATGAGATGTCTCGCGGTATGCTGGATTATGAATCTCCTTTGGAAAAGGAAAGAACATGGAATCCAATATATCTTCTTCCAGGTCTTTTTTACAGCCCAACCTGGCCTCAGTTATCGCCCGACATTTCACGAAAAGTGTCGGCACGGCTGCCGTTTGAGATGTGTGAACTTGCAAGAGTTTTGCTTGCTTCCTCGTAGGGAGTCTCTCAAATAGCCGATGGGGAGCAACGCTTTCCTGCAATTTCCTGCATCCATATCTGTAAAAATGATACATCTTGGACACCCCTCGAGTTGAATCTTTAATATCTCAAAAATCTCTGTTTCCGATAACGAAAACAACTGCCACTTCGTAAGAAAAACATTGTAAAAGTCCGGTACAAAGGAAGTTAACTCTTGTCACACCTATTTGCTTCCATCTCCACCGCTCAGCAGTGCACAAGCGCTCGTAATCATGTAAGAATTTGTGGACTACTTGGAGATTAGAACCAATTCTCCGACTTGCCGATTCAGCTTTTCAAGATGCGTGTATATTCGAATGAAATAACATAATACAGATATTCAAAAAGATGTGACTCTTGTGAAAGTTACAGAAAAGAAAGAAAGTTACTACAGCTATCAACCCAATCACTGCCAAATCGTCTGAGTTTTACTCGCCCATAAATTCTGGAGAGAATTCTGTTATCTATGTGCCGGCTTGAACGGATACGTTAAAAGGATCTAACTTATTCGAAAGATTATTCTGCCTCAACACAGAATGGAAGAACTCAATGTTACTGGCTTACGGTGGCTTTTCAACCCTGTTACCTTTCGAAGCAGAAAATGATAATTTTTGCTTTGAAAGCAGAAGCAAAAACCACCTCCTAGGGCTTTCATCTTCAGACTACTCACATCAACATCTCACTCAGACCTACTTTGCCGTCACAGTATATCATCAACCCTATAACTTTTTGGGCAAAGCGTCAAGAATTTTTATGCTCGCAATCACCCTAACTAAACTTTTACACCACCGAAGCTTTTCTGACTCACCGTAATTTGACGGCTCAACAGGGAACTCCTCATCAAAGGTTCCAATTACAATCAAGCTTCTATAATAATCTGACCCTCGAAAAGCTTATATTACGAATCGTCCATCTAATTAACTATAGTCACATTGTGCTGAACCTCGCAAGAATGCTGACGAATTTCTGGATCGCCTTTCGGGAGAATTTGATTCAGCCGCACAACGTATCCTATGACTGAATTCTTCTCCTCATGAAACCTAACCTCTTCAAGTGTCTTCCTTTTTCTTATCCGATCATTCATCCCCAGAATGATTATGTGCTCACGCTTTCAGCTGCACATTCCATCCTAACTGTACTAGATATTTATCTAATTTTGAGCGATGAAAATTACTCTCGCTCTCTACACCTTGTTAACTCCCCACCAATTTGACACTACCTACCCCAAATTTTCCACTGTTTCTTCCAAAGCCAAACAACAGTAATCACGCATTAACTATCTACTTTCCATTCTCACGCTTTGCAAATTTTCTGATAATTTTTCTGATTCTACTAGGCTGAAACAACATGGGAAAAAGACATTGATTTACCACAAATTTTATGTCCTGAATAGCCAAAATCCACCCATCATTTTTCCCCCACCCCCAATTCCACAAACACGCATTCACCATTATCAACATTAATTCTCGCGTAATTTCGCATTATTTGTCTCACTGAGTTTGCTACCTACTAAACCTACGGATGCCTCTACAGCTCCACTCCACACTCGTTTTTCTTACCCTCTAAACCTATAGATCTCCCAACTTATTACCATATATCGAATTCTCCACCCATCATTTCTAATCTTCCATCTACCTGATCTTGCCTGGGAAACTCCCTAATCTACCCATTTACATCCTAGGCCACGCGCACTTCCTCCCTCACGGCCACCATAAGCCATAACGGCAGCTGTAGCTACCACGCCGCACATGCCGCTCGCGCACCGCATGCAGCCACCGCGTGCCATTATATTTCTTCCCAATATTCAACCATCCCACGCGCACTTTTCACGTCTCATTTCTACACTTCTTATATCTAAAATCTTCCATAGCCCATCATAATCCATCATCATCATATTTCTAATCTAATTGAGATCATGCACAGGAGGATGTATTTTCAATGGAAATAAAATTTTCTCTCTCCCATTTCCCTCTCTCCAAATTCGACTTTACCTCTACTTACATCTACTGATTTCACTGATTTACACTCACTTCCGCGTCACCCGAAGCACGCTCGGTCGACCAGTTTCGTTATAACTTGGCAAGGCCAAGCTATAGGCGAACTTGGGGGTTTCCTGGCTGGCGAGGCCGCGAGCATAGGGGATCACAGCCAGTGGTGGAGTGACGCATCGTGTGCCACTCTGATTAGCCTGCTCTACACCATGCCCGCGAACTTTTGAATCCATCGCTCGCATGGAACCCTCTGCCACCCTGATAAATGTGAAGTACGAACCTTCCAGGAAAGCGGAAAAATCCATGCGTAACATAACACCCGTAGAAGAGCTGTCTGGGTCGAGTGACCACGTTCATAGCCTGCTTGCTTTTCAAATAACAAATTATTCACAGATAAATGAGTACACAGCTGATTGTGAACTAAGCGATCCAGAACCGTTGATAGCTCAGTCAACACGGTGCGTCGGAAAGCCGGGAAAGTCGAGGGTGAAGGGACTTGAAAAATTCCTCCGGGACTATTTATAAGCACCTTCACGGTCATTTTCCACGTGATTTCGGTGAAAGTACCCTTTCTGATCCTCATTAAAAGCTTCGGAAAATTTTTCACGAGCATTGAAAAAGATATTCATCTTGTGTCAAATCGTCTGATCTTTCAGAGTTTGTCGTCAGAATTTACCTGCGACCAAGTCCGGATAACTCAATTACTCCGCATTCAATCGAGAAGATTACGTTTCCCAATAATTCCCAATCCAAAATTCTTTGGAAATCAAATCTACGCTCAAAACTAACGGACTCGAGTACAGACAGCTATCATCTGCAATTCTGTCGTTCCATTTGACAAGGTTGTGTATAATGAAATCATCATAACTCAATTTTCCAAACATTTACAAAGTCATTAGATAACTCTCGAGAAATGAAGTCAATCTACCCCTCTCTGAACTAATTCTTGGTGTGCAAGAGCTTTCCTGCTTATAGAAGTCTCTTAATTTTTGTTCTTCATCTTTCAAACGCACTGTGAAAGGTATTGAAATACAGAGGAATGAAATCTACGGAAACTTCTGACTGCTCACGGTTCGAATGAAGTGAGCGATCAAAATTTCGGAGTAGAAGCAAATATTTCGATGACTTTATCTCATCAGTCGTTCGCTCTACTTTCGCGGGTAAGCTCAGAAGTTCTTACTTGAAGCTTGGCATATCTGTTACTCCCAAATGTGACGGTTAAATCGTCACAGCCGTGATTAGGAAAATCTCTCGTCGCCGTCTCGAGCCAGCAAACGAGAAGTATGAGTATTAACTCGAGACACTTCTCCTTTTTGTTGAGGGCTGGCTCGAGAGGACGACGACGACGAGCGACGAGAGAGATTGCGGATGCTGCAGACACCGAGATGCCTGCGCGCGGGCAACCCTCCCTGCACCCAGGTTAGCCGCCGCAGCCCGGTTTCAAGGGGGCTGCGGGACCAGCAGCCGACGGATCGCGATTTCCACAGCTGGGTGGCCCGGAGGGCTTCCCCAGGGCACTGAAGCCTTGTTTGGCCCTCACACCGGCCCTCCCCAGCCCACGGACATGCTCCTGCACTACACCATGCCCCGGGGCATGCCTGCGTGCATCGGACGACGGCGATAATACTGCGGACGGGGCTCTCGCTCGCGGGTGGGCGAGGGCACAAAACGGACATATTTGGGCACCGCGATGTACTGCTACACCACCCACGACATCACCGCGCGGACGACGCACCCGGTGCACACACACATCCGACACACACACTGCTGCAGGACACGTGGAGATGGTGCGCACGGCACGCGGGGCCCGGGTGACGATAACAGCGTGCAGCAGACGGATGGCTCTCCTGGTGATGCGCTTCCCGGGCTGCCAGCCATCCAGGCAATCGCCCCATACGCTGCAGCCCGGGGCAGCGAGCATGCTTGCAGCAATGGGGTTATGGACCCACGGACCATCTGATATACAGGTACATCGGGTACCTGGCGTATCTCACACCCGCGCACCAGGGAAATAACACCAGGATGGCCACCCACCGCACGGGTGACCATCACGTGGACGCGGATGGGCCCGGGTGACCCAGCGGACGACGGCGTTGACGGACAGGCCGGTGCGCGTGGCCAGAGTAGACAGCTGACTGGCGGCGGACGAGATGTGGCGGCGCTGCGAGCATGTAAATCCGGGCCACACCCGGGTGTTAGTGGCCACGAAAATCTGACGGACGATCACCTGGACAGCGGTCACTGGGCTAATTTGGACTTGCGGACGACATTTACATGTAATTAGGGCTATGCACACATGAGTATGTTGCAATGGGACTGTGCGCAGCATATATATAGATATACTGCGGCCATGCGGACTTGATATTAATATGCTACGGGCGGCTGCGAGTATATATAGATATACAGCGGCAATACGGACGATATATAGATATACACGGACATGTATAAGGACTATACGAGGTGAAAGCGTGGAGTTGCGGCAAGCGCGAGTGCGCGATGCCTCCGCGTGTATTTTAGCGGTGCATGCGCGTGAGCGGGACAGAATATTCTTCGGGTGGAGGCATCAGGACCGTAGATACTGCAATTGATGCGCTTGCAGCGAATTTCGTGGAATCTGAGCTACTGTATAGGACAAGTATAGTGGACTGGACTTGAAAATTTGGCGCGCTCAGCCGCCAGTTGGCGCTGCTAGTGTTCCGGTGGGATTGAACGGACCAATCAGAAGGCTTGACTTCAGTGAAGACGAAGGCGCGGACTTGGTGAAGAAGAAGCAGCCATTGTGACACTTGTGGATCACCTCTTGTGCAGACCACACGTACGAGTCGCGCCCGCGAATTTATTTCGGAGCACGTGCCCAGTCACCAGTCCCCCAGGAGTCCCGGTGGACTCGGACAGACAGCAGCAGTAGCAGCAGTGTAAATCACCCAGGAGGGCAAAAATATTTGTGAATTGACGGAGCAGCACCAGGACTAGGACAATGGAAATCAGCGGTGAGTGGTTTTGCTAAATTTTGTGAATTCTCTCGTCGAGTGTGTGAGGAGCCTCGCGCGTCGCGAAGGGCAATCGTCGTGCCCGCGGACTATTCGGACTCCCGGGGGACCTCGTGATCTGGTGCAGTGCGCGGACGTGGACAAGACGTCTCTGAGAGACGTACGCGAGTTCGGAAAATCGCACCTGAGGACCCTGGACTTCAACCGCGTCGTTTGGGAATTTTCGGGGCAGCGGACTTGTGAGTTTGTGATCGCGCGCACGAGGACAAGACGTCTTGTGATAGACGTACGCGCGTGGGAGATTCTCAGGGCGGACTCAGCGGACTTATGAGCATCGAGCGCGGTCGTGGACAAGACGCCCCGGAGTTGGCGTACGCGCGGTAACGAGCACATAACGGAGAAGTGAATCAGGAGCCAGGTGCGTGATCGTGCACCTGTCGCCCAAGAGCGTGGGACAAAAAGCGCATCGGAGCACAAGCCATTTTGCGTGCTTGCCGTTGCGCGCGCGTTGCGAGGGCTGCTGAGCGGCCATTTTGGACGAGGAAATTTTGGAGCAAATAAATTGTGGAAGAATATCGGAGCAGGGACCGGACAAGCTGCACTCTACGGAGTGCAGGTAGATTTCGCGAGTGATCGGACAGAGTGATACGGCCTTTTAGTGAAGTGCAATTATTTATTATATTTTCAGGAATATTCAGAGACATTTTATGAGCAACTAGTGATAAACTTAGAGCCACGCGGACTATTGTCGGGTTAATACTCGTTTGTAGATAACTGTACATACCGCGTAGAAGCAACGTAAAGAATATAGGCCAATTTATTTTCATAATAAATTCCGAATTATTATTGCGATTCCGTCCCTCCCCTTTCTGCGATTTTTCAGGTAATTTTACACGGTAAGTGACGCTGTGTTCCGGAGTTGCTGAATCTGCAGAAGCCGTTTCGCCGTTCGCGCGCGTGTTACCTGCGATCTTAGGTTAAGAGTCCCGTTGAATATAAATTAGTTGTGCTGGTAGAAATACCACGTCACAAATGGCGACCGTGACAGGACTCTGCGGCTTCTGAAAAATTCAGATTAAAAATTTACGGACTAGACGCGAAGCGCTGCGAATATTTTGGACATATCGGACATTTTTTCTGATAAATTGGACTTGGAAATTTTGCGATTTTGGACAGGTTTGCGTGCGTGCGAGGCTCTTCGCGTAGTAGTAGAGTAGTGCCCTCTCTCACACCCTGGTCATATTGAATGTGAATATTTCTCCCCGTATGTGAATATTTTGAGCCCCCCTGCAGCCCTGCTCCCTAGGACAAGTAGAGTAGTTGTTTATAATCATTTTTTGCGAGAATTTTCACTCGCGTAGAATTATTTTTATAGCATCTTACCAAGGTTTTAGGACAGTTAGGTGAATTTTTTCGGACTTAGAAAAATTCTATTGGCCCTATGTTTGCAGATTGATCCTCCCAATGCATGGTGTGATAATTGAATAATTTTTTGACGTATAATTAGGACATGATGATGACTCTGGCCTGTTCCATTTCCACGTAAGTACTCCTGCACCCCGGACAAGGAAATTCTTTCGAATTTCATCCTACCCAAATCCTATTATCGGACTCTGGCAGGGTGTTAGGTAATTTTGTGGTGACTTGGACCTTAGGTAGTTGGGAGTTTTCACGGACCAGACTCAGCCGCTGAGTATTTGAAGATTTCCTAGGACTTTTTGAATTAATTTAGGCTAGGAAATCGGACAAGACTCAATTGCTGAGTATTAGGTTCTCTGGGAATTTTCTGGGACTTTTGAAATAAATTCGAGGGTACTGGGAAATCGGACGAGACTCAGTCCTGAGTATTAGGACCCGTGAAGAATTTCCCAGGACTTCTAAAAAAATTTAGGGGTACTAGCAAATCGGACAAGACTCAATTGTTGAGTGTTAGGCTCTCTGATAATTTCTTCTAGGACTTGAACATAAATTTGGGTTTACTAGATAATCGGACGAGACTGACTTGCTGAGAGTTAGGATCCGTGAAGATTTTTCTGGGCATTTTGGAATAAGTTAGAGGACGGAGTGGACTTATTCGCGGACAATAGAGGGCTGAATAGTTGCAGGTGGGGACATTAGAGAACGGAGACGCGGTTTTATTCGTTTAGGTTGGACTGAAGATTGAATTGTCGGAGTTTCGGACTGGTGTAGAATGAAAAGAGGTAGACCTCCGGGCAAAAAGAATAAAGTAGTCGAACAACCCAAACTACCGTTGCCTGGACTGCTCAAGTGTGGGGATCAGGACCTCATTCTACTGTTAGAGAGGGACGAACGGTACTTACATTTGGCTAAATTGATTTGGCCACTGGACGGCGACCAGATCACCGCGCGACTGGAAGCTAAGGGACTGAACGAGCGAGGGACTAGAGAACGGACTGGATCGCGATTAATTAGATCGGAAATTCGGGACTGTTTTCCGGACGAGGACGTGCCGTGGGACCCTCAAATCGACGAAGCTGGCGGAGTAGACCCGTTCGCTCATCCAGAAGATTGGCGTCGCCCACCAGCGACCTTGAATAGCTCAGCTCGCGTGACTTTTACGGAAACTAGGAGCTCAGTGGTCATGAACTCGACTCAAGCGGTGGAGCTTACGGGAGCTGCGGGTGCCTCAACCCACGGTATCCCAAGTTCGGACGGACAAGTGAGGGAGCCTCTCGCTCTCACGATTCCGGTGACCTCTTTGACGAATGTGACGAGCCGGTTGACGACGACAGTAACGACAGTGAGCACAGCGAGCACCACCACTAGCTCGGCATTCCAAGTGACGAGTAGTATTCCACGCCCAATCTCGTCGCCAGCTGCAGGCCGCTCACCGTTTATCGTGCCTGCTACGACGGCTTATCAGATCTCCGCGACAGGGTATCAATTGATGAGCCGAATGGCTGCGATGTCTCAGGCCATATTAGCGGGAGCAGCTATACCGGACGCGCCCGCTACAACCGCTGTTCAGCAGCCTCGGACTTGGGCAAAAGCGGACGACATGATATTGACTCCCGGACTAGGGGGCCCCATGCCACCCCGGACGAGGACCACGGAGCCTATGTCGACACTAGGACACATGAACACATCGGTTGCTAATGCCTCTGGAGTCAGAGTAGCGGACCAGCGTCGGTTGTTTGACCCAGAGAGCGATGATGGGATGTCAAACCCGCGGAGTCGGACGAGTGACAGTGACTCGCAAGCTCTTCCCGAGAATTACGTACCAAAGCGACCAACTGGGGCTCGGTATTCGCGGCTTCTAACGACGGACTACCGGGACATGGAAAAAGCTATGGGAAATACTCCGGACGCAGCTCGCAGGCAGTCTCAGTGGTGGAACGCAACGATGGAATGGGACGATGGTGATCTGAAAGGCGCGAAGCCTCACGCGAGTCGCGGGCGCTGTCGAGACTCAGTTTATGGACGTGACCGTCGTGATCACTCTAGAGACGACGACCCACCTCCGGTGCACTCACGCACCAGAGATCGACGGGTGGAGTATCGCGATGATTCCAGCGATAGCGGACGTAGCTATAGGGACCGGGTGAAAGTTTATGACGCGCGCCCCCGACAAGCAGAGCATGTGCCTGCAAGCCACCCTGCGGTTAGTGGACCAGCATACTTGCCTGAACACAGAGAGCCCGCCGGTCAACACCAACCCCAGGTGAGGGACGTGAACGCGGACCAGAGGCCCCTCGAACCCCAGGTGAGCAGCCACGGGCCTCGCAGTGGACCAGAACCGGCTCGGGTGGAACGAGCACGCCCTCAGGGTTGCTCAATCCAACGGACGGAACCAGAACCAATCCATCGTGAGCGCGATCGCTCAGGTGAGAGTAGGCGCAGCCAGAATCATCCGTCCCACTCACAGAGAGGACGAGACGATTCCCGAGAGAGTAGGGGATGCAGAGATTCCTCTCGTGGACAAGGGAACGGACGTGAGCGAGAATCAGGAAATCGCGCGGATCAGCGGCGCTCGAGGGACGGTCATGATAGGCGCGAAAGACCGAGAGACGCGGATCGCTGGCGTGATAATCGTCGCAGCAATGATAGGGACAGCTCTTCGGACAACTCAGCTGAGCGAAACTCACGACGTGATCGGAGATCCGGGTCTGATTCGGACAGATCAAGGCGCCGAGGCGGGCGTCGGGGATCTAGGGACTCGCGTAGGAACAGACGCGATGGGAATAGGGACCGCGGACGTGATAGTAGCAGTGACTCGGACTATGACTCTTCGGACGGTGAATCAACCCGTAGTCGCGGTGGACAAGTAACGGGACGGACGTTCCAAGTGATAAAAATGCTGCAGAGCATGAAGATCAATTTTGGCGGTAGTGAGAAAGATGGACCAAAGGACTTTTTGGCCAATCTTAAAGACTGTAAGCGAATGCTACCGGTATCTGACAGGGAAATGCTCTCAGCAGTGCCAGCAGCCCTCAGCAAGGACGCTCGACACTGGTATAGGACTCACCAGGACGAGTTTAGGGACCGGACTGATTTTAAGCGCGCTTTTAGGACTCAATACGTGGGTCACTTGGACCGCCAGGACTTAATGGACGAGCTGTTGCATCGGACTCAAGCGAAGGGCGAGAAAGTGGCTAAGTATCTGACGTGCGTGAAGATCATTCTGGGACATTTTAAGAGGCCACCGAGGGACAGGGACGTTTTTGAAATCGTGCGCAGAAATCTACTGCCAGAATTGCGGAAGTATTTGGATACGAGAGATGTGCGAAACTTGGACGATATTCAGTACTACGGAAAGAGGTTTGAGAAGGACAGGGACTTGGACGCTCGGTACGCAGCGCCCCCACCAAGGGACAAGGCACGCATACCCGGAGCAGCATACCAAGGACCCGCACAAGCCCCTCAGAGAGGTAGATCTGGGAAGACGGAGACTGCTGCACTAGAACAAACGGACTTAGCACAGATCGAGGCATCTAAACCTGCCCCAAGTGCGCAGAACACGAATCAGGGTCGTAATAAGGGACAGACTGGCAAAAACGGAGCGAGGAACGGACAAAATCAGGCCACGCCGACTGGCGCAGCGACGATTAGTGCCCCACCTGCCACGCCACCGAGTGCTCCGACTCCAGTCACGCAACCCTCGCCTGCCCCTCCTGCACACTGGAATCCGGACCCTGGACAATGGCCCACGATGTACCCTCGGTACCCATACTGTCCGTATCCGGGATACGGACCACGGAGACCACCAGGCAGCGGGCGAGTGCGCCCACAGGTAGATCGCGCAGTGAGAGGGGAACAGTTGGCCAAGGGACTCTGCTTCAACTGTAACAAACCGGACCACTTTGCAAATGTATGCCCCACCCGACAGTGCTATAAGTGCTCCGCGCTTGGACATACCGCAAATGAATGCCCAGATGCTGCAACTGCTACATCGGGAGCCGGAGCTCTGGTGAAGGACAGGTGTCAGCTATGCAATAAAGAGGGGGTGACTGCGCAAAACTGCCCGGACTGCAAGTATCGACTTGAGTATGTGGGAAACGGACCAGCGGGGGCCCAGAAGGACCCGAGCGCTGTGCCCCCGCCCAAATAAGTGAGATCTTGGTAACGGACGAGAAGCCCGTGAGCTTTGTGGAAGGCTCACGGAGTGATAAGTGTCCGGAGACCCAAGTGGACGAGAAGCCCGTGAGCTTTGTGGAAGGCTCACGGAGTGATAAGTGTCCGGAGACCCAAGTGGACGAGAAGCCCGTGAGCTTTGTGGAAGGCTCACGGAGTGATAAGTGTCCGGAGACCCAAGTGGACGAGAACCCCGTGAGCTTTGTGGAAGGCTCACGGAGTGATAAGTGTCCGGAGACCCAAGTGGACGAGAAGCCCGTGAGCTTTGTGGAAGGCTCACGGAGTGATAAGTGTCCGGAGACCCAAGTGGACGAGAACCCCGTGAGCTTTGTGGAAGGCTCACGGAGTGATAAGTGTCCGGAGACCCAAGTGGACGAGAACCCCGTGAGCTTTGTGGAAGGCTCACGGAGTGATAAGTGTCCGGAGACCCAAGTGGACGAGAAGCCCGTGAGCTTTGTGGAAGGCTCACGGAGTGATAAGTGTCCGGAGACCCAAGTGGACGAGAACCCCGTGAGCTTTGTGGAAGGCTCACGGAGTGATAAGTGTCCAGAAGGTGAAATAAAAGTGAAATTCGCGAGTCTTGTGGAAGACTTGGCTGGAGATGAGAGAGCAGTGAAAAATGAGACAAAGAGCCTGGTAGAGGGCGACGTAGACGGTACACGGTTAGCTACGCCACGGGTCGCGGGACCCGAGAACCTTGAGGAAGGTGTGGCTGGGGCGCGACCGAGAACACCATGGATCGTGGGATCCGAGAACCGTTGGGACGGTATGGCGAAGGACCGGACTACCAAACCCTGGGCAGTGAGAGCAAAAGACCGTGAAGCGGGTCGTGCGAGTTGTAAAAATCCCACAGAGCGGTGGGTGATTGTGGATGAATGGACCCCAGGGAAGGGGGCAGTGCGGAAACGGTATACTGGGGAAGAAGCAGATCGAATCATGCATGGGCAGAGAGAAGTCAAGAAGCTCTCCACGCTCGGTGTGCTGCGCGCTATGGCCGAGACGGACATTCCCTTGGCTGACAAATTTCTTCCCATAGCAAAACCGATTGACAAGACGGACCACTCTTCAAGGAACGGAGAACCCGAGATAAATTCTAAGCTGGGGACTGGTGAGGCCAGCAAGGCTGTCAAGAATTATCAAGCGTGGCTCAAGTTCATGGAAGCTGAGGAGGTCGAGTCAACAGTTGAAATCTCCGAGGCGGCTGGAGTAACTGAAGCTCGGAGCTTCGACGACGGACGAATCGGACATGTGGCCCCGGAATACCGTGTATTTGCGTACGTGGGACCATGGACTGCTGAGGAACTGGACAGAGGACCGGACGTGAAGCCCGTGCCACGGAACTATGTTGAGGTGGTACTCGGGGGACGATCTTTCGCGGCCTTGTATGACCCAGGAGCCCAAGTGTCTATGGTGGGACCAAAAGTCGCCAAATACTATGAGGATAGAATTCATAGACAGGCAGGTTATCTCAAGAGCGCAGTTGGGAAGAGCGTGACTCCGGCTGCGGGTCTGTTGAGAGTAACTATGGAAATTGATGGCCATACTCGGACTATCGTGATGCAAGTGGTGAAGGAGTTGAACCATGACATGCTGCTGGGCATGGACTTCATGGACGCGTGGCAGTCGGACTCTCAGAACGCGGACGGTCGGTGGAGAGTATTACAAGGTGAATACAAGGACTTCATTGGGACAAATAAGGCCCCCGAAAACCGAGTTTTCGCTGAATGTGCTGGACTGGCAGCAATTAGATTACAGGAGAAGAGGGCTGTGGAGGACATGGTCCAAAAGATGATCGACGAAGCAGGGGACCAACTGGGCTTGACAAAGCTCAGAAAGCACAAGATTACACTGCTGGACAATACACCGATTCGACACAAGTACAGACGTATGTCACCGGCCATGCTAGAGGTAGCAAGAGCGGAGGTGAAGCGACTTGCGGACGCCGGACGTATAGAGCCATCAAAGAGTGCTTGGAGCAGTGCTCCTGTTTTGGTCAGGAAAGGTGATGGGAAGTACAGATTTTGCATCGACTATAGGGACTTGAATAAAGTGACGAAAAAGGACGCGTACCCCCTCCCCAACATGGACTCTATACTGGACAAGCTGCGAAGGGCGAAATACATCTCAAAGATCGACTTAAAGGAGGCGTACATGCAAGTCCCTATGCACGAGGACAGTAAGGAGCTTGCGAGCTTTTCCCTACCGCGCGTCGGCTCCTGGGCCTTTACGTCCATGCCCTATGGCTTGACCAATGCACCCTCAGAATTTCAGCGACTTATAGACGAATTATTCGGACCTGACCTCGAACCATTTGTGTTCGGGTATCTTGACGACTTGATCATTGTAACGGACTCCTATGAGGACCACGTAAAGTACGTCAAGTTGGTTATGGAGCGCTTAATTGGAGCCGGCCTAAAAGTCAACAAGGACAAGTGTGATATCTGTTGCCAGCAGGTCAGATATTTGGGGTTTCTTCTGGACGCAGAAGGACTGAGGCCAGACCCGGAGAAGGTTGCTCCAGTAAGAGACTATCCAGCTCCGAAAAACCTAAAACAGTTGCGATCATTCTTGGGGATGGTGGGCTGGTACTCCAGGTTCATTGAACACGAATCTGAGATCAAAGTACCCCTCCTTAAGCTTCTGAAGAAGGACGTGAAATGGACGTGGGACGCGGAGCAACAAGAAGCGTTTGAAAAGCTCAAAGAAGCTCTGACAACGGCCCCAGTATTGGCCAGGCCAGATTTTTCAAAAGTCTTCACGATCCAGTGTGACTCGAGCGCGTATAGCCTTGGAGCCGTGCTGACACAAGAAGGGGAGGACGGAGAGCACCCAATTGTGTACTGTAGTCGAAGCCTCACGCCGGCCGAAAGAAACTGGACCGCCACGGAGCGAGAGAATCTGGCTGTTTTTCGGGCCATCGAAAAGTTCCGACCTTACGTGGAGGGGACTCATTTCAAAGTGATCACGGACCACAGCGCGCTAAAATGGTTGAGAGAACTCAAGGATCCGACGGGGCGCTTGGCTCGATGGGCTCTGAAGCTCCAGCAATGGGACTTCGAATTGTCCCACCGCTCCGGACGGCTCCATAGAGTGCCAGATGCTCTCTCTAGGTTGCATGACCCGGCGGACGCGGAGGACGAGGACGGGACGGAAATAGCTGGACTCGAGATTAAATCGGATCCGTGGTACACCAAACGAATTGAGGAAGTGCAATCCAGGCCGGAAAAATGGAGAAATTGGAGGGTTGAGGACGGACAGTTGTATAGATTTCGGACAGATGCGATGCTGGACCCGATCACATCACCGCACGAAAAGTGGCGCTTGGTGGTACCAGTAGCTCTGCGTGAAAGAGTATTGGAGGACGCCCACTGCATCGCTTCAGCAGGACATTTAGGGGTAGAAAAGACATATGACAGGGTGGCCAGAGAGTACTCGTGGCCCGGACTGTATCACGACGTGGTGGTATTTGTTGGCCAATGCCAGCTATGCCAGAAGTATAAGGCTTCTCAACTCGGACCTCACGGACTACTCGGGTCGCGGATCGTGGAATCGCCATGGGTGGCCATTTCAGCGGACTTGATGGAATTTCCTCCGAGCAAGAGGGGTTTCAAATACCTTCTGGTGCTCCAGGATTTGTTCACGAAGATGATCGAGACCAAACCTTTGCGTAAAGCGGACGGAAAATCGGTTCTGGCTGGGATAGAGGACTTAGTTTTGTTTCGATGGGAAACCCCGGACTATATCTTGGTGGACAACGGTAAGGAGTTCGACAATAAGCTCTTGGCGGACCGACTAGCTGAATACGGAGTCAAGCAAGTGTTTACCCCCCCTTACCATCCCCAGGCCAACGCTACGGAGCGCCAGAATAGGACCTTGAAGACCATGATAGCTCAGTACGTTAAGGACGATCACAGGGACTGGGACCTACACATACATGAGTTCAGACACGCTGTGGACACGGCAGTGCAATCGACACTGAAAGTTTCACCAGCATTTTTGAATTACGGACGGAATCCGAGACCGGTAAAGAGCTTGAGACGTGAGCTGTTGGATGGAAAACCGGTGGAACCGATAGACGTGGACACCTCGACAGAGAGAATGAAGCGTTTGGACGCGCTGAGGGACTTCGTGTTGAAAAATATCGACAAAGCTAGAGAAAAGCAGGCTGCGCATTATAATCGCGGACGGAAACACGTACAGTTCCAGGTGGGAGATATGGTCGGACGACGGACGCACTTTCTATCAAACGCCGCGAATAAGTTTTCTAAGAAGCTCGCGCCAAAATATGAGGGACCATTCAAAATCGTGGAAGTCAAATCGCCGCTAGTTTATGTACTTGAAGGGGACCTAGGTAGAACCCTGCCAGAAGCCCATGTATCCCAGTTGAAACGTTGGATCCCTCCCCGTAATTCGGACAAGTAGTCGGACAAGTAGTTGGTGTATGCGTAGGGGGACATGCCGCATCGGCAAAGAACGGACGGTTACGGACAAGCCGCCAGGACAAGACGTCGTAAGACGTAAGCGGGGCGATGAATCGGACCAAAGTAAGATGCTATGATTTTTCTTTATTTTCTCTCCCTTTTCAGGTTGAATGAATGCATAAATCCATGACCGTAGGGCCCAGGGTGGCTTTATCCCTTCCCCGTAGAACTTTTTCAAATTTTTCTAGAGTGATAGGACACCCAGTAGAGTGATTTCCCTTCAGTATGATTGTGTGAGAGAGTGAGCGGGTGATGATCCCCATATTCATGAATATATATGATATAATTTGACTTTGAATCTGCTGATTGAGGCAGCGACGAGAGAATTTGAAAGGCGAGAATGTGCCACCTAAGTATCGGCAAGACCACTCCCTTCCGGAGGACCCCCGCACCCCTTAGTGGGGGGTCTCGTCGCCGTCTCGAGCCAGCAAACGAGAAGTATGAGTATTAACTCGAGACACTTCTCCTTTTTGTTGAGGGCTGGCTCGAGAGGACGACGACGACGAGCGACGAGAGAGATTGCGGATGCTGCAGACACCGAGATGCCTGCGCGCCCGCAACCCTCCCTGCACCCAGGTTAGCCGCCGCAGCCCGGTTTCAAGGGGGCTGCGGGACCAGCAGCCGACGGATCGCGATTTCCACAGCTGGGTGGCCCGGAGGGCTTCCCCAGGGCACTGAAGCCTTGTTTGGCCCTCACACCGGCCCTCCCCAGCCCACGGACATGCTCCTGCACTATACCATGCCCCGGGGCATGCCTGCGTGCATCGGACGACGGCGATAATACTGCGGACGGGGCTCTCGCTCGCGGGTGGGCGAGGGCACAAAACGGACATATTTGGGCACCGCGATGTACTGCTACACCACCCACGACATCACCGCGCGGACGACGCACCCGGTGCACACACACATCCGACACACACACTGCTGCAGGACACGTGGAGATGGTGCGCACGGCAGGCGGGGCCCGGGTGACGATAACAGCGTGCAGCAGACGGATGGCTCTCCTGGTGATGCGCTTCCCGGGCTGCCAGCCATCCAGGCAATCGCCCCATACGCTGCAGCCCGGGGCAGCGAGCATGCTTGCAGCAATGGGGTTATGGACCCACGGACCATCTGATATACAGGTACATCGGGTACCTGGCGTATCTCACACCCGCGCACCAGGGAAATAACACCAGGATGGCCACCCACCGCACGGGTGACCATCACGTGGACGCGGATGGGCCCGGGTGACCCAGCGGACGACGGCGTTGACGGACAGGCCGGTGCGCGTGGCCAGAGTAGACAGCTGACTGGCGGCGGACGAGATGTGGCGGCGCTGCGAGCATGTAAATCCGGGCCACACCCGGGTGTTAGTGGCCACGAAAATCTGACGGACGATCACCTGGACAGCGGTCACTGGGCTAATTTGGACTTGCGGACGACATTTACATGTAATTAGGGCTATGCACACATGAGTATGTTGCAATGGGACTGTGCGCAGCATATATATAGATATACTGCGGCCATGCGGACTTGATATTAATATGCTACGGGCGGCTGCGAGTATATATAGATATACAGCGGCAATACGGACGATATATAGATATACACGGACATGTATAAGGACTATACGAGGTGAAAGCGTGGAGTTGCGGCAAGCGCGAGTGCGCGATGCCTCCGCGTGTATTTTAGCGGTGCATGCGCGTGAGCGGGACAGAATATTCTTCGGGTGGAGGCATCAGGACCGTAGATACTGCAATTGATGCGCTTGCAGCGAATTTCGTGGAATCTGAGCTACTGTATAGGACAAGTATAGTGGACTGGACTTGAAAATTTGGCGCGCTCAGCCGCCAGTTGGCGCTGCTAGTGTTCCGGTGGGATTGAACGGACCAATCAGAAGGCTTGACTTCAGTGAAGACGAAGGCGCGGACTTGGTGAAGAAGAAGCAGCCATTGTGACACTTGTGGATCACCTCTTGTGCAGACCACACGTACGAGTCGCGCCCGCGAATTTATTTCGGAGCACGTGCCCAGTCACCAGTCCCCCAGGAGTCCCGGTGGACTCGGACAGACAGCAGCAGTAGCAGCAGTGTAAATCACCCAGGAGGGCAAAAATATTTGTGAATTGACGGAGCAGCACCAGGACTAGGACAATGGAAATCAGCGGTGAGTGGTTTTGCTAAATTTTGTGAATTCTCTCGTCGAGTGTGTGAGGAGCCTCGCGCGTCGCGAAGGGCAATCGTCGTGTCCGCGGACTATTCGGACTCCCGGGGGACCTTGTGATCTGGTGCAGTGCGCGGACGTGGACAAGACGTCTCTGAGAGACGTACGCGAGTTCGGAAAATCGCACCTGAGGACCCTGGACTTCAACCGCGTCGTTTGGGAATTTTCGGGGCAGCGGACTTGTGAGTTTGTGATCGCGCGCACGAGGACAAGACGTCTTGTGATAGACGTACGCGCGTGGGAGATTCTCAGGGCGGACTCAGCGGACTTATGAGCATCGAGCGCGGTCGTGGACAAGACGCCCCGGAGTTGGCGTACGCGCGGTAACGAGCACATAACGGAGAAGTGAATCAGGAGCCAGGTGCGTGATCGTGCACCTGTCGCCCAAGAGCGTGGGACAAAAAGCGCATCGGAGCACAAGCCATTTTGCGTGCTTGCCGTTGCGCGCGCGTTGCGAGGGCTGCTGAGCGGCCATTTTGGACGAGGAAATTTTGGAGCAAATAAATTGTGGAAGAATATCGGAGCAGGGACCGGACAAGCTGTACTCTACGGAGTGCAGGTAGATTTCGCGAGTGATCGGACAGAGTGATACGGCCTTTCAGTGAAGTGCAATTATTTATTATATTTTCAGGAATATTCAGAGACATTTTATGAGCAACTAGTGATAAACTTAGAGCCACGCGGACTATTGTCGGGTTAATACTCGTTTGTAGATAACTGTACATACCGCGTAGAAGCAACGTAAAGATTATAGGCCAATTTATTTTCATAATAAATTCCGAATTATTATTGCGATTCCGTCCCTCCCCTTTCTGCGATTTTTCAGGTAATTTTACACGGTAAGTGACGCTGTGTTCCGGAGTTGCTGAATCTGCAGAAGCCGTTTCGCCGTTCGCGCGCGTGTTACCTGCGATCTTAGGTTAAGAGTCCCGTTGAATATAAATTAGTTGTGCTGGTAGAAATACCACGTCACACAAAGTCCACGCGGTCGTGTATCACGTGGAGGAGTTTTGTAAAAAGAGTGGGGTTGGGTTAAGAAAACAGCGAGCAAGCTTTTGAGTCAGTGTATCATGATTTTAGAGAACGATGGAAAAACTACAAGACATCTAAAATTTGTCCTAATTATTTGAGACACTACTCAGTGCAGTATGTGACTTCAATGCTTCGAATCTCTAATCATATCTTTGAATCTCCCTATAGTACGATGGAATTGAGTTAGAGTTAGGGGAAGCTGTATCTTTTTCAACTTTGATGCGAATATGAGCATATCAAAGTAGCTTCATCAAGAATTATATTTCTCATGCGAGGATCAGATACAATAAAGTTATCTTTTAGGAATTAATTCACCTAGCCACACTTGTATTCTTATAATATTCTCATTATTGGTGGTTGAATTCTATCGATATGTCATTGAATAACAGATTAATACTCTCATTACTAGTTTCATTTACCATGATTTTGTTCATGAGAAATGATTTGTTCACTAGTTTCAATGAATGCTTCATACCATCAGATCGCGATTTAAAGCTAGTCCGTAGACAATCCGGATATTTTAAGCGATAGATGGCGCTTTGATCGTACTACATGTGCGATGGGAGATTATGAACCACTTTTTTGCCTCATAGTATTTCAACCTCACATTTCCAACCCAAACGAGATATGGCAACTGAAACACCATGATATTTCCCCCCGAATGAGTTGTTCCACACCCGGGGACTCATACTATATCTCCAGAAAATCGTAGTTCTTTGGCTTGCTGAGCAAGTTATACTGCTCGATGCTCACACTAGTTCAAGGTTTTTGCGAGCTAGATTCAGTATTTTCGGGCGTGGGAGGGCTCATTCGACAGAAAATTCCAATCGATGCCCAACAATTTGCATTTTACAAATCTATTTTATGATTTGGTACAGTTGAAAGAGGAATCATCAACAAAAATTTACACTTATGCCCGTTAGTTCCGAGCGTGGACGTGATTTCCAAAGAATTTCCAATTGGGAATTATTGGGAAACGTCGTCTTTTGGATTGAATGCAGAGTAATCAAGTCATCCGGACTTGGTCGTAGATAAATTCTGACTACAAACTTTGAAAGACCAGACGATTCTACACGAGAAATATATTTTTTCCAATGCCTCTGAAAAATTTCTCGGAGCTTTCAATGAGGATCAGAAAAGGCAAGTTCACCGAAATTACGTGAAGATTGAATTTCCTATCCAAAGTAGAAAAATCGTCTTCATTTCGAATTCCATCGACGGATTTTTTTATTTTTTCGGGAAAATGACCGTAAAGGTACCTAAAAAATAGTCCCGGAGGAATTTCCCAAGTCCCTCCACCCTCGACTTTCCCGGCTTTCCGACGCACCGTGACAACTGAGCAATAGGTCTCGTGTCGGAAGGCGTGGATGGTACTTCACATTTCAATAAAGTGCGGAGCAGAGTTTTTCACACAAAGTGGGAAAAGTGGAATATTCAAGGCTAAGATTACACAGATTAGTCAAATGTTCAACAACGTGAGGCAATGATAGTCTGAGCATTTCAGCCGATAAGTCATCAATACCCGAACCATTTGAATTAGCTTTTAGAAGGATGGTACGAACTTCTTCCGCTGTAACTAGCCGGAATCTGAAATGCTCATTATTTGTCCCAAAGGGTGTGGCATCAAGAATTTGTGATAGATAAGTTTCAAGCAGTGACTCAGTTTTGTTCACAATCGAAGCGTAATATAGATTCAGGTCATCGCGTTTGAAAAGATTGAATGGAGAAGATTCTACAGGCTTTTTTAGATTTAGTTTTCTCAAGACTTGCGATCTAGCACCCAGATTACCGGCATTAGTGAGAGAATTTTTGATGAAAGCATTTTCTGCACTATCCAAAAATTACTTACTCTAGACCGTACTTGTTTATATAACTGTTTATCATCAGAACAGCCAGAGATCTCACTCCTTGCATACGCTCCATCTCAAGCTTTCATCATTTCTCGTATATCCGAAGTAACCCCCACCACATGCTAAAAAACCACGCGAGGTTTAGAATTTGGTTCGATAGAGATTTGGCATGACACGAGCGAATGATGGAACTCTGAAATGACGCATGTGCCTTCCTGATGATCATGACTGTGTTGATCAGATGTCCGACTTATTTATATTGCGAACTCATTGAAGGTACACGCAGCATAACAGCACGGGGTACAAGTTTTGGACCAGCCGACTTCCGGTATGATACGATCGATGGCAAAACTTTGGACTGACGCATGTACCATCCTCATGAGTTTGAAAATATGTTAATCAGTCATCTAACTACCGGATATTCAAGATCTACCGGTAATACATGCTGCAAAACGGCGCATGGTACAGAACCGGACTTACGCAGATTTTGCGTGTCACAAACAAGTCACAGAGTCCTAAACTGTCGCATCCTACTCCTCTCTAACTCTGGTATTCATAGTCGTTTGTTAACCGAGGGTTAGAGTTTGATCCGAGGTTTAGGCGCTGCAGTCGGTGCGGCCAATAAATGAACTAAGGTCTCTGCATCATACCAGCGCGCAGAACACCAAAGACTCAGACTCATGATCTAGCCACGACGACTACAGCGCCTAAACCGCGGACCAAACTCTAAACCTCGGTTTAGAAATGACTATGAATACCAGAGTAAGACTGAGTCCGTACGGAGAAGATATCTGTCTACTCTAGATTGTAGATTGATCATAGGCTCATGCTTCGAATTAGCGCTGGATATAGAACTTTGCCCAGCAGAGATTTGGCATGGCACCTCCGCGTGAAAAATCTTTCAACTAATGCATCTATCTTCTCACAAATTGAGTTGCCCGTCACTATCGCTAAATCATGGGGGAATGACGTGGGACATTTAGATAAGCTACGGTGAGGCACGTTGAGAACTTGATTCCATTGATCATCCTGTCGATTATTGGAACCAGGAAAATTCGCAAGGAAGCACTGATCTATTTTTATTTTATTCCAGTAAAAAAGGTTTTGACGTCAAATCTTTTGGGACTGGCGATAAAGTCAAACTGCCTGGGAACGCTCCTGATCGTCCCAATATATATGAATTTGGCACCACTTACGAAGAGATATACAATGATTTGATGACCAAAGATAAGCAATAGTATCCTTTTGAAGATTGTTGTCTTTAATTATGATGATGTAAGACGGCCATGTACCGTTGTCGTGATAGATTTGTTGAGGACAGGTCCCAAATCACTCATGTTCTCACTCCTACTCTTGCGCCTCTCCCTTTCTCCCCACTGAAAATGGATGGCTGCCGCTAGAATTTCTTTCCCGGAAAATTCATGCACATATTTTGGTTCCTCATGAATTCCGGGAGAGGGCAGGATGCTTGGAGACCACAAAATCTGCTCCCAATGTGTTGGCCCGAAAAGACCTGGATAAGATAGTCTCCTCGAGCCAGAGAATGAGCCTGTACTCTATTCTCATTGAGGATGACCTCAGAATCCCGTAGTAGCACGTAAAGTCCCCATCAATAATACATTGGAAACGCAATCCATTGTTCGCTGCTCAGAAATTTGAAGATCACTCTGACTAATTCGGATAGTACGTTGTTATCCACTGAAGAATACAATACCCATGTACACTTCGGTGGAAGTGGACAATGGGCTGGGGATTGAAAGGTCGAGCTATTTTCGGAATCTTGGTGGTTCTTGAGCTTCGATAGCGATTTATTGAGAAATGTAGAAGTTTCACGGAAAACAGCTGGGAACAAAAGTTTCCCATTCTCCACTCTCCTCTCCATATTTATTGGATTGATGAGCCCGATACGACCGATAGAGCCTCAATGGACCAAATACGCTGCTAAATGAGATCAGCAGAATGCTTTCTCTTAGCGAAATAGTTTGAGAGATTCACTGAAACTAATGAGAAATTTGCAAAACTGATCAAATTCCAAAATGATGATTGGGATTCCTACAAAATAGTTATATTTTTTAATCTAATTTAATTGCATTTCATATCACACTCACAATCCAATGATTGGATCCAACCAATCGATGTAGAATGAGGGAACAGTATCTCTCTAGTCCATTAAAAGGTGGATAGATTAGTTGTAGAGGGAGATATGAGAATAAAATGAATTTTAGCTGCAATTTTCTTCTAATATTTTGGGTTATTATTACGAGATTCACTTTAAGGGGAATTAAGATGACCTAAACTGGGGTTATTCATGGAATATATGTAGTATGGTTGAGGGCAAATTTTAATATAGTTGGTGTAAGGATTATAAAAATGGAGTATTTTGAAAAAATTTGGATTTTCGGGAATAAATCGGATTTTGAATGTATTAAAACGGATTTTGAGAAAATTCGGTATCAACCAATCGATTTAGAACGATGAAAAAGTATCAACTTAGTTGAGTGAAATTTGAATAAAGTAATTTAGAGGAGAGATATGAGGAAAGTATGAATATTGAAAAAAATATTTTTGTATATTTTGAGTTATTTTTTTGAGGAAAATAGTTATCGGGATTTGGGCTACCTAAAGTGAGGTTTTTTTAGCAAAACGTGTAATTTGGTTAAAACAGAATTTCGATAGAATAGGTCTAAACATGCTCAAATTGCTGTTTTTGTTGGAAATTTTGGTTTTTTGATAAAAATTTACGTTGATGGAGTTTGAATGGAATTTCGGTATTAACCAAAAGATAGATTGAGCCAAAAAAACCATAGCCTAGGTAATCAGAATTGGGGTAAGGTGAAGTTAGAAAGAGATATTTTAGTATGAAAATACACAATTTCAGCGATTTTACCTCAAAAAACGTTTAAATCAGATTTGATTTGGAGAGGAGACCAGACAAATCACTGGTCTTATCTCTGAGACATTCTCTAGAACTTGTAGAAAAGCAAAAATCGATAGAGTGGAGTGTAGAAGAGAAAGCGTGGCGCAAAAAAAAAACAACACATACACACACAGATACAGACAAAGGAACGGAGAGATGAGTCACTGGGGGGTTTTTGAGGATTATAAGGGGAAAAGTGTTACTTACAATCGTTAGATTTTGGCGAGAGGAATAAGATGGTTGAAGCACTTTTTTGATAAGATGAATTATGTTGAAGAAAATATTGGGTTGAATGGGAGTATTTTGAAAAAATTTGGATTTTTCGGGAATAAATGGGATTTTAAATGTATTAAAACGGATTTTGAGAAAATTCGGTATCAACCAATCGATTTAGAACGATGAAAAAGTATCAACTTAGTTGAGTAAAATTTGAATCAAGTAGTTTAGAGGAGAGATATGAGGAAAGTATGAATATTGAAAAAAATATTTTTGTATATTTTGAGTTATTTTTTTGAGGAAAATAGTTATGGGGATTTGGGCTACCTAAAGTGAGGTTTTTTTAGAAAAACGAGTAATTTGGTTAAAACAGAATTTCAATAGAATAGGTCTAAACATGCTCAAATTGCTGTTTTTGTTGGAAATTTTGGTTTTTTTATAAAAATTCACGTTGATGGAGTTTGAATGGAATTTCGGTATTAACCAAAAGATAGATTGAGCCAAAAAAACCGTAGTCTAGGTAATCAAAATTGGGGTAAGATAAAGTTAGAAAGAGATATTTTAGTATGAAAGTACACAATTTCAGCGATTTTGCCTAAAAAACCGTTTAAATTAAATTTGATTTGGAGAGGAGACCAGGCAAATCACTGGTCTCATCTCTGAGACATTCTCTAGAACTTGTAGAAAAGCAAAAATCGATAGAGTGGAGTGTAGAAGAGAAAACGTGGCGCAAAAAAAACAACACACATACACACACACAGACACAGACAAAGGGCCGGAGAGATGAGTCACTGGGGGGTTTTTGAGGATTCTAAGGGGAAAAGTGTTACTTACAATCGTCAGATTCTGGCGAGAGGAATAAGATGGTTAAAGCACTTTTTTGATAAGATGAATTATGTTGAAGAAAATATTGGGTTGAATGGAAAAATTGATCAAAAATTCGCTGTGTCGAAAACAAAGCTTTCTCTTTAGAGAAAGCAAAAGTGTAGGGAAATGGCATTCTCTGTAATTTCACACTCCAACACCTGAATGTCGGAGAAAATGAATTGGTCTAAGAGAATTAAAGAAAAAATTAAAGTGTCAGGTATAAAAATATATTCGTGTGAAGGGGGTCATGAACATCATTTACTCCAAAATGGACCACCTAAAAATTGTTGCAGGTTGGTCGAAAAAATCACCAAAGTCCGGGAAAGCGCTTAAATGGCTCGTGGAAATTCGGGTATTAATCCAAGCAGGATTTTCAAAGGGTAAATTGTAATTATTGACTGGACGCAAATTATAGGCCAGATTAGGAATTCGTACCCTATTGTTAAGCCGCTAACAAATTAAATGTGTCGGGAATCGGCATTTTTCCAATGATTTTTCCCTGGAAGAGTTTGACAGAATACTCCTTGTCATCGCATGGAATCGATGGAACGCGGTTTTAGATGTTTGCGTGATTTTTTTCAAATCGATAGCTTGTCTGGCTCTCTTGTTATCCGAAATGTTCATAATTAAGCATGAATATTGAGCGCTATGGGACGTTGCTTCTACGGGTTGGATAGCGCCCAGCCTGGGAATGAAGTGAGAAAGAAGCTCCAACTATCCATTTCTGATCAGAACATATCGATTTTCCGACGTTTAATTGTTTAAATATAGCGGTTTTCACGACGTCTCATTCTAGGTTATAAACAAATAGAATTACTCCACTGTTTACATATTTCTCGAAGAACTAATTGCCATTTGGGATAGCTGGAATTTTTCTGCGAATTTCAAGGAGAAGAACATCATCTCCCGACCACTTGGG
Source organism: Eretmocerus hayati (assembly GCA_029851415.1). Taxonomy (NCBI): domain Eukaryota; kingdom Metazoa; phylum Arthropoda; class Insecta; order Hymenoptera; family Aphelinidae; genus Eretmocerus; species Eretmocerus hayati. The sequence continues at coordinate 62,215,853 of CM056744.1, read as the reverse complement.
AGGGAGTTATGCCTCTCTTCCGAAAAATCGTGGGATCCTCAATTATTGCATGTGAAAAATGGGCTCAGAAAAATTATCTCACGAATAACCAAATGATCTTTTAAAAAATTAAGTGGCACTTCAGATATTAAATTCCAATGATGGTGAGTGCATGAACTTTTGGCGCTGGGATGCCGGTACCCCTCGATTCTGAGCCACGGAGTGAGGGGAGCCGTGGAGTAGCACTCAGGGCCGCGAGATATATCCGACTCGCGTGCTTCGAATTCAGTATCACGTGCGAAGTTGTTGAAATCTCTCCGTTATATGTTACTTTAAACGAGGATCATACCCACATGTAACGTGCTGAATCGAATCACGACGAAACCAGGCACGTGGCTGCCGCTTGCTCGCGGCTCATTAGTGAGCACTTCTCGCTGGATAGCTGAGCTTTCCACACATTGCTCGGCGCATACAGTATGATTATAATTTCGCTCACTTCCCCCTGCTCTTAACTCGTACCTTATTCAACTCCTCACTCTCTCACAGTACTAGTCAAGTAAGTAAGCTCCGAAAAGATACTTCCTTCTAGGAGTAAACGGCTAAACTCTTCCAAACCCTCCAAATTTGGGCTCAAATGATAGATGGCACATCCAATAATCAATATTGATAAGAATTATTGTTCAAAAATTGGGGGAAGGCATAAATAAACGATAAAAACATGCATTTTCCCGTCCTTTTTTCGGTTTTTCCATTATAAGTCGGAAAATATTGATTTTTTGGGAAAATTTGTGGAGAGGTTATTTGTAGATCTCTAAACGATCTACAAAATTGGTTTCCTTACTTTTTCCCGTAAAATGCATCCTTTTGGAGTTATTCCTCATCAAAGTCATAACCGAATTTGTTCAAATAAATTCGCTAGAATTGTTTATAACGGGTTCAAATTATTTTTCCTAGGTAAATGAGTTAATTTGGAAAAGAAAAGGTCTCTTGGTATTTTCCCTAAGTTTGATCGTTTTCGAGTAATGAGAAAAAGCAAATTTCGCGACTTCTAACCCTCAATGCGGTACTTTCATGACAGCACTCGACTTGGAAGTTGCCTAATCTGCTTTTTCTCATTAATCAAAAACGATCAAATTTAGGAAAAAATACCAAGAGACCTTTTTTCCAAACTAACTCAATTACCTAGGAAAAATAATTTGAACCCGTTATAAACAATTTTAGCGAATTTATTTAAACAAATTCCGTTATAACTTTGATCAAGAATAACTCCAAAAGGATGCATTCTACGCGAAAAAGTAAAAAGATAATTTTTATAGATCGTTCAGAGATCTACAAATTTTCCCAAAAAACCAATATTTTTCGACTTATGATGGAAAAACCGAAGAAAGGACGGAAAAATGCATGTTTTTATTGTTTATTAATACCTTTCCCCAATTTTTGAACAATGATTCTTATTGATATTGATTATTGGATGTACCACCTATCATTTGAGCCCAAAACTGGAGGGTTTGGAAGAGTTTAACCGGTTAGTGAACGAATTCAGGAGTTTACTTACTCGACTATATCGTTCTCGTTTCCCCCGACCTCAGGCCTACTCCCCATCAACACTTGTTTCACACCTTCTCTGTAGTATCGAAAACCACCTCAATTCCAGTGCAGGAGAGTGTTATGATTCAAGTCTCCCGATCGGGGGAATCGCTTACTCTTTCAACGAAACCACTGGATTGATAATTGAAGAGTATCCACACTTCGTGCCATTCGAACATTTGTTATCAGAACGTGCTTCTCTGCTCGGTGCAAAAGTGCACTGGAGAACATCGGAAATTGTGGTCCGTTGCGACTGAGATAGTGTGCAGTAGCTTGATTGAAGTAGCTAAGAGTGCTGTGCGCGATATTATTAGCTGCTCAAAAAAAGCTGGAGCGATGTCCCAGAGTCAGTGGCATCTTTGGGTCAGCTGCCCTCGTAGCCGGACCTGTTTGAGGATGAAGCGTCTTTGTGCTAGCTAGAGTTCACCTTTTCCTGGGTTGCAGCTCTCGTGTGGTCTCGCAATCGGCTGTGACATCGTGTTTCGTAGAGGTGAGCAGCGGTCATCATTGGTGTCGTATATCATATGACCAACTTAAGGTAGACACCCCTTAGCATTTTTTCCCTTAGCGAGGTACCAATTGGATCAAAGTTGAATTTCACATGGCTCAACATTTTCATTTGGGTGGTGAAGTGAACAAATCGAGAAAGTGGTCAATTCGATGGGAATGGGGAATTTTTTTTCGAAATATTCGAGGAAAATACTTTTGCGATACGGCATCGTGTAGCTCATCAAATTCGGAGTCCGAAATGACTTGTCCTATGATTGTTTACTGCTCAATTCTCCAGAAAAACTGATGGTAAATAGCTTATTTCGAATTTCCCATCACAATTGCCATAGAGATTAGTCGCACCACGTGTTAGGTAATGTTATTGTTATGGTGTAATGCCACGTGCTCTTGTTATTGTTTTGGTGTTCAACGTATGATTCAGAATGTTGTTTCGTGGGTTATCCAGCCACGGCATCCACAATGGAAACTCGTGATCGAGTAAGAATGTCGATTGACCTTACACCGTCATGAAGTATCAAATGCATGGAGCATGTACACTTGTACCTCTCAGTACGAGAGTCCAATAATGCGTAGAAAACTGGAGTAGTCATGCGATCCAGATTCTCGGATTCAGTACAAAATTGGCACAATCCTGCATCCGAACCTCTTGGAGGATAGTCATACCTGTCAGATTCAGGTGGCGGTTCTCAATTTTAGACATTCTATCACCCAAATTCTGACTACAAAGTTTGAGAGAAGTTTGTATCACAGGTAGTAAACAGGTAGGTGAAGCGAATAGAGACTGAAAAATCTTGGCTTCGACAGAATTCTATGAAAAAGGTAGTGTTTTCGAGAATCATAAACGTGAACTTACTAAAGAATGATAATGCCGAGCAAATTTGAATCTTGCTTTTGAGTTCTGAACATTTTCTCAACCAAAATCTGAACTCGGAGTCCGAAAAAAGTTTCCATCATAAGTGAACAAATAACAGGCTCGGATCAGAACAATATCCCATAATCGGAATGTGAATGAATACCCAGAAGATTGTGGCGTCGACTGTACAGTTATGAGATCAAAGTTCTCAAAATGGGTCGAGTTTTTGGAGAATTCATAACACAAATGTCTCAGAAATGGGTTATTCTATGCAGATTCTACTTCTGCTCTCCAAGTTGAAAGGTTCTGTCAGCTAGAATTCGACTACAGAGTTTGAGGGAGTTTGCATCACAGGTAGATTATGAACACGAATAGAATTGGCATCCAGTAGCTGGGAGATAGAGGAATCTCTGAAATAATGGTGACTTTAACTGCCCCAAATATGACGGCAAAATTCTCAAAAGTAAGTGAGTTTTCCTCAAAATTCCAAACTCGAATATGATTGAAATCACGATTCTTAGTAGCTTCACGTGTGAAAGGGAGTAGGCGGGTAAGCATGGTGAATCGACCATCGTCAGGTTTGGCGCCCGGAGTGATTTCCCCCAGTTTCTGATACCAAAGTGAGTGAAAGAAAAGGTTTTCAGGTCCCAAGGTCGTCCTCATTCTTTAAAGTACCCTAGAAACTATCTGAAATTCGCTGAAGATCGATGTTCCTTTTATCGAATCGCATTCTGACGCATTTCAATGAATCAATCCGAATTTTCTTTGACATATTCTTGAAACTATGGCAGTCAACGAAGGAATTTTTGCGGATCCGTAATAATTTATTAAGGCCCCGAAAAAAATCCAGAAAGAATGAGAATTGATCTTCAACTCATCCATCTGCTATGAAGACGTTAGACAACCATCTTATCGCGTTTGCCAGGTCATTTTACATCGAAAACAGTTTCGAAAAGTATCATGCTTAATGGTGAAAAGTAGTCAAAAATGCGGAAAAACCACTTTTAAAGCAAATTTTAATTTAATAATATGCATCTCCCGCGCATGCGCGTCGCTCTGCATTTCTAAAAGTATTTCTAATCGATGGGCAGTGTAATTTCCTCTAAAATGACCACTTGAAAAAGTCAATTCGGAACCTGGTAATGGCGAGAGGGCAGCTGCCCATAGCCACAAAGGTGAAGAAGAAGGAGAAGAAAAAGTGGATTCGACGCAGTAGAACCCGAGATACAAATGGTCCGGAAATTTAAAAAATCCAAGGTACCAAATCCGTGAACCCATGCCCCCTTCAATGGGCCTGAAAAATGCGATTGTTGAGTCCGACTGTTTCAAAGACGTGAACATGTGTTTTTAATGTATTTTTTGACGTAGAAACCGAATCCGTGGTCAGTTTTGTCCCCAGCCCCCAAGATTTTTCATTAGACTCAAGAAACCGAACCGAGAATTAAGAGTCGTTCTCAGCATTGTTACACACTTTTGAGATGCATGACGAGTGTGTAAGTAGGTTTGAGTCGAATACTATTGAATAGAACTATGTTTTCCAATGTATCTTGACGAGTTGAAGACAATGCCGATGGTTCTGAGGCTCGGAAATGGGATGGGAGTGAAATTTTTTCTGGCGGAGCTATACTTTGTTATACAATCCTATCAGAGAAAACTGCATCATACCGTTTATATCTCAATCCCATCTCATCCCCGAGCCTCAGAACCATCGGCATCGACTTCAGCTCGTCAAAATACAAGGGAGAACATAGTTTTATTTAATATGCATTCGACTCAAACCTACTTACACACTCGTCATACACCTCAAAAGTGTGTACCAATGCTGAGAACGACTTCACAACTCTCGGGTCGGTTTTTTGAGTCTAACGAAAAGAATTGGGGTCTGGGGACTAACCTCGGATTCGGTTTCTACGTCGAAAAATACATTAAAAACACATGTTCACGTCTTTGAAACAATCCGATTCAAAAATCGCATTTTTCTGGCCCATTGAGGGGGGGGGGGGAGGGGGCTTACGGATTTGGTGACTTGGATTTCCTAACTTTTTGGACCAACTGTATCTCGGGTTCTACTGCATCAAATCGACTCTTTCAAGTAGTCATTCTGGAGAAAATTTCACGGGCTATGGATTAAAATTACTTACAGAGATGCAGAGCGACGCGCGTACACAGATGCAAATCACTGAATCAAAATTGGCTTCAAGAGTAGTTTTTTGCATTTTTCAATACTTTCCACCACCGAGAGGGATACTTTTCAAAATGGTTTACAATGTAGAATGACCTGGCCAATACGATGAGATGGTTTTCTAACGTCCTAATTGCAGATGAATGGGTCAAAAATCGATTTTTATTCTCTCTGAATCTTTTTCGGGGCCTTGATAAACAATTACGCATTTGCAAATTCGTTTTGTTGATTGCCAAGAATGAGTAAAAAAAATCCAGATCGATTCATTGAAATGCGTCAGAATGCGATTGAATAAAAGGAACATCGATTTTTAGCGAATTTTAGATAGTTTTTAGGATACCCCAAAAAATGAGTACGACCTTGGGACCTGAAAACCCTTCCACTCACTTTGGTATTAGAAACTGGGGAAAATCACTCCGGCGGCCGTACCTGGCGAGGGCCAATTCACCATGCTCACCCGCCTAGTCCCTTCTCTATTAACCTTCTCTCCCCTCTGAGGATCATGATTCCATAGCTGGGCAGTCGGAAAAACAATTTTCAAATAATTTTCTACCCCCCTGCTACGGGTTACTGTTGCAACTCGAGCTCACAATTTGCTTCGATGCAAACTCTTCTCAGATTTTGGAGTCAGATTTCAGCTGACAGAAATTCTATATCTAATATGAGGAACTCGAATCTGTTCGGTATTACTATTCACTCCTAGGTTCACGTTTAAAATGCATACAAAACCCACCCACCCTTGGGGATTATAAATCGATACTTGAGCAGTCAGAGCTACAATTCTTTCAAACATTTCTATACTCTCTACTTACGGGTTACTGGTTCAACTCGTGTTCATAGTCTACCTTTGATGGCAACTTTCCTCAAACTTTGGAGTCTAATTTCAGCTGACAGAATTTCTATAATCAAAATGCAAGGCTCCAATCTGCTTGATATTGCCTTTCTCTTGTAGGTTCACTTTAGTCATTTTCGAAAGCACCATCCACTTTATAGAATTTTGATCTCGTGCGGAAGCAGTTGAAGCCACTATATCTCAGATTTTATTCACTTTCCCAGCTACGAGATACCGTTCTAGTAACTCGTGACCACTATCTGGTTACCACCTATCACACAAACTTCTCTCAAACTTTGTAGACAGGATTTGTGATGAAATGTCTGAAATTGAAGACCACCAACTGGATCTGCTGGGAATTACTATTTCCCAAGAGGTTCGGATGCAGGATTGTGCCAATTTTGTACTGAATTCGAGAATCTGGATCGCATGACTACTCCAGTTTTCTACGCATTATTGGACTCTCGTACTGAGAGGTACAAGTGTACATGCTCCATGCATTTGATACTTCATGACGGTGTAAGGTCAATCGACATGTTCTACTCGATCACGAGTTTCCATTGTGAATGCCGTGGTTACGTGGATAACCTACAAAACAACATTCGTGATCACTTGTTAAAAATCAGCATAATAACAAGAGCACGTGGCATCACACCTAAACAATAAAATTACTTCACACGTGATAAGACGAACCTCTACTGCAATTGTGGTTGGAAATTCAAAATGAGCCATCATATGACAGGTGATTTTGGACTCCAAATTTGATCAGCTACACGATGCCGTCTTGCAAAAGTATTTTTCTCGAATATTTCGAGAGAAATTCTTCCGTTCACATCGAATTTTCTATTCTCTCGATTAGTTCACCTTTACATAAATTCGGGATGTATAAACGCAAAACGAGTATCTAGGCAAACTGCTCTTGGCTCCTCGGCGTTAATCTCCTAGAGGGGGTGATCCGCCTTTGTCAAGAACCTAGTAGGTTTCCAACTAGCCCTACATCTATTCGTATACGGACTTACTATGCACAAGAGTAGCCTAACATACAGATATACTTTCGATGTATACCATATAGACATTCCTTGTACTCTCGAAGATAGACATACACTATCCCTCAAATATATAGACATACAGTATGGCGGAGCCACGAAAGCTTGGAAAAGCTTCAAAGAATCCGCGAAAGTTCTCCAGCGCCCGCGAGTCGACACGAGGGGTGCAAGTGTGGGGCGCTGCTGCGTCTCACCTGCGCCTCTCCTAGCCGGGGGCGGAGGAGAAGCGAAGGATCTGAGAGAGTATAAATGGAGCTAAGAAGCTCCTGCAAGGGCTTCCAGTTCTCAGTATTGACTCACCTACCGACCTGACCACATTATTCATTAACGCCATTCCGAGTCGAGTACCCGAGCCCTTGACGGACTCCGCTCGAATAGAATCAACCCCAGTACATTGTAAAGTCTCTCTCTCGTATTTGTATTTCGGGATTGATAAACGCAGCTCTGGGGATTCCCCTTGTATTTATTCCACTTCCGAATTTCCACCCAGCTACCTGTCGAGTCAGGACTCCCCAGGTGCAGTACGAAATATAGGGATCATCTTACGTTCAAAACGGAGGTCACATCTTTATTACATAGATAACGTCATACTAGTCTTATCAATGTTTGAACGATACCATGATATAAAAGTTGCAGCGGGTTGTATAATCCAAGTAAAGTTGCATATTTTCGAAAATCTAGGCTATCAATATGATTGTCACCTGTTACAACAACTCTGGCTATCATTGCATCGCGAGTTGCACAGTGTTCGGGAGCTGAGGTGCTTCCCTTGGCGTTGAAACACGGGGATGAGGAGTGTGGAGCGGGGTTGGTGATCCAAGCCGGTGATTGGTAGACTTCGTGTAACTTCACAGAAAATCACATTTATTCACTAAAGCTTACGATCTGAATATACAGTTTGTCACTCGCGTTCAGTGCACTAAATCAATCGTGCGAGGATGCACTTTTCTCACAATCCGCGGGCACACACAAAAGGTACTTTGGTCGATATGATCGGCCAATAGTCGATATATATGTATATATGATGAGCGATCGTCGCGTGTACGGGGTAAACAAAGATCCGCCGTGGGCCTTGGTCAAGGCTGAACTGATTTGGAGCTCTTACGAGCTCTAGAGGAGAGGTAAGGCACACGCATGGCTATTGTAGTATTGGTGACATCGAACCCAATATAATACAACTATTTCGGGGGAAAGCGGCGAGCGCATCTCGCTGTACAAATATTCGAATCCTGAACATATGCCCGGGTGCGAGATTGAAGATCTCGCAGATTAATGCTTTGAACAGGTGACTATTTCTCTGAGAAGGAAGAGACAAATTGGAGAAAATGAAAATTGAATATAAATTCAAAATGCTGAGAAAGAATGGAAATAAAGATTGCTTTTCTCGAATTTAGTTTGAATCATCATCGCTGATGGGTAACTTACATAACTTTGCAATTGGTCGGTCGTACTCAGACCTTGCTGTTTCCACTCGTACAACTCGAATACGTTCATCTGGACCTGGGTATCGCATAATAATACGACCTAACAGCCAGTGAGCGGGAGGCGCATTATCATCCACGATTAAGACTAGATCGCCGATGGAAATTTCGCGCTGTGGAGTGATCCATTTGTTACGTTTTTGGAGCGAACGTAGATATTCGCTCGACCAAATTCTCCAAAATTGTTGGGCTAATCGACGCACCAACTGCCATCGAGTAAGTCTCGATTCTGAGGTATCCAGAAGGGATGGAGTGGGCACAGCTTCCAGTGGCTTGCCAATCAAAATATGCCCGGGTGTAAGAGCTGAGAAATTTTCAGGATCATCATCCAGAGGTGCTATTGGACGCGAGTTCAAACAACATTCTATTTTACACAACATCGTTCAAAATTCATCAATTGTGAGGGTATGCGTACCAATAATTTTTCTGATGTGTAATTTTACACTTTTCACACCGGCCTCCCACAGACCACCAAAATGTGGGCCTGAAGGAGGTGAAAAGTGCCAATTGATTCCGTCGGCAACCAGACGGGCGTGAAGTGACGGATCTTGGATGATCTTTTTATAGTTCGATCGCAGTTCTCGATTCGCACCTACAAGATTCTTACCATTGTCACAATATATGTCGGACGGTAGTCCACGACGTGATACGAAGTGATCGAGCGCGTCCAAAAAAGTTGGGGTGGAATAGTCATTTACCAATTCCAGATGAGTAACATGCGTCGAGAAGCAAACAAAATTCAAAATGTACGCCTTGTGTGATTTCGATCCTCGTCCAGAATGATTCCGGACGTAATAAGGTCTTGCGTAGTCGACTCCTGTACAAGTGAACGGACTCGAAGGAGTACACCGAGCCTGGGGGGGGGGTCGCCATTATCTGCTTCATGAGATTCCCACGAGATCTGACCAGATGACGCACTTGTGGGAATAGGATCGGACGAGGTTCCGTGCACCAAAAATCCAATATTGTTGGCACAGCACAGTGAGTCCCAGATTTGTGCCCGGGTGCAACAAATTCAGGTGCGATTGCGCAATGATTAGCTCGGTAACACGATGATGGGAAAGGATCGCAGGATATTTCTGCGGAAAGGGCAGCCTAGAGTGCTTCAATCGGCCTCCAACTCGGAGAATGCCATCTTGATCGATGAAAGAGGTGAGCTTAACAAGTTTTGATGATCTTGGAGGTTCTGACTTCTGACTCAAACTCTCAGTTTCCAAACGAAACGTTCGAATTTGGACATACTTGATCCAAAAGTCGCTGGCTTTTCGAATGTCATCAGCTGTAAGGGGAGCGTACTTATAATGTAGATTTTTTCGAGGTCGTTGAGGCCTCCTTATTTTCAATGCTTGGACGAATTTTATCACAAGTGAGGTGATTTTAAGTAGACGAGCCCAAGAGTTCGTTGACGTGAGTAACTCCCACTCTTTCATGGGCTGTGAATGATGTGTACAACTCACTCTTCGTCTTTCTTCGTCGACTTCGGGTATGGGGGTATCACAGTTCCAATTTTCTTCCGGCGCATGAAGCCATTGTGGGCCATTCCACCACAGTTGAGTGTTGACCAGATCGGTCGCAGAAAGACCAGAAGCTGCATGGTGCGCGGGGTTTGTCTCAGGAGGAAGTAACCTCCACTGAGCTTTGGGTAGCAAAGTATTGATTTTTGACACTCGTTTTGATACAAATTGTTTCCATATTGAGGGGTCTTGTTTGAGCCAACCTAAAGCGGTCACAGAACTCATCCATCAAAAGACATCCCCGCGTGTAAGAGCATCGTCTTTCGAAGAATCCGTGACATGTGTTAGTAGCCGCACGAGTAGCAATGCTGCCAACAAATGGTGGCGAGAGGATGTAGTCTCCTTGAGTGGGGCAACCTTGGTTTTAGCCATCAACAGGTTGATCACTATTTCGTCAGCTGCTGTGACTATGCGCAAATACGCAACAGCTGAACAGGCCCAGGGGGTCGCATCCGCAAATCCATGGAGTTGGATTGTGATTATATTAGGACGAAATTGGGTCCAGCGAGGGATTGATACTCTTTCCAACATAAGAAGTTGAGATTCAAATAGCGTTCACTGGCTGCTAATATTCTCAGGGAGGGTCTGGTCCCAGCCAATTTTGAGTGGCCAAAGGGACTACATGAGTACTTTTGCACAAACAATAGTGGGTGCTAGCCAACCAAACGGGTCAAAAAGTTTACCGACCGATGAGAATATTGTTCATTTGGTGACCTTTGTCACAGGTGAGACAGTGACTTTGGATTTGAAAATATCTTGGGCTGGTGACCAAGAAATACCGAGGACTTTCATATCAGTCTCGGGCTGACTTGCTATATCAACAGCTACGCCATGATCATCGGTTGAGAGACCTGATAATAGCTCGGGGGGTTGCCTGCCCACCTGCGAAGGGTAAGCTGAGCAGCAGCAGTGAGGTTGATCAGCTGATCATGGATAGCGATAGCTTCATTGGGGTTATCAGCACCCATGAATGAGTCATCCTTGAACGTATCATTTTGCAAGACTGGAGCTGCAAGGGGGTAGTTGGGACCTTCATCTGTAGCTAGTTGTGCTAAGACTCTCAAAGCTAGATAAGGAAGACAAGTTCGTCCATACCCGACAGTTATGAGAATGTAAACAAGCAATTGCTCCTCGAGGGAATTTCTCCAAAAGATAGCTTGGACATGTCGATCGTCCGGGTGGACAAGAATTTGCCGAAACATTCTTGCAATGTCGGCACACATTACAAACTTATGCTGTCTCCAGCGTAAGATGATGGAAGTTATGTCCTTTTGTAATTCAGGACCGGGATGAAGAATTTTATTCAATGAAAGTCCGTTCCTAGTAGGGGATGAACCGTTAAACACAACGCGCAGAGCAGGAGTGAGGCTATCTGTTCGAAGCACGGGGTGATGAGGCATAAAATGAAGCGAAGGATCGCCCACTTGATCGAGGGGTAATTTTACCATATGACCTAAACTCTCATATTTTTCTAAAAAATCGGCATAAGGAATCATCAGCTCTGGATTTTCGACAAGGCGTTTTTCCAGCCGCTGAAAACTCTTGAGCGCCTGAGTGCGCGAGTCGCCGAGAGAGCTGGGTGGCTGCTTGAATGGCAGTCAAACCATGTATCGGCCGTCTGGTAACCGAGTATATGTCGACTGGAAGTGAGATTCACAGTCGAGCTCTTCTGGGGTGAGCTTTGGCGGGCTTGGATGCGTTCGGCGTCCAAAAAGCTCGAAATTTCCGGATGCTCTACGGTACCAGTATGATGGGTATGCATCAGGGGTTGGAGTGATTTGACCTGAGGAAGTGGTCCAGTGAGGATATATCCGAAGATAGTTTCATGGGCGACCGGTTCATTAGGTCGTCCGTGACAAGTTTTTCCAAGCAAAATGCTCGTGAAATAGTCATCACCAATCAGTACTTCGATCTTGTGCGACTTTGAGGGGTTGGGATCCGCTGAATCAAGCTTCTGCCATTGAGGGGAGAAGTCACAAATATTGAATTTTGGGGGGTTATAAGCTGTAATCCGTGACAGCACCATCGATTGGATCGAGATTCGCTTATCACGCGAGGCAGTACGACTTATTTCGAACGACGTCACGTGCAAGGCATTACATGAATGCTCGCCACCAAGACCAGCGATCGATGAATTGCATCGAGTTTTACGTCATTTCAACGTCTGAACTAAATTTTCGGACACGTAGGATCGTTCCGAACACGGGTCAATTATCGCGCGAGTGCTAACGAAATTCCCATCAGCCGATATTACAATCATACGCGCTGTCGCAAGGAGGATTGAGCATTTCTGCTCCGTCACAGAAGCACTAGAGGTATGAGTATTTGTTAGATCACTATTGTTCACCACTGTAACATCACTAGGATCGGCTGAATTGCCAGATCCATCACTAGGTTTTTGAGGGGTCTTAGCACCTTTTGCCGCAGGGGCTTTCAAATCACTTTTTGGTGGTTCCTTATGGAGAAATTCATGGTGACGCACATTACAAATTTTACAATTCAATAAACTTTTGCAATCTTTGACTCCATGACCCTGAGCTAAACAATTAAAACATCTAGATTCTTTAGAAATAAATCGCTCACGTTGGTCGATGGTTAGACTTTTAAATTTTCGACAACTATAGATTTTATGTTAGCCCTGGCGAAGGGGGCAGGTAACCTGATTACTCGCTACGTGAGTGCTAGACTGAGCAGGCTTAGATCTAATTAGAGTACTCGTCCGCATAGTGGGGTTAGTCGACTGTTGACTAGTGGGTTTCTTCACTTCAGACATATTTTCCATCGTACAGATTCTCGTATCAAGAAATGATTCAAATTTGTCATAAGTTGGATGATCTAAAATTTCACATGTATACTGTTCCCAACGCTAACGAGAAACTTTATCTAATTTTGAAACTAGAATTAAAACAATCAAATCACTCCACGAGTCAACTGGTCGCACAAGGTCACGCAACGCATTCAATGCAGAATTGGATTCATCACGCAGAGATTCCAAAGAATTCAAGTAATCGGACGTAATATCGGGAATATTTATGAAAGATTTGAGATGAAAGTGAATTTGGGTAAGATTATTTTCGTACCGATCAATTAAAGTTTGCCAGGACGACGCAAAATTGATATTTCTAATCGAAATATTGGAAAGGATTCCACTGGCGTCACCAATGAGCGCGGCTTTCAAATATCGCAAGCGATCAGCATCGGATAAATGAGGATGTGAAATAGTAGTGGATGAAAAAATGTCTTTAAATGAAAACCACTCAGCAGGATATCCATCGAAGGTCGGCATCGGCAGCTCTGGAAGCTGGAACCCCACGCCTGGCTGCACTAGAGCCGGCGCTGGGGCGTGACGATGAGTTTCGGCAGCAATCGCAGACGTCTCGGCTTCCTGCTGCCTCTCGAGGATGAAGTCTCTGGCTTGATCATAAGCCACTTCGACTACCGTGATATTTTTTTTCACGAAGTAGTCGTGCTGCAGGTCCTCGGGACTGGCTCCAGCATATAGCTCTGCGTGCAAGTTCCGGCACGTATCCCATTCTTCCTCCAGTTTGGACAATTTTCCCTTCAACAGCTGCTGAGAGGGGTGTGCGTGTTTTTGCACTTGGTCGAGTGTCTTAACTATCGACCCAGTGATGATGTCTCGTTTTGCAAAGAGCTTGAGGTACTCTTTACTTGACATATTAAGGCTGATTCTGTGTAAGATCTACAAAAATCAGTAATACCGTACGATTTACGTACAAATTTTGAAGTGCGCTCAAGCCCGCAAGTGTGGCAAGAGCGGGTGAAACAATTAGCTTGAGTCAATGAACAGCTGAGCGCGGGAGATGATGGTTCTGAAATCGCGATCGAATCACAAGTTGCAAGTCCGAGCAGGAGCTCGAGCTCACGAGGTGGGGTGGGGTCGAGCGCTAAGTAACACGCTCACACACGCATAAGCTTAGTACACATTACCAACCTTGCGAAAATCCCGCGAGGCAAGAAAGCGCAACTCCAGCGAGCGCAAGAAAGAGCATCTCGAGAGAGTGAGTGAGACAGCGCACACAGTGTACAGTACACTACTCGAACATATGGCCTGAGCGGACGATGTCCAATCGGCCGAGGTAGGAGTACTCAGCGAAGAGAGAGAGAGAGAGAGAGAGAGAGAGAGAGAGAGAGAGAGAGAGAGAGAGAGAGAGAGAGAGAGAGAGAAACTGAGTCGAGGTGCGCGGCTCGGCAAGAGGGACTTGCACGCGTCAACGGCTGTTCGAACATCACATCACGTGATTGACTGCTCTACAATGAAAACTCACACGGACTAGAGTGACGTCACGTGTGGTGCGATGAAAATTTGACCAACTCGGCCGTTACAGCGGTGCGAGAGAGATAGAAGATCTCTCCCGTAGATGATCCCCACGTGTAGCTGCAAGCTTACACAGGGTTTATGGGGTTCGCGCGACGATGCGGTTTCGACTTGCACGCGAGGGTGGTGCAGTCACTTTTCGTACAATGCTTGTACGTCGCTCAGCTCGTTGATGGTGAGCAAAAAGCGAGGGGAAGAAGGCGCCGAAATTTGGCGCGATTGCCGCGCGGGAAATTGTGAGAATCGATTTGCAACTTACTGCGAGTGACTGAATTTCACCATGAGATCGGTGAAAATCTGCTCCTGTCGGCTCCTGATCCGGCTTGAAGGACCAATGTTCGGGAGCTGAGGTGCTTCCCTTGGGGTTGAAACACGGGGACGAGGAGTCTGGAGCGGGGTTGGTGATCCAAGCCTGTGACTTATAGATTTCGTGTAACTTCACAGAAAATCACATTTATTCACTAAAGCTTACGATCTCAATACACAGTTTGTCACTCGCGTTCAGTGCACTGAATCAGTCGTGCGAGGATGCCTTTTCCTCACAATCCGCGGGCACACACAAACGGTACTTTGGTCGATATGATCGGCCGATAGTCGATATATTGTATATATAATGAGCGATCGTCGCGCGTACGGGGTAAACAAAGATCCGCCGGTTCGCCTTGGTCAAGGCTGAACTGATTTGGAGCTTTTACGAGCTCTAGAGAAGAGGTAAGGAACACGTACGGCTATTGTAGTATTGGTGACATCGAACTCAATATAAAACAACTATTTCGGGGGAAAACGACGAGCGCATCTCGCTGTACAAATATTCGAATCCTGAATACACAGTATCTTTTTGGCTTCACAAGAACATCTATTTGATCAACATTTAGCCTTGCAATTGGTCATCTCCTGGCCACCTGTGATCGAAATGTTCGAAGTTGCTGCTCGTAAGCTCATACTTTGTGTCTGATCAATTTCGCTGAGATCGAGCAATTTCTCCTCGCAAACATCGGACTGGCTCCTCGTAAACTACTGCTTGATCAACCCTGTATGACCCCGTGGGTCATGTAGGGCCCAACAACAACATATCGAATTTCATGTATCTGTATTAATATTTCATGCTTCTCAAGGTTCTTTCATCTCGTTTCGGATACCCCCCCCCCCCCCCAAGTATTTTGTATGGTAGTGAAGGTCTTCTGACGGTCTCCCAGTTTTCACTACTTCTTCGGCGCGAAGTTTTCAAAAGATTAAGTTCGCGCAAATACGTGTTACATTTTTCCGAAAATATTTCGGACATATACAGAGGCTTGTAAGTCAATCCTAAGATTATCTAGTGAATGTCCGAAATGCTGCCCTCACGACAACATTCACTAGCTCTCCCAGTCAATGCCGGACATTTACTAGTTAATGCTAACATTAACTGGCCTCACCAGTCGATCCTAGGATTTACGAGTCAATGTCCGGCATGGACTGATTTCGGACATTTTTTGTAACATAACTGAAGAGATAATGGCAATCGCAATGAAAATTAGGATACTCCAGCAATAAGGGATAGGGTAAATGTCCCAATTACTGCGAGTTTTTCGGGTACCTCCAAATTGCGCACCACAGATTTCGTGTTTATCGGTAGATATCGAGCCCGGGATTTTTCGAGGTTGTTCGTCAACGTCTTGAGAAGAAGTCACTAAATTTTTAGACCGATCCGAGTTAATGGTAAATACTTATCAATTAAATCCTGAGTCAGAAATGGTGCTTCCTTTTACTGCGTTTGATTTCCTATTACTGCGCGGGTATTACTGCGTTTCGCCTATTACTGCGTCCCAATTACTGCGGTGAAAAAAATACGGGTTTAAACGGGCATTGAGCCGTCTTTCTCGGTTACCCACGTATATTAGACAAGCAAATCACAGGACATAACCGATTGTATATTTAAAATACGTCCAGAATGTAAGAATTCGCGATATTCTCGCGAAAAGTGAGTAGCAAAGATGGCGTGCTCGGGTCACGCTATCTTGAGTTAGAAATGCACTGAATTTGGAACGCACGTGGTTATTGGGGATAAACTATTGTAAGAACCGAGTTTAGAATGCTTGTTTGGTCCCCATTTGATGATCCAGGAAACGATTTATTCCGTAAAATCGTGTCACGAGACGTTCAAAATACACACCTAAAGCTAGGTTATACACGCGAGCTCGCGGACCGTTTGTTTACATCACATCACTTTACACCAAACACAAACCTCGCAACAATCAAGAATAATAATTTCTTAGTGCTTCATATTCGAGTCATGCCGTTTTATGCATGATTTCGGTACATTCTCTCCAATAAGAATCTCATACCAATCGAGACGATTGCGATTCAAGACAGCGATGTCGGCTGCTGGTGCACATCGCAGCACCAGCAAGCAGATGACGACGTCGCTCTTCGCGTGTCTTGACAATATATCGTCTCGATTGATATGAGATTTTATTGGAGAGAATGTACCGAAATCATGCATGAAACGGCATGACTCGAATATGAAGCCCTGGGAAATTATTATTCTTGATTGTGGCGAGGTTGGTGTTTGGTGTAAAGTGATGTGATGTAAACAAACGGTCCGCAAACTCGCGTGTATAACCTAGCTATAGGTGTGCATTTTGAACGTCTCGTGACACGATTTCACGGAATAAATCGATTCCTGGATCATCAAACGGGGACCAAACAAGCATACTAAACTCGGTTTTTACAATAGTTTATCTCCAATAACCGCGTGCGATCCAAATTCAGTGCATTTCTAACTCAAGATAGCGTGCCCCAAGCACGCGATCTTTGCTACTCACTTTTCGCGAGAATATCGCGAATTCTTACATTCTAGACGTATTTTAAATATACAATCGGTTATGTCCTGTGATTTGCTTGTCGAATATACGTGGGTACCCGAGAAAAACGGCTCAATGCCCGTTCAAACCCGTATTTTTTCACCGCGGTGATTGGGACGCAGTAATAGACGAACGCAGTAATACCCGCGCAGTAATATGAAATCAAACGCAGTAATAGGAGCACCATTTCTGACTCAGGATTTAATTGATAAGTATTTACCATTAACTCGAATCGGTCTAAAAATTTAGTGACTTCTTCTCAAGACGTTGACGAACAACCTCGAAAAATCCCGGGCTCGATATCTACCGATAAACACAAAATCTGTGGTGCGCAATTTGGAGGAACCCGAAAAACTTGCAGTAATTGGGACATTTACCCCAACTACAGGGGCCCACCCCGGAATAACTATAACAATCGTGGGTACAATCGTAATTATGATGCAAGAAATAACAATCGTGAGTACAACGATGGCAGATCAAATTATAATGATCAAAATGGAAATTATCTGAGAAATCGATACAGTCAACGTGAAGACGGCTCAACTCAATATGAACGTCGTGATCGCACCCCAGAAGTGCGCAGCCGAGCAAACTCTCAGACAAATAACGAGCGGCTGAATAGTAGGAACGTTAGCACCCAGTCAGAGTCTTCAAACTACGAGGATGCTCGGGACCAGACTGCGGAGCCGAGCAAGAATAATTAGATCACCCAAAGCCACCCCAACGCCGTGTTTTGATTCGTCTCCTTGATACAGACCAGCGGGGCCATTCAGTAGTTGAACTCGAGAGCAACTAGTCCAAAAATCATACTTGCCGATTTCATGCCGCAGATGTAACGTTGCTGAAAGCTAGATGTGTCGCGGACGGTACGATAATGGATGGTGTTACAACAGGGGAGTGTGTCTCACTTGGGAAAATTAAGGTGAATTTTAACGGTCTTGATTGCGAACTTCACATAGTCGAAGATGATTCTGCCATTTATACGGATGGGCTACTGGGATGGAGAGAATTCGAAAAACATGGTGGAATCATCGATGCTAAAAAGGTGTTCAGAATTCGCGAACGTACGAATACCATTTATTGGGAAGAAATTCAAAATACCCCTCGTACGAGGCAAGTGATTTACGCTCGAGTAAAAAATGAGGTCAAAGTGGGATTCGCAGGTCGTCAAGACCTCGGTCCAGGCATACTATTCGGTGATTTCTTGGCGACAAACAGAAATAGGAGGGCTTACGTAACTTGCATTTATACCAAGGAAGAAGAGTTGATATTGGACCGCCCGAGATTATATTAGAAGAGTGTTATACGACGGAAGGAAAAAACTTTTTTGATGCTGAAGAGGGAAGGAACGAATTAGAAGTACAGGAGCAAGTTGACGTATTGGAAATAGTATTCGAGGAGGTGATTGCTAGGAGATATTTGAGCCAAGATGAACTGCTTAGTGCACCACGGGGGATTGGAGGAATAATTGTTTCAAAGTTTAGGGATAAAGAAATCTTCGGATTAGTCATCAGGAGTATGTCGTCTTCAAAAGCCTTGAAACCAGATATCACTTCGACTCTCAAGTTGCTCAAAGAATTACTCGTAACCAGGGACATACAATCAGTGGGAGTTATTAGGGATCTTGTGATGCTAAACAAGGATGAGTGAAATTATTTCGTAGATCAGTGCAATCGAATTTCCCGAAGTAAACGAATTTCTATTACCCTGTTTGAGAATAATTCACCGGTACCGTCAGTTGAGGATCGTGTGGAAATCATCAAATCATACCATGAATCATCAATGGGCGGTCATAAAGGTATTGAAAAAACGTATGATAGGGTCGCGGGCGAATATTATCGTCCGAATATGCATGGGGATGTGAAAATATTCGTCCGATCGTGTCCAACTTGTCAAACCGATAAACTCATCCGTGTTGAAACTAAATTGCCGATGGTGATCACAGACATGCCAGTTTTACCATTCGAAACAATATCCATGGATTTTTTCGTGCCAAAAACTCCCACAAAATCCGGTAACATATACATCCTAACCATACAAGACTGTTTCAGTGAATCTTGTGTTCCCACTCCACTCCTGAAACAACAACCGTAGTAGTTGCAAAAATCTTGGTGGATAAATTTATCAGCTATTTTTACTCACCTACTTCAATACTCACAGATCAAAGATCGCATTTTACGGGCGGAGTTCTCGAAGAATTTGCTAGGATTTTCAGAGTTAATAAGTTCACTACCTCGGGATTCAGAGCTTCGTTGAACGGTAGTATAGAGCGCATACATCACACGTTGGATGAATACCTGGCTCTGTACTCGAAAGACAATATTGAATGGGATGAGCTCTTACCCTTGGTTCAACATTGCTATAAAAGTACAGTTCACGATTCTCTATGCTATTCGCCTCACCAGATCGTTTTTGGTTGCAAAGCTCAAATACCATCAAGCTTTCCTCCTCGAGATCAACTAATGACGTATGATGAGTATCTGGCAGATGTAACTGAGGTTTTCTCACAGCTCAGAACAATGGGGGCCCTTAATTTTTTCAAGTCAAAAAAAGAATCCAAATCCATTTACGATCGTGGAATCAACTCTAAATTTTTCCGAGTAGGAGAATCTGTTCATCTGCTCAAGGAACCCAGACATGGGCAAGGCGATGAGCATTATGTAGGTCTTTGTGAGATTTTAGAAATTTATTATGAGTCGCATAACGCAAGAATTCGCAAAGTTGATGAAAAGTATGTTGTGCATATGGACAAACTGGAAAATTGTTATGATAATAAAGATAATGAGATGTAGAACTAGAATGAGCATCTTCTGTAGGAAACTCGATTATCAACCAGGTTGAAACTCTGACGATGAATTGCAAGATGCATAATGATAAATGAATGGGTGAAGCCCAGAATATTAATTATAAGATCGCGATGGGGCGCTCGAGGCCAGGGCAGTGGAAGCTAAATTGATAACACTCGATTTCTGTGAAAAATAAACTGTTGAATTTATTCACTTTCCGTTTCACTATACATTTGATTAAAGAAAAAGGCGCGAGGGAAGTGAGGGGTGAAATTGCGACGCGGAGAGATAAATTCGCGAAGAAAATGCGATGGAGCTCGCGGCACTTGAAATCGCGAGTTTGAGCTAGGCGTACAATGATTAGCCTGCTCGGTGGTCGGTGGTCAACTGCCGGTTCGCCGAAGCGAGATCGCCGTCGAGGCCGAGAGGGACTGAGGGAGAGCAATGTTGCCAACTTTCCAGGAAATTTGAATGTGCCAATCAGCAGGCATTTAAATCATACGATTTTAAGGGGAGAAAAGTTCATCGCTCTGCCTTGGCTCTCTCTCGTTCTCGAAAGCTCCAAAAATTTATCTGAATACAACCGACTTTCCCGAACATTCCGCCTCCTTTGCTTGCTCATAGCAAGCAACAAAAAAAAGGGATTTCCACTATTGAAATCATGAACTTGATCTTGAACCAGGTGAATGTTGGAGGACGAAATATTCGAAAAACTCAATGTTTCAGGCAAAAACATTCAAAATTTCACAGCCGTGATTGAATATGAAACAAGAAAAACAGAGTCGTCAACCTGAATAAATTACTACATAATCATAAAAAAAACTGAACGATTGACGCCTCAACGGATCATGAATGATCTTACGAATGATTTCATCCGACAGTGACCGATAATACTGAAGAAAAATGAAACTATCAACATATAAAATTCAATAGATCAATGAAAAAGAATTTAATCGAGCTCCACGCGTCAATAAAATCTCAAAAAACATGAGCATTCTACTCCAATCTTTCTCAACATGATAAAATCAAACTCAAGTGGTTCAGCTGATCAATTTGAACAAAAAACATCACGCGCAGTGATCAGCTGCCAACGAAACAACCGAAAACAAAATCAATCAACAACAAAATATATGGCAAGAGACCCATTTTGTCTCAAAATTGACAAAAGTCTAACAACATAGTACATAGGTCCAATTTTAGGACACGATTAAATGATACGAACTCAAATATATGAAAATTGTAGGCTTCGAAATGACTCTAAGTTGAAAAAAATAGTGGTTAAAGGTGGACAAATCATTCTAATCCCTTCTACGCGTCGGTTTCGCAATGATTCCACTTGGCAAATACGCTATTGTGACTCTAATGAAGCTCTACAAACACAATTACACAAAATTGAGGCCAAACGAACGACATATGATTCGCGGGTGTCGCGGAACGAGGAAAAAGTGTGTAGTGAAGTGTCGAGATTACGCGGTCATCTTTCATGATTCTTCTTATTGTTCCTTGGCTTCTTCTTCGGTTTGACCAGAGGGCTCCCTGCCCTCTTCCCCAGGATCTACGGGCAACTTGATGATCTTGCAGAGTGCCCGACGAAGAGTTGTGGTGGCGGTCTTGAGATCGACCACGCGCACCAATCCGTCAGCTCCTGGATGGACGGCAGTGACCCTTGCCATGGGCCATTTTGTAGGTGGCGTAAGCTCGTCCTTCACCAACACGAGATCTCCCACTCGAAGTTGCTCTTGTACTGCTAGCCATTTGGACCTCAGTTGGTAATGATGCATGACTTCCATACGCCATCGATTCCAAAAATCATTCCTCATGCGTTGTATGGCTCTCCACCTGCACTGAGGAGACTGTGTTACTTCTGCATCGTTATATGGTTCAGGTAAAGCAGTCATAGATCTACCAATGAGCAAATGTCCCGGAGTAAGGGCAACCAAATCAGTTCCTTCAGGTGACAAGGGGCAAAGCGGTCTAGAATTTAGGCATGCTTCGATTTGAGAACTAAGAGTTTGCAACTCTTCAAAAGTGAACTTAGAATCACCCACTACTCGCTTCAGATGATGTTTGAATGAGCGCACCGCCGCCTCCCATAAACCTCCAAAGTGAGGTGCGCGAGGCGGTGAAAAGTGCCAAGTGACTCCCTCTTTAGCTAATTCTTCGCTTAGTTCTATGGAAAATGCCGATGTTTGGTCAAATAATTGCCGAAGTTCTCTTTCAGCACCTACAAAGTTTTTGGCGTTGTCGCAATATATATCTGTACATTTACCTCGCCTCGCAGCGAATCTATGAACCGCGGCTAAGAATGCCGGAGTAGTGAGATCTGAAACGGTTTCAACGTGAGTTGCTCGCGTGAACATACAAACGAAAATGCAAAAGTATCCCTTTGTGGTTTTAGCACCTCTTCCACGAGAAAATAGAACCGATATTGGTCCTGCATAATCGATGCCACAAGCTTGAAAGGCATACTTTGGAGTAACTCTATCCGCTGGTAATGGGGCCATTTGCTGTATGAGCGGTCTACCACCATACCGAGTACATTTCCCACAATTACGATAAACCTTTTGAACTACATGTTGCACTCGAGGTATCCACGCCCATCTATATAAGTCACTCAACATGAGCTGAACTCCCCCATGTAACAAATCTCTGTGTAACTCCTCGACCAAACGTTGAACAAAGATGCTTCTACTCGACAAAATAACTGGATGTATTTCGTTGTAAGACAAGTTTGCATTTTGAAGGCGTCCACCAACTCTCAAAACCCCACGAGCATCTAAGAATGGTAGCAATCTTCGGATGTCACTTTTCTTCGACAAGTTTTTCCCTTTCTCTAAATCTGAGATTTCTTCAGCAAAGTGCTGCCTTTGAATGGACTTGAACAATGCAACTTTAGCTGCGTTCAACTCTATAGGACTCAAGAATGATTTGCGACGATCTTCAGAATTGCGCGAAGCATTGAATTTCCATCGAAATATATATGCAACGATGCGAACTATTTTTGAAAAAGAACTGACATGCTTTTGAAGGTGTTCTAAAACCGGTGACGATTCCACAACCAAATGAGCAAGTGCTTCTGCGCACACGGGTTCTGACGAAACTTTAGGCCATTCATCTTTCGATTGAGTTATCCAATTAGGACCATACCACCAAATGTTCAAATTTAAAAGTTCTTTTGCAGTCACCCCCCGGGTTGCGCGATCGGCGCAATTTTCTTCCGAACAAACATGCCTCCATACAGCGTCAGGAAGAGTGCTGCTAATCGTACTCATTCGATTGGCCACAAAAGTCTCCCATTTTGAAGGGTGACCATTGAGCCAATCCAGGACAACTTTCGAATCTGACCAGCAATAAACAGCTGATGGTCGAACTTCCACATTAGTCATCACATGTTTCGCCAATTTAACCAACAAAACTGCGGCACACAATTCAAGCTTGGGTATGGACAGCGTTTTTACCGGCGCGACCTTCGTTTTTGCCATAATCAAGTTTGAAGTTTCCCCTGGAATCACCAAAAACACCGCTGCCGCATAAGCCCTTTTTGACGCGTCCGCAAACCCATGAAGTTCCCAATTTGAACTTTTCAAAGTACCCAACCAACGAGACACGCGAACTTGCGACAAAAGTGGAACTTGTGACCGTATTTCTAGCCATTCCGCGAGTACTTCTCCAACGACAGGAGTGTCCCAATCTATTTTCAAATGCCACATGTTTTGCAACAAAATTTTAGCTTGTATCAAAAACGGAGCTAACCAACCAAGAGGATCGAATAACCGAGCTACTTCTGAAAGTATAGTTCTTTTAGTAACCGTATCAGGAGCAGAGGGCATCGATATACGAAAGAAAAATTCATCATCGTGCGGGGACCATTTTAATCCAAGTGTGGAGACAACATCGTCTAGTTCTATCGAAATGTCACCTGAGTTTTCTGAAGAGAGCCCCCTCAACAAATCCGAGTGATTTGCTGACCACTTTCCAAGTTCCATACATGCGCACGACATGATAGAAATCAGCTGATCTCGAGCTTCCAATGCGGCTGAAAGAGTATCCCCTCCCCCAAACAAATCATCCATGTATCGACGATATAGGATAATGAGAACAGCGATAGGAAACTGTTCCTTGTAAATTTCAGCCAAATGAAGGAGAACTCTAATAGCCAGGTATGGCGCACAAACTGTTCCGTAAGTGACCGTGAGTAATACATAATCGAGGATTTCCTCTTGCCCCAATGGCCGCCAGACAATCCTCTGCCAATTTACATCATCCGGATGTACCAAAATCTGTCTGAACATTTTAACTATGTCAGTACAAAATCCATATTTGAAAAATCTCCAACGAATTAATACCAATGTTAAATCATTTTGAAGTTTGGGGCCAGCCAATAAAAAATCATTTAAACTTTTACCATTACCTGTTTTGTGCGAAGCATTCAGAACGACTCGAATTTTGTCGCTGTCCTTACGAAAAACAGGATGATGTGGCAGGTACGATGGTGCTGGCTTTGACCCATCTGGTGGCTGCGTGCGTCTCATGTGACCCAGTGACTCGTACTGTTCCATGAACTCGGTGTATGCTCCATCCAACTTCGAATCTCGTTGTCGTTTTTTCTCAGATCGTAGTAGGCATGCGACCGCAACGTCCCTAGATTCGGAAAACGAAGCTTCATGAGTATTTTGTGTGAAAGGGAGGCGCACGACGAAGCGTCCTTCAGACGTGCGCTCGACAGACGACCTAAACAATTTTTCACAATACTCCTCCTCAGCTGTAAGATGACGATTAGCTGGGAGTTCTTCAATTTCCCAAAATTTAGTTAGTTGATTTGACAGAGAGCTATCAACGCCCGCATGCAAAGATAAAACGACACGAGGATTTACAGTTTCGACACCCGACTCCGTACCTCCAGTGAGGATCCAGCCCAATGCTGTGTTCTGAGCGGTAGGAGTTTTTGATGGGCCTTTTACCAAGCCTTCTCTGAGAATTTCACTATACACTTCTGTGCCCAATAAACAATCAACTTTAGCGGGAATGAAAAATTCCGGATCCGCAAGTGTTAGTCCATCTAAATGTGACCAATCGTCGCATTTCACCGTTGACCTAGGCAAAAATGAGGTAAGTTCCGGAAGAACCAGAGCCTCAATGTCGAACGAGAAATTTGAATCGATTTTCGACAGTAGAGTGAGCGAAACTTCACTCGTCGAAACTACTGTGCGTCGATCCCCAATGGTATTTATGCCCAACCTAAGTTTCCGCGACGGCAAATTCAAAGCTTGAACGACTCTATCAGCCACGAACGAACAGTCCGAGCCTGGGTCAATCAAGGCACGAGCTTCAACTTTCTGTCCGTCGGGACCTTGTAACCAGACACGCGCGGTCGCTACTAGACGCGCTTGCTTTGACACTGCGGAAAAACTGTGAATTAAATGACAACCAGCTTGTTGCTGCGAATTTTGAGAATCCTCTGGCTTTGAAGCACCCGAAAAATCCATATGTAGTTTCGTATGATGTGGCCGTTTACACTTACTACACTTATACTGAGAACCACATTTATCAGCATAATGACCAGGCTTCAAACAATTTATACATAAACGATTTTTTTTACAAAATTCAAATCTTTGGTGCACAGACAGCGATAAAAACTTTTCACATTTGTGCAATGCATGATCACCTTTACAATTTATACAAATAAGTGGACTGCTAGACTGGCCCTTATTATTCTGTGAATTGCCAAAATTTGTATTTACATTCCTTCTACCAGAATTGCCTTGGTATCTTCCAGCAGACGACGAGCCAGGTTTCGATTCGTTTGTCGCAACCGACCCTGAATGAGCTGCGTTCAACGATTGAATACGATTTTCCAAAAAATTTGATAAAGCAGCATACGTTGGAAAACCCTCAACATTTTCTTGCGCAATGGTCCAACTCTCTCTGGTGCCCGGATCCAATTTTCGAACAATTAAATGAACGAGCCAACAATCCCATTCATCAACGGGACACTCTAGATCTCGAAGGCCTTGAATAGATTCTTCTGCTTGATTCATAATTGTAACAAAGGCTTGAGCAGATTTTTTGGTAATTGGGGCTAAATCGATCAATTCGTTTAAGTGTGTGCTCAATCTCAACCGAGAGTTATCGTAACGTCGACATAATTTATTCCAAGCAATTAAAAAGCTTGTCGTACGCGTTTTGACGCCTTTCATCATTTTTTCTGCGTCACCCTCAACTGCATTGAGCAAATGGTTCAATTTAGCAGACGATGATAAATCAGGATTTTCCCCAATAACCGATGTAAAACGCTCCTTGAAATATTCCCAATCAGCTTGTTTACCAGAAAATTTAGGCGGTTCAAGTCTAGGAATGGACTGCAATTCCGACGACGCACGTATAAGTTGCTGCGCATCAAAATGTTGATATGGGTAGAAATTTTGATTTTGAGGATGATTGCCTGAATGGACTGACGCGTTGACTGAGCCTCGCGCAGAACCATGAACCGAACCATGTTCAGACAGTGATTCTTCTGGTATCGTTAATTCAGCAATTTTATCTAGTAAATCGGATTTCAGAATTGAATAATTTCCTTCGATTTCTAAAAAGCCTAATTTAGTAAAATATTCTTCGTCCTTCAATTCATCTTTATGCTGTTGTAAATTCAAATCATTTTGGCAAAATTCATCCCAATATCTTTCTAATAACTCCAAGCGAGTTTTGAGAAAATTTACAGTAATGTTTTCTTTGCCCTTTTTGGCAGTATTTGTATCAAAATTACGAATGTAAACGACAAGTTGCAATTGCCTATTAAACAGAAGTCTAGCAGCCATGATTTTTCCACTAATTATCACAGTTGGAACAAATGTTCAATAACTCATTAAATTTTCAAACTCAGTCTGAAATGTAAAATCCACACAACAACACAAAACCCACTAATTAGAACGCACACTAACGCGCGAGACTAAAAACCCAATCAATATGTAAAAATTCTCCCAACAGAAGATTAGTTGAGACGGATCAGCTGTTTGACTAAGCAGAGAGATTAGAGCGTTGGGTCGACCGATCTTCCCCATCAATTTACCAAAATGATCGATCGCGTCTATCTTCCGCTACAGCATGACCCTAATGCGCCAAACATATACCACACAATTATACACGAACACAATTAAAAGAGAGTCGCGAGTTCCACTCCATTCGACTCCCGAAAGTGACCACCGACGAAATATATTTGATGGAGTATAATTCTATTAGCTATCGTATGCTATACGAGCCGTGCGAACGCCGAATACATGCGCCGCATATGCATCAGCTGACTCGCAGCTGAGCGGACATATTCCTAAGTGCGAGTGAGACCGCACTATACATGCATATTAGTAAAGGAAACGATACGCTCACCAATTACTCCGCGATGACTGCGTTGCGCGACAGCCACCTTATCCCCACTCCTTTGTAGTGCGCGCTCTTCCAGCTGAGCGCGCGGCCCGCAGCGGCGATGAAGACGAAGCAAGTTGGCGGAGAAAACAGCGGTGGCGGGGAGCGACGTCGACGTGACGTAGCTCTGGCTAGCAGCAGGTGATGGCGCGATGCGCGGGATAATACCCGGAAGCGCGCGAGAAAAATTCCACGCGGCTTACCCTGCTGCAGCTTGACTTGAAAAAGGTCACCAGCTGCTCGTCCCGATGCCGTTTTGCTGCTTGCTGCGGGGCCGGGGATGTCTGCACCTCGTAGACTCCGGTGCTGCACCAAGCCAGTACTTGAGGCCCAAATTGCCTCTTCGATGGATTTGCTCGCGTCGAACACAATGTCCAACGGCCGCGAGCTCCTTTCTCTCCGCGCACTCACATCACTTGCACTCGCGCGACGAGATTCACTCGAAATCCAGCGATGTCACTATTAAAACGCGAAACCGAACTTAGAGCCCCAACGACGCTCTGCTACCAAAAAATGAATGGGTGAAGCCCAGAATATTAATTATAAGATCGCGATGGGGCGCTCGAGGCCAGGGCAGTGGAAGCTAAATTGATAACACTCGATTTCTGTGAAAAATAAACTGTTGAATTTATTCACTTTCCGTTTCACTATACATTTGATTAAAGAAAAAGGCGCGAGGGAAGTGAGGGGTGAAATTGCGACGCGGAGAGATAAATTCGCGAAGAAAATGCGATGGAGCTCGCGGCACTTGAAATCGCGAGTTTGAGCTAGGCGTACAATGATTAGCCTGCTCGGTGGTCGGTGGTCAACTGCCGGTTCGCCGAAGCGAGATCGCCGTCGAGGCCGAGAGGGACTGAGGGAGAGCAATGTTGCCAACTTTCCAGGAAATTTGAATGTGCCAATCAGCAGGCATTTAAATCATACGATTTTAAGGGGAGAAAAGTTCATCGCTCTGCCTTGGCTCTCTCTCGTTCTCGAAAGCTCCAAAAATTTATCTGAATACAACCGACTTTCCCGAACAATAAATATCATTGAGAGTTACTTTTAAATATTTCTAGTTATAATTCTCTGATCGAAACCACGAGGATCCTGGAGGGGCAAACCAGAAGAATAACTCGCATGGAAATCTAATACGCTTCATTGGATGCATGAATCACATATTGGGAGCACGTCATAGTCCTCAAGCTTGAATTGTTCTCACATAAATTACATATCGCGAAAAACTGGACATTACGCGCTACAACCATATTGGAAAAACGGACATCATTATTATCTCTCCACGAACAAGCAAGGCACGCGGGCATTATACGCTAAAAACAAATTGAATGAAGTCAAGCGTCAAGATTGACGGGAGTAAAATTCAACACATAGGGAGCAAGTCGCGGATCTCGAGCTGAACAGATTACATCATTCCAAATCGCGAGATACAGGTGCTCCGAGCTACAACCGTAGTGGAAAAAGAGTATATATGGCTATGAATAATGTTATGGAGTATAATATCAGGCAGTAATACTGGTTGCGAAAATCATCCCAGAAGGAGCGCAGCGAGAAATTGCCCGAGAGGATGAACACGGGCATCGATCTAAATACGTCCACGTCGAGTAAGAGATGGTGAATTATAAGGACAACTGGAAGCATGAGCGTGTCATTCGGACCCCGAAAGTTTCCGGGTACATCCAAGATAATCATGACGAAGGGGAAAAGACGCCTTTGCCCCAATCTTTTTCAACAGTCCGATTGACGGAATATTTTCAGTCAACCAGTAGGGAGATCGAGCGCGACGTAACCCGTAACATTTCCCATAAATTGGATGGCCGTTGGTACATACATAACTCTCCGGAAAAATTACACGATAGCAAATTGGACAGGTGTATATCTCGTTGAGAGCGTCGCGAGCAGAAAGCTCTCCAGGATGGCGTACACGATTTTCGTCGGCATATTCTTCGAGTGAAAGCATTCGCCGTACTGCTGGGAGTGATCCACGAGGGTCACGATCACGCGTTTGATCAGAATCAACGGATTTACGGGAGTCACGAGAAGGGATATTTCCGTTTCGAATCGATGACGAGGAGCTGGAACTGTCAAGAATGTCCGCGATTTCGTCATCATCGCCCGATGCAGCTCTCTCGTGGGATAAACTAACACGGCCGTTGGAGAGAGTCGGAAAATTATCCAAGTAAACGATTTGGGTTTGAACGAGTCTCAAAAGACGATTAATCAACTCACTGGGTTGTAAAATAGGCGACGCAGGCTCCATAAATCCAGGATCAACGACCACGGACTCAGGCACAGGATCATCAGCCGGAGGCTCAGTGACTTCAGTGAGTGACTCCGAATTCCTTTGTCGACGCTGAGCATCCAGAGCTTGCTGCCGAATATACTCCCGATCAGCGTGAAATTGTGCAGCATACCGCCGCTGCCAATCACGTAGGCCTGGGAGCTTGCCCTCAATGTGCATCAGAATATCGTCCAGGGTGACACCTGGCACCAGCAAAAGACCGTCGTCGGTGCTGCTCAGAAGAACGCTGAGGTCCGATATGACGGGACAGATCAATGTGGAGACATGACGACTCCGTAACCAATCAGAGTGCCTGAGTTGATGACGGTCCTCGAAACACTGGATGACGTTGCTTTGGGTCAAATCCATTATCGATGCCAGGATTTTCCGTAAACGATATGGATCGGGAAGCGCCAAGATGGTGCTGTGCACTGCATCGTCGGTACGCTCCTCCGGCGCTTGGAAAGGAGAGCAATTGGTCAGACCAATTGTGATAGGTGGGCGTTACGCACAAATTCGTACTAGTGGCTGGGGATGCATGTTCTGGGAGAAATGAATAGATTTTCTCATTAATAACCCGAAAAAAACAATCTGGAGGTGTGGAAATAGCTCCTACCCCTATTCGCGCCAGAAAGGATACTTCCAGTTGGCGATAAGTGGATCATTAGTGGTGAATAACTGCGAAATAGTTGTTCTCAGATAAAAGCCGTATCCGGGATTGGCTGTAGCACACGATAATCAACATCAAGTGGAATATCAGAAGCCGAAAAAACTAAACTAAAGGTAGGAGCTTCATTGGAAAACGCCTGAATGTCACTGGGAGGACCTGCATTATTCGAAATATGAACATTAAAATTGGAACTGAAAGCGTTATCTAAATTATTCATTGACGTGTCATTGGCAGCACGTTCTCCATTGCGAGTAGGATCCGTTGTCAGAGGATTACGGCGTAAAATGTTTTGCAGAAGAACACTCCGTAGCACGGTTCGCCTTCGAAGTGCAGAATTAGGTTTTTCTAGGGATCCGAGATGTTGACAGCGGTGCGGAAACAAAGGGGGAGAGAACGAATAAATGGATGCTCCGCGAACAGCAGATGGGAAGCCGAAAAACTCACTTGCACGGTTCGAAGTTGATCATTGATGGCCCGAATACGAGCTGCTGACAGGGAACAATAGTCGCAGCTGCACGAATCGTCACCTCACGGTGAGTCATTCAGCCGTAAAAGTGAAAGGTTCGTGAACATGAGATTTTCTTGTGGGATATGTTTGAGGGTTACCTCGTGGCCATCTTCCAGCAAAAATCAACAAAATCTGTAGAGGGATTTCAAAATAAGATCAATTTTTCTGAATTTCATTGTGATTTTTCATAATAATCGACTTTCATAGCCGTTCGCATTTGATTGGCAGCCTTAATTAACTCCAAGAAATTGTTCAGGTATATTCAGTCGATGCAGAAAGTTCTCTTCATTCAGAATATGGTATCAGAATTCGAATTTGATGGGATCGGATAGGTCAAATTGCATTTCTAAGTTGGTAAAAGTACTTTAGGCTCATAAATTCGTTTGAATAGTGGAAACGGTACATTATGCGTATCAGTGCTATTTGTGTTATAACCAAGAGCAGATCGTTATAAAGATGGCAAGAAGGAATTCTGTTTGATCGACTGAATATCCGACATAATGATCCTGTCTTCACAAGGCCCTCAGAAGCCCATCATATATTTCATTGTAACACCTGAATTACATCTCACGATAGAAATATTCAATCATGTTTACGATAGTATGGTGTTGGAGCTAGGTGACATTGCTCCGAATCGGGCTTTGTCTCGTTATGTGAATCGTCAAATCATCCATGGAGGTGAGGGATTCAATGGGAATGATTGGCAAAAATTACTAAAGAATATCGATCTCTTGCCCAGTGAACGTATACCTGCTCTGAAGAAATATGTAAGAGTTCTAACAACTTTCAATTTAGTAGTGAAAACTTGTTTTGGCACGAGTCTTGAAGCTCAATACGTAAGCCGCATAAGAGATTCCCAAAACAGCTACTTGAAATCAGGGATTTTTGTTACCCCAAAAGCTCACGCTGTGATGTTTTACATCAAAGATTTCTGCAAAATCACTGGACACGGGTCAGGAAAATATATTGAACAACCCTTTGAGTCGGTGCATCACGACTTTGATAAAATTTGGGAGGAGTACAAATGCCGAAAGACGGTCGGTGGGTATTGAGACCAACTATCTCATGCTGTCAGCGAGTTGAACGGATTGCATGTTTGATGTGTGTTTGATGATCTGCTCGAAATAAACGAACATTCGTGTACACTGCTAGAAAATGAAGGTGTACAGTAGGGTGTCCGTTATTTCCTAAGTTTCTCCGATCCTCCGTGTCACCGACCACAACCTGATCATTTGTTGAGATATTGCGATAAAAAAATTTTCGTGGACCTAGGTGATGTTTGAGTGCTGCCCCACCTGAAGCGTTTTTGTCTCAATTGAGGCCTCAAAACAAATTTTGATTCAGTATTCAGCATTTCTTGGGCATAGACGTACGTCTTCATCCTTGATAACTTCTTCAATCGATAGCCAGTAAGATTTTCTTTAAAATGACCACTTGCTGGAATCAATTCGATGAGGAAAAACTAGAGTTATGGCTGTTTTTGGAACTTAGGAAATTCAAGGTACCAAATTCGTGAATCAGGGTTTTCCTCGAGGAATCCAAAAGATGCTAATTTTGAGTCGGTTTATTTTAAGGATGTGAACATGTGTTTTTGATGTATTTTTGAACATAGAAACAGAATCTGTTCTCAGTTTCACCTCTAATCATCAGGATTTTTTGCTAGGCTCAAAAAACTGAACAAACAAAAAACGATCGTTTTCGGTCACTTTGATGTTCTTCAGGTGGATGATATGCGAATGAGTAGGCTATCTCCGGTTCTACTGTATCAAATTGAATGTGCCAGGTAGTAATTTTGAAGGAAATTGTATCCGCTATCGATTGAAAACACTATTAAGGACGTAGGAAGCAATGCATGCGGGGTAAATGCGAATCATTGACTCAAATTTTCATCTAGAATGGTACATTTCAAATAAGAAACGTTCTAGGTGGGGCAGCATTCAAACTTCACCTGGTTCCCTGAAAATTTTTTTCTCGCAATATCTCACCAAATGATTAGGTTGTGGAGGGGTGGCATGGGTGATCGGGAGAACTTGGTAAATAACGGACACCCTAGTGTACAGGATTGATGATACATGAGGATTTGTTTCTGCCCTTCTAAAATTGAGTTTGACCCATCCGATCCCATCGAACCCGAATTCTGATTCCATATTCTGAAAGGAGAGAACTCTCTGCATTGATTGAATGTACCTGAACAATTCTCTAGAGTTCATGAAAGTCTGTGATACAAATACGAACGGCAATCAAAGTCGATTATTAGGAAAAATCACGATGAAATTCAGAAAAATTGATTTTATTTTGAAATTCCTCTACAGATTTTTTTGATTCTTGCTGGGAAATGACCACGAGAATCCCTCAAACATATCCCACAAGAGAATCCCATGTTTACGAACCTTTAACTTCTTCGGCCAAATGACTCACCGTGACCTAGAGAGCGGCATCTACGCATGTGTTCCTGCAGAACAGCAAGGTCGGCTTGAGTAGAGCGTCGAGTAGGTATAGGTCGTGTTTGACGTCGAGATCTAACAACTGGCATGGCAGGGCGCAATGAGACGTCTCTGGTGGGAATGGTATAAGGTCGAACATCAGGACTTGGTCGAGACGTCGCACGAGGTCCGACTTCATCACGCGGGCGAGTCTCGAGAGGATTGTCCCGAGAACGTTAGATAGATAGATGAATACGCTTAATCCTGCCCGTAGGCAAAAACGGAGACATTACAATATCATCATACAACTTTGTATTAGATTTCTCGGAAATCAGAAGTTAATTCACCTGATACTTGATTCTAGCAAAAGATGAAACAGGAAGTCATGTATATAAATTTATAGAGAATCGTATCGTTAAAGCATATTTGGTCAGTGCTATTTACAGTCTTGTCTTTTTCACAGAATGGCACGTCAATTGAATTAATCAGGTGACATTGTTGCACTAATGAAATCAGTATCCCGCTCTTTCTCACTGGGAGCGGTCATATCAATACTTCTGGGATTATTGGGAGGCCTCGGGTGTCAAGCTTGAGCATACGGAGTTTTAATGAATGATTTAATGATGCCAACGAGGATGAGTTGCGCAGGAGGGGCGGAAGAGAGTTCCAGAGCCTAGCACCGCAACACTGGGAAAAATATTCAGTCGTTTGAGCCTAACTCCAGGGATGTTAAGATCTCTGACTTCACCCCCACTGGTGGGTCTGTGCTGATACTTACTGAACATTGCTGCCAGGTATTCGGGCTCTTTCATTCTAATGGCTTTGTAAATGAGAAGGGCTGCGAAGTATAGTCGACGCGAGTCCGAACGTAGCCAGCCCAGACGCTCCCTGTACGGGGTGATGTGTTCGTCCCTCCTGACGCCAAAAATGTGTCTCACACATGAATTGTTCAGACGTTGCAGTCGCAGTCGATGTTTTTCACTAGCGTCCAGGTACACTACCGAGCAGTAGTCTACGTGAGGTTGGACTAATGTTTCGACTACCCTACGGCGAAGAGTCTCGGTGGTACAGGCCCTGATGAATTGCAGACCATATAAGGCTCTATTTACCTTCTTTACTACTTGGTCAATTTGCGATTCCCACTCAAATTTACTGTCAAGCGTCACACCAAGACTCATACCGGTGCCGCTGAAGGGAATCGTCACTCCCCCCGGCATCCCAACGCCGACCAGACCCACTCCCTTCAACTCATAGACGTTACTCGTAGAGCCAAAGAAAAGGGTCTTGCCAGCGTTGAGACGCAGGCCAGAGGACTCAGCCCATTCCGCGACTGCCCGTGCCACCTCCTCTAGCCGAGCGATGCCTTCCGTTATTTCATCCTTCTCGATAAGTAGGTAAATCTGGAGGTCATTTGCATAGAATAGGTATTTGTTGGGCTGTCCACGAAGTATATGGCAAGTCATCAACGTATAGGCTAAACAGGAGGGGCCCGAGAACGGAACCTTGTGGAACTCCCAGATTGGTTGTGAGCCAATCAGAATCACCACTGTTTTGTGATTTTACCATTTAAAAACGCCCTCCAAGATATGTTTCCATCCACATAAGTGCCATCCTCGAGAATCCTAGTATACGAAGTTTTGGTAACAGTTTAGATGGTGATATGGTGTCGAATGCCTTGCTAAAGTCAAATAGTAGTAATATCGTAATCAATTTCTTGTCTTTATCGATCTGAATGTCGTCGGTCAATTTTAGCAAGGCTGTCCGAGTACTGTAATGTTGCCGAAAACTAGTCTAGAGGGAGTCAAGCAAACTTTTCTGTTCGAGGTACTCCATGGGTTGGTCGTGAGCTATCTTCTCCCGAACCTTGGACAAAAAGCAGAGCAGAAATATTGAACGGAAGTCCGAGAGGGCAGATGGTGCTGTTGTTTTCTTCAATGCGATGAGCTGTGCCTTCCTCCAAGCCTCCGGAAATATACCTTGAACGACGGAGGAGTTGAGAACTTTGACAATAACATCGCTTATAGCCGGGGAAGCTTTTGCGATCATAGCCTGAGGTATTCCATCCACCCCACGAGCCTGTGATGAGGAATGTTTCTTAGCCAAAATGACATCAACCGAATTTGTGGGCTTGAACGAGAAGCCTGTATCACCAGCTGAGGATGAAATTCTCTTCGCTTCTTCACTTCAACGTAGAGGAGGAGTCGACGCAGCTGGGAAACGAATTGTATCAATTAATAGAAGTTCATGAACTCTAGTCTGGGAATGACAGCAAGGATGCCCACAGCAGAAAAACTCAAGAGCAGCACAGCAAGATGCGAATTAGGCAACAGCAGATCTGTCAATGAGCCGCGCATGACAGAGCTCCAATATATAATACTAGGGGGGGGGGGGCAAGCCCCCCTGCTCGCTCCGCTCGCCAACCCCCGCTACCCGTGATTATTGATTTGGAGAAGTGAAGAATCAATAATCCATCCATAGCAACAGAAGAAGTTATGAAAATCTATGAAAAAATCATCAATTCCATTGATGATCCTGGAGATTGTGGGAAAACTGCTTGTAAAGGTCTCTCATTTATGATTTTCTGTCCCAAAAAAGAAGGTTCTGTCAATGGCGTGGATAGGTATCGCGTCGATTTTTTCACCACAAGGTATAGCAAGTCATAGATACTTCAGACTACCCTTGGATCCAGAAAGTATTGGGAGCATTTTCTTGGAATCTGATGCTGATGACATGAAATTGAGGGAAGCAGGTGTTATCATCTGGGACGAAGCATCAATGATTTCCAAAAAAGCTTTAGAGGTGGTCGATAGAACATTCCTTGACGTTTTTTTTTCAATGACTCACCCTCTGGTCGAAAATTGGTGCTTCCAGGCGGGGATTTCAGACAAATCCTGCCAGTTTTGACCAATGGGAATAGACTTTCTATAATCCAGGAAACTATCACATCGTCAGCCTCATGGCCATTGTTCGATGTAATGAAGCTGACTAAAAATTTGAAATCTAAGGACACTGATTTTTCCAACATCCTTTTGGTGGAGACGAGGGTAAAATTGATGAAGTGGAAGTGAGACCTGAGCGGAGAAGTAATGATCTACGTAGAACCATATGAGTAATTCCGCGCGAAAGCGGACCACGAATTGCAGACATATCTCAGATTGTTTTTCCACTATCTTTAATCGATTCTATGGTTCAAAAAATGAACTTTTCACCCTCTATGGGGTGAAAAAAAAATTTTTGTTTCCGTGGGGAATATCTTTGTGATAGTGTTTTTGGGAAAAAATACCAATCTTTTTTCAGTAAAATGGGTGTAGTTCCGACTTGAGGTGAGATACGACCACGCAAATAGTGGCATTCGAAAGGTCTTTCAAAAATCTATCGAAATATGTTTCGAAAATTTTTTTTGAGGCCACGGACGCCCCCTATGAGCAAAAAAGTGAAAAACAGAAAAAATCCGTTTCCTCAAAAACCTAATTTTCTAAAAATCTGGAAATCCATATTTCGATGTAAAATTGCGTGTTCTTCCAGAAAAAAGTGGTCCCGATCTGTGTTTTTGGGTTCTACGCTGTTTTTTCTACGTTTTATCAATATTCTCAGCCGTTTCGGTTGAAAAATGAATTTTTCTGCGCATGCGCAGGAATTTAGACTGGTGAAACCAGTTCCATTGAAAAGCCAAGAAAATTTTCTTCAAAATGACTATACTTGGTGAAGTCGATTCGATTTACTGGGACCAAAGTTAGAAGGTCTAAAAAATGATGAGACTTCTACTCGAGTCACGATAGTAATGGGAAATTCGTGCAAGATCTGCATTTACCCCTCTTGAGGATGCTTCATCATTAATGTGATGTAATTTTGGGCCAAGTAGATAAAATTGACTTCGCCAAGTAGTCATTTTGAAGGAAATTTCCTTGGCTTTTCAATGGAATTGGTTTCAGCAGTCTAAATTCCTGCGCATGCGCAGAAAATTTCATTTCTCAACCGAAAAGGCTGAGAATATTGATAAAACGTAGAAAAAACAGCGTAGAACCCAAAAACACAGATCGGGACCACTTTTTTTGGAAGAACACGCAATTTTACATCGAAATATGGATTCCCAGATTTTTAGAAAATTAGGTTTTTGAGGAAATGAATTTCTTCTGTTTTTCACCTTTTTGCTCATAGGGGGCGTCCGTAGCCTCGAAAAAAAATTTTTGAAACATAATTCGATAGATTTTTGGAAGACCTTTCGAATGCCACTATTTGCGTGGTCGTATCTTACCTCAAGTCGGAACTGCAACCATTTTAATGAAAAAAGATTGGTATTTTTTCCTAAAAACACTATCACAAAGATATTCCCCACGGAAACAAAAATATTTTTTTTTCACCCCATAGAGGGTGAAAAATTTATCTTTTGGACCATAGAATCGATTAGAAATGTCGGA
This sequence comes from Eretmocerus hayati, assembly GCA_029851415.1. Taxonomy (NCBI): domain Eukaryota; kingdom Metazoa; phylum Arthropoda; class Insecta; order Hymenoptera; family Aphelinidae; genus Eretmocerus; species Eretmocerus hayati. The sequence goes on along the minus strand of CM056744.1, from coordinate 62,178,191 downwards.
AAAAGAGTTTGAAACATGTTTGCAATTCGTGGTCTGCTTTCGCGCGGAATTACTCATATTGGAAGACATTAATGAAGATATTTCTACGAATAGAGTTGTTCTGTCATCTCATGAAGGAAATATCATAAAATTGAACAAGAAAATCTTGAAAATGTTCGATGGTCCTACATCCTCTTACTAAGCGTTGATTATGCGACTCACAAAGGTGCACATCAAACTGAGGAGCACACTCATCTGGAATATTCACCCGAGTTCTTGAATGAGATTAGAGATGGTTTAACTCCACATAAACTTGATTTGAAAGTAAATGCTATTGTGATGTCGATTCGAAATCTGATGACTCGGAATCTGAGCGTGGTAGAGGATTTGTGTAATGGGATTTGATTGAAAATTAGGAAGTTGCAAAAGCATGAAATCGAAGCGGAAGTTATAACTGGGGAGAATATGGGGAGGATAGTTTTGATACCTAAGAGAAGACTAACCAAGGGTGAGTCTTTCCTGCTGTTTGTAGTTCACAGGAAACAGTTTCCTGTGGTCTGGATATTCACAATGACGATCAATGAGTCCCAATGTCAACGTTTGGATAAGGTTGGTATTCATGTAAAACGGCCGCTTTTCTCCCATGGACAGCTTCACATTGCTCTCTTTCGGTGAAGAGATCCGAAAAATTCGTTCATTGAAAATAGATATGATGGTTCAGATTAGATCGAAAATGTTGTTGGGATGGAGTACCTGATGTTTGATATTTGTCTTATCTATAAATATGAAATTCAAGTATATTCTTCTCAAATTCCGTTAAGATGAAGTGGAATCCGGAGTTGGGAGAGATAGTACAAGTATATAAACTGGAGAAGCAGGTAATCTTGTGGTGTCTAAACGAGCAGTGGGAGAGAAAAAAGTTGTGAAAAATACGGGAAATGCTCAAAATAGTCAGAAGGATTTACAGAAATCGAGGGTTTGGATGGAATGATAGCATTGCATGAAACAGGGAGTATTTTTTGAGAGCTCACAGCGAATGTGAGCAATTCCTGGACTCGAAAAGTTGAAGGGAATTGATATGTCGAATAACGATTATTCGAAGAATAGCCAGAATTGGAAATGAAACAACGTTAGTAGTTTAGTTCACTGATATGTATCTCTATGATTAGAGATGTTGATGAGATTGATATTACAGAAATATAGTTGGGTATGTTGACGAAGTATTTCGCAAGTCTGAGTTCCAGAAAAAGGGCGACGACAGTGAATTGACAGTTTTCAAATTTCTGTTGAGTAATCAAGTATGGAGTACGATACAATTCAGTATTTCCAATGAAGATATGAGAGAATACATAAAAATATAAAAATGAGTGAGGTTCGTGCACAATGGTTGACTTCAAACGAAGTTGAGAATAATATTAGGAAATTAATTATCATATGAAATTGAGTATACGTGTATAAGTAATGATGTATGGAGAACCATACTCAGAGACATAAATGGGAATACTTCTACGAATAGAGTTGTTCTGTCATCTCATAACGAGAATATTATCAAATTGAACGAGAAAATCGCGAAACGTTGGGATATAGAACAAAATACAATATGATGATAGACCTTCGAAAAAAGGAACAATGAATGAGTTGAACTGGTGATGTTTCGACTATATGACATGATTCTTACATAAGTCTTGTCGATTCTCCAGAGATAGAAGATTATCCGAAGGATCAATTCGTTCAAAGGAATGAGAAGAATGAAAATGAAATTTTGGGTGTAATTACGAATATACGTCACAAACTTGATGTTATTGTTGTGAAAGATGAAAACGGTCAAACTGAATCGTACGATCGTGGAGTGGAGTTAGAAGTTTGCGGTGACTTGCAAGAGAATGATCAATTTCCTGAAATCAGATGAAAGTAAAATGAATCGTTTCGAAATTGATTTTATTGAGTGGTCCTTACAGGTTCAACGTACATGTGGAAGTGGAGGCTGTAGATGAAATGAAATTGTTAGGTGGTGAAAAGATGAGAATTGAGAAATTGATTTTAGAAAATGAAGTTCATGTAGTGGAAGAGTGTCCCGTCACCAATAATTTTGATTATTGATTCTTGATTCTCAGATATACTGTAAAATTTTTCTGATTCATACTTCCTTGGGAGGAATATACATCTTCTCCGTAACGCAAGCTCACTTTGAATGTTTTAATGATTTAATAATCCGATGAAAAATAATGATGATGGGGAGGAGGTAATTTCTGGGAAGCTGCAAAGAAAAATTGAGGAGACTGAGGGATCTGCAGGGGCTCAGAAAAATTTAGGGGTCCTCAGGGGCCCTCGGGGGCCCTCGGAGGCTCTCAGGGGCCCTCGCAGGCCCCCAGGGGATCTCAGGGGAATCTCTCAGCCCCTGAGGTGAATATGGAACGTAATTTAGGTTAATTGGTCAGAGGCCCTCGGGGCCCTCGGGGGCCCTCAAGGGACCTCGAAGGACCTCAGAGGCCCTCAGGGGCCCTCCTGGGCATTCAAGGCAGTCAAGGGAATTCAGGGGAGTTCAAGGGAATTCAGGGAAATTCAGAGGAATCTCATTCTTACTACTATATATGAAGGGGAGGCTCACCAGCCATGATGATTTTGAAATAGAGCAGGGAGGAAACATCTAGGATTGGCAGATGGAGATTGAATCACGAAGAAGGGCCTTATCAAAAAAGTGAGCCAGCAAATGGAGTGGGCACAGATTGTGCAAAATATGCTCATGAATTCTAAACAAAAAGCTCTATGAAAAATAATACCATGGCGGCAAAGCAATGCTTCAGACATTCAATATCTGTAGACTTCAGATTGAGTTTCCACAAACCGAAAGTGGAGCCGCGTACGATGAATTTAGTTGACATTAATCTGATATCACTTAGGACTCGCCAAGTTGGAAAAGTAAATATGAATGCGGAGTCAAAGCACATCCGCTGGATCGAAATAGATATCGGAATGAAACCGAAACTTCTAGGATTATCAGTTTAGCAACAACAAAACCATCGATGAAGTTGACGCCCAGTGTATCCAAAAGACGGAAGAATAGAGAACTGACATGAACACAAAAATTATTCTAAAATGCTCATATTATGGAACTTCACGTTGCAAGAAACACGATATGTAAAAATTTTGGGGATTTTCTGTTGTAAAAGTGATTCAAATTTGAGTCTGAGGTTTTTCAGGTTTTAAATTGGCGTCATTCAATATAGCGGCTACTGTACATAAGTCGCGTGACTTCAGAATGTTTTCCACGATAATTCTGAGGCAAACCTGCGCTCCTCCACCGTGAACTTCTATTATTTGAGTAAAATCAGCTCTCATTTGTGATTCAGGTAAGAATTTCCGATGAAAAATGACATCAAAACAGTTGGGGAATTCAGCAGCACGTGTGCAACCGCCGCCATTTTGGGGCGCCAATTCAAATTGTCCAAACTTCAATGATGATTCAAAAACCATAAGGGCGTCGTAAAAAATTTAAACTTTCTTTCCTATATTCATTTTGCTGCGAACTCTCGAAATATAACATTTCCCGGCATCATGTCAGTTCCCTATTGGAGAATATGAATGATATTCCACCAGTTTCAATCAATTCATATCATGTTAACACTGTCTATGAGAAAACAGTAAGGTAATTTAGAGTCAAAATATTCAGTTATCAGCTGAAAAATCAACATGATAGCCTATTCAATTTTCTGTAAAGATTTTGAGCACGATGTTCCAAAATTCTCAAAATATCATACGTCGAATTCAGCCAGCGCGTCGAGGGATGCACGTTTAAGGTCAGACATTCCGGGTTCCCGATGAGTGCATTGTTCGCAGTGTTCATGCCACAGAGGAGCGCGGGGAAATTCGCGATAACCGAAGGAATAATTTTGGCAAGGAAAATATAAATTCTCAATTTCTCTTTCCAAAACTATATTAAGCCAATAAGCTGAAAGGCCGCGGCATTCAGGACATTCGAGCACACGTCCCGCGCACGGCTCATGAAGTGCGTGCCTCTCGTCGCACTGACGGAATCGCGTATACATGAGATCATCGCACACTGGAAGAGAATAGATATTTCTCATAGCATCAACACAGCTGAATACAAATTTTTGGGGTACAGGAACAGATTGGTCCCCATCTTGAACGCCCCAACGATGACGACTCAAAGATATTCGATGCAATATGGGCTGTATAGCCGGTGCGGCATTGGGTAATTCATAAGGAAGTTCGAGATGCTCGGCACGAGCATTCTCAACTTCAGGCTCCACATTAAGCCCATCGGGCTTTGGGGCACGCTCTGGCGCATGCACATCGGCTCCTACGCGGGCTTCAAGAGCTTCAGCTTCGCGAGGATTATTCAACACATCATTGGCGAGTTCGGATGGAGGCAATTCCACGACCGGGTTAGGGCCCAATAGACCTGAAATGATGGGAAATGGTCCGCGATCAAGACTAGCCATATCACCGGTCGAAGAGACTGCATCGCGCGCGGAATCATTTTCTCCACGAATGAATGATGAATTCCCCGCAGAATGAACGACTGAAGATTGCAACGACCTGCCTTTATTGCCGGCAACATCACGCCCAGCGAAAGGAAATTGAGGTCGGCGCGGTAAAGGTGGTGGAGAATTAATATAGTTTTGAGTTTCGATAAGTTGAGCGAGGTCTGAATGACGTTGAGGAGCATGATATATGGACTCTACAGAAATTTCGCCAACTCTCGGAACAAAAATATCGGAAACCACCCGCACCAAATCATATTCGGAAGAAGGTCGATCCAAAGGAGGGAATGGATGAGTACTTGAAGATCCACTAGCAAGCGACACGTGAGGTGCTTGGACTTCAACAGATAGCACCGGTGCAGACATATTGACAGGAGTCGGGGCACCAGATTCTGCAGGAGTTGGTGCCGGAGTCTGCGTAGGTGAATAAGGTGTTGATGCAGTTGGAGGGCGTGATGAAAGAGCCGAACCACAGCATCCACAACTATATGCGAGGAGAAGTTGATTGATTGATGGAGCTGACGTTTGGGGCACAGTCAATGCTGGTGATGCAGTCTCGCGTGACATAGGTCCCACTGCACCAACAGGTCGATCTTCACCAGACACCACTGCAGCGGGTGTCAGATTCGCGGGCTATGGCGTCTTAGCCACCTCAGTAGCAGATAAGGTACGCGGCCGGCGACGGTGAATCTGTGAAATTTGTGATGCATTAAATTCATAGATGCTACGATGAGCATCGCCGTTGATTCTCCATCATCGGCTATCAGCTGCACGAAAAACGAGATCCTCGTCTGCGGCTGCTGCAATCGCCTGCTGACGGCGATGAAATCACCAATTCCACAAATATAAGCACCTGTAATCACAGGAGATGGGATCCAAACACTAACGCTACAGTCACGCACGATAACTCAGAAATTTTTCTTTCACGCACCGCGTGAATAAAACGATGCTCAGAAAGATAGATGATTCGTAGAACTGAAGCGAACGCGAGGGAAGATTTCGGCGAATTGTGCGTAGCTTCGCGGCTCTCACTCCCGTCGGAGCCAACCCAAGTACTCACACATGCGATTGGCGGTCCAGGTCAGAGATCTTCAAATCAGTAGTCGAAGATCGATCTCATTCTGATCTTCAAATGTCACGCCTTTAATCGGCTCCGAAAAAAATTACATTGGTTAAAATAGGAATTTTCCTTTGTATTTTGGACACTCTATATGTTGGACACTTCACTAAGTTTTACCCCTCACTAGGAATCCAGAAATAGTATTTCAATCTATGAAAACCTCCAAAGTTGGATATTTCAAATTCTATGACACATACTTGGACGTCCACCAGCTCACGTATCAAAATGAGTCTGTGTTGCCTACTGACCATCTTGTAACATGATGTACGCACATACATGGTGTCAAAAATGTGAACAACCACGCTTGTAGTTAACTGCCTCTAAAATGATAATTTCAAAATGCTTCAAGAGAGCAGACTTCCAGAATTTTCAAATGACATCTATTAAGAAGATCCTGTAGTAAACAAAACGACATGATTGATGATTAAATTGTTCAATTTTCTTTACAGGTATTCGAATATTATATCTAGAATTCATGAGTATGGCTTGGCTATCTATGGATTTCTCAATGAATTAGTGTTCATATCACGAATATTTTGATTCAAATATTGTATTTTTGAGATGACGAACGGTGGAGTGATGACATGATTGGGAATTGCATTGTTCAATCTTTTCATACAGATATTCGAAGCATATGACTTCAATCCTCAATGGGTATGGTTAACGATCAATTTAATGAGTCAAGGGTTGTTATTCTAAAGGTGGCACAACGTTTCGGCGGCTGTTTTCCGCCCGTATCAAGTGCCTGTAAATTTATCATAAAAAACATCATGAATTGGTAACACCTCGTCGATGGGTATTCTTCATTGTACAAACCTTACAGTTACTATCACATTAATCACATAAGTGATAAGTCAGCCTCATGAATCCTTATTTTTAACCTGTTACAAAATTATTATGTTGAGATATAGGCATAGACATAGGGAGGTATAGACTGCGAGTTGCGGGCTATCATCGTGGGACTGCGTGCGAGTGAGACAGGTGCCTTAGAGGCAATGCTCTCTTATGGAGCGGCGTGACTTTTACGTTATGCTCTCTCACTCGCACTCGTGTGTTCTCGAGGTAATCAATATTCCAAATGGGGTTACGTTACAAGAAATCTCGACATACTCTGTACATAATTTCGACCCATACTTAACACATCATGACTATTACACACGTCACTTCTTAATATATTGATCACTAGTGAGTTATGGTACGTATTTGTCATGGTTCTTTGCGGTGTTAACCTTTTCCCGCATTTGTCCATTTATGTGGACACATCTTTGGATCGGGTTTCTCTATCTCTCCTTGACTTCAGAGGAAAAATACTTTGTGCATTATCTTCGTTGGCCCAAAATGTAGGAAGTTCCATGATTTTGGTGAATATAGTCTCATCTTTAGTTATGCATTATAGCTAATGGTTATGATGAAGCATCTCACTTGATCATGCACTTTGGAACGATCCATCTTCTGACCGTTATAACTCACTGAATTTTGATGATTGGATAAGGATACTTGTCGCGTTATGTTTTTTGATCCGAATTGATGATTTTCTATGCAGTTCATCATAAGAATCTTGTTGCTAGTGCCTCATTCGTGTTTGACCTTGAAAAGATTATGGTGACATAACTCTCGTATGACATGACTTTATCATATCGTGTTTGGGCTCAAAATAATTTTTACGATCTCCACTATAGAATCCAGTAGAAAACGAAGGTCTGAAAGCATAGGAAGTAGGTGCGTGCTCGAAGAGGTTAAATAAACCATGGAGGTGCATTGTTATTTGGAGATTGCACTCTCATAAGTACGTTGGTGTTCTGAAAATCTCGTTGTCGTCTGCAACCTCTAGGAACAGCTGACTATTTGATGCGCATGATCGATATTCAGGGCATGCTAGATCTGTATAAATGGCGTACAATACGTTAGGCGCGTAGATTCAAATCATGAGCAATGAGATGGACATATATTTCGCAACTGTAATACCAACTAATCTCTAAAAATGTCAGTAACGAAATCAGTTTTCTGGAAGTGAGAGGTTTTGTTTTTCATCTTCTGGACCGATGAACTATACTTGCTTTCAAATCCTTCGCATCCGTATTAACATTGATTGAATTGTTCTGTGAATTTATATGCAACATTTCTGAAATGTTGCGTTTAAGCCGATGAGTTTCTTCATCTGAAATTTCGGGTTCTTTGAAATTGAAAGTGTGATTGATATTCTTCATATGATCATGTATCACATAGTTTTACTTGGTAGAACTTTTGCTTTCTCTAAAGAGGAAGGGTTGTTTTTGGCACAGCAAATTTTTTGCTCAATTTTCCATTCGAACCAATATTTCCTTCTAAGTGTAGCGTCCCGCCATCCCGAGGTGACCCAATTACCCAAAGAAGTTGTGAATTGCTTAGTTGCGATTGAGGATTGCTTGTCTTTTGAGTAACTTCTATTTAATTAAGCAATCAGAATTATGAAGACAGGTTGATTCAGCGCATTGTTGTCGCCGTGCGCGTAACCCACAGTAACTCCGAGTTACGCGCACGGCCAAAAAAACAGGTCAAATTTCATAACCACAAAGCTATAAAAATTGAGTGTCAACAGCAGTTAATTGATCAGTCTTGAAACGTAACTCTTAAACTCACGCGCAGATTTTACCCAAGTGTTGAGCACGACAAAGTAAATTTCTAAGTGAGAGACTGAGTCGACTGAATCCCGCCGCGCATCTCCGGCGTCATCCCGAGAACGAGCTAATCAACCTGTCTATCAGCCTCCAGGATATCTTGACCCGCAGAGCTGGGAATCCTCGAGTAGAATTTAGTATCAACATAATTGTAAGTCTAAGAAAATCTACCATTCATGTTTAGTATATTAAATCTATCGTTGTTACCTTTGTATTGTCCAATTCAAAATTAGCATATAAATCGAATTATTCTCAAATTAATATTTATTAATCAAATTGACCTTCTCCCTGATGATTAATATGCATATTTTATTCTTCAAAATTTGAACGCTATATATATATATATATATATATATACATCAAAAGCGTATTCATATTCTTGTCTACATTTTTTAATAAGGTGAGTGCAACAGGGCAGGCCGCCCTTCAATATCCAAAAACCCACTCTAAAATAAATATATTTGTTACCCGGACCCATCAGGTCCGGTCTTAACATTTTGGCACCCCTGGTGGGAAGCATATTGTTGCACTAACTCTGTTCAACTCCTAAATTTACATCCTGCAAAATCGTTCTGCAATATTGCAACATTGTCCTTCTTACTGACTCGACGAACTTGTACTGTGAGACTAACGAATCTCTGTCATATCAAATTCCCGACTCCACACATCACTTCTAGTAATACGTAACGCATATCTCGTAGCTCATAACCCCAAGTGGTGTAACATATAACTCATTACGACCCGAAAACGCAAAATTCCCAAACCAACAATGGCCTTTTCTCTTCTGGATTAAATGAATCTTCTATAGACATCATAGCCATTGCAGATGCCACAGCGCCAAAATGTTCGCCATTCTCTGTATAAAATGATTTGAATCTCCCATGAATTGACGTATCAACAACAATGAAGGACCCCATTTTCGAATATCCCCGCGATGCAGTTGAGGAGTGCCTTGTGCCAGTCAACGGACTCAATATCAACCCAGTAGAGTTCATTGCTCGTGTTATCGAAGCAAAATGCATTACCCCATATCAATACTTCGATAAAAGTTTGATAAGTCATATCCTTGATCATCTGTCCGGATCAGCCTTTCATGCTTTTGAAAATTTCAAATTTACATCCGTAGACGAAATAACTGAACACGTATTGAAATGTTTCATCAGAACAACTGTTTTTGATAAATTATGTCAACAGATTATTAATGTAAATTATAACCATTTTGAGATAGTATATACTCAGTTGCATGAAATCCTCAACGATGCACGTCACAATCTTCTTACCGATCCATACCTTTCTGTCGATCCAATTTACCATCAGCTTTACAGAAATTTAGACGCGCTCGCAAGACTGAAATATATTCAAAATCTTCCAAATGAACTAAAAATCGTAGTCTCATTTCTCATGGACTCCCGGACCATCACCCAGAAACCAAACACTCTAAGCGACCTGCATCTCCTCATTTCAAATCCATTCCAATATTTCCGGGATAGAAATGCACTTTTTGAATATTTGAGAGAATGTGGCATATCAATTCCTTTCACTTGCGAAAAAGTGACAACCATACTCGACGCAAAATACATAGATGATAAGAAACGTCAACCAGAAGGAATTCAAATCAGTCAAACTTTCCTTGAACCCTCCAAAGAATTTTGCTCCACCCAGCAGCTTAAGGCAGATGATCAACAAACCCAAATCATTACAGATGAAAGGTTCTATCACGATGATGATAGACCAGAATCGACTAATCCCCAATGTGATGGTACTTTACCTGAAACTTCCGGAAACCCTCCCGAACTTCCATTGGATTCTAGAAATCAGTAAACACAGATCGGTTCTTACGAAAGGGTGAGCATTAGTCTCAGAAATTCAAAGTGTGTCAGACACAATGATAACCGTCCCAATGACTTAACGATGCTGAGAGACAGTGAAAAACCGATCCTCCATACAAGAATAGAATATCTCAATGCAACGTCCACAAAATCCGTAAACTCGATACAAGCATCATCTAAATACTCCTGAAATCCCATCAAAACAAAGATCCAGGGAAAACCCCGACCATATTTTATTTCAAAATGCTTGATCGAATATTTTCTTTCGAAATATTTGTCGCTCAAAACAGGTAGCTCAGAACCTTTCATAACATCAACCGATAAGAAAAAGCTTCTCCAGATTATCAGCAGGATATATACACCACTGAGGACTCGAACCTTAGGTGATAATTCTCTCGCGACTTTTCCACTTTCTACCTCCAAAAAATTCAGACCAATATCGGAATGATATAAAGACAACATCTATTGGTTTTACATCAACAGTCCAGAAATGAATCTTCAATAATATCGTGGCGTAATCTTTAATTTCTCAAATCATGTCTTCGTAATTTGGCGCTCGCCGGAGATTCAACGATTCTACACAAAGTGACTCCATGAATTCAGGATAACATTCCACTAGCAGCCATCACTCCTTTTTGTTTAATATCAAAATCAGAGAGGATCAGAATTTTTTGGTTTTAAAACATCTATGATAAGAATTCAAATTTCAGTTCTCCATGGTTCTTCATAGGTCTCCATAGTTCTTCTGAGTCCTCCTTTGAAACCCTATACATTGCATAGAAACATTTCGGTTTGACAGAATAACATACTAGGGAAATACTAATAGGCTTGGAATTAAGAGACAAAATGCACCCAGTATCATCCAAACAGATAAAACACAACACCCGCCCCAAATAAGTACCATACAAAGAACATGAACACCACCAACCCCCCCCCCCCCATCATTCCAAACTCTACCTTTGGGACTCAAGCCCTTGTACCACTAATAACCTCATTACTCCCAGCCCTCATTTATACATGTTTCACCACAATTGCACCCACAATCATCTTTATTACCGACACAAGACGTAGACTATCCTTAAGATCTTAGACCGATGTCAATCACGCATAACTCATGCGGACCACTTGGCCGCATATTGGAAATAACTCAACACCCAAGTGACGCGTATAAACGCTAGACGACAGAAGTGACAACGTGCGATGTTCCAGAACATATATATTCGATTTTCCTTTTTCTTTTTGGAGAATTTTGAAGATGATATATGCATACATAATATCATACGGAAGAAATGATTTTCTGCACTCCCTCCAGATCATATTTGTTATGACTGTAATTTATAATATTAGTAGTAATATTATTTAGATGTAAGATGTAGAATTAATATCAGGGATTTCTCTTTTCCCGATGACCTAACAAAAAAAAAACAAAAAGACGAGTATACCTGTAATTTCACAAAATTGGTTCGAATGAATTTTGAAATTCAAACAATTTGGAAATATATATATATATATATATATATATATATATATATTTCTTTAACTAGAGATTCTGGGATATTCCGTGACAGCTTACTCCAATTTCTGGGACTTTTTCTAATTTCTGGGCCGTCCCAGAAGGCCTCCTTCTATTTTCACATATTCTGGGACGTCCTAGAATATGAGAATATTTGCCATATTTCCAATTTCTGGGACGCAATATATATATGAAAATTTTTTTCTTGAAAATATATATTTCGTCCCAGAATTTGACAATATATGATTAAATATCATATTTAGAACGTTCTGGGACTTTTTTTGTATATATTCTCTATTTCTGGGATAATATATTTCTCATATATATATGCATCCCACAAAATGAGGATATCAGTAATTTATCAGATATGAAGTGATTCGGGACGTTTTCCACATATATATACGATTTCTGGGACGTTTCTCATATATATTTTCAATTTCTGGGACGCTATATCTTTTTCCATATATTTCCCGGGATCAATATCTGAGGGTTCCCGCGAAACTTTCAAGTTTTGTGTAACTCCACTGTTGTACAGATATTGTGAGGTATTGATTCCTGAAAGAAGTGGCATGAGTATCTGCCATCACTCAATACGTTCTCTATTCGATTTTGCTGAGACATGCACCGGTTTGTCAACAGCAGACCGCAAACACCGATTTCAGGGTGTTTGCGTGCGGACTTTCGCTTTTTTTCAAAATTGATAGTACTGTAACAAAATGACCTAACCCTCAAAAATTCTGGTGAAATTATATGTTCATCCACTATGACTATATTTTCGAGAAAAATTTGTATCAGAGATGTGCGTGGCTTTGGCCGTAATGTTAGCCCTCATTTGTCGACGTAACTCAGTTTTGTGAAAACATTCCCTCTAGCTATAGTTTGCTAAAATGAAGAAATACCTTGTCCCAAACGGAAATTATAGAAGGGGGATTTCGGAGTTCAAAACGAGACGAATCGAATCCCGTTTGGTTTCTATTTGTGCTATGATCCAGAAAAATTTCGCGGTGCTCCAAAACTTATGAAAATTTCGCGCCACTGGCTTCGAAAATCGTTATTTCCGGAGGGCATGCTCAGCAAACGCAAGGCACAGGTTTGGAATGGTGTCCTCTTTCTTCTTTTATCACAAGAGGGGTATAAGAGCATTGTTAGAAATTGCCATTATGGGTCAGTATCTCTGTGAGAAGCTCAGGAAAAATATTTGATCTCCGAAAGTAAGCAAAATGAGCTTCTAAAAGTTATGGGATCGCGGATTTTTTCATGTTTCCGTGGTGAACGACTGAAATATGAACGTAATAACACTACAGTATACTCCAGGAATTGAAATTAGACTGTCGCGACCGCATGATTTGTTGATGGAGATTTTCATCAAATTCCTGATAATTCAATGGAGACTTCTTCCCTAGAGTCAAGTCAGGCAAAATATAATTTCTAACAATCGTCTTAATGATGATTCGAGTTGAATCTATTCAACTAAAGTTGCTTCAGGAATGTTTCAAGTGTAAAATTCCGTAATTGTCGTTCTGAACTAGATATCTTGGGTTAGAAAACAGTGGCACCTTTTTTCACATGTTTCTAAGGTCTAGGAATCATATGAAACTCATTCCCAAGGTGTGCGAAGGAAAAAATTCTTTCCTATTTCAGATTCTTCAAACTTTCGCGAAAACCCTCATATAAGCTTTGAATATTGCGTGTATGAGATTTATTTAATCTTGATTTCGGAAGAATTCCTTAATTATCGAACAAGCTCATGATCTTCTGAACTGATCGCTGATGCGTAAGATCTATGCCCAATCGGTAACGCGATAAGTGCACCGGGCTCTTCGAGGCGGGTTTTCTTTACACAATAAAGTTTTCCCTTGCCTCACGGGTAAAACCGGGCGAATGCGAAGAGTTTACATAAACACACAGTACACTGACACACTGTTATCTCTCAGTTATACAAATGAGACCTGCCACTCTGCGAGTAGGTGAGTCCGTCACTGCGAGCAGTTTCACCCGTTGATGCCTTGAATAAAGGGTCACTGAAGGCCTTGAATAAAGGGTTCAGGTGCATTGTCAGAGTGTCTGAATAAGTCGTCTGATGCACGCGGGTGGGATCTGGGAGTAGCTGTCGGGAGGGCCCGGATAAACAAGGAGGGCACAGTGGCCATCTCTGGTGGGCTGTGCCGGGAAGTTCTCCGTATCAACCACGAGTACGAGGATCAAGAACAGAACACAGCTTGCGCTAGTCGTAACACAGTACACAGAATACAGTATCACCACACAGTAAAGCTGTATAGGCCTTCAAGGCCTCAATGCTTCGAATAAAAAAAAAAAAAAAGCTTTGAATATTGCGTGTATGAGATTTATTTAATCTTGATTTCGGAAGAATTCCTTAATTATCGAACAAGCTCATGATCTTCTGAACTCGGCGAGGATGCGGTGGCTCAACCCAGCGATTCATGGTCATATTTTAGACCGAAGTACCGAACTGATCCCGAAATACGAAAAATTGGACCAGGACATCAGATTGGGACTATCAATCATCGGTGTGCGCTGTGGGTAGGAAGGATAGGGGCTCAGTTGAAGCTGGGTTATGAAAATGAGCCGCAAATGTCTGCAAAACATTATGGAGTTCGATCTCATCCTTCTCCATCTGAATTCGCTGGCACTTCATTCCCCTCCACGCTTGATCAAGAGCGATATCGCAGCGTAGGAGTAGACTCCAGCATTCATACTTAGAAGCAAATGTCACAATTTGTACAATTCTGTGATCACGTCATATTACCGTTACAAGAGTCATAATTTGGGGCAACTGGCGATTTTGACTAAAAACTTCCGAGAAAAATCTTTCCCCAACACTCTCAAATACTTCTGAAGTCTAAATTTTTCTATGAACCAGTAATACAAGATATGTTATGCGGGAGAATTTGATTTTTTGGTGTCACGCTGATTCAAGATCCACGCCTTAGCCTGTAGGCTTGAGAGAGATTGCTCAACAATCATGAAAATCCGATGAATGATCAATTGTACAACAAAGTATCGAAATCTGCTCTTCTGACGACTGTCCTTATCGGAGTAACAGAGCAAATGATAGTTGTTAGTGTATCACAATATTCTCGAAATGTTTACATTCGCCCTAATTTACAATCCTGTAATCGGGGCGGTGATTAGGAATGTAACTCTGGAAACGGCATTTGATTCAGGAGTGGGAAACCTATGAATCTAGCCAAGTATGATTGATGTCGTCAATTACTGATGACTGTAGTCACGGTGGAAGAAGACATTTTTCTCGCGTAATTCAGTTACAAATATGTCCCTTTGGCATGAGACATGGAAATCTCGACCCTGTTGCACTTAGAACTTCGTGTTACTTGATCTCTGGCGAAAGGCCTGCTTAAAGATGTCATTCCGATCTTATTATGCCAGTAAATCTCCAAGTAGCACGTAATTCCAATCGGACTTCTAATTATCTTCCTAATACTCCTTTCTAGTATCGGTCAACAGTATTGAGAATGTAAAAATATATTCACAGACATTTGAGGGTCACTAAATTCGATTCTGGAATGATTGATGCTGTACATATTGTTTGTTAAAGATCAACACAAAACACGATTTTGCTGAGGAAAAGTGTCTCCGCTGATTTCCAGTTAGAGTTGCTGAATCAGGTTCTAGTTGCAATATTGATCATCAACTTAATTGAGTGATTTGCTTCCTTAATTTGTTCCCATGAGTAGAATACGAAATTGGCTGATGTCCCGGTGATGAATTCATTGATTGCTCGATACTGTGTCTCCATAGGCAAAAAATTCCCTCAACTCTTTTTTGCTCGGCAAACCGATCTACTAATGCTTCATTCTGCTTCTTGGGCCATGTTTGACCATCAGAATCACTGGTATCTTCCTGCAAGATAATCGTTGAAGGAAAAATGGGACTATCCGATAGTTCCGGTTGATGCTTTCATCGATTACTCAATACTGTCTCTGTATGAGAAAGAAATTTCCATGACCCGATGTCGCTCGACAATCAGATCTCCTACTGTTCTACTCTGCTCCTCGGTTCATGATCGACTTGGAAGATTACTTGCAACCTCCGGATCTTCCGCGCAAAACAATCGCTTGAGTAATAATCGGGGCTATCCCATATTTTCCGTAGATGCATTCATTGATTGCTCAATACTGTGTCTCCACGAGAGAGGAATATCCATTTCCCGATAATTCTCGTGAATTCGCTCTTTCTTTATCCCATTCTGCTCCTTGCTCCATGTTTGACCTGCAAAATCCTTCGCATCTTTCGGCTCCTCTGGGCACAATCATCATTCGAGGATGAACTCGGCAATCCGCTTTTCTGCTGTGCCATTCTGCTTCTTTGGCCATGATCCACCTCCAGGATTACTTACACCCTCGGGACTTTTCGGCCAAAGTCTCGACTTGCGAATAAATCGGGACTATCTAATAGTTCCCGGTGATGCCTCGACTGATTGCTAAATACTGCGCCTTCTTGGGAGAAGAATCTCTAAGTTTCGATGATGCTCGGAAATCCGCTTTTTTACTGTTCCACCCTACCTCTTTGGACATGATTGACCAGCAGAATCACTTTCATCCTCCAGATCCTCAGGCAAATTGTCCACTTGAGACGAACTTGGGACTGTTCCGTTGTTGTCGATGATGCACTCAACGTGCGCCTTGGCATGTCATAGATCATCATCTCAAAAGATCATTTACTAGTGTCATGGATGTTCGTTAATACATTTGGCATTCTAACTCAAAAACAAGACTCGATGGAACTTTACCGTGCTGCGACGTCACAGTGAGCCAGATAAATCCTTGATATTTCGAGACATCCCATTATCATTGATCAATATCGTCTCAATATCATTAGTCATGATTTCAAATCCCTTCTGTTCTTGGTGTGGAAAATATATTGGTTGATGCAATAGAGTTCATATTTCCATTTCGCTTTGATCGTAGTACATCTTTATAGGTTAGTTTTTCATTGAACTTTACATGTCTTGAGTTCAGGAATTTTCCAGTCTGCGGATGCCATAGCACGTAGCCAGATTTGGAATAACCGACGAGGAAAGTTTTGATGGCTCTTAGAGAGAACTTTGTTGCCGCTTTGGGAATCTTCACATAGGCTAAGCATCCAAACCTTCGAAGTTCATCCACATTCGATCGCTGATCAGGGGCAAACTTCTTCAGTGGTATTTCGAATCCAATACTAGCGTGTGGTGACCGATTGTATACATGTACAGCTACTTCTCGTGCTAGCATCCACATACTCTGGAGTAGAACAGAGTCGGTCAACAACGCTCTAATTTTACACGCAAGAGTTTTGTTGATTCTCTCTGCTGTGCCGTTGTGTTCCGGAGTATACGGTGGTGCAAAGTCTGCTTCGATCTTTTCTTCCTTCATAACCTCTAGAAACTTTCCGGCAGTGAATTCTAGTGCATTGTCACCTCTGATGTGGCTCACCTTTTTTTCTTTACCCAAAGTATTTCTCATTGAAACCAGGCATTTTACTAGACACGTTCCAGATTCACTCTTGTGTTTTATTGCATAAGATTTTGTGAATCTGGAGTAGTCATCTGTAAACGTGACTATGAATCTGTTTCCTCCAGGGAACGATTTTGGTGTCACTGGTCCCATTCCATCTACATGTATCCTTTTCATCGACTTTGTTGCCTTGCTTCTTTTCTCTTTGAAAGGTAGCTTTTCCATCTTGGCTAGAATGCACACTTCACAGTCCTCGATGGATTCGGGGAATGTGACCCCTTTTAGACAGATTTCGTCCTTCTTCAGTCTCTTGAGATATTCTAGTGACGCATGGCCTAGACGTTTATGCCAGAGCATACCCGGATCCATTTTTGATGATGTCTGTTTGACCTCAGTCTCAAATTGTTTGTTGAGCAAGTTACTGAAAACATCGTCATTGTGGTCTGCTTCTAGGTCTATAATCTTCTCATTGAAATTATTTTCGTCTAAATCCATGTCATCTAGTGAGTAAGACAAGTCACCGAGCTGGTTGAAAGAAAACGAGCCTGAAGCGGCGAGAGAAAAACGATAGCGCAGTAGTAAGAGTCGCTACGGCTTGGGGGCGCCACGTGACAGCGCTTGGATACAAAAGTGCTGGAGTCTCTATTGCCGCCGCAGAGAACTCAACAGGAGCAATACCAATTTTTCCTCTGACTGAAAAAGCAATGTGCAGACAAGACAACCCATTGTTATCCGTTACATTGTTTACAAAATTTTCATAATTAGTCAGAATTTTTTCAACTACTCTTGGCAAATTCTTGTGAAATGCAATATGGAGAGCTGTTTCACCTCTACTATTTTGTGTGGTAAAGTCCGCACCTTGATTCAAAAGACTCAAGGCAGTAGCTTCTAGTCCCTTAGTCACAGCCTTATGCAGATCTGAGTTTCCTGCTTCGAGATCAAGAAAGAATTGTAGATACATCTTAGAAGTCACTGGGAAGATGGAAGATGATGAACTTTGATATATTTCTTGAATTATGTTAGTTTGAATCATAAAGCAGTGAGTCTTTACCTCTGATGATTGGCCCAAATGACAGTCCAAATTATTGACCCAAGTTCATGAAATGAATAAGCATTGTTTCTAGTCAACTTGTTTGATATCCATATGAAACCGCTGGACTCGAAAAGTTATTATTAACACGTTCGCTGCGGAGGCTGAAATCAGTGATCTGTCCCCAGATGCGGCGGGGCCCACCGGTGGGCCCCGCCCAATGTTATTTCCCATAAGGCCGAAATTCTCAGCACTGGGGGAAAGACACGCGGGGCCCACCGGTGGGCCCCGCCGCAGCGAACGTGTTAATGACAATCGCAGTGGATAGACAAAAGTTCAGAACACGAAGTTCAGGAATGCTTCAAACGTCTCGCACACACTTGTTTTACACAAGCGGGCCCACTCTGCAATGAATCCATCGAGACCACGATCCTAAAAGAAAGGTCTGCTGACTCACATGGACCCTATTGAAAAAAATCATGTAATGCGCGTGACATAAAATCATGATGTCACGCTGTCTAGAAAACATGAGTAATGAACTTGTCAATTCGTGCCATGAGTCGGAAGGAGTGATATGACATATGAAACGTTCTTATGAACATCTGCATGAACTTTTGACATGAATTTTCGTCATGAGTTTCCAGATATTCCGCGGCCCGAGTCATGTCATGGGCAGTTGTCATGGGACTTTGTCATGAATTTTTGTCACGAATTCACAAATGTTTGATGTGCTCTGAGGCATGTCATGGGACCTTGTCATGATCTTTCGTCATGTTTTTCTCAAAATTTGTTACTAGATCGTGACTAAAGAAGCCAGTTGTATGGGCAAAGAGTTTATTAATAAGGGTCGACCAATAAAAAACGAAGAAAACATCGAGGACGACTTTCCCCGTTTTCGGAAAATCCGGCCGAGACTGGGACAGGAACCCAAGATCTTTCGATCAAGAGTCCGACACCTTACCTTGTGGCCAGCAAATTGTCCGCTACCGTGAAATTGAGAGATAACTGATCATTGAGAAGCAAAGTCTTACCGCGATTCGCCTTCTTACTGTTCGATTCTGCTCTTTGACCAATTCTGACCTAGAGAATCATTTGAATTCTCGGCCTAGCCGACGAGAGACTCGAATTCCGAAACCATCAATACACTAATGAATCTCGGTGATGCAACGGTATATCTCTCAAAACTCGATCTTCAGGGAGCGTGAGTCCTCTAAGGCCATTGCTCACCACGATCCGCCGGTTCACTATTCCATCCTGATCTTTGGGCCCTATCACACCCGAAAGATTGCTCCGAACCCCCCGGCTGAGCCGTTGCGCATGTCCACTTGGAGTTCAATCGAGAGCGTCCTGCAGTCCTCGTCGATGCGATCAAGCATCACTGTAGTACATGGGCCAGAGGAGCACTATCCACGACACCCGAATATTTCCGGTAGTTCGCCCTTTTACTGTTCCATCTTGCTCTCTGGGCGACATTTGATCCGGAGTATCATTCCGACACCTTCAAGAAGGCCAATGCACATGTCTTGTTGGGGACCAATGGAGACGATCTCGTCGTAATAAACCTGGCGCGCTCTGAATGTCTGGATCTCAAGCTCTCAATCTGGAATCTGCTTGAAGGAGGCATCGAAAGAACTCAATGGCCAACTGTCTCGGGAAATTTGCTATCGTGTGAGTGCAGTTAGCGATACCTCTAGACCCTGTTAAAGATTTCATGCAAAATCTTCGACAGGATATGTTGAACCTGTGTATACGACCGTGTTTATAGTGTATCTGGATGTGCCTCGACATGCATAGTGTAGTTGTATATTTTGAGATCTTCGCACATTTTGGTTTTGGGATCGATGGATATGGTAGAATTATGAGTAAGGGAATCAATTCATCGAACCTTCCTTCATCCTTCGACCCACAATGCCCTGATGGTAGTATCTTGGCACACTCGAAAAAGGCAATGTTACTTTGCGAGCCTGGCCAAGAATGGAAAATTGTTTTTGAAATGGTTTGAGCAAAATTTCCTGTATTTTTTGTAAATATTGTAGCGCCATTATTCCGTCCAACCTGATGATCAATGACTTGGAAAATATTCTATTTTAGATTTTCCTAAGATATTTTGAAATGGAAAAACGATTTTAATTGATCGATTGCAAGAACCTATTTGAGTACATGATTTTTGGAGAATGATTTCGAGGATGATTTTTTGGCCGGTTGAACCACACTGTATTTAAACAATTGCTATTGCTGCGAAAATGTTAATATCAGAATATTCCACTATGTAAAGGGAAAATGATAAAGATTCTGCGATGAGCAAGTCAACCCCGACCGATCTCACCTATCTAGCAACTAAGCGAAACATTCCCGATAAAACTGGAGTCGAAGAAGTTCCGTTATCGGCAATCGCGAGATACAACGGTACCAAGCTCGACGACTTCCCGCCAATGGATCAACTCGTACACTCCTCTCTAGTATCATCAAGTCGATGGTAGCATGGGATTCACTGGGTCGGAAACATGTGTGACGATCAACTCACGCATGATGCGGGAGTGCATCCGCCCGAATTTCCGTAGCCAGCGAATGGAGACCTTCCCGCAAATTTTCGGTGAGTCTTGAAAGGGTACGACTTTCATAGGCATTCTGAAGAGAAAAAGACGTTCCCAACCGATTTCACCGATCTAGCAACTAAGCAGAACATTGCCCAATCAACTGAGGTCGAACATGTACCGGTGTTGGCGATAGCGAGATCCAACAGTAGCAAGCTCGACTACTTCCCGTCCATGAATCTAATGTGCTCTCCTCTCTACTATCATAGAGTCGATGATAGCATGGGATTCACTGGGGTAGGAAGACGAGTCACGATCGCCTCATACATGACGCGGGCGTGCATCAACCCGAAATCTTATATTCAGCGACCGGAAATCTTCTTCCAAATCTTTCGTAAGCTCTGTGAGTTAGCATTCTTATAGAGATCCTGAATAGAGTCCACGGTTAGCGACCGATATCTTCGATCTAGCATTTGAGCAAATATTGCCCAATCAACTGTGGTCGAAAATGCTCCGGTAATGGCAGTCGCGAGATCCAACGGTGGCAAGCTCGACTACATCCCGTCAATTAATCGACTCGTTCTCTCATCTCAAGTATCATCGAGCCGTTGGTAGAGTGCGATTGACTGGGTGGGAAAAATGAGTCACAATCACCTCATGCATGATCAGGTTATGCATCGGCCCAAATTTCCGTCACCAGCGACCGGAGATCTTTCCGCAAATTTTCCGTATGCCTTGAGAGGGGACGATTCACTTATCCGGACTCCTGCTAAGGCTATATTCAGACTTGGAGATCAATTGCATCATTCATTTCATCCGGGCGAAATGCCCACTTGCGAAGGAACCCGGACAAGCCAGATATTACCGGGATGCACTAGTCGAACTTTCAATACTGTCTTCGAATCGGAGGAAAATTCCCACTACTCGATTGTGCTCGGCATCCGCGCTCCTATTATTCCATTCCGCTCGTCAGGCGATGATCAAAGTAGTAATCTTCATGCATTGGTCGGATTTTTCGAGCGGATGATGACCGGGCTTCCCATCTCGATTCCGCAATAGACTCTTTACATGGGAGAGAAATTCTCAATACTCGATTAGGCTCAGCATTCTGCTCTTTTACTGTTCCATTTTGCTCATCAGGCCATGCTGAGCCTGGAAGATTACGTACATTGTACATACTCTCCGAGTAAGATGTCTGCCCTAAGTGAAAATGGGACCAGTGAACATGCTTGGATTGCCAGGCTGCACTTGTTGATTTCTCAATACCGTCTCTGCATTCGAAGAGAAAACCCACTACCCGGTTTTGCTCGGCATTCCTTTCTTCTACTGTTCTATCTTGTTTGTCTGGCCATACACATCCTAGGAATCCACATGCATTACTCGGACTCCCCAAAGAAGATTTCCTCTAAAGAAGAATCAGGACGAGTTAGCTCTCAGTCTCGGTTGGAATCATGGGGTTCTCAATGAGGCTATAGCAGGGAAACGTCCACCGGGGCAGCGGTGATGCCAATAAGCTCCTCAACACATGGATTTTGCCCGTCCATTTACGTCAGTGTGGGCAGGTGTGAGTCGGGGTGAGAGAGTATGCGGGAGGTATCACCGACGCACACGGACAGTGGTATTTCATGTATCACGCTTCTGCGCCCTTAGCGGACGTTTTTCGCTAGAACCTTATTCTGTCTCTCCATAAGGGAAAATGTTTCTGGACTCGATTGACTCGGGAACCCGCTTTTCCACTATTCCATCCTGCTCTTCATTCCATGCTGAGCCTGAAATATCACATACATCGTTCGGATTATCCGGGGGGGGGGGTGTCCACTTGAGGGAATCTCGGGAAATTCATAGTGGCCGAGATGCGGTTGTCCACTTACTGAATAGTGGCTCACCAAGCTAATCTCGCGCTACTCGATACTCCTCGGCAATCCGCTCTCTTACTGTTCCATTCTCCTGCTCAGGCCATGACCAAACTACGGGAACACTCGCATCACTCAGTCCATCCAGGGAAATGTCCACTCGACGAGAAATCAGGAGGAGTGGGTGATTACCGGGTTGCACCTGTTGGTTACGCAATACTGTCTTGCCGTAGGAGAGAAATTTCTAGTACTCGATGTAGCTCAGCATTCCGCTCTTTTACTGTTCCATTCTGTTCCTGATCGCAAGTAGAACGTCGAATTTCATATGCATTCTTCGGATTCCCCGAGAAAGCTATTTACTTGAGAGATATCCGAGACGGCCTCATAGTGCCTACATTGCACTCATCTACTGCTCTATGATGTTCCCCCGAGTAAAATTCGTTCCCCCCATTTCACCTCGGAAATCCATTCTCTCACTAATCTGAACTCCTGCTAAGGCTATATTCAGACTTGGAAATCAATTGCATCATTCATACCATCCGGGGGGAATGTCCACTCATGAAGGAACCCGGTCAGACCAATGATTACTGCGTTGCACTTGTTGATCTTTCACTACTGTCTTCGAATTGGAGGGAAATTGCCACTACTCGATTGTGCCTGGCATTCCGCGTTTCTACTGTTCTATTCTGCTCGTCAAACGATAATCAATCTAGAAATTCACATGCTTTGGACGGATACCCCGAGAATGATACCATTTCGCGGAAGACTCAGGACGTGCGTACATCATCCGGTTGAAATCGTCGATCGCTCCATGCTGTCCCTCCATGAGAGGAAAATTCCAACGATTCGATTTTGTCGGCAATCCGCTCTTCGAGTGTTCCATTCTACTTCTCAGCCCTTGCTGAACCTGGGGAGTCACATGCATCGTATGAATTCTCCAAGGAAGTGAATCACTTGGGGAAAAATTGGGAAGAGCTCATGGTGCCTGAGTTCCCCTCGTCCATTACTTAATGATGACTCTCCGAGGAAAATATGTGAGACTTAATTTTCTACCTCAATCCGCTCTCTTACCGTCCTGTCGTGCTCCTCAAGTCATACAGATTATGAAAAACTACATACGTAGGTCGGATTCTCCGAGGTAGAAGTCCCGTCAAGGGCGAGTTAGGACGAGACTACAATTTTCGGTTGGAATGGTTGATTGCCCAATACTGGTTCTCCATGAGAGAAAAGTCCTACGACTCGATTTTTTCGGCAATACACTCTTTTACTGTCCCATCCTGCTTCTCAGTCCATGCTGGGCCTGATGAATTACATTCATCAATCGGATTCTCCGAGAGAGCTGTCCATATGGGGAAGAATCGGGACAAGCTTATGGTGCCTCATCAGTCGCACTCGTCGATTGTTCAATAATGTTTCTCCGAGTAGAATATTTCGTACCCGATTTTCTGCGGTGAACCGCTCTGATACTGTCCCTTTCTCCTGCTTAGGTCATGTTCAATTTCGGAAATCACTTGCCTCGTTCATTTTATTCGGGAAAAATAACACAAGAAGGATTCGGGACGAGCGGATGATGACCGGGTTGCTCTTCTCAATTTCGCAATACTGTATTTACATGGGAGAAAAATCCTCACTACTCGATTTGGCTTAGCATCCCGCTCTTTCACTGTGCCATTCTGCTCATCAGGCCACGCTGAACCTGAAAAATCTCGTACATCGTTCGTATTCTCCGAGGGACATGTCCACTCTAGGTGAAATTGGGACCAGCTCATAGTGCCTGCATTGCGCTCGTCTATTACTCAACAATGTCTCTCAGGGGAAAATTTGTATTACTCCATTTTCTTCGCCAGTCCTCTCTCCCTGTTCCACTTCCTTGCTCAGGCCCTGTTCATCCTTGGGAATCACTTGGATTTTCCCTCCCATCCGGGAAGAATGTCTACTCAAGGAGGAATCGGGGCGAGCGAATGATTACCAGGCTGTCCTCGTTGATCAGGGTGTGCCAAAAAACTTCTATCCCAAAAATTGCTCAGCTTTAGTCGGGATTCACTGTTTTTGGAGGAGAAAGTATGAAAAAAAATTTCGATGCGCGCTCAAACTCGAGTTTTTCAGGTGGAGCAAGAGCCTTGAAGTTTGGATAGAAAATGCATGGGAAACGCTAAGAAAGACATCCCTCATTCTCTCCAAGTTAGTATTTCCATGAACATAACGTTATAAATGGTGCGCGGGCACTCCCATCTAATTTTTTAAAGGTTCTCCTACAACCTCCTAATAGTATATCACCGTACTGAGCGCGGTAGCCGATTTTGGGCACTAGGACAGTTTGTCTATCGAGCGAAGCGAGACAGACATGTCCTCCAGTGCCCAAAATGGGCTTGCAAGCGAGGTGCGGATATATTTTTCCATTACGAGAACCCTAAAATCCTATTCAAACGCGGCATTTTTAGGTTAGAGTAATGAAAACACGATTACAGTGATTGAAGGGAGCGAGGATGCGTCAGAAACTGGGCTTGAGTTCTCCGTATTAGCCATTTATCATCATTTTTCATGAAATTCCGCATTTTCCACTAGTTTACATCTCAAGTCCGATGCATCATGGCTACTTGGAACCACCGTTATCATCATCAATGAGTCGAAATGCCTCGAAAAAAGTGAAGGAAAAAAGGACTGCCCGCGCACCATTCATAACGTTATACCCACGAAAACACTGATTTGGACAGACCGAGAGAACTCTTAGATACCGTTTTCCACGCATTTTCTATCAAAACTCCAAGGCTCCTGCTCCACCTGAAAAACTCGTCTTTGAGTATGCAGCAAAATTATTTTCATACTTTCTCACCTTGAGACAGTGAATCCCGACTAATGCAAAGCAATTTTCGGGAAAAATGTTTTTTCGGTCCACCCTATTGTTGATTCCTCAATACTATCTTTGCATTCGAGGAGAATTCCCACTACTCGATTTTGCTCCGCATTCCGCTTTTCTACTGTTCTATACTACTCCTCAGGCCATGCTCATCGTGGGAATCCTTATGCATTAGTCGAATTCCCCGAAGAACATGTCCACTCGAGGTAGAATTAAAACGTGTTTACATCGCCAGGTTGAAATCGTCGATTGCTCCATACTGTCTCCTTAAAAGGAAAATTCTGATGACTCGATTGTCTTGGCAATCCGCTCTTTTAGTTTCCCACTCTGCTCTTCAGTCCATACTGAACCCAAAGAATTACATACATTGTTCCAATCCTCCGACGAAGTTGTCTTTTTGGGGAATAATTGGGACGAGGCAATAGTGCCTGAGTTGCATTCATCTCTTGCTCGATAATGCCTCTCCGAGAAGAATTCGTGGGACTCGACTTTCTTCGCCAATTCGCTCTCTTATTGTTCCACTCAACTGCTTAGACTATGTATGTTCCACCTTGGAAATCACTTGCATGGCTCATTCAGTCCGAGAAGACTGACCACTCAAGGAGGAATCGGGACGAAAGGATGATTATCCGGTTGCTCTATCGATATCTCAATACTGTCTTTCCATGAGCGAAAAGTTCCTACCCTGGTGAAAATATTTGACTCGAATAGTAGACTCTAATATTCGAGTCGAATATTAGACTCAGAATTTGGTGCATTTATTCGAGTCAAATATTAGAGTCTATTATTAGAGTCAACTTTTGGAGAATTAATGGAATCGACTCAGCCTCATCATCTACTGTTCTCGACTTTTCTACGCCAATGCATAGACGGAAAAAAGGAAAAAAGAAACATTTGGAGCATATTCCTTGGTTTCGATGATTTGGCCGACACCGAGGCACGAACCCAAGATCCTTTGATTAGAAGTCCGACACTCACGCCGCGCGGCCAACGCGACGTGTTACGAGTATAGTGATATCTGACGTTTAGGTTTTCATGGGAGTGGATACACAGAAGGATGTACAAAAAACTATAACTAATAAGCACTCGGATTTGATTACACAGCAGTCCACTCCTGGATTAGGTAAAAAAAAACGATTCAATGCCTTATAGCAAACTTTTCTGCAACAAAGTGCAATATTAATCATGCACAGATCAATCATGGAAGAATCCTTATTCAATTCCATTACATAAGCAAGCACCGCTTAAGTGCATTTTGAACATAACGAGCAATGCTGATACGAAAAAAAGTAGGGCACGGGCTTTGTCTTGCCGTTCAAAAATTTTCATTGCAGGATGATTCGAAAAAAAAAGAATATCAGCATGATCAATAGAGAAAAAAATGAAAAAAACCTGCCCGACCGTGACTCGAACCCAGACCGGCAAAAAGAGAATGCAAGCACGCTATCCGATTGGCTACGGCCACTTCTCGCCTCGATAGTTTCAAAAGCCCTAAATAAACCGCGAGCCCCCAAAGGGGGCTTGGGATTTGAGTTCAAGAACGAGATTTATTCTCAGGCTAATGTACAAGATATCGGATGATCTAGACTTTAGCTGAATCATCCTTGACAATGCAGCATTTTTTGAGCTGGGTTTTCCAGATGACTGCGGACTGTCTAATCAGCTACATTCCCAAAGCAGACGGCTGGCGCCCGCGCGCTTACCTAATGGGCCGGCCATATTGGTTTCTGGGCGGCAGAGTAGGGGAAATCACTCCTCACCGGAGGTATGGGTGCGCGGCTTGGAGTAAGCAGACCTATCTTTTATGCCCGTGTCCGCCACTGAGTCGGCAGACCTTACTTTTAGGATCGTGGTTTTGCTGTACGGAGTCGGTGCCCAGACCACCTAGTGGAAACTGGGGGAAAAAAAGTCCGAGGAAAAATCTGAAAAAATTCGCCCCAAGGGCCTCGACAGAAAGTGCTTACTTTCTCTTTTTCCCTTTTTCGCTTTTTCCCCTCCCCTGTATAAGCATAGGCACACCCTATTGAAAAAAATTATGTCATGTACATGACATAAAACCATGATATCACGTTTTTTCGAAAAACCACATCACGATCTTGGACATTCATGACATAAGTCCATGATCAACTTCATGTCATGGAAACGTGTCATGATCATATGTCATATGTGCCATAGTTTTATGTCACGAATTTTCGTCATGATTTCCCGAATTTCCTGCGCATGTTACTGGACTTTGTCATAATTATTTGTCACGATTTTCTGGATTCTTACGTAAAGCGAGGCATGTCATGTGACTTTGTCAAGATCTTTGTCACGTTTTGCCAGATTTTTTCCTAAAACGCAACTGAAAGATCCAGTGCATGGACAAAAAAATTATCAATAACAGTCGACCATAAAAAAAAAAAGTCACGAGAATGTTTCGGTGGTGACGAACTTTGCCGACACCGGGATTCGAACCCATCCACTGTCGGATGTGTCCGATTCGAAGTCCAACAACTTACCGTCGTGGCCAGCGAGGAAGGTTAGAGTACTGTCGGTAAAAGGCTCTCTTGAGATGCGGATCGCTATAGCCGTTAGTATATAGGCCACATATAGGCGTTTTGATGCTCATTCGTTGATCTAATCATGACGAGCAGAATATTTTTGCCGCTCGCAGACGAGCAAGCGGACGCTGTTTGCAAACTTTGGATTCTTCTCCAGCTTTGCTCAAAAAACTTTGTCAACTGCGTCCGCTCGCTCGTCTGCGAGCGGCAAAAATATTCTGCTCGTCATGATTAGATCAACGAATGAGCATCAAAACGCCTATCCGCGCTGTCCGCGCTGTAAAGGGTCGCCATTTTGACCGCCATATGCAGGATTTTATAAACTGTGGCGCGTCATACTTGAGCGGTATACCTCAGCGTATTACCAGATTATCATGAAATTAAGGACGTATAACATATTTTCCTCTCATCTTGGTACGGTAAAAATGAGTGTAATTGGTGGCAATTCAAAAAAATGAACATTAATTAATGGAGAGCAACAAATTTGCATAACAAATCTCAATATGCTTTGTATTCATTAACAGGGGGTTTCTCAATTTTTTAAAGGAGGATTGTGCTTATTCTAGTCTTCCATCCATTTCCTTGATATTTTCCATGAGTATTTTCAAAGTTTCACAAAAATCAACTACAACTGCTCCACTTCTGGGCCTTTATTGGGTTCTGGATATTCACACCCAACAAACTAACAGGAGTGAAGCAGTTGTAGTTGAATTTTGTAGAATTTTGAAAATTCTCATAGGAAGTACCAAGGCGACTGATGGAAGACTAGAATGAGCACAATCCTCCTTTAAAAAATTGAGAAACCCACTACTACTACCCACTACTACCCACTGTTCATGAATACAAAGCATATTGAGATTCGTTATGCAAATTTGTTGCTCTCCATTAATTAATGTTCATTTTTTTGAATTACCACCAATTACACTCATTTTCACCGTACCAAGATGAGAGGAAAATATGTTATACGTCCTTAATTTCATGATAATCTGGTAATACGCTGAGGTATACCGCTCAAGTATGACGCGCCACAGTTTAAAAATCCTGCATATGGCGGCCAACATGGCGACCCTTTACAGGGCGGATAATGTGGTCTTATATACTAACGGCTATAGCTTTCATTGCCTACAATATGGTATCATAAGGAACAATCCAAATATTATAACCACTCCCCGGGATGCAAAATAATGGAAAAAAATACAAAATTTTTCACTATTTTGTTATTGTAATTTTTTCCACACCCCTGGAGTTGTTCCATTTTATGGGGGGTTGTTCACTAGGGTGTTCCGCACCCAAGAAAAAATAAAACCATCCTTGAGCAGTCATGTCGAAAACGGATCGATTCTGAGCTAGAATTACTGGCCTATCGTCCAAAGAGCAGAACCGAAACGTGAAAGAGCAGATTCCGAGCAATGTTGAGCAGTAAAAACTTCTCGCCTATGCAGGGACAGCATTGGAATTCTACGAATACAACCTCGTAATTGAACGCTCGTCTCGGATCCTTCTCGAGTGGACAGTTTGTCTGGATGAGATGATTGATGCAAGCTATTCCTGAGGATAAATATGGCCCAAGCAAGGGAGTGGAACAGTGAAAGAGTGAATTGCCGGAGAAAAGGGAGTAGTTGAACTTTCTCTAGGAAAAGCATCATTGGGCGATGGACGAGTGCAACTTAGGTTTCTTGAAAGCGTCCTAAGTCTCCCTGGAGTGACCATCTTCCTCGAAGAATCCGAACAGTCTATGTAGATTCTCAGGTTGAGCACGAATCAAAAAGCAAATGGAATAGTAAAAGAGCGGATTTCCGGGTAAATCGAGTCGCGAAACATCCCCCCTCATGAAGAGATAGTATTGAGCGACCGAGGATTTCAACCGAGTCTGTGAGCTAGTCCTGATCCTCCCTCGGGAAGACGACTTTCTCGGGGAATCTAGACAATGCATGTTAACTTCTGCATCAAACTTGGACCGACGAGCAGAATGGGACAGTAGGAGAGCGGGATGCAAAGCAAAACTTAGTGATAGTAGATTTCACCCATGCAAAGACAGTATTGAGGAATTGATAACTGCAACCCGTGATCATCCGTCTTCTCCGACTCCTCCTTGGGTGAACAATTTTTCGGATGAAATGAACGATGCAATGAATTTCTGAGGAAGAACATTGCCTGAGCAAGTGAACGGAACAGTAAGAGAGTATAGTGCCGTTAGAAATCGGGTGGTAGAAATTTTTCCCGGAGAGGAAGTATCGAGCAATGGACCAGTGCAACCCAGGCACTTTCAGCCCGGCCCAGTATTCCCCCAAGTGTATATCTTCCCCGGAGAATCAGAACGTTCCAAGTGGAATTCTTGGTTGAGCAGACAGAAGAACCGAATGAAAAGGGACGCAAGCTGAGTAGATCGAGTGAAGAACCATTCTACTCTATGAAGAGACGATATTCAGCAATCGACGATTTCAACTGGGTACTATCACGGCGTAGTCTTCCATGAGTGGCAATCCCTTTCGAAGAATTCGAACAATGCAGGTCGATTCCTCAGTTGAGCGTGGCCTCGAGAGAGGAATTGACGACTGAAAAAGTCGCTTGCTAAGCAACGTCGAGAGGTAGAAATGTTACTCCCATGCAGAGACAGCATCGAGAATTCGAGAAGTGCAACCCGGCAATCGACCGCTTGTCCCGATTCTTCGTTGAAAGGATAATCCACCCGGATGAAGTGAACGATCGAGGGAATCCCTAAGGTTGATCATGGCCTCATCGAAAGAATGGAACAGTAAGACAGTGGATTGCCGAACAGGATCGAGAATTCTATATTCATCTCGAAAAGGCATCATTTAGCAATTGACGAGGGCAACTTGATTCTGTAAAAGCGTCCTATTCCCCACTTGATGAGACATCTTCCACGAAGAATCCGAATACTGCATGGGGATTCCTAGGTTCAGCATATACTGAAGAGCAGGATGGAACAGTAAAGAAGCGGGTCCCCTGGTCGAGTCGAGTTGAGGAACTTTTACCGACATGGAGAAACAGTATTGAGCAATCGGAGAGTTCAACCGAGACTAGGAGCTCGTTCTGATTTTCCCTCGGGAAGACGATTTCCACGGAGAATCCAGCCAATGCTGTTGAATTTCTGCGTCAAGCCTGGACTGACGAGCAGAATGAGACAGTAAGAGAACGGAATGCTGAGCGAAATTGGGTATCAAAAATTCTACTCCGATGCAAGTACAGTATCTAGCAGTCGACAAGTGCAACTCGGTGATCATCCGCTCTTCTCCATTCCTTCTTGAGTGGGCAGGTTCTCTGAATGAAATGAACGATGCGAGTGATTCCCGAGGTTAAACATGGCCTAAGCAACATAACGGAAGAGTAAGAGAGCGGATCGCCGGGCAAAATCGAGTAGAATAACTCTCTCTCGGAGAGCCAGTATTGTGCGATGGATGAGTGCGAATCAGGCACTATCAGCTTGGCCAGATTATCCCCGGATGTATATCTCCTTCGGGAAATCAGAACGTTGCAGATTGGATTCTTGGTTGGGCATAGACATGCGAACAGGATGAAATGGTAAAAGGAACGCATGCTGGATAGATCAAGTCGCGGAACATACTCCTTCGTGGAGAGACAATATTTAGCAATCGACCATTTCAACCGGGTACAATCAGGACGTCCTAACTCCCGTTTGAGTGGACAACTCCCTCAGCGGGTTCGAACGACGCATGTCGATTTCTCGGGTGAGCGTCGTCCGAAGAGCAGAACCGAAACGTGAAAGAGCAGATTTCGAGCAATGTTGAACAGTAAAAACTTCTCGCCTATGCAGGGACAGCATTGAGAATCCGACGAATACAACCTCGTAATTGAACGCTCGTCTCGGATCCTTCTCGAGTGGACAGTTTGTCTGGATGAGATGATTGATGCAAGCTATTCCTGAGGATAAAAATGGCCCAAGCGAGGTAGTGGAACAGTGAAAGAGTGAATTGCCGGAGAAAATGGAGTAGTTGAACTCTCTCTAGGAAAAGCATCATTGGGCGATGGACGAGTGCAACTTAGGTTTCTTGAGAGCGTCCTAACTCTCCCTGGAGTGACCATCTTTCTCGAAGAATCCGAGCAGTGTACATAGATTTTCAGGTGGAGCATGAATCAAAAGGCAAATGGAATAGTAAAAGAGTGGATTCCCGGGTAAATCGAGTCGCGAAACATCGGAGAGATAGTATTGAGCGACCGAGGATTTCAACCGAGACTGTGACCTTGTCCTGATTCTCCCTCGGGAAGACGACTTTCTCGGGGAATCTAGACAATGCATGTTAACTCCTGCATCAAACTTGGACCGACGAGCAGAATGGGACAGTAGGAGAGCGGAATGCAAAGCAAAACTTAGTGATAGTAATTTTCACCCATGCAAAGACAGTATTGAGGAACTGATAACTGCAACCCGTGATCATCCGTCTTCTCCGACTCCTCCTTGAGTGAACAATTTTTCGGATGGATTGAACGATGCAATGAATTCCTGAGGATGGACATTGCCTGAGCGAGTGAACGGAACAGTAAGAGAGTATAGTGCCGTTAGAAATCGGGTGGTAGAAATTTTTCCCGGAGAGGAAGTATCGAGCAATGGACGAGTGCAACCCAGGCACTTTCAGCCCGGCCCAATATTCCCTCAAGTGTATATCTTCCCCGGAGAATCAGAACGTTCCAAGTGGAATTCTTGGTTGAGCAGACAGAAGAACCGGATGAGAAGGGACGCAAGCTGAGTAGATCGAGTCAAGAACCATTCTTCTCTATGAAGAGACGATATTCAGCAATCGACGATTTCAATTGGGTACTATCACGGCGCACTCTTCCATGAGTGGCAATCCCTCTCGAAGGATTCGAACAATGCAGGTCGATTCCTCAGTTGAGCGTGGCCTCGAGAGAGGGATTGACTACTGAAAGAGTCGCTTGCTGAGCAACGTCGAGAGGTAGAAAGGTTCCTCCCATGCAGAGACAGGATCGAGAATTCGAGAAGTGCAACCCGGCAATCGACCGCTTGTCCCGATTCTTCGTTGAAAGGATAATCCACCCGGATGAAGTGAACGATCGAGGGAATCCCTAAGGTTGATCATGGCCTCATCGAAAGAATGGAACAGTAAGACAGTGGATTGCCGAACAGGATCGAGAATTCTATATTCATCTCGAAAAGGCATCATTTAGCAATTGACGAGGGCAACTTGATTCTGTAAAAGCGTCCTATTCCCCACTTGATGAGACATCTTCCACGAAGAATCCGAATACTGCATGGGGATTCCTAGGTTCAGCATATACTGAAGAGCAGGATGGAACAGTAAAGAAGCGGGTCCCCTGGTCGAGTCGAGTTGAGGAACTTTTACCGACATGGAGAAACAGTATTGAGCAATCGGAGAGTTCAACCGAGACTAGGAGCTCGTTCTGATTTTCCCTCGGGAAGACGATTTCCACGGAGAATCCAGCCAATGCTGTTGAATTTCTGCGTCAAGCCTGGACTGACGAGCAGAATGAGACAGTAAGAGAACGGAATGCTGAGCGAAATTGGGTATCAAAAATTCTACTCCGATGCAAGTACAGTATCTAGCAGTCGACAAGTGCAACTCGGTGATCATCCGCTCTTCTCCATTCCTTCTTGAGTGGGCAGGTTCTCTGAATGAAATGAACGATGCGAGTGATTCCCGAGGTTAAACATGGCCTAAGCAACATAACGGAAGAGTAAGAGAGCGGATCGCCGGGCAAAATCGAGTAGAATAACTCTCTCTCGGAGAGCCAGTATTGTGCGATGGATGAGTGCGAATCAGGCACTATCAGCTTGGCCAGATTATCCCCGGATGTATATCTCCTTCGGGAAATCAGAACGTTGCAGATTGGATTCTTGGTTGGGCATAGACATGCGAACAGGATGAAATGGTAAAAGGAACGCATGCTGGATAGATCAAGTCGCGGAACATACTCCTTCGTGGAGAGACAATATTTAGCAATCGACCATTTCAACCGGGTACAATCAGGACGTCCTAACTCCCGTTTGAGTGGACAACTCCCTCAGCGGGTTCGAACGACGCATGTCGATTTCTCGGGTGAGCGTCGTCCGAAGAGCAGAACCGAAACGTGAAAGAGCAGATTTCGAGCAATGTTGAACAGTAAAAACTTCTCGCCTATGCAGGGACAGCATTGAGAATCCGACGAATACAACCTCGTAATTGAACGCTCGTCTCGGATCCTTCTCGAGTGGACAGTTTGTCTGGATGAGATGATTGATGCAAGCTATTCCTGAGGATAAAAATGGCCCAAGCGAGGTAGTGGAACAGTGAAAGAGTGAATTGCCGGAGAAAATGGAGTAGTTGAACTCTCTCTAGGAAAAGCATCATTGGGCGATGGACGAGTGCAACTTAGGTTTCTTGAGAGCGTCCTAACTCTCCCTGGAGTGACCATCTTTCTCGAAGAATCCGAGCAGTGTACATAGATTTTCAGGTGGAGCATGAATCAAAAGGCAAATGGAATAGTAAAAGAGTGGATTCCCGGGTAAATCGAGTCGCGAAACATCGGAGAGATAGTATTGAGCGACCGAGGATTTCAACCGAGACTGTGACCTTGTCCTGATTCTCCCTCGGGAAGACGACTTTCTCGGGGAATCTAGACAATGCATGTTAACTCCTGCATCAAACTTGGACCGACGAGCAGAATGGGACAGTAGGAGAGCGGAATGCAAAGCAAAACTTAGTGATAGTAATTTTCACCCATGCAAAGACAGTATTGAGGAACTGATAACTGCAACCCGTGATCATCCGTCTTCTCCGACTCCTCCTTGAGTGAACAATTTTTCGGATGGATTGAACGATGCAATGAATTCCTGAGGATGGACATTGCCTGAGCGAGTGAACGGAACAGTAAGAGAGTATAGTGCCGTTAGAAATCGGGTGGTAGAAATTTTTCCCGGAGAGGAAGTATCGAGCAATGGACGAGTGCAACCCAGGCACTTTCAGCCCGGCCCAATATTCCCTCAAGTGTATATCTTCCCCGGAGAATCAGAACGTTCCAAGTGGAATTCTTGGTTGAGCAGACAGAAGAACCGGATGAGAAGGGACGCAAGCTGAGTAGATCGAGTCAAGAACCATTCTTCTCTATGAAGAGACGATATTCAGCAATCGACGATTTCAATTGGGTACTATCACGGCGCACTCTTCCATGAGTGGCAATCCCTCTCGAAGGATTCGAACAATGCAGGTCGATTCCTCAGTTGAGCGTGGCCTCGAGAGAGGGATTGACTACTGAAAGAGTCGCTTGCTGAGCAACGTCGAGAGGTAGAAAGGTTCCTCCCATGCAGAGACAGGATCGAGAATTCGAGAAGTGCAACCCGGCAATCGACCGCTTGTCCCGATTCTTCGTTGAAAGGATAATCCACCCGGATGAAGTGAACGATCGAGGGAATCCCTAAGGTTGATCATGGCCTCATCGAAAGAATGGAACAGTAAGACAGTGGATTGCCGAA
This sequence comes from Eretmocerus hayati, assembly GCA_029851415.1. Taxonomy (NCBI): domain Eukaryota; kingdom Metazoa; phylum Arthropoda; class Insecta; order Hymenoptera; family Aphelinidae; genus Eretmocerus; species Eretmocerus hayati. The sequence continues at coordinate 62,142,829 of CM056744.1, read as the reverse complement.
CAGGATCGAGAATTCTATATTCATCTCGAAAAGGCATCATTTAGCAATTGACGAGGGCAACTTGATTCTGTAAAAGCGTCCTATTCCCCACTTGATGAGACATCTTCCACGAAGAATCCGAATACTGCATGGGGATTCCTAGGTTCAGCATATACTGAAGAGCAGGATGGAACAGTAAAGAAGCGGGTCCCCTGGTCGAGTCGAGTTGAGGAACTTTTACCGACATGGAGAAACAGTATTGAGCAATCGGAGAGTTCAACCGAGACTAGGAGCTCGTTCTGATTTTCCCTCGGGAAGACGATTTCCACGGAGAATCCAGCCAATGCTGTTGAATTTCTGCGTCAAGCCTGGACTGACGAGCAGAATGAGACAGTAAGAGAACGGAATGCTGAGCGAAATTGGGTATCAAAAATTCTACTCCGATGCAAGTACAGTATCTAGCAGTCGACAAGTGCAACTCGGTGATCATCCGCTCTTCTCCATTCCTTCTTGAGTGGGCAGGTTCTCTGAATGAAATGAACGATGCGAGTGATTCCCGAGGTTAAACATGGCCTAAGCAACATAACGGAAGAGTAAGAGAGCGGATCGCCGGGCAAAATCGAGTAGAATAACTCTCTCTCGGAGAGCCAGTATTGTGCGATGGATGAGTGCGAATCAGGCACTATCAGCTTGGCCAGATTATCCCCGGATGTATATCTCCTTCGGGAAATCAGAACGTTGCAGATTGGATTCTTGGTTGGGCATAGACATGCGAACAGGATGAAATGGTAAAAGGAACGCATGCTGGATAGATCAAGTCGCGGAACATACTCCTTCGTGGAGAGACAATATTTAGCAATCGACCATTTCAACCGGGTACAATCAGGACGTCCTAACTCCCGTTTGAGTGGACAACTCCCTCAGCGGGTTCGAACGACGCATGTCGATTTCTCGGGTGAGCGTCGTCCGAAGAGCAGAACCGAAACGTGAAAGAGCAGATTTCGAGCAATGTTGAACAGTAAAAACTTCTCGCCTATGCAGGGACAGCATTGAGAATCCGACGAATACAACCTCGTAATTGAACGCTCGTCTCGGATCCTTCTCGAGTGGACAGTTTGTCTGGATGAGATGATTGATGCAAGCTATTCCTGAGGATAAAAATGGCCCAAGCGAGGTAGTGGAACAGTGAAAGAGTGAATTGCCGGAGAAAATGGAGTAGTTGAACTCTCTCTAGGAAAAGCATCATTGGGCGATGGACGAGTGCAACTTAGGTTTCTTGAGAGCGTCCTAACTCTCCCTGGAGTGACCATCTTTCTCGAAGAATCCGAGCAGTGTACATAGATTTTCAGGTGGAGCATGAATCAAAAGGCAAATGGAATAGTAAAAGAGTGGATTCCCGGGTAAATCGAGTCGCGAAACATCGGAGAGATAGTATTGAGCGACCGAGGATTTCAACCGAGACTGTGACCTTGTCCTGATTCTCCCTCGGGAAGACGACTTTCTCGGGGAATCTAGACAATGCATGTTAACTCCTGCATCAAACTTGGACCGACGAGCAGAATGGGACAGTAGGAGAGCGGAATGCAAAGCAAAACTTAGTGATAGTAATTTTCACCCATGCAAAGACAGTATTGAGGAACTGATAACTGCAACCCGTGATCATCCGTCTTCTCCGACTCCTCCTTGAGTGAACAATTTTTCGGATGGATTGAACGATGCAATGAATTCCTGAGGATGGACATTGCCTGAGCGAGTGAACGGAACAGTAAGAGAGTATAGTGCCGTTAGAAATCGGGTGGTAGAAATTTTTCCCGGAGAGGAAGTATCGAGCAATGGACGAGTGCAACCCAGGCACTTTCAGCCCGGCCCAATATTCCCTCAAGTGTATATCTTCCCCGGAGAATCAGAACGTTCCAAGTGGAATTCTTGGTTGAGCAGACAGAAGAACCGGATGAGAAGGGACGCAAGCTGAGTAGATCGAGTCAAGAACCATTCTTCTCTATGAAGAGACGATATTCAGCAATCGACGATTTCAATTGGGTACTATCACGGCGCACTCTTCCATGAGTGGCAATCCCTCTCGAAGGATTCGAACAATGCAGGTCGATTCCTCAGTTGAGCGTGGCCTCGAGAGAGGGATTGACTACTGAAAGAGTCGCTTGCTGAGCAACGTCGAGAGGTAGAAAGGTTCCTCCCATGCAGAGACAGGATCGAGAATTCGAGAAGTGCAACCCGGCAATCGACCGCTTGTCCAGATTCTTCGTTGAAAGGATAATCCACCCGGATGAAGTGAACGATCGAGGGAATCCCTAAGGTTGATCATGGCCTCATCGAAAGAATGGAACAGTAAGACAGTGGATTGCCGAACAGGATCGAGAATTCTATATTCATCTCGAAAAGGCATCATTTAGCAATTGACGAGGGCAACTTGATTCTGTAAAAGCGTCCTATTCCCCACTTGATGAGACATCTTTCACGAAGAATCCGAATACTGCATGGGGATTCCTAGGTTCAGCATATACTGAAGAGCAAGATGGAACACTGAAAAAGCGGGTCCCCTGGTCGAGTCGAGTTGAGGAACTTTTACCGACATGGAGAAACAGTATTGAGCAATCGGAGAGTTCAACCGAGACTAGGAGCTCGTTCTGATTCTCCCTCGGGAAGACGATTTCCACGGAGAATCCAGCCAATGCTTTTGAATTTCTGCGTCAAGCCTGGACTGACGAGCAGAATGAGACAGTAGGAGAACGGAATGCTGAGCGGAATTGAGTATCGAAAATTCTACTCCAATGCAAGTACAGTATCTAGCAATCGACACGTGCAACTTGGTGATCATCCGCTCTTCTCCATTCCTTCCTGAGTGGGCAGGTTCTCTGAATGAAATGAACGATGCGAGTAATTCCCAAGGTTAAACATGGCCTAAGCAACATAACGGAAGAGTAAGAGAGCGGATCGCCGGGCAAAATCGAGTAGAATAACTCTCTCTCGGAGAGCCAGTATTGTGCGATGGATGAGTGCGAATCAGGCACTATCAGCTTGGCCAGATTATCCCCGGATGTATATCTCCTTCGGGAAATCAGAACGTTGCATATGGAATTCTTGGTTCAGCATAGACATGCGAACAGGATGAAATAGTAAAAGGAACGCATGCTGAATAGATTAAGTCGCGGAACATACTCTTTCGTGGAGAGACAATATTAAGCAACCGATCATTTCAACCGGGTACAATCAGGACGTCCTAATTCTCGTTTGAGTGGACAACTTCCTCAGCGGATTCGAACGACGCATATCGATTTCTCGGGTGAGCGTCGTCCGAAGAGCAGAACCGAAACGTGAAAGAGCAGATTTCGAGCAATGTTGAGCAGTAAAAACTTCTCGCCTATGCAGGGACAGCATTGAGAATTCTACGAATACAACCTCGTAACTGAACGCTCGTCTCGGATTCTTCTCGAGTGGACAGTTTGTCTGGATGAGATGATTGATGCGAGCTATTCCTGAGGATCAATATGGCCCAAGCAAGGGAGTGGAACAGTGAAAGAGTGAATTGCCGGAGAAAATGGAATCATTGGGCGATGGACGAGTGCAACTTAGGTTTCTTGGAAGCGTCCTAACTCTCCCTGGAGTGACCATCTTCCTCGCAGAATCCGAACAGTGAATGTAGATTTTCAGGTTGAGCATGGATCAGAATGCAAATGGAATAGTAAAAGAGCGGATTTCCGGGTAAATCGAGTCGCGAAACATCCCACCTCATGAAGAGATAGTATTGAGCGACCGAGGATTTCAACCGAGTCCTCGAGCTAGTCCTGATTCTCCTTCGGGAAGACGACTTCCTCGGGGAATCTAGACAACGCATGTTAACTTCTGCATCAAATTTGGACCGACGAGCAGAATGGGACAGTAGGAGAGCAGAATGAAAACAAAACTTAGTGATAGTAATTTTCACCCATGCAAAGACAGTATTTAGGAATTGATAACTGCAACCCGTCATCATCCGTCTTCTCCGACTCCTCCTTGGGTGAACAACTCTTCGGATGGAATGAACGATGCAATGAATTTCTGAGGAAGAACATTGCCTGAGCAAGTGAACGGAACAGTAAGAGAGTATAGTGCCGTTAGAAATCGGGTGGTAGAAATTTTTCCCGGAGAGGAAGTATCGAGCAATGGACGAGTGTAACCCAGGCACTTTCAGCCCAGCCCAGTATTCCCTCAAGTGTATATCTTCCCCGGAGAATCAGAACGTTCCAAGTGGAATTCTTGGTTGAGCAGACAGAAGAACCGGATGGAAAGGGACGCAAGCTGAGTAGATCGAGTCAAGAACCATTCTCCTCTATAAAGAGACGATATTCAGCAATCGACGATTTCAATTGGGTACTATCACGGCGTACTCTCCCATGAGTGGCAATCCCTCTCGAAGAATTCGAACAATGCAGGTCGATTCCTCAGTTGAGCGTGGCCTCGAGAGAGGAATTGACGACTGAAAAAGTCGCTTGCTAAGCAACGTCGAGAGGTAGAAATGTTACTCCCATGCAGAGACAGCATCGAGAATTCGAGAAGTGCAACCCGGCGATCGACCGCTTGTCCCGATTCTTCGTTGAAAGGATAATCCACCCGGATGAAGTGAACGATCGAGGGAATCCCTAAGGTTGATCATGGCCTCATCGAAAGAATGGAACAGTAAGACAGTGGATTGCCGAACAGGATCGAGAATTCTACATTCATCTCGAAAAGGCATCATTTAGCAATTGACGAGGGCAACTTGATTCTGTAAAAGCGTCCTATTCCCCACTTGATGAGACATCTTCCACGAAGAATCCGAATACTGCATGGGGATTCCTAGGTTCAGCATATACTGAAGAGCAGGATGGAACAGTAAAGAAGCGGGTCCCCTGGTCGAGTCGAGTTGAGGATCTTTTACCGACATGGAGAAACAGTATTGAGCAATCGGAGAGTTCAACCGAGACTAGGAGCTCGTTCTGATTTTCCCTCGGGAAGACGATTTCCACGGAGAATCCAGCCAATGCTGTTGAATTTCTGCGTCAAGCCTGGACTGACGAGCAGAATGAGACAGTAAGAGAACGGAATGCTGAGCGAAATTGGGTATCGAAAATTCTACTCCGATGCAAGTACAGTATCTAGCAGTCGACAAGTGCAACTCGGTGATCATCCGCTCTTCTCCATTCCTTCTTGAGTGGGCAGGTTCTCTGAATGAAATGAACGATGCGAGTGATTCCCAAGGTTAAACATGGCCTAAGCAACATAACGGAAGAGTAAGAGAGCGGATCGCCGGGCAAAATCGAGTAGAATAACTCTCTCTCGGAGAGCCAGTATTGTGCGATGGATGAGTGCGAATCAGGCACTATCAGCTTGGCCAGATTATCCCCGGATGTATATCTCCTTCGGGAAATCAGAACGTTGCAGATTGGATTCTTGGTTGGGCATAGACATGCGAACAGGATGAAATGGTAAAAGGAACGCATGCTGGATAGATCAAGTCGCGGAACATACTCCTTCGTGGAGAGACAATATTTAGCAATCGACCATTTCAACCGGGTACAATCAGGACGTCCTAACTCCCGTTTGAGTGGACAACTCCCTCAGCGGATTCGAACGACGCATGTCGATTTCTCGGGTGAGCGTCGTCCGAAGAGCAGAACCGAAACGTGAAAGAGCAGATTTCGAGCAATGTTGAACAGTAAAAACTTCTCGCCTATGCAGGGACAGCATTGAGAATCCGACGAATACAACCTCGTAATTGAACGCTCGTCTCGGATCCTTCTCGAGTGGACAGTTTGTCTGGATGAGATGATTGATGCAAGCTATTCCTGAGGATAAAAATGGCCCAAGCGAGGTAGTGGAACAGTGAAAGAGTGAATTGCCGGAGAAAATGGAGTAGTTGAACTCTCTCTAGGAAAAGCATCATTGGGCGATGGACGAGTGCAACTTAGGTTTCTTGAGAGCGTCCTAACTCTCCCTGGAGTGACCATCTTTCTCGAAGAATCCGAGCAGTGTACATAGATTTTCAGGTGGAGCATGAATCAAAAAGCAAATGGAATAGTAAAAGAGTGGATTCCCGGGTAAATCGAGTCGCGAAACATCGGAGAGATAGTATTGAGCGACCGAGGATTTCAACCGAGACTGTGACCTTGTCCTGATTCTCCCTCGGGAAGACGACTTTCTCGGGGAATCTAGACAATGCATGTTAACTCCTGCATCAAACTTGGACCGACGAGCAGAATGGGACAGTAGGAGAGCGGAATGCAAAGCAAAACTTAGTGATAGTAATTTTCACCCATGCAAAGACAGTATTGAGGAACTGATAACTGCAACCCGTGATCATCCGTCTTCTCCGACTCCTCCTTGAGTGAACAATTTTTCGGATGGATTGAACGATGCAATGAATTCCTGAGGATGGACATTGCCTGAGCAAGTGAACGGAACAGTAAGAGAGTATAGTGCCGTTAGAAATCGGGTGGTAGAAATTTTTCCCGGAGAGGAAGTATCGAGCAATGGACGAGTGCAACCCAGGCACTTTCAGCCCGGCCCAATATTCCCTCAAGTGTATATCTTCCCCGGAGAATCAGAACGTTCCAAGTGGAATTCTTGGTTGAGCAGACAGAAGAATCGGATGAAAAGGGACGCAAGCTGAGTAGATCGAGTCAAGAACCATTCTTCTCTATAAAGAGACGATATTCAGCAATCGACGATTTCAATTGGGTACTATCACGGCGCACTCTTCCATGAGTGGCAATCCCTCTCGAAGGATTCGAACAATGCAGGTCGATTCCTCAGTTGAGCGTGGCCTCGAGAGAGGGATTGACTACTGAAAGAGTCGCTTGCTGAGCAACGTCGAGAGGTAGAAAGGTTCCTCCCATGCAGAGACAGGATCGAGAATTCGAGAAGTGCAACCCGGCAATCGACCGCTTGTCCCGATTCTTCGTTGAAAGGATAATCCACCCGGATGAAGTGAACGATCGAGGGAATCCCTAAGGTTGATCATGGCCTCATCGAAAGAATGGAACAGTAAGACAGTGGATTGCCGAACAGGATCGAGAATTCTATATTCATCTCGAAAAGGCATCATTTAGCAATTGACGAGGGCAACTTGATTCTGTAAAAGCGTCCTATTCCCCACTTGATGAGACATCTTTCACGAAGAATCCGAATACTGCATGGGGATTCCTAGGTTCAGCATATACTGAAGAGCAAGATGGAACACTGAAAAAGCGGGTCCCCTGGTCGAGTCGAGTTGAGGAACTTTTACCGACATGGAGAAACAGTATTGAGCAATCGGAGAGTTCAACCGAGACTAGGAGCTCGTTCTGATTCTCCCTCGGGAAGACGATTTCCACGGAGAATCCAGCCAATGCTTTTGAATTTCTGCGTCAAGCCTGGACTGACGAGCAGAATGAGACAGTAGGAGAACGGAATGCTGAGCGGAATTGAGTATCGAAAATTCTACTCCAATGCAAGTACAGTATCTAGCAATCGACACGTGCAACTTGGTGATCATCCGCTCTTCTCCATTCCTTCCTGAGTGGGCAGGTTCTCTGAATGAAATGAACGATGCGAGTAATTCCCAAGGTTAAACATGGCCTAAGCAACATAACGGAAGAGTAAGAGAGCGGATCGCCGGGCAAAATCGAGTAGAATAACTCTCTCTCGGAGAGCCAGTATTGTGCGATGGATGAGTGCGAATCAGGCACTATCAGCTTGGCCAGATTATCCCCGGATGTATATCTCCTTCGGGAAATCAGAACGTTGCATATGGAATTCTTGGTTCAGCATAGACATGCGAACAGGATGAAATAGTAAAAGGAACGCATGCTGAATAGATTAAGTCGCGGAACATACTCTTTCGTGGAGAGACAATATTAAGCAACCGATCATTTCAACCGGGTACAATCAGGACGTCCTAATTCTCGTTTGAGTGGACAACTTCCTCAGCGGATTCGAACGACGCATATCGATTTCTCGGGTGAGCGTCGTCCGAAGAGCAGAACCGAAACGTGAAAGAGCAGATTTCGAGCAATGTTGAGCAGTAAAAACTTCTCGCCTATGCAGGGACAGCATTGAGAATTCTACGAATACAACGTCGTAACTGAACGCTCGTCTCGGATTCTTCTCGAGTGGACAGTTTGTCTGGATGAGATGATTGATGCGAGCTATTCCTGAGGATCAATATGGCCCAAGCAAGGGAGTGGAACAGTGAAAGAGTGAATTGCCGGAGAAAATGGAATCATTGGGCGATGGACGAGTGCAACTTAGGTTTCTTGGAAGCGTCCTAACTCTCCCTGGAGTGACCATCTTCCTCGCAGAATCCGAACAGTGAATGTAGATTTTCAGGTTGAGCATGGATCAGAATGCAAATGGAATAGTAAAAGAGCGGATTTCCGGGTAAATCGAGTCGCGAAACATCCCCCCTCATGAAGAGATAGTATTGAGCGACCGAGGATTTCAACCGAGTCCTCGAGCTAGTCCTGATTCTCCTTCGGGAAGACGACTTTCTCGGGTAATCTAGACAACGCATGTTAACTTCTGCATCAAATTTGGACCGACGAGCAGAATGGGACAGTAGGAGAGCAGAATGAAAACAAAACTTAGTGATAGTAATTTTCACCCATGCAAAGACAGTATTTAGGAATTGATAACTGCAACCCGTCATCATCCGTCTTCTCCGACTCCTCCTTGGGTGAACAACTCTTCGGATGGAATGAACGATGTAATGAATTTCTGAGGAAGAACATTGCCTGAGCAAGTGAACGGAACAGTAAGAGAGTATAGTGCCGTTAGAAATCGGGTGGTAGAAATTTTTCCCGGAGAGGAAGTATCGAGCAATGGACGAGTGTAACCCAGGCACTTTCAGCCCAGCCCAGTATTCCCTCAAGTGTATATCTTCCCCGGAGAATCAGAACGTTCCAAGTGGAATTCTTGGTTGAGCAGACAGAAGAACCGGATGGAAAGGGACGCAAGCTGAGTAGATCGAGTCAAGAACCATTCTTCTCTATGAAGAGACGATATTCAGCAATCGACGATTTCAATTGGGTACTATCACGGCGTAGTCTCCCATGAGTGGCAATCCCTCTCGAAGAATTCGAACAATGCAGGTCGATTCCTCAGTTGAGCGTGGCCTCGAGAGAGGGATTGACTACTGAAATAGTCGCTTGCTGAGCAACGTCGAGAGGTAGAAAGGTTCCTCCCATGCAGAGACAGGATCGAGAATTCGAGAAGTGCAACCCGGCAATCGACCGCTTGTCCAGATTCTTCGTTGAAAGGATAACTCACCCGGATGAAGTGAACGATCGAGGTAATCCCTGAGGTTGATCATGTCCTCATCGCGAGAATGGAACAGTAAGACAGTGGATTGCCGAACAGGATCGAGTATTCTATATTCATCTCGAAAAGGCATCATTGAGTAATGACGAGGGCAACTTAATTCTGTAAAAGCGTCCTATTCCCCACATGATGAGACAACTTCCACGAAGAATCCGATTACTGCATGTGGATTTCTAGGTTCAGCATATACTGAAGAGCAAGATGGAACACTGAAAAAGCGGGTCCCCTGGTCGAGTCGAATTGAGGAACTTTGACCGACATGGAGAAACAGTATTGAGCAATCGGAGAGTTCAACCGAAACTAGGAGCTCGTTCTGATTCTCCCTCGGGAAGACGATTTCCTCGGAGAATCCAGCCAATGCGGTTGAATTTCTGCGTCAAGCCTGGACTGACGAGCAGAATGAGACAGTAGGAGAACGGAATGCTGAGCGGAATTGAGTATCGAAAATTCTACTCCAATGCAAGTACAGTATCTAGCAATCGACACGTGCAACTCGGTGATCATCCGCTCTTCTCCATTCCTTCCTGAGTGGGCAGGTTCTCTGAATGAAATGAACGATGCGAGTAATTCCCAAGGTTAAACATGGCCTAAGCAACATAACGGAAGAGTAAGAGAGCGGATCGCCGGGCAAAATCGAGTAGAATAACTCTCTCTCGGAGAGCCAGTATTGTGCGATGGATGAGTGCGAATCAGGCACTATCAGCTTGGCCAGATTATCCCCGGATGTATATCTCCTTCGGGAAATCAGAACGTTGCATATGGAATTCTTGGTTCAGCATAGACATGCGAACAGGATGAAATAGTAAAAGGAACGCATGCTGAATAGATTAAGTCGCGGAACATACTCTTTCGTGGAGAGACAATATTAAGCAACCGATCATTCCAACCATATGGAATTCTTGGTTCAGCATAGACATGCGAACAGGATGAAATAGTAAAAGGAACGCATGCTGAATAGATTAAGTCGCGGAACATACTCTTTCGTGGAGAGACAATATTAAGCAACCGATCATTCCAACCAGGTACAATCAGAACGTCCTAATTCTCGTTTGAGTGGACAACTTCCTCAGCGGATTCGAACGACGCATATCGATTCCTCGCGTGAGCGTCGTCCGAAGAGCAGAACCAAAACGTGAAAGAGCAGATCTCGGGCAATGTTGAGCAGTAAAAACTTCTCGCCTATGCAGGGACAGCATTGAGAATTCTACGAATAAAACCTCGTAATTGAACGCTCGTCTCGGATCCTTCTCGAGTGGACAGTTTGTCTGGATGAGATGATTGATGCAAGCTATTCCTGAGGATAAATATGGCCCAAGCAAGGGAGTGGAACAGTGAAAGAGTGAATTGCCGGGGAAATGGAGTAGTTGAACTCTCTCTAGGAAAAGCATCATTGGGCGATGGACGAGTGCAACTTAGGTTTCTTGAAAGCGTCCTAACTCTCCCTGGAGTGACCATCTTCCTCGAAGAATCCGAACAGTCTATGTAGATTTTCAGGTTGAGCACGAAGCAAAAAGCAAATGGAATAGTGAGAGAGCGGATTTCCGGGTAAATCGAGTCGCGAAACATCCCCCCTCATGAAGAGATAGTATTGAGTGACCGAGGATTTCAACCGAGTCTGTGAGCTAGTCCTGATCCTCCCTCGGGAAGACGACTTTCTCGGGGAATCTAGACAATGCATGTTAACTTCTGCATCAAACTTGGACCGACGAGCAGAATGGGACAGTAGGAGAGCGGAATGCAGAGCAAAACTTAGTGATAGTAGATTTCACCCATGCAAAGACAGTACTGAGGAATTGATAACTGCAACCCGTGATCATCCGTCCTCTCCGACTCCTCCTTGGGTGAACAATTTTTCGGATGAAATGAACGATGCAATGAATTTCTGAGGAAGAACATTGCCTGAGCAAGTGAACGGAACAGTAAGAGAGTATAGTGCCATTAGAAATCGGGTGGTAGAAATTTTTCCCGGAGAGGAAGTATCGAGCAATGGACGAGTGCAACCCAGGCACTTTCAGCCCGGCCCAGTATTCCCTCAAGTGTATATCTTCCCCGGAGAATCAGAACGTTCCAAGTGGAATTCTTGGTTGAGCAGACAGAAAAACCGAATGAAACATTGAAAAGGGACGCAAGCTGAGTAGATCGAGTCAAGAACCATTCTCCTCTGTGAAGAGACGATATTCAGCAATCGACGATTTCAACTGGGTACTATCACGGCGTACTCTTCCATGAGTGGCAATCCCTTTCGAAGAATTCGAACAATGCAGGTCGATTCCTCAGTTGAGCGTGGCCTCGAGAGAAAAATTGACGACTGAAAAAGTCGCTTGCTAAGCAACGTCGAGAGGTAGAAATGTTTCTCCCATGCAGAGACAGCATCGAGAATTCGAGAAGTGCAACCCGGCAATCGACCGCTTGTCCCGATTCTTCGTTGAAAGGATAATCCACCCGGATGAAGTGAACGATCGAGGGAATCCCTAAGGTTGATCATGGCCTCATCGAAAGAATGGAACAGTAAGACAGTGGATTGCCGAACAGGATCGAGAATTCTATATTCATCTCGAAAAGGCATCATTTAGCAATTGACGAGGGCAACTTGATTCTGTAAAAGCGTCCTATTCCCCACTTGATGAGACATCTTTCACGAAGAATCCGAATACTGCATGGGGATTCCTAGGTTCAGCATACACTGAAGAGCAAGATGGAACACTGAAAAAGCGGGTCCCCTGGTCGAGTCGAGTTGAGGAACTTTTACCGACATGGAGAAACAGTATTGAGCAATCGGAGAGTTCAACCGAGACTAGGAGCTCGTTCTGATTCTCCCTCGGGAAGACGATTTCCACGGAGAATCCAGCCAATGCTTTTGAATTTTTGCGTCAAGCCTGGACTGACGAGCAGAATGAGACAGTAAGAGAACGGAATGCTGAGCGAAATTGGGTATCGAAAATTCTACTCCAATGCAAGTACAGTATCTAGCAGTCGACAAATGCAACTCGGTGATCATCCGCTCTTCTCCATTCCTTCTTGAGTGGGCAGGTTCTCTGAATGAAATGAACGATGCGAGTGATTCCCAAGGTTAAACAAATTTTTGGAACATGAAATTTTTACTTGACAATTTCCCTTCATTCCAATGGAAAAAAGTGTGAATGGAACCTGTCTCATCACAAATGAGCTGGCATATCTCAAAAGAAGAGATCCTAAGCTTTAAAATGCACTTTTGCACGTCTCTCTAGCTGGTATAGCATCGGAGTTACGACTATTACAATCTCTTTCCGGAAAAGTGGCCACATTCATCCCGTAGCCACATTCACCCCAATTCACGGTATTTAGATAAAAAACCATAGCTCGGATAAGGCAACAGTATGCAAGGCAGTTGTAGGGTTTTCAAAAACGAAGAATTTGAGCGTTTGTGAGTCTGAATCCGAGCAAAATTGAGTAAATTAGGGCGAGTTGAAATTTTTACTATGCTGGGAACGTTCGTCAGTGACGTAGAAGATGAAGTTACCTTCTACTTTTATACATATTATAAACGTATGATGGAATTTCACAACCAAGCCTTACCACTAAATACACAAACTCAAGGATCAAACGCATGCACAGCGGGTCTAAGGTGACACTAGCAGGAACGCAACATCCACTGATCGATGCCCATCCTAAAAATCTGAGGTCATCGACTCCTCTTTCGAGGAAAATATACTGCTAAAAGATATCAGCAGCGTGTTAAGAGGATGTCGGATACCGACATTGTCGACTTTTCGTTTTTCTCGATGAATTTTCGAGATATCAGGATTCTACTAAGTAACGCCGATTCTGTATGGCTCATAGAATCGGCGTTACTTATTAGATTTGCGATATCTCAAAAATTCATCGAGAAAAACGAAAAGTCGACAATGTCGGTAACTGTACAATACTGATAGGACTCCGACATCCCCTTAAGGCGACACGTTGAAACTGTTCCACTAAAGAATATGACCTTCTACAATTCAACGTACCTGAAATTAGCAGCGTGATTTCTCAAAGCGACATGTTGAAACCTGTTCAGTGAAGCATATGACCTTCTACAACTCAAAGTATATGGAATAGTTGACTGTCTGCACCAGGATCACCAAGTCGCAACGCGAGTCAGCCACTAGAGGTGCAATCAGCTTGACCGGAGCGTAAATCTCACTGTTCGATTCCACCCACCAGCATTTGGGCACACAGCCACGCATTTGCGACTGACTATAAGTCGGTTCTCAGCGAAGGGAAGACCGTGTGAAAGTTCGGGAGTGCAATCCGTCCGAGGGATACTTGAACTCACGAAAGAGAAATCAATATGGATTTGATGGTATCTTCTTACCTTATCCTCATTGTCGCATGAGATGTTTATTCGTTCCTCATCTATAGAGAGACTCATGGAGCTGCATTACAATTTATGACTCGGAGTGGCACGAGACACACCTTTTTTGTGTTGAACCTGATCTCAAGTGATACTCACTTATTTTTGGTGGATGCTGACCTAATCCGGGTGATTGAGCTGCTTTTGATACTTTTGTATGAGTAATTCTGGTATTCACAGTCGTTTCTAAAGCGAGGGTTAGAGTTAGATCCGCGGATTAGGCGCTGTAGTCGGTGTGGTCAATGAATGAATCAAAGTCTTTGCATCATTCCAGCGCAGCAGAACACCAAAAGACTCGGAGCTGATAATCTGGCCACGACAACTACGCGCTGTCGCTATTTAGGCGCTCTAAACCTCGGATCAAACTCTAACCCTCGGTTTAGAAATGACTATGAATACCAGAGTAAGAAACTTGTTCCAGAGAGAAGCTGATAGACTCGAAAGCCCTGCGCATGCGCGACCAGCGTTGAAGTCAGGATTGTTTGAGAAATTGTTGGGACGCCAATTCAGGCCAATCAATTCGCTGCTGTGTCTCACTTCACTCGGTCGCGGGCGCGAAAAATTCGCATGCGTTTTTTGAACCCATTGCGGCAATCATAACATCACATCCCCATTGAAAATAATCTTGTCATGTGCATGATAAGAAAACACGATGTCACGTTCTTTGGGATTTATATATCATGAAGTGGAACATTCGTGACAAGCTTTTCGAGGCGGACCATGACGATACTCTACTGGAAATCACTAATTAGCATAAAGAATTGGATTGGCCGAAAAATCGAGTCACGGGGGTGGTTCGAACTCATGACCATTTGGTTAAGAGTCCGACTCCGTTCCTCGGGGCTAGCGAGGAAGGATGCCTGGCGGGGAATAAAAGGCTGACTTGAAGTGTGGATAGCTGACTATAGGATAATAGCGTTTTCCTGCTCGCTCTCTTATACCTCATGATATATGTACTTTGGCGGCTCTTCCTCTCAGAAAATAACCAAGTTACAAATATGCTATATCCTATACTGCCGTCCAAATATAAAAGGGACGTAACTGCACTCCTGGCCGAAATTGAGTTATTGATATCGTTGGATATCTTGAGAAATTCCCCATCTTCATATCTAGTTCAAGAAATTCTTCGAAAGTTCAAAGTGACCAAAAAACCAGTCCGAAATTGAAACATTGTATTGCCCCGCTTATGCAAAGTCGCAAAGTCTTTTGCGAATTTCTCTATTTCAACTCGGCTGCAGTTACGTCCCTTTTATATTTGGACGGCAGTATAGTCAGCTATCCACACTTCAAGTCGGCCTTTTACTTCTCGCCAGGCATCCTTTCTCGCTGGCCCTGAGGAACGGAGTCGGACTCTTGACCGAACAGTCATGAGTGCTATCTACCTCCGTGACTGGATTTTTCGGCCAATCCAATTTTTCCATCCGCATTAGTAATTTCCAGTAGAGTAACGTCATGACCCGTATCGAAAAACTTGTCACGAATGTTCCATTTCATGATATATAAATCACAAAAAACGTGACATCATGTTTTCTTGCCATGTACATGACAAGACTGTTTTCAATAGGGTTAGGATGATCTTCGACTGAAGGCTTCGATTCTGATTGCGATTTGGTGAATTGATGAATCTCCGAAAACGAAGCCCACCAAGAGTGATGCTCTGAGCTCAAAATCGAAGTCCGATAAGCTCGATTGACAAATAACCACATCGAAACTTTATTACGCGATTCTGCGGATTTTTGTTCCTCGTTATTCAGCGATTTCCATCCAATTATAAGTCACCTTTACTGCAGCTCAAAATGAGAGCTGACAGGCATGCTAATTCATTCGTTGAGGAAACTCGAGAGCAATGTCACATGAAATGACGAGTAAAATGACTCCCAGTGTCTTTCGAAATGTCATTCGGAGCTCAAGAAAAATATGAGAAATCTCGCTCTAATCGAAGAGAAAACTTGATTGCTTCAAGCCCACCAGATTGACAGAAAGATTATAAAATGCAAGCATGGAGTCAAGTTTTCAAAACTGGAAATCATAAATCACATCACATCACTAAATAACTGGTACAAAAAGCTGCAGCAGCATCGCGTTATATAAACATTCGATGTGGTTATTCGTCAGCTCGAGCTTATCGGGCTTTGATTTTGAGCACAGAGCATCACTCGTGGTGGGCTTCATTTTCGGAGATTCACCAATTCCACTGAATCGCAATCAAATTCAAAATCCTCAGTCAAAGATTATTCTATGTGATGTTATGATTGCCGCGACGTGTTCATAACAAAGCAGATGAATTTTTCGCGCGCGCAACCGAGCTTCGTTCTCATTCGAGTGAAATGAGACACGGCATCGAATTGATCAGCCTGAATTGGCGTCTCAACCATTTCTCAAACGACCCTGGTCGTAGTTAAGCTCGCTATAAAGTGACTGTGTCTTGATTGGTTACTGTTGAATGATGAAGATGAGACCAGATGCAAGTGCCGATGACACGGGCAACAGGGACACGTTGGGACCTGTGTAGAAGGTGAATGAGAAAACTTTTGGGATAATTCTGGGAGACTTCCGCTCACTGAGTTGCATTTTCTCACGTCGTTGACGTCGCCATGATGAAGGTTCAACCGAATTTGCAGCTTGGAGGATGGCTTGACTTTGCGCCCATACTTACTGATCTCCCAGCTTGTTGGATCGCGTATAATCATTCGACTATAGATTTTCGTGCACTCGCGAGTCGATAATTGCGTAGTCATGGGCACTCCAATCTGGACTAACTTTTGATAATTTGAGTAAGCAACTCGAGGGACTTGAATTGCGAGACATTTTGGAATATTAGACTTTAGTATTATATAAATCCCTCTTTCTCACGTAAACGATGTGGTAAAAGTGGGAAATTTTGTCGAATCCTCAGACTTCCTTTCACGTAACTGTTGAAAGAATGATCGAATAGCGCCATGGACTGATAGGTCGGCAGAAACTCGTAGAAATCGTTCCGAAGCCGCAAAATTCGAGATGTTCATCATTCATCAATTTAGAGCTGTTGGCCCTCTAAATTTCTCTTGAGACCTCCATTCTGCCAAATTTAAGAGATGGTCAGATTGAATTGGTTATTAGCCAGAAACTCAAGCTAACGACTGTTAATCAATTCAGGAAGGCTCAGCGCAAATTTTTATAAAATCCATCAATTCATTCCTCCATAAGCTTCCAACATAAATATCCATGGAAACGAATCCTCGCTGAAAAGCAAGGCTCTTTCTCTTGCCATTACAGCGGACGTAAGGTTGCTATTAAGGCAACGGGACTTTGCCAATTTGCAATTGAAGCCAACGTGCGTTGCTGCGGCAGTGACGTCCTATACTTCGATAGTAGGGTCCGTTGCTTCGGCAGTAAGAATACATTGTGACCATAGCCACACTCCTTGTCGTGCAAAAATTACAAGAGTGACTTTGATTGTCTAGCAAGGACTTCCTTTCTGGTATAAGGTCAGTTTTGAATAGGCAGTTGTAGCACCCACCCCGCGTCTTATGCCTCTTGCATTAATACTCACCTGGAAAAGCTATGAGAACCTTTAAATCTTTTAGTTCATTGCATTCGTCCGATTAGATACATACGAGGCACGACTCATTTGTATTCGGATACAATTTATATAACTTCTGGAAAATTTTCGAAAAAGCGCAGAATTCACAATCCCGCTCTGAGATAAGAACGCCACCAGCCGGATTCACATCGCCAGAATTTTGCACACTTGGATCCTGAAGGAATTTACTCCTTTTATGCAACTTATCGCTCTTTTTTCATTAAGAAGTATACACTACCGGTCAAAAGTCTAAGATCACTCGATAAATAATTTTTTTACCTTCTCAGCTCGATACCTCGGAGCTAGTTTGTCAGAATGGACTTTGATTTAGCTCAACTTGCAGTTCTTTTTACGCACTTTTGAATGTGTTGATGCACTTCTCGCTCTATCTCTGCAGCTTTGAGCCGAGCCAGCTAGAAAAAGCCACTTTTTTCACGATTCCACGTAAATTTTTGATTCCCTGTATATTCCACGGAAATCCATCGATCGAAATGAAGGTCATAGCATCTTGAAGTACTATTCAAGAGCTTCAGAATCTATAGTTGAAAATTGTTCTAGGTCGTCTTTGTTCTAAGTATTGAATGTTTTGATAAAGAAAAATTCGCAATGACAAAGAGGCCCACTACACGGAGAAATCGTTCTGCAGTAAAGTATGGCGGGAGAGCACAAATGGCGCGGCAGCGCACCGTTCGTGATCTCGCGCAAACATTCATGCCGGGCCACCCCGACAATCGTGCGCCGAGAACACTTTTTGTGTTCCAGCTCCGCATTTGCTGTGGAGCTCTCCGCACGATTGTCGGGGTGGCCCGGCATGAATGTTTGCGCGATATCGCGAACGGTGTGCTGCTGCGCCATCTGTGCTCTGCCGCCATACTTCACTGCAGAAAAATTTCTCCGTGTAGTCAGGGATCGTGTGGAAATGAGACTCATGAGGATATAACCATGCTTTCTCTGAACTTCTAGACCATAATTGACGAAAAAATCAGGGATAGTCCTTGCACCTCGCTCAGTATAAGGTTTATCATGATTTTCTAATGATTAGACCGTTTTCCAAGAGGTATCTTCGTTCACAAAAACAGCCACTACTCGGACCAGGAACAAGATAGGATGACTTTCAAGAACGGATTCAAAAGCTCTTGAATAGTACTTCGAGACGCTATGATTTTCATTTCAATAAATGATTCCCGTGGAATTTGCGGGGGATCGAAGATCTACCTGAAATCGTGAGAAAATTTCCTTTTCCTAGCTGATACGGTTCAAAGTTGCAGGGATGAAGCAGGGAGTGGATTAACTTATTTGAAAGTGCATGAAAAGAGCTTTGGAATGAGTTGTGTGAAAGTCCATTCCGAGCGACTAGTTCCGAGGTACCGAGCTGAGCAGGTTAAGAAATTATGTATATTGTAAGTGCTCTTGAACTTTTGACCGGTAGTGTATT
Source organism: Eretmocerus hayati (assembly GCA_029851415.1). Taxonomy (NCBI): domain Eukaryota; kingdom Metazoa; phylum Arthropoda; class Insecta; order Hymenoptera; family Aphelinidae; genus Eretmocerus; species Eretmocerus hayati. The sequence goes on along the minus strand of CM056744.1, from coordinate 62,124,148 downwards.
TTCACATTTTGAGATGATACAGGTCACACGTTGGCGATCTGTAGCCATAAAACGGAGCTAAGCCTTGAAAATGGAAGATCCAATGAACTAACCTGTAAGTGAAATTCTATATCAATTACATGAGTGTACTTGGTCCGAGTTATGAGTTGGTTATTGATGAACAGAATGAGGCGAAGAGGTGAGAGAAAATAGTTCCCTATTACAGATGACAATCTTGTGAACTAGATCATCTCAGATTGTGAAGAAATACTTCTTGTAGTGGATGAAGATTGATTTGTTTCAAAAAAAGAGCCGATCTTTTTCGAACTAGGTGTACCCGGTTTGTAGCATCTAACCCAATCGCAGATTGTGAAAGCTGCGATATTTTCAAAAATTCTCGCTGCAACCGTCTGGGAGATCGAATCTCACATTTAGTTTTGAGAATTCATTTCAAAATCTACCCTTCGCATTCTGGGACTTTTTTTGAATGTTATCTCAAATTCTGGGACGTCCCAGAAAATGAGAATGAACGAGGGAAAAAGTCCCAGAAATTGTGTGAATCTCTGAAGTCATCGTTGGAAATTTATTCAATAATCTTCTTCATATTGTGGGACGTGTTTTCCAACATCTTTTCAAATTCTCGGACGTCCCAGAAAATATGAAGAAATGAGTGAAATATCCCAGAAAAGTTCGTCAATATTGGCCATCCTATCAGTGAAACTTTTTCATCTTCTGGGACTTTTCTCAGACGTTGTTTTTCAAATTTTGGGACTTTCGAAAAATATTTTTGAGTCCCAGAATTGGATGAAATATGAATAATACGTCCCAGAATATGGAGTTACATCGTCAATATATCGCGTCCCAGAATCTGGCGCTAAAGAAATATATATATATATATATATCGAGAGAAAAGAATGAATATATATCTATGATGATTAGTTAATAGATTAATAAATATAGAAATGGAAAAATAAATAAAACATGTAGGTTGTATAGGTTTGCCATGATACGAATACTTCATTTCATGCATTTTGAATTTCAGAAAACTTGTTCGCCTTTTTTTTAATCAAAAAGAAAAAAAGAAACCTTGCCTCGGAGAATATATGTATATATATATATATATGTGTGTGTGTGTGTGTGTGTGTGTGTGTGTGTGTGTGTGTGTGTGTGTGTGTGTGTGTGTGTGTGTAAGTGGATTTACAGATTTATTATATGTATATATTATATTGTATGAGGCATCCTTTAATTTTACGATAAGAAATGATGTAGTATTTATAACAAGACTTATTCATGTAAAATGAGGGTTACTCGGAGGTATATAGTATTCAATCGCAACACGCAAAATTTACATAGAACACAATCAAGATATCAAACATATAAACGTCCACTCGTAATGGTACATACACTTCATACACAATTCCCAGATGAGCGCCAAAAGTTCCTTTAGTCCACGTGGTCAAGTTGTGGTGAACTACGACACGGAGCACGCCGCATCACGCATAACAGCCCAACCTTACTGTGGCCAACAGCTGCATCACGCGTAACTGCTAACCCAGCAGCCGACACGCGGAATAGTGAGCCACCACGAGGCAAGCTTTCCGACAACCGGCCCCCACCCGCGCCCGCTCTCCCCGACTTGGTATATATCTCATCATCAAGCCCGTCATGCATAACGGAGAATCAAACAAATCATCAACAGGGGAATGAACTACTGAACGTGTAATTACCCATTTTTAGCTCGACTTCAGACATCGAGCAGAGAGCCTCATCATTAAATGGGAAGCCTTCCATCAAAGTAATTAGTGATGTATCACTGCCGCAAGATCAATGGATCACACTCGTACCAGGACCACATTGTGAGCTCATATCTCCTGAGCCCGAGGCAGAAGTGAGCGAAAATTTAATTACATTCGATTTCCCGGGTCAGAAATCAATTTCAAGTTACACCGAAAATGAAGGAGCCACAGACCGTGAAAAAGGAGATTTTATGCCAGCTACATCGAGGGAAAATGGCATGAATTTTCATATTGACGATTCAAAAAAAAATTCGGCAAAGACAACAAAATAGGATACGAGTCAAAATGTATAGGGAACGGAAAAAGGCAGGTGAAACAAGTAAAAGTTGGTGCTATTTGTGCAAGCATGCTCACGCAAGATCGCCGACTAGATGGGCAAGATGCAGAACCTGCAGCAAAGCCAGAGCGGATATTTCATGCCTGAGGAAGAACAATGTAAGAACTTTCCAATGCAGAAGTTGTAAGAATCACATTAAACGCATGACACAAAATACACCCTTACAGCTTTGAGTAATCGAGTCATTTGGGAGGTTGGACCACCGCGCCCCTGCTGGATGCGTTCCCGGGACGGGAATGGTCTAGGGAGGGGGAGATGTGGCGTCCCGCCATCCCGAGGTGACCCAACTACCCAAAGAAGTTGTGAATTGCTGAGTTGCGATTGAGGATTGCTTGTCTTTTGAGTAACCTCTATTTAATTGAGCAATCAGAATTATGAAGACAGGTTGATTCAGCGCACTGTTGTCGCTGTGCGCGTAACCCACAGTAACTCCGAGTTACGCGCACGGCCAAAAAAACAGGCCAAATTTCATAACCACAAAGCTGTAAAAATTGAGTGTCAACAGCAGTTGATTGATCAGTCTTGAAACGTAACTCTTAAACTCACGCGCAGATTCTACCCAAGTGTTGAGCACGACAAAGTAAATTTCTAAGTGAGAGACTGAGTCGACTGAATCCCGCCGCGCATCTCCGGCGTCATCCCGAGAACGAGCTTATCAACCTGTCTATCAGCTTCCAGGATATCTTGACCCGCAGAGCTGGGAATCCTCGAGTAGGATTTAGTATCAACATAATTGTAAGTCTAAGAAAATCTACCATTCAAGTTTAGTATATTAAATCTATCGTTGTTACCTTTGTATTGTCAAATTCAAAATTAGCATATAAATCGAATTATTCTCAAATCAATATTTATTAATTAAATTGACCTTCTCCCTGATGATTAATATGCATATTTCATTTTTCAAAATTTGAACGATAGATATATATATATATATATACATCAAAAGCGTATTCATATCCTTGTCTACATTTTTGAATAAGGTGAGTGCAACAGGGCAGGCCGCCCTTCAATGTCCAAAAACCCACTCTAAAAAAAATATATTTGTTACCCGGACCCATCAGGTCCGGTCTTAACATAAGAATCTCCTTCCATCTGGATAAGACCTATATCTTTTTACTCCTCTCGCCATAATCTATCGATTGTAGGTAACACTTTTTCCCCTTATAGCTTCCTAAGCCAATGAGAGACTCCTCTCTCTCTCACTTTCTCCATGTGTGTGTGTGTATGTGTGTATGTATGTTGTTTTTTTTCCGTCAACGCTTTCTCTCCTCCCCTTCATCTTATCAACTTTTGCTCTTCTACGAGTTCAAGAGGATCACTCGAAGATGAGACCAGTGATTTGGCAGCTCTCACCTCCCAGTCAAATTTGATTCATGGGCTTTCGAGAGCGAAATTGATGAAATTTTGTCTTTTAATACATAAATATCTTTTTGCAATTGTGTGCGCGAAGTTGTAAAAAAATGAGACTTCTCTTCATCATTTACAGTGCGAGAAGTAATGCGTGAATGACTTCTCGCACAGTTTTACATTTACGCACTGGTGAAGTGTGTGTGGATGTAACTTCTCGCTCTAATGCATTTTCATTCACGCACAGTTCCAAAATATGATGTCACGTCATCCCTCTGAATTTGGCTTTTCTTGGAAACTTCGTTTCCAAGATAATCTTTCTCAGACAATGGTGCATTTAATTACAACTTCGCGCACAATTGCAAAAAATAGTATACGCAACACGTGCGAGAAGTTTCAGCACACGTTGCCAACTCGCGCGAGAAGTAACATTCACGCACACTTCGAAACTTCTCGCACACCCAGAAGTACATATTTACGCACGCTCGCTTCGCGTGAGAAAGAATCAAAATTACCACCAAAAACTCTTATTTGATCATATAAAAACCGATTTTCGCAAAATTCCGTCTCAACCTAACGATAAATACTGTTGAAGAAACCTCACTTTAGATGCCTCAAATCAGTCTAAGATGCTTTTTCAAAAGAATCACTCAAAATTTATGAGAACATTTGCATTGATACTCGTTTTTCTCCGTATCTTTCTCTACAACTCATTCATCTCACTTCCAATGATCTAAGGGCATATTTTTCCGGCATCCTAAATCAATTGGTTGATACCAAATTTTTTTGAAATCCGTGAAACATCATTCAAATTCAGTTATCTTTCAAAAGAATCGAAAATTTCTACAAAAACTCCATTCCAATCATATTCAAACTGACCGTACCAAATTCCATCCCAACCAAACCATAGATATTGTCAACAGAACTTGAGTTTAGATTCTCTGAATCCCTCGAAGGAGCTCCCTTGAAAAAATTTATCAAGATATAGAAAATTATTTGAGATTAGAATGCTAATCATAGAAACTCCTTGCAAAATATAAGAGATTATCTGCAATTAGAGTGCTAATGCATGTGGGATTCGTTATAGTTACTATCATGTAACGCTGTGAGAAAGCATTCTGCTAATCACTTTTAGCAGCGTATTTGAGTTGCGTATATGTTCTGTGATCTTATCTCCCATTTTCCTTTTTGTCTGACCTACATATGTAGCATCAAAGTTATTGCACTCAAGCTTATGAACTAAATTAGTTTGCTCAAATGGACCAGTACAATCTTTGCCTCTACGGATGATATTCAACTCATTGTGGATTCTAGGTACTGTTGCGATGTTGACATGTCGCAAGCTCTTTGATACATTCTCATAAAATCCTTTGATGTACGAGACACGAACCACCATTTTTCCATTACTGTTATTGGAAGTGTTTCCTGCCTCTGTGTTATTGGGGTTAAACTTGGTCAAAAGTCTTTTTTCAATATGGAAACTGATGAAACTGTGTGGGTAACCATTATCTGTTAGAATGTCTCTGACTAACTGGAGGTTTTCATTATGGAATCGTTTCTCTGAGAATGTAATAGTTTCGGCCACTATGAAAAATACCATTCCTCTCTTCTGTGAAAATGGGTGGTTGGAATCAAAATTTAGAATCCTACCTGAATAAGTTTGCTTGTAATACCAATCATAAAGCGGAAAATCATCCTCTTGCCATATAACAGGAACCTCTAGAAAGTTGAGCTTATTATTCTGTTCCATTTCATACGTGAACTGTAGTTCTGGGTGATAATTGGTGAAATTATTAATCGTTCCCTCTATCTTATCTTGAGGGATAAACATGAAAAGGTCATCAACATATCTGCTATAATATCCTGGTGTGTAAGAAAGTTTACTCAAGTAACCCATTTCTGAGAATACCATCACCAAATCAGAAAATGTAGGAGAGACTGGACTTTCCATAGGGGTCCCGTGTATCTGATGGTAGAGTTTCCTTCGTAAGTAAAGTAAGTATTTTCCATGAGAAACTTCATTGCATCAATTAACTCCTGAAGAGTGAGATCATGACGTTCACGTATGTAACAGAACCGTTTTTCTACTGCTTGGACAGTCAAATCCAGTGGTGTACTGGGGTAGACAGCTTTTATATTTGAACTGAAGCCAATGTGATCTTTAGGTACTTTGATTTATGTAACTTGACTGATGAAATCCTGACTGTTCAAGTACGATTCTGGCTAAGGAAGTCAAGCCTTCAAGATCTCATCCACAGAGGTTACTGTTATACGGCAAGATGATGATTTTCCACTTTATGATTGGTATCACAAGCAAATTTATTCAGGTAGGATTCTAAATTTAAATTCCAACCACCCATTTTTACAAAAGAGAGGAATGGTATTTATTCCATAATAAGAATCTTCAGTTTGTCAGAGACATTCTAACAGATAATGGTTACCCACGCAGTTTCATCAGTTTCCATATTGGAGAAAGACTTCTGACCAAGTTTAACCCCAATAACACAGTGGCAGAGAACACTTCCAATGAAAATAATAAGAAAATGGTGGTTCCGTACATCAAGAGATTTTATGAGAATGTATCAAAGAGCTTGCTAGATTTCAACATCGCAACAGTACCTAGAATCCACAATAAGTTAAATATCATCCGTAGAGGCAAAGATTGTACTGGTCCATTTGAGCAAACTAATTTAGTTTATAAACTTGATTGCGTGACATACTCGAGACTCGTGTATGTGTGCGTACTACGGACGTCTGTGTGTGTAGAGCCGTCGCGCGCCAAGTATGAGAAGCGTCGCTCGCGCGACGAGCTCGCTGCACAACCGCCAGTGTAAGATCTATTCAATTGAGTGATTTGAATTAGGAGAATCGTACAGAGTTGAGCTTTTGTGTGCCGTGTTCAGAATCGGAATGAGAATTAGCCACCGAACATCATTTATGCACGAAATGAGTGAAACTTTTAGTATGACAAATCTGTCTATTATTTGAGTAGATAAATTGATTGAAATAATCTATATTATCAAATAACTCGAGATGAGGAAATCGTAGAGTCTTCAGCCTTTTTGTGGTGCACTCAAAACTCCAATAGGAAACAGCCACCAAACATAAGTGTATAATTGGACCTCAAACACCTGACTGACGTATCTCACTCTCAACCCAGGTCAACGAGCTCACGTTTATATTATTTATAATGCAAATTGAAATCCTTCAAGTAGCAATTTGTCATCACAAGCTTCATTATCACTCCACCAATCGAGTCAGGCAAAGTCAGACCCATTCATGGATAATTCGTCCTGCGAGACTAGGACTCACACCTGAGTGTAGTCGATCATCAACCAAACTATTATAGAAATTAATTGTTATAAATCCTTACCTCGCTCATTCCAAGTGTGAGAGCTTTCTCAGCTCATGAAATAGCTCGCCCAATCATTATCACGAATGTGCAACAATTATTCAGCTCATGAATAATCATTCCAGTTATGGAAGCCACGCCACACTCATTCTCTCAAGCAGCGAACCTATAAATACGGTGGCGCGCAGGCTCACACAGAACTCGTATACTTGCCACTTTCTTGTCCGCATCGTGTCACGGCATCTCCAATACGATCATTCAATATCAGTCTGAGATCATTCGATATCAATCTAGCATTCTGTACTACCTCAGTTGTACTACCTCACCAGTGTACTTCGTCAAGCGTGACGAAGATAGTATTTCACCTATTGTATCAAAGGAAGAATGAACCTCCAGTTATATTTACTTGCCGACTACAATTCTTGGATTTGAACCTACCGCCGAATTGGCACATCAACGCCATCTAACTGACCTCAGGGTCGTAACAAGTGCAATGACTGTGATGCTACATATGTAGGTCAGACGAAAAGGAGAATGGGAGATAGGATCACAGAATATATGAGGGTTCCTACGGAACTTTTAACTTTTGTGTTACTGCAGTGTTCCAGGAGTATTTTGAACTATTCGGAGTGCGCGGGAGTGGCATTGTATAGTATTTGGCATCATTCAATATGGGCTACATTCTGTTTTGTTGAAACGCATCCTGATTTGTCAATAGCAGACCGCAACATATGATTTTTGGGCAGTTTACAAACGTAACAACGCGATTTCTTGAATTGATAAGGCTGTAACTAAAATACCCATGCCTCAACTACTTCGGTGGAATGATATATCCATCCACTGATCTCATATTTTGAGAACATCTTTGATTGAGAGGTGTGCGCTGATTTGGCTATGAAATTAGCTCTCATTCATCGATGTAACCGAGTCTTGTGGGAAAACTTTTTCTGGCTATTGTTTACAAAAATAATGAAATACCTTGTGCGAAACGGAGAATTTAGCAATGAGTTTTCGAAGTTGAAAAGAAGACGAATCGAACCCCGTTTGGTTTGTGTGTATGCGTTGATCCGGACAAATTTTATAAAGCTTCAAAGCTCATAAAGTTATCGCGCCACTGGCTTTGAAAATGGTCATTTTTGATGTCATACTCAGGAGACGCGAAGCACAGGGTTGGGACGTTGTGCTCTTCCTTCTTCATCATAAAAAGGATATACCTGCACTGTTTTGAGTTGCAATTGTCGATCGGTATTCCTGTGAGAAGCTGAGGAGAAATATTTAAATCCGGATGGTAAGCTAAATAAGCCTCTAAATGTGATGGTATCGCAATTTTCTTGATTTTTACATAGTATACGGCTGAAATATGAACAAGATAATACCACAGTGTATTCTAGAAATTGAAATGAGACTCATAGCTCTTGACTCGATTTTGGAAATTTACATCGAATTTCGGAGAAATCGATGATGAAATTCATCTTAAAGTCAAGTCAGGCAAAATATAATCCGTATCGATAGTCGAAACAATGTTTTGAATCGAATCTATTCGATTGAAGTTGATTCACGAATATTTCAAGTGTGAAATTCCGTACATGTCGTTCCGAACCAGCTACCTCGGCTTGGAAGAGGGTGGCACCACTTTTTTCACATGTTTTCAAGGTCTAAGAATCACATGAAACCCTCTCCAAACGTGTGCAATGAGAGAATTTTTTTCTTATTCCGGAGGGTCAATAGTTAAAAGTTCCAAGGAAACCCTCATATACGAAACTCAAAAAATCTTACCAACAAAACTATGTTATACATGATCATATGAAGAATAACAATTACACTCTCAATTTCAAAGAACCCAAAATTTTAGATAAAGAAACTCATTGACTTGAACGCAACATTTCAGATATGTTGCATATAAATTTACAGAACAATTCAATCAATATTAATGTTTAATTGCTGGTGTTGGGGTTTTTGAATGAAGAGAGGAGTGGTGATTTTGAACTGTTCGCAAAACTATATTGAGCAATCTAGATACATGCTCGAGGTGGTGAAGAGTGTGCGGCGTGTGCGCGATCCACAAGAAGACTGGCTGAACCGGAGCAGAGCGGGAGGCCTATAGCCGAGCGGCTGAATGTCTATATATATATACTGCAGTCGGTTCTACTGCCGGTTGAGCATCTAATGCCACTTGACGGCTTAGCTAATGTATGCGTGAATGTATGTGTGCTGTCGCGGACATTGTTTGATCGGTGCTTTGTAAAAATCCTCCTACCTCGAGGAAAAAGGGATGAATTTCATTGAAATGAACAAAGGATTTCATAAAAGTGTGGAGAATTAAGAGTTCACTTGTAGTGAAGAATATAGAGTCATTATTCAATTCCATCTGGAGGAAATAATCCATACTGTTCATTGATTTAAAAAAAAATGAAAAATTCATAGATTCTAAGCAACACTGCACAGATCACTCTTCATCTTCACTTTGTGGGCGGAATAATTCCACCAATTTCACAATCGGTCGATCCAGGATGGTGGTAGCTGTGCGCACCTGCACGACTCGAACAATCCCATCTTTTCCGGGGAGCGTCTTGATGATTCGGCCCAGTGGCCATCTGGACGGTGGTGTGATCTCGTTCCTTACTAAAACCAGGTCACCTTCAGCAAAGTTAGGTTGTACTGAGGTCCACTTATTTCGTTTATGTAGCGTATGGAGATACTGGTGGGACCAACGTTCCCAAAGTTGTTGGACCATTTGTGTGATGATCTTTCAGCGTCGTAGAGGTGACACTTTGTCATTGGTAACTCTGTCCTTGACTATTAGGAGGGATGGCTCTCCTATCAGGAAATGGGCAGGTGTGAGAGCTTCTAGATCAGAAAAGTCATTGCTGAGGGGCATGAGAGGCCGAGAGTTGAGGCATGCCTCCACTTGATCGAGGACGGTTGTGAATTCCTCAAAGGTGAGTATTGTTTCTCCCACTACCCTCTTTAGGTGATGTTTCACTGCCTTAACCCCCGCTTCCCAAATTCCTCCAAAATGTGGGGCGGATGGTGGATTAAAACGCCACTTCGTCCCCAAATTGCTAAGGGATTGGGAAATGAAATTGGAGTAGGGCGAATTTTTGGTGAACATTTTTCTAAGTTCGGCATCTGCTCCTACCAAATTCTGACCTTGATCACTTATGAGAAGCTCACAAGGTCCTCGTCTTGCCGTGAATCTGTCGAACGCGGCTAGATACGATTCTGTAGTGTAATCGGAGACAGCTTCAAGGTGAATTGCTTTTGTGCAAAGACAAATGAAAATAATGAAATAACCCTTATAGAAAATTTGTCCGCGAATGCGTGAAGCTAGCAACTTAAATGGACCTGCGTAATCTACACCTGATTTCTTAAATGGGCGCGTAGGCAGTACCCGATCTTGAAGTAGAGCTGCCATCATTTGATACTGCGGAGTAGCTCTGTATCTTTGACAACTGGTGCAATTATCAATGATAACGTTCACTGCACTTTTCCCTTGAATAATCCAGAACATTTGTCTGCAAGTAGAAAGAGTCAGTTGAGTACCACCGTGCAACGTGATGTGATGAAAATATCTAATCAAGAGCTCCGTCAGAGTAGATTTTGTAGGTAAGATAACAGGAAATTTCTCATCGTCACATAGATCTGAATTTTTGATTCTGCTACCTACTCTCAACAAATCGTCCTTTAACACGGGGTTCAAGGATTTTAAGGCATTTGCTTTAGGTAGAATTTTACCTTCTTGCAGCATTTTATATTCAAATGGCAAATAAGCTAACTGAGTAAGATAGCTCATGACAAGTTTAGCGTGGCGAATTTCACTGCTGTCTATAAGCTGATCTGAACGAACAGGAAACTTGCTAATAACACATGAGACTTTGTCTTTGAGAGACGTTCTATTCACGATTCTCGAAATAAATCTCATAATATATACAGTGATTCTAATCAGTTTGGTGAAAGAGAAGTACCGTTTCACCAGATCCCAAATTTGAATCTTTGGAGTCTCTGAAGTTATGGTATTCACAGATACTTGAATGTTTTCATTAGTCGACTTCTCTGGATTGGTGGAAAAATTCAAATCGACATAACCCGTTAGACTCCAATCGCAATTGTGTTCTCGCAAGTCGGGGGGTCCCCCCCCCCCCCACCACAGACGATTCGCGACGAGTTCATTCCCCAAACACCCTCTAGAAGCAACATCTGCAGGGTTTTTCGACGATTTGATGTAGTGCCAAATGGCAGTGGAAATCAGAGTCTTAATTCCAGCACACCTATTGGCAACTAAAACCGGCCACTTAGAAGGGTGCTCATGAATCCAGTGCAATACTACTTTTGAATCGCAGTGCACATGAATCGACAAATTATCAAATTTGAGCTTTGATGCAAATCGATTGAGCAGCTGGGCGACTGCCAAAGCGCCGAATAGTACCAATTTCGGCATCGAGGGGATTTTTATGGGTGCAACTTTTGATTTAGCAACCAACAAGGTGACTTTACAGTCATCATCTAGAACTCGTAGGTATACAACCGCTGCATACGCTATCTTGGAAGCTTCGGAATAACCATGTAGCTCGTATTTTTGAGCGTTTTTTGTTATACCCAAGTAACGTGGGATTTTCAAGTCTAAAAGGTGAGTCAAGGAAGAATACCATTGCTCAAATTTTTTGGTGAATTCATCCGGTAGTACCTGATCCCAAGGAACATTTTTTATCCACAGCAGCTGCATGAAATTTTTACCGGTGATGATCACCGGAGTTATCTAGCCCAGTGGGTCAAAGATCCTAACAATTTGGGAAAGTACAATACGCTTTGTCAGCGGAACCGTCAAAGGGTCAATTGACAATTGGAATTTGAAAATGTCATTAGCGGGACACCAACTTATACCGAGTACTGAGAACAAAGAGTCCTCTTGCAAAGGGTCGTCCGCAGCTAATATGTTCCTTGGTAATTTATCGATGAGTTCGGGGGTGTTTGAGAGCCATTTTCTCAACTCAAACCCACCAGATTTTAGGAAGTTAGTTGTATCCGGTTGCTTAGTCAAAATTTCCTCAATTGAGAAGCCACCAGATACTACGTCATCCATGTAGCTCTCTTCATTGATTAGTTCGATAGCGCTCGGGAAATGTTCACCTTCATCTTTGACCAACTGTTTAAGTGTCATAATGGCTGAAAAGGGACTACTCGTATAGCCAAATGTCAGTACGGTCAACAAAAGTTTCATTATTGCGTCACTGGGGTGCTCTCGCCACAGAATAGTTTGGAGGTATTGATCCTCTGGATGGACGCCAATTTGTAAAAACATTTGTTTTATATCCGCCACAAAAGCATGAGGATACTCACGCCATTGGGTACATAAATCGATTAATTCGGGTAGCAAATTCGGACCTGAATGGAGATAGTCATTGAGCGAGTAACCCTTATCAGTGATCATTGAAGCATTGAAAACTGTTCTCACTGGAGTTGTCGAGCTATTCTCTTTGATAACTCCGTGATGAGGTAAAAATTAGAATTGATCATCAGGGATACTGTTAGTGAATATTGGGCGCACGAAACCTTGCGATAAGTAATCTCGCATTGATTTGACATACGCGTTCTTGAATTCAGGATTCTTTGCAAACTTCTTTTCCAGACTTAGAAAAACTCGAAGTGCTTTGGAGTAAGAATCTCCTAGAATACCTGACTCTGGAAAGTTGGGTTTCCGTGGAAGTTTGACGATATATTTGCCGGTTTCTGTGCGACTCACATTATTATTGTAATGTTCAACACATTTTTGTTCATCATCCGACAAGAAACGTCCCTTTGGAATCTCCTCGCGATCGAAAAACGAACGGAGAGTTTCATTGAGTTGAGAATCAGTGTCATTAAGATTCAAATTCATTGTTGGTCGCGACGATTTTTGAGACATCGAAGAACCAGAAACTATCCAGCCGAAATGCGATTTCATAGCTATAGGAGCATCGCCCTTTCGGATCTTACGTAAACCTTGTTGTATGATTTGTGCGTGGATCTGAGCACTAAGTAACATATCAACAACACCAGGTTTATTAAAATTAGGGTCTGCTAAGCGCAGCTTCTCCAAATGTTTCCAATCCCCATTGAATAGAGAGTTGAGTTGATATTGGGTAACCTTAGGAATCACGTAAGCTGACACTATGAATTTTTTATCGGAAGTAAGGCGAGGTCGTATAGTCACCTCCACTACGTTTTTGCATACAGGGCCACTTTTACCGCCACTTGTCGTAGTAGGTACCATAACGGGTTTTTTCTTCAACCGAAGTAATTGGCATAAGCCTTCTGAAATAAATGAAGATTGTCCGCACTGATCCACAATTGCCAGTATTTCGTGTGACAAACCAAATGTAGATTCAGCTAAGATTCGAGCAGTTGCTATGAAAATCTCCCCATCATTGTCATCTTTATTAACAATGTTATTGACGTGGTTCGATTCTAATTGTAACATAGATGCTGCACTATTGGACTGTTGGGCGGGCGTATTCGATTTGGAAAGTTGATCAGCGGTATTCGGAATACTGGGCTTACCACTTTCATGAATAGTCGTATGATGTTTTCCATTACAAACCGCACAGCGTTTGTCACTAGGACACTCCGGCAAGAGATAGTCAGAAGAAAAGCAATTGAAACATCTCTTGAGTGAGGTTATATATCTTCTCCTCTCAGGCACAGATTTTGCCTTGAAGGTATTACAAAAGGTGAAAAAATGAGGACCCTCGCAAATCATACACACGGGTCGCTCACGTCCAGGCTTTGATTTATCTTTTTGATTTACGTGGACAGCTTTTGAATCTTTGGGTTTAGTATTCTGATTCTCGTTTTGATTCTTTAAATCAGAGGTGGCACTAGATCTGGGTTTTTTCTCTGTCTGCTCAGTTGCTTCCTTAGCACTCTCAAATTGAGCGTGAGCCAGTCTCTGAGTTTCGAGAAAATCATCGAGCATTTTGTAGCTACGACATCGCTTCGGATTTTCTGATTGTGCGACATGAGATTCCCAATCTTTTTGAAGTGCAGGAGTGAGACGCATCACTACTAGAAAAACGACCATGGGGTCCCAAGTATCGATTTGACAGTTCAATGATTTCAGAGCTTTCAAAACATTGTTCACTCCGTTGCGAAGACGACTGATCTCTGAAGCTGTATCAGCTCCCATTTTATTCATGGACATCAATTTTGAAAGTAATTTAGAGACTAATAAGCGATTATTGCTGTAGTACTCTTTAACGCTTTTCCAGGCCGAATCAAAGTTTTCGCCAGAGGAAGCGCTTTCTTCAAGGAGTTCTGCGGCTTCCCCTTTGGGTGAGGATCGCAAATGACTCATTTTATAAACATTCGCAAGGCCGAGTTTCTTCACCACCATTTCATCAAAAGAATCGTGAAAATTCGTCCAGCTCTGAATGTCACCGGAGAAGGTGGGAAGTTCAATTGGCGGTAATTTGGCTTGGAATGTAGCAGATTGTTCAGATGTTTCAGCATTTCGCGAACCGGTGGGTACTGCCGCGTCGAGATTCAATAGGAAGTCTTGGAATAGCCCTAGGGAAGCAAAATATGATTCTTCTACACTATCATACACATTATTCTTGAAGTAGTTATCTGAAGCGTCAATATCATCATCGTCTAATAGTTTCTCATGAATATCTTGAAACTTTTTCCAGTAATCTTCCAACCCCTTCATCCGGGTAAGGCACGCGCCTTTTGTCATCTTAGCTTGGCCTGTTTTTTGGAAGTTTATATACGCGTTCGCAATGCGCGATTGCAGTTTGAGTTGCTTCTCAATCGAAGCCATCGTGTATAATCGAATGGATATGGTCGTTGAATTACTCGTTCATCGATTTACTCGTCTGAACGAATAATTCAGACGAAGCAAAATTTCAGACGATGTCCGAGTGACTATACACTCTACAGGATGTGCGAATAGCACTTAACAGGATCGGCGAAAATCGCACTCTACAGGATCGGCGAAAATTGCACTTGACAGGATCGGCGAAAATTGCACTCGACAGGATCTACGAGAATCGCACTCTACAGGATCTGTGAATAGCACTCAACAGGATCGGCGAAAATTGCACTCGACAGGATCTACAAGAATCGCACTCTACAGGATCTGTGAATAGCACTCAACAGGATCGGCGAAAATTGCACTCGACAGGATCTACGAGAATCGCACTCTACAGGATCTGTGCATAGCACTCAACAGGATCGGCGAAAATTGCACTCGACAGGATCGGCGAAAATTGCACTCGTAAGGATCTACGAGAATCGCACTCTACAGGATCTGTGAATAGCACTCAACAGGATCGGCGAGAATTGCACTCGACAGGATCGGCGAAAATTGCACTCGACAGGATCTACGAGAATCGCACTCTACAGGATATACGAGAATCGCACTCTACCCGATCTGTGAATGGCCAAAAATGGTTGTGGTCATGTCAACTCGAGTGCCCAAAAATGGAATATCTCCTCGAATGCTCAAAATGAGTGTTATCAGCGCGTTAACTTGAGTGCTCAAAATGGAGAATCTCCTCAAATGCTCAAACTGAGTGTTGACATAAAGAACGAAACTAATTCGACTAACTATGTGTCGCGAATAACACGAATGTAAGATGCATTATTCGTTCAATATAATGATCGGCCGTTGTCCGGTGATCTCGCGATGAATAAAAAATCATGAAAATGCAACAATCGTTAGAATATATTGATCAGTTATATACTGTCCCTCCCAAACACGAAGAGAAGCTCAAAATATTCATTGCAAAATGTAGCGCGGTATGGTCCCGGCTAACGAGAGGGGAAGGGGCAAGGGCAGGCAGCGAAACATCCCCAGAGAACGCAGGAAAGAGTAATCAACTCACTCACCGAACGATGATCTCGACTTGGGTCGCGAACGCTTTGCGATTGTTATATCGAGTTGGCAGTTGAAGGTCACTCTTGTTGTGACGCCGCCTTGTTGTTCAGCCGCTGCTGCTTCGTCGATGATGAGGACGCCGGCTATTCAAAATGGCTGCCGCATTCCAAATTCTTGGCTCGCATGGCGTTTATTGCCGTTTGTCGAGCCGGGAACGATATGACTGTCCCTTGGCGTGGTCGATGACTTTGATGACGCCATATAAACCCGCCACCATGATTGGATCGCACTGTGCACTGTTGCATTCAGGAGCACACGAGTCAAGTTCACGTCGAACACAGTTCTTTATAACAATTGAGCATGTTTGCTCCACCAGGACTCACCACGTTTTCGCGATTTACGTGAACCATCCTCCCTCCGTTGCAACTTGACTACAGCTCGAAGGGCCAAATGTTTAATTGCTGGTGTTGGGGTCTTCGAATGAAGAGAGGAGTGGTGATTTTGAACAGTTCGCAAAACTATATCGAGCAATCTAGATACATGCTCGAGGTGGTGGAGAGTGTGCGGCGTGTGCACGTTCCACAAGAAGACTGGCTGAACCGGAGCAGAGCGGGAGGCCTATAGCCGAGTGGCTGAATGTCTATATATATATATATATATATATATATATATATACTGCAGTCGGTTCTACTGCCTGTTGAGCATCTAATGCCACTTGACGGCTTAGCTAATGTATGCGTGAATGTATGTGTGCTGTCGCGGACATTGTTTGATCGGTGCTACGTAAACAGTTAATACGGATACGAAGGATGATTCATTGATCCAAAAGATGAAAAACAAGACTATGTAAACTCTCACTTTCAGAAAACTGATTTCGTTACTGACATTTTTAGGAATTGGGTAGTATTATAAATGCGAAATATATGTCCATCTCATTGTTCATGATTTGAATCTACGCGCCTAACGTATTGTATGCCATTTATACAGATCTAGCATGCCCTGAATATCGATCATGCGCATCTAATAGTCAGCTGTTTCTAGAGATTGCGTACGACAACGAGATTTTCAAAACTTCAACGCACTAATGAAAGTGCAATCTCCAAATAACCATGCACCTCCATGGTTTATTTAACACCGCAAAAAACCATGACAAATATGTACCATAACACACTAGTGATCGATAAACTAAGGAGTAACGTATGCAATAGTCATGATGTGTTTAGTATGGGTCGAAATTATGTACAGAGTATGGTGTGATTTCCTGTAACATAACCCCATTTGGAATATTGATGAATGCCTATATCTCAACATAATAATTTTGTAACAGGTTGAAGATAAAAATTTATGAGACTGACCTATCATCACTTATGTGATTGATGTGATAGTAACTGTAAGGTTTGTACACTGGAGGATACTGTTACGACCCCAGCGGAGGGCTCGGGGTAACAAATAAATTATTTGTGTTCGTGCGAACAGCTTACGGGCGGACTGCCCAGTTGCACTTACCTATTCTCTGTTATCGCGTTGATGTCTGTATATATATATATACATATATATTGCTGGTCTCTGGTCGCGTATGAATATTTCAAATTGAGAAGTATTGATTCATCAAGGTTGTAATTTTAAAAGAATGATTGAAGTGCGTTTGGGTTTGGAATGTCTTATAATACTGGATACTTGAAAGAATAAAATAATTTATCTGATTTCAAATAGATATAAAAATCCAGTTATCTTATGGCTTCTAGAAAAGAATGAGATAGAATTACAGAAGTGATAGATTCTATTTTATTCAAATCAAGTTATAAAATCTTGGTCCGAAATAAAGACTTATCATCTAAATATAATTTGAATAGTTTAACCTAGGCGCACTTACAAGTCTACTTGAAGGAATGATGATTCTTCAAGGCAGGAACGTATAAGCAGGGCGAATTCGTAGCTGGCCCTTATGCAGCTGAGGCGGGTATCGTCGGCCTACTTTTCGACGAAGAGCAAATTCGGAGCTGGCCCTTGAACAGCTGAGACGGGTATCGTCGGTCTACTTTTCGACGGAATTAATCTGACTTATTGGTCCGCACTTTTTCGAACTTTGCTTTGTCGTGTGTTTTCTAGGCACACTTGGGCAAAACGGTACGTGTCTCAAAGACTCACAAAGCTTTACTAACCGAATCGAGTTAGTGACTAATCGAAGAATGAATGTTGTTGTTCCAATTTATACGTGCGGACACAAGTTAATTTTGATGATTCGACTGAAAAAATGATTTTGAAAGTGTTCTACTTTCGATTGTAACACATGTAACACATGTGTTACAATCGAATGCTGGCAGAGCTCTTTGTTGAATTTCTCATGGTCTGTTACTGGCTAATGCTTTGATTCTGCTGATTTACTGACCTGCTTATACGTTCTCTGCTGATCAAGTCGAAATAATATTTCTCCACGTTGAGAAATATTATTTCAACTGTTGCGTCGTCTGGGACGCCACACCTCCCCTGTCAGTCCATTCTCGTCCCGAGAATGTCACCGGGGCGGCAGAAATTAGATTAAAATAAAATACAAATTTCCAATGATGTTAACTTATAATTATTACATAATAATACTTTATTTGTGTGTGTGGTGTGTGTGTGTGTGTGTGTGTGTGTGTGTGTGTGTGTGTGTGTGTCTATTCATCCAATAGGCGGATTTGATGATTTTGGAGGGCGATTCTTGCATTTAGTGCAAGTGAAGTCTGTAACTTGGAATTTTAACATATATGATACATCTGCCTTGGCGTTTGTGCACCCCTTGAACATGTATCACTGGGTGAGTCAATCCTTTTTGTGTTCATGTTCACACAAATAACATCAGTTGGGGTCGTTGCTACGGCCCTCTTTCTATCCCTGCACTCCTGCGTCCTCCGTGTCTGGTTTGCCTGTTCGTCGGGTAGTATGACGATCCGTCAGATTCTGCATCGCTAATGTCACTGAACTGAAGATTCG
This sequence comes from Eretmocerus hayati, assembly GCA_029851415.1. Classification (NCBI taxonomy): domain Eukaryota; kingdom Metazoa; phylum Arthropoda; class Insecta; order Hymenoptera; family Aphelinidae; genus Eretmocerus; species Eretmocerus hayati. The sequence continues at coordinate 62,105,510 of CM056744.1, read as the reverse complement.
TCACTCGATTGGTGTTGATATCGAGAGGTTGGTAGCGTGGCTATTGGTTCTCCTTGCATTAGGATGTCTGGAATATTCGTCGCAGATTTATTCACACCGTGACCAGGGTCGATCATAACCATCTCGATTTGCTGCGAATTCTCTATTGAAGGAGGCCCGCGAATGATGTGCTGCTCCTTTTTTCAGAAGAATATTGCTGATTAATGTGATCGGAGCCGTACGGTGCAGTTGAGAATTTCCCGCTTCTGATGCCGTAATTCGCATGCCGCTATTGTAAGAGAGGAGAGGGGAATTGAAATTATTTCCACATAGTGCAATACGGCCTGCGGGGATTCCGTGAGCATTGCATCGCTCAACTTTTCTATACTGCACAGCGAGTAGCTGGAAAGGCGGTGCTGAGTGGGGTTAGCAGGGGGGAACTGGCGTATGACTTTCTGTTACATGCAGATCGCTTTGGTGGTGAGGAGAGGGGGTCCCCACAGGAATCATCGGTAAAATACCGCGTGATGCGCTGTCTGCTGCGTTGGCTGCAAGCAAAGGCTCAACGGCGTGTAACAAGCTGCTGTGTGTTACTTCCGACGTGTGTGGCGGAGTTGATGGCGAGCATTGAGGAGAGGGGGCCGATGTAACTGGCGCCCCACCTGTACGTATTGTAACTCCATGTTACACACATCCAGGGTTTGGATGTTTTCCATTGAGTGTGTTACATGTTCACTCGACCTAATACCATGTGTATGAGGCTCCTCAGCTGTACAGTAAATCATGTTACACATGGAGACACTCACATTCCGCTTTTCACGGGTAGTTTGCGTCATCACATCATTGCAAAAAGTCTTCAGTTTGGCATGCCCCTGATCCTGAGGGCAGTAATAGGTCCACTACACGTTCGTCACTGTCGATCTTGAGAAGTTCTAGAAAACTTTCGTATAGTATATGTAGGATGGTGTTATTTTGTGAGAGTGTGTAGTTATCTTGACATTTTATTGTGAGCAATGTTCTGCAAATGTGGAAGTTTCCGAAATAGGGTGTTTACGAGGAAAAATCGATTGATGATTTCGCATTATTAATTGAATTTCGGAATCTATTGATGATATATTGCAAAATAGTTCGCAACAATTCATTGTTGACAATGTTCTGCAAGTATGGTATGTTTCCAAAATAGAAAGTTTATGAGGAAAAAATGATTGGTAATTTCGCACCATTAATTGGATTTTGGAATCTATTAATGATCTATTGCAAAAAAGTTTGCAATCCTGTGTTTTGTTGTCTTTATAAAAATTTGTGTATATATTCATTTTTCTTGTGAAAATCGCATCATTTTTAGAAAGTTAACAAGGAGTTGATGCTCGCTATAATTTGGAAATGGTTATTGAGATTTTCCGAAATGTGGTGTGGACGTTCATCCACACGATTCCTTAATGGATAATTATTACAATTATTTTCTATATCTGATCACATATCTCTATATCTATGTAGAAATAAATTGAGTAAATTTATTGATAATCGTTATTATCAACTTTTGTTTCGGATTGCAAATTCTTATATCTGTGCGGGACTGAATTCGACATAATTATATGTGTTTTCATAGAGAATCTCCCGATTTTCTAGTCACAATGTCAGTTCCGATTAATGAATAAAATTTGACAGGCCCCTGATTTTGAGATTATATTCGTATGATTTCATTGATGCCTGAGCTCAGAAGTCAAAACTGGAGGTGCCATCAGATTATTGCAATGTGTATAAAATAAAGAATTTCGGTGTCAGCAACTTCAACGCAGTTCTCCCAAGTCAACGTGGTGTCAAGTGCAGGTTCAATAGTGTCTTTTAGTCATAGTCTCAGTACAGTTTCGGGATTTCAAATCGTTGGACGTGCGATTGCACTTGTATAGATTATTATGATTTTTCTTGAAATCATGGAAATTGAAAATATGTTCCGGTTCCCGGTAGTCACCTGAATCCGTTAGGTTCATGTGAGTTGGATTTTCCTGATCTAAAAGTTGTGTTACGAGTGATTACGAATATTTTACGAATTTTTCGTAAAATACTCGACTTACGAATTTTTCGTTACGAATATTCCTCCACGTTGAGAAATATTATTTCAACTGTTGCGTCGTCTGGGACGCCACAATACCCATTGACGAGATGTTACCAGTTTGTGATGTTTTTTATAATAAATTTACAGGCACTTGATATGGGCGGAAACAGCCGCCGGAACGTCGTGCCACCTTTAGAATAACAACCCTTGACTCATTAAATCGATCGTTATTCATACTCATCATTGTTAACACGAGTGACCAAATTCGAAACCACTCAATACTCAGGTATGAGTCGTCAATCAATTCACCAGCGGATGAGTGCTTATATAATATAAGCACTCATTCGCTGGTGAATTGATTGACGACTCATATAAATAAAGATATCCAAGATATCTTTATTGATGGACTTGACGTTACGATGAATCGATCCACTGGCATGACCGTGTATGTTGGACACCTCGTTATTTTGGACAATTCCCTCCGGAACCAAACTGTCCAATTTAGACAGGTTCTACTGTACAAGGGCAGAGCGAGGTTCAAAATCATAAAACCACTGATTTACGCATACGCACCGTAGGCCAGAGAAAAGATCCTAAGCGCTCAATATAGACGAGCGATGTGAGCACTTGGAACTCAAAAATGGATCTGGCATTAGTCTAGTATAGCTAGTATTTGATCTCGCTGATGAAATTTCGGGATAATATGAAATGGATGAACAATTCATCCAGTTGCAATAGAGCAAGATTGAAGCGTTCTATCCTTTCTGGACACTTAAAATTATAAAGTACATTTTTGTCATAGTTAGCGAGTATTGAGATTCAGGCATGATGCGCAAGTAGCAAATGAGTAAATTTCATTACTTTTTCGCGGATGCAGAGTTACGGTAGTACTAGCAGTACTGATGAGTCCAAGTTCAGAATATACCCGCGCTTGACTCTCTTTCGCCCGCGATATAGGTATAGTGAATGCACGCAGCAGACGACAACCTAACCCGGAAACCGCAGAAATGAGTGACACTTGGGCTGAGATCTTTTTTCGTAGGCTCTAAATCGTCGATCTGTTGTTTCTATGTGATTTTCGTGCTCTCCTCCACTTGTGGACCGACTCTCGTGAATATCTGTGTGGCGTCCCGCCATTCCGAGGTAACCCAATTACCCAAAGAAGTTGTGAATTGCTGAGTTGCGATTGAGGATTGCTTGTCTTTTGAGTAACCTCTATTCAATTAAGCAACCAGAATTATGAAGACAGGTTGATTCAGCGCATTGTTGTCGCCGTGCGCGTAACCCACAGTAACTCCGAGTAACTTCTAATCCAAAGATCGTGGTACCCACAGTAACTTCTAATCCAAAGGTCGTGGGTTCGTTCCCCACAACGGATGCCAAAATGTTAAGACCGGACCTGATGGGTCCGGGTAACAAATATATTTATTTTAGAGTGGTTTTTTGGACATTGAAGGGCGGCCTGCCCTGTTGCACTCACCTTATTAAAAAATGTAGACAAGAATATGAATACGCTTTTGATGTATATATATATATATATATATATCGTTCAAATTTTGAAGAATAAAATATGCATATTAATCATCAGGGAGAATGTCAATTTAATTAATAAATATTGATTTGAGAATAATTCGATTTATATGCTAATTTTGAATTGGACAATACAAAGGTAACAACGATCGATTTAATATACTAAACTTGAATGGTAGATTTTCTTGAACTCACAATTATGTTGATACTAAATTCTACTCGAGGATTCCCAGCTCTGCGGGTCAAGATATCCTGGAGGCTGATAGACAGGTTGATAAGCTCGTTCTCGGGATGACGCTGGAGATGCGCGGCGGGAATCAGTCGACTCAGTCTCTCACTTAGAAATTTACTTTGTCGTGCTCAACACTTGGGTAAAATCTGCGCGTGAGTTTAAGAGTTACGTTTCAAGACTGATCAATTAACTGCTGTTGACACTCAATTTTTATAGCTTTGTGGTTATGAAATTTGACCTGTGTTTTTGGCCGTGCACGTAACTCGGAGTTACTGTGGGTTACGCGCACGGTGACAACAATGCGCTGAATCAACCTGTCTTCATAATTCTGATTGCTTAATTAAATAGAGGTTACTCGAAAGACAAGCAATCCTCAATCGCAACTCAGCAATTCACAACTTCTTTGGGTGATTGGGTCACCTCGGGATGGCGGGACGCCACATCTGTACGATAGATATTACTCTACTCGTAATTTCCCATCAGCCACTGTGTTAAATTGACTTTCGCAAAAATTCTCAGAACTTTCCTGAAATTTTGACTGAGGCAGTTTGAGATAGCAATCTACCACTGTGCCAAATTGCTTAATTTTCTGTACGGTAATTCGATGACCGCTAGTACTACCTTAAATCAGAAGAGTGGACTCAACTCCTGAAATCCTTGGAACACAAAAAAAGTATAGAATCAGTCAAAATTGTCGAAGCAGACTGAATCAAGTGACAATTCTAGTGATCGAATAGATTGTATGGAGAAATTGATACCGCAGAGTCATTTTTAGTTACTCAATAAATTCAATGACGAAATTCCCTGGTATCTCATCATCACAAGTCTGACACTCAAGTCACATGTAAAACCAAGTGGCCGAAAATTTAATCACATCTTCGTTGTTCAATGATAAATGGAGTGACTTACTCCGAAATCAAGTACTTACTCATAACGAAAACATTTCAAGTCACTAATATGATGCACGCTTGCACAGAAATACTTCTCGAAGTAATCATGGTGATGTTCAAGAAGAATGAGCGAAAAAGAATTGCAATCGATCAGCATCGGGTAAACGCACACCACCGAAATGTTCGACCATCAATCGATCGAGCATCGCTCGCGCAGCGCTATAGCTTTCCAACCACAGCGTTCAACGCTCATGCTCAGTAAGAGCGGGATGAAAGAATCGGTATATGAGGAAATCCCAGAAACTTTTGACTTTTGGCCTCTAAAAGTGAAATTTTAGAAAAAAAGTTGTGTACATGTCTGAAATTTTTTATACCCCTTCTTTGAAGGCTCCGAAAACATGGTCTTCCCAGTGGGTCATCGGGAAAAAAATCGCTAAACGACTCACAGAACAAAGTCTTGAGCGAGTACTCTTGGAAAATTCGTTTCTGAATTTTCATTGTTTGGGTAAGCATTGGGGGGTCTCTTAGAATACTTGAATGGACATGAAAGAGTCTCAACTTTCAGAATGCGTGATAAGAATTGCACATTAGATAGGGCTTGTGATCTACCAAAGGTGACAAAAATACACTTAGTAGGGAAGTGTCTCGGGAAAAATTTTTCTTCGTGGAGAGTGACAAATACAAACATTAAATACGATCCTAGTTATTTTAATACCAATCCGGAATGTCCCTGAACCTTTCGAAAGATTTGATAGAACATTCCGTGACGATTTCGTCTATATAAAATTGTCAATTGTCCTCATTCAAACAGATGGCGCTCTGAAACGCGCCAGAGTCTGAGCGTAGCGAAGTGGATATTTTCTGGAACTATTACCTACTATTCCTCGGTATTTAGGAGTCCGTCCGTTAATTACAGCTAGTGTACACCGCCGAGAACGGCGTAAATATGCCACGAGTAACACTAATTCCATCCCGGTTGAACGCAATTCCTTGATTTCCCCATCGATGTACATAGATGTACAATAGGTCAATTTCTTGGTTTTTCTGAGGTTGAGACAATGAGTTCATCGCGGAGTCTCTCTAGAACGCGCTGAGAAGTGCATGAGCTTAAGAACAGGGATGATGATTTCTTATCGAAACGGAGTGACAGATCGTCCAATGCCTGTCACGGCTCAGTACATCGATGTACATCTCCCACTAAAAGAAAAACCGCAACTTTGGATCATTATAATGATCCAAAGTTGTGGTTTTCTATAGAAACATCCCTGCGAAGTTACAGACCCCGCTGTGGTACGCTGGAACCGTGAGAGCTCAACGAATTTTGACAGTCGGTCCGAGAGACACGTCAATTCCTCGATTTTCGGGGTTTTTCTCGCACATGACCTTCTTTAGTATCTATCCGCATTCACCAATCAATCCCAAATTTTGTGTCCTCTTTCAGGACATCTGAACGAAGGAAATTGGACTGTTTAGGCCTCATGAAACGTTGTACAGCTCAAATGATCGAGGAGTGACAGCAAAAGTCAAAAGTTTCTGGGATTTCCTCATATTCCAATAATTTCGCCCCCCTGCATGTAGCTCGCGCGTTTTCATCTCTTCTCCGTTCTGCAGGGTCTGGAAAATTTACTTGGCTTAGTCGCGAGTAGTTGTCATGGGCAAGTTGGGGATACTTTATGGAGAAAGATCGAGAATTTTGTTCACAGGACGATTAAACTATCACGATGAACGTCACAGACGTAAACGTCCACCAGTCTACTTTCCCATTGTATCAAAATTAACCATTTTACACAGTAAGCTGCAACATTATGTCAGAGGTAGGGAAATCCAATTGATTGAATACTGAATATGATATGGACAAAGTAACGAATGAACCCTTGTGCCGATTCAAACTTTCGTATCGTAATTGAAATCCTCCCACCCCAATCGTAATATCTACGTGGTAAATGAGCTCAGCAAAAAATTCAAAGACCGCACCGCATTCTTAGGGAACAACAAAATTGCGAGGTTTAATCATTTGGATGAAATTACTCGTATTATGAGTAACCGAGATGCGCATATACATCAAAGTTGTGAAAATTCTTTCAAGCGTGACGGCATGAATGAAATGGCAGTCGTGAGACACAAATAAGGGCTTTCTGTAGAATTACAAATTCAACCATCAAGAATGCCAATATAGAAACATCTTCTCACAGGTCGAAGGTCCAAATTTTATCGAGCCTGCCAGATGACATCAACTTCAGCCATTAATTGGGCATCATCACACTCCTCGTCTTCTACGGTTTGCACAGGTAACCAGCGACTGTTCCACCAATCGCGCAAGTATAAATACCTGCATAATGGAATGAAAAATTTTCTCCCATCAACATTGAAACACATCCACAATATCATTACATCAGCACAAATCACATACATTGCATACAACATGATAGAATAAAATGCCAAAACGTAACCATGTACAGACTCTCTTCTCGCTCACATACCGCAATACAGCGAGAACATCCGTGCGTAGAAGCAACTCGGTTATGAGATCTTCAACTCAGAAGTCCCACTACAGATTGTGGGGTCACATGACCTGTTCAATTTCACATTGAACTGAGCAATACAAGAATTGCAGAGAAGAAATTCGAATCTCTTCATTTACCACCAACATCCACTGAAATAAGAGGAGAACAAATGCAGAAAAAATCACACGATACAAAGAGTTCTGTGTTACAGATACGTACCCAATACAAGAAAAAAAGTCCCGCAATCTGGTGTAGTCAAGCGGCGCAAACGCCCAAAACCAAAACAATAAATTCCAAGTCTCAGTCCCATAGTGACGCATGGAACTCAACTGAATGTCTATTCACAGTACAGGAAATATCTGCGTCAAAATTTTGAAAGCTATACAAACTCTGCTCATCGTGGAATTTGAAACTAGAGAAGGAGAAAGATGGTATATGAGTTGATTATTTGGTCTCATCGATCTTGAAGGACGGTGGGGAACTAAATAAATTCCCAAAATTTCATGAAAGAAATTTTATTGCTACTTTATTTTGGAAATTTATTTAGTTCCCCACCGTCCTTCATGATCGATGAGACCAAATAATCAACTCATATATTAAACATCAAGGACGAAAAACCTACAAAATTACTCATGAGAAAAATGGTAAATCCTTCGTGTACGTACAAACGCGAAGCGTACGCTGATGAGGAATTCAGACGATCGAGAAGTGAATTTTGATCTATTCATCAACAGCAATCGATAATCACATAAAACAATAGGTCAACTGGCTTAAACTGATTGAAATCCTATGATGCGCTGTTGGTATTCTTCTTTTTTCTTCCTCGTGAACAAAGCACGGATGAAGCAAATATCTCACAAATGAAAAATTAGAGAATTGAGTAAAAATACACATGTAGCAATTTTGAAATAACTTTTCTGCTACCAATCAACTGGTCCAATAGTATTCTTGCAACACGACCGCTCTGTGGAAGCGAAATTTATCTGCTGAATTCCAGGAGGAAAGTGCCCTTGATTACAGACAAAATACTGACAAGTAATCAGCTCACGAAAACGGAATAACAAGTGATAACCATGTACAACCGCAATGAAGGCAGTTGGTGACCTCGACCCTATGTAGATAATGGGAGCGCGCATCTCCATCTCGCAAAATAGCCCGGAGGTGGTCAAGGATCAAGCCACGCCGGTATTGAATCAACTCAATCATACGACATCTATGTACGTGACATACCAAAAAATCGGATAATTCTCGGTCGATGCGATCCAACTCCATCAAATAAACGAGAAGCGGATCGGACAACGAATTTACAGAACGTTCGTGAAGGAAGTTCTCAGTACCATTCGACACAGGTAGTATTGGGGCGAGGTGTTCTGACGGAACCTCGGAGCCCATTCTGGTGTGGAGGAACCGTGGGAAAATGAAAAGGGTTCACAAATAACACTCACGAGATATAATGAGAAAAAGATATCACTATATTCTGAAAAATGAAAGTAAGAACAGAGGGTGAAAAAGATAAAAATCCTGGAGAATCGCTTGCGTGGCGCGGGGAAAAATTAAGAGAGAAAAATTGTTGCAAGTTATTAGAGAAAAACTACTTGTCGCGGGCGGTCACCGACGCGAGATAGATACTCGGGCGCGACGACGCTAGAGCTGCACATCTTGTAGGCTCCACAGACCGATGGCTAACTAACGCGAACCGAGCAATGAGCACAGCTCGACGTGAGAATCCTCGATCGTTGCTCTGGTCAGCCGATACAATTTTGGCCAATGAGGTGACAACCATCAATCATGCGAGCATTTCACATCAAACAGGCTCTAATATATAGGCATGAAGTTTAAATGCTCGCGCGCATACGAACATACCGCCTCTTTTGCTTGCTCTGGGCAAGTAAGAAAACCAAAACATCTGGAAAAGCAGCATTCAAGTGACTAGTAAATATGCGAAGGGCAAGTGATATATTCGAGTGAACTTGAGGTATGAGAATGAAGTTACTCTGATCAAAATTTGGACTGACTGAAAAATTCAAACCAAACGAGTTGGTAAATTTCAACAAAATATGACAAATATGTAAAGGCACACAGCCGAACTCAATATAAATATTCGAAGTTACTCAACAGGATCACTAATTGATTGAACTTCAAGTTTAAACAAAAAGAACAAAAATTAACAAGCAAACAAAACAAAGGAAACTCGGTGCGCTCACGAAGTCCCTACAGTTTAAGACCGAACGCAACGCTATACAATCAAAAGTTACACTAGTCACATTTAACGTTCAATTATGCGGGTAAGACAATATCAGAGAAGAAATCGCACTCCTTCAAAAGACTCTACATGATACAAATTCAACGCGGGTAAAGGACTAGGCTGATCTCTTCAGCTACGCGCCTTCGAGTATCAGCCTTCGCCACTGAATAATCCATAATAAACGTGATTCTACTTGGAGGTACGATGAAAAAGGCAATAAGAAAACGCAGATTGTCGGACGAGATATTCTCGCGGGTGTTACGCGAGGCGAGGAAATTGTGTAGTGCGTTGTCGAATGATTCGCGGATGTCACTCAGAATCATTTTCTTCAGCTGGATCTTGTACGCCGTCAACGTACTTACGTTCTTCGGGCTCGGTGGGCAATTTGACGAGCTTGCAAATAGCTCGAGTGCAGGTGGAATTGGCTGTCTGTAGGTCGACCACTCGAACTAGTCCATCACTCTCAGGATGCAGTGCAGTGACCCGAGCCAAAGGCCATTTGGTTGGTGGTGTTAGTTCATCCTTGATGAGCACGACGTCGTCCACTCTCAACGGCTCGGTGGTGTTGAGCCATTTTGCTCGTTTTACGTAATGGTGGAGTACCTCTTTCTTCATTCTGTCCTAGAAGTTGTTCCTCATGATTTGGATTTGGTTCCATCTTTGAATAGCCTTGAAAATGGCATTTTTTTGCCGCAAGTAACTCTGGTCGCGTGAGATAACCGTTTGTGCGTTCGTGACGGGCAAGTAAAGCGTTGATTTTGCATGAGTTTTTCTGATCTTCAAACATAGCGTGAACGCAGACCTCCAAGACTTGATCTGGGTCGATGTTGTTTTGCGATGGCCATAGGGACTCTTCCGCCGTAATCCATTGGGGGCCGTGCGACCGAAGACTCGAATCTTTCAAATCCTAGACCGTCTCTCCTCGAGTTGCGAGGTCAGCTGGATTTTCATTCATAGGAAGGTAAGACCATTTTGCTGAAGGTAGAGACGTTTGGATCTCGCTTACCCTATTGGCTACAAAAGTTACCCAACGTATCGGTTCACCCGCCAGCCAATCGAGAGTTGTTTTTGAATCCGATCAACAAAAAATCCCCGTTGCTTGATTTTGGAGCTGTCGATGTACATGATTAACCAAGCGTACTAATTAAACGGCTGCACAAAGCTCCAATCGTGGTACTCATAATGTCTTCGTGGGAGCAACGCGACTTTTTGACATCAATAAAACTGACGAGTGACTTGGAATGACGAGGTAAACCGCAGCGGCGTAAGCTGCGCTTGACGCATCGGCAAACCCGTGCAACAACCAATTTGTGTCCGAACTTTGGAGCCATCGAGGGATTCTAATCGAATCCAAATTTGGAATCTGCACACGAAGTGCAAGCCATTCCTCGAGCGATTCGCCATCAATTGGTGTATCCCAGTCAATTTTAGCTAACCAAAACTTCTGGAGGAGAATTTTACACTGGACTAAGAAAGGCGCGAGCCAGCCAAGCGGATCAAATAATCGTGAAACTTCAGAGAGAACAATTCGCTTCGTTGCGCATGTTGATTCAGCCGGCATGTCTACTTCGAAGAAGAACTCATTCGAAGTTGTGGACCATTTTAACCCTAAAGTTGACATGACATCTTCAATGTTTACCGAAACCTTAGGCTCAGCTTCCGTGTTCAGTCCTTGTAGCAACTCAGCATTATTCGCAGCCCATTTTCCGAGTGGAATGAGTGCACGTTGTAACATAGCAATCTGTTCATCACAAGGATCTATAGCAATTTTCAAAGTATCTCCCCCTCCAATAATATTGTTGACGCACACAGCTGCTAGAAACCCGATTTGCGACTCAATTATTCTCACCCTGAAAACAAGCGAAATCGGAAATTTGCAAGAAGGGAAATTTCAGGTTTTTTCACGTAGATGATGAATCTTTTTCCCAATTGAAGCCTCCGAGACTCATACGCTGTCGGCTAGGATAAAAACGTGGAAATCGCGGAAAAAACGCGGTTTTAGTGATTTAACTTGATGGGGATGCATTTGACACAAATTTTTATGGGAACAGGAGTTGTAGCATTTTTTCATACAAATCGGATGACATGACCATTTTTTCGTTAAACCGAATTTTCTGGTGTTTTTTTTGCCATTTTGGAGGGCTTTTAGTGGATATTTTGAAATTTGGACTACGGCAATCGAAAGAGCAGAAAAGTTTACGTCGGATTCAGTACTTTGGAGGTTGGGAGAAAAGATGTTTGAAGGTGATCTAGGGAGCGAGGATAGAGGAAAAACTGAAAAAACAGAGAAAAACGGGTAATTCGTGATTTCTCGAGGTGTAATCGCGAATGTGCCACCTCGTCCACGATAAGGATACCTCCCTACATTATCAATCAACTATTTTCCGTGTCCCAGGAGTGCGTAGATACACCTGCTGGACTCTGGAAACCGGTTATAGCGAGTCTTGGGGTCATATTCCGTGCAAAGCCCTGTGAGTCCCATCAAAATCATGAATTCTCGAAGTATAATCGCGAGTGTGCCACCTCGTCCACAATCGGGATACCTTCCTACATTATCAACCAACTATTTACCGTGTTCCAGAAGTGCGTAGATGCACCTGCTGGACTCTGAGACTGGTTATAGCGAGTCATTGGGTCATATTCCGTGCAAAGCCCTATGAATCCGATCAAAATCATGAATTCTCGAGATCTAGTCGTGAATGAGCCACCTCGTCCACAATGGGGATACCTTCCTATACCATCAATGAACTATTTGGCGTGTCCCACGAGTGCGTAGATACACCTGCTGAACTCTGGAAACCGGTTATAGCGAGTCTTGGGGTCATATCCCGTGCAAAGCTGTGTGAATCCGATCAGAATCATGAAATCCCGAGGTGTAATCGCGAACGTGCCACCTCTTCTACAATGGGAATACCTTCCTACATTACCAACCAACTATTTGCCGTGTTCCAGTAGTACCTAGATACACCTGCTGGGCTCTGAGACAGGTTCTAGCGAGTCTTGGGATCATATTCAGTGCAAAGCCCTGTGAATCCGATCAAAATCATGAATCCTCGAGGTGTAATCGCGAACGTGCCACCTCTCCTACAATAGGAATACCCACCTACATTACCAATCAACTATTTGCCGTGTTCCAGTAGTGCCTAGATACACCTGCTGGGCTCTGAGACCAGTTATAGCGAGTTCTTGGGTCATATTCCGTGCAAAGCCCAGTGAATCCGATCGAAATCATGAAAACTCGAGGTGTAATCGCGAATGTGCCACCTTGATCACAATGGAGATACCTTTCAACATTACCAACCAACTATCCGCTGTGTTTCGGAAGTGCGGAGATACACCTGATGGACTCTGAGACCGCTGATAGCGAGTCTTGGGGTTGGGCCCCGTGCAAATCTATGTGAATCCGATCAAAATCATGGAATCTCGAGGTGTAGTCGTGAATGCGTTACCTTTTCCACAATGGGGATACCTCTCTACATTATCAACCAACTATCGGCCGTGATCCAGAAGTGCGTAGATACACCCGCTGGACACAGAGAGTTCTGGGGCCAGAGTCAATGTACAGCCCGGCAAATCCGACGAAAAGCTCGAATTCAATCTTGGGACTTTCTTTCCGTAGCACTCACTAGACCAAAATTCCACGCACTTGTCCCCCCTCCATTTTCTTTCATGTAAAATGAAGAATGTGGGAGTGGATCAGAAAAATACTTCATGCTTAATGAGGTTGATAATAATCGAATCGACCGACCCAATCCTCGAATTAAGAATGAATAACGTTAGTGCTCGAATGGCCATTGAGTTAAAACCGAGTCACCCAATTACCGACCTTGCATTCATTGCAGATCACAGAAGAATCAGTTGGTTCCATAGCGAGAAAGGGGACCAAGGGTGTAGGGATAGTTCAGGGTCTTCTGTTCCCATCACCCATCACATCAAATTCCACTTCTCATTACCCGAATGGAAATACTCCCCAACTTACTGGCAGGGATTTCGGAATTTTTCGTTGGGTGCACAAACAAGGATCACCATGATCTGATCGATCTGATCACTATCGCCTGAGTCGAGAAAGTTGATTGTTGTCAATAGTGAGGATTATGGACAGAATACTATCTAGTCGTATTTGAACGCTTGATGCGTTCAAGTTGGCGGAATGAATATAATTGGTCGTTACCTTTTGGAGAATTAGTAGGCGATTCTAGGATTCTTTTGGTTACTGTTGTGAATTAAGCACAGGCTATGTCTTTTATAGAATATTTTTCGTTCGAATTTGTGGATATTTTTCGTTTCTAGTCAAGATCTTCGATGGTTCCCAAGTCTGTCACATGAACCTTGTTTCCAATGCCTTACTATTTTAGTGTTGCACTTTTTGGTTACGTGCTTGGGCATGTTGCAGATGTTGCTTCAACCAACCATAAATGTATCCAAAATCTGTGATCATCTATGGAATCATGAATACCTATATGTGGAAATTTTGCTGAACGAATGAATATTCGTAAGAGAGGAGAATCTATGGTGATATTTTTCTTGTAAACCCAACTGAAAATTGCGAGATCCCCGCCAGTAAGTTGGGAAGTATTTTCATTCCGGTTATGAGGAGTGAAATTTGATGTGATAAGTGATGGGAACAGGAGACCCTGAACTATCCCTACACCCTTGGTCCCCTTCTTCGCTATAGAACCAACTAATTTTTCTGTGATCTGTGGTGGGAGCAAGGTCGGAGATTGGGTCATTCGGTTTGACTTTAATGAACATTCGAGCACCAACGTTTCTCATTCTTAATTCGAGGATTGGGTCGGTCGATTCGATTATTATCAACCTCATTAAGCATGAAGTATTTTTTTGATCCACTTCCACATCCTTCATTCTACATGAAAGAGATTGGAGGAGGGACAAGTGTGTGGAATTTCGGTCTAATGAGTTCTACGGAAAGAAAGTCCCAAGATTGATTTCAAGCGGATTTACCGGGCTGTACATTGACTCTGACCTCGGAACTCTTAGAGACCAGCAGGATTATCTAGGCATTTCTGGAACACGGCGAATAGTTGGTTGATAATGTTGGAAGGTATCTCCATTGTGGACGAGGTGGCACATTCACGATTAGACCTCGAGAGTTCATGATTCCGATCGGATTCATAGAGATGTCACGGAATATGACCCCAAGACTAGCTATAACCGGTCTCAGAGTCCGTTAGGTGTATCTACGCACTTTTGGAACACGGTAAATAGTTGGTTGATGATGTACAAAGGTCCATTGTTTTCGAGGTGGCACATTCGCGATCACACCTCGAGATTTCATGATTCCGATCGGATTCACACAGCTTTGCACGGAGTATGACCCCAAGACTCGCTATAACCGGTCTCAGAGTCCAGCAGGTGTATCTAGGCACTCCTGGAACACGGCAAATAGTTAGTTGATAATGTTAGAAGGTATTTCCATTGTGGACGAGGTGGCACGTTCGCGATTACACCTCGAGATTTCATGATTTCGATCGGATTCACACAGCTTTGCACGGAGAATGACCCCAAGACTCGCTATAATCAGTCTCAGAGTCCCGCAGGTGTATCTACGCACTCCTGGGACACGCCAAATAGTTTATCGATGATGTAGAAAGGTATCCCCATTGTGGACGAGGTGGCACATTCACGATTACACCTCGAGATTTCATGATTTCGATCGGATTCACACAGCTTTGCACGGAATATGACCCCAAGACTAGCTATAACCGGTCTCAGAGTCCGGCAGGTGGATCTACGCACTTTTGGAACACGGCAAATAGTTGGTTGATGATGTAAAGAGGTCCATTGTTTTCGAGGTGGCACATTCACGATCACACCTCGAGATTTCATGATTCCGATCGGAATCACACAGCTTTGCACGGAGTATGACTCCAAGACTCGCTATAACCGGTCTCAGAGTCCAGCAGGTGTATCTAGGCACTTCTGGAATACGGCAAATAGTTGGTTGATAATGTTAGAAGGTATTTCCATTGTGGACGAGGTGGCACGTTCGCGATTACACCTCGAGATTTCATGATTTCGATCGGATTCACACAGCTTTGCACGGAGAATGACCCCAAGACTCGCTATAATCAGTCTCAGAGTCCCGCAGGTGTATCTACGCACTCCTGGGACACGCCAAATAGTTTATCGATGATGTAGAAAGGTATCCCCATTGTGGACGAGGTGGCACATTCACGATTAGACTTCGAGAGTTCATGATTCCGATCGGATTCATAGGGCTTCCACGGACTATGACCCCAAGACTAGCTATAACCGGTCTCAGAGTCCAGCAGGTGTATCTACGCACTTTTGGAACACGGCAAGTAGTTGGTTGGTGATGTAGGGAGGTATTCCCATTGTAGAAGAGGTGGCACGTTCGCAATTACACCTCGAGATTTCATGATTCTGATCGGATTCACACAGCTTTGCACGGAATATGACCACAAGACTCGCTATAACCGGTCTCAGAGTCCAGCAGGTGTACCTAGGCACTTCTGGAACACGGCGAATAGTTGGTTGAAGATGAAGAGAGGTAACTCCATTGTGATCGAGGAGGCTCATTCGCGATTACACCTCAAGATTTCATGATTCTGATCGGATTCACACAGCTCCGCACGGGATATGACCCCAAGACTCGCTATAACCGGTCTCAGACCCCAGCAGGTGTATCTAGGCATTTCAGGAACGAGGCAAATAGTTGGTTGATAGTGTATCCCCATTGTGGACGAGGTGGCACAGTCACGATTATACCTCGAGAATTCATGATTCGATCGGATCCACAGGGCTTTGCACTGAATATGATCCCAAGACTCGCTATAACCTGTCTCAGAGACCAGCAGGTGTATCTAGGCACTACTGGAACACGGCAAGTAGTTGGTTGGTAATGTAGGAAGGTTTTTCCATCGTAGAAGAGGTGGCACGTTCGCGATTACACCTCGAGATTTCATGATTCTGATCGGATTCACACAGCTTTGCACGGAATATGACCACAAGACTCGCTATAACCGGTCTCAGAGTCCAGCAGGTGTACCTAGGCACTTCTGGAACACGGCGAATAGTTGGTTGAAGATGAAGAGAGGTAACTCCATTGTGATCGAGGAGGCTCATTCGCGATTACACCTCAAGGCTTCATGCTTCTGATCGGATTCACACAGCTCCGCACGGCATATGACCCCAAGACTCGCTATAACCGTACCTAATGTAGAAAGGTATCCCCATGGTGGACGAGGTGGCACATTCGCGATTACTCCTTGAGAAATCACGAATTACTTGTCTTTCTCTGTTTTTTCAGTTTCTTCTCTATTCTCACTCCCTGGATCACCTCCAAAAATCTTTTTCCCAATCTTCCCAATACTTAATCCGACGTAAAATCTTCTGCTCTTTCGATTGCCGTAGTCCAAATTCCAAAATATTCACTGAAAGCCCTTCAAAATGGCACAGAACACCAAATAATTCGGTTTTACGAAAAATTGGTCATATCATCCGATTCGTTTCAAAAAATGCTACAACTCCTGTTCCCAACAACTTTTCCCATGAAAGTTTGTGTAAAGTGCATCCCCATCAAGTTAAACCACTAAATCTCCGTTTTTCCGCGATTTTCGCGTTTTTATGCTAGCCGGCAGCGTATGAGTTTCGGAGGCTCCAATTGGGAAAAAGATTCATAATCTATGTGAAAAAACCTACAATTTCCCTTCTTGCAAATTTCCGTTATCGCTTGTTTCCAGGGTGAGAATAATTTCGTCGCAAATCGGGTTTTAGCAGCTGTGTGCGACGTAGCTTAACAGCAGCAGGATTTTGGCGGCAAGTGGAAATTCTTCGCCATACGTTTCAGCTAGATGAATAGAAACTCTGAGTGCGAGAAATGGCGCACAGGCAGTCCCATATGTTATGGTGAGCAAGGTAGAATCAACATATTTTTAGGAACGATTATCTCTCCACACGATCCGTTGCCAGTCACAATCGTCCGGATGAATCAATACTTGCCGAAACATTTTAACGATATCGGTGACGAATACGAATTTGAGAAAACTCCAGCGCATAATGACGTGGGTGATATCCTTTTAAAGTTTTGGGCCAGGGAGCAAAAAATCATTGATACAATATCCATCACCTCCACGTTGTGATGCGTTGAATACCACTCTTATCTTGTTCGTTCCGTGCCGAAAAACAGGATGATGTGGCAAGTAGACCTTCGGTCGATTAGTCTCTTCAGCAAGCTGCATATTTCCGAGTTCCTCGTACTCCTTCATGAAGCCCGTGTATGCAGCGTCGAGATGTTGATCGCGCTGGCGTTTGCGTTCCGATCGTAGCAAGCAGGCAGCGGCAATGTCCCTCGAATCGGAAATATCAGGAATTTCAAGATCTTGTTTGAATGGCAAGCGAACAATTATACGCCCTTCTGGCGTGGAGGACACCGTGGACTTGAAATATTCCTCACAATATTGATCATCGGGGGACACCGGTTTCGGAGAATGAGGAAGTTCCTCTACTTCCCAGAATTTCTGAAGTTTTTCTGATAAGGGATCAACGAGGGCATCATGAAAGGCACTACAAGATGACGTTGAACTCGCGTCAGAGGAGTTAGTGTTCCCAGTGATAAACCAACCCAACACTGAATTTTGCGCCACAGGGTCATTAATCTTGCCCTTTCTCAAATCTGGTAAAATAACTGATGCATAAACATCAGCAGCTAATACACAATCGATTTTTGCGGTGACGTAAAATTAGGATCGGCCAGTTGAAGGTGTCTCAAATGGGTGCAAGGACTAACATCGACTTTGGTGGCTGGTAGAACATGAGTGAGCTCAAACAAGAGCTGAAAATTCAAGTTGGAAGTCAGAGCGCATAGGTGAGCGCAGCTGCATCGAAGCTTCTGAGCGTACAGTGAGCCCAGATCCCCCCCCCCCCCCCCCCAAGGAAAGTCACATCCTGTGATATTTTTGTTAATGCCAAGCATAAGGTATGAGCTACTCGCTCTGTCAAAAATGATCATTCTGCCCCCGGATCAATGAGAGCTCTAACTTCAAGTGATTCTCCCGATGGAGATTCCAAGATCACGCGAGCAGTTGCGAGCAAACAAGTTCTCCCAACTATCGCTGTATTAGCGACAATCTTTGGAGACGAGGTGGACGGTTTATCCGATTTATCCGTCTTATTCTCGGGTTTCTCCGTATAAGCACCAGTGTGCAACTTCGTATGATGAGCACCTTTGCAAATTGAACAACGGTTTTTAGACTTACAGTCTTTGAGATAATGGTTTGAACGTAGGCAGTTGATACACATGTGCTTTTGTTTCACGAGATCATAACGTTGCTTGACGTTCCAATTTGCAAAAGTCTCACACACATGAATGTAGTGCTTGTCTTCACAGCAAGGGCAAGTAGGTAAATTTTCCGAGGACGGGACTGCTGTTGAACCCGATTTGTTGTTTGATCCTACATTGGCAACAATCACAGCTAGGGGATTTTTTGGACTAGTGTTTTGAGTGGAAGAACGAGGCTTTGACGAGCTCTGATTTTGATTTGATGCCGAGTTGAGTGCAGCATAAACAGCTGCTGATGCGATTTCCAATGAATTTCAATAAGTCACTATAACTCGAGAAAGCTGGCACTGACATCTGATTAAGTTTCTAAGCCTCACGAGTGCTAGGGTCTAATTTGCTGACGACGCAGTATACGATAAAACAATCCCAAGTATCTACAGGACATGCGAGGTCTTTGAAACCTTGCACCGCTTGTTCGGCCTTGTTCAAAAGCTCATTGAACTTGGCAGGTGACTTTTCTGTCAATAGTTTCAACGATTGAAGCGCGTGCATATGTGTGGTCATTCGACGCCGAGGGTGGTCATAACGACGACAATATTTGTCCCAAGATGGTCTAAACTTTGTGCCTTCAGGCGGAGTACCTCTCAGCATCTCAGCTGCCGACCCTTGTACCGCGTCAAGAAGATATTGAATTTTGAGTCCATCACTATAAGCTTTATTCATCACAGCTGCTCCGAACCGAGGTTTAAAAACTTCCCAATTCTCTTGCTTACCTGAAAAAGTTGGCATAGCAATTGGAGGGACTGACTGAATTTCCGAAGCTGACTCGAGAAATCTTTCGAACTGATATGACTGCTGAGCTAGAATTTGTGAAAAAGTGACTGGATCGGTACTATTATTCTGTATTGAAGCATTTTGTTGTGTTTGTGCAAGGGTAGGTAGCCAAGACTGCAGTGTACCATGATGTCGTGCCACTGCATCCTCAATCTCAGGGGAAAAATCCTCAAAAAATTTATCATCTGGCGAAATGGCTTTATGTGCGTAAGCAAACTCATAATGAGCTTTAAATTCTATCCAGTAATCTGTCAGATCACTGAGTTTTTTCGACACGTACGCAGCTTGTTTGCGCTCTTGCTCCGTTGTTGATTTCTTAGCATTTTCAATGAAATTAGTGATATATCTCCTATGATGTTCTAATCGTTCAATTTTCAAACTCAATTCTGCTGCTGACGTATCAGTCATGATTTTAAGTTTGTTAATGAAAACAAGCAGAAACAACTCTACAATTAAACACAACAAGACTTAGAATCACTTACCCAAGGTGCACGTAAAATTTTAAAAAATTGACTAGATTGAATAGGATTGTGATAGGACAAGGACAGGGGACAAGGCACAAGCGAGGGTATGCCAGGAAACAAAGACAGATAGCACAAGTGATCACATGTACATATAGTTAGCCACGTATACGAGGAAGCACTAGATCAGCTGAGCGTGACTAGCTGATTGAACATCACTGCTTGCAAGTATAATGCTCGACCATACGAGCATACCGCAGCAGCCGAGTCTGTCCACGCGACGCAATAAGAGCGAGAAAGACAGCGCTAAAAACAGCTGATCAAGTATCGCGAGTATTGGAGCTAATAGACGCGGTGAGCGAACCCCGCAGCGAGGGACGGTAACACACACATAGCGTGCATGTATGTGTAGTATGCAGCAACTATAGCTGCCTCTAGTGGGCAGCGGATGGGGCGGGTGAGAGGGGAACAACGCGAGAGCGCGCAATTTCGCGCCTGGCACAAGATTTGACTTCAAATGGTGTGAGTGTATGTACTATACATAAGGAACGATATAGCACTAACCCACCGCGGCTGGATTGCCGCGGCTTCCCCTCTCCTCCTTTGCTCTCCTCGCTGCTCCCGAGGATTCCGGAAGGTGCTCGACGTCGCTGAGGTAGGACGCCGAGACGACAGCAACGTTGACCCGAAGCGCTGATGATGATGCACTCGGGTACGGGTCAACTGCACGCTGCGACCGATGACTGTCGCAGGGCAGCTGCCTCCTTCCTGTCAAGCCTCGCCTCCTGGCGAGGTGGTCCGCTGCGCCATCGATCGCCTCTGCGCCGGTGCCTGGGCCACCTCAGAGAGGCCTCGGTGGTGGTGCATGAGTGTTGAATAAGCACGGGTGTGCGGTGCAATTATTGTTGCACCCACACTAGCACACAGAAAAAAAAAATTACCCCGCGACACTCTCGAGTTTTCCCGCGCCTCCGCAACAATTTGAGATTCTCGCACGCAACTCGATTTTCGCTAGAACTGAAAAACGGCACGATTTCCACCAAGCTCTGCTATCAAAATGTTGGGGCGAGGTGTTCTGACGGGACCTCGGAGCCCATTCTAGTGTGGAGAAATCGTGGGGAAATGAAAAGGGTTCACAAATAACACTCTCGAGATATAATAAAAAAAAGATATCACTATATTCCGAAAAATAGGAGTAAGATTAGAGGGTAAAAAAGATAAGAATCCCTGAGAATTGCTTGCGTGGCGCGGGGAAAAATTAAGAGAGAAAAATTGTTGCAAGTTATGAGAGAAAAACTACTTGTCGCGGGCGGTGACCGACGCGAGATAGATACTCGGGCGCGACGACGCTAGAGCTGCACATCTTGCAGGCTCTACTGACCGACGGCTAACTAACGCGAACCGAGCAATGAGCACAGCTCGACGTGAGAATCCTCGGTCGTTGCTCTGGTCAGCCGATACAATTTTGGCCAATGAGGTGACAACCATCAATCATGCGAGAATAAGGAGAGTAAGCGCAACGACCGAGCATTTCACATCGAGCAGGCTCTAATATATAGGCATGAAGTTTAAATTCTCGCGCGCACACGAACAGGTAGTACGTTATTAGAACTGGGACGATCATCCCTGGGTGTTATTTCCGCATCAACTCCGTTGACATAAACCACGAGTAGGGGCCCCGCAAATTCAATGCACCGCATCGGGAATTGGCGCGAACGAGATAATTGCTTGGTAGGATTCGATCAAGGTGCACTCTCAATAACTCCCTTGAAGTTGGATACATACGCGGAGACATTTTTTCTTAATATGAATGTTTCCTTGAAGATCCTTCAAATAGCTTCACGGGAGCTCGGAGACTTGCGCCTTGGTTGAACGTCAGCAAGCAAGCGACTTCAGCGAACTGACTGTCCCAACAGAAATACCAAACGACCCTTGACTAGCAAGCGGTCAACGAATTCTGATATTGAACGGAGGGAAAAATACACAGACGAGTCCGAAATCCCATCACAAGTATTCATACGCGGAGCTATCCCAACTTCCGTCCCCAATCAGATTCAGTTCTTGATATTCAATGTACTGATATCGTTCAGAATATTTAGAAATACGATATCACAGCCAAAATAACCCGATTAGACTCACAACGTCTTCGCAGAAATATCAGCGGCTGAGGCAATAAAATGCAAGGATTGATCTTCTTAGATAACGCTTCAGTTGGACTCAAAGGAAGCCTGCGGATTCGAGAGACGGAAAAAGTCATGAGTCCAATAGTTCAATCTCATCAAAATAAGAACAAGTTAAATTCTGGCAAATCTCATTTATTAAAGCGGCACGGTTGGCCTGAACTGACTTGAACCCAAAGATGCTTGCCCCTCAGAATTGATTTTTCTCACTTCAATTACATGATAAATGGAAGTTTTTCCCGCAAAAAAGAAAATCTTCCGTCGAGCCGTTTTCTGAAAAAGTGAAATTTATGACCTTTGATACATATTTGCGTGTATCATTATTATCCAGAAAGTATAGATCAACAATAATCAATGCTCGAAAATTCATGAGAAAAAACACACTTCAAAGTGGAACAATTTTATGAATAATAAATTACAATTTGATTGTGCATACTGTTGTACACACACGAAGCTGTAACAAGTTTCTCGTTATATTGAGGATTTTTGCTTCATGCAATTTTTTCATGTTAAGTTGAAGTCAAAATTTGTTCATTCCATGAATTGCTCACTATAGAATCCGAGGCCCATCCTCTTCATCTCACAAAACTATTCAAGGTGAAAGAATACCGCGTGAACTTTCGGGGAAACTGGAGTCTCCAACTCTAAATAACTTCTTCAAAAGGTTCCTACACACGATCTATAACTTGTTTCCAATTCATTCCCGAAACACGACCTCACTACTTCCCTGAAATCCTTGAATGATTGGGCAAATTTCTTGATGCGGTGATGATTCGGAGTCTGAAGTAGATCAACATTTTCCAGCAATTTCTTGCAAGAATTTCCTTTGAAAGCGGGATAACCTCGAGTTATCCCACGTTGAACGTGACAAGCGTTTGCCCAATCCAGAGATTCTGCTTCAAAATATTTCATCATATGCATGAGAATAAAATAGACTACGAGAATCATTAGATGTTACTCTGGCGAAGGAACAAATTCTGCATTTTAATCGTGCATGGATAGATTACTATGGAGATTCCAATGAAAAACCACAAATTTCACATTTTTCAAAAACGGCTCGACGAAAGATTTTCATTCTTGCGGGAAAAACGTCCATTTATCATGTACTTGAAGTAAGAAAAATCGATTCTGAGGGGCAAGCATCTTTGGGTTGGAGTCAGTTCAGGCCAACCGTGGCGGACTAATGTACAGCGCAGGAAGCAAAATCAAGGGAATTCACATAGAACATTGCATCGTCCGTCAAACGGCTCGGGGGGAATAGAGTGCATCTCAAATAGTCGCTACCGCAGAACAATCAAGTTCTGAATCGTCAATTTTAGCGCTGGAAAGAATTTTTGAGTCTCGGCACATCTCGTATAAGCGGATAAGCAAGAAAAAGCAATACTTACAGGCACATGGTACAAAATTCATAGGGGGGCAAATCTGCATCTCTTCTCGAGTGAGCCCAACATCCGGGGCAACGAGGAGCCGGATCATAAAACTGTTTTTGTGTATGGTACAAGAGTTCGAATCCTCGATCCGCTATCAATTGATGCAATCGAGCAATTCTTTCCTGCTGTTCAAGTGAGCGAGTCCTGGTTCGATAACACTTCACATTTTGTAGCGACTTTGCCAACCGCTCAACGACAGTGTATTTCCCAAAATCTCTCAAAGATTCGTACCACATGGTTTCAACGTAAAATTGTATGAACTTTCAAAATATGCGATGAAAAACCCCGTTTGAGGCGAACCCGAGGTGCTACATTCAATTTTTCGCAATCTTGAATGTGGAATATCGTATTTTCTGCCAAAAAATTGAATGTAGCACCTCGGGTTCGCCTCAAACGGGGTTTTTCTTCGCATATTTTGAAAGTGCATACAATTTTACGTTGAAACCATGTGGTCCGAGTTCTTTTCAGGTCAATTTCGTACTCAAAATTGAGTCCCGAGAAGATCTCGTGAATGTGTCATCTCAGCAGGCGCCACGAAGGCATTAATGGGCTGAATTCTCATGTGATTTTGATTCGACATAATTAATCCTTGCAGATCGCGTTTCAGTGCATGAATTTCAACTTTGCGGGTAGTCATTTCATAGGAAATTTTGACAGCTGTCCATTGGAAGTGGCGCCGAAAGTCTACGTTTGTGCGCATGCGCAGAAAATCGCCTTTTTCTGAAACCGAAAAAATCGAATTTCAAAAAATGGCTCATAAGTCACTTGGATCGCCCCAAACTTCTCTGAAATCCATTTTTTTCGGAAGAATGCAAAATTTTACGTCAAATATATGATTTTAAAAAAATAAAAAAAAACGGCTTTTTGAGAAATCAACATTTTAGTGAAAAACACTCTTTTGCCTCCAAGAGGCCCCCAAATCACAGAGAAGGAATTTTCGGCAACAATTTCGATAGGTTTTTTGATGCCCTTCCAGATGCCGCAACCCGCAAATCGATAGATGTTCAAAAACTCGAAATATTCCCATTTTCGTGAATAAAAGAGCATCGATTTTTACACGATGAATTTTTGGTCTGTTGACGGATGTGCGTGCAATGGAGAGGAGAAATTTTTCTTGGGCCCCATAGGTGGTCCGAAGTTCCTATTTTGGGCCATAGAATCGAATGAAAAAGGTTAAAAAAGAATCTGAGAGATGACCCCTTTCCGTAGGCCGCTTTGGCGTGGAATTCAGTATATATATATATATATATATATATCATGGCGATATATATATCTATACACATGGCTACACCAGCAGGACTTTGGACCATCAGCTGCTCGGCCCCACATTTTGTTTATTACCCCCACCCTCATGACCCTGGGGCGCGCCACTGCTTCACCGTAAGCAATGCGTGAGCATTATCAGCTGATGAGATAACAGGCTTTCGCCAGCCGCTCCCCAATGTGATTACCCCCTCCTTCTTGCTGTAACCCGCTAACCGATAGAGATAAGAAAATACTACTTCTACGCCACATGACCTTGGTAACGTCTCCGATAAGATAAGCCACTCGGCGACGCTCGACTGCCTGACACCACCATAGCGTTACCGACAAGATAAGATATAAGATGAGCCACTCGGTGGGACTCGACTGCTCCACACCATCCTGATGTCACTGATGAGATAAGAGATAAGCGATGACGTCATTTGTTATGTCTCGTTATCCCAGTATCCATACTACTGCTAGTGATTGAACACCGAGAGAATATTTTGGGATTAGGATATCTCCATACGCCACAAATCTGATCCGGATAGTCTTTCCGTGAAACTTTCCGATTCGTTGATGTCTGACTATCTAGAACATTATCAGCAGCAGCACATCCTGGAAATCATAAGAAGCACAACACTTACTCCTTGGGGGGACACATCGAGAGTGATCTTGACTCCTCATATCATTACAATATTGGGAAAAGTAGGTCACACGACAATAGGCCAGATAAAACCCCTGATCAGTCATTTTATCAGCCCTCTTAACGAGATGGATGATTAAAATTCCTCAATTTATAATGAATTATTCCAATTTGTCCATTCGAGAATGACTGGAATGGAAAAACATGGCTGAGATAATCCAACCAGAGCTCGCGGGTTGAGGAATCGCGGATTCACGGATTGACGCGTGAAAACGCGGTAAAATGCGGAAATCTCGAGTCGCTAGACATCCAAACCTAGTCTGGACCGACATTTACAATCGACCTGCTGAAAGCGATCTCTGATCCCTGGATGCAGAGTTGGTTCATCTTGTAGAAGGATATAACACCAACCGATAATTTTTCCTTCTCCTGTGAGTCCTCTTACTTTGGTCGATGAAAAATGCGTTTGGAAGGCAAAACTGATATGTTCCTCAACCAATACTCTCAGTTACACTCAGAATGGTCTACTGCACATGCTGGACCGGAACCGACGGATAAAATCTAAGCCAGAGAAATTCCAACTGTCTAGAGATAAATTTGATATACTCATCACTTGCGAGGAGCGAGTTTATGATCAGGTCATCGAATGCATGGAATCGAAGATCCAAGAAGATAACCAACCTGCTCATCTGATAAATATAGACATACAAGATAACCACGAGGAAGCCACCGTTGGGTCATTCCTCATCTGTGAACTTGTTTCTGTGGTATTTACCCAAAGAATACATTCGTCTCTTCCCATGGAATAGCTGTGATATTTGAAAGCACTAGTTTGGAATTATCGAAAGAGGGATCAAATCTAAACTAGAAGAATGACCATGAGTCGCGATAATTCAGAGAGATTTTTCTCTCATCTTGACAGATCCCTCCTACACACAATTCCGGGACAGTATTTCATATTGTCCATAGGGCGACCTCTGATAGGAATATGTGGACACGGAAGTGATTTGAAATCACCGAAAAGTTTTGATGCCCCTCTCATTCTCCTCCAAGACCATTCGAAACCGCTTCATCAGGGTGGATTCGTATCAGGAATGAAACTCCTGATCCCGAAAAAGCCAAAAATCTCACGTTGGAATATGGCCCATCTTGACTCGCCACCTCCCTCATCTATGAGGGGTGATGTCCCACCAAAAGTCTTGAATGAGGAACTTGTTTTCCCATTCAGGTCGTGCGGATCCATTCAGTAGGAATCCCCAAGTTTCACCTCTTCATCTTGATTGATCGCAGAATTTCACGTTCACATATGATCCTTCGCCATTTTTCTGAATTACCCTTAGTATTTGTCTCAATGGGATGAATGGAGTGTGGATGAAGTGAGGCCAAAAAGTTAGATTCCCCCCGCGATGTAGCTTATGATTCTAGAGCTAAAATGGAGGGACCCGTGTCTTTTTGTTCAGCCCAGACTGTGAGTGCCATAACCCCTGTGACGTGGTAAATCTCGGGTCTCCTGCCCGCGCCTCTCTTCGTCCCTTGACGAGTCAGCAGCGACGACTTCGTTAGCCGTGCAACGCCTGAGCGCTGCTCGTCAGCCGTCGCAGGTGCATCGTCAGCACCTTGACGTGGCTTTGCACTCTTCCCTATGGCACTACTTCATGGAGATGCAGAGCAGCGTCGATGACGATGCTCGGCATGCTCGAGAGACCGCTCGGAGCGGCCAAGCCACCCAGACCATCTCGGGTGCGCTTCGCGCCGCAATACACGCATGCACCCTTCCACTCTATAAGTATTATATAAAGGCATCGATAATAGTACATCCGGCCTATTCATTCGGATATTTCCCTCACATCTCACCTATGTGCCGACTCCCCCCCCCCCCACGTCTCACCCCGAAATTTCAGTTTTTATTTAATAATCTCTGAGATATACGTGTTACTAGTCTCTCTATAGTATTCAAATCTTCGCGCGTTTCAAAGCCCGTGAGGTAGACGTTTGCGTTCTTCCTAGTGGCGTGTGAGGTGCAATAGACACACACGTAAGTGTGAATATGTATATATTAATACATGGAAACTCTGGAATGTTCCATGGGTTTTTATGAGTAATTCTTCATATAAAACTTCACCGGAAACTTCCCTTCGCTATCATAAAGTTCACTTTCTGGACTATCAGATATATATATATATATATATATATACATATATATATATATATAGTCATTTTTCAGAACTAATTGACTTTGCACGTTCATTTTATTTCGCAAACTGAATGTTTTTGTGAAAAAGCAGCAATGGTCTCTTCTTTCCTTTTTGCTGATATATCATTCCATTTATACTCTGAAAATACATAATCTATCCCAAAGTCCCTCATTTAAATAGGAATAAGCCCGAAATAGTTATTGCAAAATGTATTTGTGAATGAAATAACCTCTTTTCACATAAGAGCATCGATTATTAGAATAGCACAGTATGAAAAGAACTCAGATTTTCTGTTGATTTTTATCAATTTTCTAAGTAGTTAAAAAGCCACGTGCTTCTAGAAAATCACAGTAATCTATCTTTTCGTTTCTGGTAATGAATGGGAAATAATTCATGAGTGATTTAGGTAGATTTTTTGTCCTTGACGGTTAATATATGAGTTGAATATTTTGTCTCGTCGATCTTGAAGGACGGTAGGGAACTAAATGAATTCCCAAAATTTCATGATGGAAATTTTATTTCAACGTTTCGTCCACTAGGTTTTGTGGACCTCATCGGGCTTCAGGTTTCTGTTTTGACATATAAAGATAGAAAATATGAAATTTTTTACAAATGGTGGATGTATAAATATTCAAGATGCGCAACTTACGTTGTTCTTTAGATCGTCATGATATTTTTTGAACGATCTTGTAATAGAGTACAGACATAACGCCTGGCTCCTGTCAATACAAGTCAATAGAATGAGTCATCCGTCTCATTTTTCACTCATATTCATATTAGCGCGATCGCAGTATACAGTAGGTGACATATATATGAAAAGTAGTGCATGTGGGAGAGAGAAAGAGAGCGGGGGGTCAACGAGCTTTGTCAGCCGTTGCCCACAGCGGGTTATATATTCGACTAAGATTTTGAATATCGTCTTCTCTATTGATGCAATTTTCATCGAATTTTATATGGATCATCTCAGAAATCAACCGTTTTTTCCAATTTCTCTCGGTGTCTAAAATTTTGGTTTGATCCCGATAGAAATCGTGTTTGTCTTCTAGTCTGTGAACAGAGACTACGGACTTTTTATCTTTGTTTGTAACATGATCATTAATGCGTGTACCTAATTGTCTTTTTGTCTCTCCTACATACGTTGCTGGGCAATCTTTACACTGAAATTTATAAACAACACCAGTTTCGCTAAATTTGTCTAGTTGGTCCTTACCTAATTTGACTATTGAGCTTAATGACTTGGAAACTTTTGTAAGAGTGTGAATATCGTTATGTTTAAACATAGCACTACATTTTTCGAATAAACGTTCGTGGTATGGAATACAAATTTTGTTCTGGCCAGCATATAGGATTTGATTGCAACGTATTCTTTCTGCTCTGTTCATGAGATATCTTTCGAACGATGTGATCTGGTTTTTATACATTTATCAGTGGAATCTTCAGGATAATCATTGTCAGAAAGGAGTTGTTTTACAATTGACAAATTAGAGGAATGAAATTTTTTATGTGGAAGTGACGTGGCTCTGTCGACTCAATTGAACACTATATTCCTCTTTTGTTTCATAGTATGATTGGATTTGAAGTTCAAGATCCTGCCTGATGACGTTGGCTTTTGATACCAATTGGTGATGATTTTTTCATCCTCTCGGATCAGAGATATGTCAAGAAAAAATCATCACCAATTGGTATCAAAAGCCAACGTCATCAGGCAGGATCTTGAACTTCAAATCCAATCATACTATGAAACAAAAGAGGAACATAGTGTTCAATTGAGTCGACAGAGCCACGTCACTTCCACATAAAAAATTCTATTCCTCTAATTTGTCAATTGTAAAACAACTCCTTTCTGACAATGATCATCCAGAAGATTTCACTGATAAATGTATAAAAACCAGATTACATCGTTCGAAAGATATCTCATGAACAGAGCAGAAAGAATACGTTGCAATCAAATCCTATATGCTGGCCAGAACAAAATTTGTATTCCATACCACGAACGTTTATTCGAAAAATGTAATGCTCTGTTTAAACATAACGATATTCACACTCTTACAAGAGTTTCCAAGTCATTAAGCTCAATAGTCAAATTAGGTAAGGACCAACTAGACAAATTTAGCGAAACTGGTGTTGTTTATAAATTTCAGTGTAAAGATTGCCCAGCAACGTATGTGGGAGAGACAAAAAGACAATTAGGTACACGCATCAATGATCATGTTACAAACAAAGATAAAAAGTCCGTAGTCTCTGTTCACAGACTAAAAGACAAACACGATTTCTATCGGGATCAAACCAAAATTTTAGACACAGAGAGAAATTGGAAAAAACGGTTGATTTCTGAGATGATCCATATAAAATTCGATGAAAATTGCATCAATAGAGAAGACGATATTCAAAATCTCAGTCGAATATATAACCCGCTGTGGGCAACGGCTGACAAAGCTCGTTGACCCCCCGCTCTCTTTCTCTCTCCCACATGCGCTACTTTTCATATATATGTCACCTACTGTATACTGCGATCGCGCCAATATAAATATGAGTGAAAAATGAGACCGATGACTCACTCTATTTACTTGTATTGACAGGAGCCAGACGTTATGTCTGTGCTCTATTACAAGATCGTTCAAAAAATATCATGACGATCTAAAGAATAACGTAAATTGCGCATCTTGAATATTCATACATCCATCATTTGTAAATAATTCCATATTTTCTATCTTTATATGCCAAAACAGAATTCTGAAGCCTGATGAGGTTCACAAAACCTAGTGGACGAAACGTTGCAATAAAATTTCCATCATGAAATTCTGGGAATTTATTTAGTTCCCCACTGTCCTTCAAGATCGACGAGACCAAATATTCAACTCGTATAAGAAATAATTCAATCTCAGTTCTGCGTTGAATTCACTGTCTTTTGAGATGAAGAATCGAATATTGTGAGCAGATTTTGCAAAATCGTTTAATGGGTGTTAATTTTCCAATGAAATAGCCGTTCTTCGAATGTACCATAATCTATTCATTTACCTATTCATAATATAGATATACTGTACAGCTAGAGTTTCAAGTATAACTGCAGGCTCGTTCGCCCATGGTGGTAAGCTTATGCTCACAAAGGGGGACCAGTGTTTGGGTCACCAGTTTTGCCCAAAATTTTTCTACAGTCTCGTACCATCTGGAAATTGGAAAATCCAAGATATTGAGGACCAACGAACCCACTGTTTAGAGTTACAAGCGTAAACGTTAGCATTGCGAGTATATCTATATACATCACTTTCAGCATGGCCCTATATGGGCAATGCTAATGTCATAAGCTGTAGTTTTGAACAGAAGGCCCCATAGGGCCTCAATATTCCGGATTTCCCAATTTCTTGGTAATACGAGACTGTAGAAAAATTCTGATCTAAATCGGTGACCCGAACACTGTGGTCTCCCCTTGACAGTTGAATTTGCAAGCTGTATCGAGCTTGAAACTCTCGGTTCCAGATTATTTATGTATAGAGGAGCTAAATGAATGAGACAACTTGCATATGATATAAAATGCATATATGTGTGTTTCTTCCTTGAAAATTGAACTATTGACCTCGATACAGTCCCTAGGCAATCTCTTGGGGGTAGTTCGGCCCTAAGTTCCCGGACTCGCCGAGATTCAATTGCCTGATTCAACTGTATCGATCTCAGTTATTCGGCAAGCCTGATAAATTTAATTATTCATCATGTTTTGTGGAATTATGGAGATTTAAGCCTGGGTATCATAATTGATGAGTCTGTGGCCCTAAGTACCCACAAGTGTTCCTTATGACTATCCAGGTAATAAAATGAGCACTCATGATTCTAATGATTCCCGTAGAACGATTACGCGAGGGAGCCTGAGTACTCACCTCGTTCTTCTGAGAAAATCTTAAAATTTTCTAGCCTAATATTAGTCCATTAGTATACGCACACCTCTATCGAGGCATCCCGAATCCTTGATATTAATCTGTCTCTCTCCCGAGATCCAGGGCCCATATTTGTACCCTCACAAGACCGAGTTTGCATCGGAACTATAAGAATTTCCAGTTTGGAGCCTAAATTTGGATTGGCGTTCTGAAATTGGTGAAAGCTCCATAGATTCGCTCCTCATGGGTCTTCTGAGATGAGTCTTGATGACGAATATTGAACACAACGTTTCTTATCGGGATAGAATCCTAGGGTGCTCAAAATTTCGCATATGGTTCCAAAAAGCGACAATTTGATGAAAAATGAGAAAATGCAATTACTCAAGAACATAGATTCGTATCCCTTTGAATTTTTTCCTAGAGTACTTCGAGCGATGCCGAACATAATGCATTTGCCCCGTCAGTTACTATAAATTCGTGGGAGACGCTGAAAAGAATTGTCTGGAAGGAAATTTTTGGCTAAATGATTGTTGAAATTCGGTAGCAACTGTTGTGGAAAGGTCTATATCCTCTCCCAAGAGTATTGTCATCCCATGGAAGTGTCCCAAGATGATCAATTTCGGGATCTATCGCTGAATTTCGTTTTTGAGTAATAACAGCCCAGTACAGCGATAGATCCCAAAATTCAACATCTCAGGGCACTTCCATGGGATTACAATACTATTGAAAGAGGGAATAGACCTTTTCACAACAGTTATCACCGAGTTTCAACGATAACTTGGCATTTAAAATTTTTTGTTCTAGAAAATCCTCTTTAGCAACCACTGAGGCAAATGCGGTTTGGCATCGTTGAGAGTATTCTGGGAAAGAAATCCAAAAGGATACAAATTTACGTTTTTGAGTAATTGCATTTTCTCATTTCTCATCCAATTCTCGCGTCTTAGGACTCTACGCTAAATTTTGAGCACCATAAGATTCCATTCTGATAGGATACGTTGTGTTTGATATTCCCCATCGAACCCAATCTCAAAAGATCCATTAGGAGCAAAGTTGAGAAGCTTCTACCGTCAAATTGGGTAACTTTGGTACAGTGGGTGTAACTTTGGTACACCCCTGAAAATGACTTTTAAAGATGCATTCACCAAGGTGAATCAGTCTATCGTTCTGTAACTTGTTCTCCCTCTTTAGAGCACGTATGAACAATGTGCTGAGCCACCGTAGATCCGTGGATGATTGTAGTCGTTTTTTGAAGCTTTTTCCGAAAAAGGTGATTCAGCACCGATAAGCGAGTGGTCCAGTTATTGTACATGGTAAGGAGTGTTCCGTAACGAACTACGGATGAATAACGGTACATTTCGACCACATTCAGCACCATATTGGAGAAACCACCGTTACATTGGGGTGTGATGTCCGCGGGAATACCGCGAACATCCGCGAAAGTGTCTTTGATTGGCTAGAAATGAGATGTATAAAAGGTAGTAGATCGCTCAGTTTTCCAAACCAGTCCGTGAACTATCTTATGAGCGTGAGGCAATATCATCGTTGAAGGACAAAATTTGATACAGAAGAATATTAAAAATGTGAAATAGTGCGCATGTAAGGTTGAATCGGGGCCTCGAATGAACGTGTGGATGGGTAATAAAACGGTTCTTGCGTAAGAATAGTATTGTTACTAATCCAAATATGTGATGTGTGAGTCACTCATAGTATAGACGACGCAAGAATGCTTGAATGTCTCAAAATATCAAGACACTATTAGATTACAAAATTGACCATGTTCTTCACCGATAATGAATAGGCAAATAGAAGTGCGTTTGTGATCTCAGATGTCGTACCAACTAGCTCAATGTCAAATTTCCCCTCAAAAGTATGGAAGAAAAATCCTCCAATCGACGAATGCCACACCTCAATGGAATACCCCTAAACATATGGATGTCTGCCTTCGTAACAAAAATAACAAGGTTTCAGTCCATGATTCGTCGATTCAATCCCCACAAATTTGAGGATCCTCCAAACAAAGCGTATTGAAGAAAGGAAGTGAGCTATACTCGCTCTCTTGTTCCCTGACTACCAGTCGCATCCCAATGACTCACAGTCTTTCTTAGCAGATAATTTGTGCAACAACCCTGTATACGATCTCTGATATGGAGGAAATAAAAGTGAGTTTCAAATGTTCTCAATATTTCTCAAATTCTTTGACTGCTTTTTCAACAACTATATTCTAAAGTTTAGTAGGATGAATTTAAGAATTAGTATTTTTGAATATGCGCCATTATGTTGATGAATCGATGGTCAACTATGAATCCTGGGTTTTTGGAGGAAACTCTAGGCCCAAAAACCAATTTTTAAATTGAACGGCTAAAGTTTGGGGAGTAAATATCATCTTTCTGTCGAGACTGTCTTCACCCCCAAAACCCCGTTCTTCACAATGGAGGCTCCGGGGAGATTATTTTTGGCCAGAGAATCCATTAACTGCTCAATCAGCATTCATTTCATTGCTTTGAACATGTTTCTTGTCAACAAAAATGTCTGCGCGCAAAAACAATCGTGTTTATTGGAGATAGAGAGCACATTATCTCTTGGATGAGTTTGATTTTTTTTGGTACTTTGAGTGTCATCTTCGAGTCTGTTTAAGTATATCTTTTTTTTGAATCAGATACAAGACGTGACGGAGAAGTTTTCGATCCGTTCGACGTCCGTTTAGTTTCGCAAACTTCGAGCTATAAAAATGTCACCCTCTGATTTTCCCGCATAGAATATATTTCTTTTTGTAAGAATTATTGTACTCTATTATGAAGTTGAGAAATTCTGTCGGAAAATCACCGGCAAGATCCCTTTGAACTCCGGAAATCCGTCCGTTAAGTTAAGTATACCCGCGAGCTCTTGTGATGCCCGGGATACGCCAGAAAATCTGCTCAGTTTAGAATACCCGCGAGGTCTTGTGATGCCCGGGATACGTCAGAAAATCCGTTCAGTTTAGTATATTCGCGAGGCCTTCTGATGCCCGAAAACTTCAGAGAATCAGTGCATTAAAAAAATATTCGAGAGTTGAAGATTTTCAATGATTCTTTTTACTCTCCGAGTGTGTTTAATCTCACTCAAATTCCGTCAAATATCACTCAGTACTGAATGTTTGCGATTTCATAGAGAAATTTGCTTATTTTTATTGAAAATGCTGTTAACTTTGGGATCTATTCGATACCCAAGTTCCGGCAATTATTAAAAGAGTATACTTTGAACATGTTCATATCCTTGAAATCTGTCCCAAAAGAATTTTGATAGAGCCTGTACACGATCTGTTTGGGTGCTTGGAATCTCTCTAAAAAAAAGGATTAGTGGAATCGTGTTGAGATATTTGCTTTTATGCTAGCCTGCTTGAGGGATTTGTGAAAATCTGGGAAGAATTAGTTTTTACGGCCGATCTCGGTTAGATGAAAATCTGAGCGGGATCCGCCTTAGTAGGACATCAGTCATTCAAAAATGGAGGAAAATAATCAGTTGAGAGATATGATAAGAGTCGCGATCTCAATCATTCCATTGTATGACGGAGGTAACTTGTGTGTCAACGGATTTATAGATGATTGCGATGAGGCAGTCGCCATTGCGGGGAATGTTCCAGAAAATATTCTTGTGAGAATGATTATATCGAGACTTCGAGGAGATGCGCGAGAGTGTTTGCGTTTTCAAAACATGACTACTTATCAAGAATTCAAAATGTGTTTGTTTCATTCATTCAGAACTCATAAATCAATCCCGCAACTGATTGGAGAGTTAGGATATTTATATCAAGAGGATGGAGAGAGTGTCATTTCTTTTCCCAATAGAATTCGAAAAATTGGTCGGCAGTTGATAAATATTGCTAAATGTGAGGATACTTTTGATGAATATTTCTTTTCGATGATTCAAAATTTTATGGTAGAGTCTTTTCTTAATGGGCTCTCTCCCGAAGTATCAATTCATTTCAAGTATAAGCCAAAAAGTATTGAAGAAGCTATTCACGCAGCATTGAGATTCGCCCGGGGGCACAAACTCCACAAGACTCTTTCGAAACTTGAGATCATCTCTGACCATAACCACAACGGAGCTATAGATTCGAAGCCAAACAGTAGATTCCAGGATGTAGCACAGACAATAGGTCAGGAGTTGAGTATGAATACCGCTTCTGTGACATGCGAGACTAAGGTTACTAGAACTCTTGTAAATGATGAGCATCATTCAAAATCATTGATGTCCAAAGGAATTGTCCGAGTAGAGAAATCGGAGATGTTATACAAGATTTTCTCAAAAGAATTTAGAAGTCATACTCTATCAGTCAGAGAAGCAAAAACCAGGAAATCTACAGATGACCCAACCTTGACATTTTTGTCGACGCTCCTTATCGGAGTTCTGGGCAATCTCTTTCTGGGGACGCGTTTTGATGGTTTCTATAGCGCATTGGATGAATCTGCCCCTCAACCGCGTTCCGAAAGAGGTGCCACCATGATAAATCAACAATATCAACAGTTGAACCTCTCTCCCCAAGGCTCCATTGATTCATTTCCAAGCTATCGATTTTTCAATGCAGGTTTATCCAAATTCCACAGTTTTATAACTCAGATGCACAGCTTCTCTCGTTTCATTCGACTGTTCCGAGATCAAAATTTTCAAACATTCAATATCAAGAGAATTCAATATTCCAATATTCCAGGAGTCCATTATCTCAATTTGGTTTTAAGTTTTCAGAGCATTAGTTTACGGGGTAAATTATGGTATTTCAACGCCTACAATGTTTAGGAACACGTGTATCACGCTGATGACACGCTTTTCAACATTCGTCAGACCAAATATC
This sequence comes from Eretmocerus hayati, assembly GCA_029851415.1. Taxonomy (NCBI): domain Eukaryota; kingdom Metazoa; phylum Arthropoda; class Insecta; order Hymenoptera; family Aphelinidae; genus Eretmocerus; species Eretmocerus hayati. The sequence continues at coordinate 62,069,127 of CM056744.1, read as the reverse complement.
TACAAAAAAAACTAAGGAGCTACTTCTTCTCCGAAATTTTCAGAGAAGCCAATGCATGATAATACATTAAATCCATGTCGAGTAACATGTAAGATACGGATCAAGGTTATTCGTTTCCAAGACAATTTTTCCTTTTTATTACTTTTCGGGAGGGATAAGAACATTTGTTCAGGTGAACTTCTTGCGTTTTAACTCATACTTTACCTTGGCTACTTGAAAGCCATGGTCAGTGATAGATAAGAACTAGACGAGCGAGAGTATGTCGTACTCTATAGTTTACTAACAAATAATTGAAACATCTTCTATACTTTGTCTCATCAAAGTACCAAATTTTGAAATTCCAATTCGTTGAATGCTCGATTTTTATCTCAAAATACCTATGCTTACTACCGAAAAACTCACTACATATCATGCCTGTATTAGTTATCTTCTTGGACAAGCGCAATTCCAAATACGTTCAGTAGCAGATCCCATTGTCGTCCTCACGGGACATTCCGATGTCATTCAGTAGAAAACAAGTGGTTGATCTTGACGATTTTAAAAACTCATGAAAAGTGTGACAAGAACATTCCCGACTTTTCCGCCTGTCTTGATGATCAATTCGCGTCGCTATCCAAGATTCCTCCATCAATATTGACTAAGTTTCGACCCCTTTTTATTTATTTATTTATTATTTTTTTCGATCTTCTATGGAATTGGAGACTCAGAACATGTCCAGCATGTTCCAAATATGCTGGATTGTTTGGGAATACGCATAGCAGAATCCATCACAACTATTAGTTTCCACGTAGAGAAAATAAGAAATACTATGAATGTTTGAAAGAAGGGGGACGGGAATCCTCTTGGAAGAAAAAATAATATTAATAAACAAAACAATAACGTCTGAGACACGAATCCTAGTCGGACGCATTAGTACGACTACCGCCTTCGCTTCACTCATTGTATTAAGCTCATTGATCCCTATCTCTAAGTTAATGTGGTATACATTCGCCAGATGACCAGTCTCATATTTCTACAGTAACTTCCAAAATGACAATCGAGTTCCTTTTTCACCTCGTAGAAATTCAACCACCATCAATTTAGTCATCAAAGATCTAAATAAAAAAGGGATGTTCAATGTCACTTGATTTGATTAATAACAATCCGTATTTCTGTAAAAAAATACGATGCTTTATATGAGTGCAAAGTTACATGGCACTTGAACAATGAAGTCAAAAAAATATCATCATAAGCGCGGTCTTTCATACTCGTTAAGCATTAATGTTTCTGAAATTGGAAAAATTCTTCGATATCTAGAACATGTTGCTTCGTAGAGAGGGCTCATAGCGCTACAGTAAATCCTGTGAAAATCATCAAAAATCACTAATGTAAGAACTCCTCTTAACAAATATGGTATCCTTCATGATTAAACCTTTCAGCACGGACAATTTTAATACATCAAAAAAATTATTTCTGCCTTTCACGTGACTCTACTGACCACCAAAACTCCCCCTGAATTTTTTTCAGAATTTTTCAATTAGTCTAAGGGTGCTCAAAGGCATGTCCATAAGTGTGGACATTGGGTGCATCGGCTATCTTTTAACGTTGAATATCTAAGTCTATGATATCATAGATTGATAACAATAACATATTTCCAAACAATTTTCAAACTGTATTGGCTACTTATCAATATCATTTATGGCTACAGCAAAAAAAAAACAAAATAATTTGAGATAGAATTCAGCTTTTTATGGAGACGTAGAAATTGAATTGTATCAAACAAGAGTGTATATCTAGGCAGCATTATTTGTGAAATTTTCTAGAAACAATTCTTTTTGCTACTCAAGCATGAATGAATATACGTTTCTTACAGAATGCATGAGTTCTCCCTGCACGGAAAAACCCTTAGTTGAGCTGACAGCATCGAAAAATCGAGCTGCCGCCAGCCGACTACGTAAATTCTGTTTTGAGCTCAGCGAGAGCTGCGGTAAGTACGCGGAGACTTGCGATAGGAACAACCAAGCTTGGCGCTTGGAGCGCGCCAAGTTCTGCGGCAGGATGGAGTACTCGAGCTGTCGCCAGGTCGAGCGAAAGCCTGGCGCACGCTTTAGCCCGCGTCCTAACGACATATCGGCTCGAGTCCTGCATACATGCACGCTGCATCAAAACCAAAAAGAAGTGATTTTTTATAACACTATCGTGACTACTTTTGCGACAATGATGTCTTTATTGTCCCAGATATTTTCTCTAATATTCAACCGAACTTTTAATAATATGCATGCATGCAAATCGTGCAACAACAGGCACTCCAGGGATCCGGTAAGCATGTACAACCTTAGGCCCATGCTTTTCATAGCAGCTTCTCAGCGTAATGGTAGAGTACTTGCCTGGCACGCAGTAGATGAGGGTTCGAATCCCATCGGGGGTAAATTTTTTTTTTCGTAATAATAATTTTTGGGTATACGAAGGTCAGTTTTTTTTTTTTTTAACGAATTGATGAATTTCAAAGTATCTTCGAATATTTCAATTAGGGCTTCACCGAGATCTGGATCTCGTCTCGTTCTCGGGTCGAGATCTCGGCGCGAGACGAGACGATACAGTGGCCTCCGAGAGTTGGCCCGAGCTCGATACGAGACGAGATCACATGGTCTGATTCCGAGACGATACGATATCAATGAATACCGAGACGAGCGAGATCTCGTCGATATCATATATATATATATATATATATATATATATATATATATAGAGGTATAAATCATGTACAAATTTGAACTTTCATAACTCGATGTAATCAATTATTCAATCACATGGACAACTAAACTTCGATTCTATGAAACAAACACCTTGTGAACATCGTGCACGAGAGAAACAAAAAATTGACATTGTCACGAATATAAAATAAAGTTAATAATATAAAATAAAGTAATAATATATAAAATACAGTTTTGTCATCGCATATTACGAACGGTGAAAAACGTGAGATTCCAATATAATGATACAGATTAGAACGTGAAAGGCAGTTGGCATATGACATCTTTCAGAACGCTATGTATCCATCGATTGATGCAGACGAGTGCTCTAAAAGATTCATCTGAGAGTGAGCACCGGTGTTCAGTCATGACACGAGACGCTTCTGAAAAAATCCTTTCTGATGGAACTGATGTCGGCATTATACTTAAAATATCTCTTGCCATACGAGCTAAGAGTGGGTACGTCAACTCATTACATTTCCACCAATTTAAGACATCCACAGTAGCAGGCTTCCTTCTTGCTCGAAGGTAACGATCAATCTCATCATCCCAATCTAATGATTTCTTGGGCTCATCATAAAAATTAATGACATCTATAGTCTTTACATCAGTCTCCATATTTTCGTCCATAAAATCATGATCCGTGGGAATTTTTTGTTGCAAATCATGATATTGGGTCTTGAACACTTTTTTAAATTTCTTCAGAGTTTCTTCTTTCATCTCTCGACCCCATGTGGTCCTATCAAAGAATTCGGCTTCATGACGTGGATCCAACACGAGAGATACGCAGTAAATCCAGTTACATCGCATGTAGTGTTTTAATAGTTTGTCACGACCAGCTTGGAATGCTGCTAGAAGCTGCTCCTCTATTTTATCCCTAATTGGTTTGCCATTCAATTTCAAAATCGCACAATCTACTCTGTCTAATAACATATTGAAAACAACTACAGCCGTCGGTAGGATGACTGTTTTCTCACATGATATGGTTTCGGTGACCTGGTGGAAGTGTTTCAGAAACTCGAGAATCAGTCGCACAACATTCCACTGAGTCTCGTCAAGCTTTGAATCTTGCACTTCTGGATTGCTCTCGCAAAGCATATTGAGAGGAACCTTGAAGTTCAATGCTGTCTCCATCATCTCACTGGTGCTGTTCCACCTGGTTCTTACGTCCAGGATGAGTTTCACAGAATTAATTTCAACAGCGGCGCAAAAACTGTTAAGTTGTTTTGTTAGCTGTTCGGAACCTCTTATAGTCTTGACAAGATGTCTCAAATTCGTCACAATATTTGCACACGTGTGGCCAGTGTTATCGGGTTGGATTGATTGCGATGAGATCTCTGGCGCTTCGTTATTCAACATTTTCAGTACATCCTGTACACCCAAATTCAAGATGTGCGCGAAACACCTAAAATGTTGATCGTGGGCGTTGAAATCGACTCCAATACTTCTCATGAGTGCTTCGAGCTCCTGCATGAACTTGATGTTTGCCGATGCATTGTCGAGTGTAATGCCTTCCACTTTATGCAGAAGATCAAAATCTTTCAGAGTTTTGAAGACAATTTCAGCAATATCTTTGCCTGTGTGGGAACCATTGGAAGCAATCAAATCCAACAAAATTGATTTGAAGTTCCAATCATTATCTATGAAATGCGCAGTTATGCAGTAATATGAGCAGTTATTCATGGCGGTATAATCATCTACTTCGAATCGATAGTTTCAAAATACGTTACGAGGTTTTTCCGCATCAATCCGAAAGAATGCATGACTCCACGATGCATCGCATTCCTTCTTGGGAAATTCCGTGTCGTCAGGAATGTGAATAACTTCTGCGAAAAAGGATCATCAAACGTGTTCAGTGGAAAATTTTTGTATGCTGTCCAGGCTACGATGATTGATTCAAAATCTTCTTTAGACATTGTTTCCTGCAACCAAATACATCGTCATGATTCGCTGTGTATCATACGATTGTGTGTATACAAACGTAGAATAGTGCGTACGAGACGCAACGCAGACAAGTATAAGTAGATCTACTTACTCGGAAGCATTCGGCGACTGGATTGATTTTTTTGGAGGTGAGGTGCTTGGAATCAAAGAGAAGATTATACTCTCTCTTATGGAAAATTTCGAGGTGTCTCTTCAAACCGCTGGTATTGCTGTCCTTCATTTTCACTTCTTTCGTAATTTTCTTGTTTCGGCATATGAGGCAGATACCGATCTTCCCTCCTGCATTATGTCCATAATCATAATATTTTGAATAATCCACTCTCTTACTCGTACTGGACATCCTGAATATATTTCCTCATATAAAATAAACCCAAACTGGAGGCCACGATGAATTGAAAAGATGAATAATACAGCTAGAAAATATTTCAAACTATTTCGCACACCGAACTGTGAATAACTGATTCCAAACGTAAACAAAAGCAGCCGATCTCCTGATACTCAATCGGTAATAGACTCGATAGAATTCGGGTTTACCCGTGACAGATGTTTACGTTATTGGCAGATTTGTCAACGTGCGTAGCGCGGAGTTTGAAAGCGTCTTCGTGGACGAGACGAGTTTTTCGATTGGAGTGATTAGTACAAAATTCTTAGAGTGGATCTCGAATTCCCGATATTCTCGTCTCGATCTCGGGACCAGAATCGAGACGATGCGAGATTGAAGTTTTCTAATCTCGGGCGATCTCGATACGAGACGAGATGAAGGGATGTTAAGCACGAGACGACACGAGATTGCTCTCATTTCTCGCCTTTCTCGCTCGAGTGAAGCCCTAATTTCAATGTAAAGGCTTTTCAATTCTGCCCACGCATAGAAGTTCTTATTTGACGATTATTATAATACTCTCGGAACCACGTGATTTTCAAAAAAATTGATGAACTCTCATTCCCTGTACTGGATTTGGTATTAAATTCGATCGTGAATTTTTATTGATTCGCTGGTAAAATTGTTCATGGATGCTGAGTATTGATGGAATAACTCGTATCATTTCGTGAATTAATTTGGTGAAGGCTTATAAGATCCAAACATTTTTTTAAAGTAAAATAATAGTCGTACCATATTCGGAAATTCTTGTTGAAATAATACATTTTCAGTCCAAGCAGCTCCGCTCACAAATCCAAGATTTGAATATTATTCGCCCGATCATACCGTCGTTTCGCCTAACCGAAATGCGCATGTGCCACGCCTCGCTGTGTCCTGTGTCTGTGTGATCTCGTGATATATATATGGCTGTACGCGAGCGCGGCACCGATGAGCAATGCATGCTCCGACTTGTTGAGCATCAGAATTTCGTCTGTTCAGAAATGTTATTACGTGCATCTGCGTCTGCAAAATTACAAAAATAACAAGTTTTGTGTCTACTGCACCGAAAACCGAGGTATGTATTGGATCATTCAGAATCTGAAGAGATTGGTTTAAGTCAGGTATCGTTCCCTTCCATTCAGTAATAAAGTGTACTTGCCGTTGGAAAAGAAGACCGCCATAACCTTTCTTGTAAGTGCCTGCAGTGTGCTATGTATGAAAGAACGTTTTTGATGCTATGTGTATCTTAAAATTACAGTAGGGCTTGATATATTGTTATGAATTTGTAAAATGCGGCACAGTTTACAAATCTACACAACAATGTGACCCTGTAAGCAACTGATAGCTGATCTAATTACTCCAATCCGAATTTGACACAAGATGTTAGAAAATATACATCATGCAGAAACAGTCTGTCAGCTCTCCTAAATAGGAAAATTCCATGTCAAAACTCTATTGCTGCAGCCCCCTATTGACTTGTAAATAATTCACAGTTAATCTGGATATTTCGCTTAAAGTGTTACCCTGTATAATCAAAGAATATATATTCAAAATACATGCTCCGTCGACTGTCAGATCAGAGTTTTGTACTGGGACAATGCTTGGGAGCTAGATATTGAACATATAAAAAATTTACCCCATTCTGAGGGGTCTTTTCGCACTTAATTTATAGAATAAAATAAAAATTTGAGAATTGCGCGAATTTTCTTAACTAAAAGTGTTTGACACAAAAGTCTACTATACAGGAGGTTTGTATAGCAATTTACAAATTTGAATTTTCATGTATCTATTATTGATTGGTAGTTGGTTTGGCTATTCCATTTCTGATCTTGACTTGTATGGCAGAGAGATATCCATTCCAACGACACGCTTTGTTGGCACTCACCTATCATTCTTGTACTTGGACAATGATTACAGTATTATATATCTCTAATTTCACGTATAAAATATTTGAGCTGCAAATCCTATTCACGAATATTCCTCATGAATGAATCTCTTCTTGCTTAAATCCACAGACCAAGTCAGAATGTGATTTCCTTGATGTTTTTGAAGTCTAATAATTGCAATTTTCAAGGCTCTTGCTGTACAAGAAGTGTGAAAAATTTATTTCCATCATTGTAGAGTGTAGTCTTCATATTTGTTCTTTCTCCTGTTATTCAAGTTTCCTTCATTTTCTGCCTAAAAGCAGATTTTCATACACAGAAATTCAAGGCTCGTTTTGAGACGACTACGCTGTAATCGTACACGTCTATTTGCATTGGAGTGAGCCTTGGTTTGGCCAACTCCTGCGATTATGAATCTTAGCTCCCAGTAAAATTCCAATCGCAGTGGTTGCCATCATATCATAAGAACGGATTCAACTTGACCGCGGAAGAAAAAGTGTGACCTACAATCGAAAGCTCTCGGCAAGAGAAAACGAATCGTAAAAGCGGAATCCGTATAAGTGAAGATTTTCAGGATGAAAAATGGATTGGAGTAAAAAGACTAGGGAAAAATTTTCTTGTCACCAATACAATTCTTTCTCTTTGATAAAGCAAAATCACACGTAAACATGGATTTTCAGGCCTTAGAATTTTGTTAGCCAAATTTCAAAATTACAGTTCATTCTCTCCTCATTGTCTCTATCTACCATGTCCCGTACTAAATGCATGATCTGTAGAATGTTTTGAGGATTTTTTGTTTCATTGATTTTCAGTATATGGAGAGCAGTTTAAGAAGTGGCGATATGGAAGGTTTGTCTAAATTTTGGTTCACTTATCCCGCTCCTTCTACCTACCCCCTCTCACCCTCTACACCTTACGTACAATATACGTTCTGAAATTTTCGATTTTCTTGTAATCTGCTTTAGATCACGCTTGGGATCATACTATTCGTGTTTCAAAAATCTCAATATTTCAAAATGTAGAGCTTTGGAATGATGGGTGAATCAGTTTCATCTCGTATATCTTTTCTAGAAAAATAATCGGAGATTTTGTATAGAGTCAAAAATGTGTGTCTTTTCTCGCTCGTTTCCATTGACATGTGGACGGGACTCCGATCTCCTCGAGTCAGTACAAAATTCAAAGTTAGCAATCCATGAAAATTTCTTCTCGACATTTGACTCCTCGAAGAATCTCCAGGATTATTCTAACACTCGCCCATATGTACATTTGCGATGTTCCTTCAACACACTTTCATTCACCTGGGAATAATGAGGATAATCATCATTGCATCTTCATGTCTCTGATATTTCAGATAGAAATCTTCAGAACTATGGACAAGGCTCCTCAGAAATGCAAATTTCTGCACACCCTTTCTACGCGCAAAAGCATCATTCACAGTTTCCTCCATATGCATTGACATACAGCTCACCTAGTGACCCTAATTACGCATTTAACCAAGCATATCATCCTCAAAGTGAAGCCTCCATGTATGGTCAACAAAAATCCCAACATCATCAAGCTCCCGTCTACAATCAACAAAACTCCTCGCATTGTCAAGATACTGTCTATGACCAACTAAACTCCTATCATTCTCAAACACCCCTCTATAATCAACCAAACTCGTCGCACGACAAGGCCCAAGATTATTCTGGTAAAAAAGATACCTCACGTGAATTAAGTTACTTTGACGACTCGGAAAAGTCATTCGACTCATCATCAGAGATTCTCGATATCTCTAATTCCAAGCCGCAGCAGTCGACAAACAACTCAAACAACTCCATGTCTTCAGTAGAATGCTCGACCAACAATCATCCGCAGAGCTCTTCTCCACAGAATGGCCCTGTCGTCAAGATCACTGATGTGGCTTCGGGCCCTCTGAATACAACTGGAGATGAACGTAAGGAAAATCAGGCCAATGATAGTCAACCCAAAGAAAGAGATCTTTCTCAAAATTATGTGTATAGAATTTTAAGTCGTTCTCTGTACGGCAAAATAGAATTACACAAACAGAAGCAACTAGAAGTTGAGGCGGCAGAACTCAAAGCTCGGATGGAATCGCAACAAAGCGAGTTGGTCGATAATCTTGATGGCGAAGTTGAAGATGGTGAGGGGGAAATCGAGGATAGTGACGAAGTTGATAAGGATGAAGAAAATGGAGAGGAAGAGGACAAGGTAGACAAAGACGAAGAGGAAGAAGACGACGATGAATTTGATGAATATGAAATAAGGGATGATAATGAGTTAGATAGGAGAACGATAGTTAATTTAGTAGTGGATTACGAATTAGATCATAATAGTTCTCAGTGAGTTGCTATCTCTATCAGCTAACTTTTCCTTTTCTCTTCTCCTATTGCGTATGTAGATCAATAGATGATAAGCATTTCCCACGACCTTTGGATCATTTAATAATTATGATAATCATTCACTAGACCATTGTGCATTTCTTTCCATGGTACACATTATAAGGATGAATTTGTGCATAATTACTCTTCCACCAATGTGATTTTTCCTTCGTTTCGTTCCAGGCCAACCAAAGAAAGATTGTTCTTCATTGGAAAAGAATTAGTTAAAGTATTCATTTTCGAAGACATAGCTACTTACATTGGTGAAAATACTGATGGTTCACTCAAAGGAAAATTGCCGAGTCGAGTAAGAACTGTACGTAGCAGAGCAATTAGAACTAACTTCTGGGAGAGCCCGCGCGATCAAAAAAAAAAAAATCTGAAGGTAAGCCGAAAAATTACCAATTTTTTACATTGTTGCTCCGAGTCAAAGGAAACGATTTCGTTATTCGAAACACTAATTTAAATTTTAATTAGCCTGTGCACTGTAGAATACATATTGTAGATTATTCAATCCTTGCTGGTTTCACCATAGATTATTAGTAATCTTGAATTTTTTACAGTGACTGTTTCAACCCTTCAGAGTATCGCATACTTCAAGACTAACAAGACAATTGATGCAAACTTGATCACAGAGTGGAACGGCAACAGAGACGCTATTATACAATTTTTTAGAAAAAACAGCATACTCTCAATTTTCTCTGAATTTCTCTTCCTTAGTGAGGAAAATGGCTATGAACGGGTGAGTTTGACAAATTTCATATCTTGATTGAAATGAATACTCGTCATTCGGCAGAATATCGACTGTTCGAATTAGAAGATGGAATAGGTTTTTGAATTGAACTGTTCTCATCGTCCTTAGTCCCGCGGACGAGTATTTTTGCTGTTGGCTGGACGTAATAGATATCAAATTTCACTATTCCATGTATTCAAACTTCTTTCCAGCTCGTGGATGACTACGACTCTCAACGTCAAGTTCAGGTTGGACTGATACAGAAGTGGCCCAGCGTGGCTTCCGTTGTGTTGGCAATTGCTAAACGTGCTGCATCGAAGGGCTCTAGGCATAAGAAAGACTTGAGACAGATTGTATCTGGCAACATAGCTCCTGGTGCAAAAAAACAAGGTCAGTGTGTTAATTCATTCTGTATGGGCTAATCCCAATCGAATATTTCGGGAAATTGATATTGTGTATCTCATCGATCACGGTCTAGCAGCTATATTTCATACCTTCGATTCACCTTGTCATTCTGGCGAATTATAAGAGGATCAAACTACTATGATGCCCGACAGTCACTCAGAAACAAAATTGCAATGAGGAAATTATGACAAAATGTATCACCTCCCTGTCAGCTCTTGGATTCTCATCTAATCATGTTTTTGCATTGGACTTTCTGGTCCACAACATCGATTTCAATTTTCACTTATCAGTCGAATTGCTTCCGTGATGAATCTGCGGATATTTTTCGACCGATCAATGACTAAATGCGTTAACCTTTTTGTATGTTCATCAGATCACATACAGAATATTGCTCTCATATCGCTGCCGCATATTTTGGGATCTGTGACGTGCAAAGTGGTTCCAAACTCCAAAGATTCGTGGAAAGCATCGGTAGCTCAAGCTCAAGAGTGTTTTATTTTGCACATTGAGGTATGATGATTTGATATTTTCTTGGATTCCCCTAAATAACAGTCAAGCAGGCGCATGTCCAGAGATGATTCAAAAGGGTTGAATGTTCAAACAAATAAGGAGCTTGCAACAACACGAACATTTCTGCGTGCTTGAATTATCTGCACTATTGACAGGGAAAAACATCCTTCACCGTTCTTTCTTCCTGCTCTACTGTGGATATGTGCCTGTGAAGAGATGCTCAACCACGAGTTCCCGTCATGAATTGACAATCAAGCGTGGTCTTTTCACGCGATACATATATTCACATTCAAACTTCCAGGATCATTTGAAAGAAAAAGAAGAACTGCCAAAAAGAACAAAAGCTTTGAAAGCTCTATTCACTAAACATGACCTACCACTCAATCCTTACGTGGTAGCTGTTGGCAAGTTGGATGCAATTAAGCACTGCTACGTTGTTTTAGAGGACTTCAGATATCGTATTGAAGGTCCCAAATCCCTCGTGAAATCAGTCGATATTTGCTACAAATGCACCTATACACTACAAAAGCAACCACCTAGACCATCCTCGCTAGCTTGGCAGTTTTTGCGACAACATATTTACGGAGATCCAGGTGATATTGGTAACAGTGTGACACAACTAATTTCAAATATTGGTTACCGCAAACTAAGGCCGGCGCCGGCGCCACCGAAAAAGAGGAAGAAACCCCAGCATAATTCACTGCAAAAAGAGAAGAAGAAAAGCAGCAAAACTCAGCTTGAAGCATGATAGCTTTCCCTGCTACTATACATTTTCCATAAGCTCAAATTGTAAAATACATATATATTTATAGGTGTATTTATTTTTTGTACGAATAGCCATTACGGAATTCGTATTCTGAGCTTATCATCATTAATTTTGCCTGTTGACTTTCAGTTTGAAATAAAATTTCATGTCAATTGATAGTCAAATCGAATGCTTATGCCCCGGTGTCCATTGGTGAATCTAAGGTATACATCCGTTTGATTGTTGTAGGTATCTTGTTCACTGAACAAACAAGTACTTCCGTACATAAACCATGGATTTTCAGCAAGATTACGGTTCAGAGATAGATTCATCGCTATTTACGCTGATGCTGATGAGGTTCACATTGTTCTTATACAACAATGCTAGCGTTTCTAGGAAGTTTATCGATATTATCATCAAATCTTTCAACAGTTTCATCTGCTACCTCTTCATTCCTTACTTGAAACAGCAAATACAGGCAGATTTGAGAGATGAGGTTCATCCTGATACTGTCGGCAAAGTTTTACTCATTCTAGACAACAATAGATCACCTTTCTCCTCATTACTCACAGAAAAGCAACGGTTTGCAATGTATAAAAAGAAAAGTGTATTCCAAACTCCACAAGATTTTACGATAGGCGAAAGAGATGTCAAAATAGGGTTGTTAGAAACAGTTAAGAAAACTGTGTTTGGGATTCATATATCCCTCCCTGAAACACTGAAGGTCTACCTCCAAATTCCGGGCATTTTCAAATCTATGATGAAATATCAACATGATTTATTAAGAGAGAATAAAACTTTCTCGAACATTATTCAAGGCAGATTGTGGCTGAAAAAATTTCTTCCATTCCTCAAAGACAAAATTGTGTTTCCACTCATCGTTTTCTTTGATGATTGTGAGCTGAGGAACCCCTTGGGATCCCATAGCGGCGAACAGAAATTCGGAGCCGTGTATATTTCATTGCCAACCCTTCCACCACATCTCTCAGCTAAACTCTCAAATATACTGATATCCACAATATTTCATTCAAAAGACCGAGAAGAGTACGGTAATGAGTCATGCTTTGAACCACTGCTGCGAGATTTAAAATATCTGTCAGAGGTGGGAATCTCGATTACTATCGATGGGGTTGTCCAACAAGTTTATTTTGAATGCGTTTTGTTTGTTGGGGATAATCTCGGACTCAATCAATGTTGCGGCTTCGTTTCCAACTTCTTGACTGATTATTGCTGTAGAATTTGCCGGGCTACAGCTGATCAAAGTAAAAGACTTGTAACTGAATGCTCGTCACTTCTTAGAAATGTCAAAAATTATGCAGAAGACGTGATGTATAGAACTGGTGGCGTAGTTCAAGAATGCTTGTTTAATCGACTTCCTCGGTTCCATATTGCTGAAAATCGCTCTCTCGATTTGATGCATGATCTCTTCGAGGGTGTAGTTCCAAGCGTCATCGGAAAAGTTTTGACGGTGTTCGTTTTCAAAAAGAAGTATTTCACGCTCGATGCTCTGAATCATCGAATTGCGACGTTCGACTACGGTGAACATGAAACGAATAAGCCACGGCCGATTACTGTCATCAATTGTACTGCAACTGAACGTGAAGAAACTGGCTTGAGTCAAAGAATCAGAATAAGGCAGTCGGCGGCAGAAATGTTGTGTTTGAGTAAATATCTGATACTAATGATAGGAGACTTAGTTCCAAAACATGATGAATACTGGCTTCTATATCGAATCCTGCGAAAAATTATTGGAACTGTTATTGCTCCTCGTTTCACCAGAACTGATGTGCTCATACTGAGTGACAATATAACAAATCACCATAAACTATATATAAAGCTATTTGGCCTCCTCAAACCCAAATTTCATTTCATGATTCATTTGCCACAAATTATGCTGGACAACGGCCCGCTTATACATTTCTGGTCTATGGCATTCGAAAGGAAACACGCTGATCTAAAGGACGTCGCCGATGGAACCTCTTCCTCCCGGAATTTACCCAAAACGATAGCTATCAGAAATCTTTTGAAACTGTGTTATCTCAAAGAATTCACACCTCGACCAACCGAAGAATTTCCTCTCGGGACGGTAGTCAATGAGAGAGTAAGTCCATCTGAACTGCGAACAAGGGTTGCTTCTTATACGGGTAATCATTGGGCAAAAATCTATCGCGATGTTGAAGTCCTAGGTAAACGATTCACCAATGGAACAGTATTCATGTTGAGAGCAGACGAATATGGGGACCCGGTGTTTGCGAAAGTGAAAGAAGTTATTGAAGTCAACAGGCATATATATTTACTCGTTTGTTCATTATACGTCATATATTACGAGGACTCGTATGAATGTTATGTGGTGGCTGATAATGATGTCCCTGATGAGTTCGTTAACATCGATCTAATTCCCAAGGTCAGCCCTTGTTTATTAACTAAGAAGGATGGTCGGACATTAGTAATGCCTCGGCATGATGTGTGAGTGAGATTGAACATTTTACGAAAATCTTCATGTGAGAGAGATGGAAATCGTGAGCACTGCAATACCAGAATAAATTCAGTTAACTAAGTATCTCTTGTTCCCGTGATTATTTGCTTTTCACGATCTTCCTTTCAAAAGATTTGTAAGGCATTATCAGTAAAACAGGGCCTTGATCCACAATATCCAGATTTAGACATGTGAGAGTCCTACAAGACGAGCCTATAATGATTCCAGATCGAGTTGATCACGACATCGATAAAGTTGCAGGTAAGGATATTCCAACTTTTGAAGATGCATTACGTCCCTAAATTCAGTATGGTGTAATCCTATACAATTCCTGTCGATCACTCTGGCGAGGAAACCGAATTTCAGTACGAATCTTCAAATTTTGAGTTCAAATTCGTATTAGCAACCCAAAAACCATTATATACAATTTTTGAGCAATATGTGAGGGAACTGAGAATTTGCTGGTCGCTATCTCCGATCGGCCATTTTAACTGTTCAAAATCTGAGATCAAATTCGTAATCAGCGACCCGGGAAACCCTTTAAAACAACTTTATAGCGATACCTAAGGGAATTATAAATTTGCTTGTCGCCATCTTGGACGGGTATTCTGAGTTTTCTACATCTGAGTTCAAATTCGTAATCAGTGCCACAAAAACTGATATCAATAATTTTTTCATCAATATCGGAAAAAATGAGAATTTTCTGGTCGCGATTTCCGATGGGCCACGTGAATTTTTGAAATCTGATTCCAAATTTGTAATCAGCGACCCAGAAAACCCCATGATACGATTTTCCAGCGATAACCGAGGGAATTATGATTTTCTGCTCGCCATGTTGGTTTCGCCATTGTGAATTTTCCGGATCTCAGTTCATTTTCGTTATCATCGATCCCAGAATCCCTTCTTTATACAATTTCACGAGAACCCGTTCCAAGTCCGTTCGAGCAAATCCATTCCTTTCTTCTTGAGAAACTCCCAATTTTGCAAATTGATTTGTTTATATAACAAATGTATATTTAGATGTCGAGCCAAGAGTGATACCACACTCGACTGCAACTATGATTCCGGGTGATTCAGCAAAAACCCAACCGGTGAAGATACATGATCTACTACTCGATCAACTGAAAATTGCCGGAGATAGCTATGTCATGTATATCTAGCACCGTGCTGCTAAGGTTTGAAGAAAATGTTGGAAACTTGAGATACTTTGAAATTCATCAATTCGTTGAAAAAAAACAGACCTTTGTATACCCAAAAATTATTATCACGAAAAAAAAAATTTACCCCCGATGGGATTCGAACCCTCATCTACTGCGTGCCAGGCAAGTACTCTACCATTACGCTGAGAAGCTGCTATGAAAAGCATGAGCCTAAGGTTGTACATGCTTACCGGATCCCTGGAGTGCCTGTTGTTGCACGATTTGCATGCATGCATATTATTAAAAGTTCGGTTGAATATTAGAGAAAATATCTGGGACAATAAAGACATCATTGTCGCAAAAGTAGTCACGATAGTGTTATAAAAAATCACTTCATTATGGTTTTGATGCAGCGTGCATGTATGCAGGACTCGAGCCGATATGTCGTTGGGACGCGGGCTAAAGCGTGCGCCAGGCTTTCGCTCGACCTGGCGACAGCTCGAGTACTCCATCCTGCCGCAGAACTTGGCGCGCTCCAAGCGCCAAGCTTGGTTGTTCCTATCGCAAGTCTCCGCGTACTTACCGCAGCTCTCGCTGAGCTCAAAACAGAATTTACGTAGTCGGCTGGCGGCAGCTCGATTTTTCGATGCTGTCAGCTCGACTAAGGGTTTTTCCGTGTGTGCTATGCAGTTCTTACAGTGCGGGGCGTTTTTTGGGAATCGAACTGTAGCAGATGGTTGACAGTGTCACGCTGGGCTGTATCGGAGATTTTGTTTTCTTTTTCACGTTGCCATGAAGACCATTGCAAATGGTTGTCGAGATTTGAATGATACGAATTCTACTATATTGCGAGCAAGTGACATCTAATCACAGCGTAGTGAAGAAAAAACAATCATTGCAAAAATGAGAATCATCCACCTAATGCCCATAATAGTGGACATCGCAATATTAGCTTGCCCTTTATTCCCAAAGCTAGCTACGGTTTTGAAAAAAAAAAAATTGAGACCATGTCTCAACGTTCAAGGAAGATATGAAAATATTCTCATGAAGAAAAACTAGCTCGAGTCAGAGAAAAATATTTATGAAAAAATTCACGATTCGAGGTAAACTTTTTTTCTCACGTTCTGCAGCAAGACTTTTCGTCCCGAATTTAAGACTAGAGTTTTTTCGATTTCAATGGCGACTTTCCTAGATAGTTATGACAATGACAAAGACCACCGCAGTGATTCCTAATACTATTATTTGGTGTGACTCAACTGTGGTGCATTTGAATGTAAGGGTGTCAAATGTCCATAATTATGGGCATCCGTGCTGAAAGGGTTAAAAGAAGACTGAATCACCATTACACGCATCTTTTAGTCGTTTTTTTTTATCACATCTCTACTCCCCAAGTGGGATATAGTAATATTCTTCACTATCAACAGTAGAAAACTGTCAGCTATAGATTCAGATTTTACACTGGGTTTTTTTTGTTGTTGAGAGCTTACTATTCCTCTTCGACTATGTCGAATTGTTGAAGAATGACGATACCTTAGTGCATACTCACAGACACTGTGGATGATCCCATCGGCGTATGTAAACACAAAAAAAGTTAGATCCTTGACTTGTGTAACATTTTAAAATAAGTTAGAGCCGACACGTCGGAAAAGGGAGGAGTCTTGGAAAATGGTAGATACTCCGACTCTACAGAAACGAATGATATGCTTCAAATATTCTACGTAACACACCGATTAATTTATTTATAATATCCTTACATTTAGCCCTCTGTTACGCACATTTGAATTAATTCCATGTAAAACCGACTTGGTATTAGGGTTAGTTATATTATCACTACTACTATTATTATTTAACGCGGGTTCCAATCTCATGAAGGACAAGAGTTTCTATATACCAAATTGATTCATTCCGAGAACATGAATCATCACAGAAAAATTTCTCTTGCCTTTCAAATTTGGGATTATGAACGATTGAGAAACAGTAATGGATTATATTGTACATTTCATTCGATAGGATCTCTCAAATACCGTTACACGCACATTTTGTTCCATTTGTTTTAGTACTCTTAACCCGCAATAGACGATTCAATCCTACCAGTCTTAAAGTCGTCACTCGAAAGTCACGTGACCACACCCGACCCACATGGTGTTTTAAAGCAAGAACCACCCCTTACTAGAGAAATGATCAAAGACACCGGATTCAGTTCTGCCAGCCTCACTGAGTGAGCCATCAATTTGAATTAGTATCCCGAGGCATCCAGTTTCCGCTGATTTTGTCGCGAGTTTCAGTTGACTCAATTGAACCGAAAGTCTATGAGAACAACTGATTTCAATATTCATTAAGATATCTCGATCAACTTGAAAACTACTGGAATTGCATTCCCAAAGCGTCCGTAATGTCTCACCAGGGGCATCGCTACCATGAGGGGACAAGTGTCATGGCCATGATGATAATCAAAGCTACAATCTGGTAGCAGTTTTCAGCGAAGAGTAAATCACAATTCATTCGATTAGTTTTCATCACCATTCTACGGATAACTGTTTCACAAAATAGACAATGTCAAATCTACCGTCTAGAGTTTCCATAAAAATATCTCTATTGTCCAGAAACAGAGTAAACTCTATGGCTGGGGAACCATTCCGTGACGTCTACAGAGGTTGATATGATAGATACGTACAGTAACATCGTTTCGCTTCCCTCAAAAAAAAGGGGGTTTTCCATCCAAAAATGCTGTGCGATTCCTGATTCCCTCCTCTTTTACTGGTTTAACTTGAAGAAACCCACTCCACTCTCTTTCTACTTGAATTGATACTCCTCTCCTCAATTTCCGTCACGTGAAATATCTCTTATGGATTACTGCAAGCTTCAACGACAAAAAAATTCGCATGTTCCATTATTATTCTACCCAGATTCCCATCGTATGTGGATTGTGATCGTGTGAGTTGTGAACTTTAACCCAAACTCAAAGACTTTCCACGTAAAAGTTTTTTTGAAATATTTCACCAATATGTCAAAGCCCGATTATCGATTCCACCATTCATCTTTGGAATTACCAAATCTAACGTTTCTCTTCGAAATGAATAAACAAATCGCGATACAATCTGGATTCCCCTATCTCATTACAAAGATACTAACATAAAGCACTCTGCCAACGAGTTAGACCAAAATTATCCTTTTATATTCCTTCTACGGGCAATATCATGAAAAATTTGAGAAAACTAATATGGTGAAGATTCAGATACTTGGGGAACCGATTTCAAAGTACATCAAGGATGGAGTGACAAATTGTTGGAGTCGAATGATCATAGTCAAAGGATACTGAGTTTTGCTTTCTCAAAAGAGAAAGCTTTCATTTGATGACAGTAGATTTTTCCCCATATTTATGTTTAAAACAAATTTTTTTTTCCTCCCCCAATAAAGATTCAGGATACATACAATTTGTACATTCCTCTTCGTATTCCCAGAATCTATCGAGTGTAGGTCACAGTTTTCCTTGACATCTCCTCACAAAAATACCCAATATCTGTCGAGCCCTTTTACCGTGTGTGTGTGTGTATGTGTTGTTTTCCATCGCTCAGCATAACTCCTCACTAATTACATCGATCCCCTTGAAATTTTGCAAGCACATTCGGTGGCATCTTGAGACAGGAACGCTACATTATCAGCATCCCCTGATCATTATTTCCTGATGTTGAAAATTTCTGAATTTTTGATATCTTAAAAACTATTTATACTTTCTTCTCCTACTTCGAAAAATATCAGCCTTCGTATATAGGTTTTTTTTGAGGTCCTAAATCGATTGGTGAATACCGAATTTCAATTCACTCACATTTTATACTAGATTCTTAATACCCCTTTTCGAATTACTCTCTAACAGCTCATAATCACTTTTAAACAAAATTCCATATCAACCAATTGATTCATCATCTCAAAATACATCTTAATCGTCCACTAATTTGTTTTTATCAACTAGGAAATCGCAAATCACTGGTAAAGAAAATCATGATCCATAAACCAACCATTCGTATATACTCAAAATTGAGTATCCGTAATTGGAAAAAAATTCTCCATTGCAACGTGGCGCATCATTGATGAGCAACTTGTGAATGTTAAGAATGAAAACTGATATATAGTTGAAAAAAGGGAATTTCTTCCGGATGAGTGTTGTTTTTTGTATATTTTTATTGTTTAAAAATGATTTATAACTTTAAATAATAGATGCAGATGATTTTAGGAGTAAAATTTCAATGAAAGATGAAAATTTTTTTTCATTATGATGAGAAATGATATAATATTTGACTACTTGGAAAAATAATAAGTAGTTTGTTGAATTCATATTTGATGATGAGAAAATATTCTGCTAATCTCCTTTAGCAGCGTATTTTTATTTCACAACGAGCGGGAGAAGAGACAAGATTTTCATTATTTCCAACCAGTTTTGTCGATCTAATTCCCATACGAAGTGCCAATCTACCCAACCTTGTCGAATATTTAGACATTAAATCAACTTCCGTAGGCTATCATGATATTCATCCCCTCCAATTGGTTGGGGGAACTACTTACTCATATACTTGAATTACTTAATACTTATCTCTATTAACTTATTCTTTCACGTACCCCGTCGATAGTTCGGAAGATTCGGTGTTTGAAACTAGCTATGACTTTGGTTTGGGTTCAAGCATCTTGACATTTACTGTCGAGTCGACTAACTTTATACATCCCCTGAACTATTAATAGCCCTGGATGAAACCATCAAAATGAACTTCGCAGCCAGTCAATCTAAATCAAAACTACTCAATCTGACAGATACTCCTCGTGTATATTCCGTCTGAGGTTCGAGAGGGTTACATAAAACAGTATTTCTCGAACTCCAAGCTGTTTTTGAGTTAAAAGTCATGGCTAGTTCTCCAAAGCGCACCTTCCCACAACCTGAGTTTGCTGTTGTTTGCTCTAATCTCAAAATTCTTTCAGATTCCGTGTCAAATGTCAGATTCATACTTATCGTGGAATTAGTTGGTAATGTTTTACTTTATTTTTGCTTCACAATAGTCGAGATATAGATTCACTTGAAGCTTTCGATCGCGGAGTAACCACGTTTTATAATTTTCTGTTCAGACTCTCAATTATACCCTCGAAACTTTTCAAATTCATTTTGAGAGTGATGTAGACCCAAACCAATTCATGAATGAAAGGCAGAGCGGTTAAGAGACCATTCTTTCACAAACTCACCAACTTAGAATCCGTAATCTTGAGAAAAAAAAAGAAACCCCACTCATAACCACTGACAAACCTAGGACTTAAATTTCCTTCTAATTTTCATTCATGGATTCGAATAAATTTCGACTTTGATCCCAGTTCTATGGAACAAAAATTTTACGATATTCGAGAACTTTTTGTGAACAGAGCCCAAAAATTTGAAAGGATCGTCAATTGATTATGACATTTATTTAGTCTATTGGGTGAACTCTGCGAAGAAAGCCAAATATTCTGGCGCATGATTGCAAAAAGATAGTTTGTATCCTCATTTCATGACCACAACGCACTGAGTCTCAAACATTAGTGAAGTCTCCTCCTTTGTTACGTGCAACAATTCACTCATCATAGAAGCATAATACAATGCAGAACATTTTGAGACCCGGTTCGGTGAGGTCCATTCATAAATGATGCGTAGAGATTATAAGGACTGAAAATTGCTGTCTGCTCCGCTGCTCGATAGAATGTATCAGATAGATCTTACAGGTTATATTATTAATTAGGATTATTTACTATTTTGAGCTAGAATGCCCAACCTTATGATCATAAAGGTTATTCTTGGATTTAGTCCTACAGCAAGAGCGACTGGTATGTAACTTGGAATTCAACCACAACTTTTAAATCATGTATCATATAGTGAGAGAGTAGTAATAAGAACCAATATCTATGTAAAAAGCAATAAGGGCTTCTGAAGCAAGCATTCTCCATTTCCATTGATGCGCAACCTAACTTCGGATTCGCCTTGAGCAGTAATGGATCCCTGTAATCTCAGGGGAATAAAGTGTGGTTTCGGGATTTTTGAAGCTTATCTTCGCCTAGGAGGAAGCTCGGAATTTTCCATCATTCCGACGCCAACTTTTACCCAATCCCTTACTCCTCCTACAATTTGGCCATTGAACAATGACGTGCATGGGTTTTTCGATTGGACTTGAGAAACCAAAGGAATTCAAAGGAAAATTGAGTTTGTGAGAGGAGTTGATGATATTGTCCTGCAGCCTTGACTCGTTTCGAACTTCGCTTAGACTGTCAATGACAGTCCAGAAGTGTCGATTGAGAGACTCAATGGCTGTCATAGAACTGGTACAGAACCGCTGTATGACACTATGGATCAAAATCCTAAAACGCCACGGCGGGGATCGGGATCCCTTACCAGCTCTTAGTTGGCTATCCAAAGAAAACCCACCTGGACGTTCACCTTTGCTTGATCAAAAAGGTTGGGGAAACAATACACGTTGGACATGAAACAGAATATGAGATCATGTACTCCTCTCGAAACTATAAATTTCCCTATTGGAACGAACCTTAGTTTCCTACGATTCATTTTCCGATTCTGAGTTCTCACCAGCGGTGAAGAGGGGCCTTGGAGTTCTTTCCACAAAAATCATTTCATTCAATGATGCTATATACGCTATGCATACAATCTCGTAGTTATGCAGGTATGATCTATATGGAGTTGCGATCAATGGAAGGAGCATCGAATTACGCGTTTAGGTGGTGGGGTGTGATGCCCGCGGGAATACCGCGAACATCCGCGAAAGTGTCTTTGATTGGCTAGAAATGAGATGTATAAGAGGTAGTAGATCGCTCAGTTTTTCAAACCAGTCCGTGAACTATCTTATGAGCGTGAGGCAATATCATCGTTGAAGGACAAAATTTGATACGGAAGAATATTGAAAATGTGAAATAGTGCGCATGTAAGGTTGAATCGGGGCCCCGAATGAACGTGTGGATGGGTAATGGAACGGTTCTTGCGTAAGAATAGTATTGTTACTAATCCAAATATGTAATGTGTGAGTCACTCATAGTATAGACGACGCAAGAATGCTTGAATGTCTCAAAATATCAAGACACTATTAGATTACGAAATTGACCATGTTCTTCACCGATAATGAATAGGCAAATAGATGTGCGTTTGTGATCTCAGATGTTGTACCAAATAGCTCAATGTCAAATTTCCCCTCAAAAGTATGAAAGAAAAATCCTCCAATCGACGAATGCCACACCTCAATGGAGCACCCCTAAATTTATGGATGTCTGCCTTCGTAACAGAAATATCAAGGTGTCAGTCCATGATTCGTCGATTAAATCCCCACAAATTTGTGCTCGTCAGGATATCATCTCGCTTGCTTCAGCTATGAACAAAATCAATGGATAATCATATCATTCAGGTCATTCTAGTTCTAAGAGGTATTGCCTCCCCTCAAGAGTTGTTTGGATCGGTGAACATGAATCGAAACGGTTATTCGAGGGTGCTCGAGATATCTACATCCTGTACGCATTTACGTAGGATTGCATATATATGACCGAATCATCAATTGACCCTCTCAAACGTGTTTTCCGGCATGAAAATGCATATTCCTCGAAGCAGGAACATTGGACCGTAATGCATTTTTTTTTCATTTCAAAGTACATGAAAAATGACAACTTTTTACACATAAATTATATGGGGTTTCCATTCGAGTTATCCGAGTATTTTGCGTGAAAAAGTTGGAGAGTGCCTATTTTCGGCACTTTCTTGCTATAAACTCAGATCTGGTGCGTTTTTTCCAAGAAATTAGGGGAACCAAAAATGTGTGTTTCGATGAGATCTACGAGACATGATAGTTTGTCAATCCATTCTTACCCCGAGATCGCCAAAAAATCCAATGAATACGGTTTTTTACGACTTTTGGTCATTTTTGGGAACCCCAATTGGTACATGCATAGAAAACCGATGCCAAATTCATTTATGCTCTAAACTTTCAAGTTTAGAGCATAATCCACAACTTTGATCCTCTGCAACTTTTTGATTAATTCCATTCCGTTCGAGTATTCCCCGGTTTTAGCATGAAAAATGCAAATTTTTCATCCTCGTGGTTTTTCGGTACCAGCGCATTATTTCCCGATTATAAAAGAACCCCTCAAAGTTGTATTTCTTGTTGACAAACAAAATCCTCTTGCAGCGGTGATAGTTCATTGGGTCAATTTCGAGAGGGAACCAAAAAAGTGCGTTCCACGTGCATTTTAAATGAGACACTCTTTTGCCCGTCATGAGGATACGTTTGGGTTTTGGGCGGAAAAAATTTACATGCATATTCAATCACCCAAAACACGCATTTCAATGCAACCTGGGCCCCCAAATCTTTGGAGCAGATTTGGCCTTATTTTCAGCAGCTCCTTTTAGCTGCATATCTCTGGCTATGTCACACAAGATATCCGATTGCGATTCAACGTCTCAATGCATCTTCATCAATTCTGCACGTGGAAGATGGTTCCATTTAGGGCTTCACCGAGATCTGGATCTCGTCTCGTTCTCGGGTCGAGATCTCGGCGCGAGACGAGACGATACAGTGGCCTCCGAGAGTTGGCCCGAGCTCGATACGAGACGAGATCACATGGTCTGATTCCGAGACGATACGATATCAATGAATACCGAGACGAGCGAGATCTCGTCGATATCATATATATATATATATATATATATATACTAGGGGGGGGCAAGACCCCCTGCTCGCTCCGCTCGCCAACCCCCACACAACCTACTTACTCCTCCAATAGTTCTGAAACATTGAAAAATCAAATTATTGATTTTAGCAAATCCTTATTTTGATGAATCTAACCTGAATTTAGTGAACAGTATCTTTCTGCTTGTTTCTTTTGAATGATTCATATCCACAACGATTTTTCTGCTTCGACTTCTTTCCACTATCTTTCTCAGCTATGAATATGAAAATCATCACACAAATAGTAAGTACTCATTATTTCTAAAATATTTAAGAACAATCGACTGTCTAAATATAGAATATAAAACTATTGATAAACAGTCTGTTATTGACTTCCTTCAGGATCAAAATACACTGAAAATACTGTACTTCTAGTTCCCTGAATATGTACAGATACAAACAGTGAATTCATCGGTTGATTGATAATGAACTTCTACATATTTGTTCTGAGAAGTTAACTGTTTCTATTGTGATTAAGCATAAAATTTTGGAAAGATTATAATAGAGGTTAGTTTTTCGTATAATTGATTTGAATTTATAATCTACCAAATCGTATTGATTCGAAAATGATCATCTATTGAACGATATTATATGAAACTATCAATAACCCATGTTCTATTTACTTCTTACAGCATCAACACTCAGAATTCTGTCACTGTAGTCGCCAGAAATCTATATCAGTGATTCCGTTGAAAGTGTGATTTTCCGTGTTCCAAGTTCCCCCAAGTTTCTGAGGGTTTGAATATGCATTATAACAATTTTCTGGGGTGTATTCTATTAGTGCGCAACTATGTCGATAGTTTTTGAGTCGATTCTAACGTCCCCGTAATTTGTAAAGCCTCATAAAGGGCCGAGATGTCAATTCCGTCCCCTGTAGAAAACCTACGTTTGATTTTGCATTCACTGCAAGGCATATTCAGAGTCGAATATCCTCATTTGTAGCTATGCACTTCAATTTGTAATACTTCAAAAAACATATCCCACCACTTTGTGAGTCAAAATTACTCGCTTAGTTCGCGCACGAACATCCGAAATTTTGAAGACGGATTTGCACCGAGACTGCTCGCACAACACTAATTAGGTCAGCAAAGTTCTCGATAGTCTATTGAGCCTTCCTAACCAATATGGTTGATTTTCAGATACCCAAATACACCTAATTCTTGCGCGACATGAACCGGAAAATCGAATGCGCGGCCGAGTGCACCATATAAACGTGTTTTCCAAATGGCGTACAAAATTTTCGGTCAATTCCGTCCCTATGTTGTGCTCCTACCCAACGCGCTATATCGCTTCGTGGAACACATTTTCTTGGAGTATTTGGTTGCATTGGATCGAATTTATGCGGGAAAGAGTCTCCGATTAGTTGGCGAGCCGTGAGAATATTTCTGAGGCGAGATGTCAGTTCCGTCCCCGTCAATTCCGTCCCCTTTACGACCTCGTTGAATTCGATATATCTTTGTCCGGCTTCAATTTTGAGCTACGTAGCTCTATGTCATTCTTTCTCGTTCCAGAACAAGTGGAAACTAACTGCAACGACCCATTAAAACCCATTGAAAGAATGTGCAAAACATGTGATTTTTAACGTTTGAATTTATCCAGTTGGAAAAGGAATAGAAGATTGATGGATTCGATGTAAACTTTTCTTCTACTCAAGAGGAAGAAGGTCGGAACTATACTGCCCAGAGATGTTGCGTTGGGCCCTCTCAACCACCTTGCAATGACGACAGTGATATGCTAGGTGGATGAGAAAAGAATAGTGGAGCTAAGCGGCAATCAGTGGACTTCAGTGGTAGTCAGTGGACCTTAGTGGATTTCGGTGGAGCTCGGTGGAGGTCAATGGAGTTCGGTGGGAATCAATGGAAGTGACACAAATGGAAGGTAAAATAAGGGGATTTATTGAGTGGATGTCTGTGGGGCTCAGTGGGGCTCGGTGGATGTCAAAGGGGATAGGGGGGAGTCGGCGGGGGTCAGTGGCGATCTGCGGAAGTCAGTGGAGGTCAGTGGAGGTCAGTGGAGGAAGTGGAGGTCAGTGGAGTTAAATGGAGTTCTGTGGAAGTCAGTGGACGTTTATGGACCTCGGTGGACCTTCTTCCTTATGACTATATAATATAGAGAGATATATAGAGGTATAAATCATGTACAAATTTGAACTTTCATAACTCGATGTAATCAATTATTCAATCACATGGACAACTAAACTTCGATTCTATGAAACAAACACCTTGTGAACATCGTGCACGAGAGAAACAGAAAATTGACATTGTCACGAATATAAAATAAAGTTAATAATATAAAATAAAGTAATAATATATAAAATACAGTTTTGTCATCGCATATTACGAACGGTGAAAAACGTGAGATTCCAATATAATGATACAGATTAGAACGTGAAAGGCAGTTGGCATATGACATCTTTCAGAACGCTATGTATCCATCGATTGATGCAGACGAGTGCTCTAAAAGATTCATCTGAGAGTGAGCACCGGTGTTCAGTCATGACACGAGACGCTTCTGAAAAAATCCTTTCTGATGGAACTGATGTCGGCATTATACTTAAAATATCTCTTGCCATACGAGCTAAGAGTGGGTACGTCAACTCATTACATTTCCACCAATTTAAGACATCCACAGTAGCAGGCTTCCTTCTTGCTCGAAGGTAACGATCAATCTCATCATCCCAATCTAATGATTTCTTGGGCTCATCATAAAAATTAATGACATCTATAGTCTTTACATCAGTCTCCATATTTTCGTCCATAAAATCATGATCCGTGGGAATTTTTTGTTGCAAATCATGATATTGGGTCTTGAACACTTTTTTAAATTTCTTCAGAGTTTCTTCTTTCATCTCTCGACCCCATGTGGTCCTATCAAAGAATTCGGCTTCATGACGTGGATCCAACACGAGAGATACGCAGTAAATCCAGTTACATCGCATGTAGTGTTTTAATAGTTTGTCACGACCAGCTTGGAATGCTGCTAGAAGCTGCTCC
Source organism: Eretmocerus hayati (assembly GCA_029851415.1). Taxonomy (NCBI): domain Eukaryota; kingdom Metazoa; phylum Arthropoda; class Insecta; order Hymenoptera; family Aphelinidae; genus Eretmocerus; species Eretmocerus hayati. Next base: position 62,042,096 of record CM056744.1, on the reverse strand, counting down.
TCTATTTTATCCCTAATTGGTTTGCCATTCAATTTCAAAATCGCACAATCTACTCTGTCTAATAACATATTGAAAACAACTACAGCCGTCGGTAGGATGACTGTTTTCTCACATGATATGGTTTCGGTGACCTGGTGGAAGTGTTTCAGAAACTCGAGAATCAGTCGCACAACATTCCACTGAGTCTCGTCAAGCTTTGAATCTTGCACTTCTGGATTGCTCTCGCAAAGCATATTGAGAGGAACCTTGAAGTTCAATGCTGTCTCCATCATCTCACTGGTGCTGTTCCACCTGGTTCTTACGTCCAGGATGAGTTTCACAGAATTAATTTCAACAGCGGCGCAAAAACTGTTAAGTTGTTTTGTTAGCTGTTCGGAACCTCTTATAGTCTTGACAAGATGTCTCAAATTCGTCACAATATTTGCACACGTGTGGCCAGTGTTATCGGGTTGGATTGATTGCGATGAGATCTCTGGCGCTTCGTTATTCAACATTTTCAGTACATCCTGTACACCCAAATTCAAGATGTGCGCGAAACACCTAAAATGTTGATCGTGGGCGTTGAAATCGACTCCAATACTTCTCATGAGTGCTTCGAGCTCCTGCATGAACTTGATGTTTGCCGATGCATTGTCGAGTGTAATGCCTTCCACTTTATGCAGAAGATCAAAATCTTTCAGAGTTTTGAAGACAATTTCAGCAATATCTTTGCCTGTGTGGGAACCATTGGAAGCAATCAAATCCAACAAAATTGATTTGAAGTTCCAATCATTATCTATGAAATGCGCAGTTATGCAGTAATATGAGCAGTTATTCATGGCGGTATAATCATCTACTTCGAATCGATAGTTTCAAAATACGTTACGAGGTTTTTCCGCATCAATCCGAAAGAATGCATGACTCCACGATGCATCGCATTCCTTCTTGGGAAATTCCGTGTCGTCAGGAATGTGAATAACTTCTGCGAAAAAGGATCATCAAACGTGTTCAGTGGAAAATTTTTGTATGCTGTCCAGGCTACGATGATTGATTCAAAATCTTCTTTAGACATTGTTTCCTGCAACCAAATACATCGTCATGATTCGCTATGTATCATACGATTGTGTGTATACAAACGTAGAATAGTGCGTACGAGACGCAACGCAGACAAGTATAAGTAGATCTACTTACTCGGAAGCATTCGGCGACTGGATTGATTTTTTTGGAGGTGAGGTGCTTGGAATCGAAGAGAAGATTATACTCTCTCTTATGGAAAATTTCGAGGTGTCTCTTCAAACCGCTGGTATTGCTGTCCTTCATTTTCACTTCTTTCGTAATTTTCTTGTTTCGGCATATGAGGCAGATACCGATCTTCCCTCCTGCATTATGTCCATAATCATAATATTTTGAATAATCCACTCTCTTACTCGTACTGGACATCCTGAATATATTTCCTCATATAAAATAAACCCAAACTGGAGGCCACGATGAATTGAAAAGATGAATAATACAGCTAGAAAATATTTCAAACTATTTCGCACACCGAACTGTGAATAACTGATTCCAAACGTAAACAAAAGCAGCCGATCTCCTGATACTCAATCGGTAATAGACTCGATAGAATTCGGGTTTACCCGTGACAGATGTTTACGTTATTGGCAGATTTGTCAACGTGCGTAGCGCGGAGTTTGAAAGCGTCTTCGTGGACGAGACGAGTTTTTCGATTGGAGTGATTAGTACAAAATTCTTAGAGTGGATCTCGAATTCCCGATATTCTCGTCTCGATCTCGGGACCAGAATCGAGACGATGCGAGATTGAAGTTTTCTAATCTCGGGCGATCTCGATACGAGACGAGATGAAGGGATGTTAAGCACGAGACGACACGAGATTGCTCTCATTTCTCGCCTTTCTCGCTCGAGTGAAGCCTTAGTTCCATTTAATGTGCAAAACTGAGATCACTCAATATTCACCTAGCAAGCATGAAGATACATGTTGTGGATGCCAAAGAACATGGTTTCATAGCTAGAATTGGTAGAAAAGAGATATGGAGGCCATGAGCTTGTTTTCAAATTTTTTTCGTCGTAAAAACTTGGGCTCTTTCTACCAATACCATACCACTTAGGCCCTTCCTCCCGATATCGATAGTGAGAGTTAGGCCCTCCTGAACGAGTTTCTCCGGTGACTTAGGCCCTTTCCACCAATACTGTGAAACTTAGGCCCTTTTCATCGATACCGATGCCATTAGGTCCATTTTATCAATATTGTTGCACCGAGGCCCTTTTTACCAATGTTTCTGCATTCATGCTTTTTTTTATCAATGCCCTCGCATATAAACCCTTCCTTGAACAAAATTCGCGTGTGGCTGGGGCTCTTTCAGAAAATCATCGAGGTCTTAGTGACTTTATGAGGACCACTCTCTCTGCAGTGATAAGACCCTTTTACGTAGTCGCATTCGTGCTGAGATTCGATCCCTAAACGAAACTTCCTCCCGGATTTCCATTGTAATAATCTTTTAATCGAAGTTGGAGATATCTCTCATGGTATGCTAGAGATTTTCATCCATTTTGGAAGTACTAGTGATGTACACTCGTCAACAAGGTGGACTGTAATGTGATGACGGTCATTCGACATCTTTTGTCTCGCTCGCACCTTGCGGGTTATCCAACAAGTGCGAGTGAGATGACAGATTTCAAACTTCGGCCACTCTTCACCACAAACAATGGTAGTTTTTGGAACGGATTTCGCTGTGGAATAACCCGGCAAACACGATGAAGTGGTTAAATAACGTCTTGATTACAAGTAATATGGTTAAAAATCTATTTGCATCCTTCATGAATTCTTCCAGAGGCCTCAATCACCGGGTGTCGATATGAGAGCTCTTTCCTGCTGTTCGTCGAAGTTTGGAAGATATGTAAAGAAAGAATCATTTTGATTCATGGAAATCCATCAGAACGTGATTTCATCAATCGAACGCCGATTTTCAGCCTTAGAATGCCGTACGACACAGAGGTGACCTCGAGACCTTGGAAAGCTCTTTCCCCACTCGAATCTAATGAGATAGTGAGGTCATGCTTTTCGCTTCAAAATGATTTACAAACCATTCGTGTCCAATAGTGCAGCAGCGTATTCAGACGATTCATTCTGACTAGTCAGAACTTTACATCTAGCTATCCAAGGGGTCCAACTGCCTTCAGATATCAGACAAAGGACCTAACTCTCATCTTACAATCGATAAAAGGTTCTAATACATATAATCGACAAAAGGGCCTAAGTGCACTTCGGCCGTTTTATCGAATACATAGAAGGGCGTGAGTGCACTTAGACTCTTTCCGATCCATGGGGTTTTCGAAGTGTTTAAAAAAACTATTCTCATGGGGTGACAGATCATGGTTCAAGGGCCCAAAAAAGCGATAGGCCGGAAGAAGGGCCTGAGTGCACTTAGGCCCTTGTTCCACCCACCCCCTCAATTGTTATAGATTCAGTGGATTGTTTAACGAATGACGGTTACATCGACGGTCTTGAAGTGATGATGGATGTTAAAGATATTCGTGCTGTCTCGAAAATTGCTGGTGCTAGAGCATGGATGTATTCATCGAGTAAAGACCTTGGGAATCAGTTGAGAAACAAAGTTGTTGAAGTGAAAGTTCATTCTCCGAGAATCAAACCACTGATCAATAATAATAGAAGTGTTGTGATATCCACCATTTATCCAAACATTCCACATGTTTCAATTACGGAGGCAATGAGGGAAATTGGAAGCAGTATCATGTCTAATGTGAGCTACATCAGAGATGGTCTGACGCAATCAAGAAGAGCGCACATATCGTCATTTAGGCGGCAATTCTATGTGACAGAGGAAGACGAACGCCGCGTACCAGAGAGTATTCAAGTATGCTTCGGCAACTCGCACAACCGGTGTTACCCGTCTACAGAATCTATGATAAATTTCATATGTAAACAGAACGGACATATCCCCAAGTCCTGCCCAAGTGTGAATGTAAACAATGATGAAACTAATGTCTCGCAACCAAATATTTTGGACACCGAGAATATAAATACACAGCAAGTTCCTGATCAATTGAATATGAGAAGATCTCTCTCTATCTCAGAGGGTGAAACATCTGAAGAACCTCATACTGAAGAAGCCATATCTGAATTACCCTGGATTGTCGAAGTTGGAATGCAGGTACATGACGCTGAGAGCGCAGCATCTGAGATCACGGCATCCACGGAACCGAACAAGAAAGAGCGCAAAATCGAAAGTCGAACTCCCAAGCAAGCTACACCAGTACGAGGAGTACTTCTTCCTGCTGGGAGTATGATCGAAGATAAAGTGATCCGGGGGATACCAACATTTCCTCACTTTGTGGAACTGATACAAGGCCAAAATCTAGTGCTTCTTGATGGAATAAAATCGAATGAAATCAATAGAGACATCATCGTCAAACTTATCAATGATGTGTACTCTATTGTTTAAGATAGATCTACTGAAATAAAACTTCCAAGACTTGAAAATCGATTGTTTCGCACAGAGAGAGAATTGGGATCATCTACAGCTGGCACTGATGATGAAGCAGTAGGTTCCGAAAACGATTGCGAAACCGAAACCGAATCTATACGCTAGTAATGGAAGGTAATTGCAAAATTCTCTTCTGGAATGCTGGTAGTATCTCTCGTCCAAGAGAGGAACTACCGATGCTTTTTCGAGATATAGATGTATTGTATTGTATTGTATTTGTTTCCAACGTATACTCTTTCGAGCTTTTACGTGTTACCCCCACCGCCTTGGCGTGGAGGCCATTGTCATGTTTCCAGTTTGTAGTCATTTTTTCAGTTTTTAGTCGTTTTTCCAATGTTTCCTATCAGGTGAGTGCGAACTTTCGAGCGGACTCTACCAGAGAGTTGCTACGAGAATTCAAGCACCACCGCGGCGTTTTTCGAGTATGATCTGCATTTTATGCAGGCCCATACTCACCGCCTTAATCAGACTCGACAAGTGTCAGTGGTTCCATCAATTCTATGCCAGCCATTCGGACTCTCCGCTGATACTTCTGGACTGCCAATGACAGTCATAGCGAAGCTCAACGCTCGACACGGCTGCTGGAGGATACCACCAACCCTCATCGAAGCCCAATCGTTCTTTCGAATTTTTGGCCGAGCGCTCAGCACTCAAGGCATTTTATTAATTTTTTTTGTCGGAACGCAAGGATTCACGTTCTCGATTGAGTTACTCGGAAAAAAAAATCCCAAGTGACCCTACCGGGATTCGAACCCACGCCTCCTCGAGTGCATTGTTCCAGCCCGCTCAAGGCACAAGGCCTCTAACGACTAAGCCAATGGACGCTCGATATAGATGTATTTGTGTGTGTGGAAACGTGGCTTCCAGCCGGTGAGCTCAAGTTTTTGAATGTGACAAGATTCACCACGTTTCGCCGGGATCAACCTGGAGAAAGAGTTGGTGGAACTATGTGGTATCAGAATGACTAACATGAATCCAATGATTGATATCATTGCTCGCTACAGGCCACCTAGCCCAACGTTGTCTCAAGAGGTTTGGGATTCAATTATAAACATCGTAATGAAAATAATCACAGCCTGCTGATCGGAGACTTCAATTCTCATCACAGCTACTGAAAGTGTCGAGTGAATTATGATCCTAATGGTATATGACTTTCAGACTCGGTACTGAATAAGAATTTGCATATACATAATTCTGAATCGAAAACTCGAGTCAATTTCAGTCGCGAAACATTCTCAAATCTAGATTTGATCATGTAAACGCAGAATCTCGCTGATAAAATTGAGACAAAGGTATGTAAGTTAATTTTCCTCCTCCCGGCACGCCTTCCGCGACTCGTTTTGGTCACGAAAGCTCGACTTTTGCTGCCGGCACGGGTCAACTCACGCTCTAATTGGCTGTCAATTTATGCTGCATCTTTCGCTGCCTGCGCTGTTTTGCGGTTTTGAGAGCGCATGAGGAGACACGCATGCGAAACATAACCTATCGAGGTTATGTCTATCAATATGGTTATTTGTGATTTGTGTACACTTGACAGGCGGTATCCTTTTATAAATACTGCTGCTTGAACAGAAAGCTCTCAGAAGCCGACCATAGAGCAGGATTTCTGATGCTCCATGATACAAATTGACAAGGCACACAAAATACTCATTGTCAGTGACAAGAGCTTAGGGCCACGATGACTTAGTGCGGACACATCTTTGTATCGAATTCAAGGCCCAAATTGAATCATGTGATAATATATCATTCAGCTTTCACCCACAACACATTTCACTTTATTATTTTTTTGCTTACGTCCGCCCCGACCAGCAAAAGCTCAGCTGACGCCTCACTTTTGCAAAAGTCGGGCGGACGAGTACATCACGTCACAAGTATGCGAAAGCAGTAAGTAAAAGCTGTGAGGTCGTCTGCTTGTACAGCCCGACCCTTCAATCAATCTGTAAACAACTGGAGAAGTGAAGTTGAACGTATCTTTGTACTAATAAATAAATTTTCGACATTCTTTCGAGAGGAGAAAAAATAGTATACAGCACTCGGCAGAGAAGTGGGATGTCCATGACAGTGTGATATCAATGCCTCGGTTTCGCCTCGGCATTATCACCACGCAATCACGAAAATCCAACTTCCCTGACTGGTCCAGTAATGTACTAATACGACTCGGATCATTATCCTATCCTCTCAACTATTCATATTGCACGGAATAGCTACTTCAAGAGAACGGTCAAAATCAAATCAAAGCGCACAAACTGGGAGGAATTTTCAAATCAAAATGAAAAGGCAATACGATACTTTGTTAAGTGCTGAATTTAGTAAGGCTAGTGCTAGTGGAAAGTACAGTACTTTCATATCAATTGTGTCTGGAGCAGTTCGTTTGAACACTCCAAGAAAAGAGCATAACAAATGGAAAATGCGAAAAAATGGGAGAGCCCAGTCAGGTGGTGGGATTCCGAGTGTTATCGTGTGATTCGGTTACGAGAGGTAGCTAACTTGAAATGGAATCTCACCAAAAAAGTAGTAGATCATATCCAGTATAAAAAACGAGTAGCTATATCCAGGAAAACACTCAAAAAAGAACGAGAGTTTCAGAGCATTTGCGGAAACAATCAACTTTCGAGTAGATAAGAGTCACGTTTGGAATACAGCTGAAATTTCCAAAGATAAGTAAGATAAGCAAATTCTCTCGATAGCGAAGAAAAGATCTTGGATGCAGCGGGCGATAAGTTGAGCTCCCCTGTGTGTCAATGTAGACAAGGAGAGGAGAATATAAACCATGTGTTGTGGCAGTGTAGTCTATATGAAACCCAAAGAATGTCCCTGATGAAAGATTAACGCAAGATACATGGGTTATTACCCCTAAGAGTTGAATTGCTTATAGAGGAACCATGTATATAAGCATGCACTGTTATCATGGAATTTTCGGAAGATTGTGATCTCAAAGTGTGAATATGTAGGATTTCAGTATGTGATATTAGTCATTAAGACGAAATTGTAGTTAGTGTTTCTTTTTGTATTGTTTATAATCCTCGATTGGGGTATTGAATGCATTAATAAAAATGAATAAATAAAAAAATGAGCTCCCCTTGGGTCCCTACTGATTCTGGTTGGGTGCCCAACTGCAAAGAGAATAAGTTTTTTAGTAGCTCCTTCCAATTCGGCGAATTCAATATTGCATTGCAGTCAAAGAATACTGAATCCTCCCCAGGGATCGATGGGATCTATTATGTAGTATTGAAACGAATGCCACTCAAGTACAAACTGATTTCACTTGACTCTTTCAATGAAATGTACGCCTTCAGGGACTATCCAAAAAATTCAACTGAAAGCTTTATTCATTTCATCAAAAAATCAGATGGCACCAGCGTTAGACCAATAAGCCTCGACTCGTGCATAAGCGAGAAATTCGAGACATTAGTGGAAAATTGTCTACAACTTCATGCAGAAACTGAACACTGGATACCGCCAACGCAATCGGGTTTCCGAAAAGGCCAGTCTTGTACCCATAACCTTGTGAATTTGACTCTATTCATTGATGAAGGGTTCTAGGCGGAACAACATGTTTTGGCTCATTTTTGGATGTAACTAGTGTATTCCATAATGTTAATATAGAAATACTTCTAGAGATTGTGGCAAAAAATGGATGCCCTATCCAACAGATACGTTTTGTAAAGTTCTTGATGTATGGAAGAAACATTGATACTGATTCTCTGGGTGACTTGAATCCAAGAACCCACGAGGGTGTTCCACAACGAGAGGTGCCAAGTCCCTCCTCTCCATTTCATACATCGCGAAGATCTACGGGGTGATAGAAAATGCTCCTACCAGCGAATTTAAGGATAAAGTTCACAGTGTGAAGAACCTTGGAGGGATATTTCAAAAATCCTGGTGCTCAGTGGAATTAGAGGATCGAAATCGAAAATCGTCCAGAATGAATCATTTCACGCCTTGCTTGAGCGTCATGTATATGACGAGAGAAGGTCATGCGCGTCTCGTCCCAGCGTGATGCTTATTCCATCAGCCGAGTATTGTAGCATGGCGCTCGATGACTCGCATGACGCCCCATGACGCTGATCTCCGCAAGCATGTCAAATCTAGCCTTTCACGAGTCCATCAGCAAGTTTATGCACAAAACAGATAAGAGGAACAACTTTCTCTTCAGGGAACATCTTCGTGGAAGATTTGGATACTCATCTGGAGAATTCAGCTTTCCCCGAAATTGATGGTGATGGAATTATGGCATTATCTAGTCGGTAAGACCGTAGAAACAGCGTGAGTCAGTGAACCGTGAATCCATCATTTTTGTTATCAAAGTTTACATGTTTCGATTGCGACCAGCCATTTATCACGCGTGAATCTGTCAATAAAGTCCCACTCAATACAAATTCTAGTGTCACTTGACTGTTTTGAGTCATATTCTTGAGAGAATTTGAGTACCAATTCAAGAGGAAATTATACTTTCTCGCAATCGGTGACGAACAAAAAAATATAGTGCGTCCGAAGAACGCGCGGTTGATGACGAAGTCATAGAAGATTGATCAACAAAGGTATCATTCTCAATTTTCCGATTCTTCCTTGCTACGTCATATATCTTCCCTCAAATTCTCTGTGTTTGAATGTCCAGAAAATTGCAAGAAATAGTATTCACGCCTCGCTCATACACGGGTCTCTAGAACTAGGTCTAAATCCATGGTGCAGACCACCCAAGGGATTAATGTGCGATATCAATTCTGGCCCCTGTGGGATCATTCTCCAGCTAGTATAGAAATTGTCACTTGGGCCGTTTTTTAATAAAGTCCAAAAAACGTGTTTTTTCGCGACCTTTCGACCCCTTACGCTGTATAGCTCGAACGGGACGCGTTTTTTTTTTAAATGTGTAGAGACCTTTTTCGTAGATCTGAAGAAATTAACGAATGATATGTCCTTATCCAATCCCGTGAGACTCACCTGTTGGAGAAATTAGAGATTTTTTCTCGAAAAATTATATTTCTCCCGCTCTCTCGACCCACAGCTCGAGCGGGACGCATTTTTTCGAAAAAATGTATAGAGACCGTTTTTGTAGATCTTGAAAAATTGAGGAAGAATATGTCCTTGTCTCATCCCGTAAGACTCATTTGTTGGACATATGAGAGATTTTTCTATCAGAGATCTTATTTCCCCCGTAATTTTCCTCTGTTCACAGACATAATCATAAAATAATGTGTTCCATCGATATTCCTATAGGACAACTTTCTATGAGCTATGAACTTCCGATGGAAAACATTATTTTATAGTTATATCTATAAAACAGAGGAAAATTACGAGGGAAATACGATCTCTGGTGGAAAAACCTCTCATATGTCCAACAAATGAGTCTTACGAGATGAGACAAGGACACATTCTTCCTCAATTTTCCAAGATCTACAAAAAAGGTCTGTACACATTTCTCGAAAAAATGCGACTCGTTCGAGCTGTGGACCGAGAGAGCGGGAAGAATATAATTTCTCGCGAAAAAAACTCTAATTTCTCGAACAGGTAAGTCTCACGGGATTGGATGAGGACATATTCTCCGTCAATTTCTTCGGATCTACAAAAAAGGTCTCTACACATTTTTCAAAAAAACGCTTCCCGTTCGAGCTATAGAGCGTAAGAGGTGGAAGGTCGCGAAAAAACACGTTTCTTGGACTTGATTGAAAAACGGCCCAAGTGGCGATTTCTACACTAGCTGGAAAATGATCCTACAGGGACCAGAATTGATATCGCACATTAATCCCTTGGGTGGTCTGCACCATGGATTTACACCTAGTTCTAGAGATCCGTGCATAGTCGTTTCCCTCTCCCGACTAATTATTTCGACCCTAGCCTGGGGCTCGGCCCGAGAACCGAATGCTCAAAAGCGAGCTACAACCAAATAAACCTGTCGCGGAATACTATTTCATTGATCTCGGAGTTAGGTCATTGAGTCGTTCAGAACTAACACTTACACTGCGATGGTTCTGATGATTATGTTCACTAGTAGGGCCCACGATTGTTCCAATTCCAATTCCCACCGACTTATATCCGCTCAAAAGATATCCTCAATGATCATCTTCCATGGCAATTTGACTTGCCAAGAACATGAATGGTGTTTAATCCTTAGCTGGCGCCGCTCCGCCAAATAACATAGCTGGCTGACTGGGGTTCATTGCACTCCAGCCGAAAAATCGATGCCGTGGCTCCAATAATCAATCTTTCGGCTTCAAAATTATTCTGTAGCTTCTTTGATATATCTTTGATGGACTAATGTATCCAGATAATTTCCAAGATCAAATGAAAAATTCCAAAAAATAAAAATGTCCAAAGAATGCAAAAAATCACTTTTTTCACTAAAAAATTCTAGAGGGCGCAATTTTCGATGAATTGGGCTGAAAATTCAACTGAGTCATCTTAAGATGGGGTTAATTGAAGGAAAGAATAGCGCGATGGTGGATCTTGAAAAAAGGTATTTATTCTGATATATTTCGATGCATGAATTGAGAAGTTTTATTCTTACCTAATATGCCAGAATGAAGACCTCCCTTGGAAGATCGACCACTGCACTATTTTTTCCTCGTATCTACTTGATCTTGAGATAACTCAGTTGAATTTTCAGCTCATTTCATCATAAATTGCGTCCTCTAGATTTTTTTTTAAGACAAGATCATTTTTTGCATTTTTTGCAATGATTGATTAGTAAAGAAATTATTATGGCACTTTTTCGTTCTTCTTCTGCACGCCTATCAAAAATGTGATAGTTGGCTGTACGAACGCAAAATCAGAGGAGGCAACAACGTATATAACCGAAAATTATACGTAGTTGATTCTGATCCATGGAACAAACTCGAGCGAAAAATACACGACGCGCGCGTAGCTGGTGCTGTGGGGTGAGTTGAACCCGACGGCCATATTGCTTGGCTGTTGCGGAGCAACGCGCGCGCCAAAACTGGCGCTATGTGCACGGTCGGTAACTGGCACATCTTGACTACCAACAAATGTCACTCTGAGCCCGGAAAACTTTGAATTACGCGCGTGGCGTACTCATGAAGGAGGCCTGGAATGTAATGCACCTCACAGGGACAGCCGACGGTTAAAAAAATACTGAACCCCTTTCATACGTGTCCTCTAAAATACGGTAGCCTGGATCATAGCTCAAATGCGAGTTCTCACCTCTCTCGTATCTAGGTATCGGCGTGAGTCTGGTCTCAAATTCCGGGACACAATCCCGGATACTTGTTGTTCTGACGGCGGGTGCTTGAAGTGCGAAAAAATCTGGCGTATGCATGTTAGATAAGGAGCAATCTCCTCAGTTTCCCCTTGCGTGCGGCGAAAGAGCTCATCTATGAGATCTTGGTAGTCCTAGTGTCCCACATATTGATCTCGGAACAGCTGTTTGAAATCGTGCCAACAGGTCATGCTCCACCGATGCGTGCGATACCACGCTCGAGCGCGGCCCGTCAAAACACTTGGCATCGCTGTCAAAACCTCTGCGTCGAAGAGTTCGAGAGTCTCCATACATTCTTTGATGGAGACGAGGAATTCCTCTGCTTTTTCTCGACTCGCTCTGGGGTCACCATCGAACGAGATTTTCCAACTCGTTAACGTCTTCATTACTTGGAGCGTTCTGCTCGACTCTTTGTCTTGTTTCCGGGAGCGTGACGATCGACTTCTTGAACGCTGCTGTCGAGGCGTGAGCGTATGCGGTGTCCATTCATCACTGCTCGACGATCCGGAATACCACTCGTGACAAGGGTTCCGAGATGGTCGAGCTTGGGTGTTGGCGTTCCCAGTGGCGTGAGGTGCGGGTTGCGATGAGTGACACCCCGTCGGAGTCTCACCTCCCATTGGCAGTGTGGTGCGCACTTGCTCTCTGCGCTCATCGCGAGGGCGTCCATGATGTGTTTCGCCCGCGTATTGTTGAGGCTGGTTGACGTGGGCATTTGTATACTCGGTTGCAGGAGTCGTTGGGACTGACCGTTGTGGGTATCGGAATGCGTTCAACCGATCCCATTGGGTGTTCGTATAGACCTCATAGGCCCTAGCATCATCCTCGGAGTTGCTTGCTCTCGCTCCAGCGTCCGTCTCTGTCCCCGGATCTCGTATCTCGTGGACCTGAGCTGACGGGAAGGATGGCGGAGTCATCGGAGGATTCCATATAAGTGAGAAGGTCCAACATTCCATTAAAGAAGGAGGTACCATGGCGTTCGCCCATGAGGCGTACGGTATACCTTGAAACATCTGGCGGAATGCCTCTGCCGCCGCCGTCACTCCAGTGTGTGGCATGTGCGGCGCCGGCCCCGGTGTCGCTATCGGCCCGCTACATCCGCTGGTTAGCGTCGTGGTGGTACTCTAAGTACTGGCGGTGGTGGTTGTCGCAGACGACTGGGTGACTGCTGTGGTCGAAGCGGCCACTAATGATCGCAGAGCGTCAGCCTCACCACCGTCCTTGTACTCATCCTCTTCGTTTTCTCCCCATTCGTCGTCTTCTCTTTGCTGAAGCCATCCCAAGGCATCCAGCGTTAGAGGCGCGCCGCCTGGTGCTCGCTCGTCTTCTACTGGGTCCCACGGAGTTTCCTCTTCCGGATTCACTGTCTGAATATCGTAACGGATCAGCCTATTGTGGAGAGTCAATCGCGTTTCGGGGTCACTGAGGCCCTCTTCATTCAATCGTTCGATTAAACCCGCGAAACTCAGATGAACTACCAATTCCACTATCGCTACGTAGCGCGGATCTCGAGAGATTATTCCGTCCATCGGTTTACCCAGTTCCGCCCAATCCGGATCCGGGGCATCATCAGCCCGTTCCTTACTGCGGACCATCTTGACGATTCAAAGTTCAACTCAAACTGGCGTGACTACTCGGGGGCGTACTATGGTGTGTCGAGCAACATTCGGTGGGGGGTTTCCAACGAGTACCCACACGGTGGGGTTCGCTCCGTGAGGGGCCTCAGTCGCGTGGTGGGTCCGAGACACGCAGGGGTGACAGAGCGCGCGGTGGCGTTCCGAACAGTACTCGTTGAGAGGTTTCAAACGAGTACCCACACGATGGGTTCCGCGTCGTTCATAAACAAAATCGCGTGGTTGGTTCGAGACGCGTGGGGGTGGCAGAGCGCGCGGTGGCATTCCGAATAGTACTCGTTGAGAGGTTTCGAATGAGTACCCTCACGAACAAGTTGGGGTAACACGGGTCACGGAGCGCACGCAGGGGGTGAGACGCGGTATCACTGTCGCGGTATCAAAATTCTCTTTTCTCGAAAGAAATACTTTATTCGAATAATGTTTCACGGATTTTAAGAGAATTTAATATCAACCAACCGACTCAGGATGGCGTATGAGTAAGTTTTAAGGTCATTGAAATGGAAATAAATTAGTTGTAAACAATGATACGACGAAAGAATTAATATTAATAAAAATGTTCTACTATTGCTTTCTCTAAAGAGAAATCTTTGTCCCCGGCACAGCAAATTTTTGATCAATTTTTTCATTTAACTCAATATTTCCTTCAACAGAATTTCTCCTATCACAAAAATACTCCAACCATCTTGTTCAACTCGCCAAAATCTAACGATTGTAAGTGATACTTTTTCTCTTAAAAACTTCCAAAACCTCCTAGGGGCTCATCTCTCCGTCCCTTTGTATGTGTGTGTGCGTGTGTATGTATGTATGTATGTTGTTTTTTTGCGCCACTCTTTCTGTCCTAGACTCCACTCTATTGATTCTTACTTTTCCACAAGTTGTGGAGAATCACTCAGAGATGAGACCAGTGGTTTGGCTGCTCTCCTCTCCCAATTGAATTCGATTCAGACGTTTTTTGAGGTGAAATCGCTGAGATTGTCTACTCTCATAGTGAAATATCTCTTTCTAACTTTATCTTACCCCAATTTGGGTGACCTAGGCTATGGTTTGTGACGGATGAGTACTGTCCATCTTGCCTCTCTCCTGGGCCGAGTAGTATAGTTTATAACCTAATCGTATATAAATCATATTATTACATGACTCGGCTAATGCAAGCTAATTTTAATCAACGGATTTGTTGGTTAGGTGACATAGATCGATATTGGATTACTCCAATTCGATCTATGTACCTTCAAGGCACCTCGCAATTCGAGTGTCGCAACTTGAAGGATTTTGATGGAATTTCAAATACATGAAAAATGAGATGAGAAACGAAAAATTTTGATTCTACGCTAGATGTTGGTGCGTTTCGTCTTTCCTCTCCGGATCAGACTCTTCAGGGGGGCTGAAGAGATCCGAGTAGAGGTTGGCCCCCGACGTCACCTAGCCAAAGTGGCTTGATGGTCATGATTTTGATCGGGCTTATATGTTACACGAGGGCTTTTGCAGCCACTCGCGAGAAAGGTTTTCATCTCGGTTGTTTATTCGCCGACAACCGGTGACAATTAGAATCAATTTTTGTCTCGATCGATATGAACGATCCGGAGAGGAAAGACGAAACGCACCAACATCTAGCGTAGAATGAAAATTTTTCGTTTCTCATCTCATTTTTCATGTATTTGAAATTCCATCATAGTCCTTCAAGTTGCGACACTCGAATTGCGAGATGCCTTGAAGGTACATAGATCGAATTGGAGTAATCCAATATCGATCTATGTCACCTAATCAACAAATCCGTTGATTAAAATTAGCTTGCATTAGCCGAGTCATGTAATAATATGATTCGAAATTCCCGCGAGCGATAAAGTCTCGATCGTTCATATCGATCGAGACAAAAATTGATTCTAATTGTCACCGGTTGTTGGCGAATGAACAACCGAGATGAAAACCTTCCTCGCGAGTGGCTGCAAAAGCCCTCGTGTACCATATAAGCCCGATCAAAATCATGACCATCAAGCCACTTTGGCTAGGTGACGTCGGGGGCCAACCTCTACTCGGATCTCTTCAGCCCCCCTGAAGAGTCTGATCCGGAGAGGAAAGACGAAACGCACCAACATCTAGCGTAGAATCAAAATTTTTCGTTTCTCATCTCATTTTTCATGTATTTGAAATTCCATCAAAATCCTTCAAGTTGCGACACTCGAATTGCGAGGTGCCTTGAAGGTACATAGATCGAATTGGAGTAATCCAATATCGATCTATGTCACCTAACCAACAAATCCGTTGATTAAAATTAGCTTGCATTAGCCGAGTCATGTAATAATATGATTTATATACGATTAGGTTATAAACTATACTACTCGGCCCAGGAGAGATGCAAGATGGACAGTACTCATCCGTCACAAACCATAGCCTAGGTCACCCAAATTGGGGTAAGATAAAGTTAGAAAGAGATATTTCACTATGAGAGTAGACAATCTCAGCAATTTCACCTCAAAAAACGTCTGAATCAAATTCAATTGGGAGAGGAGAGCAGCCAAACCACTGGTCTCATCTCTGAGTGATTCTCCACAACTTGTAGAAAAGCAAGAATCAATAGAGTGGAGTCATGGACAGAAAGAGTGGCGCAAAAAAACAACATACATACATACATACACACGCACACACACATGCAAAGGGACGGAGAGATGAGCCCTTAGGAGGTTTTGGAAGTTTTTAAGAGAAAAAGTGTCACTTACAATCGTTAGATTTTGGCGAGTTGAACAAGATGGTTGAAGTATTTTTGTGATAAGAAAAATTCTGTTGAAGGAAATATTGAGTTAAATGAAAAAATTGATCAAAAATTTGCTGTGCCGGGGACAAAGATTTCTCTCTAGAGAAAGCAATAGTAGAACATTTTTATTAATATTAATTCTTTCGTCGTATCATTGTTTACAACTAATTTATTTCCATTTCAATGACTTCAAGACTTACTCATACGCCATCCTGAGTCAGTTGGTTGATATTAAATTCTCTTAAAATCCGTGAAACATTATTCGAATAAAGTATTTCTTTCGAGAAAAGAGAATTTTGATACCGCGACAGTGATACCGCGTCTCACCCCCTGCGTGCGCTCCGTGACCCGTGTTACCCCAACTTGTTCGTGAGGGTACTCATTCGAAACCTCTCAACGAGTACTATTCGGAATGCGTCCGCGCGCTCTGCCACCCCCACGCGTCTCGAACCAACCACGCGATTTTGTTTATGAACGACGCGGAACCCATCGTGTGGGTACTCGTTTGAAACCTCTCAACGAGTACTGTTCGGAACGCCACCGCGCGCTCTGTCACCCCTGCGTGTCTCGGACCCACCACGCGACTGAGGCCCCTCACGGAGCGAACCCCACCGTGTGGGTACTCGTTGGAAACCCCCCACCGAATGTTGCTCGACACACCATAGTACGCCCCCGAGTAGTCACGCCAGTTTGAGTTGAACTTTGAATCGTCAAGATGGTCCGCAGTAAGGAACGGGCTGATGATGCCCCGGATCCGGATTGGGCGGAACTGGGTAAACCGATGGACGGAATAATCTCTCGAGATCCGCGCTACGTAGCGATAGTGGAATTGGTAGTTCATCTGAGTTTCGCGGGTTTAATCGAACGATTGAATGAAGAGGGCCTCAGTGACCCCGAAACGCGATTGACTCTCCACAATAGGCTGATCCGTTACGATATTCAGACAGTGAATCCGGAAGAGGAAACTCCGTGGGACCCAGTAGAAGACGAGCGAGCACCAGGCGGCGCGCCTCTAACGCTGGATGCCTTGGGATGGCTTCAGCAAAGAGAAGACGACGAATGGGGAGAAAACGAAGAGGATGAGTACAAGGACGGTGGTGAGGCTGACGCTCTGCGATCATTAGTGGCCGCTTCGACCACAGCAGTCACCCAGTTGTCTGCGACAACCACCACCGCCAGTACTTAGAGTACCACCACGACGCTAACCAGCGGATGTAGCGGGCCGATAGCGACACCGGGGCCGGCGCCGCACATGCCACACACTGGAGTGACGGCGGCGGCAGAGGCATTCCGCCAGATGTTTCAAGGTATACCGTACGCCTCATGGGCGAACGCCATGGTACCTCCTTCTTTAATGGAATGTTGGACCTTCTCACTTATATGGAATCCTCCGATGACTCCGCCATCCTTCCCGTCAGCTCAGGTCCACGAGATACGAGATCCGGGCACAGAGACGGACGCTGGAGCGAGAGCAAGCAACTCCGAGGATGATGCTAGGGCCTATGAGGTCTATACGAACACCCAATGGGATCGGTTGAACGCATTCCGATACCCACAACAGTCAGTCCCAACGACTACTGCAACCGAGTATACAAATACCCACGTCAACCAGCCTCAACAATACGCGGGCGAAACACATCATGGACGCCCTCGCGATGAGCGCAGAGAGCAAGTGCGCACCACACTGCCAATGGGAGGTGAGACTCCGACGGGGTGTCACTCATCGCAACCCGCACCTCACGCCACTGGGAACGCCAACACCCAAGCTCGACCATCTCGGAACCCTTGTCACGAGTGGTATTCCGGATCGTCGAGCAGTGATGAATGGACACCGCATACGCTCACGCCTCGACAGCAGCGTTCAAGAAGTCGATCGTCACGCTCCCGGAAACAAGACAAAGAGTCGAGCAGAACGCTCCAAGTAATGAAGACGTTAACGAGTTGGAAAATCTCGTTCGATGGTGACCCCAGAGCGAGTCGAGAAAAAGCAGAGGAATTCCTCGTCTCCATCAAAGAATGTATGGAGACTCTCGAACTCTTCGACGCAGAGGTTTTGACAGCGATGCCAAGTGTTTTGACGGGCCGCGCTCGAGCGTGGTATCGCACGCATCGGTGGAGCATGACCTGTTGGCACGATTTCAAACAGCTGTTCCGAGATCAATATGTGGGACACTAGGACTACCAAGATCTCATAGATGAGCTCTTTCGCCGCACGCAAGGGGAAACTGAGGAGATTGCTCCTTATCTAACATGCATACGCCAGATTGTTTCGCACTCCAAGCAGCCGCCGTCAGAACAACAAGTATCCGGGATTGTGTCCCGGAATTTGAGACCAGACTTACGCCGATACCTAGATACGAGAGAGGTGAGAACTCGCATTTGAGCTATGATCCAGGCTACCGTATTTTAGAGGACACGTATGAAAGGGGTTCAGTATTTTTGTAACCGTCGGCTGTCCCTGTGAGGTGCATTACATTCCAGGCCTCCTTCATGAGTACGCCACGCGCGTAATTCAAAGTTTTCCGGGCTCAGAGTGACATTTGTTGGTAGTCAAGATGTGCCACTTACCGACCGTGCACATAGCGCCAGTTTTGGCGCGCGCGTTGCTCCGCAACAGCCAAGCAATATGGCCGTGGGGTTCAACTCACCCCACAGCACCAGCTACGCGCGCGTCGTGTATTTTTCGAAATATCTCTTTCTAACTTTATCTTACCCCAATTTGGGTGACCTAGGCTATGGTTTGTGACGGATGAGTAATGTCCATCTTGCCTCTCTCCTGGGCCGAGTAGTATAGTTTATAACCTAATCGTATATAAATCATATTATTACATGACTCGGCTAATGCAAGCTAATTTTAATCAACGGATTTGTGGATTAGGTGACATAGATCGATATTGGATTACTCCAATTCGATCTATGTACCTTCAAGGCACCTCGCAATTCGAGTGTCGCGACTTGAAGGATTTTGATGGAATTTCAAATACATGAAAAATGAGATGAGAAACGAAAAATTTTGATTCTACGTTAGATGTTGGTGCGTTTCGTCTTTCCTCTCCGGATCAGACTCTTCAGGGGGGCTGAAGAGATCCGAGTAGAGGTTGGCCCCCGACGTCACCTAGCCAAAGCGGCTTGATGGTCATGATTTTGATCGGGCTTATATGTTACACGATGGCTTTTGCAGCCACTCGCGAGAAAGGTTTTCATCTCGGTCGTTTATTCGCCGACAACCGGTGACAATTAGAATCAATTTTTGTCTCGATCGATATGAATGATCCGGAGAGGAAAGACGGAACGCACCAACATCTAGCGTAGAATGAAAATTTTTCGTTTCTCATCTCATTTTTCATGTATTTGAAATTCCATCAAAATCCTTCAAGTTGCGACACTCGAATTGCGAGGTGCCTTGAAGGTACATAGATCGAATTGGAGTAATCCAATATCGATCTATGTCACCTAATCAACATATCCGTTGATTAAAATTAGATTGCATTAGCCGAGTCATGTAATAATATGATTTGAAATTCCCGCGCGCGATAAAGTCTCGATCGTTCATATCGATCGAGACAAAAATTGATTCTAATTGTCACCGGTTGTCGGCGAATAAACAACCGAGATGAAAACCTTTCTCGCGAGTGGCTGCAAAAGCCCTCGTGTAACATATAAGCCCGATCAAAATCATGACCATCAAGCCACTTTGGCTAGGTGACGTCGGGGGCCAACCTCAACTCGGATCTCTTCAGCCCCCCTGAAGAGTCTGATCCGGAGAGGAAAGACGAAACGCACCAACATCTAGCGTAGAATCAAAATTTTTCGTTTCTCATCTCATTTTTCATGTATTTGAAATTCCATCAAAATCCTTCAAGTTGCGACACTCGAATTGCGAGATTCCTTGAAGGTACATAGATCGAATTGGAGTAATCCAATATCGATCTATGTCACCTAATCAACAAATCCGTTGATTGAAATTAGCTTGCATTAGCCGAGTCATGTTATAATATGATTTGAAATTCCCGCGAGCGATAAAGTCTCGATCGTTCATATCGATCGAGACAAAAATTGATTTTAATCGTATATAGTTATTGTTTCAGTGAGAACCGAGCAAAGGAGAGGACATTTTCGAGTTGAGAGAGAGAGAGAGAGGGAGAGAGAGAGAGATTGATTGATTGATTGATTGATAAGTTTATCATGCCATGGTCACAAGGACCGTATGGCAAAAGGTGAGCATTATCGATACACTTAGAATACAAATAAGAGCATACTCAACGAGAACGCACACCTCCCGTGTAGAGTCCGTGTAAAAAATCTCGGGAGTACGTGTAAAACGGACATTTTCCGTGCGCGTCCGTGTGGCTCTTTGACAAGAAGGGGAAGAGCTTGCAAGCTCAATGTCCGTTTCTGTCCGTTCGACTCGCCGTTTTTTCCGTTTTGCCGCAATCACCCTCTCCAGCCCGCCCGTTTCGGTCCGTGAGATGTGGTCCGTTTTTGTCCGTGCGCTCGTCCGTTTCTTTCCGTTTTGCAAGAAATCCTCAGTTAAGCACGCCCGTTTCGGTCCGTGAGATGTGGTCCGTTTTCGTCCGTGCGATCGTCCGTTTTCTTCCGTTTTGCAGGAAATACTCAGTCAAGCACGCCCGTTTCGGTCCGTGAGACTTTGTCCGTTTTTGTCCGTGCGCTCGTCCGTTTTTTCCGTTTTGCAAGAAATCCTCAGTTAAGCACGCCCGTTTCGGCCCGTGAGATCTGGTCCGTTTTTGTCCGTGCGCTCGTCCGTTTTTTTCCGTTTTGCAGGGAATACTCAGTCAAGCACGCCCGTTTCAGCCCGTGAGACTTTGTCCGTTTTTGGCCGTGCGCTCGTCCGTTTCTTTCCGTTTTGCAAGAAATACTCAGTTAAGCCATCCGTTTCGGTCCGTGAGATCTGGTCGAATTTTGTCCGTGCGCTCGTCCGTTTTTCTTCCGTTTTAAAAGGAATACTCAGTTGAGCACGCCCGTTTCGGCCCGTGAGATCTGGTCCGTTTT
The DNA here is from genome assembly GCA_029851415.1 of Eretmocerus hayati. Classification (NCBI taxonomy): domain Eukaryota; kingdom Metazoa; phylum Arthropoda; class Insecta; order Hymenoptera; family Aphelinidae; genus Eretmocerus; species Eretmocerus hayati. The sequence continues at coordinate 62,020,991 of CM056744.1, read as the reverse complement.
TGTCCGTGCGCTCGTCCGTTTTTTTCGTTTTGCCGCAATCACCCTCTCTAGCCCGCCCGTTTCGGTCCGTGAGGTCTTGTCCGTTTTTGTCCGTGCGATCGTCCGTTTTTTTCCGTTTCGCAGGAAATACTCAGTCAAGCACGCCCGTTTCGGTCGGTGAGACTTTGTCCGTTTTTGTCCGTGCGCTCGTCCGTTTTTTTCTGTTTTGAAAGGAATACTCAGTTGAGCACGCCCGTTTCGGTCCGTGAGACTTTGTCCGTTTTTGTCAGTGCGCTCGTCCGTTTTTTTTTCGTTTTGCAAGAAATACTCAGTTAAGCCATCTGTTTCGGTCCGTGAGATCTGGTCCGTTTTTGTCCGTGCGCTCGTCCGTTTTTTTCCGTTTTGCCGCAATCACCCTCTCCAGCCCGCCCGTTTCGGTCCGTGAAATCTTGTCCGTTTTTGTCCGTGCGATCGTCCGTTTTTTTCCGTTTTGCAAGAAATCCTCAGTTAAGCACGCCCGTTTCGGTCCGTGAGACTTTGTCCGTTTTTGTCCGTGCGTTCGTCCGTTTTTTTCCGTTTTGCAAGAAATACTCAGTTAAGCCATCCGTTTCGGTCCGTGAGATTTGGTCCGTTTTTGTCCGTGCGCTCGTCCGTTTTTTTCCGTTTTGCAAGGAATCCTCAGTTAAGCACGCCCGTTTCGGTCCGTGAGATCTGGTCCGTTTTTGTCCGTGCGTTCGTCCGTTTTTTTCCGTTTTGCAGGAAATACTCAGTTAAGCCATCCGTTTCGGTCCGTGAGATTTGGTCCGTTTTTGTCCGTGCGCTCATCCGTTTTTTCCGTTTTGCAAGAAATCCTCAGTTAAGCACGCCCGTTTCGGCCCGTGAGATCTGGTCCGTTTTTGTCCGTGCGCTCGTCCGTTTTTTTCCGTTTTGCAGGGAATACTCAGTCAAGCACGCCCGTTTCAGTCCGTGAGTTTTTGTCCGTTCTTGGCCGTGCGCTCGTCCGTTTCTTTCCGTTTTGCAAGAAATACTCAGTTAAGCCATCCGTTTCGGTCCGTGAGATCTGGTCGAATTTTGTCCGTGCGCTCGTCCGTTTTTTTTCCGTTTTAAAAGGAATACTCAGTTGAGCACGCCCGTTTCGGCCCGTGAGATCTGGTCCGTTTTTGTCCGTGCGCTCGTCCGTTTTTTTCGTTTTGCCGCAATCACCCTCTCTAGCCCGCCCGTTTCGGTCCGTGAGGTCTTGTCCGTTTTTGTCCGTGCGATCGTCCGTTTTTTTCCGTTTCGCAGGAAATACTCAGTCAAGCACGCCCGTTTCGGTCGGTGAGACTTTGTCCGTTTTTGTCCGTGCGCTCGTCCGTTTTTTTCCGTTTTGAAAGGAATACTCAGTTGAGCACGCCCGTTTCGGTCCGTGAGACTTTGTCCGTTTTTGTCAGTGCGCTCGTCCGTTTTTTTCCGTTTTGCAAGAAATACTCAGTTAAGCCATCCGTTTCGGTCCGTGAGATTTGGTCCGTTTTTGTCCGTGCGCTCGTCCGTTTTTTTCCGTTTTGCAAGGAATCCTCAGTTAAGCACGCCCGTTTCGGTCCGTGAGATCTGGTCCGTTTTTGTCCGTGCGTTCGTCCGTTTTTTTCCGTTTTGCAGGAAATACTCAGTTAAGCACGCCCGTTTCGGCCCGTGAGATCCGGTCCGTTTTTGTCCGTGCGCTCGTCCGTTTTTTCCCGTTTTGCAGGGAATACTCAGTCAAGCACGCCCGTTTCAGTCCGTGAGACTTTGTCCGATTTTGTCCGTGCGCTCGTCCGTTTTTTCCGTTTTGCAAGAAATCCTCAGTTAAGCACGCCCGTTTCGGCCCGTGAGATCTGGTCCGTTTTTGTCCGTGCGCTCGTCCGTTTTTTTCCGTTTTGCAGGGAATACTCAGTCAAGCACGCCCGTTTCAGTCCGTGAGACTTTGTCCGTTCTTGGCCGTGCGCTCGTCCGTTTCTTTCCGTTTTGCAAGAAATACTCAGTTAAGCCATCCGTTTCGGTCCGTGAGATCTGGTCGAATTTTGTCCGTGCGCTCGTCCGTTTTTTTTCCGTTTTAAAAGGAATACTCAGTTGAGCACGCCCGTTTCGGCCCGTGAGATCTGGTCCGTTTTTGTCCGTGCGCTCGTTCGTTTTTTTCGTTTTGCCGCAATCACCCTCTCTAGCCCGCCCGTTTCGGTCCGTGAGGTCTTGTCCGTTTTTGTCCGTGCGCTCGTCCGTTTTTTTCCGTTTTGCAAGGAATCCTCAGTTAAGCACGCCCGTTTCGGTCCGTGAGATCTGGTCCGTTTCTGTCCGTGCGTTCGTCCGTTTTTTTCCGTTTTGCAGGAAAACCTCAGTTAAGCACGCTCGTTTCGGCCCGTGAGATCCGGTCCGTTTCTGTCCGTGCGCTCGTCCGTTTTTTTCCGTTTTGCAGGGAATACTCAGTCAAGCACGCCCGTTTCAGTCCGTGAGACTTTGTCCGTTCTTGGCCGTGCGCCCGTCCGTTTCTTTCCGTTTTGCAAGAAATACTCAGTTGAGCCATCCGTTTCGGTCCGTGAGATCTGGTCCGTTTTCGTCCGTGCGCTCGTCCGTTTTTTCCGTTTTGCAAGAAATCCTCAGTTGAGCACGCCCGTTTCGGTCCGTGAGATGTGGTCCGTTTTTGTCCGTGCGCTCGTCCGTTTTCTTCCGTTTTGCAAGAAATCCTCAGTTAAGCTCACCCGTTTCGGTCCGTGAGACTTTGTCCGTTTATCTCCGTGCGCTCGTCCGTTTTTTTCCGTTTTGCAAGAAATACTCAGTTAAGCCAGCCGTTTCGGTCCGTGAGATTTGGTCCGTTTTTGTCCGTGCGCTCGTCCGTTTTTTTCCGTTTTGCAAGAAATCCTCAGTTAAGCACACCCGTTTCGGTCCGTGAGATCTGGTCCGTTTTTGTCCGTGCGGTCGTCCGTTTTTTTCCGTTTTGCAGGGAATACTCAGTCAAGCACGCCCGTTTCGGTCCGTGAGACTTTTTCCGTTTTTGTCCGTGCGCCCGTCCGTTTCTTTCCGTTTTGCAAGAAATACTCAGTTAAGCCATCCGATTCGGTCCGTGAGATCTGGTCGAATTTTGTCCGTGCGCTCGTCCGTTTTTTTTCCGTTTTAAAAGGAATACTCAGTTGAGCACGCCCGTTTCGGTCCGTGAGATTTGGTCCGTTTTTGTCCGTGCGCTCGTCCGTTTCTTTCCGTTTTGCAAGAAATCCTCAGTTAAGCACACCCGTTTCGGTCCGTGAGATCTGGTCCGTTTTTGTCCGTGCGGTCGTCCGTTTTTTCCCGTTTTGCAGGGAATACTCAGTCAAGCACGCCCGTTTCGGTCCGTGAGACTTTTTCCGTTTTTGTCCGTGCGCCCGTCCGTTTCTTTCCGTTTTGCAAGAAATACTCAGTTAAGCCATCCGATTCGGTCCGTGAGATCTGGTCGAATTTTGTCCGTGCGCTCGTCCGTCTTTTTTCCGTTTTAAAAGGAATACTCAGTTGAGCACGCCCGTTTCGGTCCGTGAGGTCTTGTCCGTTTTTGTCCGTGCGATCGTCCGTTTTTTTCCGTTTTGCAAGAAATCCTCAGTTAAGCACGCCCGTTTCGGTCCGTGAGACTTTGTCCGTTTTTGTCCGTGCGTTCGTCCGTTTTTTTCCGTTTTGCAAGAAATACTCAGTTAAGCCATCCGTTTCGGTCCGTGAGATTTGGTCCGTTTTTGTCCGTGCGCTCGTCCGTTTTTTTCCGTTTTGCAAGGAATCCTCAGTTAAGCACGCCCGTTTCGGTCCGTGAGATCTGGTCCGTTTTTGTCCGTGCGTTCGTCCGTTTTTTTCCGTTTTGCAGGAAATACTCAGTTAAGCACGCCCGTTTCGGCCCGTGAGATCCGGTCCGTTTTTGTCCGTGCGCTCGTCCGTTTTTTCCCGTTTTGCAGGGAATACTCAGTCAAGCACGCCCGTTTCAGTCCGTGAGACTTTGTCCGATTTTGTCCGTGCGCTCGTCCGTTTTTTTCCGTTTTGAAAGGAATACTCAGTTGAGCACGCCCGTTTCGGTCCGTGAGATCTGGTCCGTTTTCGTCCGTGCGGTCGTCCGTTTTTTTCCGTTTTGCAGGGAATACTCAGTCAAGCACGCCCGTTTCGGTCCGTGAGACTTTTTCCGTTTTTGTCCGTGCGCCCGTCCGTTTCTTTCCGTTTTGCAAGAAATACTCAGTTGAGCCATCCGTTTCGGTCCGTGAGATCTGGTCCGTTTTCGTCCGTGCGCTCGTCCGTTTTTTTCCGTTTTGCAAGAAATCCTCAGTTGAGCACGCCCGTTTCGGCCCGTGAGATCTGGTCCGTTTTTGTCCGTGCGCTCGTCCGTTTTTTTCCGTTCTGAAAGGAATACTCAGTTGAGCACGCCCGTTTCGGTCCGTGAGATCTGGTCCGTTTTTGTCCGTGCGGTCGTCCGATTTTTTCTGTTTTGCAGGGAATATTCAGTCACGCACGCCCGTTTCGGTCCGTGAGACTTTGTCCGTTTTTGTCCGTGCGCCCGTCCGTTTTTTTCCGTTTTGCAAGAAAAACTCAGTTGAGCCATTCGTTTCGGTCCGTGAGATCTGGTCCGTTTTTGTCCGTGCGCTCGTCCGTTTTTTTCCGTTTTGCAAGAAATCCTCGGTTAAGCACGCCCGCTTCGGTCCGTGAGATCTGGTCCGTTTTTGTCCGTGCGGTCGTCCGATTTTTTCCGTTTTGCAGGGAATATTCAGTCACGCACGCCCGTTTCGGTCCGTGAGATCTGGTCCGTTTTTGTCCGTGCTCTCGTCCGTTTTTTTCCGTTTTGCAAGAAATCCTCGGTTAAGCACGCCCGTTTCGGTCCGTGAGATCTGGTCCGTTTTTGTCTGTGCGCTCGTCCGTTTCTCTCCGTTTTGCAGGAAATACTCAGATAAGCACGACCGTTTTGGTCCGTGAAATGTGGTCCGTTTCTGTCCGTGCGCTCGTCCGTTTTCCCCGTTTTGCAGGAAATACTCAGTCAAGCACGCCCGTTTCGGTCCGTGAGACTTTGTCCGTTTTTGTCCGTGCGCCCGTCCGTTTTTTTCCATCTTGCAAGAAATACTCAGTTGAGCCATCCGTTTCGGTCCGTGAGATCTGGTCCGTTTTTGTCCGTGCGCTCGTCCGTTTTTTTCCGTTTTGCAAGAAATCCTCAGTTAAGCACGCCCGTTTCGGTCCGTGAGATCTGGTTCGTTTTTGTCCGTGCGCTCGTCCGTTTTTCTCCGTTTTACAGGAAATACTCAGTCAAGCAGGCCCGTTTTGGTCCGTGAGACTTTGTCCGTTCTTGTCCGTGCGCTCGTCCGTTTCTTTCCGTTTCGCAAGGAATACTTAGTTAAGCACGCCCGTTTCGGTCCGTGAGATGTCGTCCGTTTTTGTCCGTGCGCTCGTCCGTTTTTTTCCGTTTTGCAAGAAATCCTCAGTTAAGCACGCCCGTTTCGGTGTGAGATGTGGTCCGTTTTTTGTCCGTTCGATCGTCCGTTTTTTTCTGTTTTGCAGGAAATACTCAGTCAAGCACGCCCGTTTCGGTCCGTGAGACTTTGTTCGTTTTTGTCCGTGCGCTCGTCCGTTTTCTTCCGTTTTGCAAGAAATCCTCAGATAAGCACGACGGTTTTGGTCCGTGAAATGTGGTCCGTTTTTGTCCGTCCACCGTCCGTTTTCCCCGTTTTGCAGGAAATACTCAGTCAAGCGTGCCCGTTTCGGTCCGTGAGACTTTGTCCGTTTTTGTCCGTGCGCTCGTCCGTTCTCTTCCGTTTTGCCAGAAATACTCAGTTAAGCCATCCGTTTCGGTCCGTGAGATTGGTCCGTTTTTGTCCGTGCGCTCGTCCGTTTTCCCCGTTTTGCAGGAAATACTCAGTCAAGCGTGCCCGTTTCGGTCCGTGAGACTTTGTCCGTTTTTGTCCGTGCGCTCGTCCGTTCTCTTCCGTTTTGCCAGAAATACTCAGTTAAGCCATCCGTTTCGGTCCGTGAGATTGGTCCGTTTTTGTCCGTTCGCTCGTCCATTCTTTTCCTTTTTGCAAGAAATCCTCAGTTAAGCACGCCCGTTTCGGTCCGTGAGACTCTGTCCGTTTTTGTCCGTGCGCCCGTCCGTTTTTTTCCGTCTTGCAAGAAATACTCAGTCAAGCTCGCCCGTTTCGGTCCGTGAGATTTGGTCCGTTTTTGTCCGTGCGCTCGTCCGTTTTTTTCCGTTTTGCAAGAAATCCTCAGTTAAGCACGCCCGTTTCGGTCCGTGAGATCTGGTTCGTTTTTGTCCGTGCGCTCGTCCGTTTTTCTCCGTTTTGCAGGAAATACTCAGTCAAGCCATCCGTTTCGGTCCGTGAGATCTGGTCCGTTTTTGTCCGTGCGCTCGTCCGTTTTTTTCCGTTTTGCAAGAAATCCTCAGTTAAGCACGCCCGTTTCGGCCCGTGAGATCTGGTCCGTTTTTGTCCGTGCGCTTGTCCGTTTTTTCCGTTTTGCCGCAATCACCCTCTCCAGCCCGCCCGTTTCGGTCCGTGAAATCTTGTCCGTTTTTGTCCGTGCGATCGTCCGTTTTCTTCCGTTTTGCAAGAAATCCTCAGTTAAGCACGCCCGTTTCGGTCCGTGAGATGTGGTCCGTTTTTGTCCGTGCGCTCGTCCGTTTTCTTCCGTTTTGCAAGAAATCTTCAGTTAAGCTCGCCCGTTTCGGTCCGTGAGACTTTGTCCGTTTTCGTCCGTGAGCCCGTCCGTTTTTTTCCGTTTTGCAGGAAATACTCAGTCAAGCTCGCCCGTTTCGGTCCGTGAAACTTTGTCCGTTTTTGTCCGTGCTCTCGTCCGTTTTTTTCCGTTTTGCAAGAAATCCTCAGTTAAGCACGCCCGTTTCGGTCCGTGAGATCTGGTCCGTTTTTGTCCGTGCGCTCGTCCGTTTGTTCCGTTTTGCAAGAAATACTCAGTTAAGCCATCCGTTTCGGTCCGTGAGATTTGGTCCGTTTTTTTCCGTTTTGCAAGAAATCCTCAGTTAAGCACGCCCGTTTCGGTCCGTGAGATCTGGTTCGTTTTTTTCCGTGCGCTCGTCCGTTTTTCTCCGTTTTGCAGGAAATACTCAGTCAAGCACGCCCGTTTTGGTCCGTGAGACTTTGTCCGTTCTTGTCCGTGCGCTCGTCCGTTCTTTTCCGTTTTGCAAGAAATCCTCAGTTAAGCACGCCCGTTTCGGTCCGTGAGATGTCGTCCGTTTTTGTCCGTGCGCTCGTCCGTTTTTCTCCGTTTTGCAAGAAATCCTCAGTTAAGCACGCCCGTTTCGGTCCGTGAGATCTGGTTCGTTTTTGTCCGTGCGCTCGTCCGTTTTTCTCCGTTTTGCAGGAAATACTCAGTCAAGCACGCCCGTTTTGGTCCGTGAGACTTTGTCCGTTCTTGTCCGTGCGCTCGTCCGTTGCTTTCCGTTTCGCAAGGAATACTTTGTTAAGCACGCCCGTTTCGGTCCGTGAGATGTCGTCCGTTTTTGTCCGTGCGCTCGTCCGTTTTTTTCCGTTTTGCAAGAAATCCTCAGTTAAGCACGCCCGTTTCGGTGTGAGATCTGGTCCGTTTTTTGTCCGTGCGATCGTCCGTTCTCTTCCGTTTTGCCAGAAATACTCAGTTAAGCCATCCGTTTCGGTCCGTGAGATTGGTCCGTTTTTGTCCGTGCGCTCGTCCATTCTTCTCCTTTTTGCAAGAAATCCTCAGTTAAGCACGCCCGTTTCGGTCCGTGAGACTCTGTCCGTTTTTGTCCGTGCGCCCGTCCGTTTTTTTCCGTCTTGCAAGAAATACTCAGTTAAGCCATCCGTTTCGGTCCGTGAGATTGGTCCGTTTTTGTCCGTGCGCTCGTCCATTCTTCTCCTTTTTGCAAGAAATCCTCAGTTAAGCACGCCCGTTTCGGTCCGTGAGACTCTGTCCGTTTTTGTCCGTGCGCCCGTCCGTTTTTTTCCGTCTTGCAAGAAATACTCAGTTAAGCCATCCGTTTCGGTCCGTGAGATCTGGTCCGTTTTTGTCCGTGCGCTTGTCCGTTTTTTCCGTTTTGCCGCAATCACCCTCTCCAGCCCGCCCGTTCCGGTCCGTGAAATCTTGTCCGTTTTTGTCCGTGCGATCGTCCGTTTTCTTCCGTTTTGCAAGAAATCCTCAGTTAAGCACGCCCGTTCCGGTCCGTGAGATGTGGTCCGTTTTTGTCCGTGCGCTCGTCCGTTTTCTTCCGTTTTGCAAGAAATCCTCAGTTAAGCTCGCCCGTTTCGGTCCGTGAGACTTTGTCCGTTTTCGTCCGTGAGCCCGTCCGTTTTTTTCCGTTTTGCAGGAAATACTCAGTCAAGCTCGCCCGTTTCGGTCCGTGAAACTTTGTCCGTTTTTGTCCGTGCTCTCGTCCGTTTTTTTCCGTTTTGCAAGAAATCCTCAGTTAAGCACGCCCGTTTCGGTCCGTGAGATCTGGTCCGTTTTTGTCCGTGCGCTCGTCCGTTTGTTCCGTTTTGCAAGAAATACTCATTCAAGCCATCCGTTTCGGTCCGTGAGATTTGGTCCGTTTTTGTCCGTGCGCTCGTCCGTTTTTTTCCGTTTTGCAAGAAATCCTCAGTTAAGCACGCCCGTTTCGGTCCGTGAGATCTGGTTCGTTTTTGTCCGTGCGCTCGTCCGTTTTTCTCCGTTTTGCAGGAAATACTCAGTCAAGCACGCCCGTTTTGGTCCGTGAGACTTTGTCCGTTCTTGTCCGTGCGCTCGTCCGTTCTTTTCCGTTTTGCAAGAAATCCTCAGTTAAGCACGCCCGTTTCGGTCCGTGAGATGTCGTCCGTTTTTGTCCGTGCGCTCGTCCGTTTTTTTCCGTTTTGCAAGAAATCCTCAGTTAAGCACGCCCGTTTCGGTCCGTGAGATCTGGTTCGTTCTTGTCCGTGCGCTCGTCTGTTTTTCTCCGTTTTGCAGGAAATACTCAGTCAAGCACGCCCGTTTTGGTCCGTGAGACTTTGTCCGTTCTTGTCCGTGCGCTCGTCCGTTGCTTTCCGTTTCGCAAGGAATACTTTGTTAAGCACGCCCGTTTCGGTCCGTGAGATGTCGTCCGTTTTTGTCCGTGCGCTCGTCCGTTTTTTTCCGTTTTGCAAGAAATCCTTAGTTAAGCACGCCCGTTTCGGTGTGAGATCTGGTCCGTTTTTTGTCCGTGCGATCGTCCGTTTTTTTCTGTTTTGCAGGAAATACTCAGTCAAGCACGCCCGTTTCGGTCCGTGAGACTTTGTTCGTTTTTGTCCGTGCGCTCGTCCGTTTTCTTCCGTTTTGCAAGAAATCCTCAGATAAGTACGACCGTTTTGGTCCGTGAAATGTGGTCCGTTTTTGTCCGTGCGCTCGTCCGTTTTCCCCGTTTTGCAGGAAATACTCAGTCAAGCGTGCCCGTTTCGGTCCGTGAGACTTTGTCCGTTTTTGTCCGTGCGCTCGTCCGTTCTTTCCCGTTTTGCCAGAAATCCTCAGTTAAGCACGCCCGTTTCGGTCCGTGAGATCTGGTCCGTTTTTGTCCGTGCGCTCGTCCGTTTTTTTCCGTTTTGCAAGAAATACTCAGTTAAGCCATCCGTTTCGGTCCGTGAGATTTGGTCCGTTTTTGTCCGTGCGCTCGTCCGTTTTTTTCCGTTTTGCAAGGAATCCTCAGTTAAGGCATCCGTTTCGGTCCGTAAGATTGGTCCGTTTTTGTCCGTGCGCTCGTCCGTTCTTTTCCGTTTTGCAAGAAATCCTCAGTTAAGCACGCCCGTTTCGGTCCGTGAGATCTGGTCCGTTTTTGTCCGTGCGCTCGTCCGTTTTTTTCCATTTTGCAGGAAATACTCAGTCAAGCACGCCCGTTTCGATCCGTGAGATCTGTTCCGTTTTTGTCCGTGCGCTCGTTCGTTTTTTTTTCGTTCTGCAAGAAAAAGTCAAGCGCGCCGGTTTCTCGTCCATGCGGGCTTGTTCGTTCCCCCCGTTCTGTCCTTATTACATATATCGATAAACTGGGAGTCGCATGCAATGTCTTCATACCGAACTATTCCTTGTTTGTCACTCAAGCATATACAGTAGATGATATCTGAAGTGAGTCAACCCCCCCCCCCCCCCTCATTCCCATGCCCCGCTCGAACGATTCCATAACGCTTGCTACTCGCTGGCTTCTGTCCGTCATATAGCGCGAGCGAATGAAAGCTACCAATCAGTAGTGAAATAAGATTCCCTATCCCCAGTACACTTCCTTGTTCGAATTCAGTCAATCAAATTCCAGGGACGGGGGAGGGGCGTATAAATCGCCAACTTCCTGTCTTCTCACGAATTTGACAGGAGAATCTGTGATTCGACCATCCTTCCTGCGTGGTCGTTTATGAAAAATTCTACACGATACAAAAAGAGGATATCAGCTCATGTCTCAAATCAATTACTCAGCTCACTTATTCCATCTCATGTCACAGTATGTTTCTCCCCTTCCATCATTTTCTCCCCATAATCCAAACTTGGCAAAAATGACCATCTTCTTCTCTAATTTTATCTGAGATCAAGTAATGGGTCTCGATTCCCTCAATAATACCTTTGATAACTTGGATGTAGCTCTCCAGGATCAACTGTAATACTGGTATTCATAGTCGTTATAACCCCAGAGTTAAGAATTGATCCGCGGGTTAGGCACTGTAATCGGCGTGGACAAAAAGTGACATCAAGTCTGAGGTTTTCTGCTGCATCGGGACAATGTGAGCTGAATAAACAGTCTATGATTTATTTTCCTGCCACACCGATTACAGCGCCTAATAGTCCGCTTGCTATAATGGAGACCCAAAATTAATTCGGGTAAAGACTTTTGAGGGATAGATCTTATGCAGAATTTTGCGCTGAATCCGAATCTGAATCGACCCGGGACGCCAAATGTTCCTGAAAAAAAATGGCGGCGGGTCAAAGTTCAAAAGACCGTGTTCTTAGCGATTATGTCAAGAACTACGAGTCGGACGTGAAAAAAGTTGAATTCAAAATTGAAGATCTACTCGAACAAACATTTTGAGATTCTGCGGAAGTGAATGTGATCAAAATTGGATGAGCTAGAGCGAGTGAAAGTTTTACCATTAGGGCACCCTACTAAGGCCAACGCGCGCGTATATATAGATATAGTGGTGGTGATACAGGCCCGCGCGCTCACGTTTCCACGCCAAAACTTTCACTCGCTCTAGCTCATCCAATTTTGATCACATTCACTTCCGCAATATCTCAAAATGTTCGTTTCAACAAGATCTTCAATTTTGAATCAATCTTTTTTCACGTCCGAGTCGTAGTTCTCGAATTGATTGCTAAATCATGGTTTTTTGAACTTTGACCCGCCGCCATTTTTTTCAGGGACATTTGGCGTCCCGGATCGATCCAGATTCGGATTCAGCGCAAAATTCTACATAAGATCTATCCCTCAAAAGTCTTTACCCGAATTAATTTTGATTTAGCATAGGATTGGGATTATAGCGGGTGGACTATAATCCGCTGATCAATTCTTAACTCTCGGGTTATAACGACTATGAATACCAGTGTAAGGGGATGTTCATTACATATCTCTGAAATTGAGACAATCCTACGTTAAATCAATGTGGTCTGAATTTTTCGTACTCAAGACCGAGTCCCAAAAACATCTCGTATACGTGTCATTTCAGCAGACGAAAATGGGTTGAATTGTCTTGTGCTTTTGATTCGATGTATTTAATAGAATGCCGTATTCAATTATGATCAAGATCCTGTTCTCGCCGATTAATTTGAACTCCGCAGGTGATCATTTTGTGAAGAATAACCTCAGTTTCCTTTGAGAATGGTCTCGAAAGTCTCAATGGATGCTCATGCGCTTTAAATGGCCTTTAGCTATTAGAGCAGGCTGCCATTAGGGCATGTCTTCCATCCAAGCGCATGCCATGCCTTGGCGCATGACACGGCGCACCGTCGGCACACAGACTCATGCAAGGAATGCCCTCATGCAATAATACCCGTTTCTGTTCGGAAACGTTTTCTCTCATACGCTATCACGAGTTTTTGTTACAAACATGCTCTCTCAATACCCTAAAGTTGAAAATTGTCAACAGAAGTGCTTTGTGAGTAAAAACAAACATCGGCGAGTTAGCCTGTGTGCCGTGTTGCGCACCATGTCATGTGTCATGGGATATCATGCTCTCTAATCGGAGTCACACCCTCACTGAAAGAATTGAGTTTGAGGGAATGGCTCATAGAGTCTTTCGGATCGCTCCAGGCCTGTCTGTAACCTATTTTTTCCACAAGAACGCAAAACACAACATCAAATTTGGGAGCTTCAGTGTAAACAAAGAATGATTTTTCGAAAAATTCACGTTTCAGTGAAAATTACCTCTTTTAGTCGAGGAGGCTCCCAAGTCACCCAAAAAAATTTCACGCGATTCTGATAGATTTTTTGATGCCCTTCACTTGCCGAGAACTGAGAATTCATATCAGTCAAAGAACTCGAGATATTCTCATTCTGTTGAATATAAAAGCATCGTTTTGGACACGATGAATCTCCGCTGCTTTCACGGATCTCCGAGCTACGGAAAAGGAAATTTCTTTTTGGACCTCACATCTTGTTCAAAATTCCTGATCTGGTACACAGATCCGATTTAAAGGAGCTAGAAGAGAATCTGAGGGATGACCGCTCTCCCGCATGTCGCTTCCACATGGAACCCATCATATAGACTTTCCACGACCTAAGGAGCCGCATGAAAATTTTCCAAGTGTCTAAAATGCATTTTACCTTATCCTCCAGAATTATCTCCACTAGAAACTCTTCACGCGCGCAAGCGCGCTGATAGTCCGGGGGCTGGGTAGGCTCCCGTATGCACTTCAAGGTGCGATTATGAAACCAACGTATTTTGACGTATTTTTTTGCGTAGAATCCGAATTTGTGATTATTTTTGACATAAGTGGTGCAGAGCACCTGCAAAAATCCATTTTTCTAACCTAAAACTTGTGTTCTCGTGAGCTTGTTAACAGCAGTCGTGTTTCATGGTTAAAAATCTCTGCGTGCGTTGGAATTTTTCATCTGAAGTATCTGAACATCAGATCTGAGTCCCTTCGGAGCCATGTACAGGGTATTTGTCGCTGTAACCAGCGTTAAGCGTATAAAAAGTGACCCGCTGCACAAGATTTCTCATCTCAGGCTCAATACGATCGAATCAGCTCATTTTGGGCTTCGAAATTGATCTGACTTCAACATCTCCATGTGACAATACCAAAAGCCCCCCCCCCCTCCCCGTGCAATATACAGGGTGTACTTGCAAAAATACGGCCAACATTTATAGAATTGATTCGAGATAGACCTAGTATCAAACTCCACTTCATACATTATCTAATCGATTCTTCCATCTGTCAGCCCTGAATCAGATAATTAGTATCAGCGAGCATGGATATATATATACTTTTCCATACTTTGTGCGATCGTACTATTTGCACATGGCGTCTTTCACTCACAGTTGATCAAAAACTATAGTTCGATGAGTGGGAGTGATACCTATCGCGGCTCTGACCGGGCAAAGAGTAATTTTTACACCCTTGTATCGAATTATACTATTCTTTATGAAAAGCGAAACTCCGCATGTCACTACTCTGAGGTCGCTATAATAAGGTTGCGGCAAACAACAATCAAACCAATTTTAACAGTACGACTATTGACAGGGATAGATTATGAGTTAGATTATTTATTAGATTACTTTTTTCGCTAACAGCAAGTCGCGGATACATCTTTCAACGGGATACAATTTTTATCAATCATCCACGGTGAATACTTATGAGCAACCCTTCTGATTAATCTTCCTGTCAAAACTCGTTTGATTGTTAAGGCGATGCGGTCACCGTGCGACGCGACGCAACCATGGAACTTGAGAATACATCTTCCAAAAAATCTTGATGATTCGAACTGTGAGACGAGTTGTCGAATCCCTGTTATCATCTCATCTGAATTCGTCTCCTCTCCGTTTGCGCGAATATCGGAGAAATCGCGAGAATATCGGAGGAGAGTGTAGCCACGGAAACCTTTTAACCTATAATATAGGCGTATTTTCATTCTCATTTCCCCCCGATTTTCGAACGATTTAAGCTAAACGATGAGTGGACGAATTCAAAATAGATGATAACAAGTACTCTCCCACTCGTCGTCTAGCCTGAGTCGCAAGAGAATCACACAAAAATAGGAATGATTTTCAGCTTGCACGGTGACCGCATCGCCTTATCTGCCGTAACCTTAGCAAGCTTAGAGTAGTGACATGCGGAGTTCCGCTTTCCATACGGAAAGTGAGAATACTAGAACCACTGCTCTTTGATGACCGAGCTCGCAACTGCCAATTATCTGCTTCAGGGTTGACAAATGAAAGTATCGATTAGATAATGTATGAAGTGGAGTTCGATACATCTAGGTCTATCTCGAATCAGTTCCTGAATGTTGGCCGTATTTTTGCAAGTACACCCTGTATATTGCATGGGAAGGGGGGAGGGGCTTTTGGTATCGTCATATAAGGATGTCGAAGTCAGATCAATTTTGAACCCCAAAATGAGCTGATTCGACCGGATTGAGCATGAAACGAGAAATCTCGTGCAGCGGGTCACTTTTAATCCACGAAACGCTGGTTACAGCGACAAATACCCTGTACACGGCTCCAAAGGGACTCAGATCTGATGTTCAGATACTTCAGATGGAAAATTCCAACGCATGCATAGATTTTTAACCATGAAACACGACTGCTGATAACAAGCTCACGAGAACACAAGTTTTAGATTAGAAAAATACATTTTTGCAGGTGATCTGCACCACTTATGTAAAAAAATAACGACAAATTCAGATTCTACACAAAAAAATACGTTGAAATACGTTGGTTTCATGGTCGCACCTTGAAGTGTATACGGGAGCCTACCCAGCCCCCGGACCATGACGCTTATAACTCATAACACAGTGATTATATTTTATAAAGCAGGATCAGTTTCTTCAATTTAACTTGTGATGCCCGATGATACATAATTTGAGGGTACAGACTTCTTATTTTGATTTGCAGCTCAGAATTTTGATAAGTTACGAGTTTATTCGTTTTGGCAATTTACTGAGTTTGCGACCCTCAAACCTCTTGCTTTTACTCAAATAAAAAAGAGGGAGTGAAATCTGAGCATCCCATTCGATAATCTTAATACTGAGTAAATTTTCATCGGGTCGTATTCGCGCAGATTATGCGCATTTATTGCCTGCAGGTGATCAAATCAGCCCCCCCCCCCCCCGCACAGATATTTACTCAAGTAAAATCATAGGTAACGTATTTCGATCAATATAATAGCGATGTTAACAAAACTGGAAGAAGCGTCGCGACGTACAGAGCAACTTTTTTATTGAGATTTCTGCAATATGTGAAGCATTTGGTTTGAAAATATCTATCAACAAAATTTATTTCATAGAGATGAATATATTGTTTAGTCCTAGTCACGTTTTGTTGACCTGTGTGTGATTTTAACGCGACGCAAATGAGAATTTAAAAACTAGAATATTTCTGAAAGTGAATTAATTTTTCATAACTATTTTCAGTAAGAACATTTCTGAGCCAATTCAGGCAGAGGATCGGGAGAAACTCGGCAACAGTCATCGGAAGTATTCTCTTAGTCTCGAACAAGATGGTTCTGCACGATACCAGATTATCAATATCTCACTCACTTTGGGGCGAACCTCATTGGAATAATAATTCTTTGAATCACGCGCTTTGTTTTTCTCCAGATCCATGGATGATAGAATTTTCTCAGAGGATTAATCGTTACCGCTCAATCAATTCGTAAGACGAACTATCTTTTTACACTTATACAAGTCGACTCCCGATTCCGACACCGGACAAAAACGGACCACATGTCACGGACATAAACGGGCGTGCTTAATTGAGTATTTCCTGCAAAACGGGAAAAAAAGAAACCGGACGGGCGCACGGACAAAAACGGACCAGATCTCACGGACCGAAACGGGCGTGCTTAACTGAGGATTTCTTGCAAAACGGAAAAGAACGGACGAGCGCACGGACAAAAACGGACAAAGTCTCACGGACCGAAACGGGCGTGCTTGACTGAGTATTCCCTGCAAAACGGGAAAAAACGGACGAGCGCACGGACAAAAACGGACCAGATCTCACGGACCGAAACGGGCGTGCTTAACTGAGTATTCCTTTCAAAACGGAAAAAAACGGACGAGCGCACGGACAAAAACGGACAAAGTCTCACGGACCGAAACGGGCAAGCTTAACTGAGGATTTCTTGCAAAACGGAAAAAAACGGACGAGCGCACGGACAAAAACGGACCACATCTCACGGACCGAAACGGGCGGTCTGGAGAGGGTGATTGCGCCAAAACGGAAAAAACCGGCGAGTCGAACGGACAGGAACGGACATTGAGCTTGCAAGCTCTTCCCCTTCTTGTCAAAGAGCCACACGGACGCGCACGGAAAATGTCCGTTTTACACGTACTCCCGAGGTTTTTTACACGGACTCTACACGGGAGGTGTGCGAATAACCACTTCCTACATATATACAAGCAATGATATTCAAATGAAATAGCCAATTATTCACTCAGCATAACAATGATTATCATGAGACACACACACACAACTAGACTAACGCATGACATACTCATGGTCTTCCTCCTCATAAAAAATGCACTGATCGTTACTTTGAATACTTCGACGGGAGTTAACAAACGGATTTTTACTGGATTAGAATTCCACATCTGCATTGCTTGTAGCGAAAACGACTTCTCATAGGCAGTGGTGCGCGTGCATTCTCAAAAACTCAACTCGTTGTGATCGTCGCACTTCTTCGTCCAAGGGCTTAGACAGACCGTGCAAGTATTCTGGGGTACTAGTAGTGAAAATCTTATATGTTTGTACATTAAAAAAATAATCACGTCTACGTGCTAATGGCATTCAATGTAGGCGTTCATAGTATGGTCTGAGCTCGGCATCACGGCGGAGGTGGAAAATAAAACCAACGCACGTGTTTAGGGGTCGCTGCAATTTCGTTTCTCAGTACCCTGATAGATCGTAATAAACCAAACAAGCATAATCAAAATGAGGCATTATCAGTGCATTGACGAGCATTTTCTTCATATCTGTCGACAAAAAATGTCCACGGTAACGCAATTCCTGCAGAACTTTATGAACTTTAGAGCAAATGCTGGCCACGTGAGCGTTCCAGGACAGACCCTGGAACGCTCACATGGGAGAGAATGTGTGAATGATAACCTTTATTCGCCCAAGGGCAAAATACAAAAATACAGTAGCATATGAACATATGTCACTCTTACATAATAATGAATACATTGAATTTATGAAAAAAATTGTCATTTTGGTCAAGGCTATGAGAATTAGTACAGGAAGTGACTAGTCATCTTGAGAGAGAGAGATTGATTGATTGATTGATAGATTTATTGAGGGCGGGGGATAGATCCCATATGCCCAATTTGCATAGAACAGTTTGAAATCTTTTCAACATACATGTATAAAATACAGTGCAAGATATGGAGAAGTTAGGTTTGTGATAACAAAATATAAAGTAGTATATTAAAAGTATATCAAAAGTAGAATAATACGTAATAGCTAGAAAATAAGGATGGGATGATCTAGTTATCTTTTAAATATATTACATCAGAGAGAGAGAGAGAGAGAGAGAGAGAGAGAGAGAGAGAGAGAGAGATTTGATTGATTGATTCCCTTTATTCGCCTGGTGGCAAAAGTAAAAATACAATTAAATGAGATACATATAACGGTCATAATCAACATATAAGTATTATACAATTTGTCACTTTGGTCAAGGAAATTTCATTCATCACAGGAAGTGACTAGTCATTGAAAAGGCATCGAGAGATGCACACGAGTCAAAATAAATTAGGTAATTAATCGAGGTACATCAGTACATATAAAAAGACAGACATGGGCCCGGAAACTATCACAGATTTAAGAATTATGTGACAGGTAAGCCACGTAAAACTCGACTAAAACTAGAAAAAGACTAATTGAAAAGAGCCCAAGCCTATCAGAGATTGAAGTACTGTTTCTGGTCCACGTCAATCCTCCGGGAGGGTTGCGACAAGAAAAATTCTTTTAGAGCGTCTTTAAACAGTGAAATTTTTTGAATTTGCCGAAAGCCCGAAGGGAGAAAGTTCCACAAGCGAGCACATTGAACCTGGAAAGATCTTCTACCATATTCAAGTCTCATATTGGGAACTTTGAGTGTCCGCTCTTCTGCATCACCACGTGCGGGGCGTTCAGATTGGTACCTGGTAAACATCGCAGCTAGGTAGCCAGGTTCTCCTAAGTGCATGATCTTATGCATCAAGAGAGCTGCGAAGTACATTCGCCGCGAATCAGTACGTAACCAGCCCAAACGCTCCCTAAACGGGGTGATATGCTCGTCTCTCCTAAGATCAAAAATATATCTCACACATGAATTGCTTAGTCGTTGTATCCGTTGCCGCTGTTCGTCCGTGGCGTCGAGGTACACGACCGTACAGTAATCCATATGCGGTTGAACAAGTGACTCGACTAGGCGAATTCGGAGAGGTCTGGTGATACACGCCCTAAAAAACCGCAAACCATATAGGGCTCTGTTGACTTTTTTGGTCACTCGATCGATGTGCGGTTTCCACGTTAGTTCGCTGTCAAGTGTAACACCAAGACTCACGACAGTATCACTGAATGGGACAAACACTCCATCCTGTATCTAAACCCCTGGCGAGTTCATTCGTTGCAAGTCTCTAACGTTCCGGTCGGAACTGAAAAAGATTGCCTTGGTCTTGCCAGCGTTGAGGCGCAGGTCGGAGTTCCTAGCCCATTCAGCAACAAGTCGCCCTATGTCTCCCAGTCGAGCAATCCCCTCCTTGATGTTCTTCTTATCAACTTGAAGATAGATCTGAAGATCATCTGCGTAGAATATATGGTTCACTGACTTTCCATTCAATAGCCCGGGCAAATCATTCACATACAAGCTGAAGAGGAGAGGCCCAAGAACGGATCCCTGCGGAACACCCAGATTGGTTTCGTCCAATCAGATTTACCTACATTAGAAGAGAGAGAGAGAGAGAGAGAGAGAGAGAGAGAGAGAAAAGAGGCTGTACGGTGCACCCGTGTGGGGGAAGAGGGTAGAGAAGACCATCATCGAGAAGAGAATGGGGCCTGTCCACCGAAGAGCGGCCTTGAGGAGTATCCGTGCCTACCGCACTGTGTCAGGAGATGCGGCTTACGTATTGGCGAGTACTCCGCCCATCCACTTGCTCGTCGCGGAGCGAGTGAGGATCTGGGACCGCCAGAAAGTGATCGGAGCCGAACGAGTACTCACTCCGACGATGAAGGAGATCATCCGCGAAAACGAGAAGGAAACCACCCTTGAGCATTGGCAAACTGAGTGGGATTCGCCATTTGCGAACGGCAGATGGACGCACCGGCTGATCCGTGACGTAGCCAAGTGGGCGGAACGCACCCACGGAGAGATGGACTACTGGACGACGCGACGCAGGCACTGAGCGATCATGGTTGCTTCGGTTCCTATCTAACCAGGTTCAAGAAGAGGACGACCCCAGCATGTCAGTCATGCGGGGACGAATGGGATGACGCCGAACATGCCCTGTTCAAGTGCAGCGACACCCGGAGAGAGCGCGCCGAGCTGGATGAATGGCTGGGTGCTCAACTAACACCTGAGAATCTCGTCCCGTACTTACTCCGCAACCAGGAGACATGGGATAGACTCACCGGATACATCAAGCTGGTGATGACCCACAAAGAGGAGAAAGAGAGGGAAGTAAGGCGCCTCGAAGCAGGCGAATTATAGTGACTCTGCCGATTGAAACAGAAGAGGCCCAAATGATTCCAGGAGGAATCTGATGCACTGAAGAGGGAAGAAAGAAGAAAGAAGAGAGAAGAAAGAAGAAAGAGAGGGAACAATGAAGAGTGAAGATAGAAGATGCCGACAAGTGGCCGAAGAGAGAAGATGGAGAAGAGGAACGCTCGCAATCGAGCGCGAGACATGCCGCTCATCCTGAAGTAATGCTCACGCGGTTCCGGGATGAGATGGTAGATGCAGGTGGATCTCCTTCTTGATTGCCCGATGCCCTAGGTATCGGACATCGAGGGGAGAGGGATATTACACGGCCGGGCCCACCTCTCGGTGGGCCCCACCCAAACCCGTGTCCCGCCTGGTATGGCCTGCGTGGGCTATGCGTAGTCCGCGTAAGCTGAACCAGTCCGGTGTCTGGGGACGGATCCGAGGGATCCTGAGGCAGATTTTGCCCTCTAACCACCTTAAAAAAAAAAAAAAAAAAAAAAGAGAGAGAGAGAGAGAGAGAGAGTTTTACATCAACGGGCAAGAGATCCCACGCAAGACAGAGCTGAAATACCTCGGCGTATGGCTTGACGACAAGTGGTCGTTCAAGAAGCACATCCAGGAGGCCGCCCAGAAAGCGAGCAGGGTTGGTGCGGCGCTTCAGCGGATGATGCCGAATATCGGGGGACCCAAGGAAAAGAGGCGCGCACTTCTCAACACCGTCAGCACCTCTATCATGCTCTACGGTGCACCCGTGTGGGGGAAGAGAGTAGAGAATGGCAGATGGACGCACCGGCTGATCCGTGACGTAGCCAAATGGACGGAACGCACCCACGGAGAGATAGATTACTGGACGACGCAAGCACTGAGTGACCACGGTTGCTTCGGTGCCTATCTGACCCGGTTCAAGAAGAGGACATCCCCAGCATGTCAGTCATGCGGGGACAACTGGGATGACGCTGAACACGCCCTGTTCACGTGCAACGACACACAAAGAGAGCGCGCCGAGTTGGATGGATGGCTGGGTGCTCAACTGACACCTGAGAACCTCGTCCCGTACTTACTTCGCAACCAGGAGACATGTAAGGAGGAGAAAGAGAGGGAGGTGAGGCGCCTCGATGCCGGTGAATTACAGTAAACCTGCCGATTCAAACATAAGAGTTCAAATGGTTCCAGGAGGAATATGATGGACTGAAGAGGGAAGGAAGAAGATCGAAGATCGGAGATCGAAGAAAGAAGAAAGAAGAAAGAAGAATGAAGAATGAAGAGATGGAAGAAGATCGAAGAAAGGGAAACAACACCTGCGAGTCGTGAGGAGAGAAACGCTCGATCCTGAGTGCGAGACGCCGCCGGCCTTGAAGTAATGCTCACGCAGTGCCGGGGCCGGATTGGTAAGTTGGTGGATCTCTCCCTTGTCCAATGGCCGGCGCCAACGGAGAAGGAAGAGAGGGTTTACCCGGTTCGGATGGCCGTATCGATGCGGATTCCAGCCCAGGACTGTTGGGGAGGTGCTGGCCAGCCGTGTTTGGCTGACCGGTGCCTCTCCTTCGTACGTCGCAGCGTATTCGCCCTACAACGACCTTGAAAAAAAAGAGAGAGAGAGATAGATAGATATCCTTCATTCGTCATACGACAAAAGTACACCTACATATTTTCATATGTGTCATATATATATATATATATATATATAATTAATGAATATTTCGATAAAATCATATTAAGAAATAATTTGGTCAGGATAGATACATCACAATTGTGACTAGTCATACACTTTACGATTTCACTTGAAAGAAAATGAGATAAAGGGCATAGGTTCACAGAAATATCACGGTTTTTCTTCAGTCTGGTGACAGAAGGTCACTTACAATTAAAAAGAGATAGAAAGAAAAGGAACAAGAACCCGAGCCCATCAAAGATTGAAGTAATGCTGCTTCTCCGGATCCATCCTCTGAGGAGACTTTGTTAATAGAAAATCTCTCAAGGACTCTTTGAACAAGGGTGTTTTCCCCAGCTGCCGAAAGCCCGGAGGGAGAAAGTTCCACAAATGAGCACATTGAACCCGGAAAGATCTCCTTCCATATTCAAGTCTCATATTGGGAACTTTGAGTACCCTCTCTTCTGCATTACCACGTGCGGGGCGTTCAGATTGGTACCTGGTGAACATCGCAGCTAGGTAGCCAGGCTCTCCTAAATGCATAATCTTATGCATTAACAGAGCTGCGAAGTACATTCTCCGCGAATCAGTACGCAACTAACCTAAACGCTCCCTAAACGGGGTGATGTGCTCGTCTCTCCTAAGATCAAAAATGTACCTCACACATGAATTGCTCAGTCGTTGTATCCGTTGCCGCTGTTCGTCCGTGGCGTCGAGGTACACGACTGTGCAATAATCTAAATGCGGTTGAACTAATGAATCGACTAGGCGAATTCGGAGAGGTCTGGTGATACACGCTCTAAAAAACCGCAATCCGGAAAGGGCTCTGTTCACTTTCTTAGTTACTTGGTCGATGTGCGGCTCCCACGTCAGTCTACTATCAAGTGTAACACCAAGACTCACGACTGTATCGCTGAACGGAATGAACTTTCCTTCCTGTATCTCAACCCCTGGCAAGTTCATTCTTTTCAGATCTTTGATGTTCCTCTCAGAGCTGAAGAGGATTGCCTTGGTCTTGCCAGCGTTGAGACGCAGGCCGGAACTTCTGGCCCATTCAGCAATTAGTCGTCCTACTCCTCCCAGCCGAGTGATGCCTTCCCTGATCTTAGTTTTCTCGACTTGGAGATAAATTTGAATCTCATCCGCATAGAATAGATGATATACCGACTTTCCGTCTAGCAAACCAGGTAAGTCATTAACATATAAGCTGAAGAGTAAAGGCCCGAGAACGGATCCCTGTGGAACACCCAGATTGGTTTCAAGCCAATCAGAACTACCAGATTTTGAAGTGACTATTTGGGTGCGGCCTTGTAAGTATGATTTTATCCACAGGAGTGCCGATCTTGAGAATCCAAGATTTCGGAGCTTCCTCAACAGCTTTGACGGTGTTATTGTGTCGAAAGCTTTGCTAAAGTCGAATAGTAGGAGTAAGGTGATCTTCTTCCTATCAACGCCTACTCTGATGTCATCCGTCAACTTTAGTAAAGCTGTCTGGGTGCTATGGTATTGCCTGAAACCAGTCTGGAAGTGATCAAGAAGTTTCTCTACTTTTAAATTCTCCGTGATTTGGTCATGTGTAATTTTTTCCAGAACCTTGGAAAGGAAGCACAACAGCGCTATGAGACGAAAGTCCGAGACCGTTGATAGAGCTGAAGTCTTCTTCAATGCAATCAGCTGCGCTTGCTTCCAAGCTTCGGGAAAAACGCTATGAGCGAAAGAGGAATCGAATATATGTACAATAAGATCGCCAATTGCCGGAAGAGCCTTCGCGATCACGCTCTGGGGGATCCCATCCAGCCCGCGGGCCTGTGAGGAGAAATGTTTAATAGCAAGGACTACATCATTGAAATTTGTGGGCTTAAATTTAAACCCCTCCTCCGGTGCAGAGTTTAATATCGTCCATTGCTTCATTGATATTTTCGTGAGGTGAAACGGAAACCCCCGCAAAGTGAGCGTTCAACTCATCCGGTGTGAAACCGTAAAGTTCTTCCCCTTTGCTCTTGGGCAAGAGGCCGAGATTGCGCATCTCTTTCCAAATATTATTGTTCTGATCAAGAGCGTCTGGAAGATGGTTTTGAAGGAAGGAATTACGCTCTTGCTCAATGCGCAGATCGACCTCTTCGCTAAGCCGAAAATACTCATTTTGAAGCTCAGGAGACTTGCACTGGTTGCGTTGCATGTGCTCCCAACGCCTGCGCGTCGCGTCTTGCTTATTCATGAGCACCCTCAGCTCAGGACCAATCCAAGGAGCATCATTTTTACGCGGGTTTATAGTTTTTTCCGGTGCTAATTCATCTAAAACGATCATTAAATTTTCATTCGAGCAGTGAATTGCGTCTTCCAGATTGGTTTCGGTATTTTCAAGAGCTGTCCAGTCACAGCGGAGCAGACGGTCATTCAATATCTCCGGGGGGATGTTACGAAAATCCTTATACTTGAAGGAATTTTTTGGCGGAGTAGGGGTGAAGACGTTGATGGTGACGTCAATGACCGAGTGCCCACCGAAACTGGGCAGGTGTCTGTTGTGAAAGTCAGTAATGGTGTCGTTGTCATCTACGTAGATGTGATCAATCCATGTATGAGATACATTGGGGTTGTGTTGATGAGTCGGGCCATGCTGCACTATCTGCAAGGCTAGTTCTCCTGTCAGTGCAGTCAGTGTCTTGGTGTCGGGATGAGCAGTATCCAACAAGTCAGCGTTCAGATCACCCATAATGATTTTGTGACTGTAATCACCACACAGCCGGCGTAACGAGCCAAACAGCCCATCATCCTTCTGCATGGCAATTTTAGGGGGTCTATAGATTACCGCGACCAATATTGGGGGTGAGCTGCCTTGCTGCACGCTAGAAAAAGGAATTCGGGCACGCCAGGTTTCCCCGGCCCAAAAGTATTCGACGAAACCAACTTCTCAATTTTGAAGTCATTGCGCACATACAAGGCAACTCCTCCACCCTCTCTGTTGCGATCTTGTCGCAACAACGAAAAACCTGGAATTTGAACGAGACTGTCATCCACATACTCATCTAGCTTCGACTCGGCCACCCCAAATAGATGATAGGAGGGATCGTTAGCGACGAGCAAGCGTAGATGCTGAATCTTATCTGTCAGGGAGTTAAGGTTGATAAATCCCGCTTTTAAAGAATTACCCCTCCCTCGTCGCTCTTCAGCAGCCGTATCCAGTCAGGGAGTCCTTGCACATTCTGTTGCCGGAACTTCATTTTGCTCCGGAACGATAGTGCAGCACTGGGTGTTATTAGAGGACGCACAGGTGCGTTCCGGACCACTTCGACAGGTCGTTTGAATGACCTGCAGATCAGCAAGGGATTCGAACGTATGCGCTCGCTCACCATTTTTCCGTCTAACCTAGAAACGCCCATCACTGTGCCAGACGTATTTAAGACCCAAACCGCGTGGAACCGACCTTAAACGTATAAATTCTTTGTATTTTTCACGGTGGAGCATCTCATTTATAAAGATTTTACGGTCTGGCACATGAGCTTTCGTATCTGGGTCGAGTAAGTCAGGCTGGATATCGTTGGCCGTGAAATAATTATTGGTGATTGAACGTTTAGCCCGAATCACTTCCCCGACTAGTCGACTTCTGGAGAGTTGGACCACACATGATGGTAAATTGCGCGTGATGGCAGCTGAGGCTCGGGGAGATAGAACCGAGTCACGATTACGTGTTGGAGTCTTCTCCCCAGACGCACGCCCTGGTTGCAGGACCCGGACATCAGCAATGTCTGCCCTCTCCAATGAGGGGAGAATAGACTTGAGCACTGCATAAGAAATATCAGATTTCTGTGCTGGTGAGGCCTTAGAATATTCCTTTAATACACCATTAATAATCAGTTTACAGCGATCAAGTCCGTCATTGCCTAGTCCCACCCCTTGCTTCCGAACGTATGGGTGGGGGGACTCGCCCATCCTAGGGGCAGTGTTAGGTATCGAGGATTGATGTGTCGATTCAGCATTACTATTCTCATCATTACGGAATTTACTATTCTGCAGGGTACTCTGGAAGCCTGACAATAGCTCCGTTAAGGTAGAAATTTGGCCTGCCATGATGGAATTTTGCTCCAGAAGAAGCTGTCGATCCAAGCGAAGCTCCTCCAGCTGGGAGCTTTGCTTCTCTATAAGTCCCTCGAGAGAAGATACACGTGCCAACAATCGATCATCCACCTCACTTACTGCTGGTGTGCAAGATGGAGAGGTAGTGGCAACGTTTTGTCGGATCACGAGGGATTTTATTTCGTCAAGCTGGTTCTGAAGCAAGGCATTTTGGTTGTAGAATAGGTCCAGAGTACTCTCCCGTATATATACCCACTTTGGTTCCGGAGAGTTTGACGACGTCGACGTAGTTGTTGCTGCAGGTTGATCCGAGATGTTGAGGCTATTGCTTTCCACCGATCCGACGGGGTGATCCACGTGTGGTGTACTGAGCAGCGACGGAGAGGCAGTAGTGAGCCGCGCATCAGCTTGCTGCTTTTGAATGTTCGCGGGCTCTATTCTGCTGAACTCGTGGATGGTGGCGCCACTTAACGGAGGCAAAGCAGTAGCTGGCGGAGAGAGAGAGAGAGAGAGAGAGAGAGAGAGAGAGAGAGAGAGAGAGAGAGAGAGAGAGAGAGAGAGAGAGACCCCGTAGGGGGCTTTGGGTGTGACCTTAGGGTTGCACTTGGAGCTTGAGGGAGCGACGCCCCTCCGGACCCGAGTCCTACACTCACACCAACACACACACTACACCATACATGCACCATACTCACGCCTGCCCAAGCACTACACAAACATACCAACATCATACAGGACACGCATGACACAGAACACCACACCCGTGCTGGTCTGGTCCGGGGTCGGCCAGCATGCGATTCCAGGCCCTGGAAGAAGAAAGAAGATGATGTCCAGCATTGACGGCAAGAATTCCCCAAGTAAAGCGGGGCCCCATTCGGATCTTGGGGGGGGCCCCCCAACGATGCAAAACGCGCCACCAGTGGCACACTTGGCTGGTGGAATAACGCGTACAGCTACAAGCGATGGAAATACGCTGCAGGTGGAGGGTGCGGGAGAAAAAAACCTACGCCATGGAGAAGCTGAGCTCACCCCTAGCAGGAAGAGAAAGGGCCCGAGTGACGGAGCAGAGAAGCGAGTGCTCAAACAATCAAAGCTCACATTTCCGAGCCAACGAGGGATGAACGCAAAAGTTGCAGCAGAAGCACGAGAGGCGGCAGAGAAGCTGCTGAAGATCAACCCCGCTATCAGGATCCAGATCACGCAACCCAGCAACGAGGTTGATGACGCCGTCAACTTGAGCTCAGACTCGAGCGAGTCTGACCCCACTATAGGGTCCCAGGGGAACGGAACAATCCTGACTCCTGAAAACGGTTTGCTCGAGAGGGGAGTGCACGATGAGGTGCCTGATAGGGTGGAGATTGACCACATCCCCTCAACCAGAGATGCGGCACGACAGAGGAGTGGAAACGAGGCAGGCGATCTCATGGGGAAATGGGAAGACCTGAAAACGTGCCGGGAAGAGACGGAGGAGAAGACATATCTCCTCCTCGAGCACTTCAACTTGGTTATAGGAATAGCCGAGTCTGTTTCCAGCAATCCAGAAGGGACCAAGGGTGACATCGAAGAGCTCAAGAAGATAGGCCACGCGCTCGAAGGCCTACTCGCGACAGACAAGGCGAAGCGGGCTGCTTTCGAGACAACGCTCCTCGAAACGGAAAAGACCCTGAAAGCGAGGGGGAATATGCAGCCTCCGGTCACAAGAAAACCGGCCGCGTCGGGTAGTGGCTTCCAGGGAAGGGAGGCAGGGAAACCGGAATCGCGACCGGGAAAACAACGCGGTTCGAAGGCGACGCGATACGGTCCTCCACCGGGAGGTCTCGGAACACCGCGCTCGACATCAACGCCCAATCGGCCCGAGCAGAATGGGCCTTGGAAGGAAGTGGTGTCAAAGAAACAAGCGGAAAGGGCAAAGAAGAGCGGTAGATCGGACGATGCCGCCGGGAAGAAAGCGAAAATGAAGCCGAGAAGGGTGAAGCCCGAAGCCGTCCTCGTTACGGCCAAACAAGGTGGGCTAACCTACGCAGACATGCTGCGCAGGATAAAAACGGATGACCTCGATGAAGAAGTGGGCTCCAAGGTCACGGGCATCCGCAAGACCCAAGAAGGCCAGGTCCTTCTTGAACTCAAGAAGGGCACCGATGTCGCCGCCGTCAAGGCAGCCTTGGCACCAGTCGTCGGGCAAGAAGGAGCTGTCCACTGTCTAGCAAACAGCACGACCCTCGAGGTTCTCGGAGTCGACTACGATGTCGACATAATCAAGGTGCGGGATGCCCTCGCGAAGGCCCTACCAGAAAACGAGAAGGGTGCCGTTGTAGTCAAGTCCATCCGGAGTGGCTACCGCGGCACCCAAACCGCTGTTGTCTCGATCGCAACGAGACTGGCCCACCATCTCCTCGACTGGAAGGAGCCAAAGGTTGGATGGGGCAGAGTCAGGATCCGCGAGAAGGGTGGCATCCCACGGTGCTATAACTGCTTAGAGTACGGGCACAAGGCCTCGGGGTGCAAAAAAGAGAAGGCAGAGGAACGGAAACCAAAACTCTGCTTCCAATGCGGCGAACCAGGGCACCTTGCTGCGATTTTCAAGGAAAAACCAAAATGCCTAAGCTGTGTGGCGATCGGGTCCAAATCTGACCACAGATCTGGGGCCAGAAACTGCACTGCGTACCAGAGGGCAAGAACCACATATAGACGCAGGAAGGGAAGAAATGGCTAGCTTCATCCAAGCCAACCTCAGGAAGAGCGGGGACGCAGACGATCTCCTACACGCTGTAGCCGAAGAAGGAGGGATCGATGTTCTGATTATCTCCGAACCGCCTCGGAAGCGCGAATTCTCTCGATCCACATTCGATCACTGGAGGACAGCCGTAATCCAGATCATGAATCCTGCGATCCGTGAGACTGGACCAGCTGTTAGTGGCCGCGGTTTCGCTCGAAAGACCATAGAGGGCACAGCAGTCTACAGCTGCTACTATTCGCCGTCGCTCAAGATGCACGAATTCGAAGAAGAGCTCCATGACCTAGAAGAGGATGTGAGGCAATGGGGGGGCCCAGTTATAATCGCGGGGGATTTCAACTCCAAAGAACCGACTTGGAGCGGGGGGCCGCGTGATAGACGGGGGGTAATACTCGCTGATGCCATGGAAG
This sequence comes from Eretmocerus hayati, assembly GCA_029851415.1. Taxonomy (NCBI): domain Eukaryota; kingdom Metazoa; phylum Arthropoda; class Insecta; order Hymenoptera; family Aphelinidae; genus Eretmocerus; species Eretmocerus hayati. The sequence continues at coordinate 61,992,379 of CM056744.1, read as the reverse complement.
CATTGGGATTAGTGCTCGCGAACGAGACGGGGGTTATCACCTACCACCGACACGACACTCGGTCCAGGGAGGGAGGTTCGTCTTCGGTCCTCGACCTGACGTTCATGAGCCCGTCGCTCATGGGACGTATGACATCGTGGGAGGTTCTGGACACGGAAACATTGAGTGACCATCGACATATTCGGTTTCGGCTTGGGACTGACAGACAGAGACAGACGACACGCAGACCGCGACCGACGGGGTGGCAGGTACGCAAGCTGGATGAGGGGAAATTCCGGGAATCGATAGAAACAGTCGAAGATCTCCCGATGAACTCCGCCTCGGACGAAGCTGTGGCGATGGTAACATCCGCCATCACGAGAGCTTGCGACGCGTCGATGCCTCGCAGGACAACACCATGTTTCTGGAGGAAACCAGAGTACTGGATCACCGATGAGATCAAGGCTCTACGAAGAACGAGCAACAAGAAAAGGAGGACCGCATGGCGATCAAGGAAGCTGCAACGACCATCGCTGGCGGAAGATGACAGAGCGTACAAAGAAGCAAAGAAGGCTCTCGTTCTAGCCATCCGGAGGAGCAAAGAGAAGTGCTGGGGTGAACTGTGCGACATGGTTAACGAAGACCCCTGGGGCACGCCATATTGCGTGGTCATGTCAAAGGTCCGACCCCGGAAGGGCAACCCAGCACCGACCGATGCAGCAACATTGCGCACCATCGTGGAAGACCTCTTCCCAGCAGGAGAACCCAGAGTTACATTCCCTACGGAGAGCGAAGACCCCATCCCGCTCTTCACTATGCAAGAGCTACTCATAGCGGCGAAGAGAATGCCGAACGGCAAGGCCCCTGGCCTGGATGGCATCCCAAACGAGGCTGTGAAACTGGTCTTCAAATACAAGCCAGATCTACTCCTCGACCGATTCAACATCTGTCTGAGCGCGGGAACTTTCCCGGACAAGTGGAAACGCCAGAAGCTGGTCCTGATACCTAAGGGTCAAGGAGGTCAACGCCCTCTCAGCATGCTCGACAATATCGGGAAAATGTACGAGAGGATGGTGCTCAACAGGGTGGAAAAAGCCTACGAAGATAGCGGTGGGCTATCACCAATGCAGTTCGGGTTCCGGAAGGGACGGAGCACTGTGCACGCGATCGAGGCGGTCCAAGAACGGGTTCAAGCGTCGGTAGGGAACCCATACCAAGGAAGAGGAGGATTCTGTGCCATCATTGCGTTGGACATAAAGAACGCATTCAACTGCGCGAGCTAAGAGCGAGTCTATCAATCCCAAGCAGGTAAAGTGCCCCCCTATCTACTAGCCGTCACGAGTGACTACCTGCGGAACAGGACCCTCGTGTACGACACCGACGAGGGACAAGAGATTCGGGTACTGTCCGCCGGAATCGGACAGGGATCGGTCTCCGGGCCGTTCAACTGGAACACCCAGTATGACAGCTTACTGTCTATCGAACTGCCAGAAGCAGTGATAATAGTGGCTTTCGCGGACGACGCGGGACTCATAGTATGGGCTGACAACGAGGAACTCTTGGGTAGACGCGCGAACGAAGCGCTGGCCCGAGTCTACGAGTGGATGATTAGCAGGCTTCTGGAGCTCGCTGTCAAGAAGTGCGAAGCAATCGTGGTCACAAGGCGTAGGAAGTTTGACCTACCCCGGTTTCATATCAACGGGCAAGAGATTCCACGGAAGACAGAGCTGAAATACCTCGGTGTATGGCTCGATGACAAGTGGTCGTTCAAGAAGCACATCCAGGAAGCCGCCCAGAAGGCGAGCAGGGTCGGTGCGGCGCTCCAGGGGCTTATGCCGAATATCGGAGGACCCAAGGAAAAGAGGCGCGCACTTCTCAACACCGTCACTACCTCCATCATGCTGTACGGTGCACCCGTGTGGGGGAAGAGAGTAGAGAAGACCATCATCGAGAAGGGAATGGGGCCTGTCCACCGAAGAGCGGCCCTGAGGAGTATCCGTGCCTACCGCACTGTGTCAGGAGATGCGGCTTACGTATTGGCGAGTACTCCGCCCATCCACTTGCTCGTCGCGGAGCGAGTGAGGATCTGGGACCGCCAGAAAGTGATCGGAGCCGAACGAGTACTCACTCCGACGATGAAGGAGATCATCCGCGACAACGAGAAGGAAACCACCCTTGAGCATTGGCAAACTGAGTGGGATTCGCCAATTGCAAACGGCAGATGGACGCACCGGCTGATCCGTGACGTAGCCAAGTGGGCGGAACGCACCCACGGAGAGATGGACTACTGGACGACGCAGGCACTGAGCGATCATGGTTGCTTCGGTTCCTATCTAACCAGGTTCAAGAAGAGGACGACCCCAGCATGTCAGTCATGCGGGGACGGATGGGATGACGCCGAACATGCCCTGTTCAAGTGCAGCAACACCCGGAGAGAGCGCGCCGAGCTGGACGAATGGCTGGGTGCTCAACTAACACCTGAGAATCTCGTCCCGTACTTGCTCCGCAACCAGGAGACATGGGATAGACTCACCGGATACATCAAGCTGGTGATGACCCGCAAAGAGGAGGAAGAGAGGGAAGTAAGGCGCCTCGAAGCAGGCGAATCACAGTGACTCTGCCGATTGAAACAGAAGAGGCCCAAATGATTCCAGGAGGAATCTGATGCACTGAAGAGGGAAGAGAGAAGAAAGGAGAGAGAAGAAAGAAGATGAAGAATGAAGAGATGGAAGAAGAGCGAAGAAAGGGAAACAACACCTGCGAGTCGTGAGAAGAGAGACGCTCGATCCTGAGCGCGAGACGCCGCCGGCCCTGAAGTAATGCTCACGCGGTGCCGGGGCCGGATTGGTAAGTTAGTGGATCTCTCCCTTGTCCAATGGCCGGCGCCAACGGAGAAGGAAGAGAGGGTTTACCCGGTTCGGATGGCCGTATCGATGCGGATTCCAGCCCGGGACTGTTGGGGAGTCGCTGGCCAGCCGTGTTTGGCTGACCGGTGCCTCTCCTTCGTACGTCGCAGCGTATTTGCCCTACAACCACCTTAAAAAAAAAAAAAAAAAAAAAAAAAAAAAAAAAAAAAAAGAGAGAGAGAAACCACACTATAGCCCCCGTTGGGGGCTTTGGGTATGAACTCCGGGTTGCACTTGGAGCATGAGGGAGCGACGCCCCTCCGGACCCGAATCCTACACTTACACCTACACACACTACACCCTACACGCACCATACTTACGCTTGCTCAAGCATTACACAGACATACCAACATTATACAGAACACGCATCACACAAAACACTGCACGACACCCGTGCTGGTCTGGTCCGGGGTCGGCCAGCATGCGATTCCAGGCCCTGGAAAAAAGAAGAAAGAAGATAATGTCCAGCATTGACGGCAAGAATTCCCCAAGTAAAGCGGGGCCTCATTCGGATCTTGGGGGGGGGGGGGGCAACGATGCAAAGCGCGCTACCAGTGGCACACTTGGCTGGTAGACTCACGCGTAAAGCTACAACCGATGGAAATACGCCACAGGCGGAAGGAGTTAGAGGAAAGGACCAACGCAAGAGGGAGGTAGACCTCACCCCAAACAGTCCAACTAGGGAAGAATGTGAAGGTGGCAGCAGAAGCACTAGAGGCGGCAGAGAAGCTGCTGAAGAACAACCCCGCGCTCAGGATCCAGATTACGCAACCTAGCAACGGGGTTGATGACGCCGTCACTTTGAGCTCAGACTCGAGCGAGTCCGACTCCACTATAGGGTCCCAGGGGAACGGAACAATTCTGACTCTCGGAATCGGTGCGCTCGATAAGGGAGTACACGGTAAAGAGTCTGATGGGATGGAGTTTGACCCTATCCTTTCATCCGAAGATGCGACACGACGAAAGAGTGGAAACGAGGCAGGCGATTTCATGGGGAAATGGGAAGACTTGAAGATGTGCCGGAAAGAGATGGAGGAAAAGACATATCTCCTCCTCGAGCGCTTCAACTTGGTTAAAGGGATAGCCGAGTCTGTTTCCAGCAACCCAGAAGGGACCAAGGGTGACATTGGAGAACTCAAAAAGATAGGCCACGCGCTCGAAGGCCTACTCGCGACGGACAAGGTGAAGCGGGCTGCTTTCGAGACAACGCTCCTCGAAACGAAAAAGACCCTGAAAGCGAGGGGGTATGTCCGGCCACAAAAAAAACCGACCGCGTCGGGTGATGGCTCCCAGGGGAGGGGGGCAGGGAAACCGGAATCGCGACCGGGGCAACAACGCGGTTCGAAGGGGACGTGATACGGACCTCCACCGGGAGGTCTCGGAACACCGCGCTCGACATCGACGCCCAATCGGCCCGAGCAGAATGGGCCTTGAAAGGAAGTGGTGTCAAAGAAAGGAGCAAAGAAGGCGAAAAGAGCGGTGGATCGAATGATGCCGCCGGAAAGGAGGCGAAAATGAAGCCGAGAAGAGCCAAGCCTGAGGCCACCCTCGTCACGGCCAATCAGGGAGGGCTCACCTACGCAGACATGCTGCGGAGAATCAAGACGAATGCCGCCGACGAGGAAGTAGGCACAAAAGTCACGGGCTTCCGCAAGACCGCCACAGCCGTGAAGACAGCATTGGCACCAGTGGTCGGCGAAGAAGGAAATGTCCATTGCCTCCTGAACACATCTACTCTTGAGGTGCTCGGAGTCGACTACGACGTTGACAAGGGTCAAGTACTCAAGGCCCTGCCAGAGAGTGAGCGAGGAAATATCGCAGTGAAGTCTCTTCGAATCGGTTATCGGGGCACCCAAACGGCGGTCGTCTCGATCCCAACAAAGTCTTGTTGGGATCGAGACGACCGCCAATGTCAGTGGGCCAGTCGGCCCACCACCTCCTGGATTGGAAGGAGCCCAAGGTTGGATGGGGCATAGTCACGATCCGCGGAAAGGGTGGCATTCCACAGTGTTACAACTGTCTTGAGTACGGCCACGAGGCCTCGGGCTGCAAGACGGAGAGGACGGAGGACCGGAGACCAAAACTCTGCTTCCAGTGCGGCGAACCAGGACACCTCGCCGCAACCTGCAAAGGGAAGCCGAAGTGCTTGAGCTGTGCGGCGATCGGGTCCAAATCCGATCACAGATCTGGGGCGAGCAACTGCACTGCCTACCAGAAGGCGAAGAGCACGTACAAACGAAGGAGGGGTCGAAATGGCTAATTTCATCCAAGCCAACCTCAGGAAGAGCGGGGACGCGAACGATCTCCTACGTGCTGTTGCCGAAGAAGACGGGATCGAATGTCTGATTATCTCCGAACCGCCTCGAAAGCGGAAATTCTCCCGATCCACATTCGATCACTGAGGGACCGCTGTAATCCAGATAATGAATCCTGCGATCCGTGAGACTGGACCAGCTGTTAGTGGCCGCGATTCCGCTCGAAAGACCATAGGGGGGACGGCAGTCTATAGCTGCTACTATTCGCCGTCGCTCAAGACGCACGGATTGAAAGACGAGCTTCACGACCTAGAAGAGGATGTCAGGCAATGGGGGGCCCAGTTATAATCGCGGGGGATTTCAACTCCAAGGAACCGACTTGGAGCGGGGGGCCGCGCGATAGACGGGGAGTAATACTCGCTGATACCATGGAGGCATTAGGATTAGTGCTCGTGAACGAGACGGAGGTGATCACCTACTACCGGCACGACACTCGGTCCCGGGAGGGAGGTTCGTCATCGATCCTAGACCTGACGTTCATGAGCCCGTCGCTCATGGGACGTATGATATCGTGGGAGGTTCTGGACACGGAAACATTGAGTGACCGTCGTCACATTCGGTTTCGGTTTGAGACTGACAGACAAAGACAGACGGCACGCAGATCGCGACCGACGGAGTGGCAGATACGCAAGCTGGATGAGGGGGAATTCCGGGAATCGATAGAAACAGCCGAAGATCTCCTGACGAACATCACCGCGAACGAGGCTGTGGATATGGTGACGACCACCATCACAAGAGCTTGTGACGCATCGATGCCTCGCAAGACAACGCCATGCTTCTGGAGGAAACCAGAGAACTTGATCACCGACTAGATAAAGGCTCTACGAAGAACGAGCAATAGAAGAAGGAGAACCGCGTGGTGATCAAGGAAGCTTTTATGTACAGAAGCGCGGTGAAATCAATCTACCGTGCCTCGAATTTCGTGATTTGAATGATGATTAATTTATGGATGTAATTGCACGCGGTTGCATGGATATCGACATCCTGTTGGATGTTCTGAAAATGATGCGTGGACGCCGTTTGAATGCTGAAAATCAACACTTTTATTGTTCTGAAATAATACAACGAGTGGTGTAAGTGCGAGCCGATTTTTCGGCGTTGTTTCTTAGTCAAAATCTCGTAGAAGACTGCCCGTATGGCAACGACGACGCCTGCTTGCTGGAGAGCAAGAGTGGGATAAAACATACACATATTCAAAAATGGTACATACATAAGAGTAGCGCTATGAGATCACGTGAAAACGCCAAGGGAAAAGAGGGCGTCCAATGAACTTCTGGAAGCTATTAGCCCGTGAGCGCGGGCCGAGCCGCAAGGTCAAAAGAAATGCCGCGCGCAGCGCGGCATCGACTCTATGGTCGTGAAACCTTGAGAGCAAGAATATACTTGAATTTAGTCATGAATGTAAAGTATTTGAAACTAAGAGCTCGAAATTCTAAAATGAGTCAAAAAGACGATTTCTGTTTTGATAATGTGAGATTTGTGAGCTGTGAAAATAGGCATTCGCGATCTCCAAATATCATGCTCATTGCAGTTTATAGATTGGTGAAAGATACATGTTCGACGCTCGAACATCCTGCCCCCTTTGAGATAACAATCTCAAAAGAATCAGTTGAATCATAAATGGATCAGTACGGATCATGCGAAGAAAAATCGTTGAATGAGATAAATTAAAGTCCCTCGAACAGATTATTCATCTTGCTCAAATGTTATAAAATAACGATGTCTTAATTCAATGAATTGCATTAGATGAATATCATATCACTCCACTTAGAGTTCATATTCCATTTCACTGTCTCTGTGACGTGGTGAGTCTCGAGCCTCTGGCTCGCGCCTCTCCTCGTCACCTGAGGATGCACCAGGTGCACCGTCAGCGTTTCTGACGGAGCTTCGCCCGTTTCCCCACCAAGTGCGATGTCGCGTCGCGGACCCATCGTCGCGGACGACGGGCCTCGCCGCGGCAGACCGCTCTGACCAATCTACCCATCCACACACTCTCTCTCACTTCTTAATTATCTCTTATATTAAAGTCACGCATTCACTGAAACCCGTGTTCTATCTGGAGACTTGAACCCTTCACCACGTTACATCCCTCTTTTGGTGCTAGGTGGGGTAGTTTCCCGCGAGTTAAAATTTTTTTTTCTGAATTAGTAAGAAAAGTTTTCTTGTGAAAAATTTTTCGGATTCTGCCAAATTTTCGCGAGAGTGTCGTGGAAATAAAAAGTGACGAAGAGATAACAGGAGTTGAGAAAATCAGAATCCAGCCGAGCAAAATCCACCGAAAACGAAGAAAAATGGAACAACAGCGAGTGCCCAGCCCGACCCACCCGTCGATCACCATCGCACGAGCTGCATCTCCGCATCCAGCCGACCCGCAATGAGTCATCTGGAGTACCATCAGTGCCCGAAGATGGCTAAACTGGCCGTCTTCGTCGACCCCGACCAACACGTGATGGACTTGGAAAATTCGAGGACGACCAGCCACGTCATGGAGACTCTTCGCAGCAAGCAGAACCAGCATTAGAACGAGTTAAGTACTGATACCAAATTATAAGCATGATCTCTGCCAAATATGAATTTTTGAATCAGCCATGATTTTTCTTGCTTATATTGCCGTAGTGGAATTTTTTACGAAATAGCCGGTAGAGCCAGTGATTGCAGAAAATAAATAGTCTTGTTGAGCTGAACTATTTGATTGGGAAAATTTGTTTAGTAGCATATATGCGACTCGATTGCAGTCGCTGATTTGATAAAACTAGCGTGTCCGATTGAATGTGAGAGAAGACGACTGAATTTATTGTGTATGACTTCGAGTCACTAATAGTGGCACAGGACCGATGAGATGACTCCGCTGTGACCAAATGATTATGTTATTATGAGTAGTCGTCGAATGATTTCACAAAATCTGAGGCACGTCTAATTGATTACATTGTCGAGATGATTGCGAGTTAAGATGCAATCTCATTTCCCAATCAAAAGGTGTTAGCTGAGTACCTCGAAACAAGATTTCGAGACCCAATATTTGGGAACATGGAGGAATACTATGATTCATACTGCAATCGCTTCATAGAATTTGACGGCTCACTAGACCAAATTGGGTTATTTTATTCTAATGTCCGGCAAGTTGCTAAAGACTGTGAATGGAAAAATCATCAAATTATACTACGAGCGATTTCTGGTAATCTAAGAGGCAGAGCAAGAGATATTTTCAAACCGCTTATGGTACAGTACTCAACGGTACATGCATTTTTAATTGATATTAGCATTCAAATTGAAGAGCTGCCTGCGTTAAACGAGATTTTGAGTAAAATTAAACATTTGCACAGACAACCAAGAGAAACGCTCTTTGATTTTGAGGAAAAATTAGACAATCTATACAAACTGGCTCGTTATGTACCCGTTATTGAAAGGTCCGAAATCTCGCCGAAGAAGAGTCTTTTAATATCGGCCTAGAACAAATTGTAGTGGAAAAATACTTGAGTAATATGAGACCTTACTCAGCATGGATAATCCAAGTGAATAGCCCAAAAAACTGGCAAGATGCGAGAATTTTAGCTAGAAAGCTTGTGAACATCGAGTTCTCTGTGATCTATGATTGTCCGGAACCAGAGATTTTGCAAAGCAACAACATAAGAGAACACTCGCCAGAAAGTAATAAAATCCAATCAAATTCACAGCCACATGATGTTATCATAAGAAGTTGTCAAGATCCTCACTTAGTCCACCATAATGGTGGAAATTCTAATCAAAATCCGTCAACTTTCTCAAAATACGACACAAAAACAGCTATTTATAACGTTGGACAATTACCAAAAACTTCACAAAAAACTGAAACTGCTGCGAGTACAAATGCTGAAGCTGCACCAAAAAATATTCAAGAAGCTTGCATTTCAATTGAAAATACTGAGTTTGACGAAGTACAGGAATTAATCGTAGAAGAACCATATAGCCAGCAGTGTCAAATCATTTTTGAAAGTTTGAAAGAAATTGATATGCAATGTCAGGTTCCGAAAATTGTAGAGGCAATGATTTTCAAAGGGAAGAGTGAAAGAATGCATAAGGACATCGGCGTTAAAACGTCTGAAAAATTAAAAGATGATACATTGAGCGACCCTCGGCTCGAGAACGAACGTGAAAGAGTTGCTGTTGCTCGCGTCAATAAAGATCAGCAAGAATCGCGAGTGTTTCAGATTTCTAAAGTTGACGAGTCTTATTCGCTGGAAAAGTCAGGGCATGAAACAGAAGTCGAGAATCCTCCACAAGTTCAAGTCGACAAAAATTCGAGCACCGTCACAAGTATGAACGAAATTCAACTAGGCTCCCAAGTTCGAGCGACGTGTGAGAAAATATCAGGCGTAGAGAATGAAAAAGTCATGTACAGTCAGCAAAAGTGCGAGAAAGCAGAATGAGTGAGAACGGCGAGCGGAATGATAAGGTTGGGTCATCGAATAATTCGCTCGCGATTGTATTGACGATCGACCGAATATTGATGGAGGCGAGATGTGCAATACAGATTGTGCAGGAGCTGATTGTGTTTCAACTCGCAATGAAAAATATTCAAAAATTCTTCGAATCACAGAATAGTGAGTATATTCACTTCAAAAACCGGCCGCCTCGCGAGAAACCACCGTGGCCTGTCGCCTTTGAGAGAAACTCCTATCTCTCTACGAACTCACAAAGGAGTATCGCGTGATCCCAAAGAAAATTTTGCGGATCGTTTTTCTTTAGTCGAGAAAAATTTGAAGATTTCTGAACGGTTTTGGAGCCGATGTTCGTAGAATCAGCTAGCCATAAGTATGATTGAACATACACCCTAATCAGATATTGTTTGAACAAAACAATGTAATATCTGTGAGGGTTTTCTCTATGATAAGTAAATCATGTCTTCGTTGTTTAGAAACTCCTCGAAACTGCGAGGAAGTAGTTTGAATATTATGTAGATACGAACCGACTTCAGAATATGGTATAAAAATTGTTATATGGTGTGCGAATGAAAGGATAGATAGAAATCCTGCAATGCACTCGCCCTTAGCCGTCGTGAAATACTCCGGCCCAGGGACGAGGCATTGGTGAATTTTACGATCTACACCAATATTTGTTATGAGAAAAATCATAGAGTTACTATTATTTCGCAAAAATGAATATTGTGTTTGTCGAAAATTATATGCGAGATGTATGTACAGTGACTCTCCCTTAGCCGTCGTGAAATACTCCGGCCCAGGGACGAGCCAGTGATGAAAATTGTATATCAGATTCAACGACTAATAGAATGAACTTGTAAATTCACATTAGTATGATGAATTACTAAAATTAAATTCAAATCTTCACAGAAAATACACAGTCGGCTACACAGGTACACTGTGGTATTAACGAGAGTTTCGAGCTCTACCATACCAAATAGTTGGATGTGGACCAGCCTACCACGGGGCAGCTGACCTCTAGCAAAACGAGCCGCGTAATGGAGCCGCATCATTCCAGCCAGAACTTCACGAACGGAACCAGTCGATTGAGTGACATTTTTCGTATCATTCCAATCGAAGTTCATAAATATATATGCTGAACTAAAAATGACCTCATAATTAGTCGTCTGAAAGAAAACAGTAGAGTCAAAGTGAATATACTTCGAAACTGATCAATTAACAACTCTACCCTTTGCTCTGTTTAGCAAAAATTCGAGACGAGCCCTGCGAGCATTGGTAGCGTCGAAAGGAAGCGCCCACACTCCACCTGTCAGCCCGCACTACCTACGATTCCCCGTTAGATGAACACACCATCAAGCGCGCCCACGCACAAGCTGTCAGCGTGCCCGCCGTCGGATCACAGTGGACGACGAGCAAATTCACTTTCACCACCAACGGAAGATCACTATCAACACCATCACTGAAGATTATCGCCACAGCACCGGTAATAGTTTTAGTAAAAATTGACATGAAAATCCGAAATTGACTAGAGATTTGGAGTAAAATATCCCGAGATTAGAGGCCAGAAGGGCTAGTTTTGAGGGAAAAATGACAAGATTTACAGTTAAGAACGAACGAACCAATGTGGCAAATGAAATTCCTAGAAATACAGGTTGGGACAAGGACTCACACATGACATTACACCCCACACCTGGCCCAAGGTCGAAAAAAGGGCCAAAATTTTAGCAAAATCATTCGAAAAAGTCGAGTCCAGAATGTTGAAAAAGAAAAGTGAAAAACGCAAAAACTGAGGCATATAGCAATTAGATAACATAAATTACCCCTAAAAGTAAATGTTCCCATCATTTACTATGTCAAAAGAAGTTTGGAGAGGTGAAAATCTCAGTTTGTGATGTTGAGAATTTTTCGTCAAAAGTACACGGAAAATGCGCATTTTGACCCATCAAACAACCAGTGCACCACGAAAACTGATCAAAGGACCTTCATAGATAGTTATTATTATGGCAAATGTATATAGTTGAGTACTCCAATCGTTAAGAACACCATTAGAAGCTTTAAAAATGAGATCACAGGATTTTAAAGGGAAAAATGTAGGATTTCGATGCGAAATTGGCCAGTATGCGAAAACTCAAATTTCTCACCTCAGAATTCAAACTTCGTAGTGTAATTGTAAAAGATAGATTGATTGATGTAATAACTTGAAGTAAGACCAACGACAGAAACCCATGTGTGAATAGAAAAATTTTGAGACCACACTTTTATATAGCCCAAACTACATTCGAAAACTTACCGTCGGCACTAAATATGAGTGCGTACTTTGTTATATATCGAGAAGTTATGATGAGATCAACTTGAAAATTGGTATGAATACTCTTCATATTGTATATCAGTAGAATCAAAACCGACCGACTACCCAAAAATTTCCAATTTTCCACAGTAGAGTGAAAATCCCTATGAATTACAGTTTTTCGTACGTAAAAGTGGGTACACAAAAAACGGTCATAACTCGGTCAATTTTGACCCGATGTTAACGTTCAAACGCTTAAATTAAAGGTCTCCCCAAGAGCTATCTGACTATTTGATTGAAAAATTCAGAAAAACCAAAATTTCGGAAATTATCATAGTTCAAAGTGTATAATTTTACCGTCCGAAAGAACCATTTGGCACACGAAACGACCAAATTTTCATGGATTATTCATCACATTACTGTCAATCGTGATTTGGAATTGAAACTTTAAAATAATCAATGATGAAGAAAGTATTTCTTGAGGCTGATGGGAAATGATCCCACAGCTGCAAGCGATAAAACTTTTACTACGGTCCCTGTCAACAGAGATCTTAGGTATATACATATATACTTGTACAGTATACCCATTGTATACCAAGAAGGAAGGAGAAACAGTAAGAGAGACCGATTGAAATAATCGGCCTCTTCTCAACTTGAAATCGACAAGTTCGAATTTGACGAATGTCACTTTTGGGAAAAATACCAACTATGAACGATGACATTATTTACATTAAACGTTTATTGTATAATTTAGTAATAACATTCAGGGAATTGTTCATTTAAAAATGAACCTTGTTGGGAAATTTTTTATCGATTAGAGATATAGAATCTCATATGAGTAACAATAGGTTTAGAGAATATTGTTTATAAATTATTTATTGTTGATAATTTTTCTGAAATTTTTATCGAATATTTTCCATAATTTTGAAAACTTTTGTAAAACATTTCTCATACTTCTAGTAATAATAATTGTGAAAAAAATCCCATTTTGTAAAATTAGAGATAAGAGAATGAAAGTATTCAAGTCTAAACGATTATACCGAGACAGAGTTCGCGATATAATATGAAATGTATACGCGACAATCACGAACAACGACACTCTCGCTCTACCAAGAATATCACACACACATATACTAACACGCGTTCGCTCGCGCGAACGCTCAGCAACACATATGATTTTTCAAATCATATGACTCGAAGGCCGTTCAAGAGGCCACAGCTGATTCATATTGTGATATGGGTCATGCATCGGGGACGATGCGGGTCTCCGGCCAGGCACGCCTGTGACGTGGTGAGTCTCGAGCCTCTGGCTCGCGCCTCTCCTCGTCACCTGACGATGCACCAGGTGCACCGTCAGCGTTTCTGACGGAGCTTCGCCCGTTTCCCCACCAAGCGCGATGTCGCGTCGCGGACGACAGGCCTCGCCGCGGCAGACCGCTCTGACCAATCTACCCATCCACACACTCTCTCTCACTTCTTAATTATCTCTTATATTAAAGTCACGCATTTACTGAAACCCGTGTTCTATCTGGAGACTTGAACCCCTCACCACGTTACATCTCAAAAATATTTCTTCTCCACTATGCACGGACGTGACTTGAATTCTGTACAAGCTGCAATGCTTGATGTCACGTGTTGATGAAAATATCTGGTCGTAGAGGTTTGTACAAGTATAACCTTGTAAACTGCATATCTGATTCTGATCCCTGTATACTGATAGAACATCATCTCTCTTGATTGAGACAATCTTTTCGCCTGTGATGAGGCATTTAATTAACGGGTCCAAGAAGGTTCGGTCAAATCTGTCATTCTTCCCTAAATTTGCTGGATTGCTAAATTCTTGGAATATAAGTGATCAGTCGTGTTCTTGAGGCGATTTTTATGACTTGCACAAGTTTTCAATGAATCGAAAGGAATGTGTCATCAAAAGAACCAATGCGTAAGTAAAATGTCAAATGATTTGTTGCATCTGAATGAGGAAATGTAGCGTGAGAATCGCTCGAATTTCTGTGAAAACCGAATGGATATCATGGATTAGTTGACATTTTTTTGTCGAATATTGCAACTGACACGGGTCTCTGAGCGATTTGAATTTTTTACTTCTCTCTGCGAAAGTACAGAGAGTTGTAAATGAATCTGTGGATGGTAAGATCTGAATGAATGAACATTGCCCGGCATGGTAATTAGGCATTCTACTGATGTATAAGTGTGAGTTTTGAGTGACGATCGATGTGATTGTGAGTTTTATCACTAGTATACCAATTTGATTCATATGAATTCATGTGTTGTAAAATCACTGAACTCATCGGAGAATGCGAGCCCTCCAAGGCTTCGCGCGTATGAAGATTGTGTAAAGGATAAATGCGAGAAAAAGAGGAGTTCGAATGATCAACACAAGAGCTAGTTTACTAAAAAATGCATACAAGATACTATTTAATTTTCTTCTCAAGAAAGATCATGACTAGTCTCTATCGAATAGAACTGTGGTTTGCTTCGAATCAGATTCTGGCAATGATGTCCAGAATTGCCATGGAATCTCCAGTGAGATTGACGCTCGAAAGACTGTCATGTATGATCTGGCGATTTGAATATATAATGAATAAGCTACTTGAATTGGATTTAAACAAAGTTGGCATTTATGGATGCACGGGCATAAATATTCCACACTGATCCGATCTACACTGTCTCAAACAGTGATTGCTATTGGTCAATTAACTGTATTCTACTAATTCGTGCGGTAATCGAAGATTGATATCTGCTTGACTTTCCACGGATCCTTAATCTCAGTGGTATGAAAATGGGGAACTGAAATTGGGTGAATGGACAGTAGAATCCATATTTTGACTGAAAATGATTCGTATTCTGTGACTGATTTGACTTTGGTTGTAATACGAGGATAATGAGAAGGACGAATATATTTCGTTGTATTGAATGAGTTGATAACCAAAGTTTTTTGGAACTCTCAGAGTGAACGAAAGGTTGAACTCTCTTGAAGAAATTGATATTTCGACCTATTTCGACTTGTAATCCTGACTGATAGGTGCATACACTTGAAACAAAACGTTGGAAATGCCCGACTTTGACTGAATTAACATGTGTATGATGTATAATCAATAAATTTTGATGCTTTGATTGGAGGGAATTCTTTATCAACTCCAGAATATAACGCAATCCTGACTAAGGATCTGAGACTACTGAATCGGGTTTGTGAGAACGTGTATTTCTTGGAGTATCTGAAATCAATAACAACGTGTACTAGAGAATTGTTATGGTGAACTGCGTCTTTGGCTTCTTGCCTAGTCGATCTCGATGTCTTCCACGAATTTCTACAAGAATGGTGGCTACTCATCCCTTGAAGGCTGTTTTGGCGAATTGTTTGAATGAATATGGAGGTCCCTGGAACACGGCTATCCATGAGCGTGGGTAGCATAATGACTCCGACTTATGGCTTGTTGAAATGTGCATTGTTTGACCAAAACTGATGTATTTAATCTACGAGATTGACAAATAATTGTGATGAGGAAGTTTCCGTTTTTAGAAATGTGATTTTTTGTATGACCTGATCGATGTAGTATTTGAGCCATACGCGAAGTTGATTCAAAGGAGTTCCATTGTGTGTTGATTCGCCATCTAAAACATGAGTGCTCATGTACAAATTGATTTTTCAATCACTTGAGTGACTATTTGAATTGTGGAATGGATAGTCTCCAATCGATGCTACTTGGAAACCAGACCTTTGCGGAGAGTCATAGGTTCGAATGAATAGTTATCAAACCGATGTTTCTGACCGAATTTTGCACTAATACTGATTATGGGTTCTATAAACTGGTTTTATCAGTATCTGCGACCTCGTTGCGTGAGGGGAAGAATAAATAAGCAACAAAGAACTGAAAAGATGAACCATGGCTTGAATTGAAGCGTTGTTTAAATTCACGATTCCAATCACGTGATTCACGTTAATGCGTTGATTCTTCATGCTGGCTGAAAAATCGTTGAATTTGTGTTACCTCATGAGCTTGGTGGGAATTGATCTGTGAAAACGATAACCTGATAACATTTATTATCATCGAAACCCTTGGAGGATCGAGGTTAAATGTGTTGATGATATCTCATCACGAATCAAGAAGATTATATTCATTCAAATCGTCCTGAATGTATTTGCTGTTTCATGTACGCGATGTATGTGGCGGTTGAACAGAAATTGTTCAGAGATCTTAACAGCCTTTTGAGGAGGATTGATTCACGTAATACGATGGAATTTTTGGAGATTTTCTTCGTTGTTTGAGCAATGTGATTCCTGTTTGATTCCATCCAGAAGATCGGGAATGAGATGCGTATGTGTGTGTATTTGGTTTTCGTTGGAGCACGGAGCTAGCAGAAGGATGGAATTTTCTTGAAAATTCAAGCTTGAATCAATCTCATTACCGAAATAAAATGTATTGCGTATATTAGAGTTCGACTGATCCCTTAATCCTCGATGAATAGCATCTCGATCCTTGTCTGACTTGTTGAATGTTTGGCCACTCATTTCGACGTTGTATAGTGGATGGTTTGGTCCATCGTTACGATGAGCCAATTGATACATTCCTTCTGTATATTCTTGAATATGCGGTCGTTTGACAAATTCTCGCTGACTGATGGCGGATTTGTCTGGCAGAATTGGTCTACCTGCGTATGCATTGTATGACAAACTTGTGTTGTCTGATAGATGATTATGAATGACGGAAGTTACCGTCTGAGAATGATTATGATAAGCCGATTTCTACAGCTCAGCAATATATGATTTTCTACAGAAAGCAACGATTATTGATGGATGATGACTAAAGAGTTTCACATCATGTGATATTCTTATAATGTCTGAGTACATGCTCTCAAATAGATACGTGAAAGTGTCTCGTTGTGTGTTGATGTAAATCAGAGAATTTACTACGATGCTGGATTGATAATGTTGAATCGAGATCAATTCTATTTGAAAGTCGCGTAGAAAGCGCGACCGACTGGTGGATGATGTAATACAAATACATCCATGAAATTCGAATGATCAAATTTGATAGCTGTAGTCACAAAATGATACACAAACGGCCATTGGGATGAGTATAATCCAACCATGGAGCTTAAATGTGGATATGAAAATTGGAGTAATTTGAAGACCGTGTCACTTATCTCTGAATGATTAATACGTTATACTGTTTGAGACTATTTCTGATAAGAATCTTTAATGCATTTAATGGAAGTATACGTGCTGCGTGAGTTTGGCAAATTCAACCAAAAACATAATAATAGGGTGACTTAGGATATACCTGAAATATGCAGCATGAATTTGACAATACCGATCGTATTTAATTCGTAGATGAGTAAGTAGAGATCTAATATAGATGGGGTGAAATTCGAATAGGAATGCATCAACTCCCAATTGCATTGAAGCATTATTGAGAGGAAATTCTGATTGTGTTTGAAAAGAATCTCTAGAAAGTAGCGCAAAATTCAAGTCGTAGGAATTTTCGATCAAAAATTGTTGAAATCGATCCTATCATTTAGTTCATGAAGAAGATTTATACCTTTTATCGATATGTCATGTAATGGAATGTGTAATGTAAGTGAGTGCTCATACAAATATAACATACGCTGGCCAGAACATATGTCATATGAGTATTACAGCTATGGTGTGGTATTTGTTTCAGATTCATGTTTGAGGAAAAATTGTGATTCTCTTAAGAAATAGAATTTACCAGTCGATGGGAGCAAGAATGAGTTCTATGTCTGTTTAAGCATGATTCCACAAACTTACGAGGAATTACTACGACAATGCATGCATGATATCAAGATGAGATGTATCTAGATGAAGCATATTAATAGGTGCGAGAAAAAGGTTTCTCGTAAGAAATTACTTTTCACAGCGTGATTGAGCAGACATTAGTAAGCATTGAATGACTATAGAAATGATTGTGATGAAATGTTCTGAATGTGCTCGTTTGGTCCGGCATTTGACCGGTAACGAGTCTTACAATGAATAACCTCTGATGAGGATTTGCTTGAGTGACCTCTATATAGAATAGGTCTGGACGTCCTGTATGGCACAATATTACTGCCTGATATCGTGTGTGAACGACAGATTGTGTATGCTGTCAAAAATGTATTTGAGTAACAGTAGAATCATACTGTCTCATGGATCATGTTTGATGAATTCACTTCGTGTGATAGTACGTGATGTGATGACACTTGCTTACGAATGGGCGCAGTCCTCATATGATGCACACGAATGTACTGTACAGCGATGGTTCTATGGGCTCAAATGGCTACGGAAGCCCCCATGGAGATCCTTGGACTCCGCGAGCATGTTGCGCGCACGGGCGCGCGCGCGAGCCACGTGCATCGACAAGTTCTTGGCTCCGCGCGTACGCGCCACGAATGCACTCAGGGCGAGCTCTATTCGAGGTCTCGCGACACAAAATATCGCCCACATGTTTCACTCAACTATGTGAAGTATCACATCGGTTCGTATCTTGAAATGTCACTCCAATACACTGAATAAATATATCACAATGTCATGTATCTTGTGTTCACTCGAATGCACTCCGAACACTCTGCGATGTCTTTGTTCAAGCTTGAGAACTGTATCGGTGATGCCGGTGGATCCGGCTCGAAGGACCAATTTTATGTACAGAAGCGCGGTGAAATTAATCTACCGTGCCTCGAATTTCGTAATTTGAATGATGATTAGTTTATGGATGTAATTGCACGCGGTTGCATGGATATCGACATCCTGTTGGATGTTCTCGAAATGATGCGTCGACGCCGTATGAATGCTGAAAATCAACACTTTCATTGTTCTGAAATAATACAACGAGTGGTACAAGTGCGAGCCGATTTTTCGGCGTTGTTTCTTAGTCAAAATCTCGTAGAAGACTGCCCGTATGGCAACGACGACGCCTGCTTGCTGGAGAGCAAGAGTGGGATAAAACATACACATATTTAAAAATGATACATACATAAGAGTAGCACTATGAGATCACGTGAAAACGCCAAGGGAAAAGAGGGCGTCAAATGAACTTCTGGAAGCTATTAGCCCGTGAGCGCGGGCCGAGCCGCAAGGTCAAAAGAAATGCCGCGGGCAGGGCGGCATCGACTCTATGGTCGTGAAATCTTGAGAGCAAGAATATACTTGAATTTAGTCATGAATGTAAAGCATTTGAAACTAAGAGCTCGAAATTCTAAAATGAGTCAAAAAGACGATTTCTGTTTCGATAATGTGAGATTTGTGAGCTGTGAAAATAGGCATTTGCGATCTCCAAATATCATGCTTATTGCAGTCTATAGATTGGTGAAAGATACATGTTCGACGCTCGAACAGAAGCTGAAACGACCATCGCTGGCGGAAGATGACAGGGCGTACAGAGAAGCAAACAGAGCTCTCGTTCTAGCTATCCGGAGAATCAAAGAGAAGTGCTGGGGTGAGTTATGTGACAACGTTAACGGAGACCCCTCGGGCACCCCATATCGCGTGGTCATGTCAAAGGTCCGAACCCGGAGGGGCAACCCAGCACCGACCGATGCAGCAACCTTCCGCAGCATCGTGGAAGACCTCTTCCCAGCAGGAGAACCCAGAGTGACATTCCCTCCGGAGAGCGAAGATCCCATCCCGCTCTTCACTATGCAAGAGCTACTCACAGCGGCAAAGAGGCTGCCCAACGGCAAGGCCTCTGGCCTGGACGGCATTCCAAGCGAGGCTCTGAAACTGGTCTCCAAATACGAGCCAGATTCACTCCTCGACCTCTTCAACATCTGTCTGAGCGCGGGAACTTTTTCGGACAAGTGGAAACGCCAGAAGCTGGTCCTGATACCTAAGGGTCAAGGAGGTCAACGCCCTCTCAGCATGCTCGACAATATCGGGAAAATGTATGAGAGGATGGTGCTCAACAGGTTGGAGAAAGCCTACGAAGAAGGCGGTGGGCTATCACAAATAAAGTTCGGGTTCCGGAAGGGACGAAGCACTGTGCACGCGATCGAGGAGGTCCAAGAACGGGTTCAAGAGTCGGTAGGGAACCCATACCAAGGAAGAGGAGGATTCTGTGCCATCATCGCGTTGGACATAGAGAACTCGTTCAACTGCGCGAGCTGGGAGCGAGTCTATCAATCCCAAGCAGGTAAAGTGCCCCCCTATCTACTAGCCGTCACGAGTGACTACCTGCGGAACAGGACCCTCGTGTACGACACCGACGAGGGACAAGAGATTCGGGTACTGTCCGCCGGAATCGGACAGGGATCGGTTTCCGGGCCGTTTAACTGGAACACCCAGTACAACTGCTTACTGTCTATTGAACTGCCAGAAGGAGTGATAATAGTGGCTTTCGCGGACGACGCGGGACTCATAGTATGGGCCGACAACGAGGGGCTCTTAGGTAGATGCGCGAATGAAGCGCTGGCCCGAGTCTACGAGTGGATGATCAGCAGGCTTCTGGAGCTCGCTGTCAAGAAGTGCGAAGCAATCGTGGTCACAAGGCGTAGGAAGTTTGACTCACCCCGGTTTTATATCAACGGGCAAGAGATCCCACGGAAGACAGAGCTGAAATACCTCGGTGTATGGCTCGACGACAAGTGGTCGTTCAAGAAACACATCCAGGAAGCCGCCCAGAAGGCGAGCAGGGTCGGTGCGGCGCTCCAGCGGCTTATGCCGAATATCGGAGGACACAAGGAAAAGAGGCGCGCACACCTCAACACCGTCACCACCTCCATCATGCTGTACGGTGCACCCGTGTGGGCAAAGAGAGTAGAGAAGACCATCATCGAGAAGGGAATGGGGCCTGTCCACCGGAGAGCGGCCCTGAGGAGTATCCGTGCCTACCGCGCCATGTCAGGAGATGCGGCTCACGTATTGGCGAGTACTCCGTCCATCCACTTGCTCGTCGCGGAGCGAGTGAGGATCTGGGACCGCCAGAAAGTGATCGGAGCCGAACGAGTGCTTACTCCGAAAATGAAGGAGATCATCCGCGACAACGAGAAGGAAACCACTCTTGAGCAGTGGCAAACTGAGTGGGATTCGCCATTTGCAAATGGCAGATGGACGAACCGGCTAATCCGTGACGTAGCCGAGTGGGCGGAACGCACCCACGGAGAGATGGACTACTGGATGACGCAGGCACTGAGTGATCACGGTTGCTTCGGTGCCTACCTGACCCGGCTCGAAAAGAGGACATCCCCAGCATGTCAGTCATGCGGGGACAACTGGGATGACGCTAAACACGCCATGTTCACGTGCAACGACACCCGAAGAGAGCGCGCCGAGTTGGATGAATGGCTGGATGCTCAACTAACACCTGAGAACCTCGTCCCGTACTTGCTCCGCAACCAGGGGACATGGGATAGAGTCACCGGATACATTAAGCTGGTGATGACCCGTAAGGAGGAGGAAGAAAGGGAAGTGAGGCGCCTCGAAGCAGGTGAATCACAGAGAGTCTGCCGATTCAAACAGAAGAGGTCCAATTTAGTCCAGGAGGAATATAATGAACTGAAGAGGGAAGAAAGAAGGAAGAAGAAAGAAGAAAGGAGAGAGGAGAAAGAAGAGAGAAGATCGAAAAAAGAAGAGTAGGAAAAGATCGAAGAAAGAGCAACAACACCTGCGAGTCGTGAGAAAAGAGAGTCGCTCGATCCTGAGCGCGATACGCTCCTCACCCTGAAGGAATCCTAATGCGTAATTAATTTTGACACTCGATCGATATGATCGGATATCGTATTTATCACTCGCGGGAATTTCAAATTATGAAGATGTAATTTTATCGGTCTTTGCGAATTAAAGTCAGCAACTTTTGCTGAATTTTTAGCATCAATCGAGAATGGATTTTTCTCCACTCTCGATCAATGCACCTTTAGAACCTCGTATGGGTTGCGAGGATGCATCTAAAGCGAGAAAGCGCATAACGAAGATGAACTTTCGTATATAAGGGCGTTCAAACCATCGAACATTCGGCCACTTGAGCCGCGTGTCAGTGGTAAACTCTCATTGCTCTTCCACCACTTTGAAAAGCCCGAGCAATGAGAGAAGGGCGAAACACGCACAATATCAGCGTAGAATCCAAATTTTTCATAAAGTTTCTCATTTCTCATCTTTACTTTTCATTCCTTCCCATCAAAATCTCTTAGATGCATCCTCGCAACCCATACGAGGCTCTAAAGGTGCATTGATCGAGAGTGGAGAAAAATCCATTCTCGATTGATGCTAAAAATTCAGCAAAATTTGCTGAGTTTAATTCGCAAAGACCGATAAAGTTACATCTTCATAATTTGAATCCTAATGCGGTTCCGGGGTGGGTTGGTTAGATAGTGGTTAGCTGCCCCCAGTTCTGCAGTGATGGCTTGCGAACACTGTAGGGTTGAGAGCAGAAGGTTTTAGCCCCCAGGGCACACGGGCGCTGGATTTATGCTCATTCGGTTCACCGGGTGGGCAAAATGAAAGCGCTCATAGCCTGCCGGTGGGACATCGAATAGGGATGTCCTGTCATCAGATTTCTCCTTATATTCTACTTAAAAAAAAAGCACACCATAGCGAGACGGGCTCGCGCGGGTTATAGCCGCAGCAACAGCCGTGCTTACAGCCGTGCTTTCCCCCGCGCTCCCTCCTCTCGCGCTCCATTCCATCATCGCCACGCCGCCGGCGGTAGACTTACGTCGTTTGTTATAGAGAGAGCACGTGCCGTTGCTCGCTCCGATTTTTGCTTCGTTTTGCCGCGCATATTCCCGTTGCCGTCGCAACAAGTCTCGGTACGTGCATGCTTTGGGTATTCAGTGCAGTGGTCCCGCGACAGGCCCTGCCGTTTTGTCAGCTCTAAGACGAGCCCGGACGAGTGACATCCCGTTGACCAAGCGAGGTCAAATCGTCAACCGGACCAGGTCAGAATCAAGCGACCGTCTCAAGGCCGACTTGCGTCTCCTGGCCATCCTGCGCCCAGTAGCCGTTGTCGTCTACGAGACCAACATCCAACGTTCTGTAAGTGCTAGCTCGAATTCTCTCTCTTTTTTTTTTTTTTTTTTTTTTTAAGGTGGTTAGAGGGCAAAATCTGCCTCAGGAACCCTCGGATCCGTCCTCAGACACCGGACTGGTTCAGCTTACGCGGACTACGCATAGCCCACGCAGACCATACCAGGCGGGACACGGGTTTGGGTGGGGTCCACCGAGAGGTGGGCCCGGCCGTGTAATATCCCTCTCCCCTCGATGTCCGATACCTAGGGCATCGGGCAATCAAGAATGAGATCCACCTGCATCTACCATCTCATCCCGGAACCGCGTGAGCATTACTTCAGGATGAGTGGCATGTCTCGCGCTCGATTGCGAGCGTTGTTCTTCTCCATCTTCTCTCTTCGGCCACTTGTCGGCATCTTCTGTCTTCATTCTTCATTGTTCCCTCTCTTTCTTCTTTCTTCTCTCTTCTTTCTTCTTCCCTCCCTCTTCAGTGCATCAGATTCCTCCTGGAATCATTTGGGCCTCTTCTGTTTCAATTGGCAGAGTCACTGTGATTCGCCTGCTTCGAGGCGCCTTACTTCCCTCTCTTTCTCCTCTTTGCGGGTCATCACCAGCTTGATGTATCCGGTGAGTCTATCCCATGTCTCCTGGTTGCGGAGCAAGTACGGGACGAGATTCTCAGGTGTTAGTTGAGCACCCAGCCATTCATCCAGCTCGGCGCGCTCTCTCCGGGTGTCGCTGCACTTAAACAGGGCATGTTCGGCGTCTTCCCATTCGTCCCCGCATGACTGACATGCTCGGGTCGTCCTCTTCTGGACCTGGTCAGATAGGAACCGAAGCAACCATGATCGCTCAGTGCCTGCGTCGTCCAGTAGTCCATCTCTCCGTGGGTGCGTTCCGCCCACTTGGCTACGTCACGGATCAGCCGGTGCGTCCATCTGCCGTTCGCAAATGGCGAATCCCACTCAGTTTGCCAATGCTCAAGGGTGGTTTCCTTCTCGTTGTCGCGGATGATCTCCTTCATTGTCGGAGTAAGCACTCGTTCGGCTCCGATCACTTTCTGGCGGGCCCAGATCCTCACTCGCTCCGCGACGAGCAAGTGGATGGGCGGAGTACTCGCCAATACGTAAGCCGCATCTCCTGACACAGTGCGGTAGGCACGGATACTCCTCAGGGCCGCTCTTCGGTGGAAAGGCCCCATTCTCTCCTCGATGATGGTCTTCTCTACTCTCTTCCCCGGCACGGGTGCACCGTACAGCATGATGGAGGTAGTGACGGTGTTGAGAAGTGCGCGCCTCTTTCCCTTCTCTCTCTCTCTCTCTCTCTCTCTCTCTCTCTCTCTCTCTCTCTCTCTCTCTCTCTCTCTCTCTCTCTCTTCTGTGGCGAGTGGAATAGATTCCTCTTCGTGTCCTACCGACCTTGTGCTCGAGCTTGCGCAAATACTCTCACGGCCTAATGACCTTTTGTGAATACTTTGTAAATATGTTTCGACCTTTTTCACTTCACTTTCATTAAAGCCTCGGTGCTTAACTTCACCCCCTTGCTCTTATCGTTCCGTACTCCCTCCCAATATGCAAAATATAGAGTGAGTAACCCACAAAAATACAACCAGGCTCTGCCTGGATGTGCCTGAATAAATCCAGTCACGGGTTTTTTAATTAATACCGAAATTTTATCTAATTCCCATAAACGTGAATTTCTAGAATAAATGAAAATTCCTAACAAAAAATGCATTTTAAGCATATTGAAACCAGTTGTATCGAAATTCCGTTTTAACCAAATTACGGACTTTGCCAAAAGAACCTCAGTTTAGATAGCCCGAATCCCCCTACCTAGCTTCCTCAAAAAAATAACTCAAAATATAAGAAAATATTTTTTTCAATATTTATAGTCTCCTCGTATCCCCCCTCCAAGGTAATCCATTCAAATCTCAATCAACTAAGTTGATACTTTCTCGTCATCCTAAATCGATTTGTTGATACAGATTTTCTTCAAAATCCGATTCAATACAGTCAAAATCCAATTTAATCTCGAAAAACACAAAAATTTCCAAAAGACTCCATTTTTATCATCTTCATACCAACTATATTGAAATTTTCCCTCAACAAAACCATATATCTTGCACAAAAAACCATAGTGTAGGGCATCTGAATTCCTCTCGAAAAAAATCTCGTAAAAATCACTCAAAACATGACGAAAAAATTTCAACTAAAATTCATTTTTTGCTCAGATGTCCCTCTACAACTAATCTATCAACCTTCCAATAAACTAGAGAGATGCTTTTCCAACACCGGTCCTGAAGTAATGCTCACGCGGTGCCGGGTCCGGATTGGTAAGTTGGTGGATCTCTCCCTTGTCCGATGGCCAGCGCCAAAGGGGAAGGGAGAGAGGGTTTATCTGGTACGGATGGCCACATCGATGCGGAATCCAGCCCGGAAGCCTTGAGAAGTATCGGCCAGGCGTAATTGTCCGTCCGGAACCTCTCTGTGGCTACGTCGCAGCGTATTCACCCTACAACCACCAAAAAAAAAAAAAAAAAAAAAAAGATGCTTTTCCAACATCCTACATCAATTGGTTGAAACCGAATTTGATCTAGCTACGTTTGAACCCGATTAAGATCCAATCCTTCTTCCAAGAATCAGAATTCCCGTGAAGAATTTCATTTTTATCATCTATACCAATTGTATCAAAATTCCGCCTCAACCAAAAGATTGTTCTTGTATGTTATACATATATGTGTATGGTATGAAGTGGGAATGGAGTGGATTGGACCACAGGGAAAATGAAACAATTTAGTGGGAAATACAATCATGATTTCGGAATTTGATCAGTTTTCCGAATTCATCATTAGTTTGAGTGGTCATGACTATTCCGCTCAGAGAAAGCATTCCGCTAATCTCTTCCAGCAGCGTATTCTTCGAGTTATTCTTTTAAAGAAGCTTCCTAGAGAGATTCAGGCCATCTAGTCTGAGGTTTTTCTAATCATATCCATCGTTTGGTCGAGACGGAAATGGGATGCAGTGGGTTTAAAAAGGGACAAACTGAAATTTCTGGTGCAAATTTTGATTTTTTCGAAAATTAGAGATGTATAAAGATTTTATGAAATTGCGGTATTAACCAATCAATAGATCATGCAGAAAAAAATCATAGCTTAGGTGATTCAATTTGTGGTAAGGCCGTGTTAGTAAGAGATATTTATGTATCAAAAGTCGAAATTTGAGCACTTTTGCATAAACAAGCCCATGGATCAAATTTGACTGGGAGCCGAAAGCTGCCAAATCACTGGGCTCTCAGAAATTGGATTCTGTACAACTCGTAGGAAGCCAAAAGTTGATGAAGTGAACAGTAAAAGAGGAAACGTGTCCGATATAGAACAAGATACACACACACAAACACGGACAAAGGGGTGCAAAGATGAGTCTCTGGCATATTTGCAAGGCCATTCAGGGGCAATTTTGGTACCCTTACAAAAGATTTCAATTCTACCAACTACGATGCGAGTGAATCAATCTAAATTGTTCCGAAGTCTTGTTCTAAGCTGTTTGAAACATTTCAAAACCTTGACATAGACCATCACTCGACTCAAGATGAGTTGAAAAAAAGCTACTACAGTGAAATCTCCCAATAACAGAAACCTCCGGTCGCACCAAAGCTGTCCGTTATTCGGAGGCGTCCGCTAATCGGAATTTTGATCAAAAAAGCAGAATTCTCGTAGACGGTGAAAATGATCTAGTTCTTATTGCAAGTAGTTCTGAATATTTGAACATCTGCGTTTCTCCTACTAGGGACTGTAGGACGCGTTTTACTCTCACTCCGCGGGGTGGAAGGGAGGCGAGTTTTCGCTCCCTCGTCGTAAAAAGTATAATACGCAACTGGGGAGTGCAGAGGACGACCACCTCCCGGGTTTTTATCGCTCTCGGCTGCGCTTTGAGCGCTAATATCCACTCGGGAGGGACTCGTTCTTTTTCACTCTCTAGTTGCGTAATGTCCTATTTTTGCACTTGAAACTTATCAGCTGCGTTCCGGATACTCAAAATTTCATTCTCACACGCATTGATGATTTTTATCTTGTCTTGCACTGTCAGTCGCTTACGCTTCTCAGCCATCGCGACCCGAACGAGTTGGCAAACACGCCTTGACTGACGAACGATGTCCGACAAGATTCGTTAACTGTCGATTCTAGGCGTCGGTAAAGAGAGTTATCCGCTATTTAGAGTGTCCGCTAACCGGAGGATTCGATCTCATAAGAGCCAATCCATTTCTGCCGGTCGCAAGGGAATCATCCGTTACTGAGAGGTATCCGCAAAGAGAGATTACACTGTATACAAAATTGAACCAAAGTTACCCTGCCGCAATGCTTCTTACGTAGAGTTGGGTAACATTGGTACGATTTTTATGGTTTCTTTCCGGTTTTTTATTCGTTTAAATTTTGAATACAGTAAATACCCCGATGTAACGACGGTTTCTTCAATTTGGTGATATATGTGGTCGAATTGTATCATTATCCACCTGTGGTTTGTTCTGGAACAGTTGTCGCCAGGTCTACTAACTGGACCACTCGCGTACCGCTGCTAAACCAACCTTTTCAGAAAAAGCTTCAATGAACGAGTTCTATCCTGCAAGCGGGATCTGCGATGGCTCAAAACATTGTTTATGTATGTGTCAAGAGGGGAGAACTGGTTCCAAAGCGATAGAATCATCTACTTTGCCAAACGCAGCTCTTGATTTCATTTTTCAGGGGTGTACCTAAGGTGCACCCACTGTACCAAAGTTACCCTCTTTGATGGCCTCGAATTTCCTGTAAAAACCCAGAGGGGTTCCATTGATCTTCACCGACCAGGCAATATATTCACCTTGGGCCTGGAACAGCTAGGAAGAATATCGTCACTGGTATTACCAACGTGACTTACAGTCCCCGACATGATTAATTAGACACTAGACGAAAACTTTCCGATGAATGAATCAGGCCGACTACTGGGCACCTATCATGCCGCGGAATGATGCAGCATCGGGTCCCCGGGAATCTTATCTCCATTCACAAAGAGCTGCATTGGCAAATATGTACACTTGGCGGTAGTCGAATCTTCCCGAATAGGATAACCAGGCCCTCACAGTATCGTCGCTCTCATGTGATTCAGACCGTATACGTAAACATGCGCGACGCTCGGACCACCCTCTTATCATCTTTCTCTTCATCAACGAAAAGATTACATCCAGGTGTGATTTTAGACATAGCTTCAATCACATGAGAAAAAG
Source organism: Eretmocerus hayati (assembly GCA_029851415.1). Classification (NCBI taxonomy): domain Eukaryota; kingdom Metazoa; phylum Arthropoda; class Insecta; order Hymenoptera; family Aphelinidae; genus Eretmocerus; species Eretmocerus hayati. The sequence goes on along the minus strand of CM056744.1, from coordinate 61,964,264 downwards.
AAATGTCTCAGATGTAGTCACGAAGAGACGATATTTCGAGGTTAGTGTTCAGAGTCTGATGTATATATGTTAAATTATTTATCTAAATATTGAGATGTGTACGGTATTTCTTTCATCTTAAACGGTACCGAACATTGTACGCGTTCCGATTCAATTTTTCAGTTGCCCCTCAAGAAAATCACTTGCTACGGCCCTGCGTGGCGTAGTATACGTGACGGGCTTTCTTAACCTAACTCGCTCTCTTCCTTGGATGCCGCCGAGTCGTGCACATCTCCTCGCAATGTAGCACTTGCGCTGAGTGCATCCAAGATTTTTCAAATCTCATCAAATTAGTATAATTGAGACCTCTGATTTTTTATTCCACTCTCGCTATCCAAACTATCAACATTTGGTCCTTCGAGCCGGATATGCGGACTGGAAAGTGAAATACAGTGATTGTGCAGTGCTCGCGCGCGCGTGCTCCGGAGTATCGTGGCCCCGCCATCTTAGCTCGCGCTCTCGTCGTGTGAAATTTGTAGCGACGCCGAGATGAGTATGAGGGACTTTCGCCTCAAATACGCGAGTGCCTAAAAACTGCGAGTGACTTGAGTTCAGTGAGGGACTCGAACTAGTGATGCGATTACGTTCTACTTTGACCCGACGATTCCACCAGTGAGCTCAGGACGCATTGCTCGTCGAGTTCCGGAGCACATTCAACCCGGTGACGTTCCAGCACTCACCATCAAGCCGTCGACTCCCAGCAGTGGTGTACCCTTACGTGGGTGGCGCAACAGCGTGGATCGAGCATGTCTTGCGTGTGTTAAGCAGGAGTCGCGGCAACTAGACATCGTCTACGAGACCACTAAGCGGGGCATCAGCGTGATCTGCCTTACCGTCTCAGCTGTTCGCCACGCCAGCGTGCTTCACAAAGTGGCCGCACCTGATTGGTGGCGCTGATGTCTGTCCTTGCGGGCAAACCTGTCGTCAGCTGGGAGCGCACCATATCATCGCACGCAGCAGTCATCGCATGAAGCTGCCGTCGCATCGCACCGACAACTGAGCGTTTTGGATCGGTCAAGTAAGATCGCTCTAATTCTTCATTCGTGTTCTGAAATTCATGTGTACTCACCGTGAGCAAAATTCGCCCGCGCATACAGCAGCTCATGTATGAATGTTGTATACGTTTGAGTTACATATGTTCTCTCCAGTGTTGCTTTCCAGAGCTGACCCAGCTCACACAACTTGACGTTGTTGTATCTGAAAATTCACTCAAACTCGCGATTCGTTCTACTTTGCTTCTGATATTTCAGTACGCAAAATCACTTTCTGTCGGCACATCACGTGCTATTTTCTTTAGGCAAAGAGTAACTCAACAGAATTTGACGCTGTTTGTTGGATTCAACCAATTTTTCCGGTACTTCCATGCCTCATCGCAGGTCATTCCGGTAACTTGCAATCTCTCAATAAAGTACACTCACCGTACTATCCTCGTGACTCTTACATATTCTGCGAATTTCTGAATCCAAAAATGGATGCTTTCTTGAAAAAGCACGAGACTGTTTCGAGCAAAGTCGAACATGCCTTTTCAAATTTCAAAAAGGAAAAGCAAACTGTAGGGAATGCCGAGTCACGCAGGGAAGAATTGGATGAGGCCTGGTGAGATTTCCAATCAGTCGATGAAAGAATTCTCGCGCTCGAGGGTGTCGACCCTGAGCATGAATATTTTACTGGGAAAAGAATTCATTTAGCCGAAGAGTCATATTTAGATGTCCGTGGTGAATTCAACGAATGCATTCGAACTCATACGAGTAAAATCGTCTCTGCGGGAGATACAACCACTCAGTACTTGATGCCTGAATATCAAGCTGCGCGCCTAGCTTCCATTAATATCCCTGTTTTCAATGGAACTTCCAAGGACTGGCCTGAATTCCGTGATCTCTTCATTGCTACTGTAGTAAACGGTCATTTCAGCAACGCTGTCAAATTTTATCATCTGAAAACGCACTTGGTGGACGACGCCGAAGCGCTCATTCAAGGTATAACTCTTGAAGAAGATAATTTCGAGACTGCTGGGGATGAGTTCAGACCTCTTTACGACAATAAAGGACGGATGTTGAACAACCATTTGATTGAATTTTTCTCTGTTGAAAATCTTCAATCTGGATCAGCTGCTGAGCTGAGAGCTCTGATGAATCGTACCAACAGTTCCTTGATTGTATTGAAAGCTTTAGGTCGACCAATAGACCAATGGGATGACTCATCGTTTTTATTACTGCCAATCGTTTAGATGAAAAATCCCGTACCCTGTGGCAACTTCTCTAGGAGAATCCACCGACCTTCCAACTCTCGCGCAGATGAAAACTTCCTTGAAAACGCGACCAATCGCGCTTGAATCTATTGAAAGCAGTCATCAGCTCTGTGTTTCTCTACTTACCTCAGATTCGAAGCGAAATAAGTCCATACAGAGAAGTCAGGAAAATTCATCTACTCCGCTAAAGCCAGGACCTGAAGTTTTGCAATCTGCGAAAACTCTTACTGCTAACAAGCCGAAAAAATGCGCAAGATGTGAGCAAAATCATAGCTCGCGGTATTGCTCTTCGTTCAAGGCAATGAATACTGAACAGAGAAAAGAGTTTGTCAGATCTAAAAAACTCTGTTTCAATTGTCTCGGAGCTTATCAGTATGAAATATGTGAATCTGCTTATAATTGCCGCTGCTGTGGTGATAAGCATCATTCCACGCTACATTCCGATGAACCTTCGCAGCCAGTCAGCAATTCATTGCAACTTTCTGCTAATACCCCTGTCTTTCAACCGAGGAATGAGTCGCACAACCATGTGGTTGCCTTGAATTCCAACTTCTGCAAGCCCGATACTGTTCTTCTCGCAACAGCCTGGGTTCAAGTGTCCAATTCCAATGGTCAAAGGTTGCTTGCACGTGCTCTCATAGATCAATCCGCTCAAACGTCCTTCATCACTGAATCTCTTCGTCAGAGTTTGAAGATTCTAAAATAACGTGTTTCTATACCTGTGCAGGCGCTTGGAGGGGAGCAGTCTCACGCTAAAGGAGTTGCTGAGATTGCCATACGCCCTCATTTTGAGTCTTCATTCATGGGCAAGCTCAACGCACTGGTGATCAAAGACGTCACTGGCTACAAACCGAACGTCGGCGGATCTGTAGCTAACTGGATGCACACCAATGATCTGCAGCTTGCCAACCCTGACTTCACGAGCAGCTGACCCGTCCTACTCCTGAGCGCTGCAGTTCATGCGCTCATCGTCGAGGATGAACTGCGGAAGGGGCCACCTGACCAGCCTGTTGCCACCAAGACAAAGCTCGGCTGTATTTTGTCGGCTCCTACGGACAACAGCGATCACTTGCTGATGCATCCAACTGTACTTCACTCTGCTGCAGATGTCAAGACCAACGAGCTACTTCAGAGGTTTTGGCGCCAGGAGGAGGTCAGCAGCGACTCATCTCCATATTGCCTGCTGATGATCATCGTTGTGAAGCTCACTTCGTGGCTACACACTCTCGAGGTGCAGATGGACGATAAACTGTGAAGCTACCTTTTCATTACTGTTTTGATCAATCTCGCCTGGGTGATTCTTTTTATCCAGCTGAACAGCTGTTATTCTAATTAGAGACCAGATTGGATCGGAACATAGCCCTTAAAAATGCTAACCATGACTTTATGTCTGAATATGAAGAATTCAATCATATGTCACTGTTAAACATCAATCCCGATGCAGTTGATACTGAATCACACTGCTTCATTCCACATCATGGAGTTTTGAAAGAGTCAAGCACAACCACCAAACTCAGAACTGTTTTCAATGATACGTTTCAAACCAAATTAGAAAGTCTATAAACGATTTTCCGTTAGTTGGCCCTAACTTGTTCCCTGATTTACCATCTCTCCTTCTAAATTGGAGGAAATACCGATATGCTTTTACTGCAGACATCGGAAAGATGTTTAGACAAATTCTGATACACGAAGATGATCGAAGATTTCAATCTATCTCATGACGCAAATCGTGCGATGATCCTGTTCCTATTTATTTATTGGATACAGTGACATACGGAATGGCTGCCAGTCCATATCACGCAAACCGCGTTCGTATCCAACTGGCTTTAGATGAGAAACAAAATTTCCCGTTTGGCTCTGCCGCTTTAGAAAGAGAAACCTTCATGGACGATGTTGTTTCTGGTGGTCACGATCTTGTTGATGCCCAGTTGAAACAAACAGAGCTCATAAATTTGAACAAGTCAGGCGGATTTAATCTTCGCAAGGGGGTGGCAAACAATGACGAGCTTCTACATTATTTGCCTTCGGAACTTCGCAGCGCCCCCACACCTGACAAACTTGTAGATATTTCATGTCCTGCTGACGAATCGATATTTTCAATCCTCGGCTTGCAATGGTGTCCAAATGAGGATAGTTTCAAATCCAAGCCTGTGAAACTACCCCACACTGACTTTTGGACAAAACAATCTGTACTTTTGAGAATCGCTAGTGAGTATGATCCTCTTGGTTGGCTCGCCCCTATGGTCACCACATCCAAGTCTTCCATGCAAAAGCTTTGGGTCGGTGGCTATGAATGGGATCAAGAGCTTCCTCAAGATCATCTTGATATTTGGCTACGTTGGTTGAACAACTTGCCTGCAATATCTAAGCTCTAGATTCCCAGATGGATTCATTTTGCCAAAGATACCAATCGATATGAATTACACGGATTTGCAGACGCATCTAAGGTTGCAATCTGTGCTGTAGTTTATCTCAGGATCACTTCTGGCGATCAATCTCACATTCGATTGCTGCAATGAAAAACTAAAAGCAGTTCCAATTCCACGATTGGAGTTGTGTGCCACAGTACTTTTAGCCGAGTTGTCTTCTCGACTGAAAGAGTCTTTAAAAATTCCCAATCCGTCTGAATTCTATTGGACAGATGCAATGGACGTTTTGTACTGGCTCAAGGATATACCATCTAAATGGCCTACTTTTGTAGCCAACAGGTGCTCTCGCTTTATGGAACTTCTGCCTGATGTTCCATGGTTTCACGTCCGCTCCAAGGATAATCCTGCTGATGTTAGTAGTCGTGGCAGATCTCCAGAGGAAGTGCTAGATTTGCCCATTTGGTGGAGTGGTTCAACTTGGCTCGCCCTCCCCAGAAATCCGTGGCCAATCACGAAGTCTTTGGCAGATCTTGAGCCAAAAGAGCAACCAAGTACCCCTGTAAATATTCCACCCCCTTCTGGAAATATTGCTATTTCAAAATCTCTGAACTTGAATGATGTGATATCCCCTTGTGGTTCTTCACTTGGAAAATTGTCGTATTTTGACTCTCTCATGGCTGCTACCGCTTATTACCTCAGAGCCTCGGCTAAACTAAAAGGTGACCTTTTAACAGCCATCAAAAACTCTGATCTCATTCAGCATCAGACTTGGGCTCAAATTTCTTCTCACGAAAAGTTTCTGTCGTCGGAGGAACGAGAGTGAGCTCGTCTTGCTTCGATCTGTCACATCCAACGTATAGTCTATGCATCCGAGATCAGAGATATATCAAATGGCAAATCTCTTTTTAAGACTCATGTTCTTTACAAACTGAGTCCCTTCATTGAAAGTGGAATATTGAAAGTAGGAGGGAGGTTAGCTAATGCATCCATCTCCCCCAGTCAAAAGCATCCTGCCATTCTTCCGGGCAATCATAAGCTCTCAGAACTGATAGTCAGAGAAACACACGCCTTTACTCTACATGATGGTACTCAAATCCTGGCTCAAATCTCACTTGTCACAATCCGTCAAAAAAATTGACTAGTTGGAGCTCGGTATGCCATCAAGAGTGTGATAGCAAGACGTCCAAAGTGTATACGCTATCGAGCTTCTCGAGTTCAACAGCTGATGGGAGAGTTGCCCGGCTGTCGCGTCTAAATATCACGGCTATCCTCAAAGGTTGGTGTTGACTACGCTGGGCCAATCAGGTTACGCACCTCGACAGGTCGAGGTCAAAAGTCTAGAAAGGGGTACATCTGTATCTTCGTCTGTTTAGCTACTCGCGCCACCTCGGAGTGATATCTGACTACATTTCTGGTGCCTACATTTCCGCTTTCTCACGATTTTTTCCTCGTTGAGGCCACTGTTCTGATGTTCATCGTGACAATGCTGGAACTTTTACCGGTGCTGAAAGTGAGCTCAGAGTGATGTTCTCTAAGGCGTCGCCAACATTCGGAGAAATTGAGTCTCCTTCGTCCAAACGAAAGACAAACCGGCACTTTAACCCTCCATCAGCTCCTCATATGGGTGGAATTTGGGAGGCAGCTATCAAATCTGTCAAACACCACCTCAAATGGGTTATTGGAGAGAATACCTCCACTTTCGAGGGACTCTCAACCTCCCTCTGCCAAGTGGAGGCGGTACTCAATTCCCGTCCTCTGACACCCTTGACTGATGATCCGACTGATATTAACCCGCTCACCCCAGCTCACTTTCTGGTCTGATCGGATTCATATATAGTTCGAGAGCCTGATCTCACACAAACTCGAGTTCCTCCGCTAGAACGTTGGAGGTTGGTACAGCAGCTGCAACACGACTTTTGGAAGCGGTGCTCTCCAGAATACCTCCAGACTCGCCAAAACTACCAGAAGTGGGCAGTGGAATCTCCAGCAATGCAGGTCAGCGATTTGGTACTCGTGAGAGATGAGCGCATATCACCTGCTCGGTGGCCGCTTGCTCGAGTGCTCGAGCTTCATCCTGGGCGTGACGGCAAAATAAGAGTTGTCACCGTCAGCACAGCATCTTCATACCTCAAGAGACGGATCCACAAGCTCATCAAGGTATCCAGTCCAGAAGAAGACCAGTGGAAGTGAAGTTTAAAGACTCCAAAGTTTACTAAAATTATGAAAATTCATCTTTTCGATAACTTTTTTTCGAGTCCTGATTCCTCAATCAAATTCAATCTAGATTTTTTATTTAGAGATCACTATTCTCAACACATTTTTTGGTTTCGATTTCATTTTCTCAGAGATTTATTCTCTGCATATCACTTGCTGGACAATTGTATCTCAATGGGAAATCTCATTTTCTGCTCCGCCGAAAATAGTGGGCGGAATGTTCAGAATTTGATGTGTATATGTTGAATTATTTATCTAAATATTGAGATGTGTACGGCATTTCTTTCATCTCAAACGATACCGAATATTGTACGCGTTTCAATTCTATAGTGCAGTTGTCCCTCAAGAAATTCACCTGCTACGGCCCCGCATGGCGTAGTATACGTGACGGGCTTTCTTAACCTAACTCGCTCTCTTCCTTGGATGCCGCCGAGTCGTGCACATCTCCTCGCAATGTAGCTTTCGCGCTGAATGCATCCAAGATATTTCAAGTTTCATCAAATTAGTGTAATTGAGACCTCTGATCCTTCATTTCACTCCCGCTATCCGAACTATAAACATTCTTCAACGAAGAAAAGTGAAACGTAGAAGAAGGGGAGGGAAAGAGAGGAGGAAGAAAGAAGAAGAGAGGGAAGGAGGGAGAAAAAGAAGGGGGAAAAGAAGGGGGAAAAAGAAGGAGACAGAAAGGAGGAAAGGAAGAGAGTAAGAGAAAGGGAAAAAGAGAGAGAAAAAGAGAATGAAACAGTGTGATTTAGTATCGACTGCATCAGGATTGATGTTCAACAGTGACATATGATTCAATTCTTCATGTTCAGACATAAAGTGACGGGAAGCATTCTTGAGGGCTATGTTTCGATCCAATCTAGTCTCTAATTAGAACAACAGCTGTTTAGCTGGATAAAAAGAATCACCCAGGCGGGATTGATCAAAAGAGTAATGAAAAGGTAGCCTCACAGTATATCGTCCATCTGCACCTCGAGAGTGTGTAGCCACGAAGTGAGCTTCACAACGATGATCATTAGCAGACAATGGAGATGAGCCGCTGATGACCTCCTCCTGGCGCCAAAACCTCTGAAGTAGCTCGTTGGTCTTGACGTCTGCAGCAGAGTGGAGTACAGTTGGATGCATCAGCAAGTGATCGCTGTTGTTCGCATGGCCCGACGAAATCCAGCCGAGAAGTTAGAACTCTACAAGTGTGATCGCCGCTCGCACCTCTCTCTCTTTCTCATGGGTTGAGAGAACTGGCGGAGCGCTGAATTCGCACGAGAGCGATGAAACTGTGTGGAACTGGTTCCCCTATTCGGGAAGAATCAACTACCGCCAAGTGTACGTGATAGAACAGCAGATGGCGTGTTGTACCAGCACCTCGATTTTCGATCGGTTGAAACTGAGTGGCTACGCATTGAGGAACCTATGGGTGTACAGGCTATTCATCCATCCAGTGTTTCTTAGTGATCTTGGCAATCCTAGAATGACCAATATCCATCTTTTGAAGATATGTGTTTTTCGGGATCTTGTTTTAAGTAACGAAGAGGCCGCAAATGTCATTCTTCCGATTTTTCTTCAACTCGACTGCGAAAGCGAATGAAGCTGTGGAATTAGGATGATCAAGATTCGGTAATGAGGGGATCGGTGTGGTTCAGCAGTCACAGACCAATCAAACCGTCGCATCGTGGAATTTTCGCGTAAACAGCGTTAAGAATCACCAGGGAGATTCCACGGCAGTGAAAAATCCTCGAGAAAGTACCGACTCTGGTCGGAGGTGACTGAATCGTCCCAAATGCCTCGGTCAAATGTGCCGATTGGAATTTTCAACCGTTGGTCCCAAGTTCCCAATTTGAAACCCATACAGAAGAGTACAAGCGTCACTTTAGATGACGAAAAGGAGGATATATCCCGATACGTAAGCGGAGATTATCGAGTGGCTCCGGAAACTTTCGGGATCGATGAGTGTGGAATTCCCAATGGAATTTTCGATGAAAGTCTGGTCCATTTCAAAAGATTAGAGGCTTATCCGATCATCTTTGCTCATATATTGGGTTGTATTCGTCTGCTCTCCATCTAGGGTGATGCTCGTGCCCTGCTGTCCAGCATCTCAACTTGGGATTTTGGGGACAACAATTGGAAGCTCCAATCAGATCATCAGACTGAAGAATTTGTATTGATTCTATCCATCTCCTTTCAGGCTGAGTACTTTTGCATAACGACTCTATCACCACCGTGAACTTTCTTCGTCGATTCATGACGCTTTCCACGCGAAATAGAGAACTGACATGACTACAAAAATTATTCGACAATGCTCATATCATGGAAGTTTACGTTGAAATAGACACGATATGTATGAATTCGGGAATTTTCTGTTGTCAAAGTGAGTTAAATTTGAGTCCGAAGTTTTTCAGGTTCTGAACTGACGCTATTCAATATGGCGGCGACTGCACATCAGTCACGTGACTTCAGAGTGTATTCCACGATGATTCTGAGGCAAACCTGCGTTTCTCCACCTCGAACTTCTATTATTTCAGTAAAATAATTTCTCGATTGTGATTCTGATAAGAATTTCCGATGAAAAATGACATCACAACAGTTGGGAAATTTAGTGGCACATGTGCAGCCGCCGCCATATTGGATGGCGCCAATTCAAATTGTCAAAATTTCAATGAGGATTTGAGAACCACAGAGGCGGCGTAAAAATTCCAACCTTTTCTTCCCATATGTATTTTGCTGCGCGAGCTCTCGAAAATAACATTTCTCGGAACCGTGTCAGTTCCCTATTTTCACGATGTCTCGGTTCAAATGGACTTTGATCACTAAGCTACATCATTTCTTTTATTCTTGGGCCCTTCCATCTCAATTCAGTGGCTCGATTCGCCTTTCGCGGTAGAGTGAAATAGGAATCTGAAACATGTCATTTGCGGCAGTCCTGTCACTAACGACCAGATCTCGTAGAATCCGAAACATAGATAGATGAATGTTCAAGGATTTGGAATTGCCTAGGTCACAACAGAGCACCGGATGGATCATATCCTGTTTTCCATAGGCTTTTCAACGCGTGTTCACTCGCTCTTTCATCCGATTGATCATCGAAGTGCTAGTATAACACGCCCCCTGCAGTTTTATCATTTTAACAAACGCCGCTCCTCGCGAATGAAGTTGAGATACCCAGGGATTCAATGGTACATCATTCTACAGCATGGTTCCTAGTAGTCGGCCTGACCTTTGATTGGTGAACTTTTGTCTAGTACCTACTTAATCAAGGTCGGAGACTCAACAGATCCCACGGAACCAACCGATTTTCAAGGGTTGGAAATACCCGATGAATACCCGTTCCTATCTCTGTACCAGGGTTTGTAACTAAATAGATTTTGAATTTAGGTGAATTTCGTTATCTTCAGGTTTTTATCCGAATCCAATCTGGGAACCCATCTCATCCTTCTTTTTCTCAGGAATCATGAGGATTTTGATCGCCATAACCGCTCGACTCGGACAGGATATGGTCCTCAATGGAATTCAACGAAATTCAAAATTAATTTCGTTACACACCCTGCTCTGTACGATACGTTTTCATCTCTGATCGCCAAAACGTGTCCTTATTGGTTGGCAATGCTCGATCACCGGTTCTTGTGAATTCTTCCAACCAGGGCGTTCCGAGAAACGAAACGAAACGATGGAATTTCATTATGTTTCGTTTCGTTTCTGGGAACGAAACGATTCTAAGTCCCGCTTTTGTTACGTTTCACACGAGAGAAACGAAACGAATATGACAACTAATAACGTTATTAGATAACGAAACGATATTATGAAACTTTCGTTTCGTTTCGGTTTTCTGTGAGTCTTAGGGGTTTGGTTTGGTTTCGTTTCGTTTCCTCCGTAACGAAACGAAACTCGCCTCAATTTTGTTTCGGTAGAGAGTAACGAAAGTGTAACGAAATTCAAAGAGTTCCGTTTCGTTTCATGCTACGTTTAAGGATTAATATGAGAATTTCGTTTTGGTTCGATTCGTTTCGTTACAGAAGAAACGAAACATAATGGGGATCCAATAACGTTATCAGATAACGAAACGATATTATGAAACTTTCGTTTCGTTTCTGTCCTCAATGAGTTCGAAGGGTTTGGATTCGTTTCGTTTCGTTTCTTCCGTAACGAAACGAAACTCGCCTCAATTTCGTTTCGGTAGAGAATATGGAAAATATAACGAAATTCAAAGAGTTCCGTTTCGTTTCAGGCTTGGTTTCCGGAACTATGTGAGAATTTCGTTGCGGTTCATTCCGTTTCGTTACAGAAGAAACGAAACATAAATGGCATCCCATAACGTTATTAGATAACGAAACGATATCATGAAACTTTCATTTCGTTTCGTTTCATCTGTAACGAAACGGAACTCGCGTCAATTTCATTTCGGTAGAGAATAACGGAAGTGTAACGAAACTAAAAGAGTTTCGTTTCGTTTCGTGCTACGTTTAAGGATCAATGTGAGCATTTTGAGAGAGTAGTCTCGTCCCATAAGAGAACAAATTAAATAAAATTGACATATATGATTTCGTTATTATATAACTAAACGAGATTATGACAGTTTTATTTTGTTCCGGTTTACAATGAGCTGGAGACATTCGAATTCGTTTTATCTCGTTTATCAGTAGTTCTGTGGGAACTTTCATATTTGAGAGTCGAAAATTTGCCAACCCCAAATCTCACTTCCGAGGGTTCTCGGATAGATTTTCCGACTTTTTGGAACATATAAAACATAAATTAACTCGCGCACGAATGACCAAATTTTCAGTCATGAGTACCATAAGTATCATAAAGATAACGCGATAGCGGGCACGGAACCTGACATTTGGCACTAAAATTGATCCCTTGGCCAAATGGGTTGAGCTACGGTCTTGAGGTTTTGGGGTTTCCATTTGACCATCAGATACTTTGAAAAAAAACTGACTAGGGACTCCATAATCTCGCGTTCAAGGGTCGCACTAGTAGGGCACGGAACTGACCAAAAAACTCAGCAAATCCAGATTTTTGCGGGAAAGAGCTCCGCAAAGTATGAAAATCAATTTCCTCAAAATTCTGAGGCATGGAAAATTTGCGCCTGAAAATTGTCTTCCAGAATAAATTGGTACGGGGAGGTCTGGAATAAGGCTAATATACTTTTATTGAGAGGAAGTTGGGGAGTGAAATTTTTAGTAAAATTGCGCCACAAAATATACGTGCTCGTTATGCACACAAGAAGTGGTGTTTGGGCTCTTATAGCAGTAGCATTTTGTGCAGGATAGCATTAGATTCAATGTATCCGTCCCCTTGAGTCTCAAACGAGCCCCACCGTGATGCTTCACACTCACAAAGGTCGAAAAAATGAAAAACCACATGGCACGCAACTGACATTTTGACCTCTTTCATGATAACTTTTTTTGGTAGCCTTGGATCGAAAATCAAAGGATTGCACCAAAAAGAACAATGAAATATACATCGAAAATGGCCCTCCAGGTCTTTTTGTCGAGCGTTTTTAGGGTTTGTACAAGCAGGCACACATTATTCCAAAGTTTCCACGGAACTACTCATATATAATAAGACAGAGAAATCTTTCAACATAAGACCAACGGTCGTGTCGCAGAGGGTAGAGAGTTTAGGAGCTATTAGCACTCATCTTGGAATATGGAAACGGGGAGAAATTCGTGAATCAAAAATACCAATCCCTGGAAGAGATACGAATTTGTTCTCTGCCATGGACGAGCAAATTTCAAAGTTGAGATAATCAAGCAGGAATTTAGTGGAACCGACGGAACCGATGAAAAGCATATCCAGGCCGCTCGTGGATATCCATCCCAACTCATGTAGAAGTCCAGGAATTTATTTAGTATCTCAACTTTTCTGATACAGAGGATGCAACCACTTGTTCATAAAGAATTTCAGGGAATTCAGAACAGTTTCGAAGCTTTTTCTTACTTTTCGTGATATTTTACATCAAAATTGATCGACTCGATATGTTCCAATAATGTGAAGAGAATCATCAATCTTGGAGAGAATTCATCGACTTTGTGACAAGTTGCTTAGAGTAGATCTACTCCTTGCAGTTCTGAAATTATTGGAGTCGATAGTAGGAATATTCTTTATACGTCCATGCGTACAAACAAGCTGTTTCTGCGTACAGACGTATAAAACTGCATACGCGTCTCGCGCGGAAACATTTTTCCTGCGGAAAAACCAACCTGGACGTTGCCTTCGCCCGCGTCCAGCCTGGATTCCCGAAGGAAAAAATGTTCCCAATACTCGACGCGTAATGTACTATTCTCAAAAGACCACTGATCCGATACTGTTCCATACAGTAAGAATGCAAAGAGTAGTATTGAAGAATACAGAAATATACTGCAGTTTTGAAGAGTCACGAGAAAGGTTATAATTATTCATATGAAGCCGTATCATTACTCCGTCATATCCTCTCAAGCGCAGGCTATTACAATATAAATTGTGCTAGATATCATCAAAACGCCTTGGCGGATCAGATCTCACGCGTGAATGCAGGAGAGCTTCTTTTGATGAATTCGATGGATCGAAAGTTATACTCATCCCTGCTTTGACACATAACGTGCACCTACGCGGCACGTAGGTACATATGTAATTGCGTGCGCACCTCGTTGCGGAGATTTGGTTTCCCACGATGAGAAACGAGAACCCTGATTTCAGCCCTCGTGGTGAAAATTCTGCGTATACGCAATGGACGCGAAATTAACTAATAACCAAGTGGCGTTCGGATTCCAATCTGGATTTGCTAAGTTTTTTGGTCAGTTCCGTGCCCTACTAGTGCGACCCTTCAACGCGAGATTACGGAGTCCCTAGTCAGTTTTTTTTTCAAAGTATCTGATGGCCAAATGGAAACCCCAAAACCTCAAGACCGTAGCTCAACCCATTTGGCCGTGGGATCAATTTTAGGGCCAAATGTCAGGTTCCGAGCCGTACCTCAAAATGTCAGGGTGAAAATTTGTTCATTCGTGCACGAGTTAATTTATGCTTTATATGTTCCAAAAAGTCGAAAAATCCATCCGAGAACCCTCGGAAGTGAGATTTGGGGTTGGCACATCTTCGACTCTCAAATATGAAAGTTCCCACGGAACTACTCATATACGAGATAAAACGAATTCGAATGTCTTCAACTCATTGGAAACGGGAACAAAATAAAACCGTCATAATTTCGTTTAGTTATGTAATAACGAAATCATATATGTCAATTTCATTTAATTTGTTCTCTCATGAGACGAGACTCCTCTCTCAAGATTCTCACATTGATCCTTAAACGTAGCACGAAACGAAACGAAACTCTCTTAGTTTCGTTACATTTTCGTTATTCTCTACCGAAACGAAATTGAGGCGAGTTTCGTTTCGTTACGGAAGAAACGAAACGAAACGAATCCAAACCCTTCGAACTCATTGAGGACAGAAACGAAACGAAAGTTTCATAATATCGTTTCGTTATCTAATAACGTTATTGGACCCCCATTATGTTTCGTTTCTTCTGTAACGAAACGAATCGAACCGAAACGAAACTCTCATATTAATCCTTAAACGTAGCATGAAACGAAACGGAACTCTTTGAATTTCGTTACATTTTCGTTATTCTCCACCGAAACGAAATTGAGGCGAGTTTCGTTTCGTTACAGAAGAAACGAAACGAAACGAAACCAAACACCTAAGACTCACAGGAAACCGAAACGAAACGAAAGTTTCATAATATCGTTTCGTTATCTAATAACGTTATTGGATCCCCATTATGTTTCGTTTCTTCTGTAACGAAACGGAATGAACCGAAACGAAATTCTCATATCAATCCTTAAACGTAGGATGAAACGAAACGAAACTCTTTTAGTTTCGTTACACTTTCGTTATTCTATACCGAAACGAAATTCCAGTGAGTTTCGTTTCGTTATTCAAGAACGAATCGAAACGAAACAAAACGTTCCGGGGTCGTTGAGAAACTCGTTTCGTTTCTCGGAAAGCCCTGCTTCCAACTCCAAGTGTCACGTGGGATCTGTGTTTCTAGAAAGAACGCGAGATATATTTAGTTGGATTGTGAACTTTAATGATATTGAGGTGAGAGAGATTGTCCTAATCGTTAGGTTGGTTAGAGCGGTCTGTCGTGGCGCCGCCCGTCGTCCGTGACGATGGGTCGCGACGCGACATCGCGCTCAAAAGTATGTCGGAATCCTATCAATATTGTCCAGTTACCGACATGGTCGAGTTTTTGGATTTCTCGATGAATTCTTGAGATATCAAAAATCTAACAAGTAACGCCGATTCTATGAGCCATAAGAGAATCGGCGTTAGTAGAATCCTGATATCTCGAAAATTCATCGAGAAATCCGAAAACTCGACAATGTCGGTATCAGATATCCTCTCAAGTGGGGAAGCGGGTGAATTCGGTTAAAAGCGCTGACGGTGCATCGGCTACGGCCAGGGCATCATCACGTCCCGAGTCTCCCCACGCGACATCTGTGCCTGAGCCACATCGTCCCCGGTGCGGTGACCTATAGGTATACATCAGCTGTGGCCTCTTGTATGGCCTTCGAATTATATGCTATAATTGCCCAAGTGAGCCCGTGCTAGTGTGCGTATGTATCATAATCTTGGGAGAGCGAGAGTGTCGTTGTTTGTGTGTGTCGCGGGTACAATCTTTCTTTCGCGATCTCTCTCTCATTATAATCGTTTCGACACTTAAATTTTTTCATTCCCTCAATATTAACATTTTTGGGTTTACATCCAATATTCTCCCAAGATGGGTATCTGTTCGTGTATAAAAGTATGTGAAAATTATTAACAAATCATTGTTGTTGAAGTGCTCTTGATGTAAATGGATATAATGAGTGCATAATGAGTGGTCTTTTCACTACAATGGAAATATCACCCAACAAGGTCCATTTTCCTATATATGAACAATTCCCTGAATACTTATTGCTAACGTGAACAATAATGAATATACATTTCTCAATGACATTTATCCCTCATTGGATCACTCACTCGCATAAATGCCTTTCTTTTGGGAAGGATGAATTGGCTTTAACCCGGATTGGGACCGATTATTTCTATCGGCCATTCTTGCCTCTTCCCGTCCGTATATAGATATTCCATTGATGGTCCTGGAGATTGTGGGGAAACTCCTTGTAAAGGTCTCTCATTTATGATTTTCTGTCCCAAAAAAAGAGGTTCTGTCAATGGCGTGGACATGTATCGCGTCGATTCTTTTTACCACAAGGTATGACAAGTCATAGATACTTCAGACTACCCTTGGATCTAGAAAGTATTGGAAGCATTTTCTTGGAATCTAATGCTGATGACAAGGAATTGAGGGAAGCAGGTGTTATCATCTGGGATGAAGCATCAATGATTTCCAAAAAAGCTTTAGAGGTGGTCGATAGAACATTTCGTGACGTTTTTTTTTCAATGACTCGCCCTCTGGTCGAAAATTGGTGCTTTCAGGCGGAGATTTCAGACGAATCCTGCCAATTTTGACGAATGGGAATAGACATTCTATAATCCAGGAAACTATCACATCGTCAGCCTTATGGCCATTGTTTAATGTGATGGAGCTGACTAAAAATTGGAGACCTAAGGACACCTATTTTCCCAACATCTTTCTGGTGGAGGTGAGGATAGGATTGATGAAGTGAAAGTGAGACCTGAGCGGAGAAGTAATGATGTACGTAGAACCATTTCCGGAGACATCAATGAAGATATTTCTACGAATAGAGTTGTTCTGTCATCTCATGAAGAAAATATCATAGAATTGAACAAGAAATTCTTGAAAATGTCCGATGGTCCTACATCCTCTTACTATGCGTTGATTATGCGACTCACAAAGGTGCAGATCGAACTGAGGAGCACACTCATCTGGAATATCCAACCGAGTTTCTGAATAAAATTAGAGATGGTTAAACTCCACATAAACTTGATTTGAAAGTAAATGCTATTGTGATGTCGATTCGGAATCTGATGATTCGGAATCTGAGCGTGGCAGAGGATTTGTGTGATGGGATTCGATTGAAGATTAGGAAGTTGTACAAGCATAATATCGAAGTGGAAGTTATAACTGGGGAGAATATGGGAAGAATAGTTTTGATACCTAAGATAACACTAACCAAGGGTGAGTCTTCGCTGCCGTTTGTAGTTCACAGGAAACAGTTTCCTGGGGTCTGGGTATTCGCAATGACGATTTATAAGTCTCAACGTCGAAGTTTAGATAGGTTGGTATTTATATGAAACGGCCGCTTTTCTCCCATGGACAGCTTCACGTTGCTCTTTTTCGGTGAAGAGATCCGAAGGATTCGTTCATTGAAAATAGATTTAGAGGTTCAGATGAGATCGAAAATGTTGTTTGGAATGGAGTACCTGATGTTTGATATTTTTGTCATCTATAATATGAAATTTAAGTAAATTGTTCTCATATTTCGTTAAGATGGAGGGGAATCCGGAGTTGGGAGAGATAGTACAAGTATATAAACTGAAGAAGCAGATAATCTTGTGGTGTTTGAACGAACAGTTGGAGAGAAAAAATTGGAGAAGAATACGGGAAATCTTCAAAATAATCAGAAGGATCTACAGAAATCGAGTGTTTGAATGGAATAATAGCATTGCATGGAACAGAGAGTACTTTTTTTAAGAGCTCACAGCGAATGTGAGCAATTCCCGGACTCGAAAAATTGAAGGGAATTGATATGTCGAATAACGATTATTCGAAGAATAGTCAGAATTGGAGTTGAAACAACGTTAGTATTTCAATTCACTGATATATATGTATCTCTATGATTAGAGATGTTGATGACATCGATATTACAGAAGTATAGTTGCGTATGTTGACTAAGTATTTCGCGAGTCTGAGTTCCAGAAAAAGGTCGATGACAGTAAATTCAGTTTTCAAATTTCTGTTGAGTTATCGAGTATGGAGTAAGATACAATACAGTATTTCCAATGATAATATGAGGGAATACATAGAAATATAAAGATGAGTGAGGTCCGTACACAATGGTCAACTCTGACCGAAATTGAGAATAATATTAGGAAATTAATTATCATATCAAATTGAGTATACGTGTATCAGTAATGATGTATGGAGAACCATACTCAAAGACATGAATGGGGATATTTCTACAAATAGAGTTGTTCTGTCATCTCACAACGAGAATATCATCACTCGCTTCAATTGACATTTTGCGTGATAATAGCAGCTGATTTACGAGTCAAATTACTGTTCATTTTTCAAGACAACGTTTCGATAGTTATTTTACTATCCTCATCAGGTCTACAAAAGTAAATAATACACATAATTGGTAACAGAACGCAACGACTTATCCATAGGTAAAGATTTCGGTTTACCTCAATTTGATGATATTTCAAGCAAGTCTCATGTGAAGTATCTTTATACTCATCATAATACTGATGAGAGTCAAATTTTTTACACCATTTGTCACTCTATTTCGAAGGCTATTTTGTGGCATTTCTTGTTATTTCACTGTACTGACTAGTTGAACTTCATCATACTATAAAATTCTTAACTAAAAAACTATTTTGACTGGTAACTATTGGAGAATAAAAGAGGACATGATGACTAGTTGTTGATGTATGTGGTAAGTATGAGTCGATATCGATCTGCAATTGATTGATAGGGTAAGTGGTGACATCTAGATGTTAAGCAATTAAGTCATATAAACTATGAAAGGAATCTACTTGATCAACACATCATTGTAAATTTATAAGCTGGATAACTAGACTATTGTGATGTTTTTTTCACTCATTATTCTTTCTCTCTCATTCTTCGTAAAATAGGGGCATAAACTTGATGGATATTCTGACTGTCTTCCTTCTTATTGATAGCATACTTTTCAATCCTGATATTAACCATTTCTGATACTATTCTCTTCCTCCAATTACATTCTGAGTCCAGTATTTTTACTTGTTCAAAATCAAATTCATGTTTCAAATTTCTTGTGTGTTCACTTACAACAGTTTTTTTCTCCAGTTTTTCGATATCACCAATATGTTCGCTCATTCTTTTGGAAACCGATCTTTTTGTCTCCCCTACATACACAGCCTGACAATTTTTACAACTAATTCTATAAACCACATTTTTCCTTTTTAATCTGTCAGTCTTATCTTTACCTCTCACTATCAAAGAACTGAGATTATTTGTTACTCTGGGTATACACTTGACACCATATTTACTGAGTTTTTTTGAGACACTCTCGTAAAAACCATCTATATAAGGTAAGCTAATGTTGATGAAAGTGTTTCTATTGTTGGTAGAGGTTTTAGCAATTTGGTTATTAGAAGAGGATTGATACTGTTGATTATGATTGATGCGTTTACTGTCATGGTGATTGATGAATGGGATCGGGTAATTATTTTCTTTAAGGATGTTTTTTACGAACTTGATATTCTTATTATGGAATTTTTTGTCAGAAAGTAATAATGCTTTGTCAACCATACTGTAGACCATTGCTCTTTTTTGGGACAAGTGATGATGTGAATGATAATTTAAAATTCTTCCAGAGTATGTGGCTTTATGATACCAGTCAAAAATTAGTTTATCTCCTTCACGTATAGTTAATACTTCAAGGAAACTAAGTTTGCCATCAACTTCTTGTTCATGTGTAAATTGTAGCCTCTGATCGTAGGAGTTGAAGACTTCAAGTAAATCTCATATCCGCTTAGACTTCCTCCTACATTCTTGACAATATCTACAACATTCTTTCGGTGTAAGAATGGAACCTCATTATTGAACTTGGAGCCTAAAGCGAGAACCTGAGAAATTTCCTGTGGTATTTCCGTATCAGAAAGATTGTGAAACCATCTATTCATCAGAACGTTTTCATCAGAGTTGTTTGGAGAACTATGATTTCTAACTAACGGTCGTGATGGTTGACCAGTATTATGAACACTCTCAGCTCCTAACTTAATGTTCCTAAATTTTTTTGTATGTATTTCATCAAATTTCTGTAATGATATTCATCATGTCCTCTTTTATTCTCCAATAGTTACCAGTCAAAATAGTTTTTTAGTTAAGAATTTTATAGTATGATGAAGTTAAACTAGTCAGTACAGTGAAATAACAAGAAAGGCCACAAAATAGCCTTCGAAATAGAGTGACAAATGGTGTAAAAAATTTGACTCTCATCAGTATTATGATGAGTATAAAGATACTTCACATGAGACTTGCTTGAAATATCATCAAATTGAGGTAAACCGAAATCTGTACCTATGGATAAGTCGTTGCGTTCTGTTACCAATTATGTGTATTAATTACTTTTGTAGACCTGATGAGGATAGTAAAATAACTATCGAAACGTTGTCTTGAAAAATAAACAGTAATTTGACTCGCAAATCAGCTGCTATTATTACGCAAAATGAGAATATCATCAAATTGAACAAGAAAATCGTGAATACGACGTTAGGATATACAACAAAATGGAGTTTGATGATAGACCTTCGGAAAAAGGTACGATAAGTGAGTTGAATTGGTGATGTTTCGACTATATTACATGATTCTTACATAAGCCTTGTCGATTCTCCAGAGATAGAGGTTTACCTGAAGGATCAATTCGTTCAGAGAAATGAGAAGAATGAAAATGAAAGTTTGGGTGAAATTACGAATATACGTCACAAACTTGATGTTATTGTTGTAAAGGATGAGAACGGTCAAATTGAATCGTACGATCGTGGAGTGGAGTTAGAAATTTGCGGTGACTTACAAGAGAATGATTAATTTCCTGAAATCAGATGAAAGTGAAGAGAATCGTTTCGAAATTGATTTCATTGAGTGGTCTTTACACGTTCAACGTACATGTGAAAGTGAAGGCTGAAGATGAATTGAAATTGTTAGGTGGTGAAAAGATGAAAATTGAGAAATTAATTTCTGAAAATGAAGTTCATGTTGTGGAAGAGTGTTCCGTCGCCAAAGATTTTGATTATTAATTTTTGATTCTCAGATATACTTTGAAATCGTTCTGATTCATACTTTTTTGGAAGGAATATACATCTTCTCCGTAACCCAAGCTCACTTTGAATGGTGTAATAATTGAATAATCTGATTAAAAATAATGATGATGGGGTGGAGGAAATCTCTGGAAAGCTGCAAAGAAAAATTGAGAAGACTGAGGGATCTGCAGGGGCTCAGAAGAAATTAGGGGCCCTCAGGGATTCTCGGAGGCCCTCAGGGGCCCTCACAGGCCCTCAGGGGATCTCAGGGGAATCTCTCAGCCCCTAAGGTGAATATGGAACGAAATTGAGGTTAATTGGTCAGAGGCACTCGGGGCCCTCAGGGGCTCTCAAGGGACCTCGAAGGACCTCAGAGGCCCTCAGCGGCCCTCCTGGGCATTCAAAGCAGTCAAGGGAATTCAGGGGAGTACTACTATATATTAGGGGGAAATACAATAGACCTCTACTAGCTGGTTAGGGTCAAACATCTTTATCGCTTCCTCTCGCCGCTGTGGTATCATCTTTCCTCTGATCCAAAGTGCCTTTTCTTTTCGTAGCTGAATCCAAATTTCGACTTCAATTTGAATGCGATCATTTTGATAAGATTTCAGTGGAAGTTCGATGTGATTTGCATGTCATTTGGCCCTTTCGACCTTGAAAAAGTTGAATCCTGATTTCAAAAATTTCGATTTTCACGACTTTACTAATATGTGCCCATTCGTCTACAAATAGTTCTTGGAATGACCTTCAGATTAATCTTTGAAACGTCCAAATCGAATGAGAATTTGCTGCGTAATGACGATTCTTTCTACTCCGATTTTTTTCGTAGGAAGTTGTGATTTTACTCAATTTTCCTTCCGCTTGAGAATTCCCGTACTTTTTCCCATGTCGGTCGTCTCTGATTCTTCAAACATACATTCTAAAGGTACTATGTACAAAATTTGATAACGATGTCACTCGAATTTGTGCGTTTGTAAGTGCCAGTGGACTGATTTCGTAGTGCCGACGGCTATTTCCCGTATCGAAGGCCTATGATTCCCATCTTTTCGACTCGTTAATTTTTTTCCAAGGCTTCTGAAGGTACTGAAAGTTCGCGATAAACTTGATTATATAGATTTGACACGATAATATTGCTTTACAGTGATTGTTTGGTCGAAAAACACATCGCATCAGCGATTTTGAAAGTCAAAATACGCATTTTTTCCATTCTTGGACGAAAATTTTGAACATTCAAAAATGAGATTATTGCTCAACGGAGCTGTTTTTGGTATCGAAACCTATTCGGGCGTTGAGTTTTGAGTAAGATCGGGGACATCTGATCACTATTTTCCTGGTTTTCAGGAGCGCTCCTTATCCAATCTTTCTCGCGCGCAGGAGCAGTTATAATTCATCTAATCAGAAGCAGTAGCAGCAGACATGCAGAGTTCCCTATCATATCATCATCGATAAATTAATAAGACCGGGCATTGCACACAGCCCAGCATGTGCGGCAAATTCCTAGGCGTAAACTAGCAGCCGTCACATTGGCGCCCAGACCAAAGGTCCTGATAAAAATTCAAAATTCGAATCATTAAAATCATATCACGTGCGCCACATTGGCGCCCAGACCAAAGGTCCTGATTAAAATTCAAAATTCGATCAAATCATCAAAATTATATCACGTGCGCCACATTGGCGCCCAGACATAAAATCCCTAATACCAATTAAATTCATTCCTCTGAAATCTGATTAATCAATTAATTTGCTGTGCGTCACATTGGCGCCAGACAAAAGGAACTCAAACAATTTTCAAATCATTCATATTATGTCGCGTGCGTCATATTGGCGCCAAGACGAAAATTTTTCTGAGAAGTTATAAAATCATTTAAATCATATAGCGTGCGTCACATTGGCGTACGAATGGAAATTCTGGAAGAAATTTTCTTCTTTGCGTTTTAAATTTTATATCGCAAATTCAAATTTCTGTTCATTGGGAGCGCATCATATTAGCGTCCGGAGAATGAAAATTATAAAATCAATTAAAATCATTCTGCTGCTGCACATCTGAAATTTCTCATTCCAAATCAAAATTGTATTTATACCGTGCGCGTCGCATTCGCGTGATAAATAAAAATCATCAAATTTAGTGAGTCTGCTGCAACCGAGAGAGTTGGATATGAGCGTCGTCCGTGAGCAAATTAGATACATGTGTGTGAGTGTCGCGCGATCGGAATTGAAGCCCAGTGTGGAAGCCAGTGCGAAGGGGCGGTAAGTAAACAAAGTCGCGGTTAGACGTTAGCTCGCGTTTCGAACGATTTTATGTCCGAAAAATTTTATCATAGGAGTGAGAGAGATGGACAATAGAATCGTCCGATATACAGCCTCTTATACTTATTGGAAGTATTACTGTAGTGTTCATGCAGTAATGAATATGAAAAATGTGAAGTGCAATCGATGTGAGAATCAGTTAGTACACAGGCCAATGAGTGGCATAAGTATAAGCATACGCGTATAAATAGGTATAGTGTAGTAGGTATGTATTGAGTAGAGTGAAATTACAATCGTGCGTATATATAGTTATAGCACAGTGTAGTGTATGAAAATAGTCATGACTTGATGTCAGCGAATATCAAGAGTGTATGAAATTCTCCGAAATCCGCGAATCAAGTGCGACAGAGTCTCCGGGTGATATATATACGATCGTCCAAAATTACTTGAGAAATTTTCAAATTAACGACGCGTTGTGTTAATGCAAATTAGGTCAATTTCGTCCGATTTGGATTAGGAAAAATTCGTTCAAAATAAATAACAATAATATTCGCTCAACATAGTTTGTTTTCAGTGTAAAAATTCGAGTGTAAAATCAAATTGTTTTTATTTCTGCATGGACAAAATGGTCAGATCATGGGCTTTCGTACATATTATCGTCCGAAAAATCGTAAAATCCCTGTATGTATGAGGAATTGTATGCTAGTATGTGTATGGGATGGCGTTCGAGTGGATACTCAATACACGTGCCATGCAAAAAAGGTCATCGACCGTTCCTGGAATCGAATTCGTACAATCGAAATGTACAAGTGTCACTTCAAAAGTAACAAAATCCATGTTGACGAAATCAATAGTCAACTCAGAACGTAAAATATTGCCAATTTCCAATCAAATTTGAATTAATCGTTCCGGAAATTTGAAAATTCATCAATTTCTAAAATCAAATCATGAAAATGAATTCATATTCAAGATTTTCCTCCAAAATTTTTGCGATGAATTGAATCAATATTTTTTTCGCAATTGTGAATCTTTCTGAAAAGACAAGCCGATTATTTAGTGTAGTCTGGTTGGTCATGCTTAGTTCGCAGACTGAAGACACCGTCCTCAATCTCTGTGTTCAAGATACAATCGACTCGAATTGAATATTTCTGGTTCATGTTTTGACAGTTAGATGATCAATTGAGAAATTCAAAACAATCTTTTACAATTTCTGCAGTCATTTTTTTCTGCCATCATGAATCCTAACATTATGAATTCAGAGGATTTACCCTCATTATTGAAATATATTACGAGTCTTTCGGACGATGGATGACAAATTATGCTCACGAAGCTTGAGCTACAAAATGTAACATTGCCGCGTTTATTGCGACGCCTCGCGGGAAATTATGAAATCAATGATTTCGTCGAAAATAAAAATTTCCATAGCGACGCTGCGCTTAGAAATCACCGAGATGCGATGCTCAAGAAATGGGTTACGGACTTCAAGAGTCAGTTATCGCGTAATCAAGAAGGTGAGACATCCGCGCATGCGCAAATCACCATCACTACCAATCAACAGAAGGATGACGAAAGATTACACCGACTCGACCATTCCTGTCAAAATCCCCTTACATATGCAATTTCAAGTGAGAATCAAGTTCGTATTAAAAACTTCGGCAAATCAGGATTAGATTCCCCTTGTGCGAATAGTCGCACGTACTCGTTTTCAAAGCACGAGTCTGCAACAAATGTGCGAATCATTTCTACCCCCATAACGGAGCTTGATCACCTCCGGGCGAGGGGTGATCCGTATTGTCCAAATTTTTCTTCGGATGAGAGTCGAAATATTCATATGTCTAATTATAATTTCTCATCATGTTATGATCCATTAGAGCAAAGACCTTATTTGTCTGTATTGACGGAAATTCACACTGCTCAATCAAACGCAATTCTTGATTCATCGCCAGTCGTTGGACTTGACTTTGTCGACCAATTCCGGCATGAATGGCGTGAGCCATGGTGGATACGCTCTAATCATCATTTTGTTTTCTCAAAATCCTAATCACAGTGCGAAACCACACCTGATTTTGCGCACTATCCAGTCAAAAATTCCATCTTTTGCCGGAAGAATCATGCAGTTGCAGTACTTCCGAATAATTTATTGGACATTATAATCGTCCGAATTCCCTTTGCTATCCTTAGCAAGAATAATAACAGAAAATCCACATATTTGGATGGACCAATCAATTCTCAATCCGATCATGGATTAGACTTCTATTTAACAAACCATCGAAGCCTATTATATCACTTAGCATCTAGCCAATCAGCACAATCACTCGTGCGGGCTGAATTGCAATTTTCAAATGTCAATTTGTGCAATAGATTCTCAATTTATGTCGAGAACGTTCCCCGCGACCGATTTTTGGTAGCAAATTCGGCACATGCCCCTGAAAAAATTCCTGAGTCTTGCAAATTCACACTGACAAAGAGCGAGCTGGGCCCTTCAAGCTCTTCATCTGTCAAATTAGCTGCTCAGAATTCATCCATCCAGGAGACAATTTTCACATCTCATGACATGGCTGATAATGCTGGATCAGAAAGTCAACATTCTAATGACTTGGATCCATCTGTAGTCCCTATTTCAGAGATCAATCTCGCAGAAGCAAATGAGCACATCATCGGACTTGATTTTCCTCGTTCGTTTGATAAACACAATTATCTCGTTTCTAAAATGATCGAGACGGACAATAATGCTCACGATTGCCTAGTGCAGAAAGATCATTCTGATCAACCTTTTGATTCAATTACGACCATAGCGCAAGGAGTAAATCAGTCTCTGAGACCATCATGCTCCAAATCCCCATCAGCGCATCAACATCTGTTTTCAACATCTAAAGGTATATTGCCAAATACAAATGCGTGCATGAATAACGCATTCTCTGCGCACAAAATGTACACGAAAGACGGTCACAGTCATTCGACCGAATCAATTCAAAATGTTCGTATTCGAAATGATTCACTGCACCGGAATATATTTTCCTCGCAGATTGGGTCGTCCGACGAATGCGTCTTTGAGAACTTTTTCTCAACGGACGCTAGCTGTTTTTTGGAATTCGCGTCAAATGAGATTCGTTCTGGCAGCACAAATGAGCGATTTCAAACGAATCCGAAAGGACATTTGAGGTCATTCCGACCGAGACATGTCAATCTGACCGATCTAGAACGAGAGTCTGGCCCAGGAGGAGGAAAATTTCATCAAAAACCAAGGTGCAGGAGCAACCAGTACGAGAGGATGACGTTCGTGTACTACAAACCGAAGCTGAGGTCGACATCATTCCTGCGGAAGATTCATCGATGGACGGCGACGGGTGTGTGCGCGCGAGTCTCACTCGGTGTGTGTGTGTTGTGTCCGTTCGACTTTGCGCAAATCAGTACTAATTGCTGACAAGACTTCTCTCAGTGAAGTGTTAGATTCAAGTAATAGTGCTTCCAGTACAAGAGACAATTGTAGAAATAGATTTAGAATTGTTAGCTGGGTCAATCGATCGATTATTATGATTTTCACCTTTCATTTCTTTAGTGAATCTGATTTTCTCGCTATGTATGTATTCATCCCCATCAATTTATTCCAAATCAGACTGTAGAAATCGATTAGATAGATTCCCGGCCGATCCGTGAAAGAGTGGATGGATGAAATTAGATTATAAGTATTCATATTTTTGTTTCAAAGATCAAGCTTACGAGCGATCAGTAATTCACATTCATTCGAGCATCAAAAATGTTTTTTCCCATTAGTCGTCGATAATTATTACAAAGACGTACAGATCAAAAAATACTTCACTTCTCGATAACAAAATTTGAGATTCCATAATTTCTTGTTCTCAATAATTTCAATAAGGTACAACAATGTGCGTTTTGTTCTCTAGCACGAATTTGATAAGATTCAGTTCAGAATATTTTCCAGTTACATTTTATGATTAGTTTCGGATAATCGCCTGTCTATAAAATTTGTTCAATAAATTCTTCAGATTACTGGGGAAATCTATGAAATTTCGAAAATTCAAACGTACGATTATGGTACGATTTTCCGAACAATTAAAATACACGAGCGGAAGGATGTTAGTTGTAAGTCGTTAACCGTTCAAGAGAGCAATAGAGTGACTTGATTCAAATCGTGATTTTTTTGATCCAATTCATCTTTTCCTCATGGCATTTTTTTCTATATTATTTTTCTCAATTTTTGTAGAGAATTCACAATTCTTTTTCCTCTCTCAATTTCCATTTTCGATTCAGTCTACGATGATTCCGGCCAATTTCATTCCTCCTATTGCCCAGATAGAGAGAGAGATCATTTCTCGAGCTGCTACGCCGTCCGGCTAAACAGCGTCTGGGGGAGGGGTGTGACGGTTGAGTAGATAATCTCAACCATCATCTCTCTCTCCTGTCCCAAATCAATGTAATGATATAACCTCCTTACAGAATGTAGCAAAGCATCCGAGGAGAGAGCAGTAACTTATAAGTGTAAGCGAAAGAGAGAGAGAGAGAGAGAGAGAGAGAGAGAGAGAGAGAGAGAGAGAGAGAGAGAGACAGTAAAATCACGCGTCTGTCGCGAATCACCATCAAACCTTTAGAATCGCCGCACCGCGCCCCTCGTGTCCAAGCTAATCAGCTGACTGGCATCGCGCGTTGCGCCAAATTCAGACTCTGTTCGCCTGTCCTACCGAGCAGACCATGTTGCCGCGATCGGAGCAATATCCCGCGCTTTTCGCAATTTCCTCGTGCCCGCGCCGCGTGTGCACCAGCTCCGATCGGATACCTTGGTGACGTGCTCGAGAGGATGATCATCCGGCAGTCCAGATCGACATTGCGTGCGAATGATACCTGCGTCTTGGACATTGTCCGATTAGAACAATTATCATCATGCGAGCGGCCGATAACCAATATATAATTTGTGAGTACAGCTTTGAATTGCTCTCTCTCTCTGTTTGGGGCTTTACCCTTTGCTCTCTTCGTACTCGCATTCGATGTGCTCGTATGCACCATGTTTATTTCTTGAATGAATTCTATGATTATTATTTATCGCAGAATCATGCCTTGTTATTTGGCGCGCTCCTTATCCAATCTTTCTCGCGCGCAGTAGCAGTTATAATTCATCTAATCAGAAGCAGTAGCAGCAGACATGCAGAGTTCCCTATCATATCATCATCGATAAATTAATAAGGCCAGGTATTGCACACAGCCCAGCATGTGCGTCAAATTCCTTGGCGTAAACTAGCAGCCATCACAATCCTTTTTGGGAATCTCTAGGGTGGCTTTTTCGCACGACTTTATCCAGAATTCTAACCTTTCTCGTGGCACTGCACTAATTGTGGGGAAAAAGAGTGTGTTTATGTATCTCAATAGGGACTTGTATGTGTATTGAAGGGTGTATATGTGGTTCATTGGTGTTCTTCGCTGATTTGTGGAGGGGGGGGGGCGATGATCTGTGTAAAGTGGTCCGGGCGGGTGTGAATTCGGTATCTCGCGGTGCATTTAATAGCTTCGGATCAAAACGTCCGATCGAGCTGAAATTTTGAGGGGGTAGTTCTTGAGTGGTATGGTGGATATACCAAAAAGAATTTCCGGGAAGTTTTTGAGTTTCGGGGAAAAGAATTATTCATCCTTCGAGGATTGATTGTAATCTGATCCTGGTCACTTGATGTTTACTCTCTGAACAGATCCCGCTCAGTGAGTTTCTCTTTGGTATAGAGTGGTGGTGATTGCTGAGGGCGGCATCTTGGGGAGTATCATATACTCTCTTGATTGATTGATTGATTGATTGATTGATTCTTTATTTCAAAGACTAAGGACTCTGGGTCCTACATAGTCATCGCTACATTATGAATTTGACATATTTCCTTAGACAAATGACACACAATAACATTGATTCGTGCTGGTGGGCAATCACACGAGCTTAACTAAATTAACCTAGCAATAGAGACAGAAAGAGGGAGAAGAATAGGGCAAGAAGAAGAGGAAATGGAGTAAACAGATGAATAAAGATAGGCTCACTCACTCAGAGTTTGAAAGAGATCTCACACTGAGTATAAATCAACAGACATTTGGCTACTTTGCTTGTTGACATGGGTCGTATCACATTAATATTTAGACAGTCAAACGGTTTTGGGGAGATAACAGACAATTTGCATAGTGGACTAGAGTTCCATGACGATTATAATTTAAAATTTAAGAAGTATCTCTCTAGTATCATCTTGAAGAATGTTTTATCGAGCAAGTTTCTAGTTTCACGTGGGATTTCATTCCATAGACGCGATGCTTTGATCCGGAATGAATTTTTGTATGTTTTGGTTCTTGCCCAGGGAATGACCAGATCAAGAGATGAACATCTCTTAGATCCGGGCTGGTCTTCCGGTCTGAATTTGAATTCATTTGTTAAATAGCTTGGTACTTTGAAGCGTAAAATTGATGTCAATAGGCAAATGCTAAGGTAATCTCGTCTCAAAGTATATAGTATGATGCTCAGCTCTTTGTATATCGAAGTTATATGGTCAAACTTTTTGTCGCAAAACGTAGGGCCGCATTTTTACAACGTTGTAGCTTTGTACACAGTTCGTTCGATAGGCCTAGGGAAATCTCGGCACAATAGTCTAAATATGGGAATACAAGAGATTTCACTAAGATAAGTTTGACATTCTTTGGAATGCTCTCACCGTATTTTCGTAACCTTGAGAGAGCCAAGAAAGCATTTCTTGCACATTTGTTACATTGGTCTTGCATTGAGAGCTGCCCATCTAGGACGACCCCCTGTACTTTGACTGATTCACAATAATCTATCTGTTTATGTAGCACCGATCAAACAATGTCCGCGACAGCACACATACATTCACGCATACATTAGCTAAGCCGTCAAGTGGCATTAGATGCTCAACCGGCAGTAGAACCGACTGCAATATATATATATATATATATAGACATTCAGCCGCTCGGCTATAGGCCTCCTGCTCTGCTCCGGTTCAGTCAGTCTTGTTGTGGATCGCGCACACGCCGCACACTCTCCACCACCTCGAGCATGTATCTAGATTGCTCAATATAGTTTTGCGAACAGTTCAAAATCACCACTCCTCTCTTCATCCAGAAACCCCAACACCAGCAACTAAACATTGGTCCTTCGAGCTGTAGTCGAGTTGCAATGTAGGGAGGATGGTTCACGTAAATCGCGAAAACGTGGTGAGTTCTGGTGGAGCAAACATGCTCAATTGTTATGAAGGACTGTGTTCGACGTGAACTTGAATCGTGTGCTCCTGAATGCAACAGTGCACAGTGCGAACCAATCATAGTGGCGGGTTTATATGGCGTCATCAAAGTCATCGACCACGCCAAGGGACAGTCATATCGTTCCCGGCTCGACAAACGGCAATGAACGATATGCGAGCCAAGAATTTAGAATGCGGCAGCCATTTTGAATAACCGGCGTCCTCATCATCGACGAAGCAGCAGTGGGTAAACATCAGGCCGACGTCTTCTCAGAATTGAAGCAGCAGCGGGTGAACAACAAGGCGGCGTCACAACAAGAGTGACCTTCAACTGCCAACTCGATATAACAGTCGCAAAGCGTTCGCGACCCAGGTAGAGATCATCATTCGGTGAGTGAGTTGTTTACTCTTTCCTGCGTTCTCTGGGGATGTTTCGCTGCCTGCCCTTGCCCCCTCCCCTCTCGTTAGTCGGAACCGTACCGCGCTACATTTTGCAATGAATATTTTGAGCTTCTCTTCGTGTTTGGGAGGGACAGTATATAACTGATCAATATATTCTAACGATTGTTGCATTTTCATGATTTTTTATACATTGCGAGATCACCGGACAACGGCCGATCATTATATTTAACGAATAATGCATCGTACATTCGTGTTATTCGTGACACATAGTTAGTCGAATTAGTTTCGTTCTTCATGTCAACACTCAGTTTGAGCATTTGAGGAGATTCTCCATTTTGAGCACTCAAGGTGACGCGCTGATAACACTCACTTTGAGCATTCGAGGAGATATTCCATTTTTGGGCACTCGAGTTGACATGACCACAACCATTTTTGGCCATTCACAGATCCGGTAGAGTGCGATTCTCGTGGATCCTGTCCAGTGCGATTTTCGCCGATCCTGTCGAGTGCAATTTTCGCCGATCCTGTTAAGTGCTATTCACAGATCCTGTAGAGTGCGATTCTCGTAGATCCTGTCGAGTGCAATTTTCGCCGATCCTGTCGAGTGCGATTTTCGCCGATCCTGTTGAGTGCTATTCACAGATCCGGTAGAGTGCGATTCTCGTATATCCTGTCGAGTGCAATTTTCGCAGATCCTGTTGAGTGCTATTCACAGATCCTGTAGAGTGCGATTCTCGTAGATCCTGTAGAGTGCGATTCTCGTAGATCCTGTAGAGTGCGATTTTCGCCGATCCTGTCGAGTGCAATTTTCGCCGATCCTGTTGAGTGCCATTCACAGATCCGGTAGAGTGCGATTCTCGTAGATCCTGTCCAGTGCGATTTTCGCCGATCCTGTTGAGTGCTATTCACAGATCCGGTAGAGTGCGATTCTCGTATATCCTGTCGAGTGCAATTTCCGCAGATCCTGTTGAGTGCTATTCAAAGATCCTGTAGAGTGCGATTCTCGTAGGTCCTGTAGAGTGCGATTCTCGTAGATCCTGTAGAGTGCGATTTTCGCCGATCCTGTCGAGTGCAATTTTCGCCGATCCTGTTGAGTGCTATTCACAGATCCGGTAGAGTGCGATTCTCGTATATCCTGTCGAGTGCAATTTTCGCAGATCCTGTAGAGTGCGATTTTCGCCGATCCTGTTGAGTGCTATTCACAGATCCTGTAGAGTGCGATTCTCGTACATCCTGTCGAGTGCAATGTTCGCCGATCCTGTCGAGTGCGATTTTCGCCGATCCTGTTGAGTGCTATTCACAGATCCGGTAGAGTGCGATTCTCGTATATCCTGTCGAGTGCAATTTTCGCAGATCCTGTTGAGTGCTATTCACAGATCCTGTAGAGTGCGATTCTCGTAGATCCTGTAGAGTGCGATTCTCGTAGATCCTGTAGAGTGCGATTTCCGCCGATCCTGTCGAGTGCAATTTTCGCCGATCCTGTTGAGTGCTATTCACAGATCCGGTAGAGTGCGATTCTCGTATATCCTGTCGAGTGCAATTTTCACAGATCCTGTCGAGTGCAATTTTCGCAGATCCTGTAGAGTGCGATTTTCGCCGATCCTGTTGAGTGCTATTCACAGATCCGGTAGAGTGCGATTCTCGTATATCCTGTCGAGTGCAATTTCCGCAGATCCTGTTGAGTGCTATTCAAAGATCCTGTAGAGTGCGATTCTCGTAGGTCCTGTAGAGTGCGATTCTCGTAGATCCTGTAGAGTGCGATTTTCGCCGATCCTGTCGAGTGCAATTTTCGCCGATCCTGTTGAGTGCTATTCACAGATCCGGTAGAGTGCGATTCTCGTATATCCTGTCGAGTGCAATTTTCGCAGATCCTGTCGAGTGCAATTCTCGCAGATCCTGTAGAGTGCGATTTTCGCCGATCCTGTTGAGTGCTATTCACAGATCCTGTAGAGTGCGATTCTCGTACATCCTGTCGAGTGCAATTTTCGCCGATCCTGTAGAGTGCGATTTTCGCCGATCCTGTTAAGTGCTCTTCGCACATCCTGTAGAGTGTATAGTCACTCGGACATCGTCTGAAATTTTACTTCGTCTGAATTATTCGTTCAGACGAGTAAATCGGTGAACGAGTAATTCAACGACTATATCCATTCAATTATACACAATGGCTTCGATTGAGAAGCAACTCAAACTGCAATCGCGCATTGCGAAGGCGTATATAAACTTCCAAAAAACAGGCCAAGCTAAGATGACAAAAGGCGCGTGCCTTACCCGGATGAAGGGATTGGAAGATTACTGGAAAGAGTTTCAAGATATTCATGAGAAACTATTGGACGATGATGATATTGACGCTTCAGATGACTACTTCAAGAATAATGTGTATGATAGTGTAGAAGAATCATATTTTGCTTCCTTAGGGCTATTCCAAGAATTCCTAATAAAACTCGACGCGGCAGTACCTACCGGTTCGCGACATGCTGAAACATCTGAACAATCTGCTACATTCCAAGCCAAATTACCGCCAATTGAACTTCCCACCTCCTCCGGTGACATTCAGAGCTAGACGAATTTTCACGATTCTTTTGATGAAATGGTGGTGAAGAAACACGGCCTTGCGAATGTTTATAAAATGAGTTATTTGCGATCCTCACTCAAAGGGGAAGCCGCAGAACTCCTTGAAGAAAGCGCTTCCTCTGGCGAAAACTTTGATTCGGCCTGGAAAAGCGTTAAAGAGTACTACAGCAATAATCGCTTATTAGTCTCTAAATTACTTTCAAAATTGATGTCCATGAATAAAATGGGAGCTGATACAGCTTCAGAGATCAGTCGTCTTCGCAACGGAGTGAACAATGTTTTGAAAGCTCTGAAATCATTGAACTGTCAAATCGATACTTGGGACCCCATGGTCATCTTTCTAGTAGTGATGCGTCTTACTCCTGCACTTCAAAAAGATTGGGAATCTCATGTCGCACAATCAGAAAATCCGAAGCAATGTCCTAGCTACAAAATGCTCGATGATTTTCTCGAAACTCAGAGACTGGCTCACGCTCAATTTGAGAGTGCTAAGGAAGCAACTGAGCAGACAGAGAAGAAACCCAGATCTAGTGCCACCTCTGATTTAAAGAATCAAAACAAGAATCAGAATACTAAACCCAAAGATTCAAAAGCTGTCCACGTGAATCAAAAAGATAAATCAAAGCCTGGACGTGAGCGACCCGTGTGCATGATTTGCGAGGGTCCTCATTTTTTCACCTTTTGTAATACCTTCAAGGCAAAATCTGTGCCTGAGAGAAGAAGATATATAACCTCACTCAAGAGATGTTTCAATTACTTTTCTTCCGACCATCTCTTGCCGGAGTGTCCTAGTGACAAACGCTGTGCGGTTTGTAATGGAAAACATCATACGACTATTCATGAAAGTGGTAAGCCCAGTATTCCGAATACCGCTGATCAACTTTCCAAATCGAATACGCCCGCCCAACAGTCCAATAGTGCAGCATCTATGTTACAATTAGAATCGAACCACGTCAATAACATTGTTAATAAAGATGACAATGATGGGGAGATTTTCATAGCAACTGCTCGAATCTTAGCTGAATCTACATTTGGTTCGTCACACGAAATACGGGCAATTGTGGATCAGTGCGCACAATCTTCATTTATTTCAGAAGGCTTATGTTAATTACTTCGGTTGAAGAAAAAACCCGTTATGGTACCTACTACGACACTTGGCGGTAAAAGTGGCCCTGTATGCAAAAACGTAGTAGAGGTGACTATACGACCTCGCTTTACTTCCGATAAAAAATTCATAGTGTCAGCTTACGTGATTCCTAAGGTTACCCAATATCAACCCAACTCTCTATTCAATGGGGATTGGAAACATTTGAAGAAGCTGCGCTTAGCAGACCCTAATTTTAATAAACCTGGTGTTGTTGATATGTTACTTAGTGCTCAGATCCACGCACAAATCATACAACAAGGTTTACGTAAGATCCGAAAGGGCGATGCTCCTATAGCTATGAAATCGCATTTCGGCTGGATAGTTTCTGGTTCTTCGATGTCTCAAAAATCGTCGCGACCAACAATAAATTTGTGTCTTAATGACACTGATTCTCAACTCAATGAAACTCTCCGTTCGTTTTTCGATCGCGAGGAGATTCCAAAGGAACGTTTCTTGTCGGATGATGAACAAAAATGTGTTGAACATTACAATAATAATGTGAGTCGCACAGAAACCGGCAAATATATCGTCAAACTTCCACGGAAACCCAACTTCCCAGAATCAGGTATTCTAGGAGAATCTTACTCCAAAGCACTTTGAGTTTTTCTAAGTCTGGAAAAGAAGTTTGCAAAGAATCCCGAATTCAAGAACGCGTATGTCAAATCAATGCGAGATTACTTATCGCAAGGTTTCGTGCGCCCAATATTCACTAACAGTATCCCTCATGATCAATTCTATTTTTTACCTCATCACGGAGTTATCAAAGAGAATAGCTCGACAATTCCAGTGAGAACAGTTTTCAATGCTTCAATGATCACTGATAAGGGTTACTCGCTCAATGACTATCTCTATTCAGGTCCGAATTTGCTACCTGAATTAGTTGATTTATGTACCCAATGGCGTAAGTATCCTCATGCTTTTGTGGCGGATATGAAACAAATGTTTTTACAAATTGTCGTCCATCCAGAGGATCAACACCTCCAAACTATCCTGTGGCGAGAGCACCCCAGTGATGCAATAATGAAACTTTTGTTGACCGTACTGACATTTGGCTATACGAGTAGTCCCTTTTAAGCCATTATGACACTTAAACAGTTGGTCAAAGATGAAGGTGAACATTTTCCGAGCGCTATCGAAGTAATCAATGAAGAGAGCTACATGGATGAGTAGTATCTGGTGGCTTCTCAATTGAGGATATTTTGACTAAGCAATCGGATACAACTAACCTCCTAAAATCTGGTGGGTTGGAGTTGAGAAAATGGCTCTCAAACCCCCCCGAACTCATCGATAAATTACCAAGGAACATATTAGCTGCGGACGACCCTTTGCAAGAGGACTCTTTGTTCTCAGTACTCGGTATAAGTTGGTGTCCCGCTAATGACATTTTCAAATCTCAATTTTCAATTGACCCTTTGACGGTTCCGCTGACAAAGCGTATTGTACTTTCAAAAATTGCTAGGATCTTTGACCCACTGGGCTGAATAACTCCGGTGATCATCACCGGTAAAAATTTCATGCAGCTGCTGTGGATAAAAAATGTACCTTGGGATCAGGTACTACCGGATGAATTCACCAAAAAATTTGAGCAATGGTATTCTTCCTTGACTCACCTTTTAGACTTGAAAATCCCACGTTACTTGGGTATAACGGAAAATGCTCAAAAATACGAGCTACATGGTTATTCCGACGCTTCCAAGATAGCGTATGCAGCGGTTGTATACCTACGAGATCTAGATGATGACTGTAAAGTCACCTTGTTGGGTGCTAAATCAAAAGTTGCACACATAAAAATCCCCTCGATTCCAAAATTGGAACTATTCGGGGCTTTGACCGTCGCACAGCTGCTCAATCGATTTGCATCAAAGCTCAAATTTGATAATTTGGCGATTCATGTGCACTGCGATTCAAAAGTAGTATTGCACTGGATTCATGATCACCCTTCTAAGTGGACGGTTTTAGTTGCCAATAGGTGTGCTGAAATTAAGACTCTGATTCCCACTGCCATTTGGCACTACATCAAATCGTCGAAAAACCCTGCAGATGTTGCTTCTAGAGGGTGTTTGGGGAATGAACTCGTCTCGAGTCGTCTGTGGTGGGGGGGGACCCCCCGACTTGCGAGAACACAATCGCGATTGGAGTCTAACGGGTTATGTCGATTTGAATTTTTCCACCAATCCAGAGAAGTCGACTAATGAAAACATTCAAGTATCTGTGAATACCATAACTTCAGAGACTCCAAAGATTCAAATTTGGGATCTGATGAAACGGTACTCCTCTTTCACCAAACTGATTAGAATCACTGTATATATTATGAGATTTATTTCGAGAATCGTGAATAGAACTCCTCTCAAAGACAAAGTCTCATGTGTTATTAGCAAGTTTCCTGTTCGTTCAGATCAGCTCATAGACAGCAGTGAAATTTGCCACGCTAAACTTGTCATGAGCTATCTTACTCAGTTAGCTTATTTTCCATTTGAATATAAAATGCTGCAAGAAGGTAAAATTCTACCTAAAGCAAATGCCTTAAAATCCTTGAACCCCGTGCTAAAGGACGATTTGTTGAGAGTAGGTAGCAGAATCAAAAATTCAGATCTATGTGACGATGAGAAATTTCCTGTTATCTTACCTACAAAATCTACTCTGATGGAGCTCTTGATTAGATATTTTCATCACATCACGTTGCACGGTGGTACTCAACTGACTCTTTCTACTAGCAGACAAATGTTCTGGATTATTCGAGGGAAAAGTGCAGTGAAAGTTATTATTGATAATTGCACCAGTTGTCAAAGATAGAGAGCTACTCCGCAGTATCAAATGATGGCAGCTCTACCTCAAGAACGGGTACTGCCTACGCGCCCATTTAAGGAATCAGGTGTAGATTACGCAGTTCCATTTAAGTTGCTAGCTTCACGCATTCGCGGACAAATTTCCTATAAGGGTTATTTCATCATTTTCATTTGTCTTTGCACAAAAGCAATTCACCTTGAAGCTGTCTCCGATTACACTACAGAATCGTATCTAGCCGCGTTCGACAGATTCACGGCAAGACGAGGGCCTTGTGGGCTTCTCATAAGTGATCAAGTTCAGAATTTGGTAGGAGCAGATGCCGAACTTAGGAAAATGTTCATCAAAAATTCGCCCTACTCCAATTTCATTTCCCAATCCCTTAGCAATTTGGAGACGAAGTGGCGTTTTAATCCACCATCCACCCCACATTTTGGAGGAATTTGGGAAGCGGGGGTTAAGGCAGTGAAACATCACCTAAAGAAGGTAGTGGGAGAAACAATACTCACCTTTGAGGAATTCACAACCGTCCTCGATCAAGTGGAGGCATGCCTCAACTCTCGGCCTCTCATGCCCCTCAGCAATGACCCTCCTGATTTAGAAGCTCTCACACCTGCCCATTTCCTGATAGGAGAGCCATCCCTCCTAATAGTCAAGGACAGAGTTACCAATGACAAAGTGTCACCTCTACGACGCTGAAAGATCATCACACAAATAGTCCAACAATTTTGGGAACGTTGGTCCCACCAGTATCTCCATACGCTACATAAACGAAA
The DNA here is from genome assembly GCA_029851415.1 of Eretmocerus hayati. NCBI lineage: Eukaryota > Metazoa > Arthropoda > Insecta > Hymenoptera > Aphelinidae > Eretmocerus > Eretmocerus hayati. Next base: position 61,926,285 of record CM056744.1, on the reverse strand, counting down.
TAAGTGGACCTCAGTACAAACTAACTTTGCTGAAGGTGACCTGGTTTTAGTAAGGAACGAGATCACTCCACCGTCCAGATGGCCACTGGGCCGAATCATCAAGACGCTCCCCGGAAAAGATTTGATTGTTCGAGTCGTGCAGGTGCGCACAGCTACCACCATCCTGGATCGACCGATTGTGAAGTTGGTGAAATTATTTTGCCCACAAAGTGAAGATGAAAAGTGATCTGTGCAGTGTTGCTTAGAATCTATGAATTTTTCATTTTTTTTTAAATCAGTGAACAGTTTGGATTATTTTCTCCAGATGAAATTGAATAATGACTCTATATTCTTCACTACAAGTGAACTCTCAATTTTCCAGATTTTTATGAAATCCTTTATTCATTCCAATGAAATTTATTCTTTTTTTCTCGAGGTGGGAGGATTTCTATGTAGCACCGATCAAACAATGTCCGCGACAGCACACATACATTCACGCACACATTAGCTGAGCCGTCAAGTGGCATTAGATGCTCAACCGGCAGTAGAACCGACTGCAGTATATATATATATATATATATATATAGCAGGGTTTTTAACGGAATATTCGTTTTGTTTCGTTTTGTTTAGCAAATAAACGAAACGAAACGAAATAATTCCGTTTACGTTGATGATGAACGGAACTAAACAAAACATGTGTAATAATTAATATCAATAAACAAAACTAAACGAAATTCTGGCATTTTGAATAGGTTGAATTTTGTTTTTGGGAAACGATACTCAAACAAGATTACTTTTGATTATGTTGGAGTGAAACTAAACTAAACGTAATCAGAAGGGCTCAACGTAATATAACACGGAACAAAACTCGCATAATTTCGTTTAGTTTTGTTGATGCAGTTCTCTCATTCATATCGTTTCGTTTAGTTTTGTTTATCGTCAACGTAAGCGAAATTGCATTATCTTGTTTTGTTTTTCCCTTAAACAAAACTAAACGAAACAAAACAAATTTGTTTTTTCTTTTTTCATCATTTTTCTAGTTCACTTCATTTGCTCACATCTATCATTGTTTGAAGGTGGAAACTATGAGTGCTCGATCGCCTCAACAACACACTCCATTCGATACGTATCATTATTCGCAGAAGCTCTTGTGCTTTGGGTGAGGGTCTTATGGGCGAATCTCGGCATGTGAGCGATACTGGTTGGCAAATTCGAGATATTCCAATTTGATACGATATTTTCGGGTAACTTTTTCATCGATTAATCAGGACTCAAACATTGGTATGACACTCACGTGATCCATTTTGCAGCTTTGCCGGGCCTAAGCGGTCGAATAACGGATATTCTCACGTATTCAAATAAGAACCTCGTATTACAATTATTCTAATGAGTACACTTCATCCTAGGGATGAGCTGTCTTCGGCGCGTCAGAAAAGTGAACAGGGGGGATTATAACAAATTATAGGGGTTCCCAATGGTCTCTGTTACAAGATAAAGGAACTCCTCACCTACTGAAATGTGCGTTTTTTGTGAATTTTTAATTTTTGCTAGCCTCGCATTACTCCTGAGATGGATGTATGGCAGAGGCGATTTTTACATACGTTTCTGTTGAAGTAGAAATTGGATAATGACTCTATATTCTTCACTACAAGTGAACTCTCAATTTTCCAGACTTTTATGAAATTCTTTGTTCATTTCAATGAAATTTATTCCTTTTTTCTTGAGGTGGGAGGATGTCTATGTAGCACCGATCAAACAATGTCCGCGACAGCACACATACATTCACGCACACATTAGCTGAGCCGTCAAGTGGCATTAGATGCTCAACCGGCAGTAGAACCGACTGCAGTATATAGATATAGACATTCAGCCGCTCGGCTATAGGCCTCCCGCTCTGCTCCGGTTCAGTCAGTCTTGTTGTGGATCGCGCACACGCCGCACACTCTCCACCACCTCGAGCATGTATGTAGATTGCTCAATATAGTTTTGCGAACAGTTCAAAATCACCACTCCTCTCTTCATTCAAAAACCCCAACACCAGCAACAAAACACTATCTCTTGACCATCAATGGTGGGCCGAGGAGGTGGGGATAATTTAAGTCGTTCCATGAATTCTCTGGAACCAAACAACGTGGCTTTCGTTTTACTTTTATTAATTTTCAACCCGTTCATTCCAACCCAGCCAGAAATATTGTTCACATCAGATTCTACTTTCTCAATGATATCGTTGACTTCAGAGAATGGACCAAAATAGTATATCGTGCACTGTAAAAAATCCTGGAGGATTTCCAGCGCGCGCTGGATTTCCAAGTCGCGCGATTCACTCAATTCACAGCGCCCAGCGCTGTGATATTCAAGGCTAGATCGTAAGTGTCGTCTGCTGTTGCCTCCGGTCGACTTTCAAATATAGCTTGCTGCACCTGAAAGAATTCTGTTGAGAGTGATATCAGTCTGTACCATAATCCTCCCGAATCTACTAATTCCGATAAGCTTATGCACATTGCGGTGCGCACGATGTAACTCTCGATATTCTACCTACGGCGGGGCCACCCATCATAACCGCAATGCTATGTCTCCGCTGTTGCAAGAATATCGAGAATCATATTTTACGTACCGCAATGTGCATAAGCTCATTGGAATCAGTAAATTCGGGAGGATTTTACACTAGAAAAATATCATTCTCAACGATATCATTTCAGATTCAGCAAGCAAAATTCTGGAGTCTAATACAGGCTCTAGCAGACAGCGTTGCACGGCCTTGAGGCACTCGCGTAGATTCACAACGCCCAGCGCTGTGTCGTCGCAGCTCCAGCCGTGGCATCACAACACCGAGCGCTGGAAATTTTGAGACCATCGCTGTAACTGTGAATCTCGTTCTGAACTGGTTTCGAAGCTCAGCAGTGTAAATAACAACACTCAGCGTTGTTTTTTTACATCGCTCAGTTCTGTCAATTCACAGTGCTCAGCGATGGTCTCAAAATTTCCAGTGCTCAGCACTGTGAAATCCTCCAGGATTTTTTACAGTGTGCAATCATCAGCATAAAAGTGATATGAGTAATGAAACAAATTAGAAGGCAGATCAGTGATGCTAATCGAGAAGAAAGGTGGTCCAGTTTTCGTCCCTTGAGGCACTCCTGAGTTTCTCGTAGCTACCGAGGATGACTTTCCTGTAGGAGATACTACCTTTTGAGCGCGGTCAGTAAGATAAGATCTGATCCAATCGTAGGCGGCATCTGAGAAGCCAAGAGCTCTGAATTTATCAACAAGCAGACATATATTGACTAGTTCAAACGCATTTGAGAAATCAATATTCATCATGAGGGTGACCTCTTCGCGATCAATGGCTTGCCGAATGTCATCCGTTATCTTTAGAAGAGCTGTGTGAGTGCTATGTTTTTTCTTAAATCCAGATTGTAGCGGATCAAGTAGCTCACGAGAGGTCGCGAACTCCAAAATTTGTTAAAATGCAACATCTTCTAACAGTGTTGATACAGAGCATGTTATGCTTATCGGACTCTCTTGATTCGCTACCCGGTAGAATGTGATGGTGTTGTCGTTTTTGGGTTCTGCTTATACCTGATAAGGAGGCAAGTATTTATTTCTTGGAAGTTACGAATGGTGGGGGTACAATTATGGTTTCTCGATCTCTGCTCGATATGTGCTCTGGATGTCGAGTATTGCCGTAGATGGTGCTCGCCAGTGCCTCTCTGGCTGCTACTTTGAGCAGGTCCTCGCCACCTTGCTCGGTGGCACCCGTTTCCTCGAGACATTTCTGTGATTCTTTCTCTTTTTGGATTTGATTTGGGTGTGTGCATTGATCGATTTCGTCGCGCGTGATATCGGTGGGTGTTAGTGTTGTGTTCGAGAATCTGTAAGTGATTGTGAGTGTGAATGTTGCTCTGAACCTGGCATCGCTAGACTCGTAGTTGCCGATGAGTCAGACTTTTATCCAGGATGGCATTCGTGTATCACCTTGATGGCGTTTGGCTCTGCGGTTCGGTCCCGCGATTCAGACCGCAAGTATTGAACTGCGGCTGGATCGTGGTCTCGAAGCGTGACCTCGTCTTTATTGCATCATACTTGGCGCAGCGCTGAGAGACTATTTTCCCCCGACGGGTGCCGTATTTGCTATGCCGTTGGTCTTGTTTGCCCACATTTTGGATATGCCGAAAGTGATCATTCACAATACGTATATATTTACTCGTAATGCTAGGTTCTGTAATTGCTCAAAGGGAAAGAGTTGTATTCGTGACTGTATATTTTCGCTCAATTTTTCCACTCGAACTAATTTTCCATTCTAAAAATCTTCATTCATAGCGAATCGGTTTACACCATTCTGTTCCTCTCGCCGAAATCTTCCTATTGTAAGTCACAGTTTTTCCTCCAGGCTTATCCCTGATCCTCCACGAATTTATCTTTCTCTGTCGTTATCCGTGTCCGTGTGTCTGTGCAACGTAATTTTTCGTCCACGGTTTCTCCTCAGCCTTTTGACCGATCTTTCTGAAATTCATGTGGGTGGTGGAGGACCACGCAAAGATGTGCTGAAAGAAGTCATAGCTCACTCAATTGAACAGTCCTCGATTAATGAGTCTTCGAAAATGAAAATGTCAAAATTTCCCAAAGATCGATTATCTTATATTCAAATATCTTTTTACAGAAACAACACACCAAATTCCGCGTCATCAAACAACCATTTTTCCATCATTCTCCGTCAATTGGTTAATGTAGAATTTTCATTCATATCTATCTCTACCAATTAATTCATGAATCCTCTATCAATGAAAGAAAAATCATGTACAGTTCTCTTTCCATACAGTTAAACGTGATTCCGTATCAACCAATCGATCAAGGATGGCGAGATGAACATTTTATTAGGTCACTTAAAGTTACCTTAGATATTTTTCCTGAAAGATAATTCAAAAAATTCTGAATAATTTCTTGAAAATTTTGACATTTTCATTTTCCAAGACTCATTAATCGGGAACTGTTCAATAGAAGAAGCTATACATCCTTTCAGCACATCTTTGCGTGGCCTTCTACCCCCACATAACTCTCAGAAAGATCGGTTGGAAGGTTGAGGAGAAACCGTGGACAAAAAATCGTAGAATTTATTTCGTGACAACAGATTTTCTACTGACTTTACCAGTCAATACATTTTTTTATTCTAAAAATCACCATTCATAGCCAATCAGCTTTCACCATTTTATTCCTATTGCCGATATTTTTCTATTGTAGATCACGTTTTCCCCTCCAGGCTTATATCCTTGGTCCTCTACGAATCTAACTTTCTCTGTCGATGTACATGTTCGTTAGTCTGGTGCGTACACCTGTTTTTTTTCGACAACGGTTCCTCCTCAGCCTTCCGACCGATCTTTCTGAAATTCATGTGGGTGGTAGAGGACCACGCAAAGATATGGCGGGAGGATTTATATCATTTTCATCATTCTCTGGAATACTTCTCGATCAATGGATCTTCGAAGATAGAAAATTCAAAACTTTCGGAAAATCGATCATTTTATCCTCAAATATCTTTTTTCAAAAACAGCACATCTAGTTTTGCGTCACCTGAACAACCATTTTTTCGTTAGATTCCATCAATGGGTTAATGTGGAATTTTCAATCTACCAATTCCTTCATGAATCTTTCATGTGACGTGGTATTTTGATTTACCGATCACAACTCATTTATCATTAAGGACTCTTAGCCTAAGACGCGGGTCTCGCGCAATGAGCGGCGAACGCAATTCTAACGATCTCAGCTACTCTGCATCTTCTCGTTCACTTACCGTATATATAACCCAAAAATTGGAAAGGGGGGGGGGACTCGCACACGCACTCTAAATAATAATTCAGATTTCTTAATGAAAATGATTCGGCCTATATTCTGAAACGTTTCTCTTCCGCGGACGATACACCGAATTCTACATATACAATATACCCGACAACTAACGGCCAAAATATTCAATGATCAAATATATTCATTCATAAATGTCTCTCTAATTTCCTGGGGAACGCGAAAATTCACTTCACAATCCTGAAAATACAATATATAGAACACTTCACTAACGGTCTGATTATTCCCTATCGGCCTAGTCGATGATTTAACGGCCTGGTCGTTTACGCAACCGATTTGCTCCAACCTCAAGGAGCACCTTGCTCCGAAATTCACCCCAAAAATGGCCGCTCCACGCTACGAATATTTGCCGCGTTGGGGTAATGGCCAACTGCTCCAATTTTTGGAGCACGAGCTCCGCGCTCACCGAATTTTCCTGGTCACTCCGTCGCGATTACTCGAGGTAGTGATCCACCCAGAGCACGGCCTTGCATGTCGTCGTCCGGACGACAGCAACACTAGAACGTCCACGCGGTATCTCCCAAAAAGCACTATCTGATGCGCGCACTAGGTCTTCACGAGGCGCAACACCTCGACTTGTCGGCCTCTGGTTGCAAGTTAACGGCTCCGGGGTATGCTAATTCATTTCACCAGGTTCGGCCTTAGCACGTGTCGTCCCCCAGGAGTCCGTCTCGGCTGGGACAGGGGAAGTTCACGCACGCACGAGGCTCACTTCGGCTGGGACAAGAGGATTCACTTGATGGGAAAAAAGCAATAAACTCACCGTGTTCCTTGGCAAATGTTAGTCCAAATCAATATAAATCGTCCTTCTCAAAATAATTGGTGACTCTTGTAGTCAAGTGTGCGGCCCTCTGGGACTCCTGGGGGCACACGGCATTTTCACTCGGCGGTGAAGACGAGCGGAGCACAAGCACGTGCACCTAAGACAACGTCCGATCCACAAGTGGTCTAATGGCCGGCCTCTACTTCACACCGAAGTTCCGTCTTCTCTACCGAAGAAGAAGAGCTCTGATTGGTCCATAAATTCTGTCCGGAGAACTGGCAACACCCTCTATCGGGGCTGCGCGGCAAAATTTGAAGTACCTAAGGGCACATTGCGGCCAGTATGCGCACGGAATTCATGGAATTACACGGCCAAACAGCACGGAAATATATGTGTGGCACTGATTTTGGCCTCCACTCGTACCACCTTTTATCTCACTTGCACCTATAGCAAGCTTCGGCCGGCGTGGAGGCGCTGCGCAGCTCCCATTGCCTCCACTTTCGGCCTTTCACTGCATTCGATACTCGCTACATGGCCTTGTATATCCATATCTATTCACGGCCTGTAGTACTATAGCTATATAGTACCAGCCATGCATCAGTCTATCTACATGGGCCTTGGCATATTCACAGCACGCTCATATGTACCTAATATACTACTACCATCAGTGTTTCGGCCTCACCTGCACACATATATATATGTGTGTGTCGCCTGCGTTGTGAGTTCTCATCTCGAGACCGATGTCCGGGTCTCTATAATTTCCCATGCCGGCCTGCTCAGGTATACCCGCCCTGAGTCATACTACACCGTCAGGTAGCGCCATTACACTGGCAGCAACAAGTGACCAGTGCGTGGTCTGCGCGGCCGTGCATCTACATCGGCTCCGTCGTGTCGTGTTCTGGTGGGCCACCCGGGCTCACCCGCGTCGGCCTGCATGTCACCGGTATCGGGGGTGAACGCACATGTACCTGGGTAATGGTGTGCGATGGCCTACGGTGGCAAGATAACGCGTGGGTGCATGCACCATAGACTGCATGCACGCATAACCACAACACAAACACGAGGCAGCTGATACCGGGCTGCTGTGTATGGGACCTAGGTCCGCCCTGAGAAGGGCGCCCTGGCTGTAGCGTCTTTTTCATCGTCTGGTGCACGATGTGTATGCACGTCTTGATTGATTGAATGTGGATTCAATCATCAAGACGTGCACTTTCGGTTGAGTGCCCCAAAAATCGCATGTGATCCATAGGGGATGATTGGTGGATGCAACACGGGGTCTACGGGCCCCGGTTGTTACCACCAAAATCCTCTGCTCGGCCTGTCTTTACGGTGATCATCCGTCCGTCGGCCCGTGAATATGGCTATACCCGCGTGCAGCCGTGTAATTCCCACCCCGAGTGCCCGACATCATTGATTAGGCCCATGCGAGGGCATCGACCCCTTGTCGGACCCGGTTAGTCCATTCGGGATATAATTCTCCAGAGTCGTCGTCGTCGTCGCCCACCGGCCTATGGTGCGATGACTGCGGTGGTCAGCGGTGCCGATGGGGTTGCCGGTCTGCAGGCATAGTTGCAGTGGCTGCAACTCGATGTCTCGGCCGTCATCATCGTCGCCTCGAACAGCAGCACCTCAACAAAAAAAAGAAGTATTCCCCCGTGACTACTCAGTCTTAAGGCTGCTGCTCGAGGCATGACGAGAGAATCACATTTCCACCAAACCCCAGAAGGCTGTGACGATTATATCGTCACATCCATCAATGGAAAAAAATTAGGTACAGTTCTCTTCCTATATATTTTCACGTAATTCCGTATCAACCAATCGATCAAGAATGACGAGATGAAGACTTTATTAGGTCACTTCAACTTCCCTCATGAAGTTTTTCTAGAAGATAATTCGAGAAATTTGGAATAATTTTTGGAGAATGTTGACATTTTCATTCTCGGAGACACATTAATCGAGAATGGTTCAATAGATTGAGCTATAAATCCTTCCAGTACATCTTCGTGTGGTCCTCCACCACCCACATGAATTTCAGAACGATCACTCGGAGGGATGAAGAGGAACCGTTGACGAAAAAACATAGGATTCATTCCTATGTTCCTACCAATAGACTAGAATTTCAAAATCATAATCTATTGGTCTACACCGACAGTCACATTTCGCCGTGAGAAAGCATTTTGCTCATATCATTTAGCAGCGTATTTTTTTCGAGATCCCCTTGCAGCCTCCTGGGCCTAACACGGGGGGCCATTTTACCACCTTAGTGTGAAGGGTTGTGCCCGAATTTTCCCTCTACTTGTGGATTCCAGCTTCCCCTACGCCATGCTTTGCAGACATGAGATGCCTCACTCCAATGCCGGTAAGGCCGACATTCCCTGTCTCACAAAAAGAGACATCGGATGCGCTGAACCCTTAGCGTTCCCGAAGAGAGCCTCTTCATGGTTTGCAAGGCCATGATTCGGTGAGATTCAAACTTCAATGCCGGTAAGGCCGACATTCCCCGCACCTCCCCGTGCACTAAGGGAGGCACGTCGGGTCGGCTTATTAACTCCCTACGTTACCCACCTTCCCCCTGCTTGCATTCGTCCAAGGCCCGCTAGTCAAACCTCGTGAAATAGGCTGGTCCAGAAAAACCCGTTGTTCTGTACGTAATTCAGTTGATAATTCGCATCGTGTACTGGTCCATTCGTAATAACCGGTTCGCAAGAGCTCCGTTTTTCCCACAGTCCGACGAGTTTTTGGAAGCTACTCACTCGCTGCATATTTCCACGCTGGGTTCCGGTCGTCTCGTTGTTCCGTTCGGTACAGGCTAAGCAATCCCATGAGAGTGAATGTTATTCGGAATGTTTGGATTTGTCAAGTTTTGTGGTACGTTCTGTCTTATAATTTTTTGAACAGGGTTTTGTAAATTCTTTGCAGCCACCGGCGGGCAGTCCCATGGTATTTGTTGATAAACTTGCCACGGTGCCGCTTGAAAAACCATTAGCTTGGCCATTGTTCTGTGGTATCGGGCTCGGAGAATTATTTTGGCTCCTTTGAACCTGAGTGCTATTCTCAATGATTTGTGTATGATTTTGTGTGAGTCCCACATATATGAAATTTGGGTATAAGGAAAAATTTTCTCCGATTCTAACACTCTGCTCTTGGGGTGTTCCGTGCGTAAAAATGTCCGACCGTCTGGATTTGTGTGATAATAGGTTTCCTGATGAGGTACGGTTGGAGTTTGGTTTAGAGTGGGTCGTCCAAACGGGTTTGCTTTTATGGGCGATTCTTCAAGAATGGGCTGAGATACTCGCCATTGATTGTAACCAGGTCTCGAATATTGATTCGGATTTTGCGATGTTGGAGACCGACTCATTCCTATCTCAGCACTTCCGTGATTGCCATTTACCGCGCTCGCACTCATTCCTTATGCCCCATCTCGATCATATTCTTCGAAAAGGGCACCTGGTCCCATGGTATAAATACTTGCTCTATCGTTGAACTCGTCCGTTTGTTGGTTTTGTTCACACATTCCCGATCTCATGTGAGTATCCTTAGGTATGATACCTGTGCGAGCCAGTGACTCTTTGCTCTTAGATTTTCCGCACAGACCTGACATACGAGTTATTTTTGCTTCGCTATTTTTGAATCAACTCCGGTTTTTGGGAATGAATGCGAGTGCGTAGGCGAATCAGTCGTACGAGAAAATGAATATAATGAACTGTTAGTATTTACGCCAGTACTTAGCTGCAGCAGACCGCGATGATACATAATGCGTTGAGTTGCATGTAGGCTGGTTATTGATCCTTTGCTTCTCCTGGCCCCTCAACATGGCTCGCAAGGAGATAAGCGCTGCGATGATCCTCTGCTGACGCACGTCTGGGCGCGCGGGCTGAAGGACAATCTCCTGGGCAGGATCGGGCTCGTCTTGATTCAACTTGTTTCAGCTTGGCTCGGTTGATTCGATTTGGCTCACCCGTTTCTCACTTACGTCACTCTCCGTCTCTAACACTCTCTCGCGAAGCAAGCCGAATCGCAACAAGTTTTCCAGAATAAGGTAAAATTTCCTTTTTCTGGGAGAAAAAAAAGTTCCAAAAGCTCGCGGGAAACCACCCCACCTAGCACCAAAAATGGGATGTGACATGGGATCTGTGTTTCCAGAAAGAACGCGAGATATATTTAGTTGGATTGTGAACTTTAATGATATCGAGGTGGAAAAGGGTGTCCTAATCGTTTGGTCAGCCAGAGCGGTCTGTCGTGGCGCGGCCTGTCGTCCATGACGATGGGTCGCGACGCGACATCGCGCTCAGGTGGGGAAGCGGGCGAGTTCCATCAAAAGCGCTGACGGTGCATCGGCTGCGGCCGGGGCACCGTCACGTCGCGAGGTGAGGCGAGGGGGTCCGTCCCGAGTCTCCCCACGCGACATAAGAAACCAGTGGACTCGGTTCAGTGGCGCCGCGCGTCATCCAAAAACAACCCATGGTAGTGAGAAGAAGTCGAGAGCTTAAAGCTCAGGGAAATGTGCGTTGAAAAATGTTGAGAATCCACAAAGTAATTTTCCGACTGAGGGACTATCGTGCAAGAAACATTATCATCCACGTTTCTCCAGAAACATCAAAACCCTCCCATATTCAAACGGTTGAGTGTTCTCAATCCCCCGCACTGGAGAGGGGACATATTCATCACAGGATGGAATTTTGTCTCAAAAAAACCTCACAAATGATTTGAATCCATAAAATCCTCCCAGGTCGTGCCTGCCCCACCCGGTATCCATTTTCACTCGGGTCGAGGACGAACTACTCCCGAAAATACTCGTATGATCATACGAGATGATATTCCCTTCTCATCAGAATGATAATATCATATTTGCAGCTGGCGAATAGCAGCGACCTAGATAATGACATCGACGAGCTTCTGCATGAATTTGAACTGAAATTTGATAAGTCTATCCTGCATACTGTGCTGTTTTACTAAATCATTGGAGATCCCAGTGCAATAGATGAATGAACCGGAGATGAACACGGGAGAATGGAATGGGAATGATATCTTCATATCCTCTTTACCATCTCTGGATCTCAAGATGCTTAGCTAAATACTTTGTATGATGGATAGTTGGAGCATACGATGACCACATGATTCACAATCGGTTGCAACGGACTTGATCGACTGATATTTTTTTCTAGATCTTCGTAATGGGGTTGATCACCCCAGAATATCAAAGATTTCAAATGGAGGAACCAAGGCAGTTTGTCTGATCCTTGACTGCACCTGATTTTTATGAAATAACATGTCATTACTATCAAAATGTATATACTTCCTCATAGTGACTCGGATGGAACAATAAGCTGAATCTCTCCTTCGCAAACCTATGATGATATCTACCAGACCTTTGTTCTTCACTCCAACTTCTTCTCCATTCCCCTGACCTGGTTCAGATAATACTAGGAGTCCGTGCTGCGGACGAAACAGGGCGGAGCAAAGTTGGAGAATGGCCGTGTCGTTTCCCTAGAAAAGGAAGTGGGGAGTTGAACTTTTATTTTCCGATTTCCCGGCTTTTGACCCCAACCTGGCCTACCTCCATAGGCGTCGGGCAAGGATATGTCCTGCCAGTGCGTTGGTTTGGAGGACGGCCATAAGTAAGCCACAAAAGGCTCAGTAATGACCCGTTCCCCCTCTCCCAATACCGAATTTCAGACTCGGCCTCCAGCACAAGGCCGAACCCGCCCCTCGGTGGGGGGGGGGGGGGGGGGGTTCGGGAATCCTCGAACCCAGGGAGCCCCTCGGATTTCTGGGTTCTCGAAGTCAGAGTTCCCTGAGCCCTGGATAGCTCAGCTGGTAGAGCGTCTTTTCCGGTGTGAAGAAGGCCCCCAGTTCAAATCTGGGTCCAGGCGACTTTTTTCTCTCGATGTCTGTCATATGCAATTCTTTATTAACTAACACTTCCACGATCAAACCCGATCGTTAATTTCTGAATCAATTAATCTCAAGCTCGAGATTGATAGAGAAATAAAATTAGTCCTCCAATGCTGATTGACGAATATAATATAATTTGGAACATGAAAAGACGAGTCAAGTTCGAAAAGTGTAACCTGATTTCAGGCGCCTTCGGCAAAGAAAAAGGCGCGCATATGCATGACATCGAGACAAAAATTCCCTGAGCCCTGGATAGCTCAGCTGGTAGAGTGTCTTTCCCGGTGTGAAGAGGGCCCCCAGTTCATATCTGGGTCCAGGCAACTTTTTTCTCTCGATGTTTGGCATATGCAATTTTTTCATTGATTAACTCCTCCACGATCAAACCCGATCGTCAATTCCCCAATTAATCGATCTCAAACTCGAGATTGATAGAGAAATGAAATTAGTCCTCCAATGCCGATTTATGAATATAATATCATTTGAAACATTAGAGGACGAGTCAAGTTCAAAAAGTGTAACCTCTTTTAAAAAACGGCCGAAGTGGCGATTTCGATTTTCAATAGGTTGTGATTCCATGTATGTCCCAAACCATATCCAACAAGCATTTCACTTGCTGTCGTCAGCGGAGGGTAGACTTGGTTTAGGAACACCGTGGGGAGCAACTTCTGCATTCTTAGCTTCGATCCCAATGGGCGTGATTCGAACTGGAACTCGTAGCATCGTGTGTGCGAGGTCGATGTAGTGATCGGTCGAGCCGGGGATGACGAATCCCAGGGATGACTCACCGTCATTGTTGAGAGACGAGACAGGATTGTAATATGAAAATGCACAAGACTCGATGGATGCTCGCGTGGATGGGAGCGTGGAAAGATGGAGCTCACACTTCATACACTTGCTACTGCACGAAAGTAGGAATGCTATCTCTAACGTGGTTCAAAAATGCTGGTTGGAGGTTTAATTCTTCTCTTCGTCGTGGTGCGCCGCTTCTGTTCCTTCGTGGAGCCTGAAGTAGCGCGACGTTTGACACGTTTCTTGACTGACGTTCATTTTTTCTGACTGCGCGATGAGATACTGATAGATGCACGACCGCCATTTGACTGCCGCTTCCTGTTTCCTGTGCCGGACTCATATCCAGAGCCTTGCCTCATGGTGTGCGCTTCATTGACAGCTTTCTTGCCCAATTTTTCCACAGACTCACGAGTTGTAGTGTTCAAGGATTCCCCGATATTGATGTCATTCAGACCTGCACGAATCGCTTCCTTCCCAACTGCTTTGGCGCCACTCGTCAGATAAAGCACCACGTATCTGGAGAGCGATCCCAAGAAACTGCCAATACTCAAACCACGTTGATACGCCGAGCAGTTATAAACATTCTTCACCCCTCTGTTACCACTTCCCACCTGCTCGTTATAGTGGTGTATAAAATGACTCATGATGCGGGTTCATGCTCATCGTTCGCGTCGGAAGAGAACCGTAACCGTTAGTGTCCCGTACTCGAATGCCACGCTCCGCCCGAGTGGATCCCTAATATCTATGACGACTCTCCGGAAGGTGTGACGCATGAGTGGCACAAAGTGGATGGGTGCGAAATTTTTGACAACATTCAATCCGAACCTGTCTTTCAATCTGAACCTGAGTTCTCTAGCGATACTATCCGTAACAGAGCTGCCTGCGTATCACCAACCGTGTAAGGCTCGTATATATCTATGTCAATGTACAATTGATCACACAAAAACGCGACAGACACGCCGTCGGTGTGACGCTGGTCTTCCACTGATGGTCTCTGTCGGCAGCAGTAGTCTGCATTACCTCCACTCATTCGTCAAATCGATGACTCGGCGTATTTTCTCGCTCAAGATTAGATGATGATGATGATCCGCGCATGCACACACTGCTTAGCCATAAAAAAACCCTTTCGGATTGATAGTGGCTTGACACTGGAATGTTTGTTCAACTCGTGTACACCTTTGATCTCGCCAGCGAGCTGGTCGGCGCTTCCATACATACCGCACGAAATATTAGATTTGGTTCTCGTGCTCGTTGGTGTGTGCGTACGCGTTGAAGTATATACCCGCTCCATCCTCTTGCAAATGCGTCATGGTACAGGGTATATGAACTTCGGCCAAACCAACCAACCAATTGCCATTCAGTAGAAACTCTCTATCCAAATGCGCCATGAAACATGTTGTAGTGTTCTCCGGGTAATGCAGCATGCTACTGTTGCTCGGTAAAACCAGATAAACATCGTCCATCGTCGTGCCGGACACGGTTGCTGCTAAATTTCCTCTCAAATCGATTTCAGAACCGTGGCTCTGATCCAACTGTTAAACTTCTCTACCAAACCGATCCACTTCACCAAAACTTGTTTTCCCACACCACGTCCCTTGCTACGTATAACGGAATTCCCTATCCGCTTCGAAACGCTCATTGTCCACAAGAGCCAGCTGTTCGTTGTAGAAGAATCCATCGATCACTGTGCCATCCAAGTTAACGAGCTCGTAAGTATGGATATCGTACCTAGAACATACGCGTGCGATCTTGGAATTCTCCGAGGAATTCTTCTCATAACCTTCCTCAAAGGTCCCTTTGGAGCGACTAATACGAACCAGGTCACCGACTATGCATTAAGTTATCCCAGTTGCCTTCCTGTCCGTCTCCCAGAGTCAATCTTGACGCGTGTTGAGAAGTGCTTCGTGCGCATTGAAGAGGGTAATATCCACTGGTTCCAAAGCTGTGGTCGATTTTCTGGTGTCTCTGTACCCGTGTATGATTTCCTGTATGACGTCTATGTATCTCTGGGTGTTGGCACGGGTGAAATAGCGCCATACGCGTTTCTCGATCGTTCTCTGCACTCGTAGCACTATACTACACTTAACATCCGGCGAACAACTTGTACTGAAGCGTATAGAGAATTTCTCGAGCCGCTCCTGCATCGGGCTACCCGTGAATTCCGTTCCCTTATCAGTCTGCAACAATAGGGGTTTGCGCCCCTGAGCTCTCACGAGGATCGCTTCGAAAGCCTCAGCGATGGCTTCAATCGATTCATCTTCCAGCGCTTCGGCCCACATGTATTTGATCAGTGCATCGATAACGACGAGAAGATACGATTACCCGTCATTTGCACCCTTCAAAGGAGTCAATCGACTAAGGTCATAATCCCAAACGTCATCTATATTGAGGACGTTGGGATGCAGACTCGATTTCGCACTGAGCTGAGGAGTAGGGCTCAATCGACCCTACCGCTGTTGCTGCTGACGACGCTGACGCTTTGTTGCCTTCTTTGTGGGCTCCGATAGCTTCTTCGTCGTCTCCGCCACGTCCAAGTTTCCAATGAGGTTCATCGGTGTGCCCGACGTGCCGATGAATTGAGCAACTTCTAACTGTCCAACCGGTGACCCATCTCTGTTCCCACCTTTTTCCGAAATATGCGGGAGCACTTCGACGATATTTGACTGTAGCACAAGACGGCCGTCGATAATGATATTACCTTTTCCGTTCCACTCGAATTGATCTGGTTCAGAAGTCAGCCAGTGTCTCAGCAACGGACGTGCCTGTTCCGCGTGAGTCAAGGGTAGATTCTCAATCATCCCATTTCCGGTGAGTCACGAGACTGCAGATAAGCTCGCATCCTCGTCAGCGTTATCGTCAGCCGGGAAGAATTCGCTTCGCCTATTTTTGTATTTGTAGTATAGATAATGGTGTAGGATTTCGAGGTATTCCTCGCGTTCATCGGTGATATCCCCTGAGTTCATGACAACATCTCGCAATCCAGTCGAGACGATACGTCGTTACTACCACGAACTGTCTGTACTGACTTTCGCGAAGTATTTTTCGAAACTTCATCCGCGAAGCTCGCTGACACAGCTGCCGCAGATGGCACGCTTATCTGTAACCTTGAAAAAGTGTCTTCGGGGACACTAACCATTCGTCGCGAATGATTGATGACGACGACGACGATGTCTGCTTATCCGTAAATATTCGTGATAAGATTGCGTTTAGCTTAGGCGCAAAAAGCGCCGGTAAGGAGCCACCGCTCTGTATAATTGTTCATTCCTCACCAGAGTTTGTAACTAAACTAAATTAAACAAAATTATCGAATATGTTTTGTTTCGTTTATTGGAAAACGAAACACAACGGAATCAATCATGATTTCGTTTATGAAAAACGGAACCAAACGTAAACATTATATCCACAAAATTAGATAAACAAAACAAAACAGAATTATTCTGTTTTTCGTTTCGTTGAACGGAGATGAAGACATATCCGAAAGCAATTGAGTTTCGCTTCGTTTATTCAAAAACGAAACGAAACGAAATTGATCCCGATTCCGTTGATGAGGAGCAAAACCAAACGAAAACGAATTACGATTCATTAGTTATGAAAATTGATTCCAACCAAAATTTCGTTGAGATAGACGAAACTAAACGAAATCAATAATAATTTCGTTTATGACAAACGAACCTAAACGAAATCGATTTTGATCATGTTGATCATAAACGAAACTAAACGTAATCGAAACTAATTAAAATATTCGAAACGTTGATCAAAACCAATCGCCCCCCCTCCCCCATCAGCTCTGTGCAACTTTTCGGCGCGATAACGTAAAGAACAGTATACATACGTGTCGTGTGATACTATTGGATTTCGGTCAAACCGTATAAAAAATGGGGATGGATGAATGTGTGTGTGTAGGGGGGGGGGGGGGAGGGGGTAGACGGGGAGCACTGGAAGGCTACAGTGTGATAGCTGTGGAGCCCTTCCTCGATGAAGGCCTGGAGTCCTCCTGCTGATTTCGTTAGCACACAACTACTGTTGGCGGGGGCGTAGGTATGGCAAGAGGGGTCACCCAGAACCGAGCCGAGAGTTAGACAGCAATCCATTGACTAAGAAACGAAAAATATCAAAATTCCAAGTAGCAAATTCAACTGCACAGTCCCTTTCATAAACAATGTATCGTTCCCAAGGCCATTAAACCAAAGATTTTTTCAGAAGGTTCGGCACTAGAAAAAAATCTTGTGTGATTTTGTTCAGTTTCGTTTATAATGAATATAATTCATATGAATTTCGTTTAGTTTCGTTCATCATAATCATAATCAAAATTACTTTCGTTTAGTTTCCCTCCCTCAAACGAAATAGTTTCGTTTGATTTCGTCGCGTTTTCTGACGAAACATTTCGATTATGTTTCGTTTCGTTTTTTGTAACCGTAATTATGCATGATTAACGTTTAGTTTCGTTTCTCATAAACGGAATAAAAAACGTAATTGAAATTGAATTATTAAGTTTAGTTTCGTTTATAAGAAAAACTAAACTAAATTCTGGAATTTCGATTGTGGTTATTGAAGAACGAAACGAAACTCAACATTATTGGAAAATTTTACCGAAATAAACGAAACGAAACGAAACATAAGTTTCGTTACAAACCCTGTTCCTTACTAGTCCACGAGGTGGAAGCACCAGCAGTAGCACCGAGTGATGGTTTGCGCGCGAGTTTTCGCAATTCACGCTTGTGTCGACGCAGACGCTTGCTTCGGTTATCCTTGAGTTCTATGACGCCTTATAAAATGTTCAGAGCGCACTCGCAAATACTCCTCATCGATTTATTGTCGGCTGTACGTATGAGAGCGAGTCTTTGCTGTTGATTGGCGTGACCCAGGGCGTTCAGCAGAGCACTCTGCTTCTTGCACAAAGGATGTGGTGATGGACTGCCATTGCTGCTGCTTCTGTTGCTGCTACCGGTGCTGCTGTTGCCACGCGATGTTTCGGAGCCATGACCAGATGACCACGTCAAAACTACCAACCGATCACGATGGCATGCTGTATTCGTACGTCTAGCTATCGCGCGCGTTTCTTCGGTAAGTACGCGTATTGCGTGACATCGTCAGGAAATATGCAAACGCACAAACGAAAATCCTCCGGGGTCTCTTGATGCGAGTCGAATCGCAGATAGCCGTAACGTCGGGTGCAAGCATCTACGTACGCCTCCACGATGAACTTCGAATCCTCCGGATATATTCGACGCGCAAGATAGCGTATTAGCGATCGATCTCGAGGATTCTTGAACATCGCCAGCTAGCTCGTGTTGAGCAGCGAATTGCGTTCATTCGAGACTTCGTAGAAGATATTTTTGGCGATGTATATGACGCTCATACTCCAATGGTGCGAGATTTCAGTGAATAGATCGAGCACAATGTTTCGGGTCGATTCACGCATCAATTCGCCAAGTATGACGAGTTTAGCCGTCTCATCGTCGGTGGAATAGTCCTCCGGCTGAAGTGGTCCTTCACAAAATTCTATACTCCTACCGTTTCCGAGCTCAAACTTGGACCTACACTATCGGGTGAAAGCCTCAATACACCTGGAAATGGAAGTGATGATCTCCATACCTGGATATCTCGGAATCTATAGATCGGAGGAAACTTTACGTGGTCTCATTTTGTAGCTCATATTAAGCACTTTCGAATCTCCTCCCTTCATTTCCCGTCCTGTGTACCATACCAGAGACACACGAGTCAGGAGTATTACTTCTTTCGCAATTTTTTAGCTAAGGTACGAGGGCCTGCAAACTTTAGAGAGATTGTTGGATCGCTATGAGACCAATGACATCTTCAAGCCCATGGGAAGACCTCCAACATCCGCTTTTGGACGTCTCTCAGAGTGGTTCTGGTTTCGAGATCCAACTTATTCAGTGAGGACGTTTTTTCTCCAAAAAATGGTTTGATGATCCAAAAATAATTAAAAACAGCCCGTTTCAAGGTCGCCAGCATTATTTTCGTTGGTTATCCTGGAAATTATGGTTATAATTGGATCTCGAAACTAGAATCACTCTGAGAAACGTTCGAAAACGGATGTTAGAGGTCTTTCCATGGGCTTGAAGATGTCATTGGTCTCATAGCGATCCAACAATCTCTCCGAAATTTGCAAGCATTCGTATCTCGGCTGAGAAATTGCGAAAAAAATAATTTCTCTGACTCGTATCCAGTATGTCACGCGGAACGAGAGATACAGACAAAAGATTTGGGAGTACTTGATTTGAGCTACAAAATGCGATCATGCAGAGCTCTCTACGACTGATAGGTCCTGAGATACCCGGCTCTGAAGATCAGCGATTTGACTTCCAGGTGTATTGAGACTTTCGACTGGTAGTGTATGAGCGTCTTGCCATTCGGTGTAGTACAATATTACACGGTCGATGTCTGAATCTGCTATGAGCAGTAGTTGCGCGAGAAATCGCTGGACCCATGCCATCTTGCCGCTCTTGGTAGGGCCCCCGATCCTAGAGGTAAGGGGATGGACCCATCTCACATCCATGACGATGGCGAACGCACACACGCGCACTTAGCAACGATTCATCGATTCTGGCAAACACACGCGCGCGCTTGCACTCTGCTGATTCCCAGCCACGAGAAGGTGGCCACGCACAAGCTCACCATCGCGGTGATGAGCTCGTTCCGTGACCCAGGGGTGACAAGCGTAGTGCTTACCCTCCGCTCGAGCCCCTCTTGTTAACCGATCTGAGGACGATAGTCAGAGAGACTTCTCGATTCAGGATATCTCATACATAATCTTACATCTAGCCATGTTCAAATCCAAAAGGCACAGATTTCGTCTTCAAGACGTAATGGCATTTCTTCAAAACGACGCTACAAGTTTCTGTCTCGTCCACTGTGACAACCTCGTGCAGGAGCGCGCGTTTGATTGCTCAAAAATTCAGATGAATACCCGCGTCATCCTCGTTACCGTCGCGAGCCCTATCGCCATAATCATCATCATCATCATCATCATTACTTTCAACGTCATCGACTAGCCCCTCGAAAACGTTTCCCAGCAATTCCTCGATACAATCGATATTCATTTTGAGGGAATTTCCGAAATTCATAGTGATACCCATGATTTTATTTTACCCATGACTTTAATGAATTTACTTATATAGGCTCCCGAGCCGTATTCCTGTAACTCATCGGTCATGTCACCAAGTAAGCTTCCTAGAGATGGTTTGTACTCTTCATCAGCTCCGCGACGAAGGAACAGACAGCTGGTCCGTATCGGCGTAATGGACACGACTGCCGAGTCGTTCTAAATAGTCGTACAGAACACGTCGTGCTTGGGTTGTTATACGCCGCGATAACTACATGTATATGAGGTGCTGGTAAGACAGCTTCTTCCTTACAGCGCCGACTGACAAATGGAACTTCATCGTTCATTAGGAGAATATCTAAGACCTCTCCCTCAGGATGAGTCAATAAACTGAGGAGAGCTTGCCGTTTACGAATCAAACTCGTCTGCTCAAGATTTGACCGCTGTCCAAACTCCCCCCAATACGAATTTGAGCACAGCTCAGCCACAGAGCAAAGTCCTGAATCATACGAGAGCCGATGTATCTCCACGTCGATCTTACAATACTAGCGCGTTGGCCTCGCTCGCCGACGCTCGCTGTCGCCTGTAGGTATGGCTATCAACTCAGGGTGAATAAATTAATTGATGTTCCCAAAAATTCATTGTAAACGTTTATGAAACAAATTGAACAGCATGATACACGAATAAGAATATCAAGTATAAACTTCGAACAAATCATACGTGAAATATGAATTCATATGAATGAACACAAATTAATTTGTAAATAAATGGAATAAAAATATGGTGAGATGAAGAATAATTGATGTGCGTGAGAATTCTAGAATTTCATACAAATAACAGAAGAAACTAGGTAGTGAAATGAATTTCGAAATCAACTGAAACCTTGACAATAAAATCTTGAATTATACAAAGGAATGGAACGACCAATGTTTCCAAATCTTATCATCAAAAAGCATAAATGAAATACTAATAATCTCTATATGAAAAAAGTTTTGAAGGAACATCTCTCAGGTTTACTAATTGAAGTGAAGCGTACCACTATCCTTATCGTTCTCCCAACTAAAACTCGAAGATATATGTAATGAGTGTATTTTGAATCAGAGTTGAACCAAAGTTACTCCACCGGAATGATTCGTACCTAGAGTGGGGTAACTTGGGAGCACTTTTTCCCCTGTCTCCCATCCATTGAAATCCCATATGCTTCAAATACCCCAATGTAGCGATGGTTCCTTCAATATGATGATAGATGTGGTCAAAATGTAGCATCGTTCACCCGTAGTTCGTTCCGGAACAGTTCTTGCCGGGTACACTAACTGAACCACTCACGTATCGCTGTTAAATCAGTCTTTTCGAAAAAGCTTCAATGAATAAGTACAATCATCCACACGGGATCAACGGTGGCTCAACACATTGGTTATGTGTGTGCCAAGAAGGGAGAATAGGTTTCAGAGCGATAGAATCAAGCAATGGAATATTGGATCACGCAGTCACTTACTTGGTATCAAATACAATAAAAGCACGGGATCACAAGTGGAGCCAGATCGTTTTGACCCGTCCTGTTCGTGTGCGCCTCAAAAAACATGATTTCGTGAACCAATCACGTTTTTTTCTGGAAGCGCAACATGCTTGCCAATCAAATATAATCCGATGCACATAGACCCAACCCATCTGAATTTCTTTGCTTTTTGATGACGAATTAAGTGTCATTCGCAGAAATATGATTGGTCAGACTGCGTCGTCGTAGAGTGAGAAATATCGGCTATTTCTGTTTCTTTCCAAAAAGTAGTCACGCGTCATGAACAGAAAATAATTCCACACTTGTTGGAAGCTCGTTATTGGGCTTGAAGGTCGTTGTAGCCTCGAATCAGGGGGTCATTCTCCCGCAAGGATCACACCGATATCCCAGACTGCATCTAAACGCCGACCTCAACCCGGGAGTAGGCGTGCGAAACGAACTAACGTTAGTAGGCGCGCTGTCTTCCATTTAGACCGACTCTTATAATCCGTGATTGTATACATTCGGATGATGATGTGAACTTGAAAATACTTCTTATATCAAGTTTATAGTCATTTATGATACGCAGTACACTTTTTGGACCACCTTCATGCATTAGAGACTTCTTTTGCGAAGGAAATTGCTCTGCGTTAACATGACCGTCGGTTTCACTACCTTCGACACACACGACAGAGGCACGCATATTGAAACTCCATTTTGGAGAAACTGAACCAGTTCTATTGCCTTCTTTCTACTGTTAGAGGAATAATAGTAACAATAAGTACGATACAAAACGGTTCTCCGTGTTTCGCCTCCAGTTTTGAAGAATTTATTGACATCCTATTTCAAAAGTAGGGGCCCGATAGAGGCACCAACGTTAGTAGGCGTGCGACTGTCATTTCGACCGACTCTGTTTTGATAAAATTCTCAGAAACTGCAGTGGGGTCGGATTGCCTCAGGAACGCTCAAACAGCTTGGTAGTAACGTCAACATAATTAATCTCAATCGCTGGAACGATTGGAGAAATTTTTCATATCTAACTTGTCCAAATGAAAAAAGTCGGTCTTTTTGACATATGGCGCGCCCACTCCCGGGTTGAGAGTGAGAGAAAAAGCCATGTCACGCGCGAGATCTCGGTCTATTCCAGTTTTGTGTCTTGAGCTCCCTACAACTTGATAGTAGGATCTCAAAAATAGCGTTTGCTTTGTCGCGGAGATGATATATAGCAATTAGTGCGAAAAATCGGTGCACAAAGGGCGTAGCGCACAAATCACCGCGTCTCGTGGATTTGCTCATATTATACATCAAGATGTTTGACTAAACTTAATCAAAGGCACTAAACCAATTGACACTTACACCTTAGGTAATACTTCATGGATTTCATTTTTATTTTAAGAATTTAATGTATTCTAGGATCGAGTTCTAGAATAATATGAGTCAGCTGCACACATGTGAGATCTCGCCTCTACATCAATGTGAACCTGGCGCAATAAATTTGTTTATTTGTTTATTTGAAAATCCAACGGGCAGCTTGTGCCCAAATACAAAATAATAAAATAATAAAGTTTCCACCGATAGGTGAACAACAACAATCACAAATATATAAATTCTAATAACATTCTGCAAAATAATAACAAAATATAAAATAATACTTGTCAATCTCCATAATGCTTGAGAGTATCTTTTCTCAATAACATTTTGAAGACACAAATATTTCTCGATGAATGCATATCATTACATAGGCTGTTCCATCTTCTTATACCTCTAATTAGTGGCGAATTGAAGGATAGGTCAGATCTTGCAAAAATGGTATTCACTGAATTTGTATTTCTAAGTTCATAGGAATTAACATGCTCAACAATTTTAAGCCTCAAATCAGGGATATGTAAATTGCCTTTCTGTATTCCGTACATGAGAACCAATTCATTATATTCATGCTGAGAAGCAATAGTATGAATTTCAAAAAGCTTGGATAGTTCAGAATAATCATGATCAAAACGATTGAAATTCACCTTCTTTTTAAATGCCAATACTCTTAGCAGTCTATGCTGCACTTGTTCAAGTTTATCTATTAAATATTTTCTAAACGGAGACCAAATTTGAGACCCAAAATTTAAGATCGGTCTCACAAGCGAGTTGAACAAATATTTTATTGATTCACAATTTCTGAAATCTCTTGTAATACTATTCACATAGCCTAAAACTCTATTGGCTTTATTAACCGTGTAATCAACATGGAGATCAAACTTAAGACTCGAATCAAAAATAACACCAAGATCTTTAACTGAGTTAACACAAGATAAATCTTCCTCACCCAGTTTATAAATAAACTGAAACTTATCATGTCTTCTGACAAACCGAATATAACAGCATTTTTTAATATTTAAAGCCAGCTTATTTTCTTTAGACCAGTTCATTATAGAATCAAGGTCTCTTTGTAGCCTAGATGAATCTAGAGGTGAGCGAATCGTTTTGAACAACTTGACATCATCTGCATAAATCAACATCTGTGAAAATTTAATTACATTTGGAAGATCATTAATGAACAAGATAAAAAGAAGTGGACCCAAATGAGATCCTTGGGGAACTCCTGATGTAACTGAAAAAGGAGCAGATTTCGAATCTTTGAACCTCACAATTTGTGATCTGTTTTGTAAATAAGAAGATAGCCATCTCAGAAGGTGACCACGAACTCCTAAAGCCTCCAATTTTTCAAGTAAAATACCATGGTCTAGAGAATCGAAAGCCTTAGAAAAATCTAAATATACTGCATCAGTCTGCTGACAAGCCTCGAAATTTGAACTTATAAAATCTACATATGTTAGTAAGTTCGTGACAATCGATCTATTTTTCATAAATCCATGTTGAGACTTATGAATCACAGAAACAAAGTAATCTCTTAATAAATCTGCAATACAAGCATCCAGAAGTTTGGGGAATACATCCATGATAGAAATCGGTCTGTAATTGATTATATCATCAACTCTCCCATCTTTATGTATGGCAGTCACGAAAGAAGATTTCCATATACTAGGCAGAACTCCATTATTAAGTGATTTATTGAAAAGAATATGCAAAGGCTCAATTAAAGAGCTTGCCAGTTTCTTGACAAAGATATTGGGAATACCATCTGGCCCTGAACTACCATTGCATTTCAGCATTCCTATACGTTTTAAAATTTCACCACGATCAATAGTCAAATCCAAATTCATCATATTGCAATTATCGATCACTTCTGGGTTTATACTAGAGAGCTTATATGATGATTTAAATTGGCTTGCAAAAAATTCTGCAATCACTGATTCATCATTCGATCTTTGACCATTGAAATTCATTGATTTGGGATGACTCATCTTTTTTGCTGAATTACTTGCATATTTCCAGAAAGATTTGATGTTTTTAAAAAGATTATTCTCCACTTCATCTATGTATTTCCTGTAACAAACTCTGGATGAACGAATTACCTCAGCTCTCAATTTCTTCAACTCTATATAATCCGAATAATTATTTGTGAACTTCCATTTATCAAATGCATTTCTCTTCTTTTTAATAATTAACTTCAACTCAGTGCTATACCAACATGGAAAATTGTCTTGAGATTCACGTTTTACAGGAACATGTTCAGCAATATTCTGATTCAGTATTTTATAAAATGAATTCAAGTTTTCTTCTAGAGAGTTATCAAGGAAAACACCATGCCAATCAATATCATCTAAATTTTTTTCAATAGTAACATAATTAGCCTTATAGAAATTTTTCACGTATCTGCATTGATTATCAACTGATTCTACGCAAGGACAGCAAAATAACATAGGTATATGATGACTATCTGGGGCTACAATCCAATCATCAAAACCTTGAACTGGTTTCATAAATTTAGACGAAGTGAATAATAAATCAAGAGAGTAACCCTTTACTGGATTGACAGGATAGACTTGCAAAAGATCTAAATAGGAAAAATTATTAGATAATATACTTGCTACTTCTCTGACATTTTTAGATTCCTTCTTCCTAAATGAATGATGAAGTGGAGAAGATAACCATTCTACTGAAGGTATATTATAATCACCAAACAAATGTACCTCATGATGAGGAAACTTTTCAGCTAGAGATTGAACGAAGAAAACATGATCTTGATATAGTTTTGGGCCACTATTTGGAGGCAAATAAACTCCCCCGACAATACATTTAAATGAACCATTGTCAATCTTCACAAATAACTGCTCAACATTGGATTTTATTGAGCATAAACAAGAATTAAGAGAGTGTTTCACAGCAATCAAAATACCGCCACCATCAGCTGCCACACTTGTTTCTTGAGATCTGTCCAGTCGATATAAATCATAACCCTTCAGACCCAGTTGATTGTTTTGAATCCTGTCATTGAGCCATGTTTCAGTGAGGATGAACACATCAGGCAGGGGCACTATCAAGTTCCACGATTGTTGCAGAATCGATAACTTGGTCCTCAGTCCTCTCACATTTTGATAATAGAAATACACATTACTTTCACTTTTATGGTTGAAATGTCACATTGTTTGCAGAGCTTGCTTTATTTCCATGAGCGTTATTTGTAGTATGCTCATCAACTAAACAAGGTTTACCATGTATATATTTTATAACTTTCTTATTGAGATTAGCTGCATTGTGAGATTCCATCATTTTCTTCAAACCAGCCATATAGGCCCTTTCTTGTGGAGTTCTGTCTGCTGATACCTCCAATGGTGCAACCAATTTAGCTTTGTTCTTTAGAATGCTCCATACATATTCCTCTTTAGGAAAATTTACCACTAAAGGTCTTGCCTTGTTTGGTTGAAATTTACCTGGTCTTCTACATGAAAACTTAGATAGATCAATATCGGTGAATACAGAAAATGAATTTCTTATAGCATCATAATCTGTAACAGGTGAATCACTATCTTGAAGATTATGTAGAATGATATTCTTCATTCTTTTATTCCTTTCCTTAACCTCAACAGCTGCATCCTCTAGTAGGTTACCATATAGATTAGGATCCGAAGGCATAATTGCTCCATTTGGAACTGACTTTTCCATTTCATTGAATTTCTTGGTTAGATCTCTAATTGTGTTGCGTTGGGATTCAAATTTACTATTCATTGATTCTTCTACACCATGTACAGTTTTTTCAATTGTCAAGACTTGAGATTCCAAACTGGTAACATTAGTATTACTCCATGATATTTTGTTTCCAAATGTATCAACCTTCTGTTTCAGTGATTCAATCTCAGATTCATTTTTACTAGATTTCAATTTGACTTCATCCACCTTTGAACCCAGTTGAACTAGTGCAGCCGTTGAGTCTGTAATAGACTTCTTCAGTGATGAAATATCATTTACCATTTTGTCTAGCTGCTCATTCAAAGAATCTCTGTATGATGCAAATTCAGCCTTTAACTCTTCAGTATTTTTTATATCAGCTTTGATTGATTCATGTAAATATCTGCCTTGATCATCAATTTTCTTGGATAATTGATCTCCAAGATTCATCAAAAATATCATTACCTCATCCTCAGACTTTGAAGTGCCAGGTTTGTTGCAGTTTGTTTTGGTTTTGACATGAGAATAATTCTCTTCAATACCTGATGTAAACTTATTATTTTGACTTGATTTAGGAGACTGAGTATCATCATCTGATTCATTTTCATCGATATCATTCTTCGTTGATTCATTTTCAGACAACTGCTCATTTTGATCTTGATGTACATCATCATCATCATCATTTTCATCAGTCAATTTTTCCTGTTGCACTTGATTTGTAGGATCATCAGGTTTTGGACAGCATTTGGAGAAAGATCCATCTGCCCTGGGGCCAGCTCTTCCAGCACAAGATTTATGAAACCAAGCACCACATGATGTGCATCTTTTTGCTTTTTTTATGTCACTGATGGGCCCTTTTAAAGGACATAGGAAACACTTCTCCAATGACTCACTCATGCTAGCAATAAGAATTTAGTGCACAAATAAGATTTAAGTGCACAAATACTGAGCAAACTAAACTGATTTTAGGTTAGCTTTATACATTCATACACTAACCACTTATCATACAAAATCTCAGCCTGGATAATGAAATGAATCACTTCTATTCTATTCTTCTAAGTAGATGACAAGTAATAACTGAAATAATAAGTACTAAGAAATACTAATGAATTGAAAAATGATGTGATATGATGCGCCACCTATAGGCATTATATGATAAATATCGGATAAATATCAAATATCAAAGCTGTAGATTCAGTTATGAATGACCTTGAACAAAATTCAATAACCTGTTCATAGATATGAAATTGAAAAATTTTTGTCTCATATTCGTGGTGATTCCTCGTCATACTTTGAAAAATATACCTCGCTGAGTTGTATTGTAGAAAAAATTGTCTATGTAACATGTAAGTTCGAATGTATGCTCTAGAGGATAATATTTGAAGTGTAGATCAAAGCCAGACGTGACGGTGTAAGGTCAGACCCGTTCAACTGGTATATTAGAAAATATAATTGTAAATACTGCTTGGAGAAGAAAATCGGTGGAGAATAATGAATTTATGATCATTCACCGTTATATTTAAATTTATATAAATATCCACGCCACTGCAAAAATCATACAATTACAATACGAAATATTGTGAGATTCGTATCTTTAACCGACTATGAATTGCCACTATATATTGCTACGGGAAATGTTTTTGAGTTAGTGTGAGTTAGTGAAAATACAGAAATGAAAAAATTGCGAGCCATTGCGGAAAACCTTTGAGTACAAAGAGAATCATTTATTCTTTGGATGAGATCCTCAAATTGTTTAACTTTCTCAGTTTCCTCTCATGTGCTCGGCACATCTTCCAATCAATTATCCCTCAAAATCCCGTTTTCCAGAAGGTTTCATATAAAATACTCATGAATACAATTCGTTGAGATTTTCTATAACAGGAAGATAAATACGTGAACAAACCCAAGAGTTACTCAATCGGTTTTGTTATTGTTATATTTCATTACAATGAGATAATGCTCCGAAAAAAACCGAACAAAGATGACTTAATAGAAATTATATGTATGAACCGAGTTCGAGTTATAGTAATAGTGCAAACACATGTGATACGTGTAGATTATGGTACGAGGAGTTGATGAAAATCATCGAGTAGTTGGGTCTGAATATATTCAAATCATACTCAGATTCCTTAGATCGTCGTCGGACATCATACGAAGCAATTTTTCAAAAATAACTGGCTAGATACGGTATTCAATTTTTAATATGAGCGCCATCGCCCGCAAAGGAGAAGTAATCAATTTCTGACGTTGTTCAGAGGTTCGGAATCTGTCGTAATCCAAGACCAATATATTGGAAAAGTATCTGATGAATGTAAATTCTGCATTGCTGCGATAATCACCAGATCCCGTGCCAGTAAGCTATACTCTGGTATCAACACAAAGTTAGATAGATATATATTGCCGATTTCATAAGACGTCATTTTGTCCGACTCTGCAATACATTCTCGTGTGTGGTCAATTATCACTGAAAATATGCCTTCATCAGTCGAAATGGAATATGAATTTTGCTCTCTTATAAGATAAGGAAAAGCAATAAAGCACAATACATTTTACATGCTTCAATCCACTGATTTCCGAGACCCATTGTAACACCTGAATTATGTTGCTTATTTCAGATTCCTTCAACACCCATGAAAATTGATCACTCACGAAATTGCTCACAACCAGTGGTCTAAGGACTGGTACTCTATTTTTATCTTTACATCTTGTATTGCATCCTAGATCAGTCATTATCTCCAAGATGCTGAATTTCGAGAATGATTTCTTGTCACATTCGTGGTGAGAAACTGTATATCCACGGTGATCCACATGTTCTAAATCTAGTTTACCGTCAAATTGGGTATCTTTGGTACAGTAGTTGCAACTTTTATACACACCTGAAAAATGACTTTCGAAGCTGTTTTTGGCAAGGTACATGATTCTGTCGCTCTGAAACCCGTTCACTCTTCTTGATACACAAATAAACAATGTGTTGAGTCTCTATAGATCCCACGTGGATGATTGTAAATGTTTATTGAAGCTTTTCCTGAAACGGTTGATTCAGCGCCGATACGCGAGTGGTCCAGTTAGTATACCTGGCAAGAAGTGTTCCAGAACGAACTACGGTTGGATGATGGAATAATTCGACTACATATATCACTATATTGGAGAAACCATCGTTACATTGGGGTATTTACATCATTTGGAATTTTAATGAATGAAAAACAGGGGAAAAAACCATGAACAAATGTAACAAAGTTACCCTACTCTAGGTGAGGAGCATGAGGATAGGGGATCTCCAGTACACCTTCCTATGACAGCTCTTCTTCGACTCATCTTGAGTTGAGTGGTGGTCTATGAGGTTTTTGAATGTTTCAAACAGCTCAGAACAAGACTTGTGAATGATTGAAATTGATTCAGTCGCATGGTGGTGGAATTGAAATATTTCGTAAGTGAACCAAAGTTGTCCAACTTTGATACACTAACAAGAATACTAAGAGCTCCTGCTTGAACACATCAAATCGAAACTTGTAGCCCGTCAATCGAAATCTGAAACTGTAAGCTTTCGATTGATTACTGATAGGAGTTGGTTTCTGTCTATGTATATAGCAATGTTTAGCCGAATAAGATAAATATCACCGGAAGTGTACCAAAACTACCCAATTTGACAGTATATCGATGGATTAAGTATTTTATCATTTTTTTAACTACATTATCGATTGCTTCATGTAAAGGTGACAGAAAATCATGATTTGATTAATGTAAACAAGTTCTTGAACCAACTACAACAAGTGTATTCAACGAATCTATAGTACTATATCTGAAAAAATGGCTTCGAGTATATGAGTAGTTTTGCATAAAATTGATATCTGCTCCTCTTCCAATCAAATTTTTGAAAACTGACATAAATAAATCACCACTGACATTAGTAGATTGAAGTGCATCCAAGCAGATATCCAGAAACATCTTCCAGATGGCTCAATATAATTAATTTCAACATCTCTACTGAGCATCAATGTGAAAGTCTTTACTTGGCCTGGTTGTAGCGCTAACTAGTGTGACGGGGGGGAGTCTCGGGCCCTCCGCCCGCGCCTCATCCCGTCCCATGACGGTTCACCGGCGACGGCTCCGCGAGCCACGCAACGCCCGTGCGCCGCTCGCTGTCCGTCGCGGGTGCACCGTCAGCGGTTCTGACGGCGCTCCGCGCCTTCCCCCAGGTACTACTTCGCGGTGCGACCCATCGTCACGGACGACGGGCCGCACAGCGGGGAGACCGCTCCGACCAACCTTTCAGTCCACACACACTCTCTCTCGAGTCTCTTGTTTTACATTAAAGTCACTCTAAAACTATTCTCGCTCGTGTTCTTTCTGGAATCTCCTGCCCACGCAACAGCTTTTTGGTGCTAGGTGGGGTAGATTCCCGCGAGCAACCTTTCTCATTTTTAGAGAAAAAAAAAGAGGATTTCTTTTTCCTCTCAGCTCACCACAAAAAAAAAATTTTTTTTCCGCTTTGGGAAATTGTCGAGAGTGTCGCGAGAAAAAAAAAAGTGACAAGTTAATACAAGAGCTCGAGCCAAGCGGAAGAAACATCAGCCAGCGCCGACCAAAACTGAAGCGGACTTCATACCCAGCCCACCCGCCCGCCAGCAACTCATCAGGGTCACCGAGTGCTGTTTATCATCGACATATCCAGGTTTCGGTAATCCAGCCAGCCGGTCACCGCACGGAGCCTCATGCTGCTTATCGCAACTACATTCATCCTGGCCTGCTGTAGCTGCAAATCAGCGTAAATACAAAGACTCTATTACGATCTCTCTCTCTCTCTCTGCTATATAACAAAGTTATAGTCGTGTTCAGTCTCAAAGCTTCAATCCCATTTCGTTTCTAAAATGGCCCGCATGCTCAATCTTTTTGGAAAATCTAAGAGTAAGGAGTCCCTATCTCAAACGGGAACTCGACCAAAAGACATTCATTTCAATCCTCAAATTTTCGACGAGCATGGCCAACAGTTTGAATTCGAAACATCTAGTAAAGCAAACTTTTATACTGGTATGCCGGATACTCGGAACGAACAGAACGAACAGGAGGGAGCTTGGGGACTTGACGCGAGTGTGATGAATGGCCAAGATGAAATTTGTGAACCATTGAATTTGAGCCGGTCGAATACGCCCCAAAATAATGGTCAGTTCACTGGTCCGAACTACCAGCAATGGCGAGCGACTCAGCCAATTCTCGAGGAATCCCCGATAAAAGTGAACCCGATTCGGCCACCCACACAAAACCCGACCCCAAATGCAATGTACCCGGAAACATTCTTAATTAGAGGGCCTGATGGCAGAATGTTTTTCTGCAGGCGACAGTTTCCTTATGAGCAGGACATTCAAATTCAGAGCTCGTTCTCACTACAAGCAAATGAGATGAATGAATCAAATATGCAAATTCCTAGAAACATACCTACTCCACAAAATTTTGTAAACGAAATCCATGATGGGAGAAGTCAAACAAATTCACCAATTCTAATAGGGCCAAGTACTTCTCAAAACATCCCTAGAACACCATGGGACCTCCCTCAAACAGAAGGAATCCCACAAAATTCACAACAAACTCCAATCCCAAGGTCCGGTCAACCGACCAACCAACAAAATTTCGATATTCTTACCAATGAGAGAGTTATTCATGCTCATAAGACAACTGTACCTGTAGCAAGCACAACTCCGAAAACTGCAGAATCGTACGTGGAAAATTTCTTCCGCGGAAAAAGTTTCCAAAAGATTGCCGAAATGTGGAGGAAACTGAACGCACGCGGGCCGTCAAACATAGAAACTAGACAAGCTCACCAGCAAATTCCACGGTGTAACACACCGCGGAATATACCTTCCAATCACGTGAATCAAATGTATTCACGGCCACAGAATGTGACTTCGAATAATGGAATTCAGACCCAAACGCTACCAAGAGTTTTCATACATCAAATGGGGTCAAATAATCAGCCACAATCCCATCAAATAGACTCACAGGGCTCAGACGAAGAGTGTCAGTTTCCTCAGCAAATCGGAAATCAAGCGATTCGAACAATCACAAAACAAGGGGCGGATCCGAATTTCCGCGAAGTCCTCAAAAATATTGGGGAATTCAACGGAGATTCGGATATTTTAGACAATTTTTGCTCTGCCGCAAGGTATGCAGCAAGTGTGGGGGGTCCGGAGTCCGAACGCCTGATTTTGATGACTATCTCTAATAAATTACGAGGTACGGCGAAACTATTATTTGGACCATTGGTAATGAAATTTGATTCTGTAGAAGGCTTTCTCAAAGAGTTAGAAGAGCAGTTCACAGTAGTAGATTCGTTAGAGGACATTATGTCCGAATTGAAAACTTGCACCAAAAAAAGAGATGAGTCATTGGAAGCTTACGGCGTACGGATTCAGGGAATTTTATCGCGTTTCAAATACATCGCAGCCTCGAAATCACACTACACGGTAGCAGAGATACAATCACGTAATAGGGATGCTGACGAAGCGGCGATGACACGGTTTATAATAGGCATCGGTCATGAACTCGAGAGTGTTGTGCGGAGTAGCCGACCAAGCAATATACGCGAGGCGATTAGACTCGCTCAGAAAGCGGCGCTGCAACGAAAAAACTACCCGAATACTGATGATATACAGAACGCGCAAACCAATTCAACCGTCACGAGGCAGGCTAACGCACGCGTCCTGGAGTCAAAAATAGTATGCAGATATTGCTCATTACCTGATCATGTTGAAGATCAATGTTTCAAAAAGAAAAATGACAATAAAGTCTGCCAATACTGTGAAAAACCGGGACACGATGCCAAGGTCTGTTGGAAGCTAGAGTCCGACTTTGAAAAACGCGAGATATACATTGATCGCCCGAGCACTCGCCGAGGACGAGGAGATTTCCGTGGCAGGGGAAGAGGTGGCGGAAATAGAGGAAATTACCGGGGTCGGAGACAAGGGAATTTTTCAGCGCAAGGGAATGATTATCACCGTAACCAAAACGCGCCAAACAATGTGTACGACGCGAATGGCACGGGCCAATACGGTTATGCGAACGCCGCTCAGAATTTTCACACGTCGCCAGCAACATTTCCCTTTGGTTTCCCGAATCTGCAAACCGCGCAGCCACCGACACCTCCAGCGCAAATGAATGTACCCAACAACCCACAACCCCAGGTACAAGCTAGCCAAGCTCAAACTCCGCCCTCTCAACCTCAAAACCAACAGGCCCAAAACCAGCATTTAAACTAATATCTCGTCCGTCGCAGACCCCGTGCGCCGGGCGCATCGATGTCGCAATAAAGAATGCGCCACTGATGAGCAAGAGCGGTGATGACCAAGCGTCGCTGCCCGATTCACCACTCAATGAAAAATCATCATCTGAGGATGAATCGAGGCAAGATACGAGTGAAAACGATAACGATGAAGACTCTTCATCACCATCATCCCAAGTAAAAATCCGCAGAACAGACATCAAATTTTTAAAAACTGGAATAGTGCCACCAGTAGCAGATTTCCTTTCCCAAGAAGCTGTAGATAGAAAAGCCAGATTGTACATTGATTCTGGAGCCGACGTGTGCATAATCAAATCTAGTAAAGTTGAGAATCTTGAAAATATAGATAAATCTGAAATTTTACTAATTAATGGCGTAGCAAAAGGTGAATTCAAGTCTATGGGAGTGATTCTAATGAATGTCAATGGTATGCGATGGCAATTTCACGTAGTCCCCGATGCAATATTATTAGATTGTGATGGATTGATCGGGTGGGACTTTTTAACGGAATTTGGAGGGAAATTGAACCCTGAAGCCCGCTGCCTTGAATTTGAAAATTTCTCAATTCCCATGGTCTATAAAGAGAAAATTAAATTGCCGCCAGGTGTAAGAAGAATTATAAAATTCAAGGTTCTGAATGATCTTAAAGAGGGCTGGATCCCTCGCACGCACTTGGCTAAGGGAGTACTTTTTGGCAATTTTATTGCAAAGAATCATGATGGCTATGGAATAGCTGGAGTTTTTAACACTTCAAATGAAACGATTTACATTGACACACCTGCGGTCAAACTCAAAGAATGTGAGAGAATCATACCTTGGGATGAAGGGGAAGAAGAAAGCGTCAAAGGGGATGACGCAATTCATTACATACGAAAATTGTATTCTAAATCTACCGCACCGTGCGAGCAGCCTTCCGAGAATAGCGAGCGCGATAAGAGCGAGCGAGACAAGGCAGTGGCCGCGCGCGTTGAAACGGTGATGAAACTTGTCGATGTCGAGGGTTGTAATGAGGAAGAGATCGAACACGTCCGAAAATTACTCAGTATTGACCCATGGCGATTTGGGCTAGACGGAGAGCCCTTACCAGCAGCAAAAGTAAATGTTCATAAAATTGTACTGAGATCCGGGAAACCGTTCAAAGCAAAAAGATACCGGTTACCCCAAGCCCTACGAGGCCCTATGGTAGAAGAAGTGAAAAAATTACGCCATTTAGGCGTACTTCGGCCCTCCCGGTCACCGTGGTGTTCGAATTGTTTTCTTATACCCAAATCCCCAGACAAGGATGGAACAAAGCGATATCGGTTTGTTAGCGATTTTCGCCAACTCAATGAAGACACGGTCGGCACGTGTCAGCCTTTATCTTACACGACTGACATCATCGATCAACTATCTTCCGCGCGGTATGTTACAGTAGTAGATTTACTCAATGGATATTTTCAAATAAAAATGTCTGAAGAATCAGCAAAATACAGTGCAATAAGCACTCCACTAGGACAAATGGAATATGCTCGGTTAGCTCAAGGGATGGTGGGTAGTCCAGACACGTTCAATGAAGCCATTTTTCTTGCGTTCGCCGGATTAACGCCGGAAGAAATAGCCTGGTACTGTGACGATATTTATATTTGGGCCCAAACACTTCAGGAACATGAAGAAAAATTTCGGAAATTCATGGCCTGTGTCATCGAGGCGAACTTCACAATATCACCGAAGAAATGCCAATTTCTGAAACGCGAGGCCAAAGTTTTGGGCCATATTGTAGGAAACGGGATTATCAAACCCGACCCGAAAAAAGTAGAAGCAGTAAGTCAATATCCGCGTCCCACCAACGTGCGGAAAGTTCGACAATTTCTCGGGCTCACGAATTATTACAGACGGTTTATAAAAAATTACGCGAAAATCGCGAAACCCTTGACCGAGCTGTTGAAGAAAGACCAGCGTTTTAAGTGGGGCCCAGAAGAACAGAACGCGTTTGAAAACCTACGAGACTCATTGTGTAGTGAGAATGTACTCACGACCCCAGAATTAAATGGGAAGGACCAGTACATTGTATTCGCGGATGCGTCCGACTATTCAGTGGGATCAGTTCTCGCCATTGGCAATGTCAATAAGAATCGACCGGTTGCATATGCATCAAAAGTTCTAAAAGGGGCTCAGCTGGCTTGGTCAACTTATGATAAAGAAATGGAAGCGATAGTTCACGCGTGCCAATCATACCGCCCGTATCTCTACGGTCGTAAGTTTACGGTGGTAACCGACCACGAACCGCTGCGCCATTTCCACAAGTCTCAAAAAGTAGACCTGAGATTTAATCGGCAAAAAGCTCAGTTACGTGGTTACAATTTTGATTTAATTTTTAGAGAAGGGAGACTAAACGATGCAGCAGACGCATTATCTCGGAATCCGATTATCAGAGAAGGCGAAATAAATCCCGAGCTCCCACGTAATGAGCTGTATATGCTAGGCGAAAAACAAGAAAAAGAAAATCCATCTTGTTATGCCGATTGTTCGCCAGGCCGCGTGTTCAAACTACGCGCGCATCACAAGCCAGGGGCGGAAAAGACAAAAATCTCTGAAACCGAATCGTCGGATGTAGATGCTCAGCCCGCGAAGAAAAAACACCCGGAAAGTCAAACTGAGCGCGAGTCCGACGAACAGCCGGCTCAAAATCGTGAAAACCGGAAAAGACCGCGGAAAGTTTACCAAAAAACGCGTTCGTCTCAACGTGTGAGGAACCGTTATCCGCCGCTAGAAGTTCAGGCGGTAACCCAACGAAGTAAAACAGCTGATGCGTCGCAATTACTCGAGTCTGAACCAACTCAGAGAAGCAGACGGGCAAGAAACTTCGAGAACAGTGAGATCATTCAAGAAATGCACGATAGCACAATCGAAAAATCTCAAAAAGTTGACCTAATCAAGGAGGTACTGTCGGATTCACCCCTCGAGGAATTAATTATACCCTCCATCTCAAAAGCCGAATTCATGCCAGAAGTGCTACCGAGCACTCAAGATCACAAGTATTCGAATCAATTAGAGTCACTAGAGCAGGACTCAAAAATCGGAAAAGCACAGCCTAAAATCAAAAGTATTGAAATTCACAATAAGAAGTTATCAGAACCACAATATGAAGAACCTATTCCGAACCAAGAAAATTTTTCGAAAATGCAGGCAGAAAACCCGGCAGTTCTCATCGAACCGATCAGCGGATATTTCGTAGATTTTCGCGTACGCGACACAGATGGTATTTTAATCGCGCAGGGCAACGGAGGCCCTTTATTCATAAAGGCGGCGACGACACAGTCAAATGAGTGCGACCCAGGAGATATCTGCGAAAAAGATATCGCGCAGCAAAGCGAGCTACAACGCGATAAATCGCATTCCAACGAGTGTGAAGGTGATATAGCGCAGAGCGAAACCTCGAAACAGCGGCCAGCATGCGAGCTGCCGACGGACGAGCTAGCGCTAGATATAGGCCCAACGCCTCCACCCTTGCGCGAAAGATCATCAAACGAGATACAGACGGGCAACCTTTCGCCTTGTAGCACGGTTGTAAATACGGGAGCAGTTGAGGGTGAAATGAAAATCCAGAAAATTGATAACCCACAAGAATTTTCCCGAGAATCGGGACTATGTTTGGATGATATATTCAAAAAATTCTTAAATTCAATTCAATGTGCAGAGCCTCACATTTCACTTCAGAGGAAAATTGATATTCCAAATTTACCGAAAGGTAATTGTTTATTCTGGAGTTTGATCATATGCAGTAGTCTGGATCTCCACGCTCTTGAATTGCGCGAAATATTGCTCACGGAAAGCCAGTCGTTGCTAGAGGAATGCACTGACGCGGAGGAGACGATAAAAATTCTGTCGAGTGAAAATGAATATGGCAACGATGACTGCATATTCCTCTTCTCACGTCTTTATAGTAAGAATGTGTGCATTCATTATGTGATAAAAACTGGTGAGACGCGTTATGTGCAGACTCGAGTAAGCGATAATCAAGATTTTATTCACTTACACTTAGACATGGGGGATAAGCATTTCACACCTCTACTGCGAACCCAAGAATCCACAATTGCGAGGCGTCGCGAAACTGATGACGAGAATGACGGAATAGACAGAAATGAACCCGATGCGACACGCGAACCCGAGAACTCGCCGAGCAGTGAAAATGACTCTCCGGAGACACCTCAACCTCATCAGCAGATCACATGCATAAAACCAGTCGCAAAAGCTCACACAGCAGCGCTCGATAAGTATCTAGTTGCACACGCTCGACCGCCACGTGAGAAGCCTCCTTGGGCACTTGGCGACGGCGAACAAGCACAACCTCTGCAGAAACTCGTGATTGTTGACGAACACCCGTATAGATTCAGAGAGAACGTGGCATTTTTTGCATCCTGCGATGCGTATTTAGACACCGAAGTAATTGAAGCACTGATTGAACGCGATTATATAGACCCAAAAACATTCCAAGAAAAGAAATTTTCTATCGGAGACGTCCACGAGTTTCAAAGAGGCAATTTGAGTATTTTCTGCATATTTCTGAAAAATTACATCGGAGAGAAACCATT
The DNA here is from genome assembly GCA_029851415.1 of Eretmocerus hayati. NCBI lineage: Eukaryota > Metazoa > Arthropoda > Insecta > Hymenoptera > Aphelinidae > Eretmocerus > Eretmocerus hayati. Next base: position 61,887,543 of record CM056744.1, on the reverse strand, counting down.
GCAATGCGATATCAAAAAATCTCTCAAAAATCTGAAAACACATATCTCACGTAAAGAATTGAAAAGCTTTGGGTTAATTCAAGATACCCAAGTGATACCACCAGTAGCGTGGCCTAAAATAATTGAAATTTTTGAGAAAATTTTTGAGGGTGCCCCTGTCAAAGCTGTACTCTTCAAGAATAACATCAAAGTACCAGCATCAATTGACAGACTCAAATTAATTGCGGAATTTCACGCTTCAATATGCGGAGCCCATCTAGGCATCAACAAGACTTATAATAAACTCGCCGAAATGTATTACTGGAAAACGATGAGAGCGGACGTGAAAAGCGTAGTCGAGAGATGTGATGACTGCGCGAAAGATAAATTAATAAGAGTCAAAACACGCTTGCCAATGCGCCTCGTTGAAGCAATGGCACGGCCTTTTGATCGCATATCAATCGACTTTTATACGCCACCATGTACATCGAAACGAGGCTATAAATATATTCTCTCGGTGCAAGATCAGTTGACGAGGTACGTTATTTTAATTCCAACACGGCGTGCAACAGCAGATGAAGTAGCAAAAGGACTGTTGAACAAAGTAATTGCGTACTTTGGTCCACCTGGGTCGATATTTAGCGACCAGGGAAGACATTTCATGAATAATGTTTTGAATGAATTCACAGAGGCCTTCGGGATTAAGAAACTTTGCACCTCGCCATACTCCCCAATGAGCAATGGCATGATCGAGAGGATGCACGCCACACTCACCGAATTTCTTAAAGCCTTTGCTAAGGATAGGGCGGACTGGGATGAGGTGCTGCCATTAGCCCAATATTCCATCAACACCACGGAGAACGCAAGCACGGGCTACCCACCTCTCACACTCCTCACGGGATGGAAAGCCAGATCACCAACAGGCAACAACAGTCGAGAGAACATCGAAACCTACGACAACTTCGTATCTCTGAGCAGGGAGAATCTACAACAACTTCAATCTTTGGCGGCCCTGAACCTCAACTACTCTATGTATCGTTCCAAAGTCAAATACGATATGAAAACCAATATACAACACTTTCGTGAGGGCGAGTATGTTTACGAACTGAATTTACCTATTAAAAATAAATTGGCTCCACAATATAAGGGGCCATACGAGATCATCAATATTGACTATCATACGAAAAATGTAACTCTTGCCAATAATGCCCTCAGGAAGGTGGTGCGCATTGACCAGATTAAAAGATGCGCGGATGTAAGAATTGAGGCAGCCGAAGCCAATTTTAGAGCCCAAAATTCCAAGCAATTTTCAGCAGAAACGCAGAATATGCCCACTCGATTGGGAGAGTAATCCATTGTTAGTTCACCAAAGCCACTCTGTTGAGAAAGAGAAAGTCCATTGAGTCTAGTTTATACATATCCGACGCGACCTCGTCCAGGTCCAGTGAAAAAAAAAAATTTTTTTCTCCGGCCCAGAGACGAGGCGCGCGTCGTCGCCATAACAAAATTCGGCCTCCTTCTCTGTACGTATTTTAGGCAAATCTCATACGATTCACTGAGAAATAACAAAATTTTCTAGTGCAAACGGCGATGGGCGTTTCAACAAGTTCATCACGATCCTGAATAATACACCAGGCCTCATGGTCGAGCGCATCGCCCCGCTATCAACCACGAGCACGTCATGGAAGATCATCAATCGGATCGACCTGTCACAATTCGAGGCAACAGCAGAAAACCTGTTTGGAGCTTGGTCAACGCTCAGCGCGAAGTGCACAGAAGCTGCCTTCACACCGCAGCTGATCTTGGTGAATCGGGAGATCAACGAAACGCGCAGCGAGGCAAGACGCACCATCAATATGCTGACTGGCAAGAAGACAACGCGGGAGAAGAGAGCATGGATGCCATTTATGGGAAGTGGCATGAAAACAATTTTTGGCACATTAGACGAGGATACTGAGCAAGAACTCAGAAATATTATCGAAATTAGAGCTAACGATACGAAAAATGTGGCCCAACTACTTGCAAACCAAACTGAATTGATCGAAACCGAACTCGGAAAAAGCTCACGTAAAATTTCACAATTACATTTCGAAATCATAAAGTTAGAGAAAAATGCCAATTCCATTGATATGAAATTTATGTGTAACGTCGGCATAAATCTATTGCAGGAAAGTGTCAATCAATTCAGATCGGATATGCAAATATTCACTGAAGTGGTGCTTATGGGCGCACAAGGAATGATTCATGCTAAACTATTGCCACCAGAATTGATAAGGAATTCAGAAAGCTTGATCAAGAATGCATTGCCGGAAACTAAATTTCCTAGAACAGAAAATGACGAATCTCTTCTAGAAATCACGAAAATTTCAGAAATCTCGATATTCAGGGTGAATTACACTCATATATATTCAATATCCATTCCACTTTTGGACAATGCCAACTATACATTTTTCAAGGCTTCACCTCTACCTGTACTACAAAATATCAATAATTCAAGAAAAACTTTCGCTTTCGTATGGCCAAAACGCCGATACTTCGCCATCAATTTTCAAACGAATACGTACATGGTAATGCATCACAGTAATGTGAACAACTGCCAAAAACTCTGTGACAGGATGATTTGCTCGAGTCCCGCACCCGTCAGGGAACTTACACCCGTTGTATCGTGCGAAGTAGAACTAGCAATGAATATAACTATAAAATCCCTGACAGAGTGTGACTTACGAGTCGCACACATGAAAGAAACCTACTGGATGCGCCTGCATGAGGCGAATACATGGGTTTTTTCGACCATCAATGAAGAACGTATATATATTCAATGTCGCGGTAGCGAGCACATCTCGACCCCGATCAACGGCACAGGGATTCTACGATTATTACCGGGATGTTTAGCTGTAACTCCAAACACGCGTCTCGTGGCATCAAAAGAGATAGAGATCGCTCACACTCTTTCTATATTCCAGAACACCAATCTGGATATTGCAAACATCTTTAACATGACAACAGGTGGAATGGACGCCTCTCACCTACAGGAGGCAATGGAAAACGAAATTCTCGAAGATCATGCAGTTCTGATACCTACGCATTTGGATTCATTGGAAGACGCCCCACGCCTGCACGAGATCATCCTCAAGGCCCGGAATATCGGAAAATATACAACCATCCAAAATGAGTTGAAAAGTCTCCGAAATTACCTACCAACTTTACTAACTTTTGGTTCAGGAGCAACAATTTTGATAGTCTTCATTTTGAAATTTATGGGAAAATTTGTAAATCCATTCACAATGGGACTTGAACTCATTCAAAATTTCACTGGCCTAGGAAACCACCGAAACAGGAGCGAAATGGAGGCTGAACGAGACGAACAACACTCAATCCCGCTACGAGCCATTCGCACTATAGGTGAGATAGTCACCGACCCATCAATCCATGGACACCACTCCCAGGAGGGGACACACCACTTGCGCCAACGAGAGGACACCCGTGGGCCAAGAGCGCTTACCATACGCCGCCCCCTATCACAAGGGCACGAGACACCCAACAGCGAATGGCGCATTGTATACGTGCCGTCGGATCGAGACGGACAACGGGCAGACTCGCGCGAGCGAAGAAACTAGAAGAAAATTCATGCATAACTCACCAAGTATCTCCCAGACCACCAGTAGAAGAACCCATAAAGTAGCACCATCACCGAAGATCGTCAGCATCGGCGTCGAATTTTGGATAAGTGAGATCTTTTGTTCTTAAATATTAATGTAAATCTGGAAGTTGAGGCCAGACACTCATCACTTACACTCCACAGCACACTCTTACACAACACTGAGACTCACACACATGTCATTTCCTTTAATCACACGTGGAAAAAGCGAGGTTGCGTTCTGCGACTGCGATCCAGCCGTCGTATAAAATGCACACGGTCTGGACCGCAGGCCCAAACCGCACAGCCAAGCTCCGACGGATCCGCAACAAACGTGTCGTAGAGATATCAAGCCAAATATGACCATGCTACAGCGGGCGGCACAGCAACAACAGATACACAAACACACTGTCACTTTATTTCCTTGCCCCAAAATCTTCTGAACAACACACACAAATCACCGATGGCACACTTGATCAACGTATGTTTCCGAAAAAAAAAAAAAAAACCCGCAAGATGATCGATCAAAGAAAAACCGAATACCATAGAGCAAGGTGACAGAGACCTGCTCAAAAAGGCAGCCAGATTGGCACTGGCGAGTAACGTCGACGACGATACTCGACATCCAGAGCCGAGATCGAGCAGCCTCACAGGCAGCTCCACATACTTCATCCAGAAGTATAAACATCCTACCTTCTTATCAGCCCACAGCGGAAACGAAGTCTAAAAACTGGCAACGCACAGTCACGACTTCATACAGTCTTAAAAGAGAACTATTGCACGAGCTCAGCTCGAAAAGTAAACAGTCAGCCATCCAGATCGATTTACGACCGACGTGCAAAACTGAAAAACTTTTTCCCCGAATTTTCAAAATTCTTCGAAAATTTATAGTAATCCAGCATCCTTATCATTCAAGGAAACTTCCTTCCAAATTTCAGCTCGATCGGACGTTTTGATCCGGAGCTATAACTTGCACCGCAGTGCACCCGAATTACACACACTTAGCCCACTTTCCATCGCTTGACACCTCACCCGCGCCACAAATCGCCGAAACTCAGCACAAAACACAGCAGGTCACTTTCACTACACACACAGGTACCCACACAAACACATACAGGGTCACTTTACACCCCACACCTGGCCCAAGGTCGAAAAAACGGCCAAAAATTTGAGTAAAATCCAAGAAAAAGTCAACTCCAGAATTTATAAAAATAGAAGTGAAAAATGTAGAGATTGAGTTGTATAACGATCATACAGTATAGATAACATCTGAAAGTAACTATTCCCATCATTTTCATTGCCAAAAAGAGAGTTAGAGTAACAAAAATCTCAGTTTGAGAAGTTACTATTTTTTGTAGTAAATTAGACCAAAAATGCGTATTTTGACCCATCAAATGGTTAGTGCGCCACGAATATCGAGCAAATGACCCTTGTAAACTATTTTTAGTATCTCAAATCTATATAGTTAAGTATTCCAATAGTTATAAACATCATTAGGAACACCAGGAACGCAATTTAAGCAATAGAAAGGAAAAAAGGCAACTTTCCAATACAGAAAACGATCGTATGCAGGACCTCAAATTTTCCATATCAGAAGTCAAAATTTTATTAAGTAGTTAAGAAAGACGGGTAGTTTAGAAATAGATCTTGAACAACAACTAATGACAGGAATCCAGAATTCAAGAGAAAATTTTTGAGATCAAAATTTTACGCAACCCAAATTTGACCCAAAAAGTCTACCGTCAGCACGGAAACGAGTGCGTTTTTACCTATAAATCGAACAATTTTGATCATATCAACATGAAAATCAGTAGAAATCCGCATTGTAATGTAGATTTTTAGAATCAAAAACGACCGACACTCCGAAAATTTTCAGGTCACCATAGTAGAGTAACGATCCATGTAAACTACAGTTTTCCACGCGTAAATGCAAGCGCATAGAAAAAGACCATAACTCGGTCAATTTTCATTCGATTTCGACGTTCAAAAGCTTAAATTACAGGTCTTTTAATGAACTATTTGACCATTTAATCAAAAACATTCAGAAGAATCACAATTTCGAAAATTACCATAGTTCAAAGTTTACAATTTTACCGTCCGAAAGAACTATCTGACACATGCTTCGAATCAAAATTCCATACAATAGACTTTTAAAAACACTGTAATAGGTAGAAACAAAACTGAGATTTGGAATGCTCATTTAACTCGAGATGAAAAAAAAAAAAAAAAAGTATCTCTCGTAGCGGATGGAAATGATCCACAGCTGCAAGCGATAAAAATTCTTCGGTACTATGAACGGACTATAGCTATATATAGGTCACCCATTGTATAGCGAAGAATGGGAGAGAAACGGCAAGAGAGGTCGTTAAATTGGCCCCTTTTTAAACTCAATTGCGTGGATTTTGAATTTGACAAATGTCACTTTGTTGTAACAAAATACCCTAGAGACAATATTATTACTGTTCATAATTATAACATTAATGATTATTAACAACATTCAGAAAAATTGTTCATATAAAATGAACCATTTTGAGGAAAAACTTAATCCAATTGAGGTAAAGATCCTCATATAAATTATAAACTATAATCCTATAAATTATAATATTATTATTATTATAATCCTATAAATTAATATATCATATAAATTATAATCCTCATATAAACAATTCATCTGTTAATAATTTTTGAAAATTTGTGTCAAACATTTTTCTTTCTTGGGAATTTTGGAAATGTACACCAAATATTCTTATACTTTTATAATTTATACTGTGAGAAATTTATCGTCAAAGAACTAGAATTAAGGAAATGAAAATACTTAAGGAAAGAAAAAACGATTATACGAGAGAGAGATCGCGAAGAGAAATTGTTATCGCGACACACACACAGACAAAAACACTCTCGCTCTACCAAGATTATCACACACACTTATACTAGTACGCGCTCATTCGTATGAGCGCTATTACACATATAATTCAGCACATATGATCTGAAGGCCATTCAAGAGGCCACAGCTGATATGCACAATTTTATATGGGTCACCGCATCGGGACGATGCGGAGCTCCGGCCAGAGACGCATGTGACGGGGGGAGTCTCGGGCCCTCCGCCCGCGGGGAGACCGCTCCGACCAACCTTTCAGTCCACACACACTCTCTCTCGAGTCTCTTGTTTTACATTAAAGTCACTCTAAAACTATCCTCGCTCGTGTTCTTTCTGGAATCTCCTGCCCACGCAACACTAGAATTTGAATAAATCAAGTATATTGATGACTCGAAAGTGTGAGACAGATGTATTTATACTTTATAATCGAATCATGGCAAACCACTGACATGTAACGGTTCCCACCAATTTCGAAAATTCTTATTACTCTCGAGATCAGCTTCAGCAAATACAAGACACTGGCCTATCAAATCTTGATGTCCTAGTAATTTCCAGATGCAATGGTGAAAATCCATTCTTGTCACTGATATTCACGTAAAAACCATACTCAATCAAACGTTGAACCATACATAGATTCCTCTTTGAAACTGAATACAGCAGTGATGTGTTATAGTTGTAATCCAAAATATTCACTTTTGCTCTACGGCTCAGTAGAATTTCTAGCAGTTCAATGTTCTCTATCCGGACTGCTATATGAATAAGGGGCTGTCTATCATGAGATGAAGCTGGGATGTGTCCTACTAACAAGGGGAGTTTCAACCTTGCGGAACACGGTTCTTGATGGAACTCTGGCGATCATCTTGTTTTGGTGAGAAATGAAGGTATTCCCAAGGATTCAATCCCATGGGCCTCCTATCTTCAGATACAGCTATGGAGATTAGCATTGCCAATATAGGCCCATGTTGAAAATTCGTATATAAAGATATACCAACAATGCTAATATCTGTAGCTGTATCTCAAAATAGGAGGCCCATGGGATTAAACCCTTGGAGATAGCTTCATTTTGCACCAAAACAAGATGATTCCCAGAGTTTCATCAAGATCCGTGTTCCACAAGGTTGGACCTTTCCTTGTAAGTCAATCATCCTTATGACTTCCTGTTCCTTCTCATGATAGCATTTGTGAGCATTTGAAGTTCTGGAAGCTGCGTTACACGAATCCAGATGCCTGTTGTCTCTCTTGTCATGAGTGTCTCTTATGTCACCATCGTCTAATGGAATATCATAATTAACATCTTATCCATTATTGAGTAATCCAAGAACATATAGAGTCACCCAATACTAAAGCCTTTTGAATAGCTTCATCCATTTGACGAGTTTCCGGGATTTGGTGGGACAACAGAAGGCTATAATTGAGTTGACTAGCAAAAGTTTTAAATTATATTCAATCGGGTTTTATTGAGATGTAATATGTGAGTTTGGTAGGGGATTGAATTGAGAGATGCAAATGATGATGCTTTGCTTTTTAAACACTAAAATGATACTGATATGGAGATTTAGAATAATGAGATTATTTTGTGAATGAGTTTGTTATAGAAGATATGGACCTAAACAAAATCAACATTATATATGTTTTATATCCCAATCCACATACAGATACAATTGTATCTGTATAATCAATATTTAGTACTAGTTGATGCCCTGATGATGAATTCGAATCCAATTCGTATTTAGAAGTTTTGTCCAAAGCAAACGAACTAATCACAAAACAGTTAGTGAAAATAAAGAGTCTCTACATAGAAATCTCAATTCAATTGAATAATCTCATTTGATTACGGATGAGAGATATCTCCAAAATTATCATATGTCATTCTCAAATTTTCTATAGGAAAAATATAAGAAGAATGAAAACTTAGAAGAATCAAATGTGTTAGGTTTCTAATGTGAGGGAAATCCCTTGGGTGGTGCTTCTTTTGCGCGGTAACGAAGGTCACAGGCTTTCAATGCTACTTGGGCATGATCCTTGTTAAAATATCTCACGAATCCAAAAGCGAGCCTTCCTTGTGTGTTCGTCACTACCTCGTGGAACTCGAGGGGGCCGAATTGTGAAAAATGATGGACGAATAAGTTCTCCCTGATGTGTTCAGGATCCGTGTATGGTAGTTGACAGAATAGCCTGTGTAGGTCTGATTTTCGCGGATTGTTGACTTGATGTACCTCCAATTTTATGTGGGGTCGTCATTTCATGGCGGTGCTGTGTAGGAAAATTTTGGCGTTCCTCGGGATCATTCTTCCCTTCAATTTGGATTATCCAATATCCATTCTCTTGGGTAATCTGAATCACTTTATTCCCGACTCCGGTGTGTTCAGTCAATGTCTCTTGTAGGGGAGTTCGATTTGTGATGGGGACCCTGATAACTCCAGCCATTGCGGGGACCTGTAACACCAAAACAAAAGTCGGGGACCTCACATTCAGCAAAGGTGGTCAAAGATGGAGTAGTGTCAGCGTTGATGGGTTGTCTATTGATTGGCCCTTGTTTCCCTTGTAGTGAGTGTCTTCTCCGCGAGGTTATTTCTGGTAGCTCTAGAGTGTTTGTTTCGCAACACTTCTCACACAACACCACGGTGGTGGGACGCAAAGCTGCTAACGCGTGGGACGCAGGTGACGACAGTAGAAGAAAGCTATCACGAGAAACGTTACCAATATTCAAGTTGAACCTTTGGTCTCATCGATCTTGAAGGACGGTGGGGAACTAAATAAATTCCCAAAATTTCATGATGGAAATTTTATTGCGACGTTTCGTCCACTAGGTTTTGTGGACCTCATCAGGCTTCAGGTTTCTGTTTCGACATATGTATAATGATAGAAAATATGAAAATTTTTTACAAATGATGGATGTATAATTATTAAGATGCGCAACTTACGTTATTCTTTAGATCGTCATGATATTTTGGACGATCTTGTAATAGAGTACAGACATAACGTCTGGCTCCTGTCAATACAAGTAAACAGAGTGAGTCATCGGTCTCATTTTTCACTCATATTTATATTAGCGCGATCGCAGTGTACAGTAGGTGACATATATATAAAAAGTAGTGCATGTGGGAGAGAGAAAGAGAGCGGGGGGTCAACGAGCTTTGTCAGCCGTTGCCCACAACGGGTTATATACTTGACTGAGATTTTGAATATCGTCTTTTCTATTGATGCAATTCTCATCGAATTTTATATGGATCATTTCAGAAATCAACCGTTTTTTCCAATTTTTCTCTGTGTCTAAAATTTTGGTTTGATCCCAATGGAAATCGTGTTTATCATTAAGTCTGTGAACAGAAACTACGGATTTTTTATCTTTGTTTGTAATATGATCTTTAATGCGTGTACCTAGTTGTCTTTTTGTCTCTCCCACATACGTTGCTGGGCAATCTTTACACTGAAATTTGTAAACAACACCAGTTTTGCTAAATTTATCTAGTTGGTCCTTACCTAATTTTACTATTGAGCTTAATGACTTGGAAACTTTTGGAAGAGTGTGAATATCGTTATGTTTGAACAGAGCATTACATTTTTCGAATAAGCGTTCGTGGTATGGAATACAAATTTTGTTCTGGCCAGCATATAGAATTTGGTTGCAACGTATTCTTTCTGCTCTGTTCATCAGATCTTTTGAACGATGTAATCTGGTTTTTATACATTTGTCAGTGAAATCTTCAGGATAATCATTGTCAGAAAGGAGTTGTTTTACAATTGATAAGTTGGAGGAATGAAAATTTTTTATGTGAAAGTGACGTGGCTCTGTCGACTAAATTGAACACTATGTTCCTCTTTTGATTCATGGTATGATTGGATTTGAAATTCAAGATCCTGCCTGATGACGTTGGCTTTTGATACCAATTGGTGATGATTTTTTCATCCTCTCGGATCAGAGATATGTCAAGGAAATTGATGGTATTATTGTTTTCAATCTCATGTGTGAACTGTAAATGCTCATTGTAGCTGTTGAAAACATTGAGGACTACATCTACCTGTTCTTTCTTCACACACATTAGAGTGTCATCGACATATCTATAATAGAAAAGAGGAGTGCAATCGTGATCATTTTTCAATTTTCATAAACATGAAGTTTCCAAGTTCAAGATCGATGAGACCAAAGGTTCAACTTGTATATTAACCATCAAGGACGAAAAAATCTACCAAAATCACTTATGACGTTACCAATATTGATTCGATCGTGTAGCTCCCTCCGATGAGCCAAGTGGACCATGATTTTAATCGCTCATGTCTGTTCATAAGATTCATTTCCGTGATGAGCTCTGAAAAGGATCTCTCCTTAGGCTCCCATTTGTTCAGCACTGGGAGTTTCTGTTCCGAATGTCGAGTTTTAGCTAACAACGTGGGATAGAATTTATTCAGATCGAGACTCATTTCAGGTTCGTATATATATCGAATATCACTACTTCCTTTGGCTTCGGTCTGAATAGTGGTCCCTCGAGTTTTCAACTTACATCCACTGTTCATTTTCAGCAGGCCTTTTCCATTTAGCAATACTTGTTGATCGGGACTTTTCTCGCAAACGATGCTTGCTAGCATGGGCTGTGCTATGGAGAACAGCCAACTTCCGTCAGATTTCAGCGACATCCAATCATTTTTGGCAGATGTTTCGCCGATGTTGCAGTTGCTCAGATTTTGCGTATTGGTCAGGAGGAGTCCCAACTCACAATTATCACTGGTCGGAACTTATATCAACGGGCGATTAGTGGGACACATGTAACCATAATACAGGTTTTTGCATTCTGAAAGATCTTCCTTGTCGATCATGAAAAAGTACTGTTGAGTATCACTCACGATTAAGTAATCGTTGCAGGGTCTGACGAAAGCCGCTCGTTGCTCGTGGATTTTCTGCTGAGGCACGGGCACTGGATGCATCTGGTACATTTGGTAATGGGCCCTGCTAGTTAGTGGCATATAGATTGATACGAACACTTTACCATCGTGGTATACAGCATCTACTTCGGATATTTTAATCAATTCTTCCGCTCTGAGGTGTTCCCCGCGGGTAGAGGGAATTCGTGATTCTTTATATGGTTGTTGACATCTTGACTTACGCTATGCAGCACGCTGGTTGTGAAAATGGTCGGGTGAATTCTGTTTTCTCTCAATTGTTGTAGTATAGCGAGGGAATTGTCGCATGATTTGATCATTTCGTTGACACTTTGCTCTCCTTCTCTAGCTGAGGCTGCCATTCTCACCATGTTGGTCCAATCAATAGCCTCGATATTTTTGAGCTCTTTCTGAATATCCATCAACATTTCGTGCTGTATATTAGTGACGTTGTCCAATTCCTTTAGAGCTCCGGAAAATATGTATTGACTTTTGTTGTGTATCCTCATTATTTCTTTTTCATCCTTGTTTAGGGTGTCCAAGTTTTTGTCTATAGTTTGTGCGTCGTCTAAGGTGAGTAACCCGAATGAGCTCTTGCTCGCTTTGCCTATGATAACTAGAGGTACCAATTTTAAAATGCTGCGTGGGATGTGAATATTCTCTATGGGTTTTTGTGAAATGGAACTAGTGGCGTCTCGAATCTGATCGTATTTCCTGTTGAGCACGTGAGCTAACTTTTTGAAGTGTTTGGGGTCAATGGCGGCATAATACTCTTTTGTCCAGTTGTTACAATCTTGTTTGCAACTGGGCGCGAATCGACTTGATTCTACTATAGTGGTGCATGCCTCCAATAAATTGTTGAAATTTGTGTCAAAAGAGTGGTGTTTAATGAAGTTTTCCTCATCCAAATTGACTATTATCTGTCATGTAGTTTCTTTTAGATACATCCGGTCGACATCTTCAAAATACAGGCCAGGGCTGTGCTTCAAGTGAGTAACTTCATAATTTTGGCCGGGAGAACTTTCACTCTTTTGATCGGAGGACCGTAGGGACAGGATGGTAATTACCCAACGTGTCCACATTTTGTCTGAGCGTTGGTTTCTCGAATGTGTTTTAAAGATTAGTCGAGCTCTTCCAGTATGGTTCAAGTCTAAATTCCAGGGGTTACGTATTATACATTTGGTAGCGTTCTTTATCTAGTAAGGGAATTCTCAAATTGGTTACGATCGTTTTGTTTCTTCTTTTGATGGGAAATTGTGGAAACTCGTCGTTGAGGTCCCATTCTTCGTCTGGGTACATGTTTTTCATGAATTTTCCGAAACTTTGGCGCCTAGTCTGGCCTAACAACAGCAAAGATAACTTTCCGACCCTCATTGTTTCAAGTATTCCCGTGATGCAATTATAAATGGAAGTATGGAGAGCTTCCGTGGCTTCGAACGCGTATCCCCATGTTTCCCCCGCCCTAAAGTACTCGTCCGGGTTTTTCGACAAAATAACGTCAGTGTATTTTTCTTCTACAATTTTACTCAAATTCTTGAGTGAGCCTAGAAGGTTGTAAATTTCGGCCTTAGTTGTATGTTCACGTGTTTCTCGTTATATGGGGGTGAATGAGGTTATGGCTGATAAGTGGGCTCCTATATAAATTTTGGGCCATCTAATCTCTTGTGAACTGAAATTCTCGTTCAGAACAACTGTGTTATCTTCGGGGAAAAATTCTTGAATAATTTGTGGGTGGGTCTCTAACCAATCTATTTTCATAAGAAATCCCTGTAGCTTATCCATATAGATTCGGCGTGCATTTGATGTACTTGGGCATGTGTCAGCGATCGTGGATATTCGGAGTTTGTATGCTTTGTTGATCACGTCAAAATCTAAGGGATCTAGGGTGATCTGATACGCGAAATCCGACCGAATAATTCTCAGCGTGCCTGCGTATTCAAAATAAATACCACTTCTTTCGGAAATTGGATGTAACTGGAAGAGCGGAGATTGGGTTACTGATTCTGCGGACAACGTCGCTATGATTGTGACTATTGTGGCCCGGAAGAACCATTCGCACGTTGGGACCTTCATAATTGAAATTATTCCCTCGAAGTTCTTCTGGTTTCGGCGCATATCGTTCGTTTGATGAGGGTGATTATAATTGTCACTCGTGATACCGTTATTCTCTCACGTCCAAAGGTGTCGACTCGCTCTCTATTGGTCATTTTCTAGATTCTGCTCCTTGCGTCATTCCAGCAGAAATCCAACTACACAGAAACCATGCTCCGGATACCAGTTTTAGTTATTTTAGGTTTCTACCCCAATCTTCCTTGGGAGATAAAGCAAAATCTAACTTCAGCAGAGCTGCTACTTCCCTATTTTCGGTAGATACCTGGGAATAGAGACCCGCGCAGTAGAAATAAATGCAGGGAAGTTCGGGATTGTTTCTGGTGTATACCCGTACGGATACGTTTACGTCGGCACCGGATCGGGGAAGGGTGCCGCATGCATGAACAGTCTGGATTTCCTCAGGGCAAATAACTACACCGGCGTAGTTAGGTTAAGTACCGAAGCTTTATTTGAGTTTGATTTGTATAAGGAATGAATAAGGTTGGCATATTTTACATCATAAACAAGCTACTTTGCTTGTCGAGGCGTGGCGAACGAGAGGTAGAGGAGAGGAAGAGAGAGGGAGAAGAATACAATTCGAGAAGGACTGGGTGTGTGATCGCTCGATTCCGACTCATGATACTCCTTTATGGTTGGCTGTCTGATGATCCGCTAAACGTGATCCTTGCTCTCTATTCTGATTCATTTGACACTATCTATTCGTCGCTAAGTCTGATATTCGATTAGTCTCATTAATCTTTCTGGGACTCAAGAATATTATCACTGATTTTTAATTCAAACTATTCTCACTGTCGTCTATTTTCTGAAATACTTGAATTGCACAATTTTGGGATCGAGGCTGGCATATCGGTTCCAGCTCTGCCATCCCGCTGGGGAGTTCTACTCTTGACTGACTTCTCAATATTATCCAACACGACTCGTCACCTTGCCTTCGGCATGAAGTGTCTATTCTCATTCCATACGTTCGCGTTTTACTACAGCAAAAGAAATTCTGTCTCTCTCTCTCTCTCTCTCTCTCTCTCTCTCTCTCTCTCTCTCTCTCTCTCTCTCTCTGTCTCTCTCTCTCTCTCTCTCTTCTTCTCATTAGTCGGCTACTATACTGGACCCAAGTGGAAGAGTGTATCAGCATCTCCGTTGGGCCTCTGCGCGTGAAATCACTTCTACTTCTCAATAATGGGAATATACGCGTGAGCTCGAGACGATAAAACTCGTCTCGACTGCAGTTTGGAAGGACTTTATTCGGCCAACGGGCTATCGCTATGATTGAATGGGCTATACCGTTATTCTGTTTTGAGTTTGAGATTTTGGGTTGAACGATCCAAATGGGGCTCAGCAATGTAAAAATGTGTCGTGCAACAAAATGAAATAATTTCTGAATTCTGGTAGGTTACTTTGTTCACTCAATAATGCATAGTTTTCCTAACGGATCCATCTCATACTACCAAGCGCTAAAACTCATCACTTCACTGAAGGAGATAACTCACGAAATTCCTATTAGAATTGACAGTAGCAAAAAAATACAATTTGGCGATGAACTAGATATTGAATATGATGAGAATCTGTACTATAGGAATAATTATGTGATGAAAATATTTCGAATATATCAGATCCATATCATATTCAATGATTGTCTCCATTGGATGATCCATAAGAACAAATTTTGATACCAAAACTATCTTGATTGCTGCTCGTACAGTTTCATCACATAATATCACGTTGAGAACTCCGAAAAATATGTATGGTATACGGTATCTTACTAGGATTCCCAATACTCTCCTACTATCCGTAACAACACTCTATCAAATCTAGACGTAGACATAGATGACCTTCTGACCTTCATTGAATCCACACTCGTTAATTACAAATCACGGAACTAGTCGGGATAACTATATAGATATACATGATTGCTCAAGACATGAGAAAGATGCTCACTCTGGAACATACTCATTATTATACGACTCTTCTTGTTGATTATTATAGAAAGCAATTGATCTATAAATTATCATACCTCCATTTCATGAAAGGAAAGACCCCGCCATAAACACAGGGATTTTGGATTCCGGTCAAATTAATTGTTTGAGTACTGAAACAAAAAATCTCGGTGAGCTGAGGAGAAGTCCCAATGAACGCTTGGCCCGAGAATTCATGGTTCCTGAGTTATTTCATCTCAAAGTCACCTGTGCTTGCGAGAAAAAGCGAGGTTAGAGGTTGTATTCACGTACGATGTCGATCGCTTTCGGGATTGTCAAGTACTATTGACTAATCTTATCATTAGAGCTCTTAGATTTTGCCGTGACGAAGTTGATGAGCGCTTCATACAAAATTCTCAAAAATTTTCCTGTAAAAGCTCAGTAATAGCACGTTGGAGTTCGCAGATTGATAATCATTACAGATCTAATTTGGTATGCATTCTGGCCATGATTTGAATCGATCTTATTCCGTAGTTTCTCAACGGGAGTGAGCTATCGGAGATGAACTTCTGCAGAAAACCAGCAGAGATCATTTGCCACCAACTCGAAAGCAGTCGATGCAAAATGATCGACGCTAAGATAGTATGAAAAGGTGAGATTGCGTTATTGCGCTGCTCTTCCAAAATGATTGAGGGTATTCTTCCTTCAGTCTCTAATACTTGTCTCCAGATTCTCATACCAGATACTTAGTGCACTTCAATATAGATTGCAACTGCTCTCGCATAGGATAATCCCAAGAGCAGCACCGCTGTTGCAAGCCTCCTAAATCTACCTGAACATGTTTACATACATCGAGACGAAAATTTGATTTGCGCAGTTTCAATTAATCGTTTCAGATGATTCAATACTCTCAGGAATATCTCTTTGAGCTTGAAACCGTCCCAAAAAGGCGTTTTGCCACTACTTGCTTTTGACCTCATGCTCAGTAATTGATCAATAGAACTTGAAATGTTCTGAGAGTGGTGTTTGTATCTCCTGAGTACACACATTCTTGGGGGAAGGAAATAAATAAGCTCCAAATCCAAAAAGTGTTTGAGAGACCGCTGTTTGGAATGAGATAGAATGACCGTTGAGAGAATGCGAATAAGATCGATTCAAAACATAGTCAGATTGCATATCAAACTAGATCTGTTATGAGTATTATTCTACGAACTTGAATCACAGTTAAGTGCTATTTTTGAGCTATAACGGGTTTATTTCGAAGGAAATCGTATAAAATGTGTATTAACTTTGTTACGGCAAAATTCAAGAGTTGTTAATGAAAAGATTGGTTGATCGTAGCGATTTGTAACGCGATCAACATCGTATCAATAATCTTACTCCTTCTCGCAAGCACAGGTGACTTTGAGATGGAATAACTCAGGAACCATGAACTCTCGGGCAGAATGCCCATCGAGACTTCAACTCAGCTCGGCAAGATCTTTTGTTTGAATGCCGGGTGAACAAATTCGACCGAAACCCAAAATCCCTATGTTTATAGCGGGGTCCTCTTCAATTATTTTAAAATTTGCTTGGAGAATGTGATAGAACTTGATCATTCCAAACAGTATACTTATATAGAAAGATTAAATCTCAAGAATTTCCACATCTTCCATCAGCATTGCAATCATCTAACATCATTTTGAGATATTTTTCGATTTACAAATTCATATGAATTCTCCAAAGATTTGAAAAAATCCACATACTACAATCATGAACAGTTCAATAAATTCAGAACTCAATAAAGATACACATCATCTCATGCATACTGTATGAGTATGAATAGATATATCTACCAGAGAACAGTTAATTTCATGATAGCATACATATAGTATCATATCACTTTCAGAAACTGATCATATCTGACAGTTTGAGAAATGATAAATCAAAACTATCTCTTTAATACTCTCTTAATATATAATTGAACGAAAATGACCAAGAAACATCAGATATATGAACAAGAATATAGGGAAGCCTGGAACACAATAGAACAATTCAAAAGTAGTACGTAAATTCCGAATGCTCAATAATAATCTCTCCATTGAAAATGTGAGACCATACGGGATAGTTTTGTTGAAAATAGTGTAAAATCTTTCACCAGTTTGAGAAAAAAGTGACATCAACTTGCAGATTTGCGAATGTTTATTTTAGTAATAACACACGAAATCGAGGGTTTCTCGCATGGTAAACATTGTAACTTCGATGAGAACACCAAGCTATGTCGTTTATTTATCATTGAGTTATCAAAGAAAAAAATAGGGAAGGACCGAAGCAACGCGTGTTTTATCTTTCTTGGGGACACTCGATTCGATGGCTCAGAGTGAAGAGGAACTATCTGAAATCGTAAGTCTTGAAAGGAACTACCTGAAAATTTTCTCTTGAAAAGAACTATCTGGATTTCTCTGATTCAAAAGGGAATACAGTGAAACCTTTCTATCCGGACACCTCTAAAACGCGGACGCCTCCGTATCGTGGACACTTTGCCTGCGATCGGCCAAGCTCCTATATTTCTCCATAAAATTCGCCTCTCTTTAAAGCGGACACTCTATAACCCGGACGCGGACAAAATTTTCGATCACATTCGCCCATAAGAGCACATGTATGAGCACCTCTATTAGCCGGACAGGTGACGGCTTGATTCTGATATTAGTTTCTGGGCATAACGCACCGATTATGCTGCAGAAAGCAACAACAACGATTTCGTTCCTGTTCAGGGGATTTCAATCATTGACTTGATCTCAATCATCTACCGTGTTTCTCCTATTATAAGACATGCTCGAATATAAGACCTCGTCAAATATAAGATACCCCTATCGAGGACCCGGTGAAATATAAGATCTCAAATATAAGACGATCTCAAATATAATAGTCCGGTCTCCGGCAACCCTTTCGTATGTCCGTAAAATCCAACTTTCAACTGATCTTACACAAAAAGTATTTATCGAGAAGTGCCCACCTCATTCTTGTTTCAATCAATACATTCATAGATTTGAATAAGACTTAGGTGGGCACTTTCTACCGTGTGTAGCCTAAGATAGACAGTGATGGTGACAGACATACGAAAGGGTACCCGGAGACTGGACTATAAGACACCCCTCAAGTATAAACTATCCCTGAAAATTCTGTGAATTGACTCGGTTACGCTCCTACGGATTCTGCAAGTGTCGCAAATGATCCAGAGTCTCTCGATGATATTGCAGAGCAAGATGGTGTGGAAGTGATTTGTGATTAATATTTATGCGCATTATGTGAGTCTTCATAATTGATGTGCAATGAATATTGTACTGATATTTTTACCTTTGAATGTGTATGACGTCACGGCATAATGAGATTTCATCATTTGTTCATTCATTATGATTCATCTTATTATATTTTTCTATAACAGTATATCTTTTTCATTTCATTCTCAACGAGACTTGATAAATTCGATGAATGGGATTCATTGACATCGGTTCTTGCTCATCAAAAATTGGATAGGTCATGTCTTCCGGGGTTGGAAATATAAGACCTATCTCGAATATAGGGCCTAAGAAGATATAAGCCAGGTCTTATAACAAACGAAACACGGTACAATCAATTCTAATCTAACTGACACCATTCATTCTTATAGAATCATTGAATAACCAACTTGACATTCTTAGGTAGCATCTCCATAAAACGGACACCTCTATGAGGCGAACACATTTTTTGCGACCGAAGGTGTCCGCCTTATGGAGGTTTCATTGTGTCTGAAATTCTTTCGAGGAAGTATCTGAAAATTTTCATTTCAGAAAGGAACTATCTATGAATTCCTGGTTTGAAAGGGACTATCCGTGAATTTTTGGTTGAAAGAAACTATCTGAATTTATCTGATTTAAAAGGAACTATCTGTAAATTTCAAAATTATATTAAATAATGGAACATCGATATTCGCATAAAAACATCGACTGCTCAAAAACTATTGGTCGCACGGCAGTTTCAAGAAAAGCATCTTAAAGATCGGAGAAAATGCTAACTTTTCATGCACCTCAACATTTTATTTCATGAAATTTCGATGTCCAGAATTCACTGTCAAAACGTGAAAATGTTCAAGTTGCGTCAATCACTTGTAATTTCTACGGGCACAGACGGATCGAAAAAACCTCAACGGGATCTTGTAGAGTTTCCCAAGACCTCCACTCTCGGACGACAGCAATGAAATATGCGTTACCTGTATGATTCCAAGGGCGTTCCATCTTACCTTGATTCGACCTCGGTTGTGAACATGAAATATGACTTCAAAAAAATTTCAAAAGACCCATTATCAACGAAAAATTGTCTGAACGTAACTCTTTAGAAGCGCATTTGAGGGCAATTTCAACCACATTCCCTGAAAGTTCAGACAATCTTCCGTCGATAATGGGTCCTTTGCAACTTTTTTGAAGTCATATTTCATGTTCACAACCGAGGTCGAATCAAGATAAGATGGAACGCCCTTGGAACCATGCAGGTAGTACGCATATTTCATCGCTGTCGTCCGAGGGCGATTGTTTGACTGAAAATCATCGTAGAGAACTTCGAAAAGAAGGAAATTGAAGGTCTTGAAAAGTCCTACAAGATCTCGTGGAGTTTTTTTTCGATCCATCCATGCCCGTGAAAATTACAAGTGATTGACGTGACTTGAAAAATTTCACTTTTTGACAGTGAGTACTGGACATCAAAAATTCATGAGAAAAATTTTTGAGGTGAATGAATAGTTGGCATTTTCTTCGATCTTTAAGATTCTCCTTTCAAAATTGCCGTACGACCTATAGTTTTTGAGCAGTCGATCATTTAGTGCGAGTATCGGTATGCCATCATTTTTGGCGGATACTGTACTCTTTCCGTAACTTCCCTCTGTTTCATAATCACAATTCTAGTAAAATGTATCCCATCGACATCCATGTAGGATTATTCCCTATGAACCATCAAAAGACCAATGCAGCAGTAACGAATCATCTATTCTGATCATTCTCTCCATTCGAGTATAGTGCCTTGGATAAATTGATCTGGTTGGTGGATTTTCCTTCTTTCCCCGATCTCTTTCTCGTGATCCATCGTCCTATAAGATCTGCGAATAGCTGAATGATCACCCCCCCCCTTCCTAAGGGTAATTTGAATTGTCGGGAGGAGGACTTTCGACCATTCCGAGATCCATTAATCAGAATTCTACTTTTTTTCATACATTCAACATTCTCTCTAAAGTATTGATAAAATGGAATGGGGTAACCCATGGAACTCAGCGGTCAGGGACGAAGTTACTATACTCTAATGAAGAGAACAAATAGAAGAGATGATTTGTCACTCCTGAGTTCGTCTTCTTATGGTTTATAGGGATAAATCTACATAGATGTCGATGGAATCAATTTTTTCAGGATTATGAGTATAAAACAGAGGGTTACGTAAAAAACACGAACATTGGTGGAAAAACCTCTTATCTCCCTGACAGGTGAATTTTACGGGGGAGAACAGGGCATATTCATCCGCAGTCTCTCCAAGATCAATCCCGAGATTCAAGAGGGATCTCGACTTATTTCTCGGAAAAACGCGTTCTGTTCGAACTGTAGAGCGAGAGAGCGGGGGGATATGATTTTTGACGGAAAAATCTCTGATTTGTCCAACAGATAAATTTAATGGGGGGAGAAAATGACATATTCTTCCGCAATTTTTAAGATCTACGAAAAAGGCATCCACGTATTTTTTTTAAAAAATGTGTCCTGTTCGAACTGTGGAACGAGAATGCGGAAGAAATATGATCCTTGACGGGGAAACCTGTAATCTCTTCAACAGGAGTAGTAAGGCTATGCGGGTTCTGGGGGAAAAGTGCATCGCGAAGACGTGTATTTCAAGCGCGGAAAGTGCATTGTGTTATGCACTTCGCTCAATAGTCGCGGCCGGGTGCGGGCCCCGGCGCGGATCCGCGCTCGCGCGCATAGAGTGATGGGTAGGAGGTGAATAGAGAATCACTTGTTTGCGGTGTTTCATATTTATTCCCTCTCTATACAGTCATCTACATAGTAGTGAAGTGTGAGAAGAGATGTCTTGGGGAATTACGAATCATTCACACCATCTTCTCCACACCTTCACTTTTCTCTGATGCGGACATTTGATCTCATGTAGACGGCCTGTCTCCTCACATCTCTCCAATTTATTAAATTTAGCTTTGAGAACGTGATTGAATTCAATGATTTTTTATATTGTTAACCAAGTAGCCTTCATTTCGTGAATTCCAGGTAGCTCATTGTTCATGTATACACCGAAATACTATTTTGTCATCGGACATTATACACACACACACACATACTTGCGCACTGCAATAGTGCGCGCCGAGCGGCCCTCTGCCGTCGGATCAGCGTTGAATGAGCCAGTCTCCCTGTGGATCGCGCACGATGCGGATCAGCAGCCGACACACTCCACCACCTCGGGCCTTGTACTTTGGCTCAATAAAATCACTCTATTCATTAGTATAAAAAAGTGGATATTAAAATTAAATCCATGGAACCACCCCATCATATAAACATTTTGGTCCTTCGAGCCTGCAACAGTGATGAAGTTTAGTGAGTGTGCTAAAGTTTTGCGCACCACGTGGTGGAAAAACAGTCAAGCGAGATAGACTCGCGTGTGTTGGTGCCGTGAATTATGTTCTAATTTTCGCATCGCGCCCGAAACGTGCTTTAGTGCAGCTCGCGATCCACGCATCGTGGGATTCGGGAGGCATCGTCAATCCATCGCAAATGCCACGTGGTGGCCATTTTTCCCGAGCTCTAAACGGCAAGAGACGCCACGTGAGCCGGAGAGTGAGTACGCGTCGGCCATTTTGAGAGCCGGCCGGGACTCCTTCGTCGTCGGAGCAAGCAGCGTGAGCAGCAAGCAGCGACGATACGGCGCCACAGCGGCGGCGGTGAATGGCATTCCAGCAGTACAGTAGCGGAGCATTCGCTACTCGGGGCCCGGTGCATCAATGGTGAGCAAGTTACGTATCCTTCCTGCGTTTTTTAGGGATTGTTTCACTGCCTACCCCTGCCCCTCCCCTCTCTGTACACTCAATGATTAACAAGTGCACAATATTAGGTCGACCTCTTGATTTTCGTCTGCTAGACGGACGAAATAATACCCTGATATGATGTATACACCCTATTTTTGCAAAATTCATGATTGTGCTAATCTGCTTTCGGTGGGATTTTGAGCTTTTCTCTTATCTTTGGAGGACTACCCTGATCATTTTTTCCGTCGAAAGTGGTGTTTTAAAATTTTTTATCAGCTGACTTCAAAAATCAGGCTGGAGCGCCGCGTGCATCATGCTCAGCGAACTCTCGGGTTTTTGTTGAACACGTCGTACGTTTTTTGGCACTCTCGGAGAGCCCCCGTGCGGCAAATTTGATCTCTGCAACGGAGTAGTGTGGATTATTTTACATCACTGCATAAATTTTCCGTTACATAAACTTTCTCTCGTGTTTTTTTTTTTGAGTCATTGCTCGGATCACAGTTGTTCCTAGATTCTCAAAATGGCCTCGATTGAAAAACAACTGAAACTACAAACTCGCATTGCCAACGCGTATACAAATTTCCTAAAATTAGGCCAGGCTAAGATGACTAAAGGGGCTTGTATTACCCGCATGGAAACTTTGAAAACAAATTGGCAAAAATTTCAAGATGCTCATGATGAACTAATGGACGACGAGGAGATCGATAGCACTGATAATTATTTCAAAAATAATGTTTTTGATACAGTTGAGGAATCTTATAACGATCGACTGGGTCTTTTTCAAGATTTTTTATTGGATCTTGAGGCAGCAGCTCCTCCTGTGCTTCGAGAACATGATACTTCGGAGTCATCGACAATGTTCCAAGCTAAACTCCCCCCAATTGAACTCCCTACTTTTTCGGGAGAAATCCAAGATTGGGCAAATTTTCATGACTCTTTCAATGAAATGGTGGTGAAGAAAACATCACTAGCCAATGTATACAAGATGAGCTATTTACGCTCAGCCTTGAAGGGGGAAGCTGCAGATCTTCTCAAAGAAAGCTCTTCTTCGGGCAACAATTTTGATTCCGCTTGGAAAACGGTCAAAGACTATTACAACAATAATCGTTTATTGGTCTCTAAACTCCTCTCAAAATTGATATCCTTGAAGCCAATGGAATCAAATTCTGCGGCTGAAATAATTCGTATACGTACGGGCGTGAAGAACATTCTCCAAGCGCTCAAAACTTTGGAATGTCAAGTAGACGCTTGGGATCCTTTCACTGTTTTTTTGACTGCCACGCGTCTCACTCCGGTACTTCAGAAGGATTGGGAATCACATGTTGCGCAATCAGGTAATCCAAAACAGTGTCCAACTTTGAAACTACTTGACGATTTCCTTGAAACTCAGCGATTAGCTCACACGCAGCTGGAAAATGCTCAAACTGCTGCGTCGTACTCTGATAGCCCTTCTCAATGTAGAGTTACTGATTCGAAAAATCAAACAAAGCCTTCTAAAGCTAAGGATTCTAAGGACGCTTGCAAAGAATCTAAGACTGTTCACGTCAACCAGAAAGACAAGAAAAAATCTGGACGAAAACAAGCCGTTTGTGAAATCTGCGAAGGTCCTCACTTTTTCTCGTTTTGCAACACTTTTGAGGCCAAATCGGTACCCGAAAGGAAAAAGTACATAGCTTCGCTTAAAAGGTGTTTCAACTGCCTCTCTCCTGATCATCTTCTTCCCGAATGTACCAATGAAAAACGATGTGTAGTGTGCAATGGCAAGCACCATTCCACTATCCACGACAATGCTAGGCCAAGTAGTTCAAATAATACTGAGCAACCTTCCAAATCAAGTTCGTACGCCCAGGATTCCAATGTATTAAATGCTACCTGACAATTACAGTCAAACGGCTCGAATGTAAATACTCTTGTGAATAATGTTGTAAATACACATGACCATGAGGTCGAAGTGCTTATTGCCACCGCGTTGATCAAAGCCGATTCGGTCACGGGCTCTTCTCATCGAGTTCGGGCTATTGTCGATCAATGCGCGCAATCTTCATTCATTTCTGAAGGCTTGTGCCAACTATTGAGATTGAAGAAAAAGTCCGTCTCGGTACCTATGACTACAGTCGGGGGAAAAAATGGCCCGCTGTGTAAGAAAATGGTAGAGGTCACTATTCGACCTCACTTTTCTTCAGATAAAAAGTTTATCGTCTCAGCCTACGTGATCCATAAGGTTACAAAATATGAGCCTAATTCCAGCTTCGATAGGAAGTGGCGTCATCTCAAGGGGTTAAACTTGGCTGATCCTCTCTTCAATAAACCTGGAATGGTCGACATGTTACTGAGTGCTAAAATTCATGCTCAAATTATGCTCCAGGGTTTACGCAAAAATAAAAATGGAAGTGCTCCCATTGCTATGAATTCTCACTTGGGTTGGATCATTTCCGGTCCATCAACATCTTCTTCGTCGATACGACCTAGCATCAATCTATGCATCCATGATGCTGATGCTAAACTCAACGAAACGCTTCGTTCTTTTTTCGAACGCGAGGAAGTTTCGAGCAAGCCTATCTTGTCGGAAGATGAACAAAAATGTGTGGATCACTTCAAAAATACCGTGACTCGCACAGACGCCGGCAAGTACGTGGTTAGACTTCCTCGTAAACCAGATTTTCCAAAATCAGGGAATTTAGGAGACTCTTACTCCAAAGCTCGGCAGGTTTTTCTCGGCTTGGAGAAAAAGTTCTCAAAAAATCCTAGTTTTAAGGACGCGTATGTGAAATCATTTCGAGATTTTTTGTCTCAGGGTGTCATGCGCCCGTTATTTTCTTCTCCAATTCCTAATGAATTATTCTATTTTTTGCCTCATCATGGGGTCACAAAAGAAAACAGCTCGACCACTCCGGTTAGACCAGTTTTCAATGCGTCGATGATCACGAATCTTGGTCGTTCTTTAAATGACTATCTATATTCAGGTCCCAATCTCCTCCCTGAATTAATTGACTTATGTACACGATGGCGCAAATATCCCTATGCTTTTGTGGCGGATATTAAACAGATGTTTTTGCGGATCGGCGTACACGTTGATGATCAACATTTACAGGCTCTTCTATGGAGAGAAGATCCTGGTGATAAAATTATGATTTTTTTATTAACTTCCTTGACGTTTGGCTACACAAGCAGTCCATTTTTAGCAATCATGACGCTGAAACAATTAGTCATCGACGAAGGTAAACATTTTCCTTCAGCTTGTGAAGTTATCAACGACGAAACCTACATGGATGATGTGGTGTCTGGAGGTTTCACAATCAGTGAGACTCTAACGAAACAATCAGATACCATTGAACTACTCAAACAAGGTAATTTTGAATTGAGAAAATGGTTGTCCAATACTCCTGAGCTCATTCATAATTTACCAAAAAGTTCATGGGCCGCTGAAGATCCTTTGAGAGAAGACTCCTTATTCTCAGTACTCGGCATTTCCTGGTCACCTGCTGACGATATTTTCAGATTTCAATTGTCTCTCGACCCCTTGACTTGTCCTCTGACAAAACGTTCTGTACTCTCAAAAATCGCTCGAATATTCGATCCGTTACGTTGGATCACCCCAGCGATCATCATGGGTAAAAACTTCATACAGGCCCTTTGGATCAAAAAGGTACCATGGGATCGATCGCTACCCGATGATTTCAGGAGATCATTTGAACAGTGGTATTCTTCCTTGACTCATCTTCTGACCTTAAAAATCCCGCGCTATTTGGGAGTCACAAACACAGCTCAAAAATATGAGTTACATGGCTACTCTGACGCGTCTAAGATAGCCTACGCAGCTGTAGTATATCTACGCGTTTTAGATGATAACTGTCGAGTCACATTATTGGGTGCAAAATCTAAAGTTGCTCCAATAAAAATCCCATCAATTCCAAAATTAGAACTATGCGGAGCTTTAATGGCCGCTCAGTTACTCAAGCGATTTGCATCATCCCTCAAGTTGGACAATTTATCAATTCACGTGCATTGCGACTCAAAAGTGGTCCTACATTGGGTTCACGAGCAACCTTCAAAATGGCCACCATTTATTGCTAATAGATGTGCTGAAATTTTGGACTTGATTCCTAATGCTACATGGCATTACGTAAAATCAGCTAAAAATCCTGCTGATGTAGCTTCTCGTGGATGTCTTGGAACCGAGCTTGCTTCCGATAGTTTGTGGTGGGAGGGCCCCCCAGACTTGCGTGAAAATAATCGTGAGTGGAGTAAGATTGGTCATATTGATTTGAATTTACCCAAAATAGTTGAAAAATCACTCGATGAAGAAGTTGAGCTGTGTGTAAATACTATCACCACAGATTCTTCAAAAATTGAAATTTGGGATCTAGTGAAGAGATTTTCTTCTTTCTCAAAACTGATTAGAATCACTGTGTATATAATGAGATTTATTTCCAAAATAGTACGTAAGACTTGTATAAGAGACAAAGTCTCAATCGTAATCAGTAGATTTCCTACCAATTCTGAGTTGCTCATTCAGAGCAATGAAACTCATTACGCTCAGCTACTATGGGGCTACTTAACCCAATTAGCTTATTTCTCAGATGAGTATAAAATAGTACAAAAAGGTGAACTTCTGCCAAAAGCTAACCCTCTTCGATCCTTGAATCCTATTTTGAAAGACGGTCTCTTGAGAGTCGGAGGTAGGTTAAAAAATTCGGATATTTCCGAGGACGAGAAATACCCGGTGATATTACCGAGTAAATCTCAATTGACGCTCTTGTTGATCAGGCATTTTCACCACATCACACTGCATGGGGGCGTACAGCTTACGCTCACTACCTGCAGACAGATGTTTTGGATACTTCGGGGAAAATCTGCTGTAAAAACTGTAATTAATAGTTGTAACCGTTGTCTCACATATCAAGCTTCGAAGCCATATCAGTTCATGGGTGATTTGCCTAAGGAACGTGTCACTCCATCACGTCCTTTTGCAAAATGCGGCGTAGATTATGCAGGCCCTTTCCAGCTGTTAGCTTCTCGATTCCGGGGACAGAGATCTTTCAAAGGGTATTTCATTATTTTCATTTGCCTAGCAACAAAAGCGATTCATTTAGAAGCAGTCTCAGACTACACTACTGAAGCCTTCCTAGCTGCTTTCAAACGATTCATCTCGAGAAGAGGTCCCTGTAAGTTGCTTATGAGTGATCAAGGATCAAATTTAGCTGGAGCCGATGCTGAGCTTAGGAGAATGTTCACGAAAAATTCACCATACTCCAATTTCATTTCCCAGTCCGTTAGTGAATTGGGTACAAAGTGGCGTTTCAATCCACCCGCCGCCCCACATTTCGGAGGAATTTGGGAAGCTGGGGTTAAGGCAGTGAAACATCACCTAAAGAGGGTAGTGGGAGAAACCTTGCTCACTTTCGAGGAATTTTCGACAGTTCTTGACCAAGTCGAAGCTTGCCTCAATTCAAGACCGCTTATGCCCTTAAGTGACGATCCTACAGATCTATCAGCGCTCACGCCTGCGCATTTTCTTATCGGAGAACCATCTCTTTTGCTGCTTGAGAACAGGATCACAGATGACAAAATATCACCTCTTCGACGTTGGAAGCTCACTACACAAATGGTCCAACAGTTGTGGGAAAGTTGGTCCCACCAGTACTTACAGACGCTCCATAAGCGCAACAAATGGACTGTTGCTCATCCCAACTTTGCCGTAGGTGACATGGTTCTAGTCAGGAACGAGATCACACCTCCAGCGAGATGGCCTCTGGCTCGCATAATCAAGACTTTTCCAGGTCAGGATGGCAAGGTTCGAGTTGTGCAGGTTCGCACAGCATCAACTACTTTGGATCGCCCGATCGTGAAGCTTATCAAGCTTTTCCGACCGTCAGAAGAAGATGAGTGAATGGGGTCTTGAAGTGGTTTGAAAGTGAAGTGAAGAATTACCAGTGCATTTTGATGCTATGACACTTCCACCAAAAACTTTGATATCGATTATTGCTCTACTTGTTAGATGAATTATAATTTTTCTCTTCCACAGCTGATCGACTCAAATTGATTCCCTTATACGATTTTACACTTTTTCATCTCTCTGTTATTCAATGAAATTATTACAATTATGATTTTTCATTCATCGCTATATTCTCTGCCGAGGTGGGAGGATGTTCATGTATACACCGAAATACTATTTTGTCATCGGACATTACACACACACACACACACATACTTGCGCACTGCAATAGTGCGCGCCGAGCGGCCCTCTGCCGTCGGATCAGCGTTGAATGAGCCAGTCTCCCTGTGGATCGCGCACGATGCGGATCAGCAGCCGACACACTCCACCACCTCGGGCCTTGTACTTTGGCTCAATAAAATCACTCTATTCATTAGTATAAAAAAGTGGATATTAAAATTAAATCCATGGAACCACCCCATCATATAAACACTCATCACCAAAACGGTCAAAGTTTGTTATAGTGAGATCTCTCTTTTTGCAGGTTTCCTTACACGGAACTTCATTCGGTAAAAATAATTCTTTCTGATGCCAATAGACTGATCTGTAAGGCGTACAAGTCTTACAAAACGCATAGTTCGCTATAAGTAGAATTGAAAGGTGGTGATAATCTCTGGAGAAGGTCCCCTCCATCCTTTGAGAAAGAAGTTTTAAGAACTCCAACAATCTAGAATATTCATTTGCAGCATGTGATACACTCTTAGCATAGAAGAGTCTGTGGAATATTTCATGTAGAGCACGATTGACCAATGTCTTCTTGTATAGAGGATACCCATCACATGTTGGTAGATTACACGGATTCTTATGACCTCCCTTCTGAAGTCTTCGTGTCACTGTTGATTAAATAATTCCATGAGTCTCAGTATCATCGAGAATTTAGTGAAAGTATTACCGTCTACACTCGTGGGTAAGGTGGATATTTCATTAAACATCTTGAATGATGGATTAAAATCTCAATCACGTTCAACTCGAATGGGATACAACACTGAATTCAAACCCAGAGTTTGTTAAACTTACTTGCTCATTAATTCTGTTGAAGACCCTCAAAGTAACAAGGTCTCCCACGGATGTACTATCTATTCATTCCAGATTTTTTCCTCGATGATAGATGTGTTTTTGTTACACCCACCGACGTCTACCTATTGTGATGAGGAAACAAATGTTTCCTTCTCTCGATAGTGTGAAAATGAATGAACCACGCGCTCAAATCTAAGTCATCAAGAAATTGTTACTAAATTGCGTTCAATTTTTGACGGGTTTAATGGTACGAATAGAAAATTCAAGAATCATTCACATGTATAGCTCTGCTGCGTTCGAATCAGAAATCACATGGTCACGTTTCGTACTCAACATTGTGTACACCGAAAGGGGGTTACCAGTTTTCAAGAGGAAAATTAGTGTCTCTTGTACAAAGAGTGAGAATTTGATGACTCACGCGCTTCCATAACCAATATGGGCTGGATTGTTCTATAGACTATAAGTGTGAGAGAAAATAGACACGCATCGCTGCACCCGCATTTTGAACCTCATTGTCACCTCTTATACTCATTGTGGTGATTACACACATTCAACGGTGAGTGTTTGTATCAAGAGGAAACGAATCTCTATTTCCCCCGTAGATAGTGTGAATTGGATCAAATTCTCAATCCCATTATCAAACTGTCCTCGGCTGCTCTTTTAATGGATATATAATAGGGAAAATTTTGACCATTATCTTCACATCGTATTATTACAATTCAGTTCGAAATTACATAGTCATCTTTGGCGCACTCGACACAGACAAATAATTCCATCTACTTCTTGTAGTCGAGGCTGAATGAATTAAAATAAGTGCGTATGAGTGTTCGTGTTCAACCATGTAAGAAATATTGCTTTATTGTTGAGTGTGCTCATTTGGTAATACGATTTATCCCGAATATATTCGACAATAGCCTTCTATTTAGTAAATGCTTAAATACTGAGGTATGTGCACCATATTCATACAGTCACTAGCTCATTCGCGCTCCAGAGTTCGTTGAGAATTCATGTGCCTCGTCTGATTACTCGTTGTCTAAGATTAGGACGCATTTCAGTGTGAGTGATCTGTGGTGTTAACGAGTGAAGCTTGCAGAGCACATCTTGAGACTACCTTCTTGGGAGTTATTCAAACCTTACATAATTGATCAAGGAGTAGTGTGAGTGATCTTCACATTCTACCCTCGTGAGTTTTGAGTTTTCTTCTTCTGATCCTAATCATGAGAATGGTCACGGCTTGACCTGTTTCCCCTTTTTCATTCTAGTTCGATAGGGAGAAGGATTCATATATAACTCTTGATACGAATTGGAATTCATCTTCTTCCCGAAGCAAAGGAAAGATTATAATTGAGTTGAAGCTTATAGCGATCCTTATTCATCTACGTATCTCAAATTCTCAACCGCCAACAGGTAAGATGTGCATTTCATTTCTCTACATTGATCCACCGAATATTCTCATAAAATTCCGAAGGGAGAGAGAGAAAGAGAGAGAGGGAAGAAAGTTACGAAACCGGATTGTACCCAAGTATTCTAGGATGAGTTAGGATTCCTTTCCTCATATCTACATATAGCATGGCCTTATGCGTTGGATTTTTATCGAGTTTTTTTCTTGTGTGGGCAGTGGGAGTGAAAAAAGAGAGACGATAAGATGGATACACTTCCAATTTATCGATTTCTTAGTGATCACTGTATGCAATTCATCATGAGTCATAAGACATTATTCTTCGAGATCCATGAATTTTGCTTATCTCCAAGACCAAGCCATTTGACCAATACTTGAGCCCCCTTCCGTTGCAAGATCTTCTCCACTAGATAGACATCAGGATTCTTAAATGTAGACAACTCTAGTTCGTAGAACCCTCCTTTGACATTCTTTCCATAATAATCTTGAAGTTGATATGTTGTTGGATTGGTGTTAACAACCTCTCTCACTTGGAATATCTCTGTACTCCAATTTGGAGTGTATCCCTTGTCAAAGACTGTTTTATACTTTGAGACGCGTACAAAGTCACCCTTTTTGAACTCATTCTTCCTCTTGGTACTGGGAATATCTCTATAGACACCATGAGCAAGACTCACGATGTATTTTTTCTGTTCCTTCGATTTTCTCCAAACTTGACTCGGTTTCATTTCAATAGTTCTATGGACTGTGTCATTGTACCTATCCACCAGAGCTTGTGAAATGTTCAACCACTTATAATTACCGTTTAAAGAGAAGCTCTTGGATAGTTTTTCTTGAATTGTTCTATTATACCTCTCAATGACAGATGCTTCCAACGGACTTTCCGTTGAATATAACCTTATATTTTTGTCTTCCATCAATTTGAGAAAATATTTATTATAGAATTCCTTACCCTTGTCACATTGCACATTTTTCGGGTAATTACCTTTCCCTACTTCATCCAAGACTTTCTTAAAAGCCTTAGCTACTTCGACTCCAGTTTTATTCTTCACAGGGACAGCCCAAGAAAACTTTGAAAATACGTCGACGATAGTCAGAATATAGTTGTAATTCTTATTATATATACTCAGATTAATCAAAACAGCCAAGTCAATCTGCCATAAATCATTGACAGTTCTAGCTAAAACTCTTCGACGTGGAAAATTCCGTTGAGTCATTGCTTCTTCAATGGGTAAGTCCAGAGGGTTTTTGTATCCACTCTTGAAGAATGCCACATTTATAATTGTTTGTATCAACAATCTAGCCTTCATCATGATATCTTTCTTATCTCCTTCACCTGAAAGACGACCGAGAGTTATTTTCCATTGATGATGCTATCTAATAGATGAAAATGGAGGATCTTACCATTCAAAGAATCAAACATTTCCATTTTTTTTTATGATGATACTCCTGTTGCTGTTGTTGTAGTCGTTGCATCTTGGTTTTGGTTAGATTTTCCTTGAGAATAAGGATATGAACTTGATTTTTGAGCAATTTCAGCTGTATTATGAGATAAATCAAAAAACTTAGATTGCGTTGATTCATCCAAATCAGATTTGGGACTAGTGAGGTAAGATGATGATGATGATAAGTCCATGATTTCTAAGACGTAGTTAGGTGTGTTTACTATACGGGCTTGGATGTGAGAATGAAGGAGACTGAGTCAAAAGCTCATATTTATACAATATACCCTCCCTCTTCTAATTCCTCAACTATCTCCAGAATCTCATTTTTCAATACAGTGTTACGTGGGAAGGAGGGGTGATTCGAATGAATAACGGCTGAGTGATGTGAATATATAGGTTTAATGGCAGCCGAAATATACTCGAGAGAAAGATATGATTCTGAAGGTTGATACGAGCGGTCTGGCTGCCGCACGGCTCATCGTAGACGACGATGGTCCGCGCTGCAGCGTAGACCTATGCAGTAGGGATGTACTTCGCTCCGTCGAAGTGCTGACGGTGCATCCGCGATGGCCGGCGAACCGCGAACATACGTTGCGTGGCCGCGTAGCCGTCGCGGGTGCAACGTCATCGTGTCACGTGGATAGAGGTGGAGATCAGTGCACATCACTCAGCCGTGATTCATTCGAATCACCCCTCCTTCCCACGTAACACGCTTTCTGGTGCTAGGTGTGGACGCAAAAGACCTGTACAGGGAAATGTTTTTCGCGAAAACAAAAAATAAAACACCATGGGAAAATTGTACAAGTGACGAGTGACACCAGCAACTGAAGAATTCTGACATCAAAACTCAGTGGCAGCAGTCATGGACTCAGAGACATCGCTTGAGAGAAGACCTAAATCATTCCAAATCCTGCCCGATAAACTGTGCCAGAAGATGCAATCAGAAGCACTGGGCATCATCATCGTGGGTTACTGCATTCTCCAAGAAGCATAAAACGACAGTTTCTCATCATCAACATCATGGTACAAAGGAAAAAGACGAACTTCGATGGACTTCTCTAGCATCTCATTCAACGCATCGCAGCCCGCCAGCAGCTACAACCATATCATCAAGTATTGTATTTTTGCCTTCAAAATGTTACAAGTCAGTTTTATGCACGCTAAAAGTTCATAATTTGCCGTATTCCTCAAGTTATGAAGCAAAGATTTCGATTGCGAATGATAGATTCACTAAAGTCTTCTTGAAATGCATCAGTGAAAATGATGGATTTTGTTCACTACATTGGGAGAACCCGATTTTTATGGATTTTTGGAGTGATTTGGAAGTATATTGCAAAGTTGCTGCAAGAAATCATATGTATATCCGTATCCCTGAATTAATATTATTGATAAGAAAGGCACAGAACCGATGTGATGATCCCGGCTGTGACCAAGTGAATTGATGTGTTTGATAATTATTGAGGAATACGCGGAACAATGAGCGCCTGATTGCTATTTCAAATCCTGCGAGCTAGTTGATAATTCATGGACTTCCATACAGATTAGACTGCATTCATTATTGAGACTTAGTAAACTGTTGAGAATGGATACAAATTCGCAATCGGTATCTGAACTTGGAGGAACGTCGCTTCGACTGAAATATCTGTATAACGAAAATATCGATCGCAACCTTGGAATGTCGGAGAATGATGAAGAATCGTGGAAATGGTTGTATGAGCAGAACTTGATTGAGAATTTATTAGCAGATTTACAACCATTCATACGAAGTGAGTTATCAACAGTTAGCGTCAATATGGCAGAACGACCTCTAAAGACACTTGAAGCAACAATTAGAATCGCTGAAACTGTGGAAGGTGAGATGAAAGAATATGACTTTGCCAAAGCGATCTATTTGAAAAAATATTATCGAATCGCTTCTAAACGCGAATTCCTTGCACAACTTGATAAACTATCGAGTACAAAATCGCCAAATTATGTTGAAAAATTCCAGTCAAAAATTAAGAGCATGCGATTTCCAAGTTTTGATCCATGTGGATCTGGCAAAGTACGAAATATGAGAAGCCGAGAAGATGAATGTACATTGGAGAAGATAAGTCCTATATCTGAATTTAATTTGATTCAGAGACGATTGATAAAAAATTTTTGGAATAGTCTTGAGCCCCGAACGAAAGAGTTGTTGCCAAGAGAGTTACCCGGCACATTAGAGAAAGCTCATCGAGTCGCAAAGAATATTCAGCGTTATATAGTTGAATTAGACCGTCAAAGAACTTTCAATTCAAAGCAGTTAAAAAATAACGTTTCGGTTCCAAAGAGCCACCACTTTTTACTTGAAAAATGTCTTTTCAATCCCAGCGCCATAAAGAGGCTACAATTTTGCAAATTAGTGAGCCCGAAAAGAATGTCATAGTTGAAGTATTCCAGAAAATTCGAGAAACAGCGCATATCAGAAGTGAGGAAATTTTTACTTGCAATGAAGTCATTCATGAGATACCGGGAGATTGCAGTTTTGATATTGTAACGCAAAATTCATGTGAAAGTTATTGCTCGAAATTCGTTGACGATTATCAAGTTCAAGTAGAAAAAGAAGATGAATTTCAAATTTTTGAAATCCAAAACCATGAGATCGCTGAAAACTTGAGTCGGGGAATCGTATCCGATGTTCTGTGCATGATTCCATCCTCAAAAATCAGTACGTCAGAGAGAAGTAGTAAGAATACTCTTTTGCTCCGTGGTCAGCAGAAAATGTACGAGAAAGAAATCGGCGACAGACATCCTATGCTGTATAATGAAAGCCACTCAAAATTTAATTCCTTTGTGAGTGTGAATGATGAGGATATGAATTTGATGAAAATTGCGAGTTGCACAGTGAAGAATTTTCAAACACTTGAGTACTCTAGAAAAATTTTTTTGATGATCAATTCATCAATGGTGCGGAATCATATCAATTCTAAAACCAGGCCGCCTCGCGAGAAACCGCCTTGGTTAGTTGTCCACGAGAGGAATTCCCGAGGTGGTTCTTCTCTTTTGCAATGAAGCATCGTGCTATTCCGAGTGGCATATTGTATTTTCGAGAAATCCCACGAAAGTTCATGGTCGGACGGTGAATGAGAATATGATTTGGGTATTCTACGGCCCATCAGGCCATATTTCATGTTCTTAATTTTCGAATCTAATCATCAAGGAGGAATTCATACAATCCTCCTGATTTTTTTTTATAGTGCTGTAAGTTGTATGTATGTCATATTCGTGAAACTAATCAGTCAGTCGATTTAGAACCACAAAAGCATAGTATTCAAACAAAATCAACGGTGAACAAAGTGATTAATTTCAAAATTTTCCGAAGTAAAAGTTCAACCTGCGAAAAACGATCAGAATACTTATTGTAATGAGGCCGTGTATTGACGACCCAGTGCACTCGTCCTCAGCTAAAAACTCCCAGCTTACGGACGAGGCACTGAGGTCACTAGGAGCACACAGGGCCATAACCTACCATACAAAGTTACATTATGGCATGCACTTAGCTCGAGGTCGAGGAAACAGCCGAAATTCAAGTAAAATCATTAAAAAAAAGTCAACTCCAGAGTTTCAGCAAAAAAGTTGCAAAAACGTGAAATTTCATTCCAATAGTGATCAGGTATCCTATATAACACTAAGAAGTACCTATTTTCATCACGTTGATTGATCAAAGAATTACAGATTAAGAGAAATCTCAATTAGAGATATAAAAAGTTTTCATCAAAAATCATGTCAAATATGCGTATTTTGGCCTTTCAAATTCACACTGTGACACGAATTGCGAGTGAATGATCTTTGTAAACATGAGTTAGCATGAATAATCTATATAGTTGGATATACCAATAGTCACAAACTTCATTAGAAGCTTGTAAAACGAAATCACAAAATTTCAAACAGAAAATGCAGGTTTCCATCACGTAATACGGCCATATGCCAAAATTCAAATTTTCACCTCATTTCCAAATTTACTCATAAAAGTGTTATAGATACCGAGAGATGCATAATATCTTGAAGGAAAACTAACGCC
Organism: Eretmocerus hayati; assembly: GCA_029851415.1. Lineage (NCBI taxonomy): Eukaryota > Metazoa > Arthropoda > Insecta > Hymenoptera > Aphelinidae > Eretmocerus > Eretmocerus hayati. The sequence continues at coordinate 61,851,230 of CM056744.1, read as the reverse complement.
AGAAACCTAAAACCGAATAGGAAATTTTTGAGATCGATAAATTATATAGTCAAAATCCTTGCCGTCAGCACCAAAAACGAGTGTGTACTTCAGCATAGATCGAATAATTTTGACAGTATTACATTGAAAATTTGTCTGAACACTCTTTATAGTGTATACTATATAACCCAAAATCGACCGACATCGAAAAATTTTCTATATCACCATTGTAGAGTGGAATTCAACATAGAACACAGTCTTTCATGTATAAACGAGGATACACCAAAAAATACCACAACTCGGCCAATTCTCATCCGATTTGAACGCTCAGAAGCCTAAATTGAAGGTCTTTCCAACAACTATCCGACTATATTATAGAGAAACTCCAGAAAAATTGAAATTTTGAAATTGTTCAACATTCAGGGAAATGGTTCATACAAAAGAAAACACTTGTTGGGAGATTTTTTTCCTCCCTCTGTCAATTTGAGATATAGAATCTCATATAAGAATAACTACAGAACTAAGGAACATAGTTATAAACAATTTATTGTCGATAATTTCCGAAAATTTCTTTGAACAATTTTTGATAAATTTGGAAATTTTTGTAGCACATTTTTATACTTCTGACTATGATATCGTGAAAAATTACATTTTGTAAAATTAGGAATTAAGGGAATGGAATCATTCAAGTTTAAACGATTGTAACGAGAGAGAGTTCGCGATAAGAAATTGTATACGCGACACACACAAACATTGACACGCTCGCTCTCACAAGATTTTACACATACAGTCATACGCAAGCACCATAGTATAACATATCGACGCCTCTTACGAAGATAAACACATCCGCTAACGCCCACGAAGAAAAACACGGTGGCCGAAGATTAGCATTTGCTTTGTTATGGCCACGAAGATTAACACTTACTGTTTACGCCACGAAGATCAACACTTACGCCTCAGCACCACGAAGATCATCTCTTACTGCTTAAGGCCACGAAGAGTAACACATACTCCTCAAACTGCACGAAGATTAACACATTCGCGCATTTTTTTCTCGAAGGGACGAAGACTATGAGTATTCCGTCTTAAGGCCACGAAAAGTAACACATTCTCCTTAGCGGCACGAAAATGAGCACATTCGTAGACTCCATTCTTGAAGGGACGGAGATTATAAGTACTTCGTCTTAAGCCCACGAAAAGTAACACATTCTTCTTAGCGGAACGAAGGCTAACACAATCACTTACCGTTCATCGTCACGTCAAAGAGAATGTGTTGTTTTTCATTCCATCGAGAAGAATGTGTTAGTCTTCGTGGCGTAGAGGAAAATGTGTTACTTTTCGTGGGCTTAAGACGAAATACTTATTGTCTCCGTCCCTCCATGAATGAAGTCTACCGATGCATTAATTTTTGCCCCGCTAAAGAGAATGTGTTTTTTTTCGTGGCCCTAAGACAAAATACATGGTCTCCGTCCCTTTGAACAAGAACGTGTGCAAGTGTGTTATAGTCTTCATACCGTTCAAGAGGAAGTGCTAGTTTCATGGGCCGTTGAGCAGTAAGTGTTAGTCTTCGTGGCCCTAAGGAGTAAGTGTTAGTTTTCGTGGACCTAAGGAGTAAGTGTTAGTCTTCGTGGATTTGACGAGAACGCGTTAATCTTCGTGCCCCTAAGGAGTAAGTGTTAGTTTTCGCGGACCTAAGGAGAATCCGTTAATATTCGTGTTCACAACGAATAAACGTTAATCTTCGTCAGTCACAAGAAAAGAGGTGTTTATCTTCGTAAGAGGCGTCGATATGATCTCAACCATATGATTTAAAGGCCATTCACGAGGCCACAGCAATTATACATTATAATATACCGCATCAGGACACGCGGATGATCCAGCTACGGACGATTCGTGTCACGTAGGTAGAGGTGGAGATCAGTGCCTGATCTCACCTCTCCCCTTCGTGCCACGATGACGTTGCACCCGCGACGGCTATGCGGCCGCGCAACGTATGTTCGCGGTTCGCCGGCCATCGCGGATGCACCGTCAGCACTTTGACGGAGCGAAGTACATCCCCACTGCATCAGTCTACGCTGCAGCGCGGACCATCGTCGTCTACGATGAACCGTGCAGCAGCCAGACCGCTCGTATCAACCTTCAGAATCATATCTCTCTCTCTCGAGTATATTTCAGCTGCCATTGAACCTATATATTCACATCACTCAGCTGTGATTCATTCGAATCACCCCTCCTTCCCACGTAACACCAGTATTTCCTGCTTCTACCGATCTCATCGAGAGCTCTCATCGTTCTACCAACTCCTTAGAGTCGTCCCAGTAAACATAATCAGTGCGATTGATCTCATGAAGCGTCATTATCCTATTATTCTTACTATCTCGAATTTCCGATGAGAATGATGGATTTATGAGTCCTTGACCGCTCACTTCTACAGTTTTTTTTTTTTTTGATCTCTTCGCCTTAGGAAAAATTCTTGATTACGTTATTGTATTCATACCCTCCGTTACTCTTCATCTTCCCCGTGGGGTGATGAGAAATCATATGAGCACATTATGAGATCAAGATCTGCTTATATTTCTTGAGATCAGAATCATTATAATCTTGTGGTTTTTTCTTGAAAAGGAGTTCATATATTCCAGGCGTTCCTTCGACTTTGAAATTCCTCCCAACCCAGAAATTATTTGTATGTAATGAGTGACTCCAGTAAACTCGATACAAACGGACTTTATTGCCAAAGTCTTGTCAATTCTCTTCAAAATTCCGACGATTCGGATGCGTAAGATGCACCCCTCATCAAGGAAAACTGAGCAACAAGAAAAATCTTTCATAAGCTATGATCACAATCACAATCTTCTGACAACATACTTGGTAATGGTAACACTAATTATCTATACATGTAATGCAAAAATTGCTCACCAAGGAGAATTATAAGTCGTGACTTGTTAGGCCGTGATGGTAACTTCTAACAAGTGGCATAATTCATTCATTGAAAATAGAGGCTAGAAAAAAACAAGAACACACTGGTACACAGGGCCTCGACTGCTATGGAATAGTTATAAGAATGAAATAAAAATCAAACTTACATGGTAGACATGATAGGTAAAACTATTATGTATGTAATTATTTGGGTTTTCCATTGACTAGTGGAGAAGATCTATTACTTTCGTACATATTTTTGTACATATTTTTGAGTGACAGAATCGAACAAAGTTGTTGTACGTTCGATCACCTGATCAGCACTGGCGGTGTGGGTAATAAATAAAGAGGAACAGGACGGGAAGGAGAGAGGAGAGGAGGAAGGGAGGGTATAGGCATGTATAGGAAGAGGGTCGGTAATGTCGGAAGCATCCACAATTTTTCAGCCGTGATTAGCGTGTGCGATGATTCTCCTCTTTCTCGGATCACTCGAGATTCGTTGATTATGGATAGTGTGTGGCTGATTCGAGGAGAGATTAGATTAGACTACTTTTACACATGCTTTGTAGGTATTTTCTAAGAATCTGGTGTCTTCGATTCTGTTCATGTTGTTATTGAAAAATTGGATGTTCAGCATTCCCGAAAATTCTCGAGTTCTCCAATGTGGCTCTCTGTCTAAGATTTTTACATCATCGAAGTTCAGGGTATGTTTGTGAGTCAAGGCGTGTTTTGCCGAGGCATATTTTGTATCTTGCCTTTTTGTAGCCGATATATGTTCATATATATATGAATATAGTATATATGAATATATATATATATATATATATATATATATATATATATATGAATATAGAATAATGAATATATATATATACGATATATGTTTCATGCGGACTTCAAGCTTCCTTTTGGTTTGACCAATATACGAGAGAGGACAGTCTAGACAATCGATTTTATACACCACATTTGAATTTTCCCGTACGTCCAGCTGATCTTTGCCTAGTTTTATGAATTTTCTAAAATTACTCACATTCTTGTGGATTGGGATGATTTCCTGCTTATGGAAATAGGCTTTCAGGCTCTTGGATAGTTGTGATGCGTACGGGAGAAAGATTTTGGGTTGGTTGCGAATAATGTCTTTCTTTGCCTTAGCTATGGTTGCGGGGGGAGGTTTTAACAAAGAGTGTTTCCTTTTACTTATGTGTTTCTTGATGAACTGCAAGGGATAATTGTTCAGTAGGAGGAGGTCCGTTATACGTTTCAAGTTTTTATCGTGGAATTGCAGGCTAGAGAATTTCATGACTTCATCCACTAACGAGCAAACAATAGCTTTTTCCTGATGAACCGAGTGATGTGATAAAAAGTTTAGGTATCTTCCTGAAGATGTGGGTTTTTGGTACCAGTCGGAAGTCGGAAACTCATTTTCATTTCTGATGACCTCTAAATCCAAAAAACTGATCTTGTTGAAATTTCGTTTCCGAGGGTGAATTGGAGGTCTTCAGATTGTTGGTTGAGAGGATTTAGCACAATATCAATATCCGATCCCCTGACGACCAGAATACGAGAGAGGACAGTCTAGACAATCGATTTTATACACCACATTTGAATTTTCCCGTACGTCCAGCTGATCTTTGCCTAGTTTTATAAATTTTCTAAAATTACTCACATTCTTGTGGATCGGGATGATTTCCTGCTTATGGAAATAGGCTACAAAAAGGCAAGATACAAAATATGCCACCGCAGAACACGCCTTGACTCACAAACATACCCTGAACTCCGATGATGTAAAAATCTTAGACAGAGAGCCACATTGGAGAACTCGATAATTTTCGGAAATGCTGAACATCCAATTTTTCAATAACAACATGAACAGAATCGAAGACACCAGATTCTTAGAAAATACCTACAAAGCATGTGTAAAAGTAGTCGAATCTAATCTCTCCTCGAATCAGCTACACACTATCCATAATCAACGAATCTCGAGTAATCCGAGAAAGAGGAGAATCATCGCACACGCTAATCACGGCTGAAAAATTGTGGATGCTTCCGACATTACCGACCCTCTTCCTATACATGCCTATACCCTCCCTTCTTCCTCTCCTCTCTTCTTCCCGTCCTGTTCCTCTCTATTTATTACCCACACCGCCAGTGCTGATCAGGTGATCGAACGTACAACAACTTTGTTCGATCCTGTCACTCAAAAATATGTACAAAAATATGTACGAAAGTAATAGATCTTCTTCACTAGTCAATGGAAAACCTAAAAAATTACATACACAATAGTTTTACTTATTATGTCTACCATGTAAGTTTGATTTTTATCTCATTTTTATAACTATTCCATAGTAGTCGAGACTATGTGTACCAGTGTGTTCTTGTTTTGTTCTAGCCTCTATTTTCAATGAATGAATTATGCCACTTGTTAGAAGTTACCATCACGGCCTAACAAGTCACGACTTATAATTCTCCTTGGTGAGCAATTTTTGCATTACATGTATAGATAATTAGTGTTACCATTACCAAGTATGTTGTCAGAAGATTGTAATTGTGATCATGGCTTATGAAAGATTTTTCTTGTTGCTCAGTTTTCCCTGATGATGGGTGCATTTTACGCATCCGAAACGTCGGAATTTTGAAGAGAATTGACAAGACTTTGGCAATAAAGTCCGTTTGTATCGAGTTTACTGGAGTCACTCATTACATCTAATTTGCCAACGGACGAGGAGGAATCCACAACTTAAGACCATCGAACATAGGCATTGGATACATAATATGCCGGGCAACGTTGTCGCTCCATCGCGGCGGATATCGAGGTCACACAACATTGTCAGGCCTCGCCAAGCTATAGTCACACGTCGCTCCATGCGATGGACTCTTGACCAGCTGAATGCAGATCTCACAAGTAACACTAGTTTTAAGATCAGTATGTTTTTTCTGACGATCACTCCACTCTTTGGAGTCGTGATAAAGAACAACTTTGTGAAGCTCACCAAGGAATTACGAAAACTCCATAAAATCAAATTAGACCTCACGTTTCTGTTGAGATTCAGAAGACATGGCATTTTCCCGAAACACATTTTCAATTCAAAAATGTATATCGATAGTATTAACCTCCACTCTAGCAGTTCCAGAAGACAGAGGCTCAATATACATTGGTGGCTGATGAGGAAAGTTCTAAACCTTATTATCAAAGACTCTAATTTTCACATCTCTTACCTTCAAAAAAGGATAAAGATTTCAATCGATGATTTGAGACAATCAACTAATACTAGTTTGGTGAATAAATTCTTGCATTTCTATAAGAAGACTCTGAAAGAGATTGATAATAGACATAATCTAAAACTTTCGAGGAAATTCGAGGCTCTCCGATCTGGTTCTAAGTTTCACAAACAAAACAACCTCATAGGCTTTCCAACCTTCCCATCAAATCAACCCGTAGAAAACCATTCCATCGTACCCCTAAGAAACAAATGGCTGACCAACATGTCTCACACCCCTTTGCCACAAGAAGTGAGAAACATATTGAGCTTAGGAGAAACCTTCAACTTCGCGGTTCCCCTACAAAAATCACTGGTATTTGAGTTCTTGAAGGGTTCAGAAAGGTTTTTGACTCGTTACCAAGATATTTTCTACACCGATTACGTGCGTAATGACTTAATCAAATCCCTAGAGCACTATATGAAAAATTCTAACCGAGTTTCTTACCAGGACCGTATCATTTTCAATAGCATCAAGAAGACCTCCAAATTTTCGAAAGATAACCCAAATCTTCTCGTGACCAAAGCTGATAAGGATAATTCAACAGTCATCATCAGTAAAGATGAATACAAGAGAAAGATGTTGGAAATGCTATCAGATCCTAAATACTACCGTGGAATTGAGGTCAATCCCTTGAAATCTCTGACAAAAAGCATGGAGAAATTGATCGCCTTTTGGAGACCGAAGAAGGCCCTTGAGGATCCCTGTTTTAAATCTGTTTTTGAGAAATTGAATAACTGTACACTATCATGAGCATATAGCTTGATCAAAACCCACAAGGAGGGTTTCCCAATCAGAATCATAGTTTCATCTCAGAATGCACCAACTTCCACCTTCGACAGAGCTTTAGATTCTTTTCTCAAAAAGTATATTCCAAGTTCACCTTACTTAGTGAAAATCAGTCTTGAGGCTAGACAGAAACTCTCGGGGATCATTATTCCACCAAACTACAGATTCATCAAACTCGATGTCGTTTCCCTGTTCACTAATCTACATCTTTCCCTGATTTTGAAAGGCTTTGAGATGAAATGGCACCTTATCGAACCACACACAACCCTTACAAGGAAAGAATTCATAGATGGTATAATTTTTTTACTCAATAGCACTTACTTCCTATAGGTGGGATGGTTTGGAAACAGACATGCGGTACACCCATGGGGGGTAACAGTAGCCCACTGTGGGCAGAATTAGCACTGGAACACCTCGAATCAAAGTGTTTGGAGACCCTTGGAGATAGTGTTCTTTTTTATGCACGGTACGTAGACGATGCACTTCTGGTCGTGAGGGAATCGGATATTGATATTGTGCTAAATACTTTTAACCAACAATCTGAACACCTCAAATCCACCCTCGGGAACGAAATTGACAACAAGATCAGTTTTTTGGATTTAGAGGTCATCAGAATCGAAAATGAGTTTTCGACTTTCGACTGGTACCAAAAACCCACATCTTCAGGAAGATACCTAAACTTTTTATCACATCACTCGGTTCATCAGAAAAAAGCTATTGTTTGCTCGTTAGTGGATAAGATCATGAAATTGTCTAGCCCGCAATTCCACGATAAAAACTTGAAACGTATAACAGACCTCCTCCTACTGAACAATTATCCCTTGCAGTTCATCTTTCTCTTTCACTGAATTTCGCTGCTCGGTCAGGAACTTGAGTATTTGTATCTCGTTGCATGACTGGAACACGGATCTAAAGAAGGCGTTACTCTTCGATTCTTCATTAAGCTCCTTTACACCTACAATTTCATCGTGTTTTCTCACTAGCTTATCGAATTTCGCAATAAAGCTCATAGCTGACTCTTTTCTTCTGTCATACCTGATGTGGTACAAATCTTCTTCTGCCTCGGCCGGATCTTTTAGGTTCTCTGAAATCTTCAGTAGTTTCAACTTCCTTAACATTTCTACTGGATCTCTCAATTCTTGGATCTGTTCAAAATATTTCCTCTCGATCCGATGCATCAGCAAATCTCTGATAGAATCTTTGATTCCTGTGGTCATGAAACCCGTAAAATTGAAGTTACGGTCCAATGCGATTTCTTCTTTGGACCTTGATTTGATCTCTAGCTGAAATTTCTCCTAGAAGAAGGACCAGGACTCCTTCTCTGTCAAAGTGTAATGTCTCTCGACATTAGTTAAGTCAATCCAAACTGACCCGGGTGTCTCTGGGGCTGCATTTCCGAGTTCCTCATGAACTTGGGCATCTACTCCGATTCTGTCAGTGTTTGGGGTAGGAAATTGCGGGACCTCTGATGATCGTGACGAGGATGCACGAGGGGGCACGGAAGATCGAGACGAGCCAGAGCCCAATCTGACAGTACTGGCCAGTGAGTCGTGCTTCCTGTCCAAAGTTTGATAACGCAAGCCTTGCGCTTCAGTGACCCTGGTTAGGTCATCCAGTCTGGTCGACAACAGACGATCTTTTGTCTGTTGCTCCTTCCACTTCTTCATGCTCTTCCTCATGGAGTTTTTGGTTAAATTGCACAGCGTTGACAAAGTATCAGCCAAATTGTCGATACGTCTACTCAGATCTTCGGTTCGATTTAGACTGCTGCTTCTGGACTGATCTTCATCAGTCCCTCTATTCTTAGGCGCAACTGATCGGCCTCTAGCAGATCTCTCATATTCAACCCCAATGTTTTCATCCGGATCAAGGTTCTCATAACCTTCGGGAAAGACATCCAAAACATCTTCATTCTCAGAATCCTCTGCCTCCTCAGAATGGTCCGGTTGACGAACATTTGGGGTTTCTGGGCGGTATTGTTTTAGAGTCATGGCCATGCCCTCATCGTTCGCCGACATGGATTGTATAGTGGCTCTGATCTCATCCCACTGTTCTGGTGTGAAATAATCATCGGAATCATCTGAAACAAAATCAAAAATATTTTCCAAATGTTCCTCTAAAGCCATGCTCCAAATATGCTCCTAGCTCAGTGTCTCTGACTCAGAGTAAACCGAGGTGGAACGAGCGAAAATACATGTAATTAATTTTGACACTCGATCGATATGGTCGGATATCGTATTTATCACTCGCGGGAATTTCAAATTATGAAGATGTAATTTTATCGGTCTTTGCGAGTTAAAGTCAGCAAATTTTGCTGAATTTTTAGCATCAATCGAGAATGGATTTTTCTCCACTCTCGATCAATGCACCTTTAGAGCCTCGTATGGGTTGCGAGGATGCATCTAAAGGATTTTGATGGAAAGGAATGAAAAGTAAAGATGAGAAATGAGAAACTTGATGAAAAATTTGGATTCTACGCTGATATTGTGCGTGTTTCGCCCTTCTCTCATTGCTCGGGCTTTTCAAAGTGGTGGAAGAGCAATGAGAGTTCACCACTGACACGTGGCTCAAGTTAAACTCTCATTGCTCTTCCACCACTTTGAAAAGCCCGAGCAATGAGAGAAGGGCGGAACACGCACAATATCAGCGTAGAATCCAAATTTTTCATAAAGTTTCTCATTTCTCATCTTTACTTTTCATTCCTTTCCATCAAAATCCTTTAGATGCATCCTCGCAACCCATCCGAGGCTCTAAAGGTGCATTGATCGAGAGTGGAGAAAAATCCATTCTCGATTGATGCTAAAAATTCAGCAAAATTTGCTGACTTTAACTCGCAAAGACCGATAAAATTACATCTTCATAATTTGAAATTCCCGCGAGTGATAAATATGATATCCGATCATATCGATCGAGTGTCAAAATTAATTATATATATCTCCGGCAGAAGGCCGAAGAGCTGCCAAAGTAAAAATCGTTGAGAAATCAAATGGAAATAGCGGGTTAAATTGACCTTTCTCGCAAGCGCATAACGAAGATGAACTTTCGTATATAAGGGCGTTCAAACCATCGAACATTCGGCCACTTGAGCCGCGTGTCAGTGGTAAACTCTCATTGCTCTTCCACCACTTTGAAAAGCCCGAGCAATGAGAGAAGGGCGAAACACGCACAATATCAGCGTAGAATCCAAATTTTTCATAAAGTTTCTCATTTCTCATCTTTACTCTTCATTCCTTTCCATCAAAATCCTTTAGATGCATCCTCGCAACCCATACGAGGCTCTAAAGGTGCATTGATCGAGAGTGGAGAAAAATCCATTCTCGATTGATGCTAAAAATTCAGCAAAATTTGCTGACTTTAACTCGCAAAGACCGATAAAATTACATCTTCATAATTAGAGCGAAAATACAGTTGGCCCGAACACAAGATCAACCATATAATCACCCTACTCATCACATCAAAACGTGGGAACACACCAGGTTTCTCAATGCAATGACCCGTCCAGAAAATCGGTGGATATCTCGAGATTTAATATGAAACTCAAACTCTGCTCATAAATATGGCAAAACTCAATGATTCATCTCCGGAAAAACTCAAATGAATATACACTCATGGGATTCCAAAATAAAACTCAATGTACTCTTCTGAAAATAAAATTAGGGAGGGTATTAATGTGTTTCATGTACACACCTATGACAAACAATGCACCGTTGCCGATTGACAGAAAGATTTCTCCATCGACCACTATCAAGTGCATTCTCTGACCCACATGGTCTGTATTCAGATGATAGTCGCTCGTGACTTTGTACCAAAAGTCGGTGAAAAGGGTGGTATCTAAACAGAAAAACTTGTTTTCCCATTATAGCTACACATCTCCGCTCTCTTTTCATTATTTTGTGTGAATACACATATTCATATATTTTGAATGCTCAACTCTCATGGATCTCACCTTCCAGAAGAGCGTCATAGGGTGTCGATTCAATGTCATTCATTATTCATACAATTATTATGCTAAGTTATGTGTAATCGTGGTGAATGAAAATATTGCCTACATGAAGAGTCATAATCACGTAAAAGTTTCAAGGCTGAAAGTCAGTAAGATATTAATTAATTATTCATTTCTAAATAGCATCTGCTTGGCTGCCATGTTCTCCATATACAGCTAACAATCTCGAGTTATGCCTAATTTTAGCCTAGAAAAGGTTTAGTATTTATTGCCAAGCCGCAGCACACGGAAATATTGACAGCGAATAGCTAAAGTGGACTACATGACTACTAACTCGGCACTCTCGCGCGACACGTTTGAATTCTCGCGCCACGCGGCAACTTACAGCGGTGCCAACATGAATGCAAGTGGTGAGCGCGCATCCTCCAATGCCGCCACCTACTTTCACCACCAACGTTGCTGACGCGCCGCAACGGCTCGCATCAAATATGGCGTCACTACAACCAATCCACATTGGCAGCATCTCGATCCAATACTCACTCGCGGATGCCCGCTTGCATTCGAATAATCTGACGCGAATCAGCTGATGCGTTCATGTTGTCACATGTGCTGCGCGCGCGCAATTTAAAAACATAAACAAACTTTGCTCACCCGTACCTTTGTTCCTGCGGGCCAGGTCGACCTCGTTCCCGCTGCTCTCAGCATCACTGTTGCTGCGTGCCGACATCTTGAAATACTATATGCACAGCTAGTACAGCGATGTTAATATAGATATATATACTGCCCGTCAATGACTTTTCGAAACGTCGCCGGCGCTTGCTTCAGCGTGGGTGACGCGACGCATAACTTTCATTCAACAAAACTTTCATAAATCGAAAAACACTTTTCCTTGAACCGAACTACGCTCTGCTACCATGTCGGAGTTTTATGGAGCAGGTTGATTGAATAATAAGAGTTCAAATAATGAAAACACTTCAATTTATTGAGCACTCGATGTGCACCTCGCCGCGATGGGTACAAGACTGGGGAGACGCCGTTTTGCCAATATGGCGGCGCTCCATGGGAAGGGACTGAGAGGGGAGTGAGGAGAGACGAGCGCAGCCGCTACTCCAAAAGAGAGCCCGTTGTTTTTTTCGCATGATGTCACTGGCCTTGATGATTGCATGCTTCATCATCTCATCGCTCCCTACTCCCTCGTTTTTCTTTTTCTTCATACATCTTTTACCCTTGACTTGAACAGGATCTCCCTTGACTCTTCCTCTTCTATCATTGGACGAGACTTTATTTTCATCCATGATGTAGCCACCGAGGTTCAGAACATACTAGTTGAGATTTAGATTTATATACTGATTAAATCCTTTCCTATAACTCCCTCCAGAAACGTTGCTCTCCTCATCTATCAGGAGGAAACCAAATTCGTCTTTCCAACACATGATACAAATTTCTTTGAATTGATCGAAAGTCATATCATTATTCACATGATTCATGTACACGTGTTTCAAATCCATATCGTCTTGATTGAATAATATTATCATATTCGAATTGTCACGTATAAGGTGTTAGGTATCCTAGCATACGATTGGCACAGATAAAAGACATCAATCAGATTGTGACGACCCATTGAGTAATATGAAGCCATCATATTTCGTCTACAAGACGCTACATCGTCGAAGATGAATATCGAATTAGGATTAGCCTCTTCAGGTGGAATAACTTTATGATTATTGGAAAAGGTGTGATATCCGACTCCATCTTCTTCGAGATTTTTCATCAATTTTGCAAGAAATTGATACTTCGGTTGTTGAAGAGACTTAGAATAAACATATAGATTTTGAAAGATGACACCGTTTGGACTAATCAGTAGACTAATCAGTAGATTAGTTTTAAATGGTTCACGAATCAAGCATCTTATAGTGTCAGGGAGAGCTTGACCATGTCTTTTTCGATTAGATTCCTCTTCTTCATTGCGTACCAATTCGTCTAAATTTATCACATGAATTCCGTTGGGTTGCTCATCAATCTTCATCTTTAAGTTTAAGAGATGAACCAACTCTTGATACCATAAGTATCCAATTCTTATAGCGATAGAGTTGGTGTTACAAGTGATCTTGATGTCTACACATCTTTCGTTACGATTAAGAGGAAGAGGATTGTTGAATACCGCGATCAATAAGTTACCCTTTGAATTACACTTACCTGGATATAATTTCTGTGGGCCCAGTACAAACCTCAAAGAACGATTAGCTAGAGGTGATGTAGGGGTCAATCCATTAGACGAAGCTTGTAAGAACCATGATATTGCCTAGAGTGAATCAGAAAAATTGAGTAAAAGACATATAGCTGATAGAAAGTTACAAGTGGAGGCTGAGAGACGTCTGAAGACTTCAGGAGCGTCTTGGGGGGGGGGGGGGGGAAACTCGCTGCTCTTACTGTCGTTGGTGCGATGAAAACGAGGCAGAAGTTTGGGATGGGATTGAAAACAAAAAAGAAGAAGAAAACGAGTGTCAAAAAGAAGAACACCAGGGGTAGTCCGACAGATATCAGAGAACTTTTGATAGCTAAACGCGGTGGTTTTCTTCCAGCAAATCTTCCAGCACATTCAGCTTTAGGAGCTCTCTTTTCATTGGTTGGAGGTGTAACAAACGTGGCAAAAAATATCAGTGATATTTGAGATAATAAGAAAAAACTGAAAGAACTTGTCCGTCATAATCGTACTTCGGAAGGAAAAGGATTATTCTCGAATCCTTATAATCCGCATCAACCTCACAGGAAGCAAGGGGGATCCCTCAAAAAGAATAAGAAACAGAGAGGGAAGAAAAAATGAGAGGGATAACTACTGGTAGAGATCTTATCATTGCATCTCGAAATATACCTCATTTCAAGGGTGTATTAATGCGTACACAGCTCCTCCCCCTGAGAGGACCATCATCCAATGAGAGTGCAATAATTAATTTAGATAATGAGGATGGACCTGGAACGCATTGGGTGGCTTATGTGAAACGTGGCAATCTCGTGTATCATTTCAATAGTTATGGTAATCTCTGATCACCTCATGAATTAGTACAATATTTGGCCCTAGCTGTCATATAGTGTACAATCGAGCTTCACATCAAACGTATCTTGACACTAACTGTGGCCCATTGTGTATTGGATTCTTGAAAAATTTTGATGTATAAGTGGGTTGGAGGAGTTCCCTCATTAGTTATGTCTCAAAATTCCACACTGTCAAGTACATTATCTATTCTTGTAGATCACCGATGGCCATTTATAGATCTGAATAGTGAAGGTAGAAAAAACAAGAAGTATGAAATTGGGTTGATTGGATTCCACGTTACTAATTCAATCCCGAATATTGATTCTTCAAATAACAAGTTTCATACGCTAATGGAAAGGTCATAGAGATTCCAACAGGGTCTTACGAACTCATGGATGTGGAGCGATTTCTCAATGAAAGTCTCAAGACTAATGAAGAGCTGTCCGATAGTGAATCAACACCACTCAAATTGAGAGGAAATATCAATACTTTGAAGTGTGAACTACTTTGTGATTTTCCTGTGGATTTGTCGCGACCTCAAAATATTAGCTCCTTATTGGGTTTTTCTCCTAACCTATCGAAGATCTTGATAGCTAAGCAATGGCATCACTCCAATAATCCAGTTAGAATAGTCAATTACAATTTGATAAGAATAGAGTGTAACATTGTTTCTGGAGCTTATTATAACGGGCGAGAGAGTCGCGCCATCTATGAATTTGCTCCCAGTGTTCCATCCGGTTACAGATTGAATATAAAACCAAGTAATTTCATATACTACCTTGTCAATACGCGAGAAATCAAAGATATTACACTGAGGATTTGTGACGAGGAAGGTAACCTCTTGAATTTTCGAGGAGAGAAAATTACAGCACGTCTACATTTGAGAGAGAGGGAATGATTATACATAGCGGGGAGTATTATAGACCTAGTCACACTATTGTGCGACCCACCATCGACTCTACAACATCGTCAACAAATAGGAAAGGAGTGAGATCTCTTACCTGGCGGAACGTTCGATTTCTACGTTCCCTTGGCTTTAGCGTACGCAAAGATGGCTTTGATCCAAGACCCCCTCAGCGTTTTGAGTGAACCCATCAGAGATGATCGGATCGTGAAGAAAGATGTAAGATCTTATTCTCCTTACAATCTTCTCAATCCATCCAAGAGTGAAGAAATTCGTATCGTTCTCAATTCCCACGATCTTCACCTTTTACCTTGCGGAAGCTGGATTTACGTAGAAGAAAAAATCTCTTACGATGGGGAGCCGATGATGACTCTGACAAACAACTTTGGTGCATTCTTGTTCGATGAAATTCGTCTAGAAATCAACGGAGTTGAGGTCGATCAAACAAAGAGTTTGGGGATTGCCTCAACTCTCAAGAACTATCCGTCTTCGAGTTCTGACTCAGCACTAGCGATGGTTAATGCAAGTTGGCATACTAATCATTTTAATTTCGAGAACTGTGGATATTTCAATTGGTGTATACCACTAAGTAAATTACTAGGTTTTTGTGAGGATTATAAGGAAATAATCTCAAATGCCAAGCATGAGCTCATTCTTATCAGATCTAAGTCAGATGTGAATTGCTTTAAAGTCACTAAAGCTGAAACCAACACAAACATAAATTTAACTAAAATTCAGTGGTGGATGCCTCACGTTCTTCTCAATGATCGAGTAAAACTGGATCTTCTCCGCGCTATGCAGAAGTCTCTATTCATACCTATCACTTTCAGAAATTGGGAACTCCTTGAGTACCCTCTACTACAAACAACTGATAAGCATGTTCGGGCTGTTAAATCTATTAACCAGTTGGAAAAACCTCGCTTCATTATCCTAGCTTTGCAAAGCAATCGGAGAATAATAAAATGGTACACGCATCGATTTTCGATAATTGTAAGCTCACCAATGTTGAAGTATTTTTGAATTCTGACATTCATCCATATGAGAACTTGAATATAGATTTTACTGCAAACAAAAACACATCTCTCTTGTGTCAGATGTTCAAATCTTTTCAGAGATCTTACTATCAGGAAAAACATCGGAAAAACATTTCCTCTTGCAATTATTTTGACTTTCTTAAGAACTATCCAATAGTCGTTGTTGACTGCTCACACCAGAATGAATCAATCAAGAGCTCAACGGTAGAAATTCGCATTGAATTTGAATGTAAAGGAAATATGCCTGATGAGACGTGTGCGTACTGTCTCATCTCACATGATAAAATGATAGAGTACAATCCAATGACCAACATCGTTCACAAAGTTTTCTGAATAGAGGGAACGATTCTAGGTCAATTCGAGTCAAGAATTGACTAAGGAGATGGAGTTGTTAACAATCAGAGGACAATCGCCAGTGATTCTTCTCGTTGATCTTCAAGGATTCGAATTTGTTAGTGATGGTGTGTTCATAGTGAAAGAAGCTGTAGTTACCAATGCTGAATCATTGGGGGAATATCATCATTGGCTTTTCAACCCACCTTATTCTGAAGAAGTTTTAGACCTTGCCGATTGGAGATCTCTAGAATACGCCTCCTATCATCATCATGGATTACAGTGGGATGACGGTCTTATACCTTATGATCGTGTAGCTCACTACTTTGAACGTGTTCTGAGATCAGAATGTAAACAAGACAGAAATGTGGGGATTTACGTGAGTGGTCGTAAGAAAAAGTTATGGCTGCAACAACTGGCGAAAGAATTCTCCAACTCTCGAGCTGATGTAACGGTGGTCAATTTGTACGATGAATTCAACATCAGTGGTAGTGATTACATGTATTTAGATTATGAATATGACATGTGTGATTTCCATTGTAACTCTACATATGTTTGTGCTCTAAGAAAAGTGTATTTCATGGCTCATGTGATTGGCGAATGTCCTCCAAAAGAAAAATGGATATAATTGAATAAATTATATGAAATTATCCTTCAGCGTTTTTATTTTGACAGTCTTCCCGTGCTAAATCATTATAAAATGAACGATTCTAATCATCATCCGGTCGGTTCGACCTTCAATTCCATTCATCAACTCCCCCTCTCATGATATTCACTCTCCCCTCTCTGTTTCCTCTCTCAACTCAAATTTCGGGAGATTTTAAATGATGCTTCTCTCTCAACAATCAACAGTATTGAGAATCGTGCAGATAGTATCCTCGGTCGGACCTACTCAACCTCTTCAAGCAAATCGTTCTTTTACAGGACAGAAGATGAAATAGTCATGGCAAACGTATACAAACAGATTGAATTGGGTGAGAATGAAATTTCTAAGATATTTCGCGAAGTCTTGCCAGAAATTTCTAAGAAGTCTGCCTCTTCTCTGAGATCTCTTGAGAGGAGAGCGAAAAAGTGTCAAAAAATCATTGGAGATATATTGAATTCTACCGTTGATCTCCCTCAATCAACTGGTAGGAAGGAGGGATTGGAGGCGAAAGCAAACAGGTTAAGAAGAATATACCTTATACTAGAGAGAGAAAGACTTGGAAGGAAGGAATCCAGTGTGATATTCTTCGAAGGAGAATCTGCTTTTTGTCGACGAATAAGGAGTGGAATCGTTGGGAATATCTATCATACTGACCCCATCGAGTTCCTTAAAGAAGCACAACATTTCATCGTAACATTCATCCAAACTGCTCTGAGAGATCTTAAGATTCTCAAAGTCAATTTGATATTCAACATTTACTTTAATCTGAAAGATGAGAAATCTGAAATGAAGCATTTCAAAACCGACTTCGAAATTATTCTGGAATCTAGCAATCTGGATGAATGGTACGAAGAGAATACCGACTCTCTGATCAATCAGATGATAGAGTCTGAAGGGATTGGAAGTGGATGGACGTTGGAGGAAATCCTAACTTTGAAAATCGTTATTTGTAAAACTGATGTAATAAATGGTTCCTCGTACATAAAGCTTCCGAAGTTTATTGCGGATAAGAAAGCTGTGATAAACATCGACTGTAGGAACAGTCGGAAGAATGATTGTTTCGCATGGTATATCATGGCTCATTTAGAATCATCAGATACGCGTTTTTCAAGACAGAATTCCATGGACTCTTACACTCACTACCACAAAGTTTTAGACTTCAAGGGGATTGATTTCCCTATGGCGCTAAAAGATATACCATCTTCCGAATTGAAGAACAAAATCTCCGTCAACGTGTATCAGTTATCGAAAGCTAATCACATATACCCAGTATATGTTACAAGTAAGGAAGAAGGGAAAGGAAGACATGTTAACCTACTCTTATTATTAGATGGAAAGAAGTCTCATTATTACTATATTCGCAATCTATCGAGATTATTATCAAGTCAAGTAAGCTCTCACAAAGGACGTGTGTTCGTTTGCAACTCTTGTTTCCACTGTTTTTATTCGCAAAAGAAACTCGATATTCATAAGAAGAACTGTTCAAATAAGAATTTAAATACAAGAGTTCTTCCAAATGATGAAAATAAAATACTCAAGTTTAAGAACTTTCATAAGAAAGAAGCTATTCCTGGTGTAATATACGTAAACACAGAGTGTCTATTGAAACTATGTGATCACAAACTTGATGGAGATCCTCATCTTGAAGTGAATGGTATTCGTCAAGACGATTCATATACAGAAAATGAAGAAGATTCGATTTCCAAGCATGACTATCCTGAACTGAAAAAGTCTGAGATCATGAAGAATTCCTTCCAAAACATGAAGCATATAGTATTGGCTTCTATGATCATGATAGATATGAAGAAGATAAATGTTTCTACGATAAATTCAGAGGTCTCAATTGTGTTCGAAAGTTTTCAGAACGATTGAAAGAAATCGCTATACAGATACAGAGAGTGAGTATCCAAAAGTCCAACATCTTGTAAGTCGGTAAAGGATTGATTCTATTTGATCATTTTTTTTTTCATAGGAAATAGAGAATTTCCCCCCAATTCATATGACTGAAGAAGATGAAGAAAACTTCTTGAGCGCCACCGTATGTCAAGTTTGTTGTGAAACGTTCCAATCATCAAATGACAAAGTTCGAGATCATCTTCATAGAGCAGATGGAAGGTTCAGGGGGGCAGCATACAAAACGTGCAACCTCAATTATCGAGAACAGTTCAACGTTCCCATTATCCTACATAATCTCGCTCGTTATGACTCTCATTTCTTGATTGAGGAAATTGCTAATGGTTTCCCCGGGAAACTGACTGTTATATACCTCAAAATATGGAAACATACATATCCTTCATAAAATACGTTGAGGGTACGAGGATAAGATTTAGTTTCATCGATTCCTTCAAATTTCTTAGCTATAGCCTCGAACGTTTAGCATCATACATTCTTCCTCAGGATATGAGAATAGTGAGGAAGAATTTCACAGAAGAAATTGAACGTAGCGGGGAAGAGGTAGGAGAGGTCATGGAACTACTCACGAAAAAAGGGGTCTTCTGTTATGATTATGTGGACTCATGGGGAAAATTGGAAGAAGAAGCCTATCCCCCAATTGAATGCTTCTTTAATCAATTGACCAATAGTGGAATTGATCAGAAATCGTACGATCACGGGAAGAGAGTTTCGAACACCTTCAAATGTCGAGATCTTGGTGATTATTCCGATCTTTACCTGAAGACAGACGTTCTTTTATTAGCAGATGTTTTCGAGAATTTTAGAGAATGTTGTCTTTCAAGTTATCACCTCGATCCAGCCCACTACTTCATCCTATCAGGTTTTGGATGGGATGTCATGCTTCTATATACGCGCGTTGAATTAGAGTCACTAACAGATGTTGATATGCTCCTTTTCATTGAAAGAGGAATCAGAGGAGGTTTCGTAAAATGTTGAAAGCATTACGCTGAATCTAATAATAAATACATGGGGAAGGACTACGATCCAACGAAGGAATCAAAGTATCTCATATATTTGGATAAGAACAACTTATATGGGGGCGCCATGCTCGAGGAACTTCCGCAGAGTGATTTTGAATGGGTGATGAATATTTCAAACTTTAATGTCATGGATATTAATGACGATTCTCCAAAAGGTTACATTCTTGAAGTAGACTTGGCATATCCCGAGGAAATTCATGATGATCATGCAGATTATCCTTTTGCTCCAGAGCATTTACTCTCACCTCTAAGCCAGAAGGATAAAAATAAGAAACTGATGGCTACATTTCACGATAAGAAGAATTACGTTGTGCACTACAAATATCTGAAGCAAATGATCGAGCATGGTATTCGACTCGTCAAAATCCATAGAGTTCTCAAATTTTCTCAAAGCAACTGGTTAAAACCTTACATTAGATTAAATTCTCGACTACGAGAGATAGCCACGAATGAATCAGATCGTAACTATACAAATTGATGAACAACGCGGTCTTTGGTAAGACAATCCAGAATAAGAGGAATGAGATAGATGTGAAGATTGTGAACCGATGGGAAGGTCGTTACGGGGCAAATAATTTGATATCTAAACCGAACTTCCATCGGTTAGTGATATTTTCACCTAATATAATTGGATTAGAGTTCAAACGAACAAAGATCATATTCGATAAACCAATTTACGTTGGAATGTGTGTTCTTGATCTTGCTAAATTACAGATGTAATCATTTCTTAATTTAAGTTAGTTAATTTCTTTGAATTAATGGTCGTTATTTTTCTCCGTTCTGTTACAAGTGTCGACGTATCAGTAAAAATTCTAGTAGTGATTTTTCGTAATATAATAGTTTGAGTATTGTAAAATCAGTGTTTCTCTTTTCATATATTATCAAGTGAATTAATGTACGGTCAAAATAAATGGCCGTTTACATGTCTAAAAATCCGCTAATTTGAGTGACGAATTTCTAAATAAACAGTGATTAAATGCAATTTGCATTTATGCTTGTGATTATTTCTTGACCCACCCAAATGCCTATCCCCAAAGAGAGTCGAAAAACCACACATAATATAATATTATTCCATGATAAATAAATTTTCTCTTAAAAAGTGAGAGTCCTTTGCTGACTTAATTTTTGAATTCACTAAATATTTTCATTTCACAGTTTTCTCTCTTGCAAATTCGCTGTTAGCGTCTATTCACCGTAAAATTTTCTTACAATCGAATTTGCAGTAAACTAATGAATCAAATAAGAATCTTTTGATTGTTTGAAATGAATATGAAATTCTTGGCACAAATTCAGAGAATTCGAAGGAATTCTGAGATCATGGCAAGGTAAGTCATGCCAAGTTGACGTACAGTTAACTTTGAGTAAAATATAACAGTTTTAGAAATATAAAATCTAAGCAAGGAAAATTGCATCCTTGCAGTTTGGAACGGATCGAAATGAAGATTTTGGTGAAAATTTCGATCTCCACGGAGAATCGAGATCTGTGAAAATCGATGATTCATGAAGAAATCTCAAAATATACATCAAACTACATCACAAAATCTCACAAATTTTTGAAATTTATGAAATTTTCATTAATTACGTTCAATTTTTAAATTGGAATTCAGAATTTGAAAAATATGAATAAAACGTAATTAGGGATTGAATAGAATATGAGAATTTGAAAACTGGATGGATTTTTCTTACCATTTGTAAAGAATGGAAGAATCGGGTATAGGTTGGGAGATATACCTTTGTCGGAATTTTTCTGCAAATTATTCAGCCCAATCACACCAGAGAACGAGATTGAAAGGAATGTATTGGAACATATGCTGCGAATCAATATGCGTTTCCAGATGGGAATTGATGGATGTCTAGCGCGACCTATTTCAAGAATGAATCAACAAGAGATGGCTGCAGCAATGATGATTGAAGGACCAATCGAATGGTCGATGTAATCAGTGTGACTTGGCAGGCCATATAGATGTTGGAAATAACTGTCCTTTGAAATCTCAAGGACTATGGAAATGCTACATCTGTAAAGAAAATGCACCACATATTGGCCGAGACTGTCCTTTTAGAGGAACTGAACGAGACACGTATGTAACTGAGAACTTTTACACTCCCACCTATAATACTGGAGGAAAAGGAAACAATATGAGAGGAAATGTAAATCGAGGGAGAGGGAATTTCAGAGGAAGGGGTAGAGGGAGAGTTGAGAAAAGCTACAGTTCTGAAAAGACTCCTAGTCGGCAGTAGAAAGCAGCAGCTTGATTGGCGTTTACTCCAAGTAAAATTGAAAATTCTACAAAATCAGGTAAAGAATCTCGTTTATCGCTGATTCTGGTGCAACAGATTATTTTATAAGCAAATCAATTCGTTTATAAAAATTTACTAGAAGTCCAGGTAAAGTCATCGAAAGTACTAACAAAAATACAACAGCAGATATTGAAATAGATGGTATGGGAAATTTATTTTTGGAATCGAATGTGAATAAGGATAAAATTTTACTGTCTAATGTTATAGCAGCGAAAAATGTTACCGGAAAATTTGATTTCACTTCGAAGATTTGCAGATTTGGCACTCGGAATTTATTTAGACGATGGAAGATTATCTATTTTCGATGAATTTACAAAAGTAGAGTATTTAGCAGGGACATATGTTGAACCGAATTGGATCATTCAATTAGAAGTAGACAAAGGACAGGAAAGATTAATATCGGAAACCATCAGGAAGTATGACATTCATTCATGTGTAGAGAATATCGACGCCTCCTAAACAGAAGCTGCTATCTCGGGCGCCAACTCAAGGAGATGCTATGTCAAAAACAAAACTAGATGATATCCACATAACCCTCAATTCAAGAGAATGCCATCTGCATTTGCAGTTCTGGACAATGCTATCTCGTAGGCCCAGTTCTGCAAAATGTTGACTCAAACGAGCAATTCGAGAGAATGCTATCTTGCCCATCTTATCAGGATGATTCTAAATTTGCTCCACTTTAAGACAATGCGGACTCAGTTCTCTTTCTCTATACTATTACTCGAATGAATGCAGAATACTTGGGACGCTGTCCTCTTTGCGTGATTCCGAGAACGTCTTGAATACACATGAGGGTGAGACAGAAAATTGAAAAAAAGACAAGGTTCCCTTCCGTACAAAATACACAGGGGCATCTGATCGTCTCGAGATTTTCTGTACTTCATTCGTCGAATATCTCACAAGCTGTCAAATCCTAATCGAGTTATCGCTCGGAGATCTACGATGCGGTTATTGAAATTATAAGATTCAACCGCTCTATTTTGTTACGTGAAATGATCCGATGTCAATAACAAGATCTCTTCACGAACCTGACCTTTAGAAAATGAGCGATCTCGCAGATCTGACGAGATTTATTCAATGAGTGGAGTATCGAAAAATCATCCTCAGAAAGCTTTATATTCCGATACTCGAAAAAGCAACTCATTTGATCTAATTTCAGAGTGTATTCGTTGAGTCCCTCATCTTATAGATTGTTCAATCAATCATAATCGCAATAAGTTTCAGCCAATAGTCGATGCAAGATTGCCGAATTTCATCCGATCGGTAAAGTGTGAGATTACATTTCCTCTAGTGATCTGCAATCTCAGATGATTTGGAGGAAAATCGAACATGATTATAAATACAAATTCCGACCTGAGCCGTGGATATGCAAGAAACCTCTTTCTTGCCTCTTTTGCAACATGTACCGATCATACTCTCATCATTCAAATTAAACCACCACAAAATTGTAATCCCAACAACCAATTTATAGTTCTAATAATGCTCACCTTACCCAGTTCATATGGGAGGAGGACAAGTTATTGATATAGTGTTGAAGTATGAAACGTTTTAATGCAGTAATAAGACGAACTTTCTAGAAAAATGAAGAATTCTGAAGACCCAGTTCACTAACCTTTGGAGGAATTTGTTACAGCAAGCATTGCTCGCTGTTGTTCAGAAGAGGATGACCTCAATTTATGCTCTGGAAACTACAGTACCATGCAAAAATTCCTGAAAGGTGATTCAGAATCCTTTTCTGCTCGAACCTCGATTGTTCAAACCCAGATCATTGCACAGGGATTTGAGAAAAAGCATCCTGAGAATGAGAAAAAAGGCTAATTTTCTGTGGTTTCTGTTTTATCCCCCAACTCTTCATGGTTGCACATACAGCTGATATAATTTCAAGAATTTCGAGAAAAAACGTTTTCATTCTATCGGCTGCCATATGGACGATGATCAAGATACAGCAATTTTACAATCAGCATCTTGAAGAGCGGAAAAATCCTATTCGCAATCATCCTTTAATTATATTCCACATCGTGCGAACAAGAGCGTGAGGGCACTCGAAGTAGCCGGATTCTCGAATTTTCAATGAAATACAGAGGGAACGCCGAAAAATGGCGAAAAACTACGGTTTTGGCTACTGTAAGAGCTCTCACACTCTTTTCTGCGCGACGTAAAAATAATCAAAAAATCACTGCAGATGGAATTTTTTCCGCTTTTTGTGATGCCTTTTGTAAAACTGCAGTATCTTGATCCACGTCCAAATGGCAGCCAACAGAGTTAAAACGTTCTTTCCTCGCGAAATTCTTGGAATTATATAATCTGTTTGTGCAATCAGGAAGGGCTGGAAGGAAAAACAAAAACCACAGAAGGTTAGCATTTTTTCTCATCTTCAAAATGCTCTCACCCAAATTCCTCTACGTTGATCTGGGCTTGAGCAATCGACGTTTGAGCAAAACAGGATTCTATATACCACCATTCAGGAAGTTTTGCCCGGTACTGTATCTGAAAGTACAAAGTAATCTATTGAAACTCTCGAACTTCAACACCATCCATTGATACAGTCTGATTCAGATCATCTGAGCGAGGAAACCTGGTTGGTTTGGGTACATCTAATACGACAAAAATCCTTCGTAATCCATTTTGTCGTCCAGTGTGACGGTGTACAAATTGCACGTGAGGTCTACATATCTAACTTACCCCCATTGAACTTTTTTTTCAACAACTTTGGCTCACCTAAATATTTTCCAACATATCTTAGCTCATCCTCAAGCTTGTTTGAAACCCTACAAAATGAGGCGAAGTACTCGTTTTTGACATCGGATCAAAAAGTAACGAAATGAAGCGGCTGAATCTTATAATTAATAACCGTATCTTTGTTCATTGCGTAGATATCCGAGCGATAATTCGATTAGCATTTGACAGCTTGTGAGATATTCGACAGAAAATCTCGAGACGATTAGATGCCCTGTGTATTTTGTACGGAAGGGAACCTTGTCTTTCTTCAATTTTCTGTCCCACCCTCATGTGTATTCAAGACGTTCTCGGAATCACGCAAAGAGAACAGCGTTCCAAGTATTCTGCATTCGAGTAATAGTATAGAGAAAGATAACTGAGTCCGCATTGTCTTAAAGTGGGGCAAATGTAGAATCATCTTGATTAGATGGGCAAGATAGCATTCTCTCGAATTGCTCGTTTAAGTTAACATTTTGCAGAACTGAGCCTACGAGATAGCATTGTCCAGAACTGCAAATGCAGATGGCATTCTCTTGAATCGAGGGTTATGTGGATATCATCTAGTTTTGTTTTTGACATAGCATCTCCTTGAGTTGGGGTCCGAGATAGCAGCTCCTGTTTAGGAGGCGTCGATATAGGGACAGTAGAAGAACTCCTCCAACAATCTCAGTCAAATGTTCTAGATTGTCAGAAACAAGATTCTGAAAATCTGATCGAATTAGAAGATGGATCGAAAGAGAATTTGCCAGAGATTGGGAGGGAGAAAGAGATGGAGTTCAGTTTAGAACAAAATGTCGCTGGGGATCCGGAAGAGGTTCTCAGTAACGAGCACATTTCACACAAACAGATAATAGATTCAGAAGGGAAAGAATCTGAAAAATTTATGGAAGCTCTAGCTAAGAAAAGAGGAAGAAAGTATAATGAAAAAATAATTCCGCAAATCAGTGAGGGTCAACTATGGCATGTGAGATGGGGTCATCCATCTATAGAATACTTGAAGAAAATTCAGAAATAAGAAGCAAGTTTGAAGAATGTGAAGTTTAGTGATTCAATTAAAGACTGTGAAATTTGTATTTTATCCAAAATAGAAAAACTTCCTTACTTAGAAGTTCGCCGAGAAGCAACTAGAAGATTAGAGAGAATAGACACAGACATAATGGGACCAATTAAGCCACCAACTACACCAGGCGACAATAGATTTATTATAATCTTCATTGATGACCATAGCAGGTATATGAGGATATCTCTGAAACTCTTAACATTGGCTGTCACAGCTCAGCCAAACTGGTTGTAGGACGTTTTTTCGGGTCTAACCTGTCAAACTATCTTTGTTTGGATGTCCTGAGAGTGGTCATCAAGTTGGAGCTTGATTAGTGAATGTGGGGAGATACTAGAGTCAATCATGTGCGAGAAAACACCCGAAAAATGAGAAATTTACGTGTCGAAACGTCAGATTCTTGAAATTTGGCAGGCTTTCGTGAGTGGAGCGTTTCTGATAAAGTTCTGTAACTTTTCGAACTGAATCCTAATGGTTCAAAGTTACGATTTTTCTGGTGGAAGAAGGTGTGCCTTACTGTGCTCAGCCGTGACTCGTAGAGATGTGAGTGTCACAGATTTTCGGGAAAAAATTCTTGAGTCGCTTTAGACGCTACAGGTCGTGGAGCGTAATCTAGAGACACTGCGGAGAATCTTTATCGTATTCTCCATCAAAGAACGAAAAAAATTGAGCTGCTGTAGACCTATGTGCTTCGACGGGAAAGCCAGAGAACCGGATGAAACGGAAAAGAGAACGTGCGTACAACATGCCTAATCGCGCAGCTTTTTGGAAGGCACACGCGCGGTAGGGGGACACAGACCTCTAAACACTGTGAACATGTTACAAATACCCTCAAAATATCATACCAATTTCCATTCACAGAGACTTTGGATGCTCCACGAGTATCATTCGCTTGAACGAGGGCTGCGCAGCTCCATTCTTGTGAAAAAAGCATCGAGAAATGATGAAACCATTGGTGGAGCGTTCAGTATATTTCAATTCTGACTTCCATTACTACATTCTAACACCTCATTGCATGCAATCTTTACACTTGAACCATTGTGCTTGCTCAATAACAGGCTCTAGCCGTATATCTCGATCTCCACCGCTGTGACACTTTTTGAGGCCGAAAATGAAAAGTTTCAGAGATATCCTCATATGTCACTTTATGCTATGAAACACAAACACGAAGCAGGAAGTTGTTGGGGAAAATTCTTAGTATGAATGAGAAATTTGGCAGGAAATAATGAAAAGGTTTCTCACATTAGAATGGATGATGCGAAAGAGTATGGAGGAGGAGAGTTCTTAGAAGTAATGCAAGCAGAGAAAATTAAGCCAGAGTTTGCTCCTTCTTACACTCCAGAACACAATGAAGTATCTGAAAGATGTAATGAAACTATTCAATGGAAAATAAGAGCTTCAATGTTGAATTCTGGAATACCTAAACCAGGGTTTTTAACGGAATATTCGTTTTGTTTCGTTTTGTTTAGCAAATAAACGAAACGAAACGAAATTATTCCGTTTACGTTGATGATAAACGAAACTAAACAAAACATTATCCATATTTAATATCAATAAACAAAACTAAACGAAATTCTGGCATTTTGAATACGTTGAATTTTGTTCTTGGGAAACAAAACGTAAACGAAATTACTTTTGATAATGTTGGAGGGAAACTAAACTAAACGTGATCAGAAGGGCTCAACGTAATATCGAACGAAACAAAACTCGCATAATTTCATTTAGTTTTGTTTATGCAGTTCTCTCATTCATATCGATTCGTTTAGTTTTGTTCATCATCAACGTGAACGAAATTGTATTATTTTGTTTCGTTTCTCCCTTAAACAAAACTAAACGAAACAAAACAAAATGTTTTCCCTTTCTTTTATCATTTTTTCAGTTCACTTTATTTGCACTCATCTATCATTGTTTGAAGGTGAAAACTATGAGTGCTCGATCGCCTCAACAGCACACTTCATTCGATACGTATCATTATTCGCAGGAGCTCTAGTTCTTTGGGTGAGGGTCTTATGGGCGAATCTCGGCATTTGAGAGATACTGGTTGGCAAATTCGAGATATTTCAATCTGATACGACATTTCCGGGTAACTTTCTCATTGATTAATTATTACTCAAACAATGGTATGACACTCGCGTGGACAACGGATATTCTCATGTATTCGAATAAGAACCTCGTATTACAACTATTCTGATGAGTACACTTCATCCTAGGAATGAGCTGTCCTCGGCGTCAGAAAAGTGAACAGGGGGGATTCTTACAGTTCATAGGGGTTCCCAATGGTCCCTGTTACAAGATGAAGGAACTCCTCACCTACTAGAATGTACGTTTTTGTGAAATTTCAATTCTTGTTAGCCTCGCATTACTCCTGAGATGGATGTATGACAGAGGCGATTTCTACATACGTTTCTGTTGAAGTAGAAATCAGATTACACGTGCTTCCAGTTACAATGAGGTCCTCATTTTCATGTCTTATGCAAAGATAATACATTTCGATACAAGGGTGGAAAATAGTACATTTCGATACAAGGGTGGAAAAACTTCTTTTGACACACTGTGCGAGAAAGTAACTTTTCTGCACTGATTTTCCACTTTCTCTCACAGTTTGTCAAAAAATAGTATTCGATACAAGGGTGGAAAACTTTCTTTTCGCGTCCGAGTGATGGATTTCCGGCCCGAGCCGTAGGCGAGGGTCGGAATCATTACGAAATGTACTATTTTGTGTTTGCGTGCATAAACCTGTACGGAAAAGTTACCTTTCCGCACAGTTTTGCGTGCGGAAATGAGTGCGAAAAAGTACGAACCATGCGGAAAAATGACTCCTTAGGAAAGAACGCAGAACGGATATCTATCATCGGAAAATTATGATGACCACCAAATTTTGCTAGTTTTTGTAAATTTCTTGACTTGTTGGCGATATTTGAATACTCTTCAAGTAGTTTTGCTAATCACAGTTAGCATTACCATTAGATTGAGATAGAGACGTGATGTCGAGATCCAGATAGCTAAGATGTTAGAGCGTCTTCTCGGCAAGAAGACGGTTCCCAGTTCGATCCTAGATCCAAGGGTGAATATTTTTCTCGATATAGCTCCTCTCGATATTGAGCCTCTCATTTTTTTCTCGATTAAAAACATTTCGGTTATAACGAGCTTCAAGGGACCGAAGAAAAAAGCTCGTTATATATGATTCCGTTACAACTATCCTTGATGGGTGGAAAAAACTAATCTTGAGTTTGTAAAGTCTCTCTTATCAAGATTTCAAATAACTATAACATTCAGAATACGATGACAGGACGACAATGACGTAGATGTGCATTAATCCACATAGCGGTATGGACATACAATATTTAGGAATTCGCATTTGTCATAAATTGAATGAACCGCAAGATAAAATATGGACTAGTACAAATGATGGAAAACTGAAAAATTGTAGCTGAGAAATTTTAATTTCGCATCAAAGTTTACCAGGTTGTACTCGTCATGAAATGTCTCTTCCTTGTATGTAATTAATTTTGACACTCGATCGATATGATCGGATATCGTATTTATCACTCGCGGGAATTTCAAATATGAAGATATAATTTTTCGGTCTTTGCGAGTTAAAGTCAGCAGATATTGCTGACGTTTTTGGCATCAATCGAGAATGGATTCTACTCTACTTTTGATCGATGCACCTTGAGAGCCTCGTATGGTTCCGAGGATGCATCTAAAGGATTTTGATGGGAAGGAATGAAGAGTAAAGATGAATCGAAAATAAAGCGTAGATTCCAAATTTTCCATAAAGTTTCTCATTTCTCATCTTTACTCTTCATTCCTTTCCATCAAAATCTTTTAGATGCATCCTCGGAACCATACAAGGCTCTAAAGGTGCATTGATCGAGAGCGGAGTGGAATCCATTCTCGATTGATGCCAAAAACGTCAGCAATATCTGCTGACTCTAACTCGCAAAGACCGTAAAATTATATCTTCATAAGTCTCTTCCTTGTATTCGATCTATCCATTTCGCTCACTTATAGAACCATACTGCATGCGTATTCGCATTGATACTCGTATTCACCTCGAGTTTTAGGCTCCCAAACTCATAGTTCAACGGCTTCCACATCGATTTGCTCGGTATAGCCGGTGCCGAAACCAAATTTTGCCAGAATTTTCGCTCGTTATGACCGAATTCTTATTATATCCGGAACATTATAGCCGGATTCTACTGTATTCTCATCGAAAAACATCTCTACGGTCGAAATTACGATTGTAGATCCCATTTTGAGTTCCTTTGAAATTTGAGTGTCTCCTGGGATAACATGGATTCGGAATTTGCCATATGATGGGTCATGATTTAAAGATTTTTTTGCTTCTTTGGACTTTTTTATGATTATTAGTAGCTCAAATTTGAGATCGAGTGAGACTGAAAAGAATGTAGATGGATCATTTTATTTCAAAATATGTACCAAAATCAAATTTTTCAAAATTGAGTTGAAGTTTTATTCAAATATAATGCACTTATATCAGGATTTTTTACCATTTTTTACCATTTTTTACCATATCAGGATTTTTTACCAAACACACCCCCCGCCGGGGGCTTCGCCCCCTGGACCACGACCCGCCCCCGCGCACCCTCCGGAAGCACTATCCTACTAATTTTCTCGTGGCTTTTACAAATATTCTATGGAATTAGATCATGAATCTATCGGTATTATGAGCAAGTACCTGACACCTGTTGCACATATAATGCAAAAACTCTCTCACTAATTCACGTGAATGAATTTTTTTGCAATTTTCCGATGTTTTGGTGTCTACAACACTGTAGAAAAAATTCTATTAAGAACTATTGAATGAATGTAACAGGGTCCTATAAGTAATTTGAATATCGTTCATTCTTCCGAACATGAATTATCAATCTTTAATCTCATTACTGACTTTACTTTAATTTTGGTATATGAGAACTATCGCAAAGGTGACACGGAACGACTGAGGACCCTATTCTGACTAGTGAGCTGCAAACCATTCCATTCGAACTTTTGGCCACTTATTCTATTGAATGACAGTTGGTGATTGAGTCTCACGTCAATCCCTAAACGAATTATTTTCAGAATTTTAAATAGTGTGAGTCAAAATATAGCTTCCTCGGACTACAATAATTTAAGTTCCACGGATTCTCATGGAGCTACCATCGAAGTGATCGATATAGTGAGTTAGCCCGAATCAATCTCTCAAAATACAATAATGACCGATTTATTTTCAATAGCTTGTAACCCCGAATACTCAGACTAGACTTCAAGCCATACATATCTCTCTTATCAGAAGGTTTTCTCTAAAAATGAGGAATTTCGTTAAAATAACAACAGCATGACCCAAATTTAGTCTGAAAAACTTCGTGACAAGTAGAGTTGAAAGAGAACATGTCAAACAACCAAATCCCGTCGCGGGAAAAGCTTGAAAAATTAGCCATGTAACTATTTCTTTCATCGTCTGTGCGGGGAAGAGCTGTTATTTTGATTTTCTTTCCCACGCCGACGATGAAAAAATAGTGACCGACACTCGGGCGGGGTGGTTTCCGCTTCCGAGCGATGATTCCGACCAAGGCTCGGGCCGGAAAAACATCGCTCGGGCCACGGAAACCAACATTCCCGCCCTTGTATCGAAATCTACTATTTGGACTTTGACATGATGGGAGTAGATTGAATCCACGCGGCGAAAATTCTAAGTCAACTCCATTATTTTTGCCAGCGATCATAAGGGGGGAATGTCATATCCAGGGCCTCAAAAATCGTTCTGTGAAATACTGGATAGCACAAAGAAAGGAAAGAAATGGACTCATCTGCTCCAAAGCATGTATTTTCGACTCGAATCAACCATCTGAACACAAACTCTCAGGTCGGATAGTCTCTTCGAGTTAGGACTCTCCGCTGATCTACCAGATTACCCTCGATTATGTTCGATCTTTTCAGCTCCAAAGATCTACGTGAAGGCCACCCTACGGCTGGTCCTGGGTCCATCGAATGAGTTTAGATCGTCTTTTGTCTGATCATTCAATTTATTTTTGATCAGACGAGACAGCTTGCCGCACTCAGCACAAAAAATAGTATACGCAACACGGGTGAAAGTGTTCCGCACTCTTTCCGTAACGCGTGCGGGAATAGTATATTTCCGTACTGAGCGCGTTAGCCCATTTTGGGCACTAGGACAGACATGTCCTCCAGTGCCCAAAATGGGCTTGCAAGCGAGGTGCGGATATATTTTTTCATTACGAGAACCCTAAAATCCTATTGAAACGTGGCATTTTTAGGTTAGAGTAATGAAAAGTAACTTTTCTGCACTGGTCAATATTTTATCGTGCGGAAAAGTGGTTTTCCGCACCGATTTTCCACTTTCACGGACAGTTTGTCGGAAAACACAGTTCGATACACGGATGTAAAACCTATTTTTTGCATCCTCGTCTTGATTCCGACCTTTGACCACGGCTTAAGACGCAAACCTATCACTCGGACGCGAAAACAGTACATTACGTAACAAGGGTGGAAAAAACGTTTTCCGCACGAAGTTCGTGACCAGTGCGGAAAAGAACCGTTTTTTTATTTTCTTTCCCACGCCGACGATGAAAGAATAGTATTCGACACTCGGGCAGGGTGGTTTCACCTTCCGAGCGATGATTCCGACCCTCGCCAAGGCTCGGGCCGGAAAAACATCGCTCGGGCCGCGGAAACCAACATCCCCGCCTCTGTATCGAAATCTACTATTACATCCGTGTATCGAACTGTGTTTTCCGACAAACTGTCCGTGAAAGCGGAAAATCGGTGTGGGAAATACACTTTTCCGCACAACGTGTCGACAATTTTTTTTCATCACTCTCACCTAAAAATGCCGCGTTTAATTACGATCTGGTTATTCCCTATCAGTCTAGTCACTGACGCAACCGATTTGCTCCAATTTCAAGGAACACGCTGCTCCGAAATTCACTCAAAAATGGCCGCCCAACGCCACAAATATTTATTGCGTTAGGACAATGGCCCTCTCAAGCACCTTCCGATTTCGATACAATATTATTCTATGCCGGCAATGTTGACCCTGTCTCTCAATAAATTAGAAGTACCAATAGTGGAACACCCTATTCTACACTGAAATCTTGCACCTATACTGAAACAAGGATTTCTTCCGCAAAAAACGGGCCAATCGTCAAACAAATATATTGACATGTTCTTAATTGTTATGGAATTTACGCTCATGCATTGCGATGAATATGAGAAACTTTTCAACTTCAAAAAATAATCATGGAGTATATAGTGCCTTGACTACCTTCCACGGTGTGTTCCACTTCAGGTTCCACCCATGAAAAATTGGACCAACAGTGGAACAAATTGTGGTTTGGTAGAATCTAGCTCTATAAAGGATCACAGCTGATGTATTATTTCTTTCCGATCACATGCTTGATGGATTCGGATAATTTACCTGTAAAGGCATAATTGTGTTTTGATAAGATAACCGTTCCGGTATAGGTCCCTCAATTTTCGAATTGGATGCTATACCGGAACAGAACCATATTTTCCGACAAAGCTAGTTGTTAATAGTTATTGAGGTCGTGAATAATATGATTATGAGTACAAATCGTCTGTATTTATGGCAGACTAAAGTAATTTACTACTTCTCACATCATTACTACCATCTCATCACATTCTTCCTATATTAACAATAATGAGACAAGGCGCCTTATGACTATCCGGAATCCCTATATTAGGCTTGCCAACATAAAATCAAATCAGGGCTGCCAACTTAACGAGGCAAATGTCCCTAGGCGAATGTAAAAGTCACTAGATTTGTTTTGATTGTGCCTATATATTTATTGATGGGTTGGTGGATGGGTTGGTGGGTCGGTGGTTCGGTGGGTCGGTGGGTCGGTGTGTGTGTATATGTGTGTGTGTGTGTCTATTTTTGTGTCTTCTGTTTGTGAGAATGTGTGTAGAATCCTCTTTTGTGAGGCAGTCCAGTACACATACACTTACTAGACGAATATAATGAATATACCTACATTTTACGGCGTGCTGTCACCGGCTCGAGGATATGGATTTGTGTTCGTGTGTGTGTGTTTGGAATAGAAGTGAGATCGCTTTTGGAGTGGGATGAATGAGGAATAAAATGAATGGTATGAGGAATAGAATCAATGGGATAGAATTGATTTGAAATGGTGGTATTTCGGAATTCCTCGGAAATTACCTGTGAATCTTAAGAACTAAAATTGATGGGATGAAAAGAGTTTTTTTCTAACCTTTTGTTGTTGTGTGCTATTTCTTTTTCCGTTATTTAGGTACATTAGAAGTTCTCCGAGAATTTCCAAATATAAGGTTCCTAGATGAAATTCGGAATGGATTTTTATGAGTTGAGACATCTCATCTTCGATCCATGTTGTTGTGTATATCGTGTTGGTAGTTTGATGATTAGGAAGTATTTTCCGTGGAGGTGTTTCTTCGCGTCACAGGGACCGAAAGAGACATAATCAGATGAAACTGACACGTATTGGTTACCTTACTGGACCAAGGGATGACGTTCAAAACAGAGGAAATCCAACGATTTGATCCGTGAAGATGTGTTAGTGTAGAATGTTGTATCATGAAATATCCTTATGAGTTACGACGAACTTACATTTACAATAGCTCGGCAACATTGATTCGCATTTTGTCGCACTCAGAGATGAAAGTCTCGATCTCTATGTGAGCCAAGACATCATACAAATTTGTTGCAACTGGTAAATGTAATTTGTCGCAATCATTGATATTGTTAGTGTTATGAGTGATTCCTGTACATGTTCTATTTATGGAGATCATGTTATTGAGGGAATAGGTTTCTACAATGGGTAGAAAATGATTTGATTTTTTAGGAATTTCGAAACTGCGGTATTTTGGAATACCTCGGAGATTTCCTGGGAACCTTAAAAACTAAAATTAATGGAATAAGAAGTTATTTGCTAATCCTTTGTTGTAGTTGAAAATCTCTTTCTTCGTCGATCAGGTACATTAAAAGTTTCCCGAGAATTTCCGAATATAAACTTTTTTGATTGAAATTCGGAATAAATTGTTATTATTTAAGACACGAAATCCTCGACTTATGTTGTTGTGTACATCATGGCAGCAGTTCGATTATTGAAAAATGTTTCTCGTAAAGGTGTGGCTTCACGTCACAGGGATCGAGGGAGACATGATCAGATGAAACTAACACGTATTGGTTATCTTACCGGACCAAGGGACGACGTTCAGAACAGAGGAAATCCAACGATTTGATCCGTGATGATGTGTTAGTGTAGAATGTTGTATCATGAAATATCCTTGTGAGTTGAGACAAACTTACATTTACAATACACGGAGAGAAATATGGTAGCGCGGTGGCCCACGCGTCGCGAGGCTGCTGCGCTCTCGGCTGCTTGGGCTGCCGCTCTCCCCCCACCGAGAGCGGTGCAGCTCTCGGCTCGTGGGCCGCTGCAGCCCACGTTTTGGGGAGCGCAGCAGCCTCGATAGTGGGACGCGAGTCTCTCCAGTCGTGGAGCCGTGGAAATATTGGAGAAAATTTCAGAGCGAGTGTATCGCATCGATCTCGGGCTAGCCAAAATTACCGCGATCGTGTGCAAAAAATACCCTAATGGATATGTTAGTGGGATCGCCTCCGTAAGACCCCGTCGTTCCTAGACATCTCCGGTCCCAAACAAAACCCGAGTGCAAAATTGTTTAAACCGAAATTGTTTAAACAAATTAATAAAATTGTTCATTTTCTATCCAAACCAATTTCCCAAGATAATATGGAGCATTGTAAGCATAAAGTTACTCTTGTTGTTTTTCTGTAAAAGCCATTGTTTCTGACTTATCGGCGTTTTTAGATTGAAAAAGCACGATTTTTGCAATTTTGAACGTTAAATAAAAGCAACAACGAAGGAACAATTGATATTGCGATTGACGGAACCTGTTTACTAGGGTGTGTTCTACAAGCTGTAATAGCAACAATCCATAGTTCTTGCTTGAAACCTTCCATTTTTCGAAAGTTTCGAAGCACAGTTTCTAATGGACTTGATATATATAGCTATACTGGCGCCGCGAGGAATAGTTCATTGGAAACTCTCAAAAAACGGAAGGTTCTAAGCGAGGACCATAGATTGTTCCCATTGGAACTTGTAGAACGCACCCAATTAAACAGATTCCGGTAATGGCAACATCAATTTTATCCTTTGTTGTTGCTTTTATTTAACGTTCGAAATTGCAAAAATCGCGCTTTTTCAATCTAAAAACGCCGATAAGTCAGAAACAATGGCTTTTACAGGAAAACGACAAGAGTACATTCTTGTTTCAAATAATCCAAATTACCTTGAAAAAAAAGTTTGAATCCAAATTAAACAATTTTATAAACAATTTCGGTTTGAACAATGATCTAAAAGTCTCCTCAACTTTGAACATAGTCTATTCTACTCCCAAAATGTGTTACAGCTCAAAATCAGCACCTCAATCGGTTTACCTTGTGCGCCGCGTGTGACGTGTCCCGATATACTTCGCTGCTCGAGTGGCTTCTGATGAGAGACACATCCGCGCAAATTCTCTAAAGCCCAAGCTCAATATTTCTGTATTCATCCGCGACATCAGGCGCAAGCTGGACACGATGCCGCTGAATGGTCCCCGCCATTTCCACGTAAATCGGAGCAACGAGTTATATTGTGATAGTGGAAAAGTGTTAATTAGTGCAGATTGGGTTTCGCTGCCTTAATCTCACCTGAATGTGGGTGATATTTCTGCATGAGAAAACTTCTCGTATCGGCTGGTGAGGTGCCACAAATGAAGAAGGGTTCGACAAGCAACGTAGCTCCGATTATCATGATCCCCAACAACCAGGTAGGCACGTTTCGTAGCTCGATTTCTCTGAGTCTCTCTAATTTCATTGATTTTCATCTCAATTTAAAACAGTGTCGCGAAAATTTGGTGTGGTGAGCAAGGAGGATTTGTTGTTGATTTATTACTTTCCATTGATCTTTCATATAGGTACCATCGTGAATGTTGAAATGGTCTTCACTATTAATACACATATACTACTCTAATTACATGAAACATTTTTGCTCATATGCCATCGAGGTCAGCTGAATTTTTTTAATTGCATGTGATGGGTCAAATAATGTAATGCTATGCGAACACAGAAATTATTTTGCTCGTCAAGGTTACGGAAATTTAGATACTGCGACTGTAAATAAGCGGAGCGGGTGTTATGAAAGTGAGGGAACCGGAGTATTGTTATGAATTGCGAGTCAAGCCGTACACGTATGTATACAGCTCACGTGGAAATTCGAAACGTCGGAAATATACTATCAAAAAATTTCTGACTCATCATTATCCTTCGGTATACTGCAAATCGCAATGATCACCATGCAGTACTTGCTTGAAGTATTTATCGATTCCGTATGAAAATTCCCTCATTCCATTTTGATTGTTGACTTATTGGTATTCGTGGATTTTTATACAATTATTACTCATCATACATACAAATGAGCGATTTCACGAGTAAACGATTTCTTGATAATATTTGGGAATCATATTTTGCCTGGGGCAACTTTTCGATTTCATGGATCCAAAGGTGGATATTTACTATGATAGGCTTACTGGAAATTGTCTTTGATTTCCAGCACGCAAATGCAAATAAAGTCAATTTCGGGTAAAATAAAGTCAACTTTTTTTGGGGAACTTTCGTGAATTTTTTCAGTGAATGATATCCCGCATAAAAATTTTTCTGATCGTCTGTGCGCAAATGAGTCATTTGCACACTGTTCTTCGCTTTTCATTTGCTCACAGAAGATCGAAAAACATAGTACGATACTCGGGCGCGACGGTTTTTGCTTTCTCGTGACTATTTAGACCCTCGCCTGCGGCTCGGGCCTGAAAAAGTTACTTGAAGTGCGAAAACCACACGGAAAAAAAAGTTTGTTACGATAACAATCCAATTGGTCACGTTAAACAAAAATAGTTTGTTGACTGTGGGCCACCAAGAAAATTGGTTAGAGTGACCAACTTGTTTTTGTTAGTCTTGGTTAATTCAACAAATTTCTTCGTTACATTATTGTTGATGTGCCTGGCTAACCTCTTTCAGAATATTTGCCACTTTCAAATCCAATATGATCCTTTTGATCTTTGACCGAATTTATTTCAGTAGTGAAGATTTTAAGTATTGGAATGAAATTTTTGATAATGGACTCCCCGACAAAAATAACTCATGAAATATCATCGTTTTGAGGTATACGCCAACGAGATTTTCAAAATTCTTCAAATCGCGAGATTTGGAAGTATTTGAACATCAGAAAGAAATGTATAGTTTATCCAGCCAGAGCTAGAATGTATTAACGGTTCGCTTGCCAATTGACAAAGCCTAAAACTTGAGCGATACCGTGAAGCAAGAACAATCAGAAAACTATACAAAATCTACGCATTTATTGAGCTAGAAAAACGACCAACTAACATAGTTTCACGCTGCAAAAGCCGATGCTCGAAGTATACATTACAAATACAATTGTATGTCACAAATTTAAGGTATGAAATAATTCTTGTGCGGTGCGTGCAACTATTATAATCAGCTGTCGGGGATTTCTTTATAAACTTGATGTCTTGTCATGTTTTATAGCTCTACCAGCTCTCTCTGTCAAATATGATAGAAATAACGCGACCAAAGCACTGGACCATCAGGTATGTTGGGTAAGCTTGCTTTTCGTGTGTCCGATATCTCCTCGCTGAGCTTAGCGGCTTTTTTACGCAGCATCTTCGTCTGTAACACATGAGACGCAACATAGAATCAAAACATGCCAATGCCAAAAAAGCGCTTGTACGGGAATCAGAAGCATGCAGCTTGCTCTCTAACTTTAGATCTCAACTTTGTATAATTGTAAAATTGTCATCGAAAAATTTGAACAAATGGGAGACGCTGACGAGCCCGACAAATCGAATCAAGACATCAGAGGTTATATTTGCGTGAGCAATATAAAGCTCAACTGATCATGATCACTCAAGACACTTATCTGATTCGTACAATCCTTCAAGCATCCCGAATTGATTTCTGGATCCAGTATTTGATCGGGAGTCTTTCGAAAATTTTCAAGAAGACAGATACTCAATGAAGCATTATCCAGGTTGGTGTAGCATCATTTCTCCACGTAAACATCGAGCAGACTAAACCTGTTTGTTGCAACAACAACAATTTTGCAATTCAGTCTGCTCGATGTTTACGTGGAGAAATGATGCTACACCATGCTTCTATATCTGTCTTCTTGAAAATTTTCGAAAGACTCCCGATCAAATACTGGATCCAGAAATCAATTCGGGATGCTTGGAAGATTGTACAAATCAGATAAGTGTCTTGAGTGATCATGATCAGTTGAGCTTTATATTGCTCACGCAAATATAACCTTTGATGTCTTGATTCGATTTGTCGGGCTTGTCAGCGTCTCACATTTGTTCAAATTTTTCGATGACAATTTTACAATTATAAAAAGTTGAGATCTAAAGTTAGAGAGCAAGCTGCATGCTTCTCATTCTCGTACAAGCGCTTTTTCGGCATTGGCATGTTTTGATTCTATGTTGCGTCTCATGTGTTACAGGCACACGAGGTTCTTAACTTCATGAGTTGAATCTTGATTTCGTTGTATCTCATTTCCAGAATGGTTTTGATCTGAAATCGGGCATTTTTTTGTAGTGTTGGTGATTCCCACGCAAGTGAATGAGCGCCAAAATGTCTGAGCAGCAAGTAGAAACCCAACAAGAAAAAATAGATTTAAATTCAAATTATGTATACCATCTTCTCAAAGGCTCGCCTCAGGGCAGATCTTTTCTCAATGCTCATGAGCATGATAAGCGGATGAAGGAAGAGCACATCCTAGCGGAACTTGCAGCAAGAAAACAACTCAACTCACAAGGCGAGAGTACCAGCGATGG
This sequence comes from Eretmocerus hayati, assembly GCA_029851415.1. Classification (NCBI taxonomy): domain Eukaryota; kingdom Metazoa; phylum Arthropoda; class Insecta; order Hymenoptera; family Aphelinidae; genus Eretmocerus; species Eretmocerus hayati. Next base: position 61,811,456 of record CM056744.1, on the reverse strand, counting down.
CGGAAAGAATGACGACAGTAATGAGATGCAAGTCGATTTTGACGATGTCGACGAGCAATCGAAAAACAAGAATGAGAAAGAAAATAAGAGAGGAAACAAAAACGAAAAACGCAAAGCTTGGCGCAAACGTTTCGATCCATCCGCGCTCGCTCAATTTCTCATCTGGAACGAAATCAATACGAAATCGGATTATGAGTAAGTTGTTAATCAAGAAATCTGCGCATGATATTCATTTCTCTGACTAATTTGCCCATTCTCTCAAAAAGGATCGCTAAGTCGAGATTCGAGTACCTCTCTAAATGCTGCGAGCAGATAACAGGCATTCCGGCTAACATTTGGTTCTCTGCACATAAAAAAGATTCATTGGGCACTGATTCGGCTGCTGGAGGCTTTTTGTATTACGAGTATAGAACCATACGAAACAGAGAGATAGCTACGGGTGCAATAACATTGACGAATAAAAAACATTGTAGTGGCTCGGCAGGTATTGATTCAAAACGCATTATGGTAACGATCTGAAGAAGTACCAGTGACTTTTATTAAAGATATCCGAATTTTCTTTGCATGTATTGCATGTGCCTTCATACATCCTGCATGAAATGCTAATAATCTTGTCGATAACGTTCTCTATGCAGTTCAAGCCAGTAGTTTCGTATTTTTCATCGGCGTCTCACGGTGTGTGTGAACCATCTATTAATGCGATCAAGAATGACTCCAACAATATGAAAATACAGTTTATAAAAAATTATTTTCACCATTTGACCGGTTTTTGAAATAATACACTTGTGTACCTGTATTCGTCAACTTTTGGGTAGAAACGTTCAGTCCCACCGGGGTCTCTGATTACGATGGAAAAATCACTAGATGTTGTTCTGACAAAACAATACACTGATTCATTTCTATAATTTTTTTTGTATAATTAAAGTTTCATACAAAAGTTATTCATGGTGTTGAAGTTTGAAACGTTTCAATACAACGAAATGGATAACCTCACACCCTCAGATAGTTTTCAAAGCTTAAATTGAGGTCTTTTTGTTTTGAATAACAGCAAGGAATGCTCGGTGTGATAGATTCTACCAATAGTTAGTGATTTGAGTCCTGAAAATTTTTTAATTTCCTGAAATTTTATATTATCGTTGTAAAAAAACGTTTCAAACTTCAACACCATAGTTATTCAGGAGATGTAATAGATCTGGATTTGTTCCATAGGCTCTCCTAGTGGTTGCACGAGTGTGTTTGAGTCGCTCAAGGAGGCAATTCGCGTGGATGACGATTTGCGCAAAAAATGGCCAGAAGCTCTCCATGACAGGAAAGAGTTATTTTCGACCAGCACGTTTGATGTGATCATTGCCACGTTGCCCATATATGCAAAGCCCGAAGGCCTTACTTTGGTGAGCTCTTATTAATCACTCATCGTCAATTCAAGATTATATTCGATCGTTGGAGACATGCTGAAAAACTTTCTCGAAGTTAATCCGAGTCATGATATATGTGGAGTCTATGTCTGAAATAATGCATCTTTCCGTTTCCACAGAATAAAATCGACTTCAAGCTTCTATATCCAGCCTATTGGAATAAGTTCACAGAGCAATGGCCAGTATTGGCAATATGTATAGTGTCTCATTCACGGACACAAACAAGGAATGCAAAACTCCAAGGACTGCTCGCAAGTATTGATGTAAATGTTATCGGTGAGTATCTGATTTTTTTATGCACCATATGCTTTGTAGTAATACTTATCAATTTAGATTTTATGCAAAAATCGAGTAATCCGAAGCATGAATTATTTCTAGTGCACACTTCTTGCAGAAAAATCATCCTATCCTTTTTCAGGTTGTGCGGAACAAGTACTAGCTTTTTACTGCGTCCCCCATCTGCTAGGGCCGTATCAATGTTTGACTGCTAACCGAGCTACGAATTCAAAAAATGCTCTTTCTGGCTGGAAGGCTCAAGTCAATGAGACTACGGATAGTTTTCTCAAAAGGATCAAGGTGAGATCGTAGGCTTACAGCATCTTGATAATCTTCTGAAATGTACAGATTCTCATTGTGTATATATATAAAAATTCTGCGATTCGTCGTCAGTGGTTTCATACGATGGATTTTATCAATGGATCTTGTAAGATCAGGGCTTGTTTGCATGATATTTTAACACAATATGATTGGGCAGAAAATGATGTATTATGCTACGTTTTATGGGCCCGATTCGTGGACCTCATCAGGCATTTTCCGTAATCCAAGTATCTCTTCCACATTCTATGAGACAATTCAAGCAATTGACTGTGTAACTTGCCCACCTCACGTCAACTAATCGGTATTATATATGACATACTCCAATTATGAAATAGTACATTACGCGTCGAGTGCTGGAAACATTTTTTCCTTCGGGAAACCGAGCTGGACGTGGGCCAAGGCACCGTGATTCATGAAATCCATACTATCTCATTGTGTATTTTTGTGAATGATATTACGGAATTTGATAATGATAGATACGTTTTGGTGTCAACAGGATGACCATGAAGATTTAGAAAATTACGAGCCTCTCCTGTTGGCAGAAGAAGAAACTCTACGAGCTCAATACGCCAAGTATGAACTTCCAGTTGGTCCTCATTTGGTTGCTTGCGGGAACATCACCAACATACGATGCACGTACGTGATCTTCGGTGACATCAGACACCGGATAGATGGACCAGATTCGCCCATGGTTGCTGTAGATCTATGCTTCAAAAGTGCACTCGTGTTTTCTGAAAAGTTTTGTAAAGCAGCCACTCTCATATGGAAGTTCATTGAGCACTGTGGATTTGGTATGCCCAATGCTAGCCCATTGTCCGTCTCTAAACTAATTCTCGCAATAGATGATCGAAAATCCCTTTACGAGCGGTTCCAGCAAGGTCTCGGCAGAGCTAGCGCATAATGGAATTCTTCAGGGGTCAGTCAAATATCAGCTACTCGCCAGAATCAGTACAACTCGAGCTTCTGAAATTTACCTTATTTTTTTACTGTGAACTAGGCTTGAATCGTGATGCCTCGGATAAAGCTATTAAAGCTATAAATGATTTCATAGGATCACTCTTCATCCCTCTTCTCCAAAATCAAATAGAACTCGAGTTGCGCAAGAGAAATGCTCACCCCGAGTTGTGTGGCCTAGTGAATGTTCTTCTCAATGAAAGTAAAGGAATTTTAGGTCCTTATCTCACTGAGCACAATCGTTTCAAATTATACACTCGGAAAAGTGTTTATATGGAGCCTGAAGTATTCGCATTAGAGCAGCAGAATATCCCTGGAGTTGCAAGAGCAAAGGGCTCGAAAAAACAAGCCACAGCCGCTCATTTGTCATTAATACACACGCTCGGAACATTTCTGCGCTTACCTGGGATATTTCAAACTGTTCTCGAGTATATAAATGCATTGAAAAATGAGACCGACGTAATTTCAAACATAATTCAAGCAAGAATGTGGCGAACAAAATATGAGAATGTGATGAAATTGATTCTTCCACTTTTTATCTTTTACGACGATTTCGAAAGTAAAAATGCACTAGGTTCACACGCTGGGGAACAAAAGTTTGGTGGTGTCTACGTGTCACTACCTTTCCTGCCTCCTTATTTAGCTTCAAAACTATCGAATATCTTCGTTGCTACCATCTTCAAAGCTAAACGTAGAGCAAAGTACGGTAATCGAGCTGTTTTTCAGCGCGTGATAGATGATCTGAAGCAACTTTCTCGAGAAGGAATAAAATTGGTTGTAAATAGTGTGGAGTACATAGTATATTTTGAGTGTGCGTTAGTTGTAGGTGACAATTTGGGTGTCAACGCCGCTTGTGGGCTTGTAGAAAATTTTGTCAATACATGTTGTTGCATAATTTGTATAGCTAATTCAGAGGAAATGAAAACTATGATATTTGAACAAGTGTCACTCTTAAGGACAAAAGAAAATCATGCTCTTGATGTCTTATACCTTACAAATGGTATTAAAGAAGATTGTATATTTCATCAGCTGCGCTTCCGGCTGGGCGAAAATAATTCATTTGATCTTATGCACACCATCATTGAAGGAACAGGGAAAGATGTTATCGAAAGAGTTTTAACTGCTATTGTTTGTGAAGAAGAAATGATAACTTTGGGAGATTTAAATAAGATAATTGATCAATTCCCGTATGGTGGACTTGAATCTGGGAACAAGCCAAGACCTTTAACTCTAGAGAAATGTTCTGAGGAAGAAAAGAAGATTCTGCGAGTAAAGAAAAAAATACGAGCCAAACAATCCGCGTCAGAAATGTTGTGTCTCATTCGGTATCTCATCTTGATGATAGGTGATATTATGTCTCTTGATTTCAAACCCTGGAAACTCTATTGCTTGTTGAGGCGCAAAATCGGCATTGTCACTGCGCCCAGATTCAGGGAAACCAAATTACATGAATTGACTTCCATAATAGCTGAGCATGATGCACTTTTCATTGAATTATATGGACATAAAAAACCCAAAGGGCATTTTGAGATACACATGCCTCGCGTAATGAGAGACAATGGCCCGTTGACTCACTTCTGGGGTATGAAATTTGAAAGAAAAAATTCTGAATTGAAAAGATACGCCAATAGCTCTAGTTCTTCTGTAAACTTGCCGTATACAATTGCTATCCAATGCGCTCTTCAACTGTGTTACATGAGAGAGATGTACAAAGGCTGTGGAGTCGACATAAAGTTAGGCCAGGTAGATAATCACGATGCCTCTGCTGAGGTTCGGCGAATCATGCCATTGTTAGACGAATCTACCATCTCGGTTTGTCATAGAAGTGTCGAAATCGAGGGAAATAATTTGAGCGAGGGCACAGTCCTTTTCATCGGAGTAGATGATTCTTTCGGAGAACCCGAATTTGGCAAAGTGCAAAGAATTTATAAGGTCGGGGATGAGATCATGCTTCACTTAAGCAGTCTTCCTAGTGTTTGCTTCGAGCCCATTTATCATGCCTATGAGGTTCGAGATAATAATATTGCCGATACGATAATGAATTTGAGAGATATATACGAAATACTTCCGTGCGTGTATATAGAAAAAGAATGTAAATGGTACGTAGCTATGAGATTTGATCTGTAACTTCAATGAACTTGGCATGTACACTCTGGAAGAAGGTAACTGCACTGTATCGGGATATACTGCCTCACTCACCCTGATAGGCTGATAACCCACGAGTGCGAGTGAGATAGTAGAACTCGATGCAGAGCAGTCCACCTTCTTCCCGAATGGACCATATACCCGGATATGGATAATATAATTCACCAATATATATCAAGGTAAAGTACCACCTTGAATAGTGAATTATCATGGTTTTTATGTGTATATAATGTGTCACGCGTGAGTGACTGTTGCTGCTATTTTTTTTTATATAATTCTGGAGATTTTATTACTTACTTATATGTACTCATGATTATTATCTAGGAATTTTCTCGCAATTATTTTGAATTTGCAACAATGGACATCGCAGTTATAGATTAGGACGACTATGACGATTTGAATATTGTTTTTATACTAAATGCGATGGTGAATTGTCAATGGAGGCTATTTTATGAGAGTAGTACTACAGTAATGCGTATTTGTGAATTTTCACACTGTATCTACGAATAAAAATGGAACTAATTTGCTTATCAAAGGTCGCAGTACCGATAATTCTATCTGTTTCCATGCACTCGAGCTTTGGAAAGGGAATTATTGAGTTATACAATGAAATAACACCCTTACCCAGAGATATATATATTCTTTCTTTCGATAACTGCACCATAACGCTGATTTTGAGCTGTAACACATTTTGGGAGTAGAATAGACTATGTTCAAAGTTGAGGAGACTTTTAGATCATTGTTCAAACCGAAATTGTTTATAAAATTGTTTAATTTGGATTCAAACTTTTTTTTCAAGGTAATTTGGATTATTTGAAACAAGAATGTACTCTTGTCGTTTTCCTGTAAGAGCCATTGTTTCTGACTTATCGGCGTTTTTAAATTGAAAAAGCGCGATTTTTGCAATTTCGAACGTTAAATAAAAGCAACAAGAAAGGATAAAATTGATGTTGCCATTACCGGAATCTGTTTAATTGGGTGCGTTCTACAAGTTCCAATGGGAACAATCTATGGTCCTCGCTTAGAACCTTCCGTTTTTTGAGAGTTTCCAATGAACTATTCCTCGCGGCGCCAGTATAGCTATATATATCAAGTCCATTAGAAACTGTGCTTCGAAACTTTCGAAAAATGGAAGGTTTCAAGCAAGAACTATGGATTGTTGCTATTACAGCTTGTAGAACACACCCTAGTAAACAGGTTCCGTCAATCGCAATATCAATTGTTCCTTCGTTGTTGCTTTTATTTAACGTTCAAAATTGCAAAAATCGTGCTTTTTCAATCTAAAAACGCCGATAAGTCAGAAACAATGGCTTTTACAGAAAAACAACAAGAGTAACTTTATGCTTACAATGCTCCATATTATCTTGGGAAATTGGTTTGGATAGAAAATGAACAATTTTATTAATTTGTTTAAACAATTTCGGTTTAAACAATTTTGCACTCGGGTTTTGTTTGGGACCGGAGATGTCTAGGAACGACGGGGTCTTACGGAGGCGATCCCACTAACATATCCATTAGGGTATTTTTTGCACACGATCGCGGTAATTTTGGCTAGCCCGAGATCGATGCGATACACTCGCTCTGAAATTTTCTCCAATATTTCCACGGCTCCACGACTGGAGAGACTCGCGTCCCACTATCGAGGCTGCTGCGCTCCCCAAAACGTGGGCTGCAGCGGCCCACGAGCCGAGAGCTGCACCGCTCTCGGTGGGGGGAGAGCGGCAGCCCAAGCAGCCGAGAGCGAAGCAGCCTCGCGACGCGTGGGCCACCGCGCTACCATATTTCTCTCCGTGTAGCTCGGCAACATTCATTCGCATTCTGTCGCACTCAGAGATGGAAGTCTCGATCTCTATGTGAGCCAAGACATCATACAAATTTGTTGCAACTGGTAAATGTAATTCGTCGCAATCATTGATATTGTCAGTGTTATGAGTGATTCCTGTACATGTTCTTTTTTCGGGGATTATGTGTTCGAGGGACGAGTTCATATGATCGATGGGAGATGATACGACTTTCTGAGGGAATTTAGAATAGTGGTATTTCGGAATTCCTCGGAAATTACCTGTGAATCTTAACAACTAAAATCAATGGAATGAAAAGAGTTTTTTCTAACCTTTTGTTGTTGTGGGCAATTTCTCTTTCCGTTATTTAGGTACATTAGAAGTTCTCCGAGAATTTCCAAATATAAGGTTCTTTGATGAAATTTGGAATGGATTTTCATGAGTTGAGACATCTCATCTTCGATCCATATTGTTGTGTATATCGTGTTGGTAGTTTGATGATTGGGAAGTATTTTCCGTGGAGGTGTTTCTTCACGTCACAGGGACCGAAAGAGACATGATCAGATGAAACTGTCACGTATTGGTTACCTTACCGGACCAAGGGACGACGTTCAGAACAGAGGAAATCCAACGATTTGATCCGTGAAGATGTGTTAGTGTAGAATGTTGTATCATGAAATATCCTTATGAGTTACGACGAACTTACATTTACAATAGCTCGGCAACATTTATTCGCATTCTGTCGCACTCAGAGATGAAAGTCTCGATCACTATGTGAGCCAAGACATCATACAAATTTGTTGCAACTGGTAAATGTAATATGTCGCAATCATTGATATTGTTAGTGTTATGAGTGATTTCAATATATGGTCTATTCTTGGGGATCATGTTATTGTGAAGATGAATTTCTACGACGGGTGGAAAATGATTTGATTTTTTAGGAATTCTGAAACCGTGATATTTTGGAATTTCTCGGGGACTACTTTTGAATTTTAGATGTCCTAAAATTAATGGGACAGAGAAGATTATTTCACAATAATTCATTATTGTGAAATTTTTTTTTTTTGGTTTGTGTTTATCGGAAGTTTCCTGAGAATTCTTAAATAAGATCCTGTATGATTTGAAGTTTGAAACGAATTTTCGTGAGTTGTAATACATTCTCTCTAATTTTTATTATTGATAATACTTTAGTAGTTTCAAAATACGATTATTCCGTCAAAATCTTAATAGGATGAAATCTGAAAATTCTCAACGATTCACCGGGATTCTTTATTCTGAGGGTTGGGGGCTCAAAACAGACGTATATATGTAGTCATAAGGTATTTGTGGGGATCTTCATTTTCGCTAAAAATATCTTACTAACCTGTTGATCCTTAAATGGTCCTCTGTCGACCCTCGGCAAGTACTTTTCAAAATTTGATTCAGATCATGAGTAATGAAACACAAAAGGATGGAGTAAAAGGAGTGGGATGGGGTATAGGGAATATGTATAATGCATTTAATTAATCATTTTACAATCAATGATACATATATATACAATCATCTTTCGGTTTTTCTTGTGACTTATTCTATTTTATTATAAATATATTATGATTAAAATAAGAACAGATATTTAAAAGGACGTCGCATGGTTATATTGAGGTTCCGGTAAGATCTGAAATTTTTAAACATTATTATCAATCGGCTCTCTCAATTTATTCAATCGATTGATGTGAATTTGGAATCCACTTCAAGGCGTTTACTAAAATAGGCCTTCCTGTTGAGACACGCGAGGCGTTTAATATGTTTGCCGTTAAACACAATCTTATTTAATGAGTCTACCGGTAGAACCGAGTATACAGAACAATTTACGTGATTTTATCCGCGAAATAAATGAGTTAATCATGATAATAAAATATTATGAATGGAAGTGAGATATAAAACAAATGTAGGGTAGATTATTTATGATAGAGGAAAAGAGAAAGAAACTGAGTTTGAATCAATTATGAATCCTCAACGAGTTGATTCATATAAATCTGAATTGAAAAAAAGGGTTTAAAAAAAATTGCATATATGAATATATCACTCACCACTCCATCTTTTCAAAATTGCCGTTGAATGATTCATGTCTTAATGAATTATAAAAAATGATGTCCACAGTCTCCTTCCATGTCTTGATAAATTCTCCTTTGACTGGGATCTTTGTTGTACTGAACGTTTCTCCATTCTCTGGACACCTGTCACATATAATGAGAACAACAATGATTATTTGTCTTCTTATAGATAATGTAAAAAACTGAAAATTAACTATTAATGTAAGCAGAGTGTATTGAAAGAAAATTCCTGAATTTGAAATATTACTCACCTCATAATAAGTATATTATTGGTGGATGACCGATATTGAATTTATAGAAATGTTATTAAGAATTCAAGTAAAATATGAAACTTACCCAAACATTTTGATGTATTCGATGCAGATATCTGTGTGAATATATTCCACCGTTGTTCATCCCCAGTTATCCATGTGTTCACTCCGAAGTGCCCCTACAGACTGGCACACGTCGAGTTGTTTCGCGGCACCAAATGCTTTCCCCCACTTTTCTTTCACCATCATATCATCTTCCTATTAGCAATGACCGACACCATTACTACATATGAATGTTACTATTATTCATTGTATCACATAACATACATATACAACTAACATTACATATTATGTGATATGACGTCAATATTGAATATGAATATTGAATACAAATTACTTACCCCTTTCCTTCTCCTTACATATATTCTGGAAGACAGAATATAATTGACTGCAGAATAACTGTGTATATATATATATATATATATATATATATATATATATATATATATATATATATACTGCACCGTAATTTATCCGGAGCTACCCATGTGTCCATACCGAAGAGCACCGACAGACTGCCACTTGCCAAGTTGTTACGCGGCATCAAATGTTTTCCCCCCACTCTTCTTTCACCATCAGAGCTTAATTCTGTTTGGTGTACAGGTGTGAGGAAAACAAGTAACAATGACTGACGTCAATACAGGAGCGCGCAACATTGAGCGCTTCCCTACTCCTCCTGGCCCCAGACGTGTGAGGAATTTCCAATGTGCCTTTGTTGTCAAGGAGAAGGGGTAAAGAAGACTGGCGCCACCAAACAAGCGCGTATGTCTAGACATCCCCCTCTCCTTTGACTGATGAACGTGTAATGTATTGTGACGCGTCGTTGCAATCGAGAAGAAGGGGTAAACAAGACAAACGCCAACGAGTAGAAGCATAATAATTAATTGATATAGTGATTATGGTGTACAAAATTTGCGTTCATACTGAATTGTGAAAAGTTTTCGATGCATGAAGAAGGAGGGATGATTATTGGAATTTTTTATAATAGTACATATATTATGTATATGCTTTTAGAAAACGCGTTGCAAATAGGCTGTTAAATATATCGTCGGTTGGGGGTGAACAATAAGAGGGAGGGAGAGTATATGGATATGTAGATGGATCGTGAAGAGTACGTTTTTGGTCGATTATTGTGTACTAAGTCAGAGTTTGGAAGGTAATAGGCGATGAATGAAAAAGTTTTGAGGGAGGGAAAAAGAGAGAGTTGATGAAGGATTGAAGAAGAGGACTAGGAAGGGGGGTCTTAAATGAGATGATGAGAAGGAAAAGAGGGAAGGTGAATAAGGAATTGAGTAGAAGTGGAAGAAGGGGGTTAAAGAATTACGATCATTAAATGAATATACGAATATGATTTACTAGACTGTCAAGAATTCGAATAAATATTTCTCCATCATTATTGGTCGATTTATTGACACTGAATTCAAGTTGAATTTATATACAGAATTATAATGAAGTTTCTCCTAGAAAAAAATTTCCATCATTAATTCCATTTTAATTATCCTCAAACGAACTATATTAAAATTTGTTCTGAACCAAATGATATATAGTTAAAAAGACTCAGTTCTAACAAATCAACATTGTGCACAGATATTCGAGATGATCCATTTCCTTTGCATAATTAGTGACTTATATTTCAAATACTCCGAACAATTTGTGAGAAAAATTCGAGGAATATCCATCAAGGTTTGGTACGCACAAAGATTTCACAAGATTGAAAAAGCATAATGATAGAAAAGAGACTCTTCCCGAAGTAAGCTAAGTTATCCATTCAATTAGAGTGATGACTTTTGGATTATTATAGTTTGTCTGAGTTGCTGTAATTTCCTACAATAAGATACAGAAAAAAAGAAGTATATGTGTACAGGATGTGGACTTGAATTCATCTATCTCATATCAGTGATTTACACAAAAATCTTGAATTTAACTAATAACAACACCATAACAATTCTTCCTTCATAACAAGGTTCTGTTGACCATAGCTTGATGGTTGGTCTTGATTCTCTCAAGTTGTTATGATGGAGCACTCAAACTTTGATATTTTCTCCTTCATAACTCTTTCTTGGTTAGATTTTTATTAGGACCAGACACGACAAAATGTATTTTACGCAGGACTCTAATGACCATTGTTGAAATTTAAGAGTGGTATGTTGTATTCCTGAGCTGTTGAAAGAAGATGATTCTTGGCAGATTCATAGCCTTACCATCTGCCTCAAAATTATTATTCCCGACACACAACACATCAAACATCACTAAGAATTTCAAATTCAAAAATGATAAAGAACTTAACAGATACAAAATATCTTCACACTACTTCAATATCCTGATAGAATCTTACACTGAAACAGCACTTCTCTCAAAGGAGGAGTTTTAACCTTTGTGCATGAATTCTTTAATCTTAATTAGAATGTTTTGATGAGTTGAATTTAAATAAAAATTTATTCCAGGCAAGATCAATCTATTCCTGCTGTTTTTCTTTTGTACTTATCGATGAGTTCCAATCATGATTGATTATATTATGTATGATTGGCGATCGGTCTACCGTGAGTTCAAATAAATGAGAAATCAGCTGCGTTGCGTCTGAAAGTATCTCTTGAATCATATAGGAACCCTGGGATGACACATGGTCGTAAGCCCGCAAACTTTTGAATTTAACATTTTGAGAAGAGGGTATGAAAATCCATTTTTCCTGCATAATCACAGTCGTTCGAAAGAGAATAGAAGGAGAATAGAAGCAATAGTCCAAGAGCTTTTGAAACAGTTCCATAATAGCTCAAAAAATGTAATGGAAAAATTTTTGAAAAATCTATCGTTCGAACTAAAACCACCAGAGACATACCTTCATAACATGAATGGATATTTATTCATTGTTTTCCGAGTATTGGTTGATATCAAATTTGAGTTGAAGTTGTAAATCATGATTAAAATGGAGAACTTTCAAAATGCTTTTTGGTCGTCTGTGCGTGAATGAGCCATTTTCACACTGTTTTTCGCTTTTCATTTGCTCACAGAAGATCAAAAAAGATAGTAGATACTTGGGCGCAATGGTTTTCACTTTCTCGTGACTATTTAGACCGTCGCCTGCGGCTCGGGCCTAAAAAAGTCACTTGAAGTGCGAGAACCATTATTTGCGCCCTTGTATCATAATACATTATATATAGAAACAACTACACAAGTCATTTTTAATGAATATTTTGTACTCTCTTTATCGCAATTTATCATTTTATTAGTCCAGGGCGACCTAAAAAGAATACCATCGGAAAAGAGATCAAAATGTCAAGTTCGCGTCGCGTAGTTTTCTATTTGTTCGACCTTTAATGAATATTTTGTATTCTTTTTATTGCAATTCATCATTCTATTAGTCCAGGGTGACCTCAAAAGAATACCATCGGTGAAGAGATCAAAATGTCAAGTTCGCGTCGTGTAGTTTTTTATTTTTTCGACCTTTGTAAGTTTGAAGCATGGTAGTAAAACTTATTCGAGATTCGGGTGGGTGATACGTCAAATATCAGGGTATTGTTTATCAAATCCCATTGCTACAAGGGTCTAAAAACCACTTTCTGTGTATGCAATGAACACATACATTTCGTGACGCGATTTTACTTAAAATTTTACTCCCTCAGTTTTTTTCTTCGATAAGAGCAAATTTACCTCGTTTTAAGCTTTTCCGCACCAATTCATTCGTAAAATAAATCGTTAATTGCAACTTTTCTTCACTCACAGTATCGAAAAACATTGATTTTCACACTTTGCGGAGTAGTTTTTGCTCCAAAATCTAGTTTTGTTTTATTTTTATGTCACATCCGTGCGCTAATGAGCAACCCTCAAACGCGGAATTCTATAAGTTCTAATTGGCTTTTTCCAAAGTATTTGGTAGCCAAATGTACCTCCATCGAATCTCAAGACTATAACTTGAACCGTTTGGCCGTGGGATGAATTTTAGTGTCAAAATGTCAAGTCCGCGCCGCGCCTCGAAATGTCATGTCCGTGTGACGTCACCGTGTCTCTCCATGTTATTCTCATGGTATCTATGAGTGAGAAAATTTACATTCGTGCGCAAATTTATTCATACTTCAGATGTTTCAAAAGGTAAAAATACATCTTAAAACCTCCAAAGTGAAATTTAGCAGTAACATATTATCACCCCGCAATCACGAAGTTTTGGCACAACTACTCATATACAAGAAAGTCAAAATATAAGATTTTACTCTTTGGAGCTGTGAGAGGTTATTTTTTCGACCACAAACTTACACATATTAGACTCGTATTTGATGAAATTTTTATTAGAAACATATTTTTTTTTTGTTAGAGAATTAGCGCACGCGAGAGATATTCTTATTAGCACACGCGAGTATTGCACTTCTGAAAACGGCACGGGACTTGTGTATGACTGAGCGGATGCCCGCACAAAAACGCCACGGGAGTGATCAGTCGCGTGTGCTGAATGAATTTTGAGAATTGTGTCGCAACAGAGAATCTGTCGTACAAATCACAGCCAGGACGCAGAAGCTCTTTTCTAGGGGAGGCCGTCTGCAACACGTGGACCACGATGATGGCATCCAATGTTGATGATCTGCATCATTTGCTCCGCAGCCTAATCCACAGCTAAACCAATGCTCGCACGCCCACAGAAGAATCAACACTCGCGCACTTGCAATCACTCTCATCACCACCATTACCGCAAAACAGTAATAATTTCATTATCCTTTACAGAAAAACGATAAGGATCGTAGCTTATCCTCGATGGCCCTCACTCTAATCATTACACAGCAGACGCTTGTTTGTTATGTAATGATTAAGGGTAAATCAACACGCGTGCGAAGTTGGCACCCCCTTCAAAGCATTACAAATGTAATGATTTGAAAGGCATTTTCAATCAAAAGTTACAAAAAATGAAAGCTATTACAAAAAATTTTGATATTTCTCAACGAAATTACAAAATCCCATCTATACCCCAGTTGCAGTATGTACACCTATTACGACACATATTGTATATAGATATCATCGAAATACAGAAAGCGCTTACAGAATAAATTGAATATAGAGGACAAAATATGAATATGGTCGAACCAAAATATCTCATGCATCCGACGAAATACCAGCTACAGGGAACACCTGTTCTCATCAAAAGCGCATCAGGGAGCCCTGGAAAAGGCCAAAATTAAAACAATTCAAAATTTCTTCTTTCTCATTCCTTACACACCGTATTTGAAAGTTTAAATACTCACAAGCAAACGGCACAAAGAGCATGATTAGGCAAATCTCGTTCAGCGAGCACTCGAATACGGCAAAGTAAACAACATTCGGAAGTGTGATTCACCGATTTTTGGTCCAGAGAGTCAAGTTTATACTGGCGTTGCATGATTCGCAAACATAGCTGGGTCATTCGATCAAACATCGTAGACGATCTAGTTTTGAGCACGGTCGTATACACAGGTCTAACAACTCCCGTGGTGGGGGTGGGTCCGCTAATGTTGCCAGCTGATAGTTCGCGAGTTTCGCACACCAACGAGTTGCATGCATGCATTACGGACTTCTACTTACTTGCTTTATCTATCCTCAATCATCTCGGGAAGGATAATCAACAATTTCTGTCGCTCAACTGGAGTATTATATGTTATGCATTTGATATTGGGTGACAGATTCTCAACCCAACTAGAGTAAGCCCATGTGGGGGCAAGCGACTTATATATAAGTATTTGTGTAAGGGTGATGACAGATAAAGCGCTACGCTACATTTTGCGCCACGCCACGACGCGCTATCGCGCGCCACGACCCAAAACTTCATTCCAGCAAACTCGACCATAGATAGATGTGATTCATTTTCATAATCTACGGTTGATACTGTAACAATAAATCCAGTCCATCAATGGTCGGGTTCGCTGGAATGAATTTTTGGGTCGTGGCGTGCGATAGCCCGTCGTGGCGTGGCGCAAAATCGTAGCGTAGCGCTTCATCTGTCATCACCCTAAATTGGGACAGATGCTGATAGCCGTGTGGTCAAGGTGCCTGTCTCTTGTTTTGCTGGCCCCAGTTCAAATCCCCGATATTCCATTTTTTTTTTTTTTTTTTCAACAGCAATCTTCAAATGTTTTTATTCTAATCGGCCAATTAGAGAGCGATTTATTCATATGGGAATTTTGTGATATGGATATCCGAGAGAGAGAGTATTTCGAATTTGCTCATACCTTACATGCCGAGCATCAATCTTTTCGTCATTATTTCTGACATTTCAATGAGCATTCTTCAACTCTCTTTTTCATCATCACTTAACACGATGTACACAGTAAATCCGAAAATTTCCAAATGTTTTGAAAGTAATTGCACCACTTTTGGATATTCCTGCTCTCTCAGATATCCATATAACAAAATTCCCGTATGAATAAATCACTCCCCAATTGACCGATTAGAATAAAAACATTTGAAGATTGCTGTTAAAAAAAAAAATTGGAATATCGGGGATTTGAACTGGGGCCAGCAAAACAAGAGTCAGGCACCTTGACCACACGGCTATCGCGGCATCTGTCCCAACTAATACAAATACTTATATATAAGTTGCTTGCCCCCACATGGGCTTACTCTAGTTGGGTTGAGAATCTGTCACCCAATATCAAATGCATAACATATAATACTCCAGTTGAGCGACAGAAATTGTTGATTATCCTTCCCGAGATGATTGAGGATAGATAAAGCAAGTAAGTAGAAGTCCGTAATGCATGCATGCAACTCGTTGGTGTGCGCGCGGGACCTAGCATGGCGAAAGCAGACGACCGGACCGACGAGCCGCGCGGCCGCGAGCTGTTTGCTCAGATCGACGCGCCGCCGGTCGGCCAATTTAGGAACCCTAACTGGTCACAGTAGCGGACCTACCCCCACCACGGGAGTTGTTAGACCTGTGTATACGACCGTGGTTTTGAGTCTACGACTCTTAGATTTCACCTTCTTCAAAGCTTTCTTAAGCCTGGCGATGACTAGATCACAGCAGGAATCTGGCCGACTGGGCGCCCGCAATTGAGCATCTTGCAAGCGCGTAACAACACCTGTTGGCTCGGGTGTCTGCGGTTCAGTAGACAACATTCCACCGAAATTCAATGCGGTTTTCTTGGAAATTATTGACGACCCCGGATCAGCACAGTTATCTAAGCCGGCACTGGCGATAGAAATCTGAGGCTTTGTCTTTTCAACAAACGGCAAAATACCTTTCGTAAGTGTCACAACATTCGTAATTTTTGGCTTGGGCCTAACGGTATCAACTTTTGGAACAATTCCAATGCTTGATGTAGAGACGATCACAGTAGGCCTCGTAAAATTAGTCACAGGAGGCAGTTCAGGAATCGAAACCCCAAACACATCCTTTTCCAACATTGGAATCACTTGGGCCGCATTTGGAGAAGGTACCCCACCCCTCGCGAGTCGAAGTCTTCCCGAACAACGGCACGGAGGTTAAGTCAGAGCAATTTTCGACAAAGAGCGTCGGGGGCGTGATGCCGCATTCATTTCAACAGACGAAAAATTTTCACGGGCAGCAGAAGTAACCGCCGAACCGGCATTTCGGTTTTCAGAGGGATCGACATGCAATTGCGTATCTATACGATCAGAATGGACAATGCTCATTTTTTTTTGTCCTGGGTACCTGTTTCGAACTCTTAGTTCTCGATGAACGCTTCCCTTTTGGTCGGCCTCGTTGGCGTTTCTCAGGAAAATTTGATGGAACCTGAAGTCGCTCAATATCAGCATACTCCTCAACAGTGAGAGACGTTTGCACAGCCAACAAAGGCGGGCAGTATTATTGTCGCATCTAAAAATCTCACGCGCAGGAGGCCTGCACTCGATAATTTCACAGTCACAAATTTCGGCTACTCGACATGGATTGGTTGAAACTCCATCAACAACGAATAATTCGTCAGATTATATGCGATCCAAATCTGCAAGCGAAGCATTTTCAAATTTCGGCGAATCATCAAAAACTTTCGGCTCTTCAACTTTTAAAGGAAGTTTCTCTTCTTGACAATCAAGCTCAGTGATGACAGACAATCCGTCTTCGAATTGGAGATCCACTTCTCTAGCATCGAGATAGAATACAGGAGTCACATTTAGGTTGCCCAACACAGGCGGTAAATCTTCAGCGAGATCTATCAGTGGTATATCGTAGTATGAAGGATCACTTCCCATAAAAGAATCGGCACTCAAAACTTCACTTTTCGGCACAGGTTGTGCTGCACGCCTTTGAAGTATAGGACGAAAAGTTTCGAAATCAGTCAGGATACTTTCATTTTTCGATATTCCAGTATTCTCCACGAAAACAGCAAAATCCTCTTCTTTAGTGAGGATTGATTCAGGAATGATGATCGGCGTACTAGACGCATAGTTATGTTCTTCAGACGCGCTCATCGTGCTCGAGAATCAAAAGCTGGCCGCGAAAGCGAGTCTCAAACTGAGACACTCATAGTACAAAGATCCAATGCATAACCACATGATCGACTTCCCACCAAGCGACCATAGGTGTCTTCTACGAAAACTGATAAGATAGGGCAGAGCTCCAGCTCCGCAAGTCCGAAAGGGAGAGAGAGGAAAAATTGCAGGCATAGCATGCTCACGTTACGATGCGCGCAAAAGGAAAGATTGATCCATAGTCGCGAGTAACCGATACCACAGTCCATACAGAGTAATAATCCCATCAATATGGCAAGTAATAAACATACTGAGTCACGTCAAAAGCTCTCCTCGCGAGACAAAATTTCCACCAACTCAACAAAATTTTGTTTTGCTACCAAATTACAGAATGGCGGATGACAAAATTGAAAGAATGGAAATAAGACCAATTCATCATAATCCGGGACTAATCATGGAAAAACTGGACAGACTGTATACGTCTCGAGTATCTTGGAAGATAGTTCACAGCATAAACCTGGAACCATATTTCCATCGTGAGGCAAAACTAAAGCAAGCTTGGGTCGCGATGAAGACAGGTTGTAATAAACAAAAATCAGGCTGTATAATAGCAGTGCAATTAGAAGAATTGGGCGAACGAATTGACGAGACTCAAAAGAATGCATACAAGGCTATACAGTTACTGCAAGGATACGACACCAATTCAACTACCTCGGAAAAACGAGTAAAGAGGTCTTGGTTTGCGGGAATCGGTAAACTGCATAGGATATTATTTGGAACACTAGACGAAGACTCAGACTACGAGTTGAGAGAGCTTATTCAAGGGAATGCGAATGATAGCAGCACGCTCGCAGCTCTATTAGCAAATCAAACGGAAATCATTCGTGAACAATTTGGGAATCAGCATGACAGACTGAATAGAATTGATATAATCATAGCGGCAGTGGAATTAGAACAAGAGAAATTGAGCAATTTTGTTGATTCCACCGCAGCCATGGAAATGTTCATAGAGAATGTCTTACAATATGAGCTCGATACCGAGACGTTAACCCATGCGATACTTCTCGCAGCCCAAGGTGTTACACATCCCCGGTTCGTCTCGCCAACGCTTTTATCAAAAACCAAGAAAACAATCATGCAAACAGTTGCGGATGCGAGCTTCCCAGAGATCAGTAAAACTGATACGCTATTGGATCTTTTTAGTATTATGGATGTATCAATTTTGTTCATATACCCAAGATTGGTTTACTACATCAAACTACCTCTTCTTGATCTCAAAGAATACTATCTATACAAAGCCTTACCGGTACCAATACACCAACGTAATTTCTCTTTTGATGGATATCTATGGCCGGACTCCATGTATCAAGCAATCGATTCAGAAAGCAAGAGATACCATTCTCTCACGAGAGTTTTTTACACTCATTCAATTCATTCACGGCAAATGAATTGAATAAGTGTAAAAAACTCAGAACCACATTCATATGAGAAAGCACGAGCCCTATTCACAACATCGATAATTTTTCTCCATGCGGAATAAAACGAGCGACACAAAGATTCATAAAGAATCTTTCCAATTGTGAGGTTAAAATTGCTAGGCTGCAAAACACATTTTGGGGCGCACTAGAGAAAGAGAATACATGGGTATATTCTATAACAAAAGGTGAATTCATATTCGAAGACTGTTTCAAGTATAAGAACGTCAGACATGAAATAAATGGCATGGGAATGATTCACTTACCTCAAGGTTGCTCAGCTTATACCAGGAACGTTAGGCTATCGGCTTCACGAAAAATTACAGTACATTCGGAAATAATGGTATTCCGAGAAAGAAATCTAGATTTAGCACCATTATTGGATAAGGAGTTCAGAAAAATTTCAGCAGACCCAATTAAGGGATCAGAAATCATGCCTGGTATACGGATTCGAGGAGATGCTCCTTTGAAATCCTTGGAAAAAGGAAAAAGTTTGAAAGAAATCATAGACAAAGCGCGAACCATGAGCCAACTAAAAATAATATCGACAAAATATGATAACTTGTTTTCCCACCTCATCTATTCGGGACTCTACTATGTAATGGTTCCAATCATCATCCTGTGTGTAGCAAGAGTCTTTTGCCTGGGGGGGGGGGGGGGGGTCCCTTGTCTAATTGTGAGAAGACTTGTTTCAGGATGTTTCTCATGTCGACGCAAAAATCAGCCCAGAATAAATAACCCATTGGAAACGATTATTATACAAAACATGCCACAAATAGTACAACCAGAGATGCAGCAAACAAACTCAGCTCATGATGATACTCCGCCAAAACCAAAGGATATGGGAAAACACGAGAAGGAATCAGAATTACCAAACAATGAATCGACCTCGAAGTCAGTAGAGACAATACCTACAGAACAAAGCCAAAATACATAATCGAAATCTTGAAAATAACAAGGAATACCACTCCTTATCAACGAAAGAGGTGAAAACCAAAAGCAGATATTCCCAAAATGGATGAATCAGAACCCACTATGATTGAACCGGATACATGACCTATGTTATGCGAATATTTTCAAGAATATTTTCAGAAATATTTTCGGCTTCCACAAGGTTTTGAGGCCAATTTCATCTATTCAGCACTGTTTAAGAGAGAGACTGACTTGAGTAAAATTGTAATCCCAGGATTGATCTCATTCATTCTTCAATTCAAAAATACTTTCCAGGATTAGCTCATAAGAAATATTATCATATCTACCAGAGAGAGAGAGAGAGAGAGATTGATTGATTGATAACGAATTTATTACGCCTAGGTCTTGGTAGACCGTAAGGCGAAGTGCAATACATGGTACAATATAAAAAGAAGAGGCATCATAATTTGTATGAGAATAAGGATTGATAGGTTTGAATATCTTAGATATTCTAAAAACACATATATGAAAATAGTTGGCTCGCAAATGTGAAAACGCTATGTAAACTACAGAACTTCAAATCTTGATGAATTAAACATAATATAAATCGATTTGATGGTAGCACATTTGAGAAACAAAATAAATTGGAATACAATTCAAGTACATTTGAAATATCATTCGAAGGTAGCTCATTTGATATACAAGAGAGAAACGTCACGAGTGATTGAAATAAATACTCTTTCAGTAAGATATCAAGGCAAACTAAGATATATACATCATATCTGACTCCGTCACAATACTCATAGGTTGTGATCCATGATCTTTTCGAACGTAGATGTTGCCTCTTCGAGTCCAGACATGCTTGTAACCATACTGTTTAGCGCGTTCCTGTGTTAACACACGTAATTTGTGGACGCTAGGGGGTAGCATTTCATAAATACCGATTTTCGCTTGATTCGAGCTATTTGAAATCAAATCAGATAACTTCAACTCGCCGAAATCACGCTTTAGTTTCAGAACGTGGTCACGAATACCACTGGATTTAAACTTGATTACTAATGATCGATTATCACCACCACTCCGCTCACTATTAGATGTTGATAGCGAAACATCGGAAGAGTTTGAAGTTTTCGGTTTGAACTCACGCACTTCAAGAATGTCATTCTTAAAAGACTCTGCTGCGTGTAAACTTTCAAGTATTCTCTTCGGGAAATCATCCAAGGGGAGACTGCAATCGCTGGGTATTCCAGTAACTCTCAGCTCTGAGGTTGGCTGTCCACCTGCATGTAGATTTTTGAGCTGAGAAATCTCTTCCCGAAGGGTAAGATTCTCCTTCTCCAAAAGATTGATCTTTTCTGATTGTTGTTTTAGCACGTCACTGAATGTATCAAACTTTTTGTCAAGATGACTTAGGCCTTCAGTAAAATCGGTAGATTGCGATTGAATCGCCTTAAACAACAGTCCAAGCTGTTGGGGCGTACTGAAAGTTTCCCATCCTTGCGGCAAATCAAACATTATCGTAACTGCGATGGCGTATAGCAGACGAACCAGATGACAAAATGTAAACACGGCGTTCATCAGCTGTAACAGGCGTACACAGATCAGGTTATACTCTCACGTTCACGTCAAGCTGGGCTCACAGTGGTGCACGTGGAAGACGAGCCTCAGGGTCGATACTGTAGGGAACTGGTTGTAGCAACTGACATCTAGGTGTAATCCACGGAACTCCGTGATTGTTGATTTGATGGAGAGGCACGAGATCGTCTAACCTCAAAATCCGATGTCCTTATGGAAAAATAGGTGAAAATTTCGCAACATGAGCAGATCCACAAAGTTTCACGAATCTGACCAATGCTTGCAAAATTTGGCGTGCAAGGATCTGTAAAGTGAAAGCCCGGAGGCACTTTGAGGCAGCGAAAAGTGTCGAAAAACAGAGAGAGATCAAGGAAGGCGTGCGATGACACTTACCGCCAGAGAGAGGAAGATAGAGAGCATTTCAACTGAACAACCATCATCCTTCCTTGTCAAATAATACTTCAATAACATTCGCTCGGTCACGAATAATGGGAGAAAGAAACCATCTCCACGCTACCAAATTAACGTTATTTTTCAAATTTTTTCTCAGCTACCAATGTAGAATCTTATTGTTCAAGTTGATTTGAAACATTTTTGTTTCCACGCTACCAGAACAAAATCATAACTTGATCAGTATGTTTGTGTAATCAATAAATAATAAAACAACTATGAATATGTTTAAGCGTTCCCAAAGTATCCTCCATATCTTTTATGTGATTATAAATAAAGCCTAGTGCCTCCAATAAACCATTCCCACCATATCATGAATACTATATGAATTCACCAACAATGTAAATACAATTTAAATGTAAGCTACCTTTCAAGAAAATTGCATTCGTCAGCCTTTACTCGCTGAATTATCATGTATTCAAATTTATTCATAATTTCCACTTGAATTTAACCGAACAAATTCGAAAAAAAAAATTTTTTTTTTAGATTATATTTTTCTTATTTTCTCTGATCCGGGGATCAGGTGCGCGCCAATGAACGTGTCATGGAGCAGGTCTAGCGCCATGCCTTCTAGTAGCTATTGCAAGATTCGATTCAACAAAACGCCACTAACGGCACGTGCAAGATTCAATAGCTGTGACTCAGAGGCGCCAGTCTAGAGCTTTCTAGAATGTTCGAGAACGAGCGCAATGACGCAGGAATGCGCGAGCACACAGGCGCCGCCACGCATTTTACCGCAGCACGAGGACTAGTATAAATACGGTACAAAAGCCGCGAGCAGCGCTTCTAGAGTCTCAGTCGACCACGTGAACTCGTAGCGTAGACTCCGCGATTAGCAGCATTCCAGGACGAGTAGTCTCAGCCCTTGATACTCTCGTACCATTGTAGAATCAGTAGAATAACGAACAGTTGTAACAGTCTCTCTCTCAGATTCATAACTTACCTTTGAATAAAATCTATACTGCACTCAACATCTTGGACTTATCATTCAGAGAATACCTTGCACTCCAACTTACTGACCCGACGGTCTGGTAAGGACAGAATAGAACCCATAGCACATGAACCTCAAGAACCCTGGTTCATAACAATACCAACTACTTATTTATGAATTCCCAGACAATGCATATTAATCTAAGAAAGTCCGAGTACTTGATGAGATTTTGCCACGATCCGTTTGTTCTACGGGGCCACGCACAAAGAAGTCTCAGAATCTCCTTCAATGTCTGGTCACGCTTTCCAACTGGAAGACACATCTATATGAACTAGATTGTGTCAATACACTGTGAAACCTTTCGTCTTTGCAACATCACGTTCAAAAGGATTCAATGATTAAATCGAGACCAACTTCAGAAATTAATAATGTTTACGAACCTCTGACTCAACAGGGTTAGAAGTTTGGACTAGGTATATGAGTAGACCCGCGGAAACTTTACCGGGTCGAAAATGTGCAAACCCCAAATTACACTCTCGAAGATTCTGAGACAGATTGACTAACTTTATGGAACATACAAGGCATAAATCAACTCACGCACGAATATAAAAATTTCCACTCATCAGTACTATAAGGATAACGAACCTTCTCATCTCTCAAAAAGGCATCAACTACTCGCAATCGAAGATCCATACTAATTTGTATTTTCTTGATACAGACTTGTTTCGTTTCTCCGGGTCAAAATATCGATTTTTTCGTTTCAATGTCTCGGAGCTCGAGAAATATCAATTTTGTTATTTACTATTTGATAGTATGAACGATAGCTCGTATGAGTTTGGCGATCCGCTGTACGATGAGATCAGGTCAGAATTTTTTTCAAAATTTGACTACTACTTCATTTCGTAGTCATGAGTTGTCAAGAAACCTACAAACTAGACGTTGATACTGTAAGTGTAATAAACAAGCAGCTTTGCGCTAATTTTGGTAAAGTAGCGGGCGACTGTGGCCCACAGAGTTCGCAGACGCCATTCTTCGGAATGCAGGATTATCTGTCGCGGAGTCGAGGTGCAATAACCTGTTGCAGAGGTGATGGTCGCGTCGGCCAGACCGCCAGTTCTGCGAAGGGCCCGGTACTACTTGTCGGGAACGCTGGGGATTACGCGAAATCGGTGGTTGGAAGCACTGCTCCATCAGTATTGTGGTCGTGAATCCCATTTTCATGGTTGCTACTGTAACTACAGATGACAGGTAGTTGTACATGGCAAAATGAGATGATCCGATTTTTCGACAGTAGTCACTTTCTACCTATACATCATCGATTCACAGGCCTGGCAACTCCGATACCTGTGTTGGCAATATTTGCTTGTCCTTTGAGATTCGAAATCTTGATTTGAAAATCTGCTGTTTCCTCGCCAAAAATCAGACCATCTATCTGGATGGAATTGGGCTGTGATTAGGAGCTGAAATTTGTCCCCAGTAACCTAATAATAAATTCAGTCTTGGATTCCTTTTTGATCCACCTATATAATATAAAATGAAGAAATTGAAATGATCAAAGCAAGAAAATATCATTGGACATCGTGATTGTATGCAGGTCATAGGTGGTGAAATTTCTCTCCGAAATACGCTTCTGGTGTGTGGAACTGGCTGAACTCGGTACAACATAACAATTTTAGGGCATGAACGATAGGTAGTGAATTCAATATTCGGTAGTAACAAGAATTATCGTTAAAAAATTTGGTGGTGGCATGAATAAACAATGGAAACATGCAATTTCCCACGCCTTTTATGATTTTTTTCGTCATTAGTTGGGAGACATCGAATATTCGGGAAAATGTGTAGAGAAATAATTTGTAAATCTTGAAATGATCTACAAAATTGATCTGAAAACTTTTCCTCGCAAAATGCAACCCTTTGGAGTTATTCCTGATCAAAGACAAAATTAACTTTGTTCAAACAAAGGGACTAAGCGGTTAGGCATGGTGAAGTGGACCTTGTCAGATATCGCCCCGACAGTACTTTTCCTCACTCTCTGACACCAAATGATGGGGAAAGCAAAGGTTTTTAGGTCCCAAAGTCGGCCCTGCTTTCTACGGCACCCTAGAAACCCTCTAAAGAACGCTAAAAATCAATGTTACTCCTACCAAACCGCATACTGACGCATTTCAACGAATCAATCTGAAAATTTCTGGACATACTCTTAAAATGTGGGCAATTATAAAGAAAATAATTTCATCCCGACAACTCTCGATTCAGGCCTTGAAAAAAATTCTTCAAAACTTCAGAGTCAATTTTCTCATGTAAATAGGGAAGAATTATGTTAGTAAACCACTGCATCATGTTTATCAGGTTATTTTGCATCGAAAACAGGTATTTTTGGAATTTTTCAGGTGGTGGAACATGGTCAAAAATGCAAAAAAACCATTTTCAAAACAAATTTTGATTCAGTGATTTGTATCTTCTGCGCATGCGCGTCCTTCTACATCTCCGAAAGTATTCTTAATCAACAGCTGATGCAATTTCCTTTGAAATGACCCTTTGAGGAAGTCGATTTGATGCAGTAAAACCTGAGATATGTATAGCTGGTCCAAAAAATGAAGAAATCCAAGGTACCAAATCCGTGAAGCCGTGGCTCCATCAATGGGCCCGAAAAGTGCGAATTTTGAGTCGGACTGTTTCAAAGATGTGAACATGTGTTTTCGATGCAATTTTTGACTAGAAACCGAATCCGTGGTCACTTTTGTTCCAAACTCTCAAGATTTTTGATGATAGTCGAAATACCGACCGGCGGGTGTATGGCCATTTCCAGCCTTTTTCTACACATTTGAGATGTATGATGAGTATATGAAAAGGTTTGAACTTGTCGCATAGAGGATGCAATCATGTTTTCCTTTGTATTTTGACCAGCTAAAGACGATAGCGATGGTTCTGAGGCTTGAGAATGAGTTGGAAGTTAGATTCGGGCTGATGGAGCTATATTTTGTTTTATGATCTCATCAGAGAAAACTGGCACAGGAATAACTCGAGAGAGAGATATAAGGTGCTTGATGCAGTTTTCTCTGATGAGATCATAAAACAAAATATAGCTCCATCAGCCCGAATCTAACTTCCAACTCATTCTCAAGCCTCAGAACCATCGCTATCGTCTTCAGCTGGTCAAAATACAAAGGAAAGCATGATTGCATCCTCTATGCGAAAAGTTCAAACTTTTGCCTATACTCATCATACATCTCAAATGTGTAGAAAAAGGCTGGGAATGCCCGTACACCCCCCGGTCGGTTTTTTGAGTATCATCAAAAATCTTGAAGGTTTGGAACAAAACTGACCACGGATTTGGTTTCTACGTCAAAAATTACATCGAAAACACATGTTTACATCTTTGAAACAGTCCGACTCAAAATTCGCACTTTTCGGGCCCATTGAAGGAGCCACGGCTTCACGGATTTGGTACCTTGGATTCCTTCATTTTTTGGACCAGCTAGATCTCAGGTTTTACAGCATCAAATCGACTTCCTCAAGGGGTCATTCTGAAGGAAATTGCACCAGCTATCGATTGAGAATACCTTCAGAGACGTGGAAGGACGCGCATGCGCAGAAGATGCAAATTACTGAATTAAAATTTGCTTTGAGAACGATTTTTTGCATTTTTGACCATGTTCCACCACCTAAAAAATTCTAAAAATACCTGTCTCCAATGCAAAATAACCTGATAAACACGATGCAGTGGTTTTCTAACATAGTTCTTTCCAATTTACATGAGAAAATTGGCTTTGAAGTTTTGAAGAAATTTTTTTAGGGCCTAAATCGAGAGTTGTCGGGATGAAAATATTCTCTTCATGATTGCCTACATTTCAAGAGTATGTCCAGGAATTTTCAGGACGGTTCGTTGAAATGTGTCAGAATGCGATTTGATAGAAGGAACAGCGATTTTTAGCGTTTTTTAGAGGTTTCCTAGGGTGCCGTAAAAAACAAGGGCGACTTCGGGACCTATAAACCTTTGCTTTCCCCATCATTGGGTGTTAGAAAGTGGGGAAAAATAGTTTCGGGGCCGTACCTGACAAGGTCCACTTCACCATGCTTAATCGCTTAGTCCCTTTGTTGAAATTGTTGATAGTGGGCTACAACTATTTTTTCGCAATTTTCCGATGTTTGGGTGCCTACAAAATTGCGAAAAATAACTTTCGCGCCTCGCACACGAGGTTCCCCGCTTCCGAGCGATCATTTCAACCCTCGCCTCCGGCTCGGGTCGAAAACCGGTCGCTCAAAAGTGAGCTACAACCTCATGAACTCGGTGCGAAATATACTATTTTGCAATTCCGTGCGCAAAGTTGTGCGAAAACCCGACTTCTCTTCATCATCAGCAGTGTGTGAAGTAATGCGGAAAAGAGTCTTTTCGAGAAGTTCTCGCATAGTTTCACATTTACGCACCGATAAACTGTGCATGAAATTCATTTCTCGCACAGATTGCGTAAATGTAAATTCTCGCACAAGTCACTTGGCATATCTGTGAGATGTTCACGGTCGTATAAACATACATACGACCGTGGAGATGTTTGACGATCTTGAGGGTCTTTTCCGATTCATGAAACTGAACGGTCCAAAATGTTCCAAGTTGAATAGTCGTTCTTATTAGTTCTCGTCACCATCCGATCACATTTTCTTGATAAGAAAGTCCATGATGAAGATGACTGATGAGTTTATATTCGATGTTGATGTCCAAAAAAATGTTCAGTTTTGATCAACCTAGAAGAAACTCCGAATGCTTGCTCGAATTATGGTGTATACTCAACCAACGAAAACAAATTGGTAGATTCCGCACCGAGATTCTGAGCGATTGGTTTTCTGCCCGAGCCGCAGGCGAGGGTCGAAATAATCGCTCGGAAGCGAGGAACCGCATGATCGAGGCGCGAATGCTATCTTGTGCAATTTCGTAAGCACTCAAACATCGGAAAATTGCATAAATTTAGTTTATACTGTGAACTCTAACCTTGTCTTTGGCTATTTGAATTTTGTAAGTAAGTCATTGAACTAATTAAAAATCTGACTGATCTGATCCGAAGACCTGTTATTTAATAACTCGCCAAACAATGTTAATTATTGGAAATGTTTTTTTCAATTATTCAATTATTCATCTGTACAGCCTTGGATTTTGAATTATTCAAAAATCAACTAGGGTTAAAATTGTGCAGTGTCTACGAAATATTTAAGAGAAGAAGACTTTCTTGAACCATTTTCAGAATTTTTTTCAGTCGGAGGGGCGGACCCGAACCCCCCGGCGGGGGCTCCGTCCCCTGCACCCCCGCCGGACCCCGTCCCCCCGACCCGCAACCCCAATCGCAGCTTTCGTAGCCACAGTGATACAACTTTGCGCACTAATTGCAAAAAATATTTTTTGCAACTGTGTGCGCGAAGTTGTAAAAAAATGAGACTTCTCTTCATTATTTACAGTGCGAGAAGTAATGCGTGAATGACTTCTCGCACAGTTTTACATTTACGCACTGGTGAAGTGTGCGTAAATGTAACTTCTCGCTCTAATGCATTTTCATTCACGCACAGTTCCAAAATATGATGTCACGTCATCCCTCTGAATTTGGCCTTTCTTGAAAACTTCGTTTCCATGATAATCTTGCTCGGACAGTGGTGCATTTAATTACAACTTCGCGCACAGTTGCAAAAATAGTATACGCAACACGTGCGAGAAGTTTCCGCACACGTTGCCAACTCGCGCGAGAAGTAACATTCACGCATACTTCGAAACTTCTCGCACTCGTTTGGCAACTTGTGCGGAAATTGACCTTCTCGCACTTGTTGCGTAATATACTAATACGCAACACGTGCGAGAAGTTCCCGCACTTGTTGCCGGCTCGTACGTGAATTTTACTTCTCACACTCGATCGGTAACTTGTACGGAAATCGCCCTTCTCGCACTTGTTGCGTAATGTACTATTCTCGGATAATCCAAAAAATTTGAGCAGAAAAGGTCTCTTAGTATTATTTTTCTAAAATCAATCGTTTTTGAGTAATGAAAATAGCCAATTTCGCAATTTGCAACTCCCAATGCGGCGCTCTCATCGATGCATTTAGAATTAAGAGTCGCAAAATTAGCCATTCTCATTACCCAAAAACGATCAAGTTTGGGAAAAAATACAGAGGGACCTTTTCTGCTCCAAATTCACTGGAAAATCTTAGAGAAATAGATCAAGCCTATTATAAGAAATTCAATCTTGTCTTTGATGAAGAATAACTCCAAAGGGTCACAATTCGCGAGGAAAAGTGTTCAGCTCATCCTATACTGCATCCCACTCATCTCGTAAAAAATTTAGAATCGCTGCGATAGATATTGCACAAGAAGATTCGGTTTTGTCTTGGATGACTCGTGTCACTGTGATGAAAAATATCAATGATCAACTACCGAGTTGTAATTGTTCTTAAAAATCTTAAGGGATAGTCTGAATCCTTTTATGCACATACCTTTGACTTTTCAGGGAGATGACGTTGAAGACTCCGTCGTACTCCAGGAGACGCTGAGTCTAGCACCACTGGGTACTCTCGTCAGCGTCTCCTGGTTAACGCGAGCTGAAGATTCAAGTCCGATCTCTGTCTTCTGCTCTACGCTGGCGGGTATTGAGCGCTGTATATCGACATATCGCTGTATGGCCACATGGTGTGGACGAGGTTTCCATCATGCAGAGCACATTCCAGAGCGAGCTAATGAAGACTTTCCGAATGAGATGCAAATCCTTGCCTCACTTATAGGGTTAGCCAATGCAAATAAATAAAAAATGAAGCAAGGACTCGCTTCGAGATATTCGGAAAGTATCCATTGACTCCAAGTGTACACGTGTGTATGTGTGTATGTCTCACTACATATGTTCCGAGATTTGCTGTAGTCCAAGCCACTGTACACAGGATTAAGCATTTCCTATGAAATACAGATTGCAGACCGACGATTTTCAAATCAATTGTTCAAATAAAATACTTGGTTAGTTGGTATCAGACTTTGAGGGTCCTCAACGACAGCCCATTTGACTTTACCCCGCGGGCCGTACCGCAGTTCCGCGTTCCGCAGAGCGCATGCGCATTGCGTCTTGTTCAGTGACAAGAAGGCAATTGTAGTTTTTTATTGCTCAAAATGACAGATTTCGATTCTGATGAATTTGAAGGGCTGAGCAATTAAGATCTGATCGTGAGCAATGATGAACAATTATTTTTATCCCGTATTTCCGTCTTCACGCGGTAATATCGCTACTAATAAGTGGTACGATTTCATTATTTATTTAAAAAAAATTGGGACCTGAGCAATTGTTGAAAACATTTGCAGTAGATTGACAAAATACGAATCATCCAGGGTGAATTTTCTCAGATTTTTCCTTTGACCTTTTTTTTTCCAACTTCACAGGTAAGTTCCCAATGGACTTGAATCGAGTTTTCGACGATTGTTCCATTTTGACTCTTGAGAATGTATCACTGACTGACTTCCAGCTTCCAGGGTTCCTTCCCTCGCGAGTTCGCGTCGCGTAATTGAGGTTATATTTATGTGACTTTCTGTTTTCACAACAGACGGGCCCCTCTACTTTAGATTGGAATAGTGTGTTGGAATTGTTGTCAAGAACTGCCCAGAAGCACAGATTCTGTGACAGCTATCATTTGGTCAATCATGGCTCAGCCGAACACCTCTGGAGGATCTATGTCTGCTCAACCAGCTATCATTCGTGTGGTTCCTGGTAATTGTAGGAGAATAATGATTGATGGAAAGAGACCAGTCAGAACCTTGGTAGTTAAGCGTCCAGTACCTCCAAAACCTGTATCAACAGTCACATCTTCACCTACAACAAATCTGGCTGATGGTGAGTGCTTAGTGTATTCTTCGTCTAAGTCATGTCCCCTACAATCTTACATTCAATATCATTCAGTATTATCCATTTTGCTTCTATCACTCGTTTTGTAGAACAATAGGATCAAAAAACGGCTGTTTAACGAGTCAGTAAATTTCATTTAATTCGACGACGTTTCGAAGACTGATTTGCCTTCTTCTTCAGGTCTAAAATACAATATCATAACAGTCAAACATATTGAATGGAGTATATACATGTATATGTATGTTTACATTCATAAACGCATCAAGTGTGTGTAGGTGTATATATACTCTCTAACACTCATGATACACTTTCAATTACCTGTTAAATATCATGAAAGTTATTTAAACAGTCATTTTTCGGACTGTAGTCATGAATTAAACATGTTTCTCCACAAATTGTCTCTCAGTTTACCTGTAAATTTTTATGAACTTGAATAATGAATTTATAGAATGGACCTGTTTTTTAGTCGAACAAGTAACTTGAACATCATACCATGTACTTTCACACAAATTGAGTGGTATTCTAGCAAGGAATATTTTACTTTCATATTGACTATTGATATAACTGAACTCTTTCTTCACATATATCCACTTTTCTTGAATTTAACACTTAGTGATTAAATGAAACATTTTTGATTACACTGAAGGATTGTTCTATGTTCATCTGGTGATTAGCCAGACATCAATACTGATCTATCGATCTATTGATTTATACCAAGCAACCTCTAACAATCTATCAGTGAACTTGTCAACATTGAATCAATCAATGATAAATAGTAATCTATATGATCATGTGAGAAGGTTAATTTCAACAAGCATCACGATATTTGTTCTTTTTTACTTGTCTTAGAAGTGGTGCGTAAATGTGGTGTGAGTTTCTAGTGTCATCTTTTTTATTTATAGGGTGCTCTTCCAATCTTATGTGAACCATTTCTGAAACTAATCTTTTATACCAATTATGTTCCTGGTCTAAAATTTTGGGGTTAGCAAAATCAAAAGTATGACCTCGACTTTTATTTCTCACTCTCATAAATTTCCATCACTCCGTGATCACTTATTATCTTATATTTTCTTCATTTATATCCCAAATTGATGATTTTGATTGTCAAAGGACTTTAGATATTCTTTCTAAGTTAGTACTAGTTTTTTAAAACTTTTTCTTTTTTAGTATTAGTTAGTCACTGTAGTTTAA
The DNA here is from genome assembly GCA_029851415.1 of Eretmocerus hayati. NCBI lineage: Eukaryota > Metazoa > Arthropoda > Insecta > Hymenoptera > Aphelinidae > Eretmocerus > Eretmocerus hayati. The sequence goes on along the minus strand of CM056744.1, from coordinate 61,779,379 downwards.
GTCAGCCGTGCACAGGCGCAATATAAAGCATCTCTACGGTATACACATATTTGTATAGTTCTATGTAACCTGACAAATAAAATTCAAAATTCAAATTCAAAAAATTCAAAATTCAAAATTCAAAACTTCTCATATGATCATTTACAACATAGTTTTCATCCATCTTTAAACTTCTTGACTCATGTTCATTAATTCTAGTACTCAAATCTCTTTTTGTTTCCCCCACATATGAGGCATTGCAATCATTGCATTTTAATTTATACACTACATTCGTCTGATCGCCTATACTTGTCCTATCCTTTCCCCTTTTTATAATATCACCCAAATTATTCCTGATTTTTGGAAATAATCTGACAGGAAGATCCCTCAGTTTTATAGAAACTCTCTGATAAAAACCATCAATGTAGGGGAGACCTATATTGATTGAAAGCCTAGATTCCCGCGTTTTTGTAAAGTCTTCATTCCGATTATCAACTGATTCACTAGGTCCATTATCATCCAACTTTTGATGAATGAGAGAGTGTATTCTTTTTCTCATGTGATATTTTATGAATTGAGGGGGATAGCTATTCTCAACTAGTATTTTTCCTACCAATCGGATGTTTTTATCGTGAAATCTACCATCAGACAAATGTAGTGCCTTATCAACCAAAGAATATACCATTGCTTTTTTATGTGACGGATGATGATTGGACAGAAAATTCAAAACTCTCCCAGAGAACGTGGGTTTGTGGTACCAGTCTATGATCAACTTATTATCATCTCTAATTACCAGTTATTCTAAAAAGTTGATTCTATTGTGTTTTTCAGTTTCAACTGTAAATTGCATGATTTCATCATATGAGTCGAATATTGACGACATGAGATCAACTTTATTTTTAGGGATAATAGCAAGAATATCATCGACATATCTCCCGTAAAGTAATGGAACAAAATCCAGTCTATTCAAACATTCTTGTTCCAAATCATCCATCACAATATCTGCAAATCTTGGTGAAGGGGGTGAACCCATTGGGGTACCATATTTTTGCTTATGAAATTTTTCATTGAATTGGAAATGAGTATTTTCCATGAGAAAAGTAATGGCATCCAACAGATCTTTGAGTGGAATCCCTGTTTTTTCATTGATGTCATCGAATCTTTTTTCTACCGCTCGTGTGACGAGATGTCTACCTATATTAGGATACATGGCTTTGACATCAAGACTGAGTATCGTATGATCATCTGGAATTTCCAAACTATCTAAAGTGGACTTTAATTCAGTACTATTCTTTATGTACGATTTTGGTTTTTCAACACAACTTTCCAAGATTTTATCTATTGTTTTTGCCAAATGAAAAGTCGGGGAATTGACGATCAGACAAATGTAGTGTATAAATTAAAATGCAATGATTGCAATGCCTCATATGTGGGGGAAACAAAAAGAGATTCGAGTACCAGAATTAATGAACATGAGTCAAGAAGTTTAAAGATGGATGAAAACTATGTTGTAAATGATCATATGAGAAGTCGAGGTCATACTTTTGATTTTGCTAACCCCAAAATTTTAGACCAGGAACATAATTGGTATAAAAGATTAGTTTCAGAAATGGTTCACATAAGATTGAAAGAGCACCCTATAAATAAAAAATATGACACTAGAAACTCACACCACATTTACGCACCACTTCTAAGACAAGTAAAAAAGAACAAATATCGTGATGCTTGTTGAAATTAACCTTCTCACATGATCATATAGATTACTATTTATCATTGATTGATTCAATGTTGACAAGTTCACTGATAGATTGTTAGAGGTCGCTTGGTATAGATCAATAGATCGATAGATCAGTATTGATGTCTGGCTAATCACCATATCAACATAGAACAATCCTTCAGTGTAATAAAAAATGTTTTATTTAATCACTAAGTGTTAAATTCAAGAAAAGTGGATATATGTGAAGAAAGAGTTCAGTTATATCAATAGTCAATATGAAAGTAAAATATTCCTTGCTAGAATACCACTCAATTTGTGTGAAAGTACATGGTATGATGTTCAAATTACTTGTTCGACTAAAAAACAGGTCCATTCTATAAATTCATTCTTCAAGTTCGTAAAAATTTACAGGTAAACTGAGAGACAATTTGTGGAGAAACATGTTTAATTCATGACTACAGTCCGAAAAATGACTGTTTAAATAACTTTTATATATGTAACAGGTAATTGAAAGTGTATCATGAGTGTTAGAGAGTATATATACATCTACACACACTTGATGCGTTTATGAATGTAAACATACATATACATGTATATACTCCATCCAATATGTTTGACTGTTATGATAGTGTATTTCAGACCTGAAGAAGAAGGCAAATCAGCCTTCGAAACGTCGTCGAATTAAATGAAATTAACTGACTCGTTAAACAGCCGTTTTTTTAATCCTATTGATCATTCAGTATTGTCTTCAATTTCAGCTCCCAAAACTCCTAAAATTGAAAGGTTACTCACAAATGGTTCAATGGAGAACATGTTTGATGAATTACCAGAGGAAAATTTGATTGTTCCCGAGGCAAGATTACAAAGTGCTCCCCCTGTCCAACCAGTGAAATTGAGCAGAATTCAAGCTCTAAAGAGGAGTATTGGTGAGTATGAAGAAGGGTTCGAAACATATTTATGGCTTTGAGGATTTGAAAGTGCTTTGTCTAAATGAGAATGCAAATTGTACAGCATGTTCATAATTTGATTGACTTGAAATTTTTTGTGTAGAGCAAACAATTGACGCAATCCCAACAAAGATAAACAGGCTTCACGATCATAATTGTTGTGGTAGGTCATATTTAACAATTTTTAAGATTCAGAAATATTATGATAGCAAGGATTGTACTAACTGTGCTGTTTCCAGGTTCATGTCGAGAGACACTGAATGTGATTGTGCAGCAACAGCAAGAAATATTGAAGCATTTGAGGACAACAGGACCCCCAGCAATTGCAATGGAAAGGCGTCTTGATTTACTGCCACCCATGCCTTTTAATGATCTGAATGATTTTCTGGATTTTGATGAATCATTGATAAATGAAAATGTTCAGACTCAGTTTGTGAGTATTTCAATTTTATTATATTCTCTTTTACTCAGTACAAGGCCTCATTAGCTTGAAATCTTGTTTTTAGGTTTACAAATTATTCAAGCTGATGGTTAGTATTGAAATCAAATCCATTTCAAATGTCATGGGAAGTATTCTGACAAATGAGCTCTGCAAATCCATCTCTTGGATTGGTATAAAAAATACTCACCCATTTAGCGAAACCAATATGGTCTCATTGATAGTTGGTAAGTTGTAGGCTAAATTTTTTTTCGCAACCACTGACGGTCTTTGATTAACGTGAATTCAATTCACAGATGTCATACAAGATCACCATCAGCTCGACATTGATGTTATCCAAAGCCGCATCGCAGAATGGCTTCGTAGGTGTGGTGACAGAATCAACAATGAGCTCAGAAAAAAGAACAAGAAGAAAGACGGGTTAGCGCTTCGTAGTAGAGCATAATCAATGTTGGTTTCCTGGTATGAGTATTCCTATATTCCGTTAACTAGATGAGATTAGGTATTTCAATTAAACCTAAGTATTTGAGAGTCGGATTAACAATGATGTATTCCAGTTAATTTGGGCATGATACGATTTGGTGCATTCCTATTTGAGTAATCATTTTTACTAATTGTATTACTTCAAGATAATTATTTTATGTCAGGTTTCGACTTGAGCTGCGATTGCTATCACAAACAGTAGATGGTATTGACTTAAGATTTCAGTTCTATCTCAGCCATTGGTAGTTTATCTTAATGCAATAAATGACCGTATCACTGTATAATTTAATTATGTGTATTCCTATCCTTGACTATCTTTAGATCCCTTGAAGGCCTCTATATGCGCGAGTTATTAATGAAGCAGTCGAGTTGCACAGTTATACCTAAGCAGACAACTCCGGTCCTGTTACACGTCATTTCTCTCACCTACAATTTCCGCAATGACCGATGATGGTATTTCAATATTACTGAGAATATCCACAAGAGCCACAAAATTTGGTCTAGTGAGTTATAAGAGACCTTACCGCTAGTTAAACTCCACTCACAAATCTTTTACCCACCTCGTATTGTGCCAGTTTCTCTGAATCAAGCAAGTCGACGATGGTTTCATGTAGATCGAAGGGTGTTGTAAGCCTCCTAGCGTTCGTCCTCAAGTTACTGACTGCTCGAGGATGTTCACTCAACCACCAGTCGGGCATTAGAAGGAAGGCGAAGGGTAAGCCGTCTTCGAGTCTACCTTGGTACGTTTGCCTGAATGAACCCCAGCGCATACCGTGATCGCTCATAAAAATTAGAGCCGTATTACGTAACAGTTGCCGATCGCCAGTGAGTTCGGCAAGGAGATCACGATAGGAAGCATCACCGAGGCTGGAATACTCTACAAAGTCGTGGGTGAGGCTTGCCTGCCAAAACAAATTCTTCAGCGACTCGGTAAGTGTATCGCAGTAGGGTTTCAAAGTTTAGGCGAGTACCAAAGCAGAGATTAGCGTTGAGACGGTGCGTATTGCCGATTGTTGCTTCCTCTGCGACGCAGAATGATCGTAGATAGTAATCTGTTGGTTCTTTCCTGTGGGTATTTTTGACGGTTTTCAACTTTATTTCACTTTATTCGTAGGCCTAAAGAGACTATCAGTTTCTTGTTCATAAGGGTGATGACAGACAAAGCGTTATGCCGCGATTTTGCGCCACGCCACGACGCGCTATCGCACGCCACGGGTCCAAAATTCATTCCAGCGAACGCAACTATCGATGGATTGGATTTATTGTTTCAGTACTAGTCGTAGATTATGAGAATGAATCAAATCCATCGATGGTCGGTTTCGCTGCAACGAATCGTTGGGTCGTGGCGTGCGATAGCGCGTCGTGGCGTAGCGCTTTATCTGTCATTATCCTAACAGAAGAAGTGAATGAAAATATTGTTTTAATTCCTAGTACCACGCTGTTGAAATAAAGTGAATGATGAAGAAGAATCCAGAAAATGTTTCAATTAATCGTATAAAGATTCTTTGTCTATCGAATTCCGAGTTCCATTAACAAGTTATGATGATTAGTATTCTTGAAGAAAATCTTCGAAATGGCTCAGGTAATATAGTTATACAATCTGTTACAAAAGGTGTGTACATGCTGTAACCAGGGAGTAGCAAGAAAATTGTGAATTTTATTCGTCCATTTCAAATTTTTTGTAAACCCTCGTGGTTTTTGTAACTCTTACGCAAAGTATGGCATTTCAGTGTAACGCTAGACGTGTAATGATTAGTCATCTTTCCCTGTACAGTTTCGCGTATGCGAGGCTGGACCTCGCGCGCGCGAGAATCTCTATCCGGCAGCGGATAGAGATTCTTTCGCGTATCTAATCATTACACGTCTAGCGTTACACTGAAATGCCATACTTTGCGTAAGAGTTACAAAAACCACGAGGTTTTACAAAAAATTTGAAATGGACGAATAAAATTTACAGTTGTTTTGCTACCACCCGGTTATATTATGTACACACCTTCTGTAACAGATTGTATGTCGCCTCTCATAATCGGTGTTTCAGAGTTATTTACTGAGTAGATATTGACCGATAACTCGATATTACTCATGAATGGGCTCAGAATTTTGAATTTAAAAGGATCATCACCCATGACCCGAGACTCTTACAATCTTGCTTCGAATCACCCTACTGATTTCATTTTCCATACGCACCTGAAACCAGGTTTGAGGTAGTTGAATATAGTCATCGAGCAAGCGTCCTCTCCAAAAATGGTCCTGTACCCACTCCTCGCGGCCTTTTTCCACACAAAGGGACAATCATCAAAGGGTTTCTTTCTATTACGCCAGCACAATTTTTCAAATTCCGAAACTGGAAGTCCACTTAGCAGAGGCACAGTGTTTGGATATGTATTGTCAGCGACCTTGTTATAGCCCATTAATTCCAAGGCACCAAGTTCGCGAAGTAGATTAGCCGTTTCTGGCATTATATGATGCAAGTTCAGCCTCGATACCGAGTCTACGCCTATCACCAGTAAGCTCAGTTTTCTCGGTGTTTCATTTTTTGCGTGTTGATGATTCTGTTGCTGGCTTTTGCGTTCGTGAGCTCGCACGCGATTTTCTACTCGCAGCTTGCGTGGTACAAACGCAAAGTAATCTTCGTAAACACTCTCGTTATGATTCTGACATTGTACTTGCACAAATTCGTCGTTTATCCAAGCTGATTCGTTAAATGGGTGACAGTCCCTGCTCAGCCTGTAATAGATGAAAGAATTTAGAGAGTTTGCGAGTGGTGCATGGTTATCGACATTGCAATATAAGGAGATTTCTGTCGAGATAATGTTGAATCAATTGTTGGCTCGAGTTCAGGATATTCGTTGAGCTCGAAAAAGGTATCCTCGCATATTGAGTTGAAGCGAAGTTTCGTTCTCATAACGCGCACCATCACAGAAAATCGTTTATGGAAAACAATATGATATCTCAAGTTTTATTAACAGATATGAGACTAGCGCGTTGGCCTCGCTTGCCGACGCTCGCTGCGGCACTGTAGGTATGGCTACCACCTCAAGGTAAATAAATTAATTGATTTCCCCAAAAATTCATTGTAACAATTTATGAAAGAAATTGAACAACATAATACATCAATCAGAATATCAAGTATAAACTTTGAACAAATCATACGTAAAGAATGAATTTATATAAATGAACATAAATGGATTGGTAAATTAATGATATAAAAATATGGTGAAATAAAAAGTGAGTGATGTGCGTGAAAATTCTAGAACTTCATACAAATAACAGAAGAAACTAGATAGTGACGTAAATCTCGAAATCAACTGATATCTTGACAATGAAATCTTCAAATTATACAATGGGATGACATGATCGATGTTTCAATATTTCATTATAATAAAACATAAATGAAATACAAATGGTCTATGTATGGAGAAAATCTGAAAGAAAAATCTCTTAGGATTACCAATTAAAGTAAGGCGTACTACTATTCTTATTGTTCTCTCAGCTAAAACTCAAAGATTTACGAATGAGTGTATTTTGAACTTTCTTAATTTTCAAGACAATAAATTGAAATTTATGACAAATCCATTCTATCATGACCTGGACAAAACTTACATTACTTTACTTGGTTTTAGTTATGTGGACCTCTCAAAAAAAAAATTAGAGAAGTGGATATATATAGAATTTAATCTTTGAACTATATCGTTAAAGTGGTATCAATAATATAACTTTAGTCAATACTCCAAGAGATTAATTGACAAATAAGACAAACTTTTATACGTTATAGGTTAGAAAATGTCAGAGATTATCATACAAACTCTTGGAAATTAATGAATAAAACTCAATCATATAGAAAATACTTATCTAAGAATTCAACTTAAGCAAAATTAAAAGAATATACTTACAAGGAGAGCATCAGGTCTGCGGCACACGGATCTTGATGAAACTCTGGGAATCATCTTGTTTCGGTGAGAAATGAAGGTATCTCCAAGGGTTCGATACACTGGGCCTCCCATCCCGAGATACAGACATGAAGATTAGCATTGTCCATATAGACCCATGTTAAGATGACACATACATAGATATACTGACAATGCTAACCTCCATAGCTGTTTCTCGTGATGGGAGGGTCATTGGATTAAACCCTTGGAGACACCTCCACTTCTCACCGGAACAAAATGATTCACACATCTTTGTCAAGATCCGTGTTCCGCAGACCTGATGCTTTCCTTGTTAGCTGATTATTCCTAGGGATAAGCGCGGAAGATTTCTGAGGATCTCCAGCCTGCCTCGAAGTAAAGATGAACTACTCCACTGTATACATCGTAAAATGTGGATATATTCCCAGAAATACGATTAACAAGACGGCTAGCGAAAGAACATCTTCTAGACATCGCTAGTGATAACATCAATATCCATACGTATTTGGAAATCCTCACCCTGGAAGTCATGTGCCAGAAAGATGAAATACGAGAGCTAATTCCTGCAATTCCTGACGCTCTTGAGAATTATTGAAACATATAGAAATACAAAAGAAATCTAGTGACTACTGACGATTACTTGAGTTTCTTGTGCACTGAATCATCCCTCGTGGGAGATAACCGCCGAGGAGATGTAAGAACTTTGCTTAGAAATTGATCTCGCGTTAGATCACCAAACCACCTAGGGTGAGAGATGATCTCTGAAGAACGCGACTTACCGGTGTTACTGGTGAGAAATACACTCTTACAGATGTTGCATCGAGAAAAAAATTGAGAAAATTGTTTCAAGTTTACAATAGCTGTGAGACAATTCTTGGGCATCACTTTTACAGACAATAAGAAGACTAAGAAAGTTCAGTAAATACCCTTTGAAAAGCAGAACAGGTGAACGATAAGTTAATTTATCTGATAGAATCAAGTATGATAGTAAATTATATGGCACATGGTAATAACATAAACATGCATGCGTATTTGAAAATCCTCACACTGAGAGTGGTGTACCAAGAATAAAAAATATGAGAGCCAATTCCTACACATAGTTAAATGGCAATAATAACACGATTCAAGCGCAATGAGAGTGTACTGAACTGCCTTCAATAATAGAAATCGAGATGAAACTCACACTCACGCAAAAATCACACACACCCACACGCACGCGGACGACGCTCTTGAGAATTATCGGAAAATATAGGAATAAAAGGAAATCTAGTGACGACCGACGGTAACTTGAGTTCCTTGTTCACTAATTATCGCTCGTCGGGGATAACCGTCAAGGAGATGGGGAAAGGGGGATGCCCACGGAAGCGGGTTTTGAGCCCTGAGAGACTTTGATGGTGGAACGCGTGTAATCATAGCTATTCGATAGAGCAAATAATGCTGATGAATTTCCACCAAGTTTAAGCATTTGTACCTGAAGGGAAGGCCTCCAAATAATGCAAAGAAATATTGCGAATCTGCGTGAGTTTTAGGTATCCTGATGGTTTGTTTACATTTGATCATTTGAACCTAGGACTTTTTTGCACGTTTTCCGGGTAACGAGCTACCGTTTGAGGATTGCCACTGGAGAAATCTATCGATTACGACTCGAATCGATACGGTGCCACTCGCTGGAGATTATAAAAGTGCACAGAAAGTCTTCTTAACCTCAAAAATCATGTCAAAATTATATTTTGTCGTTAGTTATGAAACCAACGCACGATTTGCGGTCCGTGACCATTTGCTTCTCAGATGCCCCTTTAAAAAAGGAGTCGAACGAACCTTGAATGATAACGGTGCCATCAATATTCCGCAAAATATCAACGGCAAAGTGAGAGCCTACTCGCATCCTCCCCCGCCTTTTCAGGTGTATCTCGCGCCTGCATGATTTCCCAGAAACGTTTCTTAGCTCATTCGGCACATTTTCAATGGGCGAATCAGATAAACCTTGCATGATGATGGTGCCATTAGTATTTTGCCAAAAATCAGCGATAGACTACAGACCAACTCGCACCCTCCCCCGCTATTTCAGTCCCATCTCACGCCTGCATGATTTCCTATGGGCGATTTTTAGTTTTTTCAACGGGTCTTCAATCGACAAATGGAATGGAACTCGGATGATCACGGTGCCATTAATACTCCGCGAAATATCAACGTCAGAGTGAGAGCCTACTCGCATCCTCCCCCGCCTTTTCATTGAGAATACTAATAACTCTATTCTAATTATGTCAGCGGTCTATTCTACGTGAACTCGTGGGACTTGTTAAACGAATTAGGAACCCTGGTAGAAATCGTGAGCATTTTTTGGTCAAAGATTGCCCAAGTCTATCCTAATTGCATTGTTACTATATCTAGATATTGCATGGGTGGCCAAAAAAAATTGTTCACATTTCTACCAGGGAATATTACATTGTAATAGTATATTATGCAACAAGGGGTCGAACGAAAATTTGAGTCACCGCAAGAGTGTGCAAATCTTTAGTTTCTGTTCTGTGGTGCAAATGACTCATTTGCACACGAGTGCGGGGACGGCGTAAACGTTTGCCCCGTGTTGCTTACGATATTTCATGCTATTGCTGTGAGCAAAGTTGTAACTTGCCAAAAAATACGCAATGATTGGAATAAATTCAACATTATTAAGCGGCAGAATTTTTGGCGGGGAAATGTAGCCATTTCTGACTTATTAGTGACTATTATGACAGATTTGATCACTCCCAATTAAAAGTCATATCTTGAGTTGATTGATTATTGTAATGAGTGTGATCAATAAATAATTTCATTAGCTGCAAAAGTTATGGTTTTATTCGGACCATGTCAACAGTAGGGGAGAGTGGGGCAAAATTGGACGGGGGCAAAATTGGATAAGTGAGATAGCTCGGTCGGAGGCGAGTCTAGGCTTTCGCCGCGTAAATTCTCTTTTGATACCATCACAGACAATGGTTGTTATGGCGGTTAGACCTTCCAAAACGATACTGGGTTGCCACGCTGACATAGGGGTGCTCTCCGAGGGCCTCACGCGGATTATTTTCCCACTGCAAAAATTCACGCCACTTCTGGAAAAGTGGACGAGCTTAATCGCCGTTTGGGAATCAAAAACTACATTACAAAGCGAAGATTTTGAGCCGTCGTGGGCCAAAATCGGTTCACTTGGGCCCAAATGATCGCAATTCTGCGAGAAAAACGCCTGGAGGCATTTTTGGACGAATTGGTGGGGGCGAATTTGGACAATGCTAAATCCAATTTAAAACCGGTCGACCGATCGCGAGCCCGTGTTTTTCGATGTTAATTGCCCGTATCGAGTCGCGTATGCGTCTGTGCGAATCTTTCGAAGCGTGAAGTTACGATGTCCAATGGCCATCTTATAGGAGTCAGTTTAGAGGTCAGAAGTCGCTTTCTACGTGTTCGAAAATAGCGCTCGATTTAAGCATTTTCGGCGACATTGCCTCGAATGTTACACACTATCAGCGGGATCGTTTATGTAGAGGCGAGTATGAATACCTCCAATATGAAGAAAAACGAGAAAAAGTCAACTCTTAGAAGCCACGACTCGATTGCTGATCGCTGAAGATGGTACTGCACCAATGAAGTGCCGATTCCAATAATGCTGAAGAATGTCACAAAAATGGCTCGCTTGCTCGGGCTATGGGGGATGTAAAAGTCACAAGCGGGTTTTCCTCTTGGTTCTGGGTTATTACCACGTGTTTTGATGAGCAAATGCGCCTCTAATAGGTAAGGAATAATGCCATATACCTCAATTTTGGAAGGCCGTCCAAATTTGCCCCCAAAACTTGTCAAGAGTGCCCCCAAGCTCGGAGCGAATTTGGACAGATTTTTGTTTTTCAACTTCAAGAAAAAGTATGAACGCTGAGACCTAGGGGTCTGAAAATTTTTTTACACTATATTCAATAGTTGAACTTCAAAGTCCCATAGCGCGCCTAGCCCCAAGTATCGTCAGATAGCCCCACTGCAAAATCCGTCCAATTTTGCCCCACTCTCCCCTATATACTCAAATCTGATAGAAAAGATAATTGTGCACCACGTTGAGGTCGGATTGATTCAAAACAGTTTGAGTAGCACGCGTTAGAAATTGCGAAAAGTTCTTTCAACAAGTTGCCAATGTTTCGGTGCTTACAAAGTTGCGAATTATAATTCTCGTGCCTCGCCCATGAGGTTCCCAGTTTTCGAGCAATTATTTCGACCCTCGCCTGCGGCTTGGACTGAAAATGAATCGCCCAGAAGCAAGCTACAACCCCATCAAATCGGTGCGAAATATACTATTATTTGATTAAAACGTGATAGTACGGTTAAAACTCACATTTTCAATGTACCTAAGGACGTGCAGGGGCTACATTTCTTAGCATGAGCTCACTGGTGTAAAATTGTTCATAATAATTCATAACTGAACTTCTGCAAATTTCTTAACGCGTAACTAAAACAGTTGAATTTCTAGCATATTAATATTCCCTTTCCAACTCAGAATCTGCTCCATCAATTATCAGAGAGAAGAAAATTTGCTCCCTATAATTTCCACCATTAAAGAACATGGAGATAAAAGTTCCCAACTGATAAACCAATTTGAGATAATTCAACAATTTCAAGGTTGTACCATGATCATCAAAGATCCATTCGACCACTCAGCGGTTAACGTGATTCAAAAAGTAAGGACCGTCCTCTGCGAATGATGCAGGCGCGAGATGTGCTTGGAAGTCGGGAGAATGCACATATTCTGGTACTTTATGGTTGATATCTCGCGGAGTATTGATGGCACCGTGATCATTCGAGTTCCATTCCATTTGTCGATTGAAGACTCGTTGAATAAACTAAGAATTGCCCATAGGAAATCATGCAGGTGCGATATGGGATTGAAATAGCGGGGAGGATGCGAGTTGGTCTGTAGTCTATCGCTGATTTTTGGAAAAGTATTAATGGCACCGTCATCATGCAGAGTTTATCTGATTCGCCTATTAAAAACGTGTCGAATGAGCTGAGAAACATTTCTGGGAAATCATGCAGGCGCGAGGTACACCTGAAAAGGCGGGGGAGGATGCGAGTAGGCTCTCACTCTGACGTTGATATTTCGCGGAGTATTAATGGCACCGTGATCATCCGAGTTCCATTCCATTTGTCGATTGAAGACCCGTTGAAAAAACTAAAAATCGCCCATAGGAAATCATGCAGGCGTGAGATGGGACTGAAATAGCGGGGGAGGGTGCGAGTTGGTCTGTAGTCTATCGCTGATTTTTGGCAAAATACTAATGGCACCATCATCATGCAAGGTTTATCTGATTCGCCCATTGAAAATGTGCCGAATGAGCTAAGAAACGTTTCTGGGAAATCATGCAGGCGCGTGATACACCTGAAAAGGCGGGGGAGGATGCGAGTAGGCTCTCACTTTGCCGTTGATATTTTGCGGAATATTGATGGCACCGTTATCATTCAAGGTTCGTTCGACTCCTTTTTTAAAGGGGCATCTGAGAAGCAAATGGTCACGGACCGCAAATCGTGCGTTGGTTTCATAACTAACGACAAAATATAATTTTGACGTGATTTTTGAGGTTAAGAAGACTTTCTGTGCCCTTTTATAATCTCCAGCGAGTGGCACCGTATCGATTCGAGTCGTAATCGATAGATTTCTCCAGTGGCAATCCTCAAACGGTAGCTCGTTACCCGGAAAACGTGCAAAAAAGTCCTAGGTTCAAATGATCAAATGTAAACAAACCATCAGGATACCTAAAACTCACGCAGATTCGCAATATTTCTTTGCATTATTTGGAGGCCTTCCCTTCAGGTACAAATGCTTAAACTTGGTGGAAATTCATCAGCATTATTCGCTCTATCGAATAGCTATGATTTCACGCGTTCCACTCCCAAAGTCTCTCAGGGCTCAAAACCCGCTTCCGTGGGCATCCCCCGTTGCTTAGACATTGGTTTAGCGTTAGATCACGAAACTATCTAAGGTGAGAGATGATCACTAAAGAACGCGACTTACCGCAGTCACTGGTGAGAGAAACACTCGTACAGATGTTGTATCGAGAAAAGAATTGAGAGAATTATTTCAAATCTACAATAGCTATGAGACAATATTTGAACATGCCTTTCACAGGTTAGAAACGGACTAAGGAAGGTCAGTTATGACGACTATTTGAGTTTCTTGTTAACTAAATCATCCCTCGTAGGCGATAAGCGACGAGGAGGTGTAAGAACTTTGCTTCAAAATTGGTTCCGCGTTAGATCACCGAACTATCTAAAGTGAGAGATGATCACTGAAGTACGCAACTTACCGCAAGTACTGGTGAGAAATACACTCTTATGGATGTTGTTTCGAGAAAAGTATTGAGAGGATTATTATAAATTTACGATACTATGTGACAATTCTTGAAGATGCCGTTTACAGACTATAGGAGGACTGTGATAGTTTAGTTATAGTTCTCCGAGAATTCATCTGACAAGTGTTCGTTTTACTCTTCAAGTACACTTGGGAGCAGTCTGAACTGTCCACACTGCAGCCAACTTAAAGGCCTCTCTCCTATGTTAATAGCATGGGAGAGTGATTTTTAAGTTGGCTGCAGTGTGAACAGTTCAGACTGCTCCCAAGGGTACCTTTTGAGAGCTGGTACAAGTTGAGACAATTTAGAATTGAATTGAATACAAACTGACTGCAATAATCCTAAGTTTCCTTCATTTTCCGACAAATCAGATTCTGAGAATCTTGTCAAAACAGTGGATTTATAACTAAAGTTGTGGTGTGAAGTTCCACGAAAATCACGTTGAGGAGCAAAACAGGTGAACGGTAAGTTAATTTATTCGATAGAATGAAGTATGAGAGTAAATTATATTATACATAGTAATAACGGCAACATGCATGCGGATTCGAAGATCGTCACACTGAATCCGGTGTACGAAAGAATGAGATACGAGAACCGATTCCCGCACATAGTTAGATAGCAATAATCATGTCACTCAAGCGCAATGAGAGGGAACTGAGCTGCCTCTTATAATAGAAATCGAGGTAAAACTCACATTTACGCAAGTAACACACTTTCCCACACACACTTGCACGACGCTCTTGAGAATTATTGAAGAATATAGAAGTAAAAGACAATCTAGTGACGACCGACGGTTCCTCGAGTTCCTTGTTCACTAAACCATCCCTCGTGGTAGATAACCACCAAGGAGTAGTAAGATCTCTGCTTAGAAATTGGTCACACGTTAGATCGCTGAATCTAATAAGGTGAGAGATGATCACTGAAGTACGCAGCTTACCGCAAGTACTGGTGAGAAATACACTTTTACGTATGTTGTATCGAGGAGAATATTGGGAAGATTGAGACAATTCTTAAACATGCCGTTCACAGACTATAGGAGGACTAAGATAGATTAGTTATAGGTCTCCGACGATTCATTTGACAAGTGTTCGTTTTACTTTTCAAGTACTTTCTGAGAGCTGGTACAGATTCAGATAATTTGGAATCATATCAAACAGGATCTGACTGCAATAATCCTGAGTTTCTTTCACTTTTCGACTAATTAGATTCTGATGATCTCGGCAAACCAGTGGGTTCATAACTGGAGTAGTAGTGTATAGTTCTAAGAAAATTGTCTTTGAAAAGCAGAACAGGTGAACGATAAGTTAATTTATCTGATAGAATCAAGTATGATAGTCAATCGCATTATACATAGTAATTACGGCAACATGCATGCGGATTCGGAGATCGTCACACTGAATGTGGTGTACCAACCAAATGAGATACGAGAACCGATCCTTGCACATAGTTAGATAGCAATAATCATGTCACTCAAGCGCAATGAGAGTGTCCTGAGCTGCCTTTCATAGTAGGAATCGGGGTGAAACTCCCAAATACGCAAAAATCACACAGACCCAAACGCACGCGCACGACGCTCTTGGGAGTTATCGGAAAATATAGAAATAAAAGAAAATCTAGTGACGACCGACGGTAACTTGAGTTCCTTGTTCACTAAACCATACCGAGTGGTGAAAAACCGCCGAGGAGATGTAAGAACTTCGCTCAGGAGTCGGTTACGCGATAGATCACCGAACCATCTAAGGTGACAGATGATCACTCAAGTTCGCAACTTACCGCAAGTACTGGTGAGAAATGCACTCTCACGAATGTTGTATCGAGGAAAGTATTGAGAGGATTGTTATAAATTTACAATACTGTGAGACAATTCTTGAATATGCCGTTTACAGACTATAGGAGGACTGAGATAGTTCAGTTATAGTTCTCCGACAATTCATCTGACAAGTACTCGTTTCACTTTCCAAGTACCTTCTGAGAGCTGGTACAGGTTCAGATAATTTAGGATTATATCGAACAGGATGTGACTGCGGTGATCCTGAGTTTCCTTCACTTTCCGACAAATCGGATTCTGATGATCTTGTCAAACCAGTGGATTCATAACTGGAGTACTAGTGTATAGCTCTCAGAAAATCGCCGTTGAAAAGCAGGACAGGTGAACGATGAGTTAATTTATCTGATAGA
The DNA here is from genome assembly GCA_029851415.1 of Eretmocerus hayati. Classification (NCBI taxonomy): domain Eukaryota; kingdom Metazoa; phylum Arthropoda; class Insecta; order Hymenoptera; family Aphelinidae; genus Eretmocerus; species Eretmocerus hayati. The sequence goes on along the minus strand of CM056744.1, from coordinate 61,763,366 downwards.
ATCAAGTATGATAGTCAATTGCATTATCAATTGTAATTACGGCATAATGCATGCGGATTCGAAGATCGTCACACTGAATGTGGTGTGCAAAAAAATTGAGATACGAGAACCGATCCCTACGCATAGTTAGATAGCAATGATCATGTCACTCAAGCGCAATGAGAGTGGACGGAGCTGCCTCTAATAGTAGAAATCGGGATAAAACCCACACATACGCTAAAATCACACAGACCCAAACGCACGGGCTCGACTCTCTCAAGAATTATTGAAAAGTATAGGAGTTAAAGAAAATCTAGTGGCTACTGACGATTTCTTGAGTTCCTTTTTCGCTGAACCATCACCCATGGGAGACGAGCAGCGAGAAAATGTGAAAACTTTGCTCAAAAATCGGTTTCGCGTTAGATAACCAAACCATCTAGAGTGAGAGATGATCACTAAAGCACGCAACTTATCGCAGGTACTGGCGAGAAATACACTCTTGCGTATTTGAAAATCTCCTACTTAGAAGTGGTGAACCGAAAAGATGAGATACGAGAGCCGATTCCTGCACATAGTTGGATCGCAATAATAATGTCATTCAAGCGCAATGAGGGTCTACTGCGCTGCCTCTTATAATAGAAATCGAGGTAAAACTCACATTTACGCAAGTAAAACACTTTCCCACACACACTTGCACGACGCTCTTGAGAATTATTGAAGAATATAGAAGTAAAAGACAATCTAGTGACGACCGACAATCACTTGAGTTTTTCGTTCATTAAACCATCCCTCGTGGTAGATAACCGCCGAGGAAAATATTGAGAGGATTGTCATAAATTTACAATACTGTAAGACAATTCTTGAACATTCCGTTCACAGACTATAGAAGGACTAAGATAGTCTAGTTATAAATCTCCGACAATTCATTTGACAAGTGTTTATTTTACTTCTCAAGTACCTTTTGAGAGCTGGTACAGGTTCAGATAATTGAGAATCATATCGAACAGGATCTGACTGCAATAATCCTGAGTTTCCTTCACTTTTCGACAAATCGAATCCTGATGATCTTGTCAAACCAGTGGATTCATAACCGAAGTAGTAGTGTAGAGTTCTGAGGAAATAACCTTTGAAAAGCAGAACAGGTGAACGACAAGTTAATTTATCTGATAGAATAAGGATGATAGTGAATTGTATTATACATAGTAATAACATTAACATGCACGCGGATTTGAAAATCCTTCACCTAAAAGTGGTGAACCGAAAAGATGAGATACGAATCCATCAGAAGGGTTATGTAATGGCGCAAGACTTATCATCATAGAAATCGAACAATATACGATATGTGCTGAAATATCAAATGGGAAAAATCAAGATTCAATAGTTTTTATACCTAGAATTGATAAAAACCAATAGAAAACGATCTACCTTACAAAATGAAGAGAAGACAGTTTCCTATAAGATTAGCATTCGCAATGACAATAAACAAATCACGAGGGCAATCGTTCGAGGAAGTAGGTGTATATTCACCTATTCCAGTTTTTGCTCATGGTCAGTTATATGTCGCAATATCAAGAGTAACTTCCGATACAAATCTAAGAATCAAATTGGAAAATAATTCTTTAAATACACAATCAATAGAAAATCATAAAATAGGAGAAAAAGGAATAGTAACTCATACACAACAAATATTGTGTATCCAGAAGTATTCTATTAACTTCTTGTAGTATATCAAAGCTAAATTTTATATCCAAACCAGAACCATCACCACTTATACACATATCATATATATATGATGATGCTCAATTGTTATAATATCAATATGGATAAAAATTCTTGACAATTCAAATAAAGACACAATCAAGATAATTATCCAAGAATGTATTAATATTCCATCATATGCTAAAGAAATATACAATGATAATCACTTCCGTATGTAGAAGATAATATTTGAATTAATTCGTATTATCAATGAACACTATCATTGATATATAAAATTGGAAATTGATTTCCAACTCACTGATGAATCAAATGGTGAAAAATTCATGTAAAATTTCCAATAGTTAAATTTAAATATATAGGAAAAACTACATCAATTTCAAATATCTGTATAAATTTCTTTGAAAAATGAGATCATATTAATATTCAATATATATTCAAAATATTTCAATGCAGGCGTTCTATTCGAATACAAAACCACAAAAACATTGAAATTTAAAATTTTTTTCCGTTCCGATAATTTCCATAGCTTTTACAATGTTCGTCAATGAATTCAAATTTAATCAGATCATGGATATTATCGAAAGAATGGTTAGAAGTCGAATGAAAGGACAGTCTCAACCCTGTAATGCAGAGAAAAATACACGTATATAGTATGAATATTGATCAGAATCTCACATTATCATATAGCGAGCATCATCTCGTGTTTATTACATATTATTCTCACATTTCTCTTTATACATTATTTTACACATTATTCGCAGAGCAATACCGACTTAAAACAATAAGATATTGATTTAAAATATCGGACAAAAAATCTACAAATTTAAATATTTCATCAATTTCTATATTAAAACATCTGATTATAATCTGATTATTCAAACCTTAATATAATTTCCATGAATCGAGTATAACAATCATCCGTCAACCTCATATAATCTAATATCATAATATGAGCGAAATTGAGCATTCATAAAATCTAGTGACGACCAACGATTCCTTGATTTGCTTATTCAATAAATCATCCCTCGTGAGAGATATGGCCTCCGAGAAGATGGCGGAACTTTGCTCAAGAATTGGTCTCGTGTTTGAACACTAAACCATCTCACGTAAAAGATAATCACCAGAAAAATAACACAACTTTTGTTTAGCTGAGGATTTCACGCTCGAACATTGAACTGTCCGTCGTGAAAAATAATCGCCGAGAAAGTAGCGGAAATCTATTTAGACAATCATTTCACGTGCATACGCTAGACTATCTCATATCCACTAGGAAAAAAAAACTCTGCTTGGATAATAAATTTGCTTTCGAACACTGAACCATCCCTCATGAGAGGAATCCACTGAGAGGAATCAGAACTTTGCTGAGAAATTAGTCTCACATGCGATCGCCACACCCGCTCACTTAGAAGGTGAATACCAAGAAATTAGTTCCGCAATTGATTACTTCACCATCTTGGAGGAAAGATAACCACCGGAGAACAAAACTCAACTCTAGTAATGATTACACATCGAAACATTAAACCATCCCTCTTAGGAGAGAACCATCGAAAAGATATCAAAACTTTACTTAAACAAAATTTCGCATGAACATATACCAACATATACACACACTATAGAAGTCATGAAGCACCACTACAGACCAAATATTGATGAATATTATGAAACGCCATTACGGCGCTGGATTGGTGCAAATAATGGAATTATCATAGATTTACAATAGTTGTGGGACAATTCTTGAGCATGCCTTTTACAAACTGTAAGAAAACTAAGAAATCAAAGGTGAGATATAGATGTAATGATCACAAATTTCCAATAGAGACTCACGTGAATGAGAATAATGTACTTGAGACCTTATGAAATTAATATTAGTGTACTTGAGTTTCTTGTTCACTAAACCATCCCTCGTGGGAGATCACCGCCGAGGAGATGTAAGAACCTTGCTCGGAAATAAGTTTCACGTTGAATCACTCAACCGTCTCAGGGGAGAAATCCTGGGAATAATCACTCGAGAACATAACTTAACGCACAAATTTGTGAGAAATACACTTTTATGCGTAGTTTATCAAATAAAATGTTGAACGAATTATTATGAATTTAAAATAGCTGTGGGACAATCTTTGAGCATGCCTTTTACAAACTGTAAAGGAACTGAGAAACGGGAGGTGAGTTGTAGATTCAATAATCACGAATTTCCGATAGAGACTCTAATAAAGAGTCAAAGTTTGGTAAAAAATACAGTTTTACGCATAAAGTATCGAAAACTGTTGAGAATTCATTACGAATTTACAATGGCTGAGGGAGAACTACTAAGCATGACTTTCGCAAACTGTACAAAAACTGAGAAATTGAAGGTGGGTGATAGGTTTAATAGTCACAAATTTTAATAAAACTTGTGAAAATAAAGACAACGTACTCAGAAGCTTATGAAAATAACGATGAAGTACTTGAGTTCCTTATTCACTACATCATCTCTCGTAGGAGATAACAGCCAAGGAGATGGGAGAACGTTGCTCAAGAATGGGTTTTGCGTTAAATTAATAAACCATCTAGAGAGAGAGAGAGAGAGATAATCGCTGAAGATCGCGACTAAACGCAAATGTTGGTGCTAAGTACACTTTTACCCATAATTTATCGAAAAAAATGTTGAAGAACTTATTACGAATTTACAACAGCTTTGGGACGTTTTCTGAACATGCTTTTCATGAACTGTACAAAGACTGAGAGATTGAAAATGGTTGATAGGTTTGATAGTCACAAATTTCCGATAAAACTTGTAAGAATGAAGATAATGTACTTAAATGCATATGAAGATAGCGATAAAGTACTTGAGTTCTTGTTCACTGTACCATCCCTCGTGGGAGATAACCACCGAAGAGCTGAATGAACCTTACTGAGGGATTGGTTTCACGTTTGATCACTAAATCATCTCGCTTAAGAGATACCCACCAGGGCGATGACATAAGTTTGATTAGATAATAATTTTGCGTTAAAACACTACACCATCCGTGATGAAAGATAACCGCTGAGAGAATAGCAGTAGTCTGCTTAGACGATAATTACACGTACATGCACAACACCGTCTCATATTCTCAAATATCATCTCAATTATATTCACATTCCATCGTGTACTGAAAGAAAAATGATCACAATCGATTTCGGATGTAGAAATTGATATTCCCATAAATTCATGTCTGGAACTAATTGGTCGAAAAACCATATGATTGAAATGAGTCCAATCATAGAATTTTCTGAGTTATTTTTGATCTTAATAATTTTCAAACAATAAAAAAATGCTAATCGTGAGATTCCATATTTTGACCATAAAATGACATTCGAACATTTCTCGTTAACAACAGATCTGAAACCATTGCAGAAATGAACGATAGCGAAGATAATCAAAAATATATTCAAATTCCATCGCGTACTGAGGAAGAATATGATCATAATCGCTTTTATATGTAGAAAATGATATTTGCATGGATTCATATCATGGATGTACTACATAGATTTTGAAATTCATTTCCAACTCACTGAAAACTGATGGATAAGAAATTCATACACACCCGCACGCACTTGTAAAACGCTCTTACAATTATCGGAAATTATAAGAATTTCGGAAAATCGAGTGACTCCCGACGTTTGCTTGAGTTTCTTATCCTCTGAAGCATTCCTTGTGGGAGATGACCACCGAGGATATGTAAGAACTTTACTTAGAAATTGGTTTCACGTTCGATCACTGAACCATCTCGTTTAAAGAATCACCACCAGGGAGATGATACGACTTCCTTTATATAATCACGGTGGTCCTAAACCAAGTCTATCCTTGACTGACGACAGCAAGTGGGATTCTTGTTAGATATGGTTTGGGACATCTGTGGGATCACAACCTACTAAGGATCAAAATCGCCACTTGGGCCGTTTTTTAAAAAAAGCGAAAAAACGTGTTTTTCGATCATTTCCCCTTTTTCAACCTCAAAAACTGGGAAGGAACACATTTTATCGAAAAATATGTGGAGCAACTTTTTGTGGAACTTGAAACGATGAACCAAAAAGGGCCCTCACACACTTTCCCATATAAGACCTCCTGTTCCTGTAATGAACGTATTTCGTCTGAGACTCGTATTTTATCTGTCATTTTTTACGGTTTCGACCCGATAACTCGAAAGGAACACATTTCATCAAAAAATATGTACATTGAATATTTGTAGATCTTCAAAGGATAAACAAGAAACATATGTACATATTCTTTCATGTAAAGCTTTTTGTTTCTAATACGAGTCTCAGACGAAAGTACGTATATTACGGGAACGGACGATCTTGTATCGAAAAATGTGTTGAGACCTTATTGATTTATTTTTCAAAGATGTACAAGAAATTACTGCACACAATTTTTCGATTAAAGAGATTCAATATTTTGACCACAAAATAACATTCGAACATTTCTCGTTAGGAACAGATCTGAAATCATTGTGAAAATGAACAGTCGCGAAGACAATCAAAAGTATATCCACATTCCATCGTGTACTGAAGAGAAATATGATCATAATCACTTTTGTATGTAGAGAATGATGTTTGCATGGATTCATATTATCGATGGAAACCTTTACTACTCCATAGGTTTAGAATTCATTCCCAATCCCCTGAAAAAATAATTGATGAAAAATTTATATACATTACGAACTATCACTAAGTATAAAAATTCAATAAAATCTAGTGACTACCGACAATGACTCGAGTTCTTTATTCACTAAACGATCCCTCGTGGGAGATGACCGCCGAGGAGATGTAAGAAATTTGCTCAGAAAGTGGTTCCACCGTCGATCACTAAACCATCTTGCTTGGAGGACAACCATCAAGGAGATGACACAATTTTCTTTAGATAATAATTTCGGGTTCAAACACTACACGTTGCGTCTCAAAAGATACTCGCCGAGAGAAAAACAGGAGTCTGCTTAGACAATAATCACACGTACAGTACCCTCCAAAATTAATGGATAATGGATAGTCTCAGTCAACCAACGAAATCTTCAATGGGGTTCGTCGTATAGAATTTTTGAAAAGAACATCTTGAAGATCACAAAAGAATCTATCGATTCATGGGTTTCAAACATTTCAAAAGCATCTTTTGGTTGGACTCAGTCGACGTTGAAATTTCTAAAAATTTATCCATTAATCAATCACTTGTATTTTTGACGGGATTTATTCGATTGCAAAAATTCTCACGAGATGTTGTAGATCGTCTGAAAATCTACCAACTTGGTACCTTGTAAAATTTTCCTACGACCCTTCCCGCCGGAGCCACGAGCTTAAAGAGAGAAATTTGTATTACACAGACTGCCTATGGAGATACCGAGCCTGGCACCTGTTCCATTCCCTCTCGCTCTATGCCGGTGCAAAATTGAATGGAAAAAATATCATGGCACATGGTCCTGACGTGGAATGATCTGATCTTCCAGAATAGTTCATCAGATCGAGTCTCAAGTGTGACCCATGGGAACGAAACATGAGATTTTTCTATTTTGACAGTAAAACTTGAGAAATCCTTGTTACCTCAGATCTGAGACGAAATCTGATCAAATATTCTGAAGAATGAGATCATTTCACGTCCAAATCATGTGCTATGATATTTTTTTCATTCAATTTCGAACCAGAATAGAGCGAGAGAGAATGTAACCAGTGCCAGCGTCGGTATCTTCGTGAGCACCCCATGTTAATAGGAAACTTTCTTTCGGAGCTCGTGTGTCAGATAGGGAGGGTCGCAGGGAAGTTTTACAAAGAACCAAACTTGTAGATTTTTGGACGATCTACATCGTAAAATTTTGACAGTCGAATGGATCCCGTCAAAAATACGAGTGATTGATTAATGGATGAGTTTTTTGAAATTTCACCGTTGACTGAGACCGACCAAAGAAAACTTTTGAAATATTTGAAACACATGAATCGATAGATTTTTTTGTGATCTTCAAGATGCTTCTTTCAAAATTTCCATACGACGAACTGCATTGGAGATTTCGTTGATTGACTGAGACTATCCATTATCCATTAATTTTGGAGGGTACTGTACATGCGCCAGACCGTCTGATATTCTCAGATATCATCTCAAATATATTCACATTCCATCGTGTGCTGAAGAAAATATGATAAGAATCGATTGGAAATCGATATTTCCATGACTTCATGGCTTGAACTAACTCTTCGGAAAATGATATGATTGAAATCGATTCAATGAAAGAATTCCATGGGTTACTCCTTATCTTAATAACTTCCGAGAATGGAGAGTGCCAATCGTGAGATTTTATGTTTTGACCACGAAATAACATTCGAACATCTCTCGTTAGCAACGGATCTGAAACCATTGGGAAATGTACCATTTCGGAGATAATCAAAAGTGTATTCACAATCCATCGTGTACTGGAAAAGTATGATCATAATCACTCCCATATGTAGAGAATGATGTTTGCATGGATTCATATTATCGATGGAAATCTTCACTGCAACATAGATTTAGAATTCATTCCCAATACCCTGGAAAATTAATTGATGAAAACTTTATATACAGCTGCACGCACTCACATGACATTCTTACGAATTATCGAAAAATATAAGAATTTGATAAAACCTAGTAGCTACCGACAATTACTTGTATTCCATATCCACTAAACCATGCCCCGTGGGAGATGCCCGCCGAGGAGATGTGGGGAATTTTCTTAGAAAGTGGTTTCGCCTTCGATCACTAAATCATCTCGCTTGAAGGACAACCACCGAGGAGATGACACAATTTTGTTTAGATAATAATTTCGGGTTCAAACACTACACCATGTCTCTCAAAAGATAACCACCAAGAGGAAAACGGAAGTCTGCTCAGACAATAATTACACGTACATGCGCTGAAACGTCTGATATTCTCACATATCATTCAAAATATATTCACATTCCACCGTGCACTAGAAAAAATATGATAATAAATGATTTTGGATGTAAAAATCGATATTCCCATGAATTCATGTCTTGGACTAACTCTTCGAAAGATGATATGATTGAAACCAATTCAATCGCAGAATTTCATTAGTTATTCCTTATCTTAATAACTTCCAAGAATGGTAAGTGCCAATTGTGAGATTTTTTCTTTTGACCACGAAATAACATTCAAACATCACTTGTTAGCAACGGATGTGAAACCATTGCAAAAATGTACAATTGCGAAGGTAATCGAGAGTGTATTCACAATCCATCGGGTACTGGAAGAGTATGATCATAATCACTTTCATATGTAGAGAATGATGTTTGCATGGATTCATATCATCGATGGAAATATTCACTACCACATAGGTTTAAAATTCATTCCCAATCCCCTAAAGAATCGATTGATAAAAATAATATACAGCCGCACGCACTCACACGACACTCTTACGAACTATCGCGAAATATGAGAATTCAATCAAATCTAGTGACTACCGACAATTACTTGAGTTCTTTATTCAGTAAACCATCCCTCGTGGGAGATGACCGCCCGAGAGATGTAAGAAATTTTCTTAGAAACTGGTTCCGCCTTCGATCACTAAACTATCTCGCTTAAAGGACAACCATCAAGGAGATGACACAATATTGTTCGGATAATGATTTCGGGTTCGAACACCACACCATGCCTCTCAAAAGATAACCACCGAGAGGAAAACGGCTATCTGCTCAGACAATAATTACACGTACATGCGCTGAAACGTCTGATATTCTCACATATCATCTCAAATATATCCACATTCCACTGTGTACTGAGGAAAATATGATCATAAACGATTTGAAAAGTAAAAATTGATATTCCCATGAAATCATGTCTTGAACTATATCGTCGAAGAATCATATGATTGAAATTAGTTCAATCGCAGAATTTCATGCGCTATTCCTTATCTTAATAATTTTTGAACAATAGAAAGATACTAATCGTGAGATTTAAGATTTTGACCACTAAATAACATTGGAACATCTCTCGTTAGCAACGGATCTGAAACCATTGGGAAATGTACAATTTCGGAGATAATCAAAAGTATATCCGCAATCCATCGTGTACTGGGAGAGTATGATCATAATCACTTTCATATGTAGAGAATGATGTTTGCATGGATTCATATAATCGATGGGAACATTCACTACTTTATAGGTTCAAAATTCATATCCAATCCCCTGAAAAATTAAATGATAAGAATAATATGCAGCCGCACGCACTCACACGACACTCTTACGAACTATCGCAAAATGTAAGAATTCAATGAAATCTAGTGACTACCGAGAAATACTTGAGTTTCATATTCACTAAACCATCCCTCGTGGGAGATGACCGCCGAGGAGATGTAAGGAATTTGCTTAGAAAGTGGTTCCGCCTCCGATCACTAGAACATCTCGCTTGAAAGATCACCACCAAGGAGATGACACAATTCTCTTCAGATAATAATTTCGGGTTCAAACACTATACCTCGCGTCTCAAGAGATACCCGTCGAGGGAAAAAACAGAAGTCTGCTCAGACAATAATTACACGTATATGCGCTCGACCGTATGATATTCTCAAATGTCATCTCAAATATATTCACATTCCATCGTGTACTAGGAAAAGTATGATAATGATCAATTTTGGATATAAAAATCGATTTTCCCATGAATTCATGTCTTGGACTAACTCTTCGAAAGATGATATGGTTGGAATCGATTTAATCGCAGAATTTCATTAGTTATTCCTTATCTTAATAACTTCCAAAAATGGTAAGTGCCAATTGTGAGATTTTTTCTCTTGACCACGAAATAACATTCCAACATCACTTGTTAGCAACGGATGTGAAACCATTGCAGAAATGTACAATTGCGAAGGTAATCGAGAGTGTATTCACAATCCATCGGGTACTGGAAACTTATGATCATAAACATTTTCATATGTAGAGAATGATGTTTGCATGGATTCATATTATCGATGGAACCATTCACTACTATATAGGTTCAGAATTCATTTCCAATCCGATGAAAAATTAATTGATGAAAATAATATACAACCACACGCACTCACACGACACTCTTACGAAATATCGCAAAATGTAGGGATTCAATGAAATCTAGCGACTACCGACAATCACTTGAGTTTCATATTCACTAAACCATCCCTCGTGGGAGATGACCGCCAAGGAGATGACACAATTCTCTTCAGGTAATAATTTCGGGTTCAAACACTATACCTCGCGTCTCAGGAGATACCCGTCATGAGGAAAACAGAAGTCTGCTCAGACAATAATTACACGTATATGCGCTCGACCGTATAATACTTTCAAATATCATCTCAAATATATTTACATTCCATCGTATACTAGGAAAAATATGATAATGATCGATTTTGGATATAAAAATCAATATTCCCATGAATTCATGTCTTGGACTAACTCTTCGGAAGATGATATGATTGGGATCGATTCAATCGCAGAATTTCATGAGTTATTCCTTATCTTGATAATTTCCGAAAATGCAAAGTGCCAATCGTGAGATTTTATATTTTGACCACGAAATAACATTTGAACATCTCTTGTTAGCAACAGATCTGAAACCATTGCAACAATGAACAATCGCGAAGATAATCAGAAGTATATTCGTATTTCATCGTATACTGAAGAAAAATATGATCATAACCACTTTCGTATGTGAAGAATGATGTTTGCATGGATTTATATCATCGATGAGAACATGCACTAATACATAGGTTCGGAATTCATTTCCAATTTCCTGAAGAATTAATTGATAAAAATAATATACAGCCGCACGCACTCACAGGACACTCTTACGAATTATCGCAAAATATAAGAATCTAATCGAATCTAGTGACTGCCGACAATCCCTTGAGTTTTTTTATTCACTCAACCATCCTTCATGGGAGATGACCGCCGAGGAGATGTAAGAACTTTGCATAGAAATTGATTTCGCGTTCCATCACTAAACCATCTCGCTTAAGACATGTGCACCAGGGAGCTAACAGAACTATGTTTAGATGGTGATTTCGCGTTCAAACACTACATCATTCGTCGTGAAAGATAATCACCAACAGAATAACGGAAGTCTGCTTAGACAATAATTACACGTACAGTAACTAGACCATCTCATATTCTCAAATTTCATTTCGAACATATTCACCTTTCATTGTGTACTGAATGAACATATGCTTACCAATCGAATCCGGATGCAAAGATTGAGATATATTTGTATATAATTTGAATATTGATCGACATCTTACATTATCATGTATAGCAAAAATCCTTTCTGGTTCCTTACATATCATTCTCACATTTTTTTATATGTATAATTATACACATCATTTACAAAAGCAATACCGACTTGAAATGAAAAAATATTAATTCAAGATATCAAGCACCACAGAAGACCAGATAATAATATATATCATGAAGCGCCATTGCGGCGTTGATGACACGCGAAGTAAATATAATAAATCGATACGTAAACATATGTACACATTCCATCGATAAGTAATTCGATGTTCCCCCTCCAGATACCTCTGTGTTTAATAGAGGGGATAAACTAGAGGAAACTCCTATCAACCCGTGCTCACTGTTGGACCTCCAGTCGTCCTTTCCCCTCCTCCCAAACGCACAACCAGGGGTGTCAAGCGTAGTAGAGTCCCTCCCCTCAAGCCCCTCCAGTCAAGTGCAGAGAGCGTCGTGGCTCGCGGCGAAGGAGCCTCTCCCCTGCGACGCCGCGGCGCGCTCTACACATGACTGGAGGGGCTTGAGGGGAAGGACTCTACCACGCTTGACTGCCCTGCGCACAACTCCGCACCGAAAAAATCATACGTTAGAGAAGAGTAGGGAGACACTTGATCTTGCGCGCTCACTCACCGGTCTGCAGTTTTTCGCTTGTTCCCTTTGCGAGCGCGTACACGCGCTAGAAATTGAACATCCTAGTGATTGAAGAAGAGCAAATAGCAATTCAATTGTGCGCGCACAGTCACCGCGATCGGTCTACAGTTCTGTATATTCCCTATCTCAATACACGTTTACAGTACTAGATATTCATAAACGGACAGGATACACGGGCGCTCAATACAGCATCATCCATCAAGAACCAATACAATCATCAGTTCAACAAGTCGAAGAACAAGAGATCTACAGTGGTTGCAGGTGAGAAATGAATTTACTAATCACAAATTCTCGATAGACACCTATAGAATTAGCGATAATATACTCAAGAGCTCTTAATGTAAGTACCCACAACCCCGAGAATCTAGCGACCATTAAAATTTCTCGAAAGTATTGTGCAAAATAAAAAGTTCAGAATTTCACGCGATTTTAGCAGGATGAAATCGTGAAGAATAAAAATTTTGAAGATTTTTGCACGATTCCGAAAAATTAGAAATATAAAAAATAGAAAATCTGAAATCTCCCTCGCGAATTTGTTGAAGCAAAAATATAAAAAATCGATTCTTCTTCAAGAATTTTTCCAGAAATTTTCAAAAATGTCACACTTAGATGATCTTAGATGATAAGATAAATTAAGATAAGTACTTAGATACACGCGACATCGACTATTATAAACAGAGATAATCTAGTTCGGCCCGATCCGGTCGGTAACAGCCTCGTACGGTATGCTGCAGCATCGGAAAAAAAAATCAAAAAGATATAAAGAATATAAAATGAAGTCGCAATAAAAAGACGATTCAAAAATATTCAGATTATAACGAAATAACTCAAAGATAATAGGAAGATAACTAAAAGATGAAAGAATAACCCAAAGATGACTTTCAGATTAAGAGATAATCAGCAGATACCTTTAAAATGTTCTTAGATGATGAGATAAACTCACAAGGGGGGACTACGGGGGCCGGGTCACCAATCTCCCCCAAGATTTTTTTACAGTTTTGTACTATCGAGTATATAAAGAATCCAGAGTAACTCCGTCAAATGGGTCTCCTGTCCAGAGATACAGCCACTGGGATTAACATTGCTTGTATAGGCCCATGTTAAAAAGTGATATATATAGATATACTGGTAGTGCTAACGTTTTTGCTTGTAGCTCTCGACAGGGGGCCCATTTGACGGAGTTACTCTAGATTTCTCATATTCTAGATGGCACCAAACTGTGAAAACATTTCGGGGATGATTGGCGACCCGGACCCCGTGGTCCCCCCTTGTCAGACGAAATAAACACTTAGATAGACGCGACAATGTCGCGGCAACACTAATCATTATAAAAGCCAATAGAAATATTAAGAGCGGATATATGCAAAGCAAAGGCGTCGAGTAGCGCCAGTCCATTTCAAATCATCGTAGAGTGAAGTCGATGGCGCTCCAAAAAATCGAGAAGTCACTCCGGGATACGAGAACATTCAAGAATCATCATACAAGAAAACACTAATAAGTAATTACATAATTCACTCCTATACTACTATAAAATTAAAACATTTAGGATGAACTAACTATTGACAATATGTGAATCACATATTTTGTACATATGTTCTTTTAACAAGGTATCTTAGCGCAGCGCTCATCAAATCAGCGCTACGCCCAGATGCCTTCACATTCAGTTGAGATCTTCGGCGCACAACACTCATACACACATCTAATCACAGCGTAAGGGCGAGCACCTGAGCGCTACGCACCGACATTTCTCTACGTATATGTAAAGCGAACGCGCCGAGTAGCGCCAGTCCAACTCAAACCATCATAGCGTCAAGTTGATAACGCTCCAGAAAATCCAGGAGTCACTCCAGGATACGCGTACATCCAAGAATCATCGTGGAAGACTACACTGGTGAGTGATTACATAATTATATCACAACTATCATAAATTAAAACAATTCAAACGAAATATATATTGAATAGTGGAAGAATAAAACACATTTACTAAGCGCGCGCGATCAAACTATCAAACGCATCACACAGACACACACAAACAATTCTGCTCACCTAAATTCTAGAATCCAACATGAATAATTATCTATAATAATTGAATAGATAAATAATTTTTGAACAAACAGATAACACAAACACACAAATACATACGCTCATACACTCAACACCCATACACATAAATAATTATTTATAATAATATAAGACATAATTTATTATACAACTATACAACACATACACACATACACACACGAATACATACGCTCATACACTCAACACCCATACACAACACGTATATACACGAAATTATTTTATTTCCTGAAATTCTTGAAAAATTCATCCATTCATTTTCCAGAGTCCATCAGAAACACAGCGCTCCACATGCAGCTCGTCACCAAAGCCCCAACGAAGAGTGTCTTAGCCACTCTATTGACAGTTGGAAGCCACAACACTATTTTTCATCAATGAAGAAGAATATACAAAATTCACCATCAATCACTATCACAGGTATGTGAATTTCATAAAATCCGAACAGAAATATTATTCATGAAACATGAATGAAATGATCTATCAACAAACATACGATTAAACACAAACATACAGAAAACAAACAAACATAGACATAAACACAAACACACACAGACAGACACAGACGCACACAATCAAATACGTACACACATACACTGAACACCTATGCACGACACATATACACATGAAATCAATTTAATTCCTAAAATAATATCAAATTCTCCATTCCTTCATCTCGCAGCATTCATCGTAGGCACGACATCTCATATGCGGCTTCCACCAGAGGTACAAATAGAAAAATTCAAGAACCACTTAGGCCAGATGATGAAATTCAACGACCCAACCATGAGTAATAATATAATTATAACATATATATATATATATATATATATAATATAGTAAAATGAAGTAATACTATATAGTACAGTGAAATAGTAATAATGATTGAAAAAGTATAGTAATAATTCATATAGTATAATTTCTAATGTCATATCATAATAAATATCAACAAATATGTACAATATTGAATAAAAAAGTAAGATACGGGGGTACAGGGGAATAAGCAATATCGAAACATTATTTTATCCATTTCAAAATCACGTATATCCATTGTCAATATGTATATCACATATTTCATTAGAAATAAACAAACCTAAAAAATGGAGGGAAACCCCCATTCCTCTCCTCCGAGTCAATTCATTTCCCACGAACGATATAGATTTGATATAATCAGTACATATACTATATAAAAAATTATCAACAACTCAAATCATTTAAATCATGCTTGATGATCCTCCAATAGTTATATAAAATCATTTATTTCAATCATTTGACTCAAATCATTCAAATTAAATTTGATAGTTTTCCAAAATTCATATAAAATCATTTATTCAAATGAGTTGCCAAACTTATATCTAATATAAGGGACAAATCGTCATTAGCTTCGATCTTGAAACGGAGTTAGACATATTGGGCGGCATCTCATTGGTGTAAAATCAGACGACGGACATATCTTTGTGTTAGCGGATACTCTAGCGTAACCATACATTATCAAAGATTTTGTATACATACGTAATAGAGCCTGGAGCACACAAAGATAACGCACAGGAAAACATGACAGATCTCTTTCAATATAAAATCATTAGAGATGTGAATAGTACTGAGTTCAAATTCCGATGTTCAGAAAGGAAAATTCCGAATTTTCACTAATTGATATGCCTAATAAACGAAATTTTGACATAACAGACGAACTGAGACGAAAATACAAAATATTTTACTATTGTACTTTACAAATTCTCAATATTCCTTCGAAAAATAGCAAAATGAGTTATAAAAATTTCATGAATATAATATCCAACACACCGTCTCAAGCATGGCGTGATTGTAACATTGAATCTGCGGGTATACGTTTTTCGATACACCTTAGAAAGGTAAATGAG
Source organism: Eretmocerus hayati (assembly GCA_029851415.1). Taxonomy (NCBI): domain Eukaryota; kingdom Metazoa; phylum Arthropoda; class Insecta; order Hymenoptera; family Aphelinidae; genus Eretmocerus; species Eretmocerus hayati. Next base: position 61,746,813 of record CM056744.1, on the reverse strand, counting down.
CAAAAGTATGGTAGTACATATCAAGATATGTTAGATACTTTCGTGAAAATACGATCGATACAGAACAAAATCTTTGTTTTGAGCCTTATAGGGAAAGGGGGATCACATGCGCCATACATCCGATCCGATCATTATGAAATTCAAACGGCCGCGCATTATTATCGATCGAATTATCGATCGGTAATGTCCGTACCTTCCATACCTCGCCAAACTCTCTCTCTCACTCTCCCTCGCTTGCTTTTTCGTCAAGCAGATGAGTTGCAGACGACGTTAGTGCTGCCTAAATACTGCACAGGTCAATTCAGGCCAGTCGATGCGGCCGTGAGAGAAGTGCTCGACTACGCTAATAATATGAGAATCCGTATAAGATTGTACTGCTTTGCTGTACGGAGTATATATGCACGTATAAGTTCCGTCGAAACAACTTCCTCTCCGAAAGCGATTTCACCCTCGTGAAAATACGATATTGCATAACTCAGCGGATGAGTATTCTAGCGCAAAATTTCGGGATTTAAATGAAAGGTCCTCTAAATCTAAACGATTTTGATATGAGGATACCGTGTCTTTGAGGTCAATAACAATGTCTGGTGTATGTTCGAAAAATTCGAGTAGGTTAGAATGCCCGACTCAGGCGTATATGAACACAGCGGAGCTGCTCGAAGGCTTCGCCATACTTTCGAGCACAGCTACCGCTGTGTCCAATATTATGATATTGTTATTAACAACCAAATCATCCAAATTATGCTTGATGATTCATCAATAATCATATGAAATCATTTATTTGACTCATTTGATTCAAATCATTCAAATCAAATTTGATAGTTTTCCAGGATTCATATAGTTTTATTCTTACTTTATAATTACATTTCAATATTCATATTGATATAATCTTCTACATTCCCTCCATTCCATTTTTCCTACTTCTTTCATTATATAAACTACTCATCAAAATTCATTCCATTTTATATTATCTTCAACCTCAATCATGTGACACTTAGTATTCTTAGATAATAAGATAGACTCAGATAAAATAAATACTCAGATACACGCAACATCGACCATCACGAAAGGATATAATCAAGTTCGACACAATGCGGTCGATAAAAGTCTCTTACGGTATGTACCACCATCTAAAAAAATAAAAAAAAAGAATATAAGAGATAATTGCAATGAAAATATCCTACTCTACAACTCATTCAAATCATCCGCTCATTTCTATCAATCAACAACTCTACTTTCGAAGTTATTCTATCTATTGAATTTCAAATTGATTTTCAAAAATAAATGACTATTTCCAAGCTCAACCCTGACACATGCCACTTGATCCTCACTAAAATCAGAGATACTTCAAGAAAATTTAAATATATTTGAGAAAAATGTCACATATATCCATCACAACAATTTGCTTACACATACATCATGCATCTGTGTAGAACGCTAACACCGCCTACAGCGAGTTTGCGAAATCAACTCTCAATTTCTACGATACTCAAGAAATTCTCAAGTAATTTTAAATTTACTTGATTGAAAAACTATCATCGTACTCAATGATCATGATATAAAAATTATTGACTACGACATTCCAAAATGACAGTCTCAACCCTGTAATGCAGAGAGAAATATATGTATATAATTCAATATCGTTTTCTTTCTACTCTATAATCCCATTTGAATATCTATATTGATATAATCTCCTACATTCCCTCCATTCCATTTTTCCTACTTCTTCCATTATATAAACTCCCCATCAAAATTCATCTGATTTCATATTATCTTCAACTTTCATTATGTCACACTTTATATTCTTAGATAATAAGATAGACTCAGATAAAATAAATACTTAGATACACACAACATCGACCATTATAAAAGGAGATAATCAAGTTCGACACAATCAAGTGAATAAAAGTCTCTTATAGTATTACCAACATCTAAAAAAATCAAAAAAATATAAAGAATATAAAAGAGAGTTGCAATAAAAATATCCTGCTCTACAACTCATTCAATTCATCCACTCATTTCTAGCAATCAACAACTCTACTTTCGAAGTTATTCTATCTTTCGAGTTTCGAATTGATTTTCACAAATAAATGACTATTTCCAAGCTCAACACTGACACATGCCACTTGATCCTCACTAAAATTAGAGATACTTCAAGAAAACTTAAATATATTTGAGAAACATCTCACATATATCCATCACAACAATTTGCTTACACATACAAAACGCATCTGTGTAAAACGCTAACGCCGCCTACAGCGAGCTTCCGAAATCAACTCTCAGTTTCTATGATACTCAAAAAATTCTCAAGTAATTTTAAATTCTCTTGATGAACAAACTATCATCGTACTCAATGATCATAATATGAAAATCATTGACTACAACATTTCAAAATGACAATCTCAACCCTGTAATGCAGAGAAGAATATATGTATATGATTCAATATTGTTTTCCTTCTACTTTATAATTACATTTCGATATCTATATTGATATGATCCCCTACATTCCCTTCATTCCATCTTCCCTACTTCTTCCATGATATAACGTCCTCATCAAAATTCATTCCATTTCATATTATCTTCAACTCCACACACACACAACATACACACGACAATCACCACACACGACAACACACACAACAAACGTCAACACACGACATCGACCATTATGAAAGAAGATAATCAAGTTCGACACAATTCAGTCGGTAAAAGTCTCTTACAGTATGTATCAGCATCTAAAAAAAATTTTAAAAATATAAAGGCTATAAAAAAATGTTGAAATGAGAAAATTGATTCAAAAATATTTAGATTATAACGAAATAACTCGAAGATAACAGAAATATAACTAAAAGATAAAAAAATAACCCAAAGATAACTTTCGAATAAGAAATAATCAGGAAATACCTTCAAGATGTTCTTAGATGATGAGATGAACTTAGATAAAATAAACACTTAGATAAACGCGACAGTGTCGCGGCAACATCAAACATTATGGAAGCCAATAGAGGGGTTGAAAGCGGATATTACAAAGCAAAAGCGCCGAGAGGCGCCAGTCCAGTTTAAATCATCATAAAGTAAAGTCGATGGCGCTCCAGAAAATCGAGAGGTCACTCTGGGATTCGAGAACATTTAAGAATCATCATCAAAAAAATATTGGTAAGTAATTACAAAATTTACTCCTTTACTACTATATAATTATTAAAATGAACTAACTATTGACAATATATAATTACATATTCTGTACATATGTTTTTTTAACAAGATATCCTAGCGCAGCACTCACCAAATCAACGCTACGCTCAGATGCCCTCACGTTTAGTTCTTCAGCGCACACCACTCATACAAACATCTAATCACAGCATGACGGCGAGCACGTGAGCACTACGCACCGACATTTCTCTACGTATATACAAAGCGAGGAAGCACTCCGGGATTCGCATACATCCAAAAATCATCGTGGGAAACTGCACTGGTAAGTGATAACATAATTATATTACCACTATCATGAATTGAAACAATTCTAACGAAATATATATTAGATAATAGAAAGATAAAACTCATACACTAAGCGCGCACGATCAAACTATCAACCACATCACACAAACACACCAAACAATCACGCTCACCCGAATTGTAAAATCCAACATAAAAAATTATCTAAAATTGAATAGAGAAATACAAACAAATACCTATACTCATACACTCAACACCAATACACATAAATAATTATTTATATTTAGCTGGAACATAATTTATCATACAAACATACAGCACAAACACACATACACAAACGAATACATACGCTCATATAGTCAACACCCATACACAACACTTACATACACAGAATTATTTCATTTCCTAAATTTCTTAAATGATTCAATCATTCATTTCCCAGAGTCTATCAGAAACACAACGCTCCACATACAGCTCGCCACCGAGGTCACAACGAAGAGTGTCTTAGCCACCATTGACAGTTGGAAGCCACAAGACTATTTTTCATCAATAAAGAAGAATATACAAAATTTAACATCAATCACTATCACAGGTATGTAAATTTCATAAAATTCGAGAATATAAATATTATTCATAAAACAATAAATAAAAAATTTATTAACAAACATACAATCAAACACAATCATACAGATAACAAACAAACATAAACATCAACACAAACACACATGGACAAACACAGACGCACACAATCAAATACATACACACATGCACTTAACACCTATTTACAACACATATACACATGGAATAATTTAATCCCTAAAATAATATTAAATTCTACATTACTCCATCCCACAGCACTCATCGTAAACACGACATCTCATATGCAGCTTCCACCAGAGGTACAGATCTAAAAATTCAAGAACCACTTAGGCCAGATAATAAAATTCAACGAATCAACGATGAGTAATAATATAATCATAAAATATATATATATATATAATATAGTAAAATAAAGTAATATTGTACAATAAAATAGTAATAATAGTAATAATGATTAAAAAAGTATAGTTATAATTTATATAATATAATTTCCAATTTCATATTATAGTAAATATCAACAAATATATACAATATTAAATAAAAATAGTAGGATAGGGAGAGAACATAGAAATGAGCAATATCCAACCATTATTTCATCTATTTCAAAATTATGTATATCCATTGACAATATGTATATCACATAATTCATCAAAAATAAACAAACCTAAGAAATGGAGGGAAACCCCCATCTCTCTCCCCCGAGTCAACTCATTCCCCACCGACGATATAAGTTCAATATAATTAGTGCATATACTATGTCAAATTTATTCACAACGCAAATCATCTAAATCATGCTTGATGATTCTTCAATAATCATATAAAATCATTTATCTTGATCATTTAACTCAAATCATTCAAATTGAATAAGATAGTTTTCCAAAATTCACATGAAATCATTCATTCAAATGAGTTGCCAAACTTATGTCTAATATAAGGGACAAATCGTCATTAGCTTCAATCTTGAAACGGAGTTAGACATAATGGGCGGCATCTCATTGGTGTAAAATCAGACGACGGACATATCTTTGTGTTAGCGGATACTCTAGCGTAACCATACATTATCAAAGATTTTGTATACATACGTAATAGAGCCTGAAGCGCACAAAGATAACGCACAGAAAGACATGACAGATCTCCTTCAATATAAAATCATTTTTTATTTCATATATGAATAAAACTTCATCCAAATCTCAATACTTAGAAAAAATATTCCAATTCAATAATAATTAAAATCAGAAAAATTGACATAACTAGATGATGAGAAATTATGACATAACAGACGAATTCAGACAAGAATATATAATATGCAACTATCATAGTTTATATATAATTCACAGTTTTTCTTCCTATTGATAAATAACTGAATAAATTCTTCATTCCATAAATATAATATAACTCAACGTACACGAGGAAATGACAAAAAAAAATACAAACAAATAATCATCAAACAAACATGCTCAATATCACAACAAACACACTCACCAACACAATTCTAGTAATCTGCTTGATAATTCTCCAATAATCATAAAGAATCATTCATTTTCATTATTTAACTCAAATCATTCAAATTAAATTCGATAGTTATCCAAAATCCACATAAAATCATTCATTCAAATGAATTGCCAAACTTATGTCTAATATAAGGGACAAATCATCATTAATTTCGATCTTGAAACGGAGTTAGACATATTGGGCGGCAATCCATTGGTGTAAACTCAGACGACGGACATATCTTTGTGTTAGCGGATACTCTAGCGTAACCATACATTATCAAAGATTTTGTATACATACGTAATAGAGCCTGAAGCGCACGAAGATAACGCACAGAAAGACATGACAGATTCTTCCCAATATAAAATCATTTTTTAATTCATGTATAAATAGAACTGCATCCAAATCTCAATGCTTAAAAGAAAAAATATTACAATTCAATGATAATTAAAATCAAAAAATTACCATAACTAAATGATATAAAATCATAACATAACAGATGAACTAAGACAAAAATATATAATATTTTACTATCATATTTCATATATATAATTCACAATATCTTCTTCTATTGATAGATAACAGAAAAAATTTCTAATATTCCATGAATATAATATCACTCATCGTATACAAAAAAATCACATAAAAATACGAACAACAAATCATCAAAGAGCATCGCACAAACACTAAAAATTTCTCAACACATACACCAAAATCACAACATCTATACACATCGACACAACCATGAAACCGTCATTCGATAATACAAATGAACACATACTCACCATCACAGTACATATATATACTTACACAACTCACAAATCACCTATGACGTTTTCATTAAGAGCCGGTGACTGCACGTAGTTAGATCGCAATGACAATGTCATTCGAGCGCTGTAAGAGTGTCCTGGGCTGCCTCTAATAATGAAAATCGAGGTGAAAAACACGAACACGAAAAAGACACGCACTCACACAAACGCGCACGGCGCTCTCACAGATTATCGTAAGGTATAGGGGTGGGAGAAAATCTAGTGACTCCGGACGTTTCTTCGAGTTTCTAATATATAATAATTCTTCTCCAATTTTGTGGGTACAACTTTGGTACACCCTTGAAAAATGACTTCCAAAGCTTCGTTCGACAAGGTAAATCATTCTATCGATCTGGAATCCGTTCTTCCCACGTGAGACACACATCAACAATGTGTTGAACGATTGTGGATTCCGGGTGAATGATTTTGGTTGTTTATCGAAGTTTTTCACAAAAAGGCTGAGTTAGCATGAGTGTTACGGGAGTCGCTCAATTAGAGTACCTACGCGCGGCAAGAACTTTTCCGGAACAAACTACGGGTGATCAATGCTACATTTCGACCACATATCGTCGCCCCCAAAGAAGAAAAACACCTCCCATTGTTCTCCCAATGCATTTCTAAATGGGGACGTGTTTTCTTCGTCGGGGGCGACGATATGACACCAAATTGAAGAAACCATCGCTACATTGGGGTATATACAGCATTTGGAATTTTAATGGATGAGAATAAAAAAGACTATGAGAAAGTGCACCAAAGTTACTCCACTTTAGCCAGGTACCTACCGCTCATAATTTCTGGAACGCTGAACAAATAATCACCCTCCCTCGAGATAGCGATTACTCGAACTCCATGCGTCGGCGGAAGGTTTTAAAAAATACAACTTTAAGAACAGGAGAAATGCTAACTTTTAAGGGGTTTGCGTGATTGTTTTCGATGCTTTTGGAGGCCGCATATGCTAGTAATGAATTGAAATTTTTTTAATTTTTTAATTTTCATTCATACACTTGCAGATTTGGCGCAAAGGAAGATATGGTGATTCTGCAAATGGTATCTTGCAGAGAGTGAAAAAGCTCTGTGCAACTATTCTTTTATTATTTTTCACGAATCCCGTGTGATAACGTACTAGCCACGAAAATACCCAGGATGACAGTTTTTTATTGTTTCGAGTGCTGTTTCCGGTGAAAATCCACCGTTTTGAGTATTTTGATGGCTCATCATATCTCTCATGCGGAACGTGAAAAAAAAATCAAAAAGTAGCCTTACATAGAACTTCTTCCGTTCTGTAACATGCCGTTTGCAGAATCATCATATCTTTATTTGCGACACAACTACAGGTGTATCAATAAAAGTGAAACATTCTAAAATTTTCTGATTTTCTTCTAGCATCTGCGGCCTCCAGAAAAATCGTAAAAGATCATGCAAATCCTATATAAGTTAGCATTTCTTCTGCTTTGTGAGATACTCTCTTCGAAACTGTCCTCCAACGCACGGAGTCGGAGTAATCGCTATGTCGAGGGAGCAGCGTGATCATTCGTTCACCGTCCCAGAATTGATGAGTAATAGTGTAAGAAACATTAAGAATTACGACGGGGTATCCGGGGTACATGCATCTCTATGTGACAGCTCTTTCGTGACTTTATCTTCTGAGTATTTTATCTGACTGGGGTGGCCGAGGGGCTGGCATTGGCAAGATCAAATTCACTTGCCGCGGTCGATTTGCATGAATGCATTGCTCTCATGAGGGTATAGGACGTTAAGATAGTTAAGAAAAACAATACAACAATTGTTGTTAATTTATTCAGTCAAAAACACGCACGTGGGCATGGAGTTTGGCTCGCAAGAGTTGCCTGAATTATCATGGACGTGGGAATTGGTCTCAATTCATGAATCATCTGACGCTCGTAAATAATAATTGGCATCTGTTTCGTGCTCATCACTATCATGCATGTAATGATATCCGCGCCACTAATACGGATTAATATAAAAGCCACTATAATTCTGAATACGACACATCGTAGCATTATCTTTACCGAGCCGTCGTATCTTTGTCGAATTATGTATGGATAATTCTATCAGTATTCATAGGAAAGTTACGAATGTTACGAAGTGACATTGTTCCATGACGCTTTGTGAATGTGCAATAATCTATTTGCATCATTATCGCTCACACAGGGAAATGTAACAATTGTAAAGATTGTTAGAACGCGCAATGTCTATGCCAACGGAAAAAATTGTTACAATAAAGTAGCATGATTTGTTCACTTTCAGACTTACACATATCAATATCGAATTTTTCTAAATAGTTTGTAATTACACCATCATGGCAAATGGAAGAAAATTTGAGTCGATTCTGAAAAAATACAGGGTGGTTACGAATTATTACTTACTACGAAAGGAAGTGCTCAGTCCCGTGAATTGCCTATACTAGCTCGTGTATGAATGTTTCACGGTTGAGACAAAAAAAATACGGATAGTAAGGATGAATTCGAATATCGAAAGTCTTCAGTATCGATAGCTCAGTTTTGTTGGGACGATCGTGAACAAAACTAGTCCTGATATAGATTCACCTAATAGCTCGGGTAAACGTGATACAAGCTCTTTCGCTCGAGACGGAAGTACAGCTGATCGAAGCTGCAAAGAAAAAGAGACCGCATCAAAACAGAAACATTTAAAAGTTCATATTTTTCCAATTTAACTTGGACGACTATTTTGATGAGTTCCGAGAGCATAATGGCAAACTATGATTCATGTGATTTTGGATCTGATCGAAAACGTGCCAGAACATCGAAGTATATGAAGAGTTAGATGGAACTAAAATAACATGATTTATCTTATATTCCTTGCGATATTTAGGGACGGATGAGATTAGTTTGTTTCGTTGGTAATAATGAATAGAAAAAAAGGACAGAATGATTCAAGAATACATTTTCTTAATATTCTGTAATTTTTCATGTTATTTCCTATACAGAGTCTTTCCAACATTTGATACGAAATTCTGATAAGACCAAAAGATTTTCCCCCTTGAGTTTCGTCTAAAGCGTACTTCCTTGTACTTCATAAGAATTGTAGTCTTATACATGGAGTTAACTCGTGTAAACACCAATCACCCTTTCACGGAATTCGATGCATTCTTCCCAAAATTCTTGCATTTCGACCATACATTACACCTAAATGATTTCATTTAACAGAAAAAATGATTCGCCTAGCGAGCAAACTCTCCAGAAGCATTCATCAGAAAGCAATGATTAAATTTTGTTTTACGTGCCCAAGTTGAAAATGATCAATCAGTTCTCAGAAGAATTGATCGTGTCCTGCAAATGGTCGTGATCCAAGTGTATTATACATTACGAAGCAACAGTTTGTACTCACGTCACTCTACTGTCCTCATTTCTCGATCTCAAAAAACTGCGCCAGCAACAGTCGACACTCTCGCTTTCGTTGTAATAGTGGTCTCGGGCCTCGATGTTCACAAAAATTGCGCTATTATTTGAGTCAATCAGTGGCAAGTGAGTACCTTGCTCGCACATAATGGGCTTTACCTTATCGAAATAGCGCATCGCAGAAGGCTCGAATGGGCTCAGGTCTGGTATTTGGCAACCTTTGGTGTTTATCACGAATGCATCTCGAACTAGAGAACTCGTACTTGCTTGGCGTTTGATGGCTGTATCAACCACTGTATAGGGTCGAATGGAATACAAAACGTATCGGTATGAGCAACACCATTTTTTATAACATATTCTGTTTCTGTAATTGTCTTGGGATGACTGAAATACTAATTGTTATACCAGTTTGAGCCATTCTTCATAGAAATACTTCCAAGTAATTTCCAAATTGAAATGCAAATGTAAGTTTGAATGCCCTCAATCAGAGAGTGAGAATTGTTGAAAATTAAATGGACTAGAATGGATTTACGGGCTAGAGGAGGACACAAATCCTAGAACCCCAGTCTTGTCTAAATTTTTATTACAATTTAGACTATCTAGAACATAAGGTATCCAATTAATCTCTGTCCAATGAGCTTGCTGGCCAAAGATATAACGAAAAGTTTTAGCATTGCCCATATTCGACCATGATGAGAATTCTTTGAAATAAGTGGCCTTAAAATGCTAAAACTTACGTTCATGTCTCTGGGGAAGCCCACTGAACAGAGATATTCTAGATTTTCCATACTCTAGTTTTTGTAAGCCCGTACAAACATTTTGATAAGGATCGGTGACCTCAAAGTCATATGTCTTTTTTGTGAATTTCCGTCATTTAATATTTTTTCTGAATTAAATATGAGAGATTCCCTGATCGATTCAATTTTGGCTTCGTTCCCATTGAACTCGAACTTATTTATTACAAATGAGTAACAACAATTTGGGAATAACTGTTTTGATCCATCGTGAAACTTTCGGGGCATCATATTTATGTAATCGGTGTAAGAAGAGAAGAGAAAGACTAAAAGCACAATTACCATTATAATTTCCGAGCGGGGCTTGAAGCTCACGATTCGTGAAGCTATTGATCACCAATAATTATGCCAGTAAAAAAACAAGCAGCCCTATCTGCCACCTTCTCTGCCGTAGAACTTGTTTGAGATTCCCTACTTCAAATGGCATCTTTGCCATTCGAGCATCGTGATCCGGCTTCAAGCTCTCATAATCACCTGCAAATGGTTGCATGAATTGGAATGACTTCTAAAGAAGCTGACCTATAAAAGCAGTAGTACATGCTTAGCAAAAAAGGAGATCTTCGACAATGAAGTGTGGTATATTTTTTCCACGCATACAATTGCTCTTTACATTTTGCTCAAGTATTTTCTTCTACCGAAGATCTTTGGGCTGAGATGATTTTATGATCACCCAGTCACATCTGGAAATTTTTCATACAAGTTGGGTTCAACTCGTATTATAATAGAGTCTGCTGTTCTGTCATAGCTTGATGAGTTTTTGTCGAATATTGTTGAAGGTTTGTGTAGCTATTCTTTGAAAAGTAAGGTAGAGGATGGGTTGTAATTTTTTGGTTGATATCCATTCAATTTTTTGGAAAACTTCATGGCATAATGATCTGAAAATGTTTTGAAGCCTTATTGTGCCTTCCTTAATCTTGATCCAGTAAAAAGATTCGTCCGTGAAAGTGGATATACTTTACAACGAGAATTCTCTCGATGGAAAGTATTGATATCATCTTTTGGAACTTATGTTATCTTGCAGATATTGACAAACCAATACTATAAATGACAGAAGTATATTAGGTAATTTTTTTGAGGAATGTTTAGTAAGATTAGTTGATGACTTCCTCGATACTTTCACTTAAAACGTCGTTTCTTTTGAGAGTTAATTCCTGACGTCGGAATAGATTTAACGAATTTGATTTGAGGATCTTATAAGAAAAAAAAACGTCTGTACAAGATCATGATCGCAGCATGAATGTATTGTTTTAATTCGAGAGTTCATTCTTGGTAGTTCATGTTTTCCGTAATAAAGATCGAATTTGTTCTCATTCAATACTTTTTTTATGAATCTTTGCAGTCCTTAGCGGGAACAAAAGTTTGTTCTTTAGCGGGATAAAACTTTTTCCGTATCTTTTAACAGAAACGCATCTCGAGATACTTCAGCTACATGGATTTCCCACCGTTACGTTGTTTTTCAATAGTATAATACAGATCGTCCATCCAACGGCTGAAGTTGAAAATCAAGTCTCTGAGATATATTTTGCGAAAGAAGGGATCGAATTACTCACCCTCAAATATCCACCCCTATGTAATCTTTCGTCACCGCGAAGGGCATTCCTCCTGTTTAACTTTTTCTCCACGTCTCCTTCTTCCTGATTCTCGAATCATAATTATTCACACTTTTGCTCACATGCAGCGCACTTTCAAACTTTATGAAGATTAAAATACTATGAGTTAACACTATCTAAGAACAATGTTGTGTTATTTGGTCATCGCATCAGCACGCGTTGCCGCGCACAACCGAACACAGCAGCAGCTTGCATTCGATTAAAACAACTCTGCTGTGACTGCAGATATCTCATCTGAAACAGTCGTTGTATATGGGTGCAGCAGCAACAGCTGCAAAAGTGCGGCTCTTCATCTCTGTAAACTCGATACACGCTCAACTCTTTTAATGAAATTCACATCGGTGCACATTCAGCAACAGTTTCAGATCCTAAAGACTCTATCATACAGGAATCTCGTGATTTTCTGAAAAAAATGACTCTTGTTAATTGTGAACCTCTGCAAGCTCTGCAAGATACTAGTGCACTCGCATCGCGAGGCACGTGCGCGGCCCGGGTAAGGACTAACCACCATTACTACCCTTATCATCAATGCCACCCTGCGTCCGCGGCGCGTCAATAAGGACAATGTACGCGCTGAGAGGGCGGGGGTGCGGTGGTGGCGGGTCGATGACTGGATAGCTGCAAGCTACGCGCACGCGTCGCATTTTCATTTCAGTGCGTATACACTTGTATATAGAAACCCCTTGATGTGCAGATTGCCACCCTTGCAGATTCTTTTGCGCAAGCGATGCTCAAACGCAGCGAAGCTAGCAGTGTTATGAACGCGTCTATTAGGTTCGCTGATCCGGCTGCTCGGGCGCTGTTGGGACGTCGGCTTCAGTCGTTGAGTCGGGCAGAGCACCGTTGATGACTCGGGGCCTGCTCGATTCTGCGCCTGCGCGTGCTAATCGTCGCGCTTGTTGTAGGGCTTGGAGATCGTATGGGGCTGCTGGTCTGCTGATGCCCGAGAATCTGTAGTGGCAACGTGGGCAGCGCTTGGGTCCGTCGCGTTCGGACATAACTTACCATCCGACACGGGTGTTACTTCGACCCCATATTTCGTCAAATCGAACACCTTCTTGATACGACGAAGCCTAGAATTCGTATTCGTCGCGACCTTCAGAGGAGGTTGGGATTCCTCAGAGTCAGCCTCGATGTCGGAACTAGCCCCTTCGGGTATTTGCGTCGGCCGTTCCGTCGAAGCCTTGGGTTCGCTCATGCGATCGAGTGCACACGCGACACGACCGTAATATGATAAACGTAGTTACGGGACCGGGTTCTGTAGATTCGTTAAGTGCGGAAGCACAGAGGAAGCAACGATAGTGACTTGAGTGACTTTATTGAATGACTATTACAACGTGGAAGATACAGAATGGCGAATGGTATAAGGCTCGGAGCGGTGGCAAGGCGACGGTATGCTGATGCTCTAGCGGAGCCAGAATCTGCTGGCTGGCGTCTGTATGCCGTTTATATAGACAAAATGACGTCATAGCTTGGGTGGCGTGGGTACGCCTACAGAGTCCTCGGATTGGCTGCTGGTGCTGCGCGCGCATCTCCTTCGTGATGCGCCATCATGGTTCTGGGCGGGGCCGGCCAGTGAGAAGGGACGGCTTGTCACCTGATTCGTGAGCGGCCATAATCGATCATGCGCGTTGTAGATCTGTGCGCACGCATGTTGGAGGGGAGACTCTCTCTCGCCTGGCAACCGTCTCTGATTGGCTGGTGGTGGCGTCATGCAGTAGGACCTCCCATCGTCTATGGCGGAGAGGCGGATCGCTGTTGCTAGGCGGCGCGTGTCGGCGTTGTTAAGTGTATGCGACGTTGCCGAGTCTCATGGCTAAATGAGGTCATGACGTGAGGACAGTTCATGGCCGTTTTGACCGCCCCCTCTGACTATCGCGCCGCTGTTTCTCATGTCCTCCTGGCGTTGCTTGATCCATGCATGTAGCTTGAGGCTTGCCCGATGTCCGTTGTCGACGGCTCTCATGCCGTGCATCCGCAGGGAGTTCTGAAATCATGAGTCCCAGCTTGGGACTCGTAGTTCATGTCAACAACGTGTTCTCAGACCAACGTGAACGTTGGCTTAAGGTTAAATCATTATAAAATTCAAATATCGTTATCTAGTCGAGAGCCACCCCCCGGCACGAGACACAACCCTGCGTGAATGCGGATCGTCGCTTTATATCCTAGACTACACATGGGAACTCTCCGGCACGAGGCGCAATCTTGTGTGAATGCGGAACGCTATTTTACGTCTTAAATTACGTGTGCGCAGATCGTTTTCCTCTCGTTGCGCAGTCTGGGGTGAGTAATTCCGGATCGCGGACCCGCGGTTATCTGGGACCGAGGTTTTTACACCTTAACAGCAGTAAGGATACATTGTTGCGCATGTGTCCGCGTGTGATCGGTTGGTCTCTTTTTGGTGTGAGTATTTTCATGAATAGGTATGCAATGAAAGCCTAAAAGAGTTCTGAGGATGAGAAATGCACTATCGTCTGGTAACCGAGGCTGAATCTGGTTTCAATTATTCAATTTATTTCCCAGTATATTCCAATCTTAATGTTATAATATATTGCTCTGTGAAAGGTGCTTGGAGCTGTAGGAAAGTGAGATGAGAAACAAATAACTATAACGAATCATTTCAATGATATAAAAGGTAGTAACACACACTGAGGATAAAATATTGCCGTCGGAACAATACGACTGTATTGTTACGTGGTATTGCTGTCAGACCAATACTGGATTGTCACCACAGCAAAATGAGTTTCTTATTGCACCAATCTGTCACGAATAACCTAAAAAATCGTTGGATTATATTTGTCCCTTTGCGGTACTATTCCATGCAAAAAATTGGTAGCTTTTGTAGCAAAATAAGCGTAATGAGACTGTTAATCCATTAAGTATCGGAGCATTCGAAATATACGCGTTATATTGAACTATCCGGGTTATCACCAAACTGTTCTGAGAGATTAATGCGATAACAGAATCGGGATGGTTCTGCGGCAAATACCATTTTGGTCGTACGACTATACGCATGGCCGTACGACCAAAATTTTTTTCTCAGTGCAGGAAAACAAAATTTTGGGTCAGAAATAGTGCATTGGCCGGTCGATGATTACCTAGAGTATTTTTCGACGTGGATACTAAATCCCAACTTGGTTTTGTACCTCACGTCATGATTTTTTTAATCTCAAAAAGCTGATTTTTCTCGAACAACCTTTGCTGGTTCTGGAGATTCAGAAACTCGGTGGCTCATCCTTACAATGCACCAGGAGTGCATCGAAACTACAGTCTCTTACGTAATTTGACCTGTCGTTCAAGGTGGCAGTATTTTTTAAATGTGTTCGAAACGATACTCACGAAACTGACCAAAAAACGTTATTTTTGAACTAACAAGGGCGCATTATCTTCCTCTTTATATATATCATGAAGGGAAATCGTTTGCAGAGGTCGAAAATGAACGAGTCGAGCAAATACTAGTATTTTTTCGAAATACACTGCTAAATGAAATTAGCAGAATGAATCTCATATCGGAATGTGCTATTTGTGAGCCCGATTAATCTTGGTTCGGTCATCATTTTTTTAAGCAAATAAATTTTTTATTCCAAGAATCTTCATTTATAGGAAGAATATTGGAATCATCAATTCAACGTAAGAATGATATCTTACATTCTTTCTCGAATCAATTTTTTATTCTAGAAACCTCGGCACACAGAGTGTTGAAGTATCTCGAGCCTGCGAATATTCGAGGGGAATTCAGCAGTTGGAGTACGGTGCGATGATCCGCGATTTCCCCTCGATGTCACGCGAGTGACATCATTTAAATCTCATTGGCCGAATTGGCACCTGATGATTTTGTCATCCGCCCTGCTCTTCTCTGCGAGTCTCTCTCGCAGCTCGAAATTCGGCAGTTAGCCACAGTCCGGCAAGCAGCAAACATCAGCTGTGCTGCTTGCATACATTTAAATATTCACCGCGCCGGTGCCATCCTCGCGACCGCGTCTTCCCGGTTCCTTAATTTTCCGCGCCGCGCCCACACTCGCGCCTTAATCTTCTTCACAGTAATGTAAGCACACTTCGAAAGAGAATATAATCTCAATTCATTTTATCAGCATAAAATCAGTGAGTGATCATTCAGTGAGACCTCACCACGCTTCCACACCCTTGAAATATCCAGCACAAGTGATCCACATGCAGGGCTCCAGGGTTCCATTGGAACACCCTGTCCCATCATTTGGTAGCAGAGCGCAGGGATCGTGCTCGGAATTTTCGCTTGATTTGTGATTTTTTTCGTGTGCCGCGAGTGTGGAATTTTGCGCGCGCGCGGAAATCGGGAGTGTCGCGAGGCCGTGCAGTGACTTAGTGCTGTGAAGTGTTGTGCGTCTGGCGGGAATTTGCCCTCCCTCATCTGGATCTTCAGCATCGCAGACGCCAGCACCAGAGCCTACATCTAGGCTTTCCTGGCACCGGCACCAGCGGACGACGCACCCCGGACTCACGAGTTCGCTGGCCGGCTAGCTCGGGTGGCATTAACATCGAGGAGCCCACTGTCAGTTGGGCCATACGAGGCAGCTGGCCTGCAAATCTGCAGCACCATCATACCATCGGTGGTGCAACCCAGCAGTCATCAGCTAGGGCTCGACGGCAAGTACATTGTCGTCGAGAGCAGAGTGCAGAGGGGCAGCGCGGGAGGGGGAAGCCGCGGCAAGTGAGTAGTTGTATCGTTCCTCTCTCTCTCTCACCCATTAGTCTTATGAGATACATGTATAGACGTGTATAGGTGGGCCGCGGCACTTGTCGCACGCTCTCTCTCCTTCTCTCCCCTCAACCCCGCTCCACTGCTTATCTCAAGCCAGGGCAGTCAAGCGTGGTAGAGTCCTTCCCCTCAAGCCCCTCCAGTCATGTGTAGAGCGCGCCGCGGCATCGCAGGGGAGGGGCTCCTTCGCCGCGAGCCGCGACGCTCTCTGCACTTGACTGGAGGGGCTTGAGGGGAGGGACTCTACTACGCTCGACACCCCTGTCTCAAGCAGCTGGCAGCATTGTTGCCGCGCTGCATACCCCCCGCGAGCTCATCAGCTGAGACTCGCGCAGCTGTTGCCACATCGCTCTAGCCCTCTGCTACGAGCAAGATAGGTCCCATATACATACGCGTATATCGGTTTGACATTATTGCGCTCGCTCGCGCGATGTTATACCGCGACTTGTAGTAAATTACCAGTTCGCGTGTGCATGCCGGCGTACTTGTCAGAGCCTGGCTAACTTAATTGTTTGTGTCGTTTGTTTCATGGTATAAAATACAGTAGACTCGCTTAGCTTTCCAGCACGCGTTCACGTATTTTAAAACGGTGAAATTGACTCGCTTTTCAGCGTATTTGCGTCAATTTTACAACTCGAGCTGGGTATCGTGAATTGATTGATTTAATTCTTGGTATTTAATTCATTCGTTTTCCCGTCTCGTCTCTGTGTAGTGTCCGCGGATTTTCATCCGAAAATGACTCCAGAATTATTGTCACGTCAGATGGACGAGCACGGCTGGATCACGAACTTTGTTGACAATACAAAGAAACGTGGCGAAGCCAAGCTCACGCCCACGTATCTTAAAACAAGAATCGGTGTACTCGAAGGTTATTGGTCGAGTTTTGTTGCGCGTCACGACGAATTATATCCGCATCGCTCAACACTCAAAGAGCAAGAATATTTCAAAGGTCAGGTGTTTCAAGTAACCGAGGAAGCTTATTGTGATGCTCGCACTTGGCACTTGGGAAAAATCGCTGAAATAGAGTATACCCTGCCGCGTACTCCAGATGCAAATTTTCAGCTAATCCCAACCAAGCTGCTACAGTTTTTAACACCCGGCGATTTATCCAAGCTTCTGCGGAAGTGCAGTCAATGCCTCATATAGAAGTCCCTGAATTTTCAGGTGAACAAAGCGATTGGGAGCTGTTTAAAGATCAATTCGAATCTATTGTTGTCAATAAACCTTTCGCTTCTTCAGTGAAGGTTCAGCTCTTACTTCGCGTTGTAAAAGGGGATGCTGCTAAATTGCTTAAGGGTACTAGGCTCGCTGAAACTAACTTTGATACAGCTTGGGAAAAATTGAGTCCTCGCTATGACAATCCACGTCTTAAGCTACGCATACATTTAGAAGCTTTGATCAATTTGCCCTCGATCAAGGAAAAATCAGCTAAGTCGTTGGCGGAACTTTTGAATTTGGCGGAGGAGGCTGTGCAAGGCCTCAAGGATTTGGAACGTCTTGTAGATCATTACGATTGTTGGTTGGTCCATTGAATTGTCCGTAAATTCGATGCACCTACTAGAGAAAATTGGACTATTCGTCAGGAATCGATTGTGGGTTTTTCAACTTGCAAATCAATTAAAAAGTACATCGAAGATCGTATTGATTCATTAAATACAGCTCATCTTGGGCTCAGCCAGCCTACCTCCTCAAACAATTCGTCGCGAAATTCCAACAATAACCGATCACGTGGCAACTTCGGAAACAGGTCTGCCAATACAAATTTTGGAAATTCTTCGGGTGAATCTGCAGCCAAAACTATGGCGCCTCGTGTGTGTTGTGAAGGCAGACACCAATCTTCATAGGTGTCAGAAATTTTTGAAACTGTCAGTTCTTAATCGTTTTGAGTTCTGTAAATCGAACAAACTCTGTATGAACTGTTTACGTCCAGGTCACTTCGCGGATAAATGTTCGTCTATTTTTCGGTGCACTTTTTGTCAACAACCCCATCATTCAAAATTACATATGGAGAAATCAGGCGGCCACGACAAGCCACCAACAGACGGTGACAATTCAAACGCCCATTTGCAAACAACTTACGCCAATTCCGTGCATAATTTAGCAGCATTCGCAAAACAGCCTCGGCTACTGGCAACAGCCAGGATTATTTTACAAGCGCCTCACGGGCAAAAATTGGAAGCTCGCGCTCTGATCGATCCCGGGTTGGACTGTTCTTTCGTTGCTGATCGCGTCGTACAGGCTTTGAACAAACCCTCGCGGAAATTGAAATTGGGCATAAACACCATCGGAAACAAACGTTCAGTGGTATCTACAAGTGAAGTGTCTCTCACACTTCTTTCGAAAGTTGATAGTAAATTTTCTTGGCATTTGGAGGCTCTCGTCTTGCCACAACTCACAGCGCTTCTTCCAAGTGCTACAGTGCAGCAGTGTGGGGACTGGTCCCATATTGAGGGACTGACCCTAGCCGACCCAGAATTTTTCCGACCGGCAAAAGTAGACTGTCTTCGTGGCACAGAAGTATATAGCGAAATTCTTCGTGCTGGTTTGCGAAAGGGTCCGAGCAAAACTCCAACTGCTCAAAATACAGCGCTGGGCTGGATTTTGACGGGGGGCACTGCGTCGACTGTGGAGTCTACGGAATCTCGCGTCGTTCAAACGTTCCACACGTCAACCGATAAACCTCTCTCAGAGCAACTTTCGAAATACTTTGAAGTTGAAGACCTGCCAGCTATTCGTCTCCTAAAGGCAGAAGAAAAATACTGCGAAGATTATTTCCTGTCTACCGTCACACGTACCGACGAAGGACGTTTTATAGTGCGCCTGCCCTTCGCAAAAAACTTCAATGAAGCTTCGTTTTCAGATTCACAAGACATAGCTGTGGCATGCCTGCTGAGATCTGAGCGTCAACGGCGTCGGGATCCCGAGTTGGACAAGGCGTACTCCGGATTCATGGTGGAGTATGAACAACTAGGCCACATGGGACTGCTGCCGCATCCCACCCTGCCAGACTCCAGATCGTGCTACCTGCCTCATCACGCAGTCTTCCGTGAAGATTCTAAAAAGATACGCGTTGTGTTCAACGCATCTCAAAAAACAGGTACTGGTAAATCACTCAATGATTATTTATTACCTGGCTCCAATTTACAAAATGATTTGACCCTCGTAATATTTTGCTGGCGGATGTACCGCTACGTTTTCACGGCAGACATTGTCAAGATGTTTCGCCAGATACTTGTACATACAGACGATTGGGTCTGGCAGAGAATCGTGTGGCGCGCATTGGGGGCGGCAAAAATCTCGGACTACGCCTTAAAAACAGTCACTTACGGCACAGTGTGCGCTCCGTGAATCGCGATGAGAGTTCTTCGCCTTTTAGCAGAAATTTACAAGGAAAAATTCCCACTTGCCGCGTTTATTTTGTGGTGGCTCACGTACATGGATGACGCGTTCGGCGGGGCTGACACGCTGTTGGACGCCTTGGTAGCGCGTAATCATTTCGTCGCAGTAATGGAATCCGGGTGCATGGAATTGGGAAAATGGGCCGCGAATCACACCGATTTGCTTGCTGATCGCGCAACAAACGATGCTGAAGCGGTTCCTGTAGACATCGAAGACACTGTTTCAACGCTCGGATTAAATTGATCTCCCCGAGACGACGAATTCTTTTTCAAAATCGCGATGCCATCGGATCCAGTCAAAATCACCAAAAGAACAATTTTGTCAGAGGTAGCTCGTTTATTTGATCCTCTCGGCTGGCTTGCACCGTTTCTTATTCAAGGAAAAATACTTTTGCGTGATCTTTGGCAGTTGAAATTTGATTGGGACACTCCGGTAGATGGCGATCCGCTTCGAAAATGGCTAGACATTCGGTCGCAAATACCGGAGCTAAGTAAGATTCGAGTTAAGCGTTGGTTAGGCACCTTGCAAGATACAAATGGGCAGTTGGTTAGGCACCTTGCAAGATACAAAGGCAGTTACATGGGTTCAGAGACGCGTCTGATCGAGCGTACGCAGCGGCGATTTACTTAGTAATTCTTGGGGAATCAGCACAGTTGATCATGGCAAAGACGAGAGTCGCGCCAGTAAAGTCATTTTGTATACCGAAACTCGAGTTGTGCGCTGCTGTACTCACCGTGAAACTCATCAAACACGCTTTAGCCGACTTGCAGAGCAAACCTTCCGCTATTTTCTGTCGGTGCGACAATAAAACGGTTTTGGATTGGTTAGCTGATGAACCTGCTCGCTGGCAAACCTTCGTGGCTAATCGCGTCAGCTTCATTCAAACATCGCTACCCGAAGCAACTTGGAGTCACGTCGTTTCCGAAGATAATTCCGCAGATTGCGCAACCCGGGGGATATCTGTAGATGAATTACACAGCTCAAAACTTTGGTGTAACGGTCCAGAATGGCTTGTTAGACCTCGGGAATCATGGCCCCAGTCTTCGGTTGAATCGGTAGCTGATGCAGTTCAAGCGTTACTTGCGGTTGAAGAAACTGAGCCAGAGCCTTATGTACTCCACCGTTTAGAAAAATTCAGCTCTTTCGCAAAAGTTATTCGAATTCTAGCCTACATGTATCGATGGCGGTTCAATGCCCTACGCAAGCCCAAAGACGGGAATAAAGGAGTTTTTGATTGGTTGGAAATTAAATTCGCAAGAATCTCTCTTTTCAGACTTATACAACGTCAGCACTTTGCAGCAGAAATTAAGATCCTCAAGTCAAAGTCAAACAAATCTCCAAAATCGAGCGACATTCGTCAACTTTGTCCATTTCTAGATGAAATAGGTACTTTGCGGGTTGGCGGTAGACTGCAAAACGCTCCACTTCCTTATAGCGAAATCCATCCGGTAATTCTCTCGAGTCACAGCCCTTTTGTCAAAAATATGGTGAGAGAAATACACTTAACCACATTGCACGGTGGTATTCAATTGATGCTTAGTAACATTCACAGATGGGTGTGGATTCCGCGGCTTACTAGACTAGTGCAGAGCACGTACAAAAGTTGCGTGACTTGCGCGCGTTTTGCAGCTCGGCCGCTTGAACAACAGATGGCTCCATTACCCTCAGTCAGGATCACTTCGCGAATGCCTTTTGAGGTAGCAGGCGTAGACTTCACGGGCCCAATTAAAGTTTTATTCTCTCGCGGCAGAGGAGCAAAGTCGACAAAAGGGTATTTTTGCATCTTCGTATGTATGTTCACCAGAGCTACGCACGTCGAAGTTGTGTCAGATCTCACGTCCATAGCTTTTGTAGCAGCCGTGCACAGGTTAGTGTCTCGTCGCGGACGCTGTACGACCCTATGTTGCGATAACGCGAAGAACTTCGTCGGCGCGGAAGCAGAAATTAAGAAAATGTTCACTCAGGCATCGGCCTTCTCAAAAGAAGTCGCGGCGCGGCTTGCTCCCGAAAAATTCACGTGGAATTTCTCGCCCCCACGAGCCCCTCATTTTGGAGAACTGTGGGAGACTGCAGTTCGAAGTTTCAAGTATCATCTGAAACGCGTGGTCGGAGATGCTTGCCTCACTTTTGAGGAGTATACGACCCTGAGTAGTCAAATCGAAGCTTGCCTAAACTCTCGGCCTCTTTGCCCTTTGAGTACTGATGGGAACGACTTGAACGCTTTGACCCCAGGCCATTTTTTGATTGGGCGCGCTGTCACGGCATTGTCCGAACCATTTGATGACGTTGACTTACACCCTTCTCCTCAGTGCAGGTGGAGGCAAATTCAAAGGATGCGCAACAATTTCTGGGATCGTTGGCGCAAAGAAGTGATGCATCACCTTCAACAACGTGGTAAATGGCTCAACGTCCAGGATCAAATCAACGTCGGAGATCTGGTGCTCGTAAATGACGAGCTGACACCTCCAACCAAGTGGCCTATGGCTCGTGTAGTCGCCGTCCACCCTGGCAAAGATGGGTTAACTCGTGTGGTCGATGTGAGGACCGCCACCACCACCTATCGCCGAGCCTTGTGCAAGCTCATCAAGTTACCAGTCGACCCAGATGACCAGGTTGGTCACTAGTATCAGATGTTCAAGGGATCCAGTCAACTTCATCGTCAACTGAAGAATAATGGTTTGAGTCCGCGTACTTTCGACAGACATCACACATTTTCCTCGTGTTACACCCGCGAAATTAGGCGGTCTTGCACCCCAAGGCACTTGCGTCGTATCCGTCAAGTAATATTGCAATTCCTCGTAGGATCATTAAAATCAAACAAGTCGAGTATTAGTCCTTGGCCTATTCTCAATATGCTGCGTAAGATGAGAGATGAAGCCTCGTATTCATTTTCTATATTTTTCCTAACTTAGAATCATTTTGAGGGATGCAACTTTCTTGTAATGAACTTTTCCCCCCTTTCGTTCCTAAATTGTTGAAATTGTGATTTTGGCTGAGCAGCCTAAAAGCTCTATTGAGCAAAATTTGAATGATGTGAGTTTATAGATTTTTGTTGTGCTATATGAACCTTGGGATGTTGATCATCCAGAATTTGTATGTTTTCTGTTTTTAAATTATTTTTGCTGGTAGATCCAGACTTAGATGTTTATTCAGTAGTATAATCAATTCACGATCTCCAGCAAGTCAGCTGACAATGAACTGATTTTTTGATTTATTTAGTCATTTTTCGACTGATTAGTTTTAGATTTGACTGATTTCACATATTAGTTATTAAGTTAGATGTGCACCGTAGAATCACTCATTTGAAAATGTTAAAATCTTGTTCGTATATACTTTTTTAATTTTGTCATCGAGCTGTCGGTAAAATTCAAATCCCTTCCTGCTTTGTGGAATTAATTATTCAAATTGCGATTTTCGATCGACTATTTAGAACTTTTTATTGATTCAATTTCTGTCATTTCGTTATTATCAAATCGAATTGTTCGCACGCTCTATGAGGCTGACTACCGCGACCCCTATCGAGTCTTCCATATTGTTTCGAATGCAAATTCTAATTGGCAAATCTGATTTGCCTGGTATGATCAAGCAAAGGGGACGAAATGTTGAAGTATCTCGAGCCTGCGAATATTCGAGGGGAATTCAGCAGTTGGAGTACGGTGCGATGATCCGCGATTTCCCCTCGATGTCACGCGAGTGACATCATTTAAATCTCATTGGCCGAATTGGCACCTGATGATTTTGTCATCCACTCTGCTCTTCTCTGCGAGTCTCTCTCGCAGCTCGAAATTCGGCAGTTAGCCACAGTCCGGCAAGCAGCAAACATCAGCCGTGCTGCTCGCATACATTTAAATATTCACCGCGCCGGTGCCATCCTCGCGACCGCGTCTTCCCGGTCCCTTAATTTTCCGCGCCGCACCCACACTCGCGCCTTAATCTTCTTCACAGTAATGTAAGCACACTTTAAAAGAGAATATTTTCTCAATTCATTTTATCAGCATAAAATCAGTGAGTGATCACTCAGTGAAACCTCACTACGCTTCCACACCCTTTAAATATCCAGCACAAGTGATCCACATGCAGGGCTCCAGGGTTCCATTGGAACACCCTGTCCCTTCACAGAGATTCAGCTTCGACCAGTCAGTCTCTAGCACCCAGATCTTTCGATTGTAGGTCACACTTTTTTGTTCATGATTATCATTGAGGAACAGAAAAGAAAATACCTCAGGGATCATTCCGATTCATAAGCATGCGTTGTTTTCTTCGTCTACGCTCTCTCTTTGAACCTTCGACCGATCTCTTTGAAAAAATTGAATTGTGGACGACTTCTTAAAGACGTGCCGAAACGATGCACAGCTGGCCATGTCAAACATTTTTCAATATATCAGTCTTAAAAAAAATGTCAAAATTTTAGAGAAAGTAATCCGATTTTCTTCAATAATATCTTATGGGAGAAGTTTATGAAGAAACATAAATAACCAAATAAGAAAGAAGGGATTTGGTTGAAATGAAAAGAAAAATAATTCTACGTTCTCATGCTTTGAGCGACGGGGAATTTACAACCCAACTATTAGGAATGGATAGATATGAAAATTCGGCATGAACCTTTTCGCGAAAAATTGCGATGAAATGATTGTGAAGGTGATCTAACATTGAGTCAGAGACTTGTGGAAAAAGATATTCGTGAAAAAAGTCATATGTGGCAAAAATAATCGATTTTTCGAGAATGTTCACATTTGTATTCTCTAAGACTCGTGGATTAATGACCGTTTGATTAAGTGACCTGTTGATTCTTTCAGCACATCTTTGCGTGGTCCTATATTACCCAGATAAATTTCAAAAAGATCGATCGAGGGATGAGGAGAATCTGTTCATCAAAAGAATTAACGGACAGACACGCACACAAAGTGACACGAACTATGACCGACAAAGATAAATTTTTAGAGGACCAGAGATAAGCGTGGAGGAAAAAGTGTAGCTTACAATAAAGAATCTCGGTGAATGGAACAAAGTGAAAGCCAACTCGCTGTGAGCGAAGATTTTTCGGATAAGAGAATAATTCGAGTGGAAGAATTAGAGAAAAACCTCATGTCACGAAATCAAGTTTACGTTTTTTGGTCAACGGCTCCTCCTCAGCTATTCGACCGATCTTTTGAAATCCATGTGGGTGGTAGAGGACCGTGCAAAGATGTGCTGGGGGGGGGGGGGGGTATACAATTAGCTCTATCAAATGATATCGATCATCAGTCTTGAAAGATAAAAATGTCAGAATTCTCAAAAAATAATTCCGATTGGTTACACTTATCGAACTTGACTCGTCCTCTCATGTTTCAAATTATATTATATTCGTGAATCGGCAATGGAGGATCAATTTTATATCTCTATCAATCTCAAATTTGGGATCGATTAATTGAGGATCTAACGATCGGGTTTGGTCGTGGAGATGTTTAATGAAAAAATTGCATATGACAGACATCGAGAGGAAAAAGTCACCTGGACCCACACTCGGACTAGGGGCCTTCTTCACACTGGGAAAGACACTTTACCAGCTGAGCTATCCTGGGCCCAGGACGAGTCAAGTTCGAAAAGCGTTCAGGCGCCTTTGGCAAGGAAAAAGGCGCGCATATGCATGACATCGAGACAAGGGTTTCCTAAGCCCTGGATAGCTCAGCTGGTAGATTGTCTTTTCTGGTGTGAAGAAGGCCCCCAGTTCAAATCTGGGCCCAGGTGAGCTTTTCCTCTCGATGTCTGTCATATGCAATTTTTTCATTAAGACGTTCGCTGCGACGCTATTTTTTTGTGATTTGATTCTGGTCTAGAAGTAGATTATCACAATTGGTTTAAAAACGCCTATATGGAGCTGAATTCTATTTTGTTCCCTATTTTACAGCATTTCGCAAGGGAAGATTTTTTCACTGTATTATGCTTCACGAGGAGCTATGTGTAATCCGTTGACCACATGGGATCTAAACTATTATTGCAAGATCCGTGTTATTCAATTTCAAATCTAGCTTCGACTCAAAGTGTACACAAGCTTGAGAGCAATGTTTGGCAATATTACTGGAAAGTATCGAACCTCTGAAGCATCAACTGTCAAGGAACAATGCCAATCTGTTCATTGTGTGCATGACGTGTCTCTGAATAAGGTTTTGAAGTTAAATGAAGTCGTCGAACTGTCTCGGAACTTTTCCTCATCTAAAATGATGTATGTATGTTTTCAAATAACCGTAAAAGAAGATCTGAATTCGCTTCCATTTCCGCAAAAACGCTAGGGACAATAAGTAAGTACGACTCTTTGTGATCTATGCGAACCCATAGACATAGAAGTACAGACTACTGGTCCCAAACCTTCGCCGTCGACATCTAGGCTCCCCAATGAGAGTGAGAGAGAAGCAACATAGGAATCGCGTGTTAAAAGCGTGCGCCTTGGAGCATGCCGTCTCTCTTATTCTCACGCAAAGGTCTATGCCTCGATGACAACGGTGAGTATAGGGGACCAGCAGTCTATACTTCTATGTCTATGTGCGAACCATGTTATTGAGGTTATTGGATTTATTAAGTCATTCGATTGTCTCATAACTACTTTGTATTTCAGATGACGTAGGAAATAATCCTTATGACTTTGGACGTTTTTAACCGCGACGTTTCCTGGTCTGTCTGGGAATACGAATTATCAGGCTTCATGACTTTTTGGAATAAGCAAATCTCATTGTCTTATGATAAGGAAGAAATGTATTGTGTCAAAAATGGAATATTTACGAGGTCGTGAAAATGAAATGAATTGGTTATTGGATTGCCTGACTCTATTTGTTACAAGAAACGGTCTATCCCGATGATGAATTATAAATAATTCATGACTGTATTGGCAGTGTATTGAAAATGGTGCTAGCCGGTGTGTGCAAGATGGAACACCTTATCCTATAGCGTCCGGGCGATGGTGTCCGCGGTGTAGTTGGCTATCGGGAAGGCTTCGGCCCATCTGGAGAACAAATCATCGACCACGAGTATGAATTTCTCACTACGAGTTGAGCGAGGATACGGGCCCATGAGGTCCACGGAGACGTTCGCCCACGGTCGACGAGGTTCCCTGAGATTCTCCACTCCATGTGTGGTGGGTCTTGATGCCTTAGTAGCGCAGCATTCCGGACAGACCCTGACATGCTGTCGCACATCGTTGTGTAGGCCCGGCTAGTAGTAGAAGTCTCGAACAGCGCGAAGAGCCTCGGCCGCGCCCGGATGACCGTCCAGTGGGTGGTCATGGTGAAATGCCGTCATGACGGCATGACGCGTCACGGCCTTCCGAGCGGACTCGGGGACGTAGACTCGGGAGTGGGAGGGCTCTCGTACGAGACGCTGCAGCCCGTCTTCTCAGGTCCATTGGGGCCTCGAGGCAGCTGCTCGGCGCCGTCTTGCACTTGGCGGACGATGTTCTCAATTCTATCGCAGTCTATGTGCGCGATAATAACGGGCTTGTTGATGGCGGGAGTCGACAGAACTTCGTCGTCGTGAGGGTGCTCCACGCACGACTCCTCACCCGGATGCCTGGACAGAGCGCCCGGCAGCTGGTTCTCCAGCTCTGAGATGTGCTGGACGTCGAAGTTGAAACGTTTGAGCAGCATGGCCCAGCTGGTGAGCTCGCCTCGCACGTCTTTGACCCTGTCGAGACAGGTGAGTGCGCTGGTATCTTTTCGCAGAATGAATTTGTTATCTTCCAAGAGATGCCGGTACTTGCGGATCGCCCAGATCACGGCAACTCACGCCTTCTCGTTGAAGTGGTAGCTGGCCTCGGCCGCAGTAGACTTGGCGGATGAGTAGGAGATGACCTGTCTCCGGCCGTCAGGTCCCAGTTGGAACACCACTGCTCTCATGCCGCTGTCGCTTGCATCTGTCTGGAGGAACAGGATCTCGACCCGACGGGGGCGGTGCAACTGAAGTGGTTTCTTGAACTCCGCATTGATCTGGTCCATGGCGGCTTGGGCCTAGGGCATCCACTGCCAGGCATTTCCTTCCTTGAGTAGCGCCGTCAGTTGCACTGCAATAGTGGCCAAGGTGGGCACATACTTCCTCAGCCACCCACAGACTCCGAGGAACCTTTGGAAGACCTTCTTATTCCGCGGTGGCGAGGCTCCCTGCACGGCCCTGACGTGTTCTGCTTTGGCCTCATTGCACTCGTTCATGACCATGTGCCCCAGGAACGGGAGGTGGTCCTTTCCGAAATCGCGGTTCTCGATGGCGCATGTCATGCCGTAGATGTCGAGCCACTTCAGGACGGGTGCTAAATGAATGAGGTGATTATGCCAAGTGTCGGAGAAAACAACCACGTTGTCCGCGAAGTTGAAGCAGTAGACCCCAATCAACCCGACTAGGACTTCCTGCTCGATGAGCTGGCTGCACGTCCAGCTGGAGTTCTTGAGACTGAAAGCCGCTACGTTAAACACGTATTGGCCTTCGTCGGGGGTCGCAAACGCCGTGTACTTCTCAGATCCTTCCCTTGCGGGGATCTGCCAATAGCACTTGCGCAGATCGATGGTTGATCGATCGACCAGTACTTGGCCGAGCCAATCTCCTTGCGTACCTCGTGGATGACCGTGTTACGCTGGTCTGCATCCTCGGTGATGCTGTTGATGCCCCGGAAGTCCACGTAGATCCGGTATGAGCCGTCATGCTTAAGGATCAGGACAAAAGGTGAGTAGTGTGGTGAGGAGGCCGCTTCGATGCCTTCGTCGGCGTGCATCTCTTTGACCAAGTCGTTGATGGCTCGCTTCTTCTCCGCCCGAGTATCGGTATGAAGGTATCTTGATTGGCCAATATTCCCTGACCTTAATGCCGTGTTTGATGAACGGCGTGAGCGCCAAGGGCCCGGTGTCGTCGAACAACTTGAGATGCGTCTTCAGGGTCTGTTTGAAACGGTCCTCGCACTTTGGTGGGAATGAATGATCAACCTGGTTCCAGATACGCTGTCAGAACTAAGAAGAATGTTCGTGATTTGCTCGGGCCAGGAAGATGCGGATGCGTTCCTTTTTACCTAGGTATAGACAATCCAGCTCGTGATCGTGGATCGCCTCGTTTTTCTTCAACCAGCGCTGTCCGAGGATTGCGCCGGACCGCAAGCGGTCTGTAATAAGAAAAGATGTGACACATTTTAGAGTCTTTACCTGTACCTCAATGGTACATTGTCCAGTGATGACCATCTCTGCTTCGTATATGGCCAATTTCGCATAGCGGTGAGGCGATAGCCGGACCACGGTGCTGGCAGACACGAAGTCTGGGGCAATGAAGTTGTCCGTAGCGGCAAAGTTGGCGAGCGCCTCTACTTGCTGGTCCTCGACGCCGATGCGGAGGGCCGTGATGAGGTGGCTGGCAGTCCCCACGCAGGCGACGCTGCGGATTCTGGTTGCTAGAATCGGGCGTACCCGCAGTTGGTTTCGCTTACCGCCAGTTTCCCGCCAGCGCCATGCACTGTGGATGTCTCGGGCAGTTGCGGTGCCAATGGTACTCCGGGTAGTAGTCGCATTTCGGCAGCCACTCGCCTCCAATCTCGTTGAAGTCCTGGGCCGTCTTCGGAGTCCTAGCGGTCCCGGGGCTGCTGTCTTGGTAACGGAGTTTGCAGGCGGGTTGGCCTTCCGAGCGGCGGATTGGTCGGCTGCCTCGTCGGCTTCTCATTAGGAAGCAAGCGTCAACAACTCGCTCACGGTGGTCGGAGGTGCACCACGTAGGTGACGGCGGATGTTGCCGCGCAGGGCTTCCATAATAATCATGACCGATTCCTCCTTGGTGGCCTCTGGTAGTAGACGCTGGCCCAAAAGGTGGCGTTTGTCGATGAATACCAAGACCTCCTCTCGCTCCCCCTGCGCTTGGCCAAACAGTTCAGCCTTGAGGCAGAGCTGGACCTGCGGCGATTCATAGCGGGTAAGGAGGAGCACCTTGAACTCGGTCCCTTCGTCGGGTAGGCATTTGTAACATGCCCACTAGTTAGACGCGTTACACTTGAACGCGCCTTCAGCAATTTGCACCTTGAGGGTCTCGTCTATAGCCACGCGAGTGAACTGCTCCTCGCACTTCCTAAGAAAGCAGTTTGGGCCTCGTGCTCCGCACCAAAGAACTCTGGAGTCGTCAGTGCTGTGCTCGCTAGCTGGCGGAACACATCACGCAGGCCATCCATAATTGCCGGACGGTCCACGGCTCGATTTCGTACCTGTGCGTTGCGTGTGTCGTTGGCTGGACCGGCTCCGGTTGTGGCGCTGCACCCCTGCGTCGTCGTCTGGTTCTGCTGCTGCGTGTTCCTCGGGCTGAGGAGCTGCGGGTGACGGCTGGCGAAGCTCTGGTACTTGCGCGGCGGGTGGTGGTCTCGCTAATACCTCGTCGTAGCTGTGGTGCTGCACTGGGACGGAATCCCGTGATGGTCCGGCTCAATGCTGGCGAGGTCGCTGCTGTGGGCGCAAAACGAGCTTCAAAGACCCCGTGAGCTGGTCGACGGCTGGGTGGCACTGGTTGTTTCCTCACTCCTAGTGAAACTGGTTCTTGTCGTCCGAGCGGTGGGCGATGTAGGTGGCTGGCTGCTCTTCAGAGAGTGGGTACACTCATAGTCGGATGAGAGGAAAAATACAAGTCCTTGGCCTCACGTTGGGCTCCAAAATTGACAGGGCCACGTCGGGGGCTCACGGCAGGTCGGTGTGAGCTAGGAGGCCAGCCGACGGCCTGTCACTCGTCTGTCAACTATTACGGAATATTTAAGGATCGCGCCCTCTGCAAGACCGTGGCATAAGGTAACGTGAATATAGCGTGAACGAGTCGGGGCGCACAGAAGCGGTCAATGGTATGATGCGCGTAGTGGCCTGTCAAAGATTTCGGTGAAAAGTGAGCTCCCGATCCAGTGCTCGGCCCGCCTTATATACCTACTGAGAGCTGCATCCGGGGAATCCCTCAGAGGCGTCCGCTTAAATGCTGGACACCTCTTGCGATATCCGCCGATTTGCCGGATTCCGTGGCATCCGCTGCTTCTCCAGATTCCCCGATGAGCATCAGCGGAATCCGCAGATTCCCCGGATGTCTCGTGGGCATCGGGAAATCTAGCGGACGGGCACAAATGACTCACTCTGGGGCGTCCGCCAAAAAGTCGGATGCCGTGTGTCGGTCCGGGAATCAGGCGGATGGCCACGCGTGATTCACGCTCATGCGTAAACAAGGCCGGGTAGGAATGCAATATGTTTGATTACGTATCGATTCGATATGTGGGCTGATCATATCATGAGCTGCGCACGTCAACTTTCATGACATGATTTTGGGGCTCGCTTTCGAGCGAAGAATAATCCTCGGAGAAATCGCCTGAGCTTTTGAATTATGTGATGAAAAATTTGCCTTCCTAGAGAGCTACAGTCAATTTTATGCACAAAACACGATTTTTTTCATTCAAAATCGTTTTTTGACGGCATTCTGACATTGATAATTATAGTTCTGAAAGAGTAAAGAACGTGTCTTTCGGTCCTGAACAACAAAACTATGGGTCATCAAAATGTTAAAAGATGAATATTGGCTCAAAATATCGCCGGAAACAAAAAGGGACACTTTTCTGTCATGAATAGAACCTCTCATCCTTTTCAATCCTAATTGCGGGAGTCAAACAGCATCTAAGAAAATGTCACACGATATGTTTACGACGTCAAATTGTCTGTCCTTTGAAAATCTATGATCAAAATTAAGATAGGATGACTTTTGGATTGAGAAAAGTCCGTATTTTCATGAGAATCCGGCTCTTTTGAATAATCCTCATTCCAAATCCACTGTCATTGTAAAAATCAATACGGAGAAATTGGAATATCATATTTGCAAAGTTCTTACCTGAGTATAGTAATATTATATCATGTAGCATTGGCACCTAGAACACAATCATAAAGACAGGTCTGGCCACTCCTGAATAGAACCAGCTGCGCTCACGCAGTCCGTGACATACTCGTCCCCTAGCTGTTAAGTGCTGGCAACTACTGACTCATGGTACCCCATGACCCGTTCTCAGAGTCCGTCACATATTCGTAATGTACTTGGCTATACACGCATTTACTGTCACGCGGCTCGCTGAGCGAGGGCTCCAGAATCCGTCACGTACTCGTTCAGTACCTGTCACATACTGGCAACTACCGTTGCGTGTCTTTGGAGCGCCTCTCCGAAATCCATCACATACTCATTCCGTACTGTGTAGGTAGCAGCCACGGACGACCGTGGTAGCAGCAATTACTACTGCGAGTAATGACAGGTACGAGCTAGTACGTGCAGCTATAAGCCGAGTAGCTACCGTATGGAATATTAGCTATTTCCCCCTTGACCTAAGGTCGATTGAAGTTCGTAACTGATACCGGATACCCTGCTGCAAAAGTTCGATTGGATTTGATTGGGATACATCCAATCGTTCTGAATCTAGAATTTTATGATGAATTTGAAACATGACTTTCAGGATTGAGGAAGATTGGAGTTCAATAACGATGAATGATGTTGATCATGATTCGAAAAGTAAAGACCAATCTTCACCAATGCAGACTTCTCGCATTGAAAGTGAGATTGTCAATCAATCTCAATACTCACTGTGAGTATTCGGAAGTCGATGTTCTATCTGTATCAATGCCGATTCCCTTGATAGAATATCGCGATTCCATGGAATCCCTAGTCATTTCATGCAATCACGGGCGCGCTCAGTCAAAGCGTTGAATGAGCCAAAATTTCACACTTTCACTAGTCATTCCATGGAATGACGAGCAGGCCTTAGTGAAAGCATGAAACGCCAGTCAAAGCGTTGAACAAATTCTCCCATCTTCTTCTTTTTTGATTCGAATATGGCTTCTCTAGATATCTTTTCTGCTTCAAATTCACTGAATTATCTTAGAACAATTGTTTGAGCTGGTTATAAACAATTCCAGCGAATTTGTTTGAACAAATTCGATTCTGACTTTGACGAGGAATGACTCCGAAGGATTGCTTCTGCGAGGGAAAGTATTCAGATCAATTTTGTAGATCTTTTGAAGATCTACAAATTATCTCTTCCAAAATTTTCCCCAGGGAGACTAAAGATATCTCCTTAGTCTCCCTGATTTCACCGAATATTTGATATTTTCCGACTTATGGCGGAAAAATCGAAAAGAAATTGCATGTTTTCATTGCTCATTCATGCCACGCCCCAATATTCAAACAATAATTTTTGTTACTATCGATCATTGGATGTAGAACCTATCGTTTGAACCCGAAATTGGCTTGTTGTACCGAGTTTAGCCAGTTTCTCTCACTAGCAGCGCCTTTAGGGGAGAAATTTAACTACCTACAAGTAACTCTCCCTGTCATCAGAGTTCCACATGTCGTCATGAGTAAAATGAATGGCAAATTTATGTTGTACAATGAATATTTGACGAGCTGCTGCGATTGGTTTGTATTATCATCATCAGTTATGTATTTGTGATATAAAGTTATAATTTCAGAATACTATTGTGATACTACGTAATATATTTCACTTCGATAATGACTTGTATACGTATCATGTATGACGATAATTCTGAGTTACTCAGATGATATTTTCTTCTATTAAATATGAAAAACCCAAACAACTATTATGATTCCATTCATCATATCCACCGCGCGATGTAACGTTCTAATTTCAAGATGTATTACATGCTTTGACTGACCATGGTTAGTCAAAGTGTGTAACGATCAGCTATTTCATGGAATGACTAGTTGAAGCGTTGCAGAAATGAGCCATTTTACACTTTCACTAAAACGGTCCGTGATTTCATGCAATGACTAGGGACTTCATGAAATCACTGGATTCAACGCTTTGACTGTAACATATATATTGTACCCCTCTCGAACACTAACATCAGAGGTCTTGACATTGTGCCCCTCTCACATAAATTAGGGGCCTTGGAAATAATGTGTACGTATAGTGAAAACCACAGATGCAATTAGGTGCAATTCAATTCACTTGATGATTAAATTTGAATGGACAGAAAGCCACTGATCATGAATTTTTGAAAAATAAGTATTATCAGAGACCCCAATTTTCAATTTTAGGAATACATGCGAAAATATAAATTTATCAAAACTCAACTGATCCCAAAGTTTGGATATGGAATCATCCCTCTGAAATACAGGGATCTTTGCAGACATTATTTGAACTCCAATTCAATATTCCAAGACTGACTTTATCTCTCAAAGTGACCTGGATACGTTATTTCCACCAAGTATTCTAGGATATTTGAACTGGAACCTTGATTAGAACCATTAGAATCATCAGAACTGGTTTAGAGGCCCAAACAAAGTACTTACATTCTGTATTTGTTCAATTCATCTTGAGTACAATGAAATTCACAGACTAACTTTCTAACTTTTGGTCCCGAAACCTTCAGAACTCAAGTAATTTTCAATGGATTCAGATAATTGAACATGAAATTATCCCTCTGAAATGCAGGGATCTTAGCAGACATGATTTGAACTCCAATTCAATATTCCAAGACTGACTTTATCTCTCAAAGTGACCTGGATACGTTATTTCCACCAAGTATTCTAGGATATTGAAACTGGATCCTTGATAGAATCATGAGAATGATCAGAACTGGTTTAGAGGCCCAAAAAAAATACTTGCATTCTGTGCTTGTTCAATTCATCTTGAGTACAATAGAATTCACCGACTAACTTTCTAACTTTTGGTCACAAAACCTTCAGAACTCAACCAAATTTCAACGGATTCAAATAACTGAACATGAAATCATCCCTCTGAAATACAGGGATCTTAGCAGACATCATATGAACTCCAATTCAATATTCCAAAACTGACTTTGTCTCTCAAAATGACCTGTATGCGCCATTTTTACCAAGTATTCTAGGATATTGAAACTGGATCCTTGATTAGAATTATTACAATGATCAGAACTGGTTTAGAGGCCCAAAAAAATACTCACTGTCTTTATTTGTTTAGTTTATCTTGAGTACAATGAAATTCACATACTAACTCTCTAACTTTTTTTCACAAAACCTTTAGAACTCAAGTAATTCCCAACGGATTCAGATAACTAAACATGAAATCATCCCTTTGGACAACAGGGATCTTAGCAGACATGATTTGAACTCCAATTCAATATTCCAAGACTGACTTTATCTCTCAAAGTGACCCGGATACGTTATTTTTACCAACTATTCTAGGATATTGAAACTGGAACCTTGATCAGAATCATTAGAATAACCAGATCTGGTTTAGAGGCCCAAACAGAACAGTTACATTCAGTATTTGTTCAATACATCTTGAGGACCAACAATATTCATAAACTAATTTTCTAACTTTTGTTCACGAAATCCTTAGAACTCAAGTAATTCCCAGCGGATTGAGATAAGTGAACATGAAATTATCCCTCTGAAATGCAGGGATCTTAGCAGACATGATTTGAACTCCAATTCAATATTCCAAGACTGACTTTATCTCTCAAAGTGACCTGGATACGTTATTTCCACCAAGTATTCTAGGATATTGAAACTGGATCCTTGATAGAATCATGAGAATGATCAGAACTGGTTTAGAGGCCCAAAAAAATTACTTGCATTCTGTGCTTGTTCAATTCATCTTGAGTACAATAGAATTCACCGACTAACTTTCTAACTTTTGGTCACAAAACCTTCAGAACTCAACCAAATTTCAACGGATTCAAATAACTGAACATGAAATCATCCCTCTGAAATACAGGGATCTTAGCAGACATGATATGAACTCCAATTCAATATTCCAAAACTGACTTTGTCTCTCAAAATGACCTGTATGCGCCATTTTTACCAAGTATTCTAGGATATTGAAACTGGATCCTTGATTAGAATTATAACAATGATCAGAACTGGTTTAGAGGCCCAAAAAAATACTCACTGTCTGTATTTGTTTAGTTTATCTTGAGTACAATGAAATTCACATACTAACTCTCTAACTTTTTTTCACAAAACCTTTAGAACTCAAGTAATTCCCAACGGATTCAGATAACTAAACATGAAATCATCCCTTTGGACAACAGGGATCTTAGCAGACATGATTTGAACTCCAATTCAATATTCCAAGACTGACTTTATCTCTCAAAGTGACCCGGATACGTTATTTTTACCAACTATTCTAGGATATTGAAACTGGAACCTTGATCAGAATCATTAGAATAACCAGATCTGGTTTAGAGGCCCAAACAGAACAGTTACATTCAGTATTTGTTCAATACATCTTGAGGACCAACAATATTCATAAACTAATTTTCTAACTTTTGTTCACGAAATCCTTAGAACTCAAGTAATTCCCAACGGATTGAGATAAGTGAACATGAAATTATCCCTCTGAAATGCAGGGATCTTAGCAGACATGATTTGAACTCCAATTCAATATTCCAAGACTGACTTTATCTCTCAAAGTGACCTGGATACGTTATTTCCACCAAGTATTCTAGGATATTGAAACTGGATCCTTGATAGAATCATGAGAATGATCAGAACTGGTTTAGAGGCCCAAAAAAAATACTTGCATTCTGTGCTTGTTCAATTCATCTTGAGTACAATAGAATTCACCGACTAACGTTCTAACTTTTGGTCACAAAACCTTCAGAACTCAACCAAATTTCAACGGATTCAAATAACTGAACATGAAATCATCCCTCTGAAATACAGGGATCTTAGCAGACATGATATGAACTCCAATTCAATATTCCAAAACTGACTTTGTCTCTCAAAATGACCTGTATGCGCCATTTTTACCAAGTATTCTAGGATATTGAAACTGGATCCTTGATTAGAATTATTACAATGATCAGAACTGGTTTAGAGGCCCAAGAAAATACTCACTGTCTGTATTTGTTTAGTTTATCTTGAGTACAATGAAATTCACATACTAACTCTCTAACTTTTTTTCACAAAACCTTTAGAACTCAAGTAATTCCCAACGGATTCAGATAACTAAACATGAAATCATCCCTTTGGACAACAGGGATCTTAGCAGACATGATTTGAACTCCAATTCAATATGCCAAGACTGACTTTATCTCTCAAAGTGACCCGGATACGTTATTTTTACCAACTATTCTAGGATATTGAAACTGGAACCTTGATCAGAATCATTAGAATAACCAGATCTGGTTTAGAGGCCCAAACAGAACAGTTACATTCAGTATTTGTTCAATACATCTTGAGGACCAACAATATTCATAAACTAATTTTCTAACTTTTGTTCACGAAATCCTTAGAACTCAAGTAATTCCCAACGGATTGAGATAAGTGAACATGAAATTATCCCTCTGAAATGCAGGGATCTTAGCAGACATGATTTGAACTCCAATTCAATATTCCAAGACTGACTTTATCTCCCAAAGTGACCCGGATACGTTATTTTCACCAAGTATTCCAGGGTAATGAAACTGGAACCTTGCTTAGAATCATCAGAATGATTAGAACTGGATTAGAGGTCCAAACAAAACTCTTACATTCTGTATTTGTTCAAGGGCTCGTGCATGCAAATTTGCAAAGTTGATGTTGCACTGAGCTCTCTGCCAATAGATGCAGAAAGATGCATGTCGCAGCGGATGGCTATCAGATTCACCACCATGCCTAATCGCAGAAATCTCGCGCGACAAAGAACCCGGGTCCGGTCGATGATGACATATAACGTCATCACCTGGGCCGTCACTTTCCACCGGGGAGTCGTGTCTTACAAGTCTCACAACATATCTCATCCGCGATGACAACACACGGGAACGTGCATGATCGAAGCAGACGGTTTTGCTGGTCCCGCCTCGCGCCCGCTGATCAGTCTGACCACGTAGAATTATGGCTGTCATCGTGTATAACTCATCGCCGTTCTGGATTTATTTCAAATTTTATAGAGAATTATCAACAAATGAGGGTCTTACTATCATTTACGAACTTGAGAGAATTGCGCTATGGAGTGAAAGTGAGAAAAAACGAGCTGATCACAAAATTATAGAATGAAGTATAACAGCATGCTTTATCACAAGAGCAGACGACATCTGTCCAGCGCTTATCATGGGAGTTTCTTTCTCTACTCTTGTGTGATTCCGCTCCATAGCGCGATTCTTACATGCATTTTGTTGACGCATACAAAATATGAAGGGATTTGGTTAAGTAAAACTCGAGATATTCACAGAACGGATCCGGCCAATCTCCCTAGCTTTTTCAAGATGGCCGCAGACTACGGCCTCGCCTTAAGTACTGATTGTGAGTATTGAGAGGGATAGAATGACTATGCACCCACGATTTCAATTCGATTCTGTAGTATCCATCTCGATTAGTCAATGACGCAAAAAGTGATTGGGTCATCATTGACATCGATTGACGCAGCCAATTCAATGCTGGCTGGCAGGAATCAGATCGATAGCATAACTTATCCTCAGGCCTTACCAATCCCGCTCAGCAGTGTTGGATTCGATTCAAATACATGAAATCTAGAGAAGTTCAATACTGATTTAGAGTATTGAGAAGGATAGAATAATCATGCACTCGCAATTCCAATCCGATTCTGGAGTATTCATCTCGATTGGTCAATCACGCAATGAGTGATTGGGTCATCATTGGAATCGATTGACGCAGTCGACTCAATTCTGCCCGGCAGGATTCAGACCAATAGCGAAACTCATCCTCAGAGCGAACCAATCCTGCTCAGCAGTGTTGAATTCGATTAAAATGCATGGAATTCAGAGAAGTTCAATACCGATCGTGAGTATTGAGGAGGATAGAGACCATGCTTCCACGATCAGTATTCCATCTTGTAGTATTCAGCTCGACTGGTCAATCACGCAATAAGTGATTGGGTCATCATTGAATTCGATTGACGCAGTCGACTCGATGCTGCCTGGCAGGATTCAGACCGATAGCAAAACTCATCTTCAGGCCGTTCCAATCCTGTTCAGCAGTATTGCATTCGATTGAAATGTATGAAATCTAGAGGAGTTTGATACTGATTGTGATTATTGAGAGGGATAGAATATCCATGCACCCACGACTCCAATTCGATTCACTAGTATCCATCTTGATTGGTCGATCAAGCGATGAGTGATTGGGTCATCATTGACATCGATGGACGCAGTCAATTCAGTGTTGCCTGGCAGGAATCAGATCGATAGCATAACTTATCCTCAGGCCTTACCAATCCCGCTCAGCAGTATTGAATTCGATTCAAATACACGAAATCTAGAGGAGTTCAATACTGATTCAAAGTATTGAGAAGGATAGAATAACCATGCACACAGGATTCCTATCGATTCTGTATTATTCATCTCGATTGGTCAATCACGCAATGAGTGATTGGGTCATCCTTGAAATCGATTCACACCGTCAATTCAATGCCACCTGGCAGGATTCAGACCGATAGCAAAACTCATCTCCAGGCCGTTCGAATCCTACTCAGCAGTATTTAATCCGATTCAAATACATGAAATTCAGAGGAGTTCAATACTGATTGTGAGTATTGAGAGGAATAGAATAACCATGCACCCACGATTCCAATTCGATTCGGTAGTATCCATCTTGATTAGTCAATGACGCGAAGAGTGATTGGGTCATCATTGAAATCGATTGACGAGGTCGATTCAATGCTGCCCGGCAGGATTCAGACCGTTAGCAAAACTTATCCTCTGTCCATACCAATCCTGCTCAGCAGTATTGAATTCGATTCGAATATATGAGAACTAGAGGAATTGAATACTGATTACAAGTATTGAGGAGGAAAGAGACCATGCTCCCACGATTTGAATTCCATCCTATAATTTTCAGCTCGATTGGTCAATGACGCAACGAGTGATTGGGTTTTCATTGAAATCGATTCACACCGTCAATTCAATGCCACCTGGCAGGATTCAGACCGATAGCAAAACTCATCTCCAAGCCGTTCCAATCCTGCTCAGCAGTATTGAATTCTATTGAAATATATGAAATCTAGAGGAGTTGAATACTGATCGTAAGTATTGAGGAGGATAGAGACCATGCTCCTGTCATTTGGGATTGGTTAGGATAGACAATTAGTATCGTTTTGCAAATTGAATCAGTTTCTGAAGCATTGATCTCGATAGAGCAGTGGGAGACGGGATCCATCATTCAATTACATTGATTCCAATACTGTATTGGTTCATTCAAACATATTGAACCAGCAAAGTTCTTTCATCCATTCATCCGAATCCTATCCTATGTTGAATACTAGTATTGGATTATATCCGCTTACATCAATCCTCATCAACAGTATAGAATTAGGTTGGCAGTTGTGATCTCAAATCTACAATTCAGGATTCAGCTAGATTGGGTCTATGTCCGATTGATCTGCATTGAATTCTTATTCTGCTCTCGCCGGTTGAATGATAAAACCGATTAGGATGTATTCATCCTGATAGGATTCGATTGGTTTTCAATCTATCCCAATCGATCTTTTGCAGCAGGGTAGTCCAAGAATGGCGTTAATATCAATGGGAGTCTGAGGCTGTAGGTTCCTCAATTTGACAAGACTCAATTCCGAACCGATGTCTATTAGGGAGATCAAATCTGGATCACAAAGTCGAAAAGTGGGACAACGTGCATGAATTACCCGGTATTTGATTCTGGATGATGGATGCTCCTTGGATTGGGAAATCGCCATCCTGCCGGTCTTGCGTTCCCAATTTGAGTTCAAGTTCCCGGGGTTTATAAGTACACCGTGACAACGTTGGCAACTACAATCTCCCAATATGTGTTCAGAAATCTTGCGAAAGTTATAATAGCCCTCTCGTTCCATGGAACTTTCCAAAATCATACAATACAAGACCGAATGTCCCGGTTTCTCGCAATAAGTGTGAGAACGTCGATTTCCGTAAGGGTGGCTAGTTCGCAACCGAAATACGCGCGCGTAATGGCCCAATTGCTTAAACTCATAACGACCAACGTTCTTCAGATCGCGGTCGTACGTCGTTGTTGAATTTTCTAGAGGTTTGATAGGGATAATTGTAGGTTCATTGATATTCATAGCATTGCAATAAGCTCTGCGAGACTAAACAGGGGCTTCAAAAGCTGCATGCAAATCTCGACGCTGGTCGAGTCGTTTCGCAAAATCTGAAGCGACGCTAATAGCTGCCTCTGGGGAACCAGGAGTCACTCTCATCATAAGAACCGAGAGATCTTTATGGAGCCCGAAAACAAAAAATTCCATTGCGATGCGCAATATTCCCTCAACCATTCCCGCGGCAGAATCAAAATTTTCGTTCGTAACCTCCATTCTGCGCTGCAGTGAATTGCTCACGCGCAATCCATAGTCAGATTCTCCTGCGTGATCCTGACAAGATCCACTTGCAATGGAGGTAAATTTTGTGCAGATGACAATGCACGTTTCAAAAATTGCACAAATTCATCAAAAATTGTATGTGCTCTGGCATTACCAACAACCTTTGCTTTCATCAATTCAAGGAAGAAATCCTCATCTGAAAGGTCGGTGAACCTGTCAGCATTCTTACATTTCTAGATGAACTGCTCCACTAACATGCCTTGCCCGTTAAAATCAGGGTATACTTAATTTATTCCATTCTGGTCGGGAACCGTCCATATAATACACGAACAATCGTTTAGAGTTTGGAGATATTACTGAGAGCCCGGGAAAACAGAATAGTGGATTGATACCTCAAAATTGTTAAAGGTATTTGACAAATATTTTGGGTCTAGTAAATTAGGCAAATTTCCATATTCTTCATCATATCAATGATAAGAGTGTTTATTATTCAAGTTGTATGGTTATAATGCATTATAACGTATTGAACTACAATAATACGTCGATGGCTAATGATCATGTTTATACACGGATTATACAATATTTACAGAGAAACGCGGAAGAGACATGCAACGAAGCAGTTTTGTGTTTGTTTTCCTTGTATTTGTGAGCATGGAAATACCGCAATCATTTTTAAGACGATGATGTGATTCATTGTCCCATATTTTCTGTTGGAATCAGTTGCATGAATTGTCAATCAATCGCGCGATGCTGCAACCTGAAGAATTTTGTTTCAAAAGAAGATATTGATTTTTCTCCATTGCATCTCGAGGATTGCTTCTCATATCAATTTATGACAAGCATTCCGCATAATTCAATCCATATTTACAATATATCGTTTTTCACTCCTCACTTCATAAAATCTTACGTACGTAAGATCATTGATTTAAAAATCGTCCTTCAACAGATTTGATTTTTGAAATAGCTAACACACCACTGGGATCATTCACGAAATTGATACGGTTGCCTATTACACGCATAGAGCGTTTCACGCTTCTTTATTCTATAAAAAATTATTCATATATCGAAGAAGTGATTGTATGAATGTAATGTGATTTCTATCTAAAAATCTCGCCATACTTTTTTCATGAATACATATTGACTACTCGATCGGACGATTCTTCATTTCATTATGACGATCAAAAGTTCACTTAATTTTATCCCTAGTCGATTCAATAATCTGATATTCCAGTCAGTATTAATTACTACATTTGCAATCTACATTGTAAATTATTCGTGTTTTCTTTTGCTCGTGAAACTTTGCAAATATTCAACGTAGAAACATATTGAGTTTATTTTTCGCTACGATACAAAAATGTTCGATATGCTTGATTGTGTGTGTGTGTTTGTGCTGCATATACAGTTGGATATCTCAATCTATAATCATGAAAGTTTTTTGATCATTATGGTATGAAAAATGTCTTGAGAAATTGCAATTATCTCGCAACGATATTTGAATTTCAATTCTTTTTATATATTTCCAAAGTCTAGCCTCAGACAATTCTGAATATTAATTCGCATCTGGGAAAGGTTATCCCAATTAACGGATATTATATACACTCAAAAGAATTAAAAGTGAATGTACAAATAACAATATATTGTTCACGCTCACATACTTTGCATACTTGATATCATCACAAAATTTCAAAGTGATTATAGCTACATGAATATGTATACATGACGGTGAAAAATTTGAATTGCACAAAGAACGTGGTCGCACTTCTCTTATACCGTATTATATGCTAACTATTTTGGATTGCTAAAAACTAAAGAGAAATCACTCAATGGTCCAAAATGAACAAAATGCGACGGGGAATTCTAAATGTACATACATTTGAAGAGGCAAAATAACTTCGGTTCTCCTATTTTCATCGTGTACGACTGAAATATCGAGTCCTCGTAACTCACTTAAATCAAATAATGTCAAGTTAGACTCAAAATTGTTTACGTCTGAGGCTGTATTTGAAGCTTCAACTCACAAATCAACCAACAAATGGGAGCGAATATGCACATTTAAACGCTTATTTTGATAATAATGCATCGAATAATTTTTCTTCACATATAATTACTATATATTACAGATTACAAGTACATTGGGTCGAAAATTGCAGGCTGCTCCTCTCATATCACAGCGAGGGGCACTGCCGGGCCCACTCCTACTTACAATTTTCTTTTTATTTTTCTTAAAATAATAGTACTTCGAAATGAGGTACATCATATCATTGAGAAATTTCCGATACAGATTCACACAGGTTGGACTTGAATGACTCACACTCGATTTTTTATGCATTCTTGTACGCAATTCCTTGATTCAAATAGATTTGTCTATCCGCATTCATGACATATTCGGGAAAATCATATCAACATACATACATACACACATATATGAGTCGCATGTGTGGGAATAAGTCGAGATACTTCTTTATATCGGATACATCCATGAAACGGAAAATAAGGATACTAAAATTGAGTAAACAACTCGAGTGTATTCAGTGAATACTGTTGATCAATCAAAAATGTTCGAATGTGAAGGCTCATGGTCAAAATGCGGCGCAATTTTTATTAGAACTGAGATCACGGCAATGTACAAGTCAAATAATTTTGATCGTGTACTCGAGGCAGAGATTGCTAGTCTGAATGCCGCAAATCAAGCTAGCCTTTGGTATTGAATTTTTAATATCTATTGTGCCCTTGGAAAAATTATGCTATACTAAAAAAAGTTGAAAAAAGTAGCATGCTCGAGCATTATTATGTATCTTGGAAATTGTAAAATTGCCAATGAGCAATATACAGTTATTCATAAAAATCATCACCATTTTGCTCGTAACGATATTTTCAACGCTTCTTTGACAAAGTTTTGGTATCGAATTACGTTGACAGCTTTTATTCTAATGTGTATAATAAAGGTTTGATCACGAATGAATTGAAAACGGAATGCATTGCTATCATAATACCGTCAACGTACCTCAATACTCCGGATGCCTTTTCTCAAGTAAGCGGATACATTGCAACTAGGTGCAACTTTCAGCCTTTCTCAGCTCATTGATACAATTGCCTATTTACAGCTATATAGATCGGAAAATGCTCGAGGACAAATTGCG
This sequence comes from Eretmocerus hayati, assembly GCA_029851415.1. Lineage (NCBI taxonomy): Eukaryota > Metazoa > Arthropoda > Insecta > Hymenoptera > Aphelinidae > Eretmocerus > Eretmocerus hayati. The sequence continues at coordinate 61,702,158 of CM056744.1, read as the reverse complement.
TCGGCGAGACTTTTTTCGTACAACATTAAGACTAGTGCGGTAATAGGAACATGGTGACTTTGTCAGCCAGAGCTTTGCCTCAATTTTTTTTCTTTTTCTAGAGATGGGCCATGATAGATACGCACGCTATGCCTTTTTTCAGTGAGTCACTTGAGAGTGAAACTTGCCGATGTGTTTTAATGTCAGATCAGATGAAAGCTATGAGATTTTCAATGTGAGCCATACCAAGATGTCACTAGAGTATTTGAGAAAGTGAGCCAAAATTTAGATTTTTGGACAGTCTGCTTAATCAGTACTTTTTTCCATGAGAATTTTTATGTCAAGGGTTTTTTCAAAAAAGAAATACCCAAAAGTTTTCTATGTTAATAAGTCAGCTTGAATCCGAAGTACATTTTTCCGATTGTTCATAATTTTTGAAGTAATCGGAACTCAATGAAAAATGCTAGGCTCCAAGAGTGATGGTCACACTCGAAGCATTTCATCTCATCAGCTCAACAAGTGAACTATTTTAGCCACAGCCAGGTATTATCGAAGGAAAAAAAATCTTCGATTCATATCTCTATAGATATTTCAGTTCAGCCATCTTCCCATCTAAAATTTTGTTTACGCAGCCAAACCTTCACCCCTGGGCTGTGGTGGCGGTGGCGGTGGTGCCAATCTCGTCGATGATGGTGGTGATTTATCGCTATCATGCTCATATCGATGTTGACCAGGCCATGGTTGTTTTTGTTGGATCGAAGGTGGTGAAGGTGATCCTGAGGCCTGATGATGTTGGAATAGTAACGATTTCGGCCCATCAACACCAGCCTGCATTTGTTGCTGATTTTGTTGTTGCTGATGTTGAAGCTGTTGTCGGTGTTGATGCTGAAGTGAATGATGAGGTTTGAGTTCATCAGGCCCAGGAGGCCCAAAACCAGCTGCTGCAGCATACACCGAGCCAAATAAGTCAGCATACTTATTTGCTACACTGACAGCCGGATGTGTTGGTAAACCGTTACTTCCAGGACCAAAGGCGTGTAATAATGCAAGATATTATTTTCGCCGAGGTGGATGCCACGAGCGGAGCAGCAGCGAGAGTCTGAAGAGTAATTGAACGAGGTCGAGAATTCGATGCAGAGTTGGATGTATGGGTGTGCAGTCAGAGTCACGAAGGGGAAGGAGAGTCGGTATAGCAGGTTACGCCAAGAATGGGCGCAGCGTGGCAGCACTTACTGGACATTAAAATCGGAAGCAGAAGATCATGCCGCAACGAGGCGGGCTTGCGCGAGGGTTGGGGAGAGAGAGACAGAGGATGAGCAGAGACGGGTGAGTGAGATAGATAGATAGATGGATAGATGTCCTTTATTCGTCCGCAGACAAAAAATCTGATTACATATGATTACATATGCCCGTTGAGAATATAATATTGTGTATAGAAAATAATTTATATATATATACTCATAATAATAATGATTTCAGTGAATCACTGTTTTGGTCAAGGACACTCAGTATCACAATTTGTGACTAGTCAGGGCAAAAATTACTCATTATTCTAAGTACAGAATTTTGTCATAAGAGAGGGATAAGGGCTCACAGTCATATCACAGATTATGTTTCATCAGTCGGTTGACAGGAGGTCACATATAGAAAGAAAGAAATATTAAAACAAAGTAGAGCCCAACCCATCACAGATTAAAATAGTGCTTCTTCTCTACATCAATCCTCTGAGGAGACTGTGTCACTAAGAAGTTTTTGAAAGCCTCTTTAAGTAACGATACTTTCCTCAGCTGCCGAAAGCCCGGAGGGAGAAAGTTCTTCAGATGAGCACATTGAACTTGGAATGATCTTCTTCCATACTCAAGTCTCATGTTGGGGACTTTGAGTACTCAGTCTTCCAGATCACCACGTGCGGGGCGTTCGGATTGGTACCTGGTAAACATCGCAGCTAGGTAGCCAGGTTCTCCCAAGTGCATGATCTTATGCATCAAAAGAGCTTCGAAGTACATTCTCCGCGAATCAGTACGTAACCAACCCAGACGCTCCCTAAACGGGGTGATGTGCTCGTCTCTCCTAAGATCAAGAATGTATCTCACACATGAATTGCTCAGTCGTTGTATCCGTTGCCGCTGTTCGTCCGTGGCGTCGAGGTACACGACCGTGCAGTAATCTAAATGCGGTTGAACCAAAGACTCGACTAGGCGAACTCGGAGTGGTCTGGTGATACACGCCCTAAAAAACCGCAAACCGTAGAGGGCTCTGTTTACTTTCTTAGTTAATTGATCGATGTGCGGTTTCCACGTCAGTTCGCTGTCAATTGTAACACCTAGACTCGCGACAGAGTCACTGAATGGGATAAACACTCCGTTCTGTATCTCAACCCCTGGCAAGTTCATGCGCTGCAAGTCTTTAACGTTCCTTTCGGAACTGAAAAAGATCGCCTTGGTCTTTCCAGCGTTGAGGCGCAGGTCGGAATTCCTAGCCCAGTCAGCAACGAGTCGCCCCACTTCCCCCAGTCGAGCAATCCCCTGGACGATGTTCTTCTTATGGACTTGTAAATGAATCTGGAGGTCATCCGCGTAGAATAAGTGGTTAACCGACTTTCCACTCAGTAGCCCGGGCAAGTCATTCACATACAGACTAAAGAGGAGAGGCCCGAGAACGGACCCCTGTGGAACACCCAGATTGGTTTCTAGCCAATCACATTTGCCTGTCTTCGAAGTGATTTGTTGGGTGCGGCCCTGTAAATATGATTTTATCCACAGGAGTGCCGATCTCGAGAAATCAAGTTGTCGTAGCTTCCTCAGTAGCTTGGATGGTGAAATTGTGTCGAATGCTTTGCTAAAGTCGAACAGTAAGAGAAGAGTGATCTTCTTTCTGTCAATTCCTACTCTGATGTCGTCTGTCAACTTCAGTAGTGCCGTCTGGGTACTGTGATGTTGCTTGAAACCAGCCTGGAACGGATCAAGTAGTTTCTCAATTTTCAGATACTCCGTGATTTGGTCATGTGCGATTTTTTCCAGAACCTTGGAGAGGAAACACAGCAGCGCTATGGGATGGAAATCCGAGACTGCTGATGGAGCTGCAGTCTTCTTTAATGCAATCAGTTATGCTTGCTTCCAAGCCTCAGGAAAAACGCTATGAGCGAAAGAGGAATTGAAAATATGTACAATAAGATCACCAATACTCGGAAGAGCTTTCGCGATCACGCTTTGGGGTATTCCATCCGCCCCACGGGCCTGGGAGGAGAAATTTTTAATGGCAAGGACTACATCATTGAAATTTGTGGGCTTAAATTTAAACCCCTCCTCCGGTGCCGAACTAATATCGTCCATTGCTCCATCAATATTTCCGTGAGGCGAGACAGAAACCCCCGCAAAGTGAGCGTTCAACTCATCCGGTGTGAATCCGTGAAGTTCTTCCTCTTTGCTCTTGGGCGAGAGGCCAAGCTTACGCATCTCCTTCCAGATGTTCTTGTTCTGGTCAAGAGCGTCCGTAAGATGGGTTTGAAGGAAGGAGTTACGCTCTTGTTCAATGCGCAAGTCGACTTCTTCGCTAAGCCGAAAGTACTCACTTTGAAGCTCGGGACACTTGCGGTGGTTACGTTGCATCCGCTCCCAGCGCCTGCGCGTCGCGTCTCGCTTATTCATGAGTACTTTCAACTCCGGACAGATCCAAGGAGCATCATTTTTCTTCGGATTTATAGTTTTCTCCGGTGCTAATTCGTCCAAAACGGTCTTTAAATTTTCATTCAAACAGTAAATTGCATCTCCCAAACTGGTTTCAGCATTCTCAAGAGCCGTCCAGTTGCAGCGAAGCAAACGGTCATTCAATATCTCCGGAGTGATCTTACGAAAATCCCTATAGGTGAAGGAATTTTTCGGCGGAGTGGGAGTGAAGACGCTGATGGTAACGTCAATGGCCGAGTGCCTGCCAAAACTGGGCAGAAGTCTGTTTTGAAAGTTGGTAATGATGTCGTTGTCATCCACGTAAATGTGATCAATCCATGTATGAGATACATTGGGGTTGTGTTGGTGAGTCGGGCCATGCTGTACTATCTGCAAGGCAAGTTCTTCTGTCAGCGCAGTCAGTGTTTTGGTGTCTGGGTGAGTAGCGTCGTGTAAATCCGCGTTCAGATCTCCCATTATGACTTTGTGACTGTAATCGCCACACAGTCGACGTAATGAGCCAAACAGCCCATCATCCTTCTGCATGGCAATTTTTGGGGGTCTGTAAATTACCACGACTGATATCGGAGGAGAGTTGCCCTGCTGTACGCTACAAAAAAAGAATGAGAGAGAGAAAAAGGAAAGAGAGAGAGAGAGAGAGAGAGAGAGAGAGAGAGAGAGAGAGAGAGATAGGGTTTTGCGCACGGCACACTGATGTAGGGAGAGTTGCAGTGGAATGAGAGAGACGAAGCCGATGATGTGAGAGTTGCCATGCGAGTGAGAGAGACAGATACAATTTGTGATATCAAATGTACGTGGGTTGACTTAGTGGTGGAGTTGCCGTGAGATACGTGATTATTGCGGGTAGTGCGCATGTCACACGGGTGGAGGCACGATTCAGTAACGTAGGTAAAATGCGGGGCTCTCGGGTGGAGTGTCGACGCGGGATTTATATGAAATTCCATCATCATGATTTAATGTCCTCTGTATCTCGTGGGTTGATTTCCCGGGAGTAGTTTGATTGATGAAGGCTCCGTGATTGCGTCGGATGATCGAGGGAGAAGGAGAAGACGAGGGAAGTCGGACATTCTTGGGAGTATTTTTGTGGAGTACGGATCGGCTCGTCTTTCGCGAATTCCAGGAACCGATTTGCTTTTCCATTCTCTCTGAAGAATCCAATCTGTAGTCCAGAAAAACCCAGGAAAAATCATGGAAAATAATATGGACGGATTAGACGAGGGAAATTGGCTAGTTATCGACGGAGAGTGTGATTGCCTTTTTCTATGAAGTACTCTCTGTCTCTCTCCGTCTCTCTCTCTCTCTCTCTCTCTCTCTCTCTCTCTCTCTCTCTCTCGCTGGCGCGGTAAGTGCTTCCACACGCATTCAACATCGCTCTGTGTTAGAATATCGTTTTAACCATCAAAACGTCGTCCCGAGTGGCATTTTTTGCAGATTGGGCTTCCTCCTGCAGGCTCATACCACTGGAGCATTACTGCATGGCTCCTGAACGAGCCTGGGAAGAATAATTCCAATTCTGCAACTCCAACAACAACATCGAGTTGGCAGTGCTTGGCGCCGAAAGTGAGCTCTCGGCGCATGCTCGGAGGTCGTCTGCTCCGCTGGCCTGTCTCGCTGTCTGCTGCACGATGAATGACAACACCTGCTGTGCCTGCAACGGCACGTTACGCACGAGCAGTAGAGAATGCAGCATATGCAAAAGATCTGCACATGTAAAGTGCTCAAAGTTATCCCGAGGAGCAGTGACATGCACGAGCTGTCTGCAGGTGAGCGAAATTTCAACCGCAAAATGCCCATCGAAAGCAGTGAAGCAGACGACATCTGCCGCCCGTCTCAGCATGCAGATGGCCAGAGAGAGAGAGAGAGAGAGAGAGAGAGAGAGAGAGAGAGAGAGAGAGAGATTGATTGATTGATTGATATCCTTTATTTGCTCAGAGGCAAAAATTAAAAATTCTGTTACATATGGCACATATGTCACTCATAATAAATATATATCACATTCATGAAATTTGTCGTTTTGGTCAAGGACATTGTATTATCACATCAAGTGACTAGTCATTTTGAAGCACTGCAAGGTGCGTAGAAAGTCAAATTACACTATTTCTTATACAGGTAAAGATAGCAAAAAAGGAGCAAGAAAATATAAAACATTTTTGTACATATAAAAGGACAGTGGGCTCGGAAAATTATCACAGATGTTTCAGTCAATGGCGGGAAGGCCACGCATAACTAAGTTATAATTAAAAGCCTAGTCGGAAAGAGCCCAAGCCTATCAGAGGTTGAAGTATTGTTTGTTATCCACATCAATCCTCTGGGATGGTTGTGATAAGAGAAACTCTTTCAAAGCTTCTTTGAAAAATGAGATCTTCTGAATTTGCCGAATGCCTGGAGGGAGAAAGTTCCAGAAGTGAGCGCATTGAACTTGGAAAGATCTTCTTCCATATTCAAGTCTCACTTTGGGGACTTTGAGTTCCTGCTCTTGTGCATCCCCCCGCACGGGGCGCTCGGATTGGTGCCTGGTAAACATTGCAGACAGGTAACCAGGTTCCCTCATGTGCATGATCTTATACATGATAATGCCTGCAAAGTACATTCGCCGCGAATCAGTACGCAGCCAATCCAAGTTTTCCCTGAACGGGATGATGTGCTCGTCTCTCCTAAGATCAAAAATGTATCTCACAAATGAGTTGTTTAGTCTTTGTAGCCGTTGCCGCTGTTCGTCTGTGGCGTCAAGATACACGACCGTACAATAGTCTAGATGGGGTTGTACTAACGCCTCGACCAGTCGAACTCGGAGAGTCCCGGTGATGCATGCCATGAAAAACCGCAAACCGTACAGGGCCCTGTTGACTTTCTTCGTCACTTGATTTATTTGCGGTTTCCACGATAATTCGCTGTCTAATACAACACCAAGACTCACGACTGTGTCACTGAAAGGAACGAAAACTCCATCCTGTATCTCAACACCTGGCAAATCCATCCTTCTCAGATCCTTGATATTCCTCTCGGAAGAGAAAAAGATTGCCTTGGTTTTACCAGCGTTGAGACGCAGACCGGAGCCCATAGCCCAATCAGCAACCAGACGTCCGATTTCTCCCAGTCGAGCGATGCCCTCCCTGATCTTATTTTTCTCGATTTGGAGATAAATTTGGAGGTCATCAGCGTAAAAGAGATGATCTACCGACTTTCCGTTCAGTAGCCCAGGCAAGTCATTGACGTACAAACTAAAGAGTAAGGGCCCGAGAACAGAACCCTGCGGAACACCCAGATTGGTTGCGAGCCAATCAGATTTACCATTCTTGGAGGTGACTAGCTGGGTGCGACCTTGTAAATATGATTTGATCCACAGGAGTGCCGAACGCGAGAAACCAAGTTGTCGCAGTTTACTCAGAAGTTTTGTTGGTGATATCGTGTCAAAGGCTTTGCTGAAGTCGAAGAGTAGTAAAAGGGTGACCTTCTTCCTATCTATACCTAGTCTGATGTCATCAGTCAATTTCAGCAAAGCTGTCTGGGTACTGTGGTGTTGTCTGAAACCAGCCTGAAAGCGATCTAATAATTTTTCTTTCTTCAAGTACTCCGTGATTTGGTCGTGTGCAATCTTTTCGAGAACCTTGGAGAGGAAGCACAAGAGCGCAATAGGACGGAAGTCCGAGACTGATGATGGAGCTACAGTCTTTTTTAGCGCAATCAGCTGTGCTTGCTTCCAAGTCTCAGGAAAGATGCTGTGAGTGAAAGAGGAGTTAAAAATATGTACAATAAGATCACCAATCGCCGGGAGAGCTTTCGCGATCACGCTTTGAGGGATTCCATCTACCCCGCGAGCCTGTGAGGAGAAATGTTTTATGGCAAGGACTACTTCATTCAAATTGGTTGGCTTGAATTCGAAACCCTCCTCTGGAGCCACCATTACATCGTCCATTGCTTCTTCTATATTCTCGCGAGGTGAGACAGAGACTCCCGCAAAGTGAGCGTTCAACTCGTCCGGGGTGAAGCCATGAAGCTCCTCCTCTTTGCTCTTGGGCAAGAGGCCGAGGTTACGCATTTCCTTCCAAATGTTTTTATGTTGATCAAGAGCGTCGGAAAGGTGACTTTGAATGAAGGAATTTCGCTCTTTCTCAATACGCACGTCGACCTCTTCACTGAGCCGGAAGAACTCATTCTGAAGATCAGAACACTTGCGCTGGTTGCATTGGTTTCGCTCCCAGCGCCTACGTGTTGCATCTCGCTTCTTAATGAGTCCTTTCAGCTCGGGACCAATCCAAGGAGCGTCGCCTTTACGAGGGCAAATCGTTTTTTCAGGCGCTAGTTCATCTAATACAACTTTCAAATTTTCATTGAGGCAATTAATCGCATCTTCCAAACTAGTTTCAGCATTGTTGAGCGCTGTCCAGTCACAGCGAAGCAGGCGATCATTCAACTGCTCCGGAGTGATGTTACGGAAATCCCTGTATGTGAAGGAATTTTTAGGCGGAGCAGGAGTGAAGACGTTGATGGTGACGTCGATGACCGCGTGCTTGCCGAAACTGGGCAGTAGTCTGTTTTGTAAGTCGGTGACGGTATCATTTTCATCTACGTACATATGGTCGATCCATTTATGAGACACATTGGGGTTGTGTTGATGAGTCGCACCGTGCTGCACAATCTGAAGGGACAGTTCTTCGGTCAGTGCGGTCAATGTCTTTGTGTCAGAATGAGCCGTGTCCAACAAGTCTGCGTTCAGATCCCCCATAATAACTTTGTGGCTAAAATCTCCACACAGTCGGCGTAATGAGCCGAAAAGCCCATCATCCTTCTGCATGGCAACCTTTGGAGGTCTATAAATCACACCTACTAGAATCGACGGCGAGTTACCCTGCTGTACGCTGCAAAACAAATACTCGGGGATGCCAGGACACCCCGGACCAGAAGTATTAGACGAGGCAAGCCTCTCCACTTTGAAATCATTACGCACATACAGAGCAACCCCGCCACCGTTTCTGTTACGATCTTGCCGTAACAGCGAATAACCCGGGACCTGAACAAGACTGTCATCCACAAACTCATCGAGCCACGACTCAGCTACCCCGAAAAGATGGTAGGAGGGGTCGGCAGCGACGAGCAGGCGCAGGTGCTCAATCTTATCTGTTAAGGAGTTAAGGTTGATAAACCCCGCCTTTAAGGAACTACCACTCCCTTTCGACTCTCCGGCAGCCGTATTTAGTCAGGGAGTCCCCGCTGATGCTGCTGTAGAATCTGTAACCTGGTCTGGAACGGTTGGACTGTTCGGGCTACTGTCCGGTGACTCATGATTTGGTCTTGGGGCTGTTTGACACGCCGTTTGAATGACATGCAGTTCAGTGAGGGACTCGAACGCATGCGCTCTCTCGCCATTTCTACGCCTGACCCAAAAGCGTCCACCGCTGTGCCAAACATATTTGAAGCCTAGACCTCGTGCAAGTGGCCTCAGCTGAATATATTCCTTGTATTTGTCACGAGGTAGCATTTCATTGATGTAAATCTTTCGGTCCGGCACATGGGCTTTCGCTTCGGGGTCAAGCAATGTGGGCTCGATGTTATGAGTCGTGAAATAATTGTTGGCAATCGAGCGCTTGGCTCTAATCACCTCCCTGACTAGACGACTGCACGAGAGTTGGACTACGCAGGATGGAACAGAACGTGAGCGGATGACCGAGGCTCGGGGCGATGAATCGGGTGATCTGTAGTTACGTTTTGGACTCGTCCTTCCGGACACGTGCCCGGGCTGCAGAACACGAACATCAGAAATGTTCTCCCTCTCCAGCGAGGGAAGAATGGACTTGAGTACTGCGAAGGAAATATTACGTACCTCATCCTCCGAGGCAGTAGAGTCTTTTTTCAAAGCACCAGTGATAATTAGTTGGCTGCACTCAAGACCTTCACCCCTGAGTTCAGTGCTCCGCCGCCCAGCACGTGAATGGTTAGAAAAATCCGTTCGAACTTGAGGATCTGGCCCGGAGGATTGATGTGGAAGCTCAGAAACGGAAGACTTAATTTCATTACTAACATTAGATTTTCGCAGAGTGCCCTGGTCGTCTTCCAAAAGATCAGTCAGATGTGAGATCTGGCTTCTCATCAAAGTATTTTCCTCAAGAAGCAGCTCACGATCTAGGCGAAACTCCTCCAGCTTGGAGTTTTGCTTCTCTATGAGTTCCTCCAGAGACGACATGCGCGCTAACAGTTGAGCACTCTCCGCACTCACTGCTGGTGTGGGTGGCGGAGAGGAGATGGCAGCCTCACGTCGGCTTAAGAGGGACATTATTTCGTCGAGCCGGTTCTGAGTTGAGTCATTTTGTTGAAAAAAGAGATCCAGAGTACTCTGCGAAATCAAAACCCACTTATCTCTAAGAATTCCCGGTGCTGGCGTTGTTGCTGGAGTGGTTGGCTGGACTGGTGTTCTGTCGTTCCCGTCTTGGGATATCCCACGACCATCCTCAGAAGATGTTGATAAGAGTGTTGGCTGGGATGCGCCGATGGCTTCTGTTTGAATTTGCGCGCCACGAGCGGTAAGCGCTGAGGTGCTGCCACCGCTGCCAGTTGGTGGTGCAGCAGACGACATTCGCTGTTCATCGGTCCTCCCGACGGGAGTAGAGCCACTGGTGGTAGGGGGCTTCTCGCCGCGGCCGGTGGGAGTGGTGCGCGGGGCAGGGGGAGATGTCCCCACCTTGCTGCGAGAGCTGAGCCGAGTCTGTGTAGTGGTAGACAAGCCACTCACACTAGTGCGCACGCCGGTATTCTCCATCTCTCTCTCTCTGACGTGCTTCGTAGTGCTGCGCCGAGCAGACGAAGCCGTCTGCTTAATGGCGCCCGGCGACGCTATTTTGTATGATTTTCTGCTCACCTCGTGACACGCTATGCAAAACCACTTGTTGTTCGATGTTTTTGAACATTTTGTGTGGACGAACCGTTTGCAGGTGCTGCATTGCTTGCTGCCATGACGCAGGTTGGCGTTGCATATGTGGCAGGTGGTATCGCCCATCGCGTGACAGCAGACAGCAGCAGTACAGGTGTATAGTTAGCGTGGAGCAGACGACGATCGCCGGGCATGCGCAGGATGGTTGGTTTCGGCGCCAAGAACTGCCGACTGGATGTTATTGTCGAATTGCAGAATTTGGAATAATTCCTCTCAGGCTCTGATTGGAGCCATGCAGTGTTGCTCCAAAGGTATGAGCCTGCGAGAGGAAGTCCAATCTGCAAAAATATGCCCCTCGGGACGATGTTTTGTCGGTGAGAAAAGACATTCAAGACGGAGCGATGTAGAGAGCGTGTGGTTGTACTCACCGGCAGAGAGAGAGAGAGAGAGAGAGAGAGATTGTAGATTGTAGATTGGTTTTTTTATTGGTACCTTGGGGTATTACCCTATCTGGTACAGGTGGCAAATTCAATTACATAATACATAATTTACTATGAAGAGTATGGATAAACATAATCAGAGATGAATATTGAATAGTTGAGAGGGTTAGATTGCTGATTTGATCAAAAGGAGATATAGTATAATATACAAAAGAATGATAAAAGGTTCGCATACAAATTTAGAGTGGCAGTCGTGTACATTTGGAAATTATTGATAGCAGTTACAGAATATGAAGAGAAGAATAATTTTGAAACAATATGATAACAATATGATAATTCAGTGAAGTTGCTTTGTGGCGAGCATTTGAACATTAGAATACATAGACGAACTAATCATCATTGTCACAATATGTCAAGTTGGAAATTGAGCGAGATCGGTTTCTGAGAAAATTGGGACGGGAGGCCTATTATTTGAAGGTCTCATGCATACAACAAGATTTTTAACTAGTGGCTTCTGCATTTTCAATCGAACACTAACTGAGTGAGCTTGTTTGAGTAAGTTGTGCACTTCTTTTGGCCACAGTGGATAACAAAATATTCTAGAATCGTTTCCGTTTCCAAAGATGTCACTGATAGATCTCATTTTCAGTTTGGATGAGTTCAAAATAATTTTATCTCGAATAATAGTGGAAGACAGTTGTATGACGATTGATCGAGTATTCAAATCATTCCTTTGTGGCGATCTTGAGGTTGAGGTTAGAACGGATGAATCCGTGTTGCGGAAACGAGGACCTTTCCATTCTCTAGTATTGACTACAAAATTTTGCAGCTCTGGCACATCCATAGCATGGAGAACTTTACTCACTATCTCAGTTTTCGTGAGATTTAAATCACGAGGAATGTCCGTTGAGATCATTTCAGCTGAGTCTACCACTGATGTTTGATGAGAAAGCTGAGAAAGCTTATTACGAAGTTCTAAAACATCTCTTTCAATCGCAATGATTCGATTTTCTATCCTGTCTTCTAATTCATTCAACTTCGAAAAAAGTTTTTCTTGACAAGCGTCGAAATGAGACATGAAAAGTTTGAAATAAGGTGGCATTTCATTAAGATAACCAGCGCAATCTGCGCTTGTCTCAGATTTGCGTGTTTCGTGTGGAATTACTCGATCTTGTTGAAAAGAACTCACTGTGAGTAGATTACGAGTCATCGTAGCGTGATGAGAGAATTCAAGCGATACACGATTGAATCAGCTGTTACTGCAGTCAGGCGAGTGCCAGGGTGTTGATCAGGCAGCTCACTTGGGCGAAACACTTGGAATAGAACACGTGTGAATCAGGCTTCAGAGTTGGTAATGCAGAGATCTGTATTAGATTGCTGCCATCTAGCGTCTGACGAATGAAGTTTGTTGATCCAGTGAACTAATCCCAATGCAGCGTGCAGACTAACCTCTAAACCCAAGACGTGCTGGTGAAAAAGCAGGCGTGATTCTTACAGGATATGTGGATTCACAGGAATTTATGAATCCGATGAATCCTTGCAAGAATTGGCGTGCAAGAGTCTGAAAAAGAAAGGCCCGGAGGCACCTTGCGGCAGAAAAAGTGGCGAAATGCAGCGAGGCACTGAAGAAAGCGTATTGAAAGACTCACCGAGAGAGAGAGAGAGAGAGAGAGAGAGAGAGAGAGAGAGAGAGAGAGAGGGAGAGAGAAGGAGAATACGAACTCGCAGAGACGTGTGAGTAACCAGCCTAACTCACACACGCGGCTCAGCACGCATGCTGCATCTGGATTGTCTCCCCCCCTCCGCAATATACTAGCGTGCGACGTAGCGCAAAGCTCCCCACCACCAAGACCTCTCATTCAACCGGGAGTCCACAGCTCGCGCTAGCGGGGTGCATTCCGCAAGCTGATGTCTCAACTCCATCGCGTGGCGCCACCATCCACGACTCCAGCCAAGTACAGCCCGCGAATATTCAAAAGCAGCAAACACAAGAGCGGCTCACTACTGCCTCCCAGTTGCTGCTTCCTACACCACCTGAGGACGGCCCTGCTGGGATGGAGGAGAGGAACAGCTCCAGCATCTTGGAACATCCTGCAGCATTACCCACATCGACGCCGTTACCTTCTCCGGAGCCAAAATGGGTACTTATAGCACAGAGTACTCTGGACCTATTTTACGACCAATATGCCTTGCTCCAGAACCAGCTTGACGAAATAAAACCCCTCGACGCAACGTTGCCATTCCCCCCCATCTCTCACGCCAGCGGTAGAAGAGGTGGGTGATTGCCTGTTAGCACGTGTATCTTCTCTCGAGGGACTTATAGAGAAGCAGAACTCCCAGCTGGAGTAGCTCTGCCTGGATCGCCAGCTTCTTTTGGAGCAGAATCCCAATTTGAAGGGCCGGATTTCCACTCTTACTGAGCTGCTTGAAGGCTTCCAGAGTACTCTGCAAAATTATAATTTAAGAAATTATGAGAATTGCAATGCCGAATCGACACATCAATCCTCGATTCCTATTAATCCACCTAAGATGAACGAGTCCCCCCATTCACATGATGGGTAGCAAGGACGGGGACATGGCAGTGATGGGCTTGAGCGCTGTAAATTGATTATTAATGGTGTTTTGAAAGAAAATTCTATGGCCTCACCGGCACAAATATCTGGTATTTCCTACGCAGTGCTCAAGTCCATTCTTCCCTCGCTGGAGAGGTCAGACATTGTCGATGTTCATGTCCAGCATCCGAAGCATGCGTCTGAGGAGAGGCCTCCTGCAAATAATCGTGATTTGGATCCATCTTCACGAGCCTCAGCTGCCGTCTCACGCACTCTACCATCATGCGTAATCCAACTCTCCAGTAGCCATTTAGTTGGGAAAGTGATTCGGGCTAAACGTTCAATCGCCAATAATCATTTTACGGCTAATAACATCCAGCCTGATCTACTTGACTCAGATGCGAAAGCTCATGTGCCAAACCGTGAAATCTTTATAAATGAAATGCTCCCCCGTGAGGAGTACGAGGAATACACACGTTTGAGATCGGTTGCACGCGGTTTGGGTCTAAGATACGTCTGGCATAGCGGTGGACGTTTCTGGGTCAGGCGGAAAAATGGTGAGCGTGCGCATACGTTCGAATCCCTCGCTGATCTGCAGGTCATTCAAACGGCCTGTCTGTTCCAAAACGTACTTGTGCGTCCTCTAACAATACCCAGAGCTGAACAGCCGTTCCGGAGCAGAGCCGAGTTCCGGCAGCAGAATCAGCGGAGGCTCCTTGACTAAATACGGCTGCTGAGGAGCGACGAGGGGCCGGAGGTTTCTTAAAAGCGGGATTTATCAACCTTAACTCCCTGACAGATGAGATTGAGCATCTACGCTTGCTCGTCGCTAACGATCCCTCCTATCATCTATTTGGGCCGGCCGAGTCGAAGCTAGATGAGTATGTGGATGACAGTCTCGTTCAGATTCCAGGTTTTTCGTTGTTGCGACAAGATCGCAACAGAGAGGGTGGAGGAGTTGCCTTGTATGTGCGCAATGACTTCAAAGTCGAGAAGTTAGTTTCGTCGAATACTTTTGGGCCGGGGAAACCTGGCGTGCCTCAATTTCTTCTTTGTAGCGTACAGCAAGAAAACTCACCCTCAATACTAGTTGCGGTAATCTATAGACCTCCAAAAATCGCCATGCAGAAGGATGATGGGCTGTGTGGCTCGTTACGCCGGCTGTGTGGAGATTACAGTCACAAAATCATTATGGGTGATCTGAACGCTGACTTGTTGGATACTGCTCATCCCGACACCAAGACACTGACTGCACTGACAGAAGAACTTGCCTTGCAGATAGTGCAGCATGGCCCGACTCATCAACACAACCCCAATCTATCTCATACATGGATTGATCACATTTATGTAGATGACAACGACACCATAACTGACTTTCAGAACAGACACCTGCCCAGTTTCGGGGGGCACTCGGTCATTGACGTCACCATCAACGTCTTCACCCCTACTCCGCCAAAAATTCCTTTAAGTATAGGAGTCATTCTTTTTAATATCGCCAGGTTTTGTGTCGGGGGGTCAGGGATTTTTCTGTAACCTTAGGTATATGTTGTATATGATGGAAGAAGATGGAAAGCACAGTTCTTAGGTCCCGAAAGTCATCCGCGCGAGTTTGGCGCCCTAAAATTCGTTTTCAAAATTCGTGAAAAATTCGATTTTTCAACTTTTTGATTGATTTCTCACCAGTATGGAACCCAATAAAAAAATTATCCAAGACACATATTTCGACGTGAAATGAGCTGAATTTTACGAAAAAAATACTCTCAGATCCGTCAAAGATGAACATAACCTCAAAAAAGTGATTTTTTTTCAGAAAAACCCAATTTTTAAGCCTTAGGCCCTATTTTATCTCAAATTTGACATTTTCATCGGATTCCTCGTCAAATTTTACGTCGAAAACCGTTTTTCAAAAATTGGTCTGAGGATGGGTTTGGCCACCATAATAATAACTCTGGTAGCAGGACCGTAAAAATAGCGGTAAATTGTTCGTTTCGGGAGGGACACTCATTACACTGGACAACAAAATATTGGGTCAGAAGTAGCGCATTGATCAAACAATGACTCCTTCGTGTATTTTTCGACGTAGAAACCGAATCCGAAACCAGTTTTGCACCTAGACATCAGGAATTTTTTTAAACCGCGAAATACTGAGCTTCTAAAAAACTGCATTTTTAGCGTTTTTTGATGATTTTGTAGATACATGATTTTGATGGTGCAACCTTGCAGCGGGCTTTGAGCGTACCCGGACTATGATTTCTCACGTATTTTGACCTGCTAAACACGATGGAAGTTGTTTTAGAGGGCTAGCATGCGTTCGAAACAAATGACAAGCTGATTTTTCGAGTTGCTATCAGGAGAGTTTGGACGATTTCGTGATAAATCTCAAAGTGATCACGGAATTGATCAGAAACACCCTCTGCAATACCACAAGAGCGCATTCTTTTCCTATTCGCACACACACTAAGGGAATGATGTTTGCAGTCGCCTAAAAGTAGATTAGTCGAATATACATGTATAATCCCGAAAAGAAACTTTTGATCTATTCCGAGATCTATTCCTCGGATGAGTTCAAGCCTCCTCGTATTGGATCAATGCTCGAGTTTTTGTACCTAGAAGCCACTCAAACGACTAGAACAATGTCATTTTGTTGCTAGGATACGGTATCAGAAGTCCCGGAGACCTAAACTCGGTTTAGGTTACGGAACGTACCTTGACATACCATGAATATGTAATCAACCTAGTTACATCTTTTTCACCCTAAGCTAATGTGGGCACTTCAATGATTCTATTCCGGAGGCGAGTGAATAAGAACATCCAGCGTCAGATGTGCCATCTTGGGCTGGTTGCAAACGACTATCTATATGCACTCAGAAGTACAAGAGACTAGGGAACTGCAAATTTGACTCATTACGAAAAAGCTTGAGCTTACCTCAGGAATAGATCAAAAGTTTATTTTCGGGTTTATACATGTATATTCAACTAATCTACTTTTAGGCGACTGCAAACATCATTCCCTTAGTGTGTGTGCAAATGAAAAAAGAATGCGCTCTCGTGGTATTGCAGAGGGTGTTTCTGATCAATTCCGTGATCACTTTGAGATTTATCACGAAATTGTCCAAACTCTCCTGATAGCAACTCGAAAAATCAGCTTGTCATTTGTTTCGAACGCATGCTAGCCCTCTAAAACAACTTCCATCGTGTTTAGCAGGTCAAAATACGTGAGAAATCATAGTCCGGGTACGCTCAAAGCCCGCTGCAAGGTTGCACCATCAAAATCATGTATCTACAAAATCATCAAAAAACGCTAAAAATGCAGTTTTTTAGAAGCTCAGTATTTCGCGGTTTAAAAAAATTCCTGATGTCTAGGTGCAAAACTGGTTTCGGATTCGGTTTCTACGTCGAAAAATACACGAAAAAGTCATTGTTTGATCAATGCGCTACTTCTGACCCAATATTTTGTTGTCCAGTGTAATAAGTGTCCCTCCCGAAACGAACAATTTAGCGCTATTTTTACGGTCCTGCTACTAAAGTTATTATTATGGTGGCCAAACCCATCCTCAGCCCAATTTTTGAAAAACGGTTTTCGACGTAAAATTTGACGAGGAATCCGATGAAAATGTCAAATTTGAGATAAAATAGGGCCTAAGGCTTAAAAATTGGGTTTTTCTGAAAAAAAAATCACTTTTTTGAGGTTATGTTCATCTTTGACGGATCTGAGAGTATTTTTTTCGTGAAATTCAGCTCATTTCACGTCGAAATATGTGTCTTGGATAATTTTTTTATTGGGTTCCATACTGGTGAGAAATCAATCAAAAAGTTGAAAAATCGAATTTTTCACGAATTTTGAAAACGAAAATAGGGCGCCAAACTCGCGCGGATGACTTTCGGGACCTAAGAACTGTGCTTTCCATCTTCTTTCATCATATACAACATGTACCTAAAGTTACAGAAAAATCCCTGACCCCCCGACACAAAACCTGGCGACATTAAAAAGAATGACTCATAGGGATTTTCGTAACATCACTCCAGAGATATTGGATGACCGTCTGCTTGGCTGTGACTGGACAGCTCTTGAAAATGCCGGATCCAGTTTGGAAGACGCAATTCACTGCTTGAATGAAAATTTAAAGATTGTTTTAAATGAAGTAGCACCGGAAAAAACTATAAACCCGCGTAAAAATGATGCTCCTTGGATTGGTCCTGAGTTGAGGGTGCTCATGAATGAGCAAAACGCGACGCGCAGGCGCTGGGAGCGCATGCAACGCAACCAGCACAAGTGTCCTGAGCTTCAGAATGAGTACTTTCGGCTTAGCGAAGAGGTCGACCTGCGCATTGAGCAACAGCGTAATTCCTTCCTTCAAAACCATCATTCAGATGCTCTTGATCAGAACAAGAACATCTGGAAGAAGATGCGCAATCTCGGCCTCTTGCCCAAGAGCAAAGAGGAAGAACTTCACGGTTTCACACCGGATGAGTTGAACGCTCACTTCGCGGGGGTTTCCGTTTCGCCTCACGAAAATATCAATGAAGCAATGGACGATATTAACTCTGCACCGGAGGAGGGGTTCAAATTTAAGCCCACAAATTCCAACAATGTAGTCCTTGCTATTAAACATTTCTCTTCGCAGGCCCGCGGGGTGGATGGGATCCCCCAGAGCGTGATCGCGAAGGCTCTTCCGGCAATTGGTGACCTTATTGTACATATTTTCAATTCTTCTTTTGCTCATAGCGTTTTTCCTGAGGCTTGGGAGCAAGCGCAGCTGATTGCATCGAAGAAGACTGCAGCTCCATTAACGGTCTCGGACTTCCGTCCCATAGCGCTGCTGTGCTTCCTTTCCAAGGTTCTGGAAAGAATTGGACATGACCAAATCACGGAGTATTTAAAAGTAGAGAAACTTCTTGATCGCTTCCAGACTGCTTCCAGGCAATACCACAGCACCCAGACAGCTTTACTAAAGTTGACGGATAACATCAGAGTAGGCATTGATAGGAAGAAGATCACCTTACTCCTACTATTCGACTTTAGCAAAGCTTTCGATACAATACCACCATCGAAGCTGTTGAGGAAGCTCCGAAACCTTGAATTCTCAAGATCGGCACTCCTGTGGATAAAATTATACTTACAAGGCCGCACCCAAATAGTCACATCAAAATCCGGTAGTTCTGATTGGCTCGAAATCAATCTGGGTGTTCCACAGAGATCCGTTCTCGGGCCTTTATTCTTCAGCTTATATGTTAATGACTTACCTGGTTTGCTAGACGGAAAGTCGGTATATCATCTATTCTATGCGGATGATCTTCAAATTTATCTTTAAGTCGAGAAAACTAAGATCAAGGAAGGCATCACTCGGCTGGGAGAAGTAGGATGACTAATTGCTGAATGGGCCAGAAGTTCCGGCCTGCGTCTCAACGCTGGCAAGACCAAGGCAATCTTCTTCAGCTCTGAGAGGAATATCAAAGATCTGGAGAGAATGGACTTGCCAGGGGTTGAGATACAGGATGGAAAGTTCATTCCATTCAGTGACACGGTCGTGAGTCTTGGTGTTACACTTGATAGTGAACTGACGTGGAAACCGCACATTGACCAAGTAACTAAGAAAGTGAACAGAGCCCTCTACGGATTGCTGTTTTTTAGGGCGTGTATAACCAGACCTCTCCGAATTCGCCTAGTCGAGTCATTAGTTCAACCGCATTTAGATTATTGCACAGTCGTGGACCTCGACACCACGGACAAACAGCGGCGACGGATACAGCGACTGAGAAATTCATGTGTGAGATACATTTTTGATTTTAGGAGAGACGAGCACATCACCCCGTTTTGGAAGCGTTTGGGTTGGTTACGTACTGATTCTCGCAGAATGTACTTCGTAGCCCTTCTAATGCATAAGATCATGCACCTTCGGGAACCTGGCTACCTAGCTGCGATGTTTACCAGGTACCAATTTGAACGCCCCGCACGTGGTGATACAGAAGAGCGGGTACTCAAGGTTCCCAATATGAGACTTGAGTACGGAAGAAGATCATTCCAGGTTCAATGTGCTCATCTGTGAAACTTTCTCCCTCCGGGCTTCCGGCAGCTGAGGAAAATATCAGTATTCAAAGAGGCCTTAAAAGATTTCCTCCTGACTCAATCTTCTCAGAGGATTGATGTGGAGAGGAGGCATTATTTTAATCTCTAAACTGTGATAGGTTTGGGCTCTTTTCAATCGGCGTTTCCTTTTTTAAAAGAGTCATACGTGGCTACTTCGTTACTGAATTGTCATTCCTGTGATATTTCTGCTGGCCCAAGCCTTCATATGCCTTTCTACTTGAGAATGTTCTCTTTTCCTTGATCGTTCTTGTAAAGACTGATATATGTATATAAAAATGTATCTTATCATTCTCTTCCTGACTTTTATGCATCTCTCGATGCCTTAAAATGACTAGTCACTTTCTGTAATAATTCTAATATTCCTTGACCAAAAAGACAAATATCTATACTTTTTCACATATATATTATGTAGGTGTAACATATGTGACATATGCCACTATATTTTTCAATTTTGCCCTCGGGCGAATAAAGGTTATCTATCTATCTATCTCTCTCTCTCTGGCCCGAATCCGCGATCTTTTCTCAGAGACATAGACATAGACTGAGACATCTCGCCCATGGTTGGGCTCGAGATCTTCCAAGGTGACTTCCCAGGAATCCGCGCGACCCGGTGAGCCACAAGAATTGGGGTTAAGTGCGCGTGTGAAGTTCTGACTGAACTTGTGAAAAAAGTGTACGGAAACCATGATGGCTCCAGTGGCTCATGCGGCAAAGTGATTAGTTGAACAATTCTTACAGACGCTTGATTCGCATTTTTATTGCCTTCTCGGTTGTACATCCATTGGTCGCGTTTATGAGGCTTGTAACAATATAGAGTATCATAGTTCAAAAGGAATTACTTGGGGTTATCATTTGTATAGAGAATCTTCCACCCCTCTATCCTCTTCCAGAAGCTTCCTCATCAGGGCAGGTATGATTCAGGGCGCTCGTTCCCTCGATTTGGCAGGGGAATTCGGATCGTTGGCGAAAATATAAATTGGTTGAGCGTGGTATCATTTAATCCGTTACAAATGACGATCCTGCCAGGATCCAATGAGTGCCGAATCTTGCTTGCGCGGGAGTGCTGAGCGGGAACGAGGTGGGGGGGGGGATCAGAGACTCGGACGGAGCCGCAGACATAGACGAAGCCGGAACTGGTGGTGATACGAGGCACTCGCATTTCAGGTTCCTGCTACGGTACACGTTGTTCATCGGGTCCGGGCCTTAATAGCGGACTCCAGTAATCCTGAAACGCCCCAAACGACCTCGTTGAATGGAATATTGATGGATTTGGATGAGTGATTGAGTGTTGTGAACTAGTTGTTATGTTACTAAATTCCAAAAATCGCAACTTGAACATGATTTCTTACCACTCGTAACATAAAATATTGTATGACACTGCGTGCGGATGGGCAGTTTTAATACGAAGGACTTATAACACTCGCTTCGCTCGTGTCATAACCAGTCCTCCGTACAAAACAACCCGTCCACGTGCAGTGTCATAGAGTACTATGATGCATTTCGACGGGAATTTTTTTTTGTAGTAGAGCTATGGCGGTACGGGGTAAAAGTTGATCTTTCAGCGTGGAGTAGTGGAGCTGAGGCGGTCGGAGGGAAATTTGGTTTTTCCTCGTTTCATTTCCTAATTCGTTCATATTAAGAGTGAAAGAATGATAGTTGGTGCAGACGGGTGGCGGAATTAAGGGGAATGCTTCTTCCGCCCGGAATTTTTTTTCTCGTTGTTGTTATGGTCTTTTGTGATTTATGGCTGCCTGAGTTGGAAAAGAGTGATGTAAGTGATATCATAGGATCCAATCCTCACAGTTCACGTGTTGGCGCAGTGCTGGAGCTACTGTGACAAGTGGTGGCACCGAACTCGGGAGCTATCCTCCCAATTTGAGATCCTCCTGCCCCATCGATCTGACCCTGGTTTACTGAATCAATCCAAATACCCACCAACGTGACTTTGACACTGTACCTCTGGTGTCGTCGGGTTCGATAAGGATTAGTTCGTGGCTAACGGGGAGGTTAGGAGGGGAATCTGAGGGATTCTGTTGGGTAGTGTGGATTTTGAGATTAGTAGAGACGGTGACGTGGACTAAGACAGCGTTGAGGTCGGAGATTGGTGAACTGTATGAGCCGATGGTGGCTACACATACAGTGAGAGGCCGAAAGATCCTCCGCTCATGGGGTTATGGGTCTTAAGTTCAGCCATAGAAGTGGGCAATTGACCGAAGAAGAATAACAATTATTAGACCTGGTCAATGAGGACCGGTCACGTAGGAAAATAGCTAGGCGAATCGTCGCATTACCACCAGAGCAATCGGCGGATGAATTAGATAGATTAGGGTGTAATCCAGCAGGGAGTAACGCAGAGTGCAGGAGGAGGCTGATCCGTGTTGAGATTCGACGAATAGAACCAGGAGTGCAGGTCAGGTGGGACCCTATGACGGATGAAAAACCCCTAGAAAGCGTACCACGTGAAAGAAGAGCAGACAATGTGGCAGACCTGATGTCATTGGAGAACAAACTGCCGGAGGGATTGGAAGAAAGTACGGAGGAGGAATCGTCTAACGAAACAGAGTCGAATGAGAGTGAGGAAAGAGGTCCGGGAAAGGGTTCCGTAGAGATGGATGGGACCACAGGCATTGCAAACGGAGATGGTCAGAAGGGCGATGACCATAGTGGAAATAATCAGAATAAAAACACGAGTACACCGGGTCTCAATGGGGGCTACGGCCTCCCCCTTTTGGCATGGATTCGAGTGCAGATTAGGACCCCCGCATCGGTTCCAAGTTCACAGTCAATGCCAATGACATCTGGGGGAATGGGGTATTATCTACCCGAAGGTTATGTACAACTGTCGTGGGAGATGATGAAAGTGGTGAAGCAGAACATGGCCCTGTAGGCAACTATCGTGGCTACTGTAGACGAGAATGCTGGGGAATTCGCGATGCCACAGTCACAGGCAAGCGCGAGACCAGGGTTAACCACGATCCACGAGAACGACGATGCTGATGATAGCTCCTCCGGGTCGAGTAGTGATGAGGTGGTGGAGAAGTGGAGAAATGAGACTAGTAGAACACAGGACAAGGCGGTGCAAACTAGTTCGGAGAGGGAGACGAGTACGACGAGTTCGAGAGCAAGTCTGCGGGGTTCGGAGAAGAATCGACAGCCAAATAAAAGGGCGGCGAGCAGGTCAAAGGACGAGGTGGCCCAGAAGAGAACTCAAGAAGGACCCGTTGAAGAGACTGGCCATAGAAACAAGGAAACTGCGGAGTGGCAGAGAGTCAAGAAAAAGTTACAGATGAACGATGAATAGGTGGTCCAACCAAACCCACTCAGGACACCAGAAAATAACTTGGGTGAAAAAGCGGCGATTGGACGTGCGGTTCATCATGGAGTACCTAGTGAAAGTCGGGGAGATACCCAGGTGTTTCTATAGTTTATAGCGGGTCAGGCCGATTAATAAGTGCACTCCGAATTATAATAAATCACCTTGATATTTATTTGAATAAACGCGTGTATAAGTGGCAACGAGAGCCAGCGTGCTGCTCGCTGCCATGGCCAACGAGGTATTGATGAGAGAAGCGTGGAGCGGAAGTGAAACAAAGAGAGAGATAGGCTGTGACGCGTCAGCAGACGGTCACGCCGCGCAAATCATGACAGTTTGAATGTAAATTATACAATCCTATTAAATAATAAAAATAGATTCAGATCTTCGACATTGGCTAATTAATTGGAATAAAATAGATTATGATATTTCAGAAAATTCATTAAAATTCTGAACATTCCGCCCACTTTCTTCATGAAGTGAAGAAGAAGAGAGAAAAAAATCAAAATATGTACATATGGCCAAAAAATCAATCAATATAGGCATCAAAATTGCCTTTATCTTCTTCTGGAACATACTGGTTTAGACCTCAGTGGCACTGCAGAGCTTTATTAGCTTTGTGACAGGTCTCTTGAATTTTGACGTTGAGGTCTTCACTGTAGCCACCCTGACGAGACCATCATCTCCAGGGTGTATCTCGATCACTCGGTCCAACGGCCAGGTAGCAGGAGGTGTGTTTTCGGCTTTGATGATGACTAGGTCACCGAGTTGCAAATTTTGGACGACTGAGGTCCATTTGTTTCTGCGCTGTAGAGATTGCAAATACTGGCGTGACCATCTCTTCCAAAATTGCTGCTGCATTTGCTGTACGAGCAACCATCTCTCGCCAGCTGAAATTTTGTCTTCAGAGACATCTTTTTCTGGTAGAATGAATGAGCCAGTCTGAATCAGGAAGTGTGATGGACAGATAGGACTCAAATCCTGGACATCATCTGACATAGGCACAAGGGGCCTAGAGTTCAGAATGGCTTCGATTTGGTTGAGGAGTGTAGAGAGCTCCTCATAAGTAAGGGTATGATCACCGATCACCCTTCTCAAATGAAATTTCACAGACTCCACTGCCGCCTCCCAGATACCACCAAAATGCGGGGCACCAGGGGGGTTGAAGTGCCAGTTGGTCTGTAATTTTGAGAGATCGTCGGACACTTGAGAAGAAAAGGTACTAGACTTCTGAAACATGTCTCGTAATTCAACTTCTGCACCTACAAGATTGGCGCCTTGGTCACAAGAAAGATCAGAGCAGTGACCACGCCTAGCACTGAATGTGCGAAATGCAGCGATGAATCCTTTCGACGTATAGTCGGAGACAACCTCTAGGTGAGTTGCTTTGGTTGACAGACATATGAATACCACAACATAACCCTTGCTTGATACTCGCCCTCGCCCTGGAGCTGGACGAACGGGAATAGGCCCTGCGTAACCCACACCAGATTTGAGGAAAGGACGAGCTGGCTGTACTCTGAGTCTGGGTAAGTGTGCCATTCTCTGGTACATAGTTGAGGCTCTGTACCGGATGCAGACTGCACAGTTGGAGATGACCTTTTTGACCATTTGCCTACCTTTGGGAATCCACCCTGCCGAAAAAAAGCAGCTGATTTCTCAGCTGAGAAATCAGCTGAGATCACAGGTGAATTCACAGCTGAGATCTCAGCTGAGATCACAGCTGATTTCTCATGCCAAATTCACAGCTGAGAAATCAGCTGTGATCTCAGCTGATATTTTAAAATTTATTTATTAAAAATAAATTCTTCTCCAAGCTTTCTAGGCTAATTTTTCATGTTCTAGGTGGTTAAGTGTCGCAACTAGATTAAGAAAAAACGTAATTAAATCATTAAAAATTTGCACTTACGGGGATTTGAACCTGGGCCCTTCACCTTACAGCAACTCACTAGCCACGACACTTAGCCGACTGCGCCATCGAGGATGTGTCAGTGGAGGATACAGAACAGGTATATCAGGATTTCGGTCTGTCCTGGATAAGGTTCAGAGTGTAATAAAATAACTGTTATAATATTTGCTAACTCGCTTGACTTGAAGTACTGCTATTTTCGTACTTTATATTTAATTCTATGAATGATCCAGAGAAAAAAATACTCCAAAATTAATGGAACAGGCGGAAGGGGGAAATCATTCATATAGCTTTCGGTTTTCTTTTGTTGGGAGGAGAAAACCAACTTTCGGCCGATTGAGCCTTCTCCTTTCTCTCTTGTTGCTTTTACGGCCACGTATATATATAAGGTAAGTGTACCTAATATCCCCCCTAAGCCGTTTTGCCCATAGTTTTTGTCCACTCGAATATTTTTCAACGTCCCTTAGCTTACTTTGAAGCTTGTTCCAAGGCCTTCAAAACGAGCTAAGGTAGGTTCAATATCGACCGACTCGAGCTGAGCCATCACAATTTTGCCAAGAAATTTTTTTTTGCGAGTTTGCAAAAGGGTGTACCCAACGTGCCCCCATTAGCAATTTCCTCAACAGCTCTGGTCTACCTCAACATTTTTTAATGTACTTTGGCTCATTATGAAGCTTATTTTAAGACCTTAAAATTGAGCTAGAGTACGTCTGGTTTCAATCAATTAGAGACGAGCTGTCTTAATTTTGTCCCCAAAAACGATGTAAGTCGTCGATAAAGTGCATGAAATTGTTCTCATCGGCGTGCGACTACATTTGGGGCTTTACTTGTGCTTGACCAAAAATATATTTTCTTCCTATTTTGACGTGACAAATACGTTCTGCGTGATAAAAAGAGTCTT
The DNA here is from genome assembly GCA_029851415.1 of Eretmocerus hayati. NCBI lineage: Eukaryota > Metazoa > Arthropoda > Insecta > Hymenoptera > Aphelinidae > Eretmocerus > Eretmocerus hayati. The sequence continues at coordinate 61,676,425 of CM056744.1, read as the reverse complement.
ACAGCGTGCCCTCTTGTGATCACCATACGAGGGCATGTTGGATACCTCCGATTTCGGCTTTCTTGTTCTACAAATCATTTCGGTATTTTCCTCATGAATCCTCCCCAATTCCGAGTTTTGCATTTTCGAGAGGAGAATTATTGAAGGTTTCCGAAAGAGGAATCTAATGCGCTGAGGTACGTTGAGACTGATGGCACTGAACGCAATTTCCTTTAGAAATACGAAAAATGGAAAAATCACTTTAACTTTTCTGGGAAACACAGAAATGATTCGGGGTCGATCTAGACTACTTATTTCGTCATATTTCGACATAACGAATGTGAAAAGAATTTGAACTAAGGTTAAATTGTGCCCATTCTTGAGATCGACATATGGGGGCAAGTTGGGTACACTTACAGCCCCCCTAAAAGATAATGAAGAGTAGGGTGTGCGTTACATCCCAACTCTCGATTTTCCACGATACCATCGTGGATTTACTATCTTTGATATAAAAAAAAGGCAAAAACTTTTGCCGCTCCCTGTATACGACGTATCCTGTTTTGCCACTCGAACATTATTTCAATCAACATTGAGAAGCCTATTCTGAGAAGTTTGCCCTCCCAACCTTTCGTGTCTCTGAGATCGCTGTGATTTTTTATAGCTTCTTTTAAAGCCGAAAAATTATTAAAATACATGATTTCCACGTGAAATTCCACGAGAAACACGATGAAATTGTCAGTTTTGACTTCCAAAGTGACCCCGGTGAGACATCAGTGATTTTTTGGAAGAACCGCTAATATCAAGCCGGGGTCACTCTGAAACTCCTAACTGACAGTTCCATCGTGTTTCTCGTAGAATTTCACGTGAAAATGATGTATCATGATGATTTTTCAGCTCTGAAAGGAGCCACGAAGAATCACAGCGATCTCAGAGACAAGTGGGTTAGGAGGGCAAAGTTCTCAGCATAGGCTTTTCAATGTTAAGAAGGATATCCGAGCAGCAAAACAGGATACGTGGTACAGGGCAGGATGGTACTCTATCGATTTTTCATGACACGTGCGTAGTGCTCTTGATATAAATTGAACAATCGTCGATAAACGTACTTTTTCAGTGTAACTGGCGCATCTTTCGGAACTGTTCGGCCTCTGGAGGGAATAACACTGTCCCAAAAAACTTGAAAAAATTCCAGCTGACTCTTCAAACCTGATATAATCATAAGGCATTTGTCCTAATAGCGACTCAGGTCCGTGGTCAACACAGGGCTTCCATGAAAAGTGTAACTCACTTTTTGGAAAATACTCACTTCCTCCACTGTTTCGTAAATCAAAAAAAATAACATTCGAGCTAGGATGAATCAGGTGATGGGAAATTGAAGAGTAAGAATAGACGATCAAAATGCTTCTTCATTTGGCAGCGACACATTATTCTGGTCGAAGATCTGTGACGTTGAACTTGCGAAATTGGTCGCGCCCATCACTTCAAAAAAGGACATAAATCTCTGTTACTCAAACAATGAGCAGATGTCGCTCCCAAATCCTATTGCCCATACTTTGACGTATGATGAATTACTATGCACTGCAGGTGAGGTGGCTATAACGGTTGTTATTCGAGGGAGGAGCTCGGGAAACTTGTTCAGCCCCTGAAAGCTGATTTTTTTGGTCGGTAATGATTCACGTAACAGTCCACACAGCATGGAAATATTTCAAAGAACGATTCAGGGAAATATTCCATCGCAATCTCCCGGGAAGCTTGCGGGGATAGTGCAGGAGATATTTCAAAATGTTCCGTGGCAATATTTCAGAGAAACCTTCCCGGAAGCTCCCGTAAATATTTCAAAGAATCTTACACTCAATCTTTCAGTAATCTTGCACTGAAATATTTCTGAAAGATTCACGAAAGCTTTTTGAAAGATTCCTTGAAACAATTCACTGAAATATTTCTGAAAGATTATCGAAAGCTTTCTGAAAGATGTAAGTGCAATATTTTGGGGAGAAGTTTTGGAAGAGTTACGAAAGCCTCTTGTGAAGTTTCACTGCTATGGGGAGAATCTCCTGGAAATGTTTCACCGATATTGAGTATAATATTATATCATGACGAGGCCCCGAAATTTTCTGGAGGGTTTGCTAGCTTCTACGGAGGGCTACATTTTCAGACCAGTTTCAAATAACATCGTGCTTGCAGTTCTTTTAGGCTGGGAAATCTTCAAAAATTCTATGATGGATTTTCAAAACTCACCGCGTTCTGATACTCTAGATGGAGCACTTTGTGGCTGTGAGTTATCCTTCTAACTCACGATATGCAACGTACCACTTTGGATTGAGCTGGGAAAATCAATTTGATTCTGGTTTTCATTAAATCAATAGATTTCGGGAACATTTCAAGGAATTCCTCTATGAGTAACCTCTCTGCCACTCAATTGCACCTAATGAAATTGAAAAATTTCTGAATACCTTCTAAAAGGTTCCGAAAATATTTCTAGCAATTATTTCACCGGTAATCTTTCAGAAACGTTGCACTGAAATATTGTTGAAATCTTTACGAAAGCTTTCTGGAAGATTTCAATGCAATATTCTTAGGAAGAGTTTCCGCGAAATTTTTGTACGATATTGAGATCAATGAAATATTTCTTTGCAATCTCCCAGGAATCTTGCAGGGATATTGCAGGTGATATTTCAAAATGTTCCGTGGCATTTTTTCAGAGGAAGCTTTCCGGAAGCTCCCGTAAACATTTCAAAGAATCTTACACGCAATCTTTCGGAAACCTTGCACTGAAATATTTCTGAAAGATTCACGAAAGCTCTCTAGAAGATTTCTTGGAACAATTCACTGAAATATTTCTGGAAGATTTACAAGCCTTCGCTGTGATATAGGCTCATTGATTTCCTAACTTGTTCGAATCTCTTTTGAATTGAGGCTAATCACGAGTCGTCGCATATAAATAAAGCCATCATAATAATAGGTTTGTGGAAGCTCTCTGACTGATTCCGTACATATTTCTTGGGAACATTCCACAGGTACTCTCCCAGGAATCTTGCACTGAGATATTGTTGATAGATTCTCGCAAGCTCCCTAAAATCTTTCAGGGTAAAACTATGTGACGGGGTACTGCATATTAATACCGAAAACCGTTACAACCGAGGTAAGAACATATTATACTGTTAAAGTATTGCGAGGAGTAATTCTTAACGACTTGAATCTGTGGGATATGACACATAAATATTGCGGTGGAACATTCTGGGAATCTTTCAGTAACATTACAGTGAAAGATTGTAGGAATCTTCCAGAAACATTGCAGTGAAAGATTGTAGGAATATTTCATTGGAAGATTCTATTCCCGATAGATGTCGCGTAACACACTTTAGTTCTCAAATTTCGTTCTCAGGAATTATATGGTTTTTGGGAAACTATCTATCAGGAAATTTGGTGGTAGTATCAAATGATCTGTCATGTGTGATAATATACCCAGGACCAGTTATGCATAATGGTCTGTAAATGATACGTGAAGATTATTTGAAGATGCGCAAAGGCTTTCTCGCAAGCGTTCACAATAGACGCTGATTGTATATAAGACATGAGGACGGCTTATCGGTTAGGTGTCGCATACATCGAAGAGTTCATAAAACCTGGATGAATCTAACGTGAAGCTTTGGATTCAACGTCACAATGGAATTAAAGTACGAGTAAGAATGATGAAGTCATGCATTAGAATGATCAAGAAACATATCAAGCAAAATATGGATTCCACAGACAGAACATTAACGCATATATTTTTGGGAGATTTCATGAAATCTTGCAGGAACATTTCACTGAAATATTTCAATGAAATGTTTCTGAAAGCTTCCCGAAATATTCCCGGCAATATTTCATGAAATCTTGCAGAAAGGTGTCTGAAGTGGGACATATCTTTATTGAGGGAAGCTTTCAGTGAAATCTTTCTGAAAGATTTCCGGGTTTTCCTGAAAGCTTGCAGGAAGATTTCTGAAAGATTCTCATGCTGTGTGGGAGGTCTGAATTATAGCTGTCGACTTTTTATGTAATTCTCACATCATTTTCACACTTCAAGCTTATCATAATTCAAGTGGGAAAGCTTTGAGAAAGCAAAAATTGCATACGCCTCCGACAACTCTGTGGACGCAAGAAAAGTGAATCTTGATGAGTATAACGGAAAGAGGATCAATTCTGGGAATGGAATTTTATTAAACGGATGCAACAACATCTTTATCAAGCATCATACTGCACTATTCACGATCGATCCATGTGAAAAACGTCTAATAGTGACGAAAGCGTAATAGACCAATTCCACCTCACTGTTTTCAGGGGATTAGCATCTCTCAAGAATGGTGGGCACAACTTTTTTTCACATTTTAAAGGTACCAAAACACTATGGAATTGGTTTCAAAAGCGACAAGGAGGGAAAATTTTTTTTTCTCGGATGGTCCAAAAGTTAACGGTTAGGTAGATTTCTTCATATACTTCAAACATTTTTACTCATTTTTTAGCTTATCTCAGTCGACATTGAAAGTTTAAATAAATTATCCATTAATCAATCACTTGTATTCTTAATGGGAATAATTTGATCGTAAAGTCTCGAACGGGATGCTGTAGGTCATTCAAAAATCTTCAAGTTTGGTCTCCTGTGAAATTTTTGTGCGACCCTTTCCATCGGAGCCACGAGCGCTGGAAAGAAACTCATTATTGAATCGATCCTTACGGAGATACCCAGGCATGCACCACTTCCATCTGTTCAGCCTCTATTCCCAATCCAGAATACATTCCAAAAATTATCGGGAAGCATGATTCCGATGTAAACTCCTCTGATCTTTCAGAACATGCTATCAGATTTTGTCTCTGACGTGATCTAGGGAAGTACACTCTCATTTGGTCCTGTTTTTCGAGTAAAAAATTGAAAGCTATCACAGGTCATGTCTGAGAGGAAATTTGATAGTATATTCTAAGAGACCAGAGAATTTTACCTCGGAAACACGCATTACGATTATTTTTGGAATGTATTCTGGATTGGGAATAGAGGCTGAACAGATGAAAGTGGTGCATGCCTCGGTATCTCCGTAAGAATCGATGTAATGATGAGTTTCTTTCCGGCGCTCGTAGCTCCGATGAAAAAGGTCGCATGGAAATTCTACAAGAGATGAATGTTGAAGTCTTTGGAAGGATATATAGCATCCCATTCAAGATTTTCCGATCAGATCATTCTCGTCGAAAATACAAGTGATTAATTAATGGAAATTTTTTTTGAATTTTCAACGTCAACTGAGACAAGCTAAAAGGGAGTAAAATTTTTTTGAAGAATATAAATTGATAGATTTTTTTATGATCTTTGAGATGCTTCTCGTGAAACTGACGCAAGACGGACTGGGTCGGAGACTTTGGTGATTTACTAAGACTATTCGTTAGGGTGTGCGTTATTCCCCACCTTTCGATTTTTCCACGATACCATCGTGGATTTTCGATCTTTAATATGAAAAAATAAGGAAAAATTTTTGCCGTGCCGTGTAAGACGTATCCTGTTTTGCTGCTCGGATATCCTTCTTAACATTGAAAAGCCTATGCTGAGAACTTTGCCCTCCTAACCCACTTGTCTCTGAGATCGCTGTGATTCTTCGTGGCTCCTTTCAGAGCTGAAAAATCATCATGATACATCATTTTCACGTGAAATTCTACGAGAAACACGATGGAACTGTCAGTTAGGAGTTTCAGAGTGACCCCGGCTTGATATTAGCGGTTCTTCCAAAAAATCACTGATGTCTCACCGGGGTCACTTTGGAAGTCAAAACTGACAATTTCATCGTGTTTCTCGTGGAATTTCACGTGGAAATCATGTATTTTAATAATTTTTCGGCTTTAAAAGAAGCTATAAAAAATCACAGCGATCTCAGAGACACGAAAGGTTGGGAGGGCAAACTTCTCAGAATAGGCTTCTCAATGTTGATTGAAATAATGTTCGAGTGGCAAAACAGGATACGTCGTATACAGGGAGCGGCAAAAGTTTTTGCCTTTTTTTTATATCAAAGATAGTAAATCCACGATGGTATCGTGGAAAATCGAGAGTTGGGATGTAACGCACACCCTACTCTTCATTATCTTTTAGGGGGGCTGTAAGTGTACCCAACTTGCCCCCATATGTCGATCTCAAGAATGGGCACAATTTAACCTTAGTTCAAATTCTTTTCACATTCGTTATGTCGAAATATGACGAAATAAGTAGTCTAGATCGACCCCGAATCATTTCTGTGTTTCCCAGAAAAGTTAAAGTGATTTTTCCATTTTTCGTATTTCTAAAGGAAATTGCGTTCAGTGCCATCAGTCTCAACGTACCTCAGCGCATTAGATTCCTCTTTCGGAAACCTTCAATAATTCTCCTCTCGAAAATGCAAAACTCGGAATTGGGGAGGATTCATGAGGAAAATACCGAAATGATTTGTAGAACAAGAAAGCCGAAATCGGAGGTATCCAACATGCCCTCGTATGGTGATCACAAGAGGGCACGCTGTAAGACTCTTTTTATCACGCAGAACGTATTTGTCACGTCAAAATAGGAAGAAAATATATTTTTGGTCAAGCACAAGTAAAGCCCCAAATGTAGTCGCACGCCGATGAGAACAATTTCATGCACTTTATCGACGACTTACATCGTTTTTGGGGACAAAATTAAGACAGCTCGTCTCTAATTGATTGAAACCAGACGTACTCTAGCTCAATTTTAAGGTCTTAAAATAAGCTTCATAATGAGCCAAAGTACATTAAAAAATGTTGAGGTAGACCAGAGCTGTTGAGGAAATTGCTAATGGGGGCACGTTGGGTACACCCTTTTGCAAACTCGCAAAAAAAAATTTCTTGGCAAAATTGTGATGGCTCAGCTCGAGTCGGTCGATATTGAACCTACCTTAGCTCGTTTTGAAGGCCTTGGAACAAGCTTCAAAGTAAGCTAAGGGACGTTGAAAAATATTCGAGTGGACAAAAACTATGGGCAAAACGGCTTAGGGGGGATATTAGGTACACTTACCTTATATATATACGTGGCCGTAAAAGCAACAAGAGAGAAAGGAGAAGGCTCAATCGGCCGAAAGTTGGTTTTCTCCTCCCAACAAAAGAAAACCGAAAGCTATATGAATGATTTCCCCCTTCCGCCTGTTCCATTAATTTTGGAGTATTTTTTTCTCTGGATCATTCATAGAATTAAATATAAAGTACGAAAATAGCAGTACTTCAAGTCAAGCGAGTTAGCAAATATTATAACAGTTATTTTATTACACTCTGAACCTTATCCAGGACAGACCGAAATCCTGATATACCTGTTCTGTATCCTCCACTGACACATCCTCGATGGCGCAGTCGGCTAAGTGTCGTGGCTAGTGAGTTGCTGTAAGGTGAAGGGCCCAGGTTCAAATCCCCGTAAGTGCAAATTTTTAATGATTTAATTACGTTTTTTCTTAATCTAGTTGCGACACTTAACCACCTAGAACATGAAAAATTAGCCTAGAAAGCTTGGAGAAGAATTTATTTTTAATAAATAAATTTTAAAATATCAGCTGAGATCACAGCTGATTTCTCAGCTGTGAATTTGGCATGAGAAATCAGCTGTGATCTCAGCTGAGATCTCAGCTGTGAATTCACCTGTGATCTCAGCTGATTTCTCAGCTGAGAAATCAGCTGCTTTTTTTCGGCAGGGCAAAACTCTCGACGAAGAGTTGCCAGAGTAATCTGAGTCCCGCCGTGAAGCGTAATAGCATGACATCTGCGCACAATCATCTCGGTGAAAGGGCTATCAGATGGAAGAATCATTGGGCATTTTTCATCAAATTCAAGCAATGAATGCTTTAGCCTGCCACCAACTCTCAAGATACCTTCAACTACTATTGAGCAATACTTGGAGAGAGGATGAGACTTAGATAACTCAACATCAGTGATCAAGTTGGCAATTTCGTGAGAGAAATGAGTTCTCTGTACAAAATACACCCAAGCTAGTTTGGCTCGTTCACGTTCTTGAGACGATATATAAGTCCCAAACTGTTGAACATTAGCCCAGTTCTGGTGTTGAAATAGATCAGAAGTAGCATCAGGCTTGAATAAGTCAGGTTTGGTTTTAGACAAAAATCGCAGCAAGTAGGCTGTGATGTTAGTCAGTCTAAGGAATGACGACACTTTATCGAGCAGCTCTGCGAAAGGGAAGATTTATTTTGCAGTTACGAGTGATTGTGGAAGTTCTGTGGCAAGGTCGAGACTGTACAAGCAGTTCGCAGGTTGATTTTTTGATTCCTGCGATCTTTCAATGGGCCTCGAAAGAGGCCAATCGCTAGCGGGAAGTGATAGCCAATCAGGACCTGTCCACCACAGTTTTGCCGACTGCATCTCGTCAGAGTTATTGCCACGACTAGCGAGATCTGCATGGTTTTCCTGTGAGCGTACATGTTTCCATGAAGCTTGAGGTAGAAGGGTGTGAATGGCAGAACAGCGATTTGCCACAAAAGTTGGCCATCGAGAAGGATGGTCTTTCAGCCAATACAATACATCCATGGCATCAGAGTACAGGTGTACTGAAATTTCGTGGATATTCAAAGACTTCAGAAGAGTTGGAGCTAATTGTGCAAGCAAAAGGGCGGCACAAAGCTCCAATCGAGGAATAGACACTGTTTGGATCGGTGCAACTCGAGTCTTGGCTTGAAGAAGAGTTACCTTGATACCATCATTTGAGGCAGCTCTGAGATAAACAACAGCACTGTATGCGTGCTTTGAGGCGTCACCAAAGCCGTGTAGTTCATAAATCGTTGGATTTTGAGTATACCCTATCCATCTGGGTATTTCAATAGCAGAAATGCAGTGCAGTTGTGAGTACCAACGCTGCCAAGTTTCAAGGTCGTGTGGTCTGAGTTCCTCATCCCATCCGTACTTGCCAATCCATAACTTCTGCATGAAAATTTTAGCAGTGACGATCATGGGTGCTAGCCAACCCAAAGGATCATAGACGCTGGCAATTTTTGACAGAACTAGCCTCTTTGTCCATTTCTGAGTTGGTGCTATTTTTGCCTGATTGAATTTCAATAGATCAGAGTGAGGGAACCACTGCAATCCTAAGATGGAAAAGGCAGAGCTCTCCTTAAAATCATCAGGATAAGATTCAGATATTTCTAACTTCTTGTGAGAAGCGAGTAAGTCAGAGGGAAGATCAATCAAAAGATTGGGTTCATTTGATATCCATTTTCTAAGATTAAAGCCGCCCACTCTGCAGAGTTCTATGAGCTGAGTTTGCTTCGTTTTAGCTGACTCGAATGAATGGCTACCTGAAGCGACGTCATCCATATAAGTTTCTCTTTCGAGGGCATCTGACCCGAGAGGGAAATTTTCTTGCTCATCGCGAGCTAGTTGTATGCGAACTCTATTTGCAAGGTAGGGGCTAGGTGTCATACCATATGTGATGGTATTCAAATGGGAGATAGAGACTGGAAGGTTGGATGATCTACGCCACAAAATTGATTGAAAGGCACGGTCATCCTGATGAACCCAGACTTGACGAAACATCTTTTCAATGTCCGCTGTGAAAGCATAAAGATATTTTCGCCAATTGAGTAGAAAATTTGGCAACTCAGGAAGTAAGTTAGGTCCTACATGCAAAAAATCATTGATAGATTTCTTATCAGAAGTTTGGAAAGATCCATTGAACACAGTTCGTAACTTTGTAGTGGTACTGCTTTCTTTAAGCACACCATGGTGTGGCAAGAAAAAATGACCAGTGAGATAAAAGGCCTCAGTGACAGTAGTGAAATGAGACATGTGGTTGAGATCTTCATACTCATTCATAAATTCATAGTAAGCATCGTATAATTTTTTATCCCGAGATAGTCTGTTCTCCAACTTATAGAGCAATTGGCGAGCAGAAAAAAAAGATTGTTCGGGCTTGAAAGTTCCTAGATCAGATTTAAAAGGAAGTCTTACAATATATTTTCCATCCGATCCCCTGGAGTGAGTGGCAACGAAGTGGTCCTCACAGCGTTGCTCATCGACAGTCCGAAGAGGCTTTTTTAAATTTACCTCTTCCTGTCGCCAAAATCTTTGCAAAAGTTGGTCGACTTCAATCTCAGCAGAGCAGTGGAGAACGGTGGGTCGGCGTGGCAAAGAAGCGAATTTACCAGTGGGTCCAGATAAGAGCCAACCAAGTTTAGAACGGGTGGCAATAGGATGGTCAGGCGCACCTTTGAGCACCTCCCCTTCAACGAGCTGTGCATGAGGTATAGCGCCAAGCAGAATTTCAACTGGAGCCTTTTCAGAAAAACGGGGATCTGCGAGCTCAAGCCCCTTGATGTGAGCCCAGTCAGCTGCTGAATTGGTCACACGTGGAGTGTAACGGGTCACCGTTTTGAGTACCATAGCCTCGACATCGAAAGAAAAGCAGGGGTCGATGCGTGAGGTGACTGTCGCTATTGCCACGCCTTGACAGTAGGTTGGTTTTGCCCCCACCCCCTCAACAGGAGCTGAGACTGACCTTTTTGGTAGATTCAGACGCTGACACAAGGATTCAGAAATGAAGTTGGTTTGTGAGCATTGATCAACAATTGCTCGGGCAAAAGTGCTATCCCCCTTTTTGTTCGAAACTCTAACCCAAGCGGTTGAAAGTAAAACAGTCTCAGTATTTCTGAGTGAGCTTACACTCTGAGAGCTCGTTAAAGTGGTGGAGGGGGTAGTTTTATTAGCATCACTGTTTTGAGGATGAGTTGCAGGTTTTGCATTTGTACCATCAGAGTGCAACAAATAGTGGTGCTTAAGATGGCACTTATTGCATTTATTTGGAGCAGGACATTTGTCAAAAAGGTGGTTTCCCAAACAATTGAAACATCGTTTTTTGGATTTAGCAAAAGCTCTCCTTTCGTCGACGCTCTTAGCTTTGAAAGTTTCACACTCTCGAATATAATGAGATTGCTGACAACAAAAGCATTTTCTAGCTTGAGATTGATCAGCTGATTGAGAAGTGTGCAGAGATTTCGCACTTTGTTGCGAATTTTTGGGGGTGGAACCAGTAGTAGGTTTTTTGGGTTTCTGCCCATTGACACCACTAGTAGAAGGAATACTCATGAAGCTACTAGCTTCTATAGCTTCTAAAGTGTTCAAGCGAGTTTTGAGAAATTCCCTCATATGTGCAAAAGTAGGAGGGTCCAAAGATTGACCGAGAGACGTTTCCCACAATTTTCGAGATTCGTTATCTAAACGACTAGCTGTGAGGTAAACAAGTAAGTCATCCCAAGATTCAGTAGGCCGTTTCATTGCTTGAAGTGCCAAGAGAGGATTGGTAGTACCATTTATCAGAGCCCGCAATTCATCAGCTGATGCGCATTGCAATGGCTTCACTGAGAATAGATCATTCAAATGGGCATTGACCATCCTACGTTTGTTCTCGTAATTAGCAGTCAACTCATCCCACACCTTTTTGAAGTCAGATTCTTCACCCCCCATAGCTATACCTTGGACTAAGCTAGCTGCTTCGCCCTCTAGGTGCGCTTTGAGGTAATATAATTTAACAGTGTCGGAGAAATTGGATTTGATAATAGTAGCAGTAAAAAGTTCTCGGAAACGAGGCCAGTCTTTTACATTGCCCGAAAAAGGCTTGATATCAATAGGGGCTAGACGTGCAGACTGGATTTCAGGCATAACTACTTGAGTAGTATTGGTACCTTCACCAACCGTATGCACAGATGAATGAGTATCTTGAAGCAAGTACTGTTTAAAATCTCCTAGTACATCAAGGTAAATATCCTCAGTCGCATCTATTTCCCCATTAGTGAAGTAATCATGGCGGGAATTGAGAACTTCGGGCTCGTCAAGCATAGCCTTGTGGTTATTTTGGAAAGTTTTCCAATCTAGTTGTAGTTGCTCTAATCGAGCTTCGGCTTTTCCGCGATTTTTCTTTTTACCTTCTTTGGTAAAATTTACATAAGAGTTAGCAATCTTTCTCTTCAAGTTCATTTGTGCGTCGACAAAGTTCTCCATTTTGAAAGGATTTGGGAGTAAAGAATGGTGCAAATGAATCAAAAAGGGACTGAGTCAAAATTTCAGTACCAAAGAGAACAGGAAAGATTTTTGCGGGATTCCTCAGTTGGAAAAAACACCACATCAATAATCGTGAAATGTTGAAAGAGGATATTCACACTTGTGAAATTATCATGAGAATGACGCAAAGTCATATAGCGAGCTTACTTAGATCAGCTGTGACGTAGCAGCTGAGCGAAGCATGGTGCAGCTAGTGTCGATCAGCTCCGCAAACAGCGACAGGAGCGCCACTGGAGATGAGCGGCAGGCTCTCGAAGCTCTGCGCCAACGACTGCAATTATGCCGGTAAGGCAGGGCTTGACGTTGCCCTGCTCCCGGCGCCGCTCCCCAGGTCGATGGCAGGTTAGCCACAAGCGCACCGCCCACTTTGCTCACTCTTGTGAGCAGGTTGGGTACACTTCAACGTCAAATGTCACTTGGCCACCACATGTACACTTAGGTTTGCACGATCACCCGCGTTATATGCGCCACGTGCACGCGCTCATTACTTGGCGACTCTGCCAAGGTTGCCCGATGTAGCTCTAAGCTCCCCTGCGAATACGCAGGATCGACGAGAGTCGCAGCTTCATCGGGGCCTATCACTCGCGGCAAGAACGACCGCAAGATCGAGGGTGAAGAGCACGTGGTGACTTGCTGATGCAAGTCGAGCGCGGCACTGAAAATGGCTTCCCACGCGCACAGTTTGGTGGAAATCGGAGCACTTTGCACTTCGGCACTTTTTCACTCCGCGGCACTGATCCGGCTTGCGAAGGACCAATAAATGTTTCTTTAGTTTATAGCGGGTCAGGCCGATTAATAAGTGCACTCCGAATTATAATAAATCACCTTGATATTTATTTGAATAAACGCGTGTACAAGTGGCAGCGAGAGCCAGCGTGCTGCTCGCTGCCATGGCCAACGAGGTATTGATGAGAGAAGCGTGGAGCGGAAGTGAAACAAAGAGAGAGATAGGCTGTGACGCGTCAGCAGACGGTCACGCCGCGCAAATCATGACAGTTTGAATGTAAATCATACAATCCTATTAAAAAATAAAAATAGATTCAGATCTTCGACATTGGCTAATTAATTGAAATAAAATAGATTATGATTTTTCAGAAAGTTCATCAAATTTCTAAACACCAGGAGGGAAAGAAGAAGCGCCACAGCTCGTCGTCGGATCGATCTGACGACTGGAGCAGTGAGCACGGGCATAGACGGAGACGGAGAAGGAGGCGTAAAGATAAGGAGCGTAATGAGAGGAGTAGCAGTGACAGTAGCGATAGTTCCAGCAGTAGTAGTGAGACGAATTTGACGGATAGTAGTAGCAGTGAGTCGGATCAAGAGAGAAAACGGAACAAAAAAAGTCGCAAAAGAGTAAAAATTCTGATAACAGTCAGTAGGTCCTGGCGATTCCAATTGAGTGCCCTTCAGCGCTCACGATGGACTCAGTCCGCCGAGGCCCCTTGCGGGTTACCTCTCCCATTCTATCATCAGCTTTGATTGGTATCAGCCCGAGAACCGGAGAATTCACGATCTCTCGTCCCAGTGTTACACAGCCTCCACTGTGAACGTTTGACTGGTGCCCGTCGAGGTTCCTCATCAGATATCCTCTCCCACGTTTCATGAATAGGTCACGGTCACGTGGTCTAGCCCGTGAAATAACTTGGGAAGCCAGAGTAGTCGTCACATACTCACCTGATGCGAGTGACAGATCCTTATGGCGATATCAATTGAGCACCCTGCAACGCTCACGTCGGGCTCAGTCCGCCGAGGCCCCTTACGGGTTACCTCGTCCAATGTAATCCTTGATTGGTATCGGCTCGGGGACGCTACTTGATGTCTTCGTCGGGGTGTACTAACACTTTTCACGGGGGAGGAAGCTACTGGGTGGTTTCGTCCGAGTACTGGCACTCATTCCACGTTTGCCCTTCCAGTGTTACACGACCTCCGTCACGAACGTTAACTGGTGACCGTCGAGGCTCCTCATCGGATAACCTCTCCCGTTGTCCGTTCCTTGATCGGTACCGGCCGGGGACCGGGTACTGGGTGCCTCCGCTGTAGCTACTAGCACTTCTCGCGGTTCACTCATTCCAGTGTTTCTGTGAATCCCCGCCACCTTACGTTTGACTGGTCACCGTCGCGGGTCGCTAAGACTGCTAAGGAAGAATAGAGGCTAACTCTATTCCTAGTGTTACACAACCTCCGTTGTGGACGCTTTGACTGGTCGCCGTCGAGGGTCCTCAACGGATAGCCTCTTTCAGTGTTTCTGTAGTTCCTCGCCACCTTACGTTGACTGGTCACCGTCGAGGGTCTCAGCCTCTATTCCCAGAGTTACACAACCTCCGCTGTGAACGCTTTGACTGGTCGCCATCGAGGTCCCTCATCGGATACCCTCTTCCATCTGTAATTTAAGCGTCACCCGATGGTCGTTGTCGCGCCGTGATTAGATTCTCGGAGGGGCATCACACCCTCGACCCTAGGGTCTCCTTGCGAGTACTCGGGACTACAGGAGGGGCGTCACTCCCCCGGCCGAGCGCACGCCGCAGCGTGGGCCAGCTTCCTGCTGGAGAGTGTCTCGGGATTGGAAAAGGAGTGTCCACAAGAATTCCTGTCCAGCTTGGAAGATTGTAAAAGGCAGCTAAAGATGGCAAACGATGAATTGTTGGCATCTATTCCAGCTCTGTTGTCTGGAAAGGCACGAGTGTGGTTTCGAACTCAGCAAAGAGAAATCACGAGTTGGAAAAAGTTTGTCAGAGCGTTTAGGCACCAATATATTGGAGTCTGGGACGAGAACGACCTCAAGGACGAATTGCGGCAGAGAACTCAGGCTAAGGGTGAGAAGATTGCTCAGGACCTAACTTGCATAAAGCAAATAGTGCAACTGATCAGCAATTCACCAAGCAGGGAGTGGGTGGTGAAGAAAGTGATATGGAATTTGTTGCCAGAACTAAGGCTATACATTTTCGAGGAAATAGTCTATGACCTAAATGACATAGAGCATTATAGACGGAAATGGGAGAGACAAAAAGGACTGGTCGAGTGCTTCATAGCGCCACCACCGAGAGAAAAGGCAAGAATCAAAAGTGATGCATATGGGGAGGCAAAGCCAGCCCAGGAAACTATCCAATCAGCTGCAACCGAGAAATCTGAGAGAGCAGGCCAAAAGAATGACGGAGGCGGACCCGAGAAACCTCCTAACGAGGGGGATAAGATGGGGACGAGGAATAGTAGAAGGAAATAAAAGAAGAAGGAGGAAGAGGAGAAGGAGAAAGAGGCTGCTGAGGCAGTGGCATTGCAGCGGGCTGTTAGTCATTCTGCTCCGCCTAAATCTCCTGAATCTTAGGCTCGAAACGCGACTCCTGCGATCCCAAGGACAGCGACGCAGACGAGTTCGGGCCAGCTACTGGCCAGGACAATTCCCGACGATGTATCCACAGTTGCCATGAATGCTGCCTGCAAGCCTGAATTATGCTAATCGAGGTCAAAGGACTCAACGGAGACCGCAATAGATGGAGCAGTTCCAGAGCAGGCAGTGGCAGAGAGAGCGTTTCCAGGATAATCCACGACAGAGAGAGCAGTTCCAAAATAGACAGCAACAGGGGAGCCAAGCGCCAGTGCGAAATAGAGTGCAGGATCAAGAAAGGAACACCTGTTACTCTTGTGGAGTGGCAGGTCATTATTCGAGGGAGTGTCCAGACCGTCAGTGCTATTGGTGCAACCAGACCGGACACGCAGCGAATGATTGTACCCAGCAAGGCACGAACCTAGCTGTCAGGGCTGTGGAGCCCAAGGAGTTACAGTGAGGGACTGTCAAATTTGTAATTTTGGAAATAGGAACCAGGGAAACGGATCGGGGGGGGGCTTAGGAGAACTAAAGCCCAGTATAGTAGTGGACGAAGACGAGTTAGAGGAGCCGGATTTGTGTGATTCAGAGACAGATGTGCCGGAGTCGGTCGGAGGAGCGGGAGCTGGGAGCGCCTGGCGTCGGCTGGAGGCTTTGAAGGGGTGCTCGACTGACTTGGGGGAATTCACAGAGCCAGGTCTCTCATGAGGGAACAAACAGCTCCAGTAGCGTGATAGCAGACTTGATTGCTAGAATGGACCCGCAGGACAGTGAAGCAACGGCTATAAAACCTTCAGAGATACACGAAAACGCTGCCCTAGCTGAAGCTAAGACAGGGGAAGAAATCGCTGGAAGATCTGCACCCGCAGATCGTATACACGCAGATGTGGGCCAGTGGAGTGCTCAGGGGTGTGCAGAAGGGCCAGAAGTGGACGCCACACTACGGGATTTCATAGAAGTAGTACTGGGTGGGAAGTCCTTCTCGGCACTGTACGACCCTGGGGCACAGGTTTCCTTTGTGGGCCCGAAGATCGCGATATATTATGAGAAGAGATTGTTCAAGAAGAAAGATATGCTGAAGGGGGCAGTATGTAAGGGGGTGACGCAAACGTTGGGGCTATTGGGAATGAACATGGAAATCAATGGACATAGTCAGACGGTCATCATGGAAGCAGTACCAGACACCAGCTACGACATGGTTCTGGGAATGGATTTCATGAAGGCCTGGATGTCGAATTCAGAAAATGGTGACGGGCGGTGGCGTGTACTGAAAGGAGGCTACAAATACTTTGTAGGATCACAAAAAGAGAAGAGTGATGGAAGGATATTTGCGGAGTGTGCAGGACTAGTGGTGGTGAAAGAAGATGAGCGGACTGAGTTAGAAAAGATGGTAAAGAAGATGGTTGAAGACGCAGACGGAGACGTTGGGTTGACAGACCTCGCCAAGCACTTCATCAAAGTTTTTGATGAGACACCGGTAAGTCATAAGCATAGGAGAATGTCCCCGAAAATGTTAGAAATAACACGTGAAGAGGGGAAGAAGATGGCGGCTGTGGGAACCATAGTGCCGTCTACTAGCGCTTGAAGCAGTGCGCCAGTACTGGTGCGAAAGTCCGATGGAACGTACAGGTTCTGCGTAGATTATCGTGATCTAAATGAAGTGACAATTAAAGACGCGTATCTGCTGCCGAACATGGACTTCATATTGGACCGGCTCCGGAAAGCAAAGTACATCTCGAAAGTCGATTTGAAAAACGGGTATATGCGAATTACCCTTGATGGGGGCAGCCAGCATTCCACGAGTTTCGGGGACCCCGGAGCTGGCTCCTGGATGTTCGCAAAGATGGCGTTCGATTTATGTAATGCTCCAGCGACCTTTCAGCGATTAATAGATCAATTATTTGGGCCTGAGCTACAACCATTCGTATTCGGGTACTTAGATGACATAATAATAGCGACAGAGACGTATGAAGAACATGTACACTACCTCACCCTAGTCATGAAAAGGCTCATAGAGGCAGGTTTGAGAAAAAATCCAGCTAAATGTCAGATTTGTTGTAGGGAAGTTAATTACTTAGGGTTCATCGTGGACGTCAATGGGTTGCGACCAGATCCGGAGAAGACAGAGCCAGTAAGGAAGATAGCAGCTCCGAAAAATGTCTAATAGTTGATATCGTTCCTCGGGATGGTGGGTTAGTACACGAGATTCATCGAAAACGACGCGGAAATTAAAGTACCGTTGTTGAAGTTTTTACGCAAAAAGCAAGCCTGGGAGTGGGGTGAAGATCAACAAAAAGCGTTTGAGACGTTGAAAGGAGCTTTAACGTCAGCGCTAGTGCTAGCCAGACCATATTTTTCCAAGGAATTCACGATACAGAGTGATGCTTCGAATATGGCGATAGGAGCAGTGCTGACGCAGGAAGGGGGAGATGGGAGCACCCCATTATTTAGATTAGCAGGAAACTGACCAAGAGCGAACAAAACTTCAGCGCCAGCGAATGTGAACTTCTGGCGATTATATGGGCTATAAAGAAGTTGAGGCCATATATAGAGAGGTATCATTTTAAGGTGATAACGGACCACAGTGCTCTGAAATGGCTGCGGAATCTGAAAGACCCGACGGGACGGCTAGCGCAATGGGCTCTCGAACTCCAACAATGGGATTTCACGATTGAGCATCGTGCTGGTAGATTACATCAGGTGCCAGACGCCCTTACGCGCATCGTGGACGGAGACGAAGACGGAGAGGAGGTTGCGGCGGTAGAAAAAGAGGCAGACCCGAAGAAAAGTGAAGGATGTACAAGAATATCCACAAAAATTCAGGGATTGGAAGGTGGAGGGCGGATTGTTGTATAGGCATACGAAATACGACTCGTTGGATCCAGTGACCTTTCGAGAAGAGAAGTGGAGGCTGGTAGTACAAGTTGGGGAGAGGGAAAGAGTCCTACATGAAGTTTATAGTACAGCCTCGGCTGGGCATCTGGGCATTGAGAAAACAAATGACCGGATTGCAAGAGAGTACTATTGGCCGGGCATGTACCATGATACCACGACATATGTACGTGAAGTCATGTCAGGAATGCCAAATGTATAAAGTGTCGCTAACGGGTCCTCAAGGATTGATGGGGGCAGGAATTGTAGAGCGACCTTAGGTAGTTGTGGCAACAGACTTGGTGGAATTTCCACCTAGCAAGAAGGGAAGATACAAATACCTATTGGTGTTCCAAGATCTATTCACGAGATGGATTGAAGTCAAACCTCTCCGCAAAGCCGAAGCCCGAGCCATAGCCGCAATCTTGGAGGAGTTGATCCTATTTGGTTGGGAAACACCGATGTACTTACTGACTGATGATGGGAAGGAATTGGATAATAAACTGCTGGATAAAGTCTTGGCGGAATATGGAATGAGTCATAAAAAGACTCCACCTCATCACGCCCAAGCAAATCCGGTGGAACGAAGTAACAAAGTTCTTGAGACCATGATCAGTCAGTTTGTGAAGGAAGACCATCAGAATTGGGACCAACACCTGCACGACTTTAGACATGCGGTCAACACTGCAGTCCAGGCGTCGACAGAGGTATCACCGGCGTTCCTGACAGGTGAAGAGTCTCAGGAATGAAATAGATTAGGGAAAATAGACAGAGAGGTTAGATCCAAAGGCATGGACCGATAGGCTGAAAAGATTGGACATGCTGAAAGAGTTAGTCATCAAACATATAGATGAGAGTGGGCAAAAGCAAGAGAGGACTTACAACAAGGGTGGGAAAGACGTTCAATTTCAAGTGGGTGACCAAGTGGGGCGAAGGACACACTTTTGGTCGGAAGGGATCGATAAGTTCAACGCAAAACTTGCTCCTAAGTTTGAGGGTCCTTCCACAATAAAGCAGGTGGAGTCACCGGTAGTATATGTACTCGAGGGAGACTTGGGTAGGACGCTGCCGGGGGTACATGTGTCTGACCTAAAGAGATGGGTTCCCCCTAGAAAATGCATGAGAAAATGAATAGATTCAGAGGTGGTGGTACGTGGTCCTTGTATTTTCCAGGTCCGAGAAAAGTAGATCGAATGAACCGAGTATGGAATGTAAAGTGATAGAAGATGACCGTTGCAGATGTATACGAAGACAATCTCTCCACAGGAAGGCCAGACTTTGGTGAACTTTACCCGCACCCGGTTGATGCCCTAGAGCAGGAAACACTGTGGCAAGAGCGTGAGGACACTCGACGTCTGGAGCGTCAGCGAAGGACGGGCGAGGAGTCTCGTGCTTTGCAGGCGGTGAATCTGGTTCGGGGTTCATCTGAGGTAGTGAGTAGGGGAGCCAGTGAGTCACTCGGATTGGTGGAGGCGTTGGTGCTGTCGGAGGGAGTGGATCTGGCGTCGGAGGAAGCGCTTTAATCAGATGAAGAGATGCTGGCTCCGCCGCCAGAGTTTGCCGATAAAGCCACTACAAGCAATTCCCGGCCGGTTGAGAAGGAGTGGAAGGGGGCACCATCGCGGATTGCGCTGCCAAATATTCCGAAACGCCGTGATCTGGGAACCGATGGGCATGGCGCAACGGTTCCGCCGATCGAGGGGTTGGATTCGGGGCAGTCGCAACGGGAGGGGGAGTCTCTGGTGGGGAAGGGGGAGCGTCCGATGGCTCAGGTGAAGCCGACCAACTGGTCACTTCAACCTGTGCCCATCGACGGGATCATCCCGATCGATCGTATGCCCAAAGAACGGGCGGAGTGGGGTCGGGAGCCATCGGTGCGGGGTACGTACACTCCTCGTGATCGACCGTCGCGGCGTGAAGTGCCGGAACCGGAGGGGGTTTGGCCTCGTTACCAGGTCGATACGGATGGCGTGGCACGGCCGGAGATTCGAGACGAATCACCCCCACCGAGGCCGGGCAACGTGTCCAGGAGGGTTGCAGAGGGGTACCCATGTCACTTCGGGTTCCCGAGCGAAGTCTCCATTCGGAAACTAACGAGGAGGCAGGATGAGATCGATCTGGGGGGCGAGGACGCGCCCCTAAGCTAACAGCTCGGGACCGTCAATCGAGGCGGGACCAGTCCCCACCAGAGCCATATCCAAGTGGTCCTCCAAACGCAATCGTAATCAATCCGGGTGAGGAGCAGCAGTCTCCACCGGAAGAGAGAGTTCTGGGAGAGAGACATGAGGAGTGGCCGTTGGGAAGAGCCAGTAGGAGAAGGAGGAGGAGGCGTTGCCATAACCGACACGGGAGAGAAGTGCCCCCGCTAGAACAACCTCCCAGACCAGTGTAGAATGGTGCGGGATCGGGGCCACTGGAGCAACCGAGGGCACCGAGGTCGGAGCCGGGGGTCCTGCGCAACGGTGGCGAGACAGAAACGAACGGACGTTCGGGGCTCCATTGCCGGTCAGGACGACCGGCAGATTTTTCGGGGACTTGGTAGGGATACCAACGGAGCCCCACCTTGATCCGGTCCATTACCCATGTTCCCGCTGCTGGGGCGTGGGCCACCTGGATGGAGATTGTAGGCAGGGGGAACGTTGGTCCTTCTGCTTGAATTGTGGGAGTAGAGGCCCCGAGGTGGAGGATTGCCCGAGGTGTTCCGTGGCTTACCGGGCTTACATCGGAGCTCCACAGGGCCAGGAACCCCCCACTGTCAATCAGGCGCAGCTCCTGGAACAACAACAACAACAACATCAACAGCAACATCAAGCACCACCTGCAAGAACGCCGATGTCCCGTGAGGTAGCCACCCAACAGTGGAGAGTGGGGAGCTATTGTCGGACCCAGCATCCTGAACTCCAGAGAGGGCTAGAGCAATACTCACGGGAGTTACGGATGGAGAGGCCAAAGAGCTCATAGCCTTGGCGGGACTGGTTCGAGGAATGAGCGAAGAGCGTCGGGCGGCGTTTCTGGACAGTTGCCTCCGCAGCTTAGGCAGTGGAGGAGCTGGACAGTAGAACTAGACCACATCTAAGACGGAGACGTAATCAACATGCCTCGACACGGCGACCATGTAGCAGGGATCTATATTACTAGTAGTAGGAGTGGTAGTGGAGAGTAGAAGTAGTAGTAGTAGGAGTAGTAGTAGGAGTAGTAGTAGTCCCAGGAACCGTGTTGAGGTAGAGCATTCTCCATGCTACTGGGTGTGTCCACAGGTTGCGGATAGTGGTACAGCCAGAGTATCTGGGGACTGATACGATCCTCAGTCTCTCTAGTTACTCGTGAATATGCACAGTATGCAAAATAAGCGAGCGCAGACAAGGAGTCGCAGATACACAATACAACACCACACTGACACAGTAAGTGAACTCACGTGAACATTCTGAGGCGACCAACGACAGCCTTGCTGGCTCCGAGGGGCACACCGAAAGTTGGTGAAGAGCAACGCGGTGACCCTGTCAATACTGGGTATCTCTATCGTATATGCATCGGATCACAAGAGTGACGCAAGGGCTCGAATCAAGTCGGGCATTCTCTCGCTGAGTGGTAACACGAACTTCCCCAAGGGAATTTCAATTAAGAAATGTGACTCTATCGTTATTCGAGCTCATCATAGGGCTATGCCGATGGATACACCAAGGCTTGAATTAAATATCAAGCACATGGACCTTCATGGTACCACTTTTTTCTATGGTCTCCAAATGAAGGATTTTTTTCGAAAAGCCCGATGATGAGCTCGAATAACGATAGAGTCACATTTCTTAATTGAAATTTCTATTGAGCGATAGATTCAAATAATCTATAATTCCCCAAGGGAACACAAGAACCCTCATGGGGATAGAAATTGGCCGAACTAGGGAGTGCTACCACAATATCACACGGGGTCCCAGTGGCGAAAAAAAGTTCGCCTGAAATGTCGCCTAAGATCGGAAACGGAGATCGGTTCCTAATGCCAGAAAATGATGAAATTTCATCGACAGAGAATCGAAACAGCTCCTTTTTGCGAATCAAGCAAGTAATTGTCTGTTCCCGTAATAACTCTTCAATTGTATCGCAAAGATCATTTCTCGGGAGATCAAATGAATGTAGAATATGGAACCACAGATATTCGACATACACTAAAATATACAATCATGTGCGTCCGTCAATAAATGTACTGATGTAGTCCATGTTCGTGGCTTTGATGAATCGCATACGTGCGGAAATTGAATGTGTAAGTGTGAGTTTCCGTGATACGCGGCACGATGCCTCGTGGTTTTCGTTTCTATTTGTATTCTTGGTCTTATGAGAGTGAGGGAACTCACTAGACTTGTAAGTTACGACATGCTGTTGGCTATTATCATGATGTCAGTTTGTTCACTCGTAGCAAGTATGCACACATCATTTTCAAGTGGCTATTCGAACACTACTAGAACAGATTAACCGACTCCTTGATAAAGAAGACCGAGGAAATCGAAGCCTTTCGATCTTGAAACCTCACCTTTCCGCATTCAAGTCCGGGAATGAAATTGTCGGTTCATATTTCTCCTTGAAACGGGAGAAATCCATATCTGACATCCATGACTGAGAAACAAGTTACACAAAGAATTTGGCACTTTAAGGTAGTACTAGCGGTACTGATGAGTCCAAGCGCGGATTAGATCTGCGCTTGACTCGATTCCGCCCGCCTATATAGGTATAGTAACGCACACAGCAGACGACTACCTAACCCCGAAACTGTCAAGAGTAGTGACATATTGGCTCAGATCTTTCTTTGTAGGCTCCTAATCGTTGACCTGTTTATTTCTATGCACTTTTCGTGTACTCTTACACCTGTGTGCTCTTTCCTGTGAAAATCTGATGGTTAGATATTAGTGTAATTATAATTTCCCATAAGACGCCGTGTTAATCGGCTTTCACGAAATTGCCCTGAACTTTTCTCCGCGGCTCCTAAAAGTTTCGAAATTTCAGCTGTGTGTGTTTGAGGCATTAATGTACCTCTGTGCCGACTTTTGTAATTTTCTGATAGGTAATTCGAGTACCGCTAGTACTACCTTAAGCTTTTCGGAGCCTCTAGACTCACATAGTCTTCTGAGTCATTTGGTCCAATCGCTCAAGCTTCTAAATGGAAAGGACAGCTTGGGATTGTGGTCCAAACAATTTGGCGAGTCTGCTGATCCAGAATCCCTCAAATTTTGGAACCGAAGGAAAGTTAATAGATCGAAAGTAAAATCGACGACGCTTTCGCTCAGAAATTGAAGGATGCTACTGTAGAGTTTCAATCTCTTCATATGAATTTGTATGTATTATTCCTCGACGGATGTGGTTATGGCAAATAGATTAAATCTGTTCCATATTTGACAGGCTTCTCTCTCTCTCTCTTTCTCTCTCTCTCTCTCAGGTTATTTGGAGTTAAAATTGCAGCGGCTCCTAAATACATGTGTACGATTCATCTGTCCTTGCCCCCGTGATGTTGCCTTGAAACCTTACTTTGAACGCCTGCAATGGGTCTCACTATCTCGCCGTCGCAAGTACTTTCTCTGCGTGCAAACATATAAGATCTTCACCACAAGAACCCCTGAAATGTCGAACGTTTCATCCAGACCACTCGATGATGACATTTGGAGATCTGAGAGGATCAATTCCACCCGGGTCCAAGTTCCAATGGCACGTACTACGGCGTATGGAAAAGCGTTCTCTCATTTAGCTTTTGCAGCATGGGAATCCGTCCCTGTTGCTATTCGTTTGAAATTGCCATTCGGCGCATTCAAAATCGCCATTCAGGAATAATTCTACGGGAAAGCTGATTGAAAGAAGTCTGGATGTGTGATATTTTGTTCTTGAGTGTGATAATTGCAAATTGTATGCCCTAAAAGTACTTGCGCCACTTATGACGGCTGTTATTTTATGTCATATTATTAAAGTTTCGTATATTATATGTAACTTGAATACTACGTCAGCATGATTATTGAATTATATTTGAGTTTTATATGTAAAGTTCGTCTAATCTCCTGTTGCCATACAGTCCAACGTGACGACGGCAAAATAAATTTTTTATCAATCAATCAATCAATTCCTCTCTCTCTTGTTTTTTTTCTTAAGGTCGTTATAGGGCGAATACGTTGCGACGTATGAAGGAAAGGCACCGGACAGCCAAACACGGCTGGCCAGCACCTCCCCAACAGTCCCGGACTGGGATCCGCATCGAGACGGCCATCCGAACCGGGTAAGCCCTCTCTTCCTTCTCCGTTGGCGCCGGCCAGTGGGCAAGGAAGAGGTCCACCAACTTAGCAATCCGGCCCCGGAACCGCGTGAGCATTACTTCAGGACTGGCGGCGTTTGCGATCAGGCTCGAGCGTCTCTCTTCTTGCGACTCGCAGGTGTTGTTTCTCTTCCTTCGATCTTCTTCCTGCTCTTTAGTCTTCTTTCTTTTCTCTTCTTTCTCCTTTCTTCCCTCTTCAGTCCATCATATTCCTCCTGGAACCATCTCTCTGTCTCTCTCTTTTTTCTTTAAGGTGGTTAGAGGGCAAAATCTGCCTCAGGATCCCTCGGATCCGTCCCCAGACACCGGACTGGTTCAGCTTACGCGGACTACGCATAGCGCACGCAGGCCATACCAGGCGGGACACGGGTTTGGGTGGGGCCCACCGAGAGGTGGGCCCGGCCGTGTAATATCCCTCTCCCCTCGATGTCCGATACCTAGGGCATCGGGCAATCAAGAAGGAGATCCACCTGCATCTACCATCTCATCCCGGAACCGCGTGAGCATTACTTCAGGATGAGCGGCATGTCTCGCGCTCGATTGCGAGCGTTCCTCTTCTCCATCTTCTCTCTTCGGCCACTTGTCGGCATCTTCTATCTTCACTCTTCATTGTTCCCTCTCTTTCTTCTTTCTCCTCTCTTCTTTCTTCTTTCTTCCCTCTTCAGTGCATCAGATTCCTCCTGGAATCATTTGGGCCTCTTCTGTTTCAATCGGCAGAGTCACTGTAATTCGCCTGCTTCGAGGCGCCTTACTCCCCTCTCTTTCTCCTCTTTGCGGGTCATCACCAGCTTGATGTATCCGGTGAGTCTATCCCATGTCTCCTGGTTGCGGAGTAAGTACGGGACGAGATTCTCAGGTGTTAGTTGAGCACACAGCCATTCATCCAGCTCGGCGCGCTCTCTCCGGGTGTCGCTGCACTTGAACAGGGCATGTTCGGCGTCATCCCATTCGTCCCCGCATGACTGACATGCTGGGGTCGTCCTCTTCTTGAACCTGGTTAGATAGGAACCGAAGCAACCATGATCGCTCAGTGCCTGCGTCGTCCAGGAGTCCATCTCTCCGTGGGTGCGTTCCGCCCACTCGGCTACGTCACGGATCAGCCGGTGCGTCCATCTGCCGTTCGCAAATGGCGAATCCCACTCAGTTTGCCAATGCTCAAGGGCGGTTTCCTTCTCGTTGTCGCGGATGATCTCCTTCATCGTCGGAGTGAGTACTCGTTCGGCTCCGATCACTTTCTGGCGGTCCCAGATCCTCACTCGCTCCGCGACGAGCAAGTGGATGGGCGGAGTACTCGCCAATACGTAAGCCGCATCTCCTGACACAGTGCGGTAGGCACGGATACTCCTCAGGGCCGCTCTTCGGTGGACAGGCCCCATTCTCTTCTCGATGATGGTTTTCTCTACTCTCTTCCCCCACACGGGTGCACCGTACAGCATGATGGAGGTAGTGACGGTGTTGAGAAGTGCGCGCCTCTTTTCCTTGGGTCCTCCGATATTCGGCATGAGCCGCTGGAGCGCCGCACCGACCCTGCTCGCCTTCTGGGCGGCTTCCTGGATGTGCTTCTTGAACGACCAGTTGTCGTCGAGCCATACACCGAGGTATTTCAGCTCTGTCTTCCGTGGAATCTCTTGTCCGTTGATATGAAACCGGGGTAAGTCAAACTTCCTACGCCTTGTGACCACGATTGCTTCGCACTTCTTGACAGCGAGCTCCAGAAGCCTGCTAATCATCCACTCGTAGACTCGGGCCAGCGCTTCGTTCGCGCGTCTACCCAAGAGTTCC
The DNA here is from genome assembly GCA_029851415.1 of Eretmocerus hayati. Classification (NCBI taxonomy): domain Eukaryota; kingdom Metazoa; phylum Arthropoda; class Insecta; order Hymenoptera; family Aphelinidae; genus Eretmocerus; species Eretmocerus hayati. The sequence continues at coordinate 61,650,134 of CM056744.1, read as the reverse complement.
TCGTTGTCAGCCCATACTATGAGTCCCGCGTCGTCCGCGAAAGCCTCTATTATCACTCCTTCTGGCAGTTCGATAGACAGTAAGCTGTCATACTGGGTGTTCCAGTTGAACGGCCCCGAGACCGATCCCTGTCCGATTCCGGCGGACAGTACCCGAATCTCTTGTCCCTCGTCGGTGTCGTACACGAGGGTCCTGTTCCGCAGGTAGTCACTCGTGACGGCTAGTAGATAGGGGGTCACTTTACCTGCTTGGGATTGATAGACTCGCTCCCAGCTCGCGCAGTTGAATGCGTTCTTTTTGTCCAACGCAATGATTGCACAGAATCCTCCTCTTCCTTGGTATGGGTTCCCTACCGACGCTTGAACCCGTTCTTGGACCGCCTCGATCGCGTGCACAGTGCTCCGTCCCTTCCGGAACTCGATCTGCATTGGTGATAGCCCACCGCCTTCTTCGTAGGCTTTTTCCACCCTGTTGAGCACCATCCTCTCGTACATTTTCCCGATATTGTCGAGCATGCTGAGAGGGCGTTGACCTCCTTGACCCTTAGGTATCAGGACCAGCTTCTGGCGTTTCCACTTGTCCGGGAAAGATCCCGCGCTCAGACAGATGTTGAAGAGGTCGAGGAGTAGATCTGGCTTGTATTTGAAGACCAGTTTCAGAGCCTCGTTTGGGATGCCATCCAGGCCAGGGGACTTGCCGTTCGGCATTCTCTTCGCCGCTATGAGTAGCTCTTGCATAGTGAAGAGCGGGATGGGGTCTTCGCTCTCCATAGGGAATGTAACTCTGGGTTCTCCTGCTGGGAAGAGGTCTTCCACGATGGTGCGCAATGTTGCTGCATCGGTCGCCGCTGGGTTGCCCTTCCGGGGTCGGACCTTTGACATGACCACGCGATATGGCGTGCCCCAGGGGTCTTCGTTAACCATGTCGCACAGTTCACCCCAGCACTTCTCTTTGCTCCTCCGGATGGCTAGAACGAGAGCCTTCTTTGCTTCTTTGTACGCTCTGTCATCTTCCGCCAGCGATGGTCGTTGCAGCTTACTTGATCGCCATGCGGTCCTCCTTTTCTTGTTGCTTGTTCTTCGGAGAGCCTTGATCTCATCGGTGATCCAGTACTCTGGTTTCCTCCAGAAACATGGTGTTGTCCTGCGAGGCATCGACGCGTCGCAAGCTCTCGTGATGGCGGATGTTACCATCGCCACAGCCTCGTCCGTGGCGGAGTTCATCGGGAGATCTTCGACTGTTTCTATCGATTCCCGGAATTTTTTCTCGTCCAGCTTCCGTACCTGCCACTCCGTTGGTCGCGGTCTGCGTGTCGTCTGTCTCTGTCCGTCAGTCCTGAGTCGAAACCGAATATGTCGATGGTCACTCAGTGTTTCCGTGTCCAGAACTTCCCACGATGTCATACGTCCCATGAGCGACGGGCTCATGAACGTCAGGTCGAGGACCGATGATGAACCTCCCTCCCGGGACCGAGTGTCGTGCCGGTAATAGGTGATAACCCCCGTCTCGTTCGCGAGCACTAATCCCAATGCCTCCATGGCATCAGCGAGTATTACCCCCCGTCTATCGCGCGGCCCCCCGCTCCAAGTCGGTTCCTTGGAGTTGAAATCTCCCGCGATTATAGCTGGGCCCCCCATTGCCTCACATCCTCTTCTAGGTCGTGGAGCTCGTCTTCAAATTCGTGCGTCTTGAGCGACGGCGAGTAGTAGCAGCTGTATACAGCTGTGCCCCCTATGGTCTTTCGAGCATAACCACGGCCACTAACAGCTGGTTCAGTCTCGCGGATCGCGGGATTCGTGATCTGAATTACAGCGGTCCCCCAGTGATCGAATGTGGAACGGGAAAGTTCGCGCTTCCGAGGCGGTTCGGAGATGATCAGAACATCGATACCCCCTTCTTTGGCGGCAGTGTGTAGGAGGTCACAAGCGTCCCCGCTCCTCCTGAGGTTGGCTTGGATGAAGTTAGCCATTTCTTCCCCCCCTGCGTCTATATGTCGCCCTCGCGTTTTGGTAGGCTGTGCAGTTGCTGGAGCCTGACCTGTGGTCAGATCTGGTTCCGATAGCCACGCAGCTGAGGCATTTTGGTTTCTCTTTACAGGTAGCGGCGAGGTGTCCTGGTTCACCGCACTGGAAGCAGAGTTTCGATTGACGTTCCTCTGCCTTCTCTTTTTTGCAGCCTGAGGCCTTGTGGCCATACTCTAGGCAGTTATAGCAGCGTGGGATGCCTCCCTTCTCGCGGATTCTCACTCTGCCTCATCCCACCTTGGGTTCTTTCCAGTCCAGGAGGCGGTGAGCGAGCCTCGCTGGGATGGACGCAACCGCTGTTTGGGTGCCTCGGGAGCCGTTTCGCAGGCTCTTGACTATTATGGCTCCATCCTCGTTTTCTGGTAGGGCCTTCGCGAGGTCCTTCTGCACTTTAGTTTTGTCGACATCGTAGTCGACTCCGAGAACCTCGAGGGTCATGCTATTTGCGAGGCAGTGGACGGCCCCTTCTTGCCCGACGACTGGTGTCAGAGCCGCTTTGATGGTTGCAGCGTCGGTGCCCTTCCTCAGTTCAATGAGGATTTGTCCTTCCTGTGTCTTGCGGATGCCCGTGACTTTAGAGCCCACTTCTTCATTAAGGTCATCCGTCTTTATCTTGCGCAGCATATCTGCGTAACTTAACCCACCTTGGTTTGCCGTGACGAGAACGGCGTCGGATTTCGGTCTTCTTGGCTTCATCTTTGCCTTCTTTCCAGCGGTGTCACTTGATCGACCGCTTTTTTTTGCCCTCTTTGTATTTCTCTTAGAGACCACTTCCTGCCAAGGCCCATCCTGCTTGGGCCTATTAGAAGTCGATGTCGAGCGCGGTGTTTCGAGGGCTCCCGATGGATGTCCGCGTCGCGTCCTCTTCGTATCGTGCTGTTTCCCTTGTCGCGATTCCGGTTTATTCGCCCCCCTTCCCTGTGTGCCGCTTCCCGACGCGGCTGGCCCAGAGGGCTGCGCACTCCTCTTCATTTTTAGGGTCTTCTGCGCTTCGAGAAGTGTGGTCTCGAAAGCCGCTCTCTTCCCTTTGTCTGCCGCAAGTAGGCCTTCGAGAGCGTGACCAATCTTCTTGAGCTCTTCCATGTCGCCCTGAGTTCCTTCTGGGATGTTGGAGGCAGACTCGGCTATCCCTATGACCAAGTTCAGGTGGTCGAGGAGAAGATGAGTCTTCTCCTCCATCTGTTCTCGGCACATTTTCAAGTCCCTCCATCCTTCCATTAGATCGGGGGCCTTGTCTCCACTTCTTTGTCGACTGGCCTTCTCAGGTGTGGGGAACCGATCGATGTCCATATCCTCCGGTGTTTTTTGGCTTTTTTTGAGTCCGCGGTCACAGTCCTTGGATGTCAGGGTGTCTTCTGACTTCTGGGACTCCGTGGTGGTGTTAGAGTCCCCTGAATCCGAGCTGGAATCGGCGGTATCGTCTCCCTTATTCTTGTCTTGCGTAAGCTGGATCTTGATCGCGGGGTTGATCTTCATAAGCTTGTCTGCCGCCGCTTGCGCTTCTGCAGCAACCTTCGCGTTCTTCTCTTTTTGGCTCAAGAATGTGAGCTTCGATTGCTTCAGCGTTCGCTTATCTACTTCCTCACCCAGACCCTTTCTCTTCCTGCTGTTCGGGGTGAGGTCTACTCCTTTCTGGTGTTGGTCCCTTCCTCCAACTATCTTCGCCAGAGGCGTATTTCCATCGCTTGTAGCTTTACGCGTGAGTCCACCAGCCAAGTGTGCCACTGGTAGCGCGCTTTGCATCGTTGGCCCCCCCCCCCCCAAGATCCGAATGGGGCCCCGCTTTACTTGGGGAATTCTTGCCGTCAATGCTGGACATCTTCTTCTTTCTTCTTTTTCCAGGGCCTGGAATCGCATGCTGGCCGACCCCGGACCAGGCCAGCACGGGTGTGGTGTGTTGTGTGATGCGTGTTCTGTATAATGTTGGTATGTCTGTGTAATGCTTGAGCAAGCGTAAGTATGGTGCGTGTAGAGTGTAGTGTGTGTGTTAGTGTAAGTGTAGGACTCGGGTCCGGAGGGGCGTCACTCCCTCAAGCTCCAAGTGCAACCCTAAGGTCACACCCAAAGCCCCCTACGGGGTGGTCAGTTTGCTCTCTCTCTCTCTCTCTCTCTCTCTCTCTCTCTCTCTCTCTCTCTCTCTCTCCCTCCCTCTCCATCAAACACTCGCTCCATGTATCTGCGTCGAGTTACTGGAATAGTCTACCGCGCAACGTTTCTACTTTCTCTAGTCATTCAACCTCCATGACTACTTTCACGAGTCATTTACTCCGTTATCTTCTGAGTCTCGAGTCTGAACATCAAGAATGAGATGGTTGCTCGGAGTATTTCTTCCCGTGGCACAATGTCATCGATGTTCAAATGTGTGCACTGCCATCATCATGTATCCAGCTCTAATTTTGAGCATAGTGAGATGAATGCCCTCTGTACTGATATATTTTGTTACCCCGTCAGTTTTACACAATTTTATTTTATAAGCACTTTTCTACACATTTGTTGATTTTTATCGTTATCACGTTGTTTTGGCCCTATGGGCCCCATTGTCCCCGGGTAAATAAACCAAATCAATCAATCAATCTCTCTCTCTCTCTCTTCTCTCATTCTTTGTATACTGTAAAATGAACCGCGGGCAATGTTGTCCTACTCGAATATCATATTCGTAAGGTTTGTATATCTTATGACATACTCACACGATTCAGTTGACTGTCTGAGAAGAACGCAAGTAGCTTCTCGAGCACCTTCTCCATATTTTCAGTCTAATTTGCGGGAAGGAGTAGTTTCGATTCTCTGTTAATGAAATTTCCTTGTTCTTTGGCACTAGGAATCGAACCCCATTTCCGGTTCTGAGCGTTATTTCAGGCAAACTGATTTCCGCCACTGGCACGCCGTGATCAGCTGGCATGGCGATTGGTCGGGATTCCGGTGGAAACGTAGACGAGACTGACATTACACTGACACCACTCACACAGCGCGCCACTCACGCCACCAGTGCAACCGTCTCTGGGATCCTTCCACTGCTGTGTCCGTGCCCACTCTGGAGGGTACCGCGTTAAAACCAGTGATCGCTCCTGGGTCGCCGGTAGTAGGGGGACCCGAACCCCACGCTAACTACGAGGGGAGGCAGTCCCACACAACGGTAGGGGGATACCCCAAATCCCGCTCTTGTGGTAATGCCGGTTGGTGACCGGACGGGACCATGCTGCAGGGTGCGGAGGTTGGAATGTCATCTGAGGCCACCGGACTGTAGACCGGTCGGGAAGTGGGAGGATCCAAGAACGGGGTACTCAGATTAGTAGGCGGGGGTAGGTAGGACCACTAACACAATCAAAGACGCAGTAATCTGAGGGGGATAGGAGGGGAGAGAAGAGACAAATGGCAGAAACAACAACGAACTTGGAAACTTTTTGAGCGAATCTGCCAACTGGGTGTCTCACCCAAACACAATCATCAACATCAAACGAGGAGACAGTTGATGCTGAAGAGATGGAGACTGGCGAAGGGAAAGCGCCTGGCGCCAGTCAACGGAGGTTACGCAGAACTAATCCCACCGACCTCAAAACGAGCTGGGGTAAGTTTGCAAGGGCTCACTCGAGAGAGGAAGAACTCCTGAGGAGGATCCTCAGAGTACTCGATGAAATAACCAAGGAAGTCAACGAGCACGCGACAGCAAAGAAGTCGACCAAGGAGCTTGTTCAGAAGGCCAGCAGCCTACGTGAAGGGCTAGAAGCTGCCAGCACAAGAGCTTCAGAAATGAGACTGGCAATCAGCTCCAGTCTAGAGACAATGGCCGAGAACGCCGATGGATCATCATCCTCACTGGCCTCACCTCCATAAAGAGCGGAATGGAGGAGCCAAACGAAGAGAGGCCGCACAAGCCCCATTAATAGGGATCAGGAAGCCGACATCAAAAGAGCAAAGAGAGCAACCCTCAGAAAGGAGCAGCTCAATTTTGGAGGACAAGGGGCTGGACTGTTCAGGACACCCCCATCTACGCCAGGGACACCAATGACAACCTGGTCAGATAACGTTCAGCTCTCGGACGCTGATACCCAGCTGGCAACTTGCGGGACGGAATAGGGTACGAAGGGGAATCGAGAGGTGTCCCAACAATCAGGGCAGAGCCGAGAAGAAGAAAAAGAAGAGGAAAAACGAGGGAAATAGGAGAAGGACTAGACCCGACGCACTCCTCATAGAAGTGGAGAGAGATGGTTTGTCCTACGCGGATATGATCAAAGAGTCAAGCAAGGAGACGAAACGAGGCAAGTGGCTTCAAAAGTCTCCAAACTGCGGAAGACGGAAGAGGGTCATCTACTCATCGAGCTCGAGAAGGGGGTGAAGGCAGAGGCCGTTGGCGGGTGGGTTGGTTAGATAGTGGTTAGCTGCCCCCAGTTCTGCAATGATGGCTTGCCAACATCGTAGGGCTGAGAGCAGAAGGTTTTAGCCCCCAGGGCACACGGGCATTGGATTCATGCTCATCCGGTTTACCGGGTTAGCAAAATGAAAGCGCTCATGGTCTGCCAGTGTGAGATCTATTAGGGATAGCTTGTCATCGGTTTTTTCCTTATATTCCACTTTAAAAAAAGGAGTAGTAGTAGTAGCAGTAGTAGTAGTAGTAGTCATATTGGTAGCTTGCGGGTACACCACCTATTCGCTTGCTTGTAGCCGAGAGAGTGCGGGTATGGAAACGCCAAGAAACCCTCAAGAGCGAAGGGGTCGTGATCAACCCCACTCGTAAGGCCCTCATACAGAACGTCGGGAGGGGGGAGACCGCCGAAGAGTGGCAAAAAGAGTGGGAGAGCTCAACAAAAGGGGAGTGAACGCGAAGATTGATCCCCACCATAGCTAGGTGGATCGATCGAGCTCGCGGAGAACTGGATTAGTGGCTGAGGCAAGCGTTTAGTGGGCATGGCTGCTTCGGAGAGTACCTGGAGCGATTCCAGAACAGGGAGACCCCGGTCTGTCAGATGTGTGCGAGAGACTGGGACGACGTGGAGCATGCACTCTTCCAGTGCATGAACACAGCTGTGGAGAGAGCGGAGCTCGTGAACTGGCTTGGAAATCAGATCACCCCTGAGAATCTAGTGCCGTCATACTCCGCAGCAGAGAGACATAGGATAAGATCGCCGCCTACATCAAGACGGCGATCACCCGGAAAGAAGAGCGAGAACGGGCATTGCAGCGCCAAGCAAGGGGCGCTGCATAGCGAACAACGACGACTTGAAGAGTGATCAATGACGACGAAGAGAGAAGACAGAAGAGCGGACACATCAAAGAGGAACGCCCCATGGCGTGCGATACGCCTCCCACCATGAAGTAATGCTAACGCGGTTCCGGGATGGGTTGGTTAGATAGTGGTTAGCTGCCCCCAGTACTGCAATGATGGCTTGCCAACATCGTAGGGCTGAGAGCAGAAGGTTTTAGCCCCCAGGGCACACGGGCGTTGGATTCATGCTCATCCGGTATACCGGGTTAGCAAAATGGAAGCGCTCATGGTCTGCCGGTGGGAGATCCATATTAGGGATAGCCTGTCATCGGTTTTTCCCTTATATTTCACACCAAAAAAAGAAAAAAAAGTAGTAGTAATAGTAGTGGTGAAGGAAAATGCATGAAATCTTAGGACGTAAGAGTGAAAGTAATGGATGATAGGTGTGGATGTACATAATAAGTTGATGAGATGAATCAAGGGGGGCGAGGATTGGATTTGGAATAAGGGTCCGAGGCAGAAGCGGGTCGTTGGTGACAGTGGAGAGTTTAGGAGGCGGTCCACTCCCGTCGAAAAGTAGCCCGGCTCGGTTGGGGATATGCGACGGAGTCGCCGAGATCATCGTCACCACCGTCCACTGCTGCGCTGGGCCATCGTACCTAAGGCGTGTAATAATGCAAGATATTATTCTTGCCGAGTCGGATGCCACGAGCGGAGCAGCAGTGGTAGTCAGGAGAGTAATTGAACGAGGTCGAGAATTCGATGCAGAGTTGGATGTATGGGTGTGCAGTCAGAGTCACGAAGAGAAAGGAGAGTCGGTATAGCAGGTTACGCCAAGAATGGGCGCAGCGTGGCAGCACTTACTGGACATTAAAATCGGAAGCAGAAGATCATGCGGCAAGGAGGCGGGCAGGTGCGGGAAGTTGATTGATTGATTGATTGATTAAATTTTATTGAGGGCAGAGGGTAAACCCTATTTGCCCAGTTTGTAGAAATAGAAAGAATAACAACAAAATAACAAGAAATAGTACAGACGTTGATGCGTAAGATGCTCAGACATAAATCTCAAGAGATAATGATAATGCTAGTGTGGCTACAAAATTATACTAATAAGAATAATCATAATTAACCTAAATGTGATAATTATGAGAAGCATATATATAAAATAATTGATTGTAAGCCCGGCTCTACTATACATGTCCTGGAAGCGATATTTTTCCTAATAGAGCTTGGGGAATCGCATTCATACCTTCGTTTTGAGCTCTCAAGACCCAATCTTTTGCATCACGCTCCATGAAGATTTCACGGAGACATTGTTTGAATGTGCTCAGACTTTGGTTGATGAAATCAACTTCATCAAGAGTGTTGAAGAGTTTTGAGGCTACGTACGTAAAGGACTGATTCAGTGCTTCAGTGCGAGGGGCTTTATACAGCATGTTATGTTTTTTGTTGCACTCGGACTGCCGAAGGGATGGCGCTTCGGTGGCAAGTTTGAAACGCGGTCTCAGGAATGACGTAAGCTGGTGATGAATGATTGAAAATGCAAGAGACGCGATGAGATATTCTCTACGTCTAGTGGCTGAGAGCCAGCCGAGAGATATTCGGTATGGTGTGATGTGCGCGCGCCTGAGCACATTTCCGTGAGCAAACCTAACACAGGTGTTCATAAGGGTGTGCAGTTTCTTTGTTCGTGTTTTATCAAGACCAGTGAGCAGAGTAGCACTGTAGTCGAAGTGTGGAAGTACCAGACTTTGGGTGAGCTGTTGCTTGAGCTGACGCGATAGTGCACGACTCAACATTCGTAACGAGTGTAAGGATCCGTGTACTTTCTTGGATATGGTATTTATTTGAGAACTCCAGTTCAATGAAGGAGAAATGTTCACGCCAAGGAGTTTTATGCGGTCTACGTATGGAATGACTGTTCCATCAATTGTGATGGGGGCGGTACGCTTGAGATCGACATTTCTAAGGTACAACTCACTACCAAGTATAATGGCAGTGGTTTTCTTTGCATTCAGGTGAAGACCATTTTCACGAGTCCACTTTGCTACACTATTGGCATCTTGATTGATTAGTGCAATCTTCCTGACAAGGTCAGCAGGGTGTGAGTGAATGTATATACCGGTATCATCCGCAAAGATCTTGTGGGATGAGTGACGCAGGACAAGAGAAAGGTCGTTTATACAAATCAGGAAAAGGAGTGGGCCAAGGACACTCCCCTGCGGAACACCTGCATTCGTCTCAAGCCATGTCTCATGTGTTCCGTCCTCACGCCGAACTGCTTGGGTACGACCACGTAGGTAGCTCGCGAATCATCGTATGACACGATCGGAGCAGCCAATATTGCGTAATTTCTTGAGAAGAATGTAATGTGGAAGTGTGTCGAACGCTTTGGAAAAGTCGAACGAGATGAAGACTGTGATCATGCGATTGTCAATTGCAGTGCGGATGTCTTCCAGTACACCAAGTAAAGCTGTTTGCGTCGAGTGATGAGGTCGGAACCCACACTGATGAGGGTCAAGTAAGTTAGCAGTGGAAAGATGGGAGGAAAGTTGTTCATGTACAATGCGTTCCAGAATTTTAGACATTTCTGGGAGCTGTGATACAGGGCGGGTATCAGACGGAGATTTTGGGGCAGAGGTTTTCGATAGAGGAATGATGGAAGATTTCTTCCACTCTTCGGGAAAGTATCCCGTAACGAGTGACTCATCGACAGTTGTGGTAATATGCGGATGCAGTGCTGGGAAAGCCATCCTGAACATGGTGGATGATAAACCATCCACACCAACGCCTCGGGATTTAGAGAGTGCAAATGCTCGCTGGGTATCTTCACCAGTTACAGGTCTGAAATCGAACGTGGGAACATTGTTCGGTAAAGGCACCGCACAGACTTTCTCAATATCACTATCTTTTAGGGGCGGGATGTCTTTGGATACGGACGCATAGTGAGTATTGAGAGATGGGCTTGAAAATAGATCGAGTGGTGACAGTGTTCGTCTAGACATCAATCCGAATTTCCTAAGTTCGCTCCATCTTGACCTAACATCAGGTGCACTCAAAACCCTGTTAGAGACGTATTCATATTTAGCGTTGTCAAGAGTGAGTTTCACTGAGTTGCGTGCCGAGCGATATGCTGATGCAGCGCTGGGAGACTTTGTTTTGCGTGCACGACTGTAGAGGTTATCGCGTTGTCTCATGAGATATCTTATATCAGCTGTAACCCAAGGTTTTTTAGAGGAAGTTACATTGAGATGCTTTATGGGTGACAGCTGATCAAAGGCACTCAAAGCGACACGGGTGATCGTATTTACAGACTCGTTGACTTGCGCATTGGTGAGTGGCGAATATAAAGGACTACTGTAGTCAGGAAAATCAGTGTGAGGGCTGTAGAGAGATCTTAAATCGAAGGGGTTGTATGTACAAGGGAGATTGATCGAGGGAATATTTACAAGTGAGTTATTTACAGGTTGGACCGAGGTGCAAGGACATGTGGTATCTTCATTCGATTGTTTTGAGTCTATCGCATCGTGTGGAGGTAACACAGCGTTCAGAGCTGTAGATATGATCTGGTGGAGCTTACTAGAATCGACGCTTTTCAAGTTACGTATGGCAAGCTTTTTGCCCGGTGTGCTTGGCTTTGTGATCTGGTAGTCAATTTCAATAAAGTCATGACCAGCGGCAAAAGGGGATTCAGACTTACGATGACTAATAATAGCTGACGAGTCACGCACTAAGAAAAGATCTAGACAAGTATCATGGACTGATCCGTCATGATATATTACACGATGAATAGGCTGGGTACTTGCAATTAGAAGGGAATGGGCATTGATAATTTCCTTGGATGAAACTGAGGCAGGTGATTGATTTGCCATATTGATATTGAAGTCACCTGTGATGATAGTGTGATCATACATGGGAAGGTAAGGACTGATATCCTCCATGAATGCATGAGGGTAGGCGGCACTAGGTCTACGGTAGACAACAGCAAATAAAATTGTGCTCAATCCGATCTGTATTTCAGCGATAATATACTCAGGAACATTCGAATATACAGGATCAGAAGTAGAGACAATTTTGACCAGGTATTTTGATTTTACATAAAAAGCAACACCGCCTCCCAGTTTTCCCACGCGATCGTGATGATGAAAATTGTAACCGTGTATGTGGAACGCATCAGTAGAATCATCACAAGATAAAAAAGTTTCATTAATAGCTATGATGTCATAGTCCCCGTGAGATACACGGTCTTCTAATAGGTTGAAGTTAGCACTGAGCCGGTTGATATTAATGTGTGCGACTGTAATGTTGTCTCGACCAGCAGGCAGATTTGATTGATTAGGGAGCGATAGACTCATTCTATGTCAGTTAGAGGAATCTTGCATGCTATCATCCCGAGGCGGGGGGGGGGGTGAACTTAGAAAGATCTTCGGTAGATAAAACGGGTATAGGATTTGCGCCGATACTTGGGCGCATAAGGACTGTCAGATTGCACAAGCTTGGTCGGAGATATCCGAGCGCTTTTGATTTTACTATCGCTGCACGCCAAATTGCATAGACATCAGGAAGTAGAACGGGATTTACAAATATTTTCCAACCCCCGCCCAGTCCAAAAATAGATTCAGCGGTTTTATCCCTCAATGCCCCGGACTTGGACAGTACGAAATCGCGGACTGTTGGGGAGGAGAATTTTGCTACTAGACTAAAAGTCTCAGGTTGAACTTGAGCAGAATTAGGTTGTGAAGATGGTCCGGACTAGCCTGTATTTAAGGTGACAGCAGCAGTTTGTTTATCAGGTTTACCCCAGCGACGAACGGAAAGTATCGTCCCGACGGATTCAGCGCAATTCATGGTGGTGAGGATTTCTAAAATTGTAGCGCGATCATCAAGCTGAACTGCTTTAGGTATGCCCGAAAACCGTACCTCACATGGGTCAACTTGCACGCGAGCCGCAGTAAAATCTGCCCTCAAACTCGAAATCGCCCGTGTTTGCTCGATTTGAGAGCTCGAAACATCTGTCAGCTGAGTGTTGATTGATGTCAGCTGAGACTGTAAACTTGTTTGCGAAATGGCCATGGCAGCTCCGAGTTTGCGGATATATTCGGGTGCAGAGGCATCATTAGCAAGATCGTTGAAAAGTGACTCAGGATTCGACATTGTTTCAACGCGGTAAAGCTCACTACAGGAACCTGCTCTGGACGTGCACAGGAGTTTCATGCGATTACTGGACAATGAGGGTGGTGAAGATGCAGAGCGCTTTTGTATGCTCGATCGTGAAGGTGTGTCTGACTGTACGTTTTCCGAGCCCTCGCACGGCTGCACATTGAGTATCGAACTACTATTCACTACGGAATCAGCGGACAATGTAAAAGATGCTGCTTGTTCAGACGATTGTGGTATGTTCAACGTAATGCGAAGAGGACACGTATAGCTAGAGCTTACATGAGATGTTTGAGTAGTGCACGATGAATGAACAAGATTCGCACAACGAATACACTGAAGTGAGATTGTTCCCCGTTTCACTAACTCACCACAAATACCGCACTTGTTTTTTGAGGCTGCGCTCAATGCACTCATAACTCAAAGCATTTGCAACAAACACATGATCATTTCTCGTTACTAGAGACGCACAGTAACGTTGAAGGTGGTAAGGCGTCGGCTGCTAATGTTTACACAGTCATATGAGATCGATCTCGCACTAAAAACTCACTGCATGCGCCATCTATCTTTGCATCACAGAAGCCGATGATCAGTGATAGAGCTCTGCTCCAGCCACAGAGCAGATGTAGATGTGTGCGTGCGTGCGTGTGCTCGAGACCACCGGTGAGAAGCTCGACAGGCGGAATTCTGCTCTTAACCTCAAATTAGCACAACTCACGTATATTGACTCCCTGGCTCAAAAAACGAGCCTGCTGTGTATGCCCGGTGCGTGGGTGAGCCAAGGGGAGCCCCATATACGTGACTGACTCCACCTTGTTCCAGAAAGTGAGAAGAAACAATGTTAATATTCGTGTTTAAGCGAGAGCGTAAGAGAGTAGGAGTGCGTCTACTTACGTCGCGACAGAGAGATAGATAGATAGATAACCTTTATTCGCCCGAGGGCAAAATTGAAAAATACAGTGGCATATGTCACATATGTTACACCTACATAATAAATATATAAAAAGTATAAATGATTGTCTTTTTGGTCAAGGAATATTAGGATTATCACAGAAAGTGACTAGTCATTTTAAGGCATCGAGAGATGCATAAAAGTCAGGAAGAGAATGATAAAATACATTTCCATATATATATATATATATATCAGTGTTCACAAGAACGATCGAGGAGAGAGGACATTCTCACGTAGAAAGGCATATAAAGGCTTGGTCCAGCAGAAATATCACAGGAATTACAATTCAGTGGCGAAGTAGCCACGTATAACTCTTTAAAAAAAAAAAAAAAAAAAAAAAAAAAAAAAAAAAAAAAAAGGAAACGCCGGTTGAAAAGAGCCCAAGCCTATCACAGTTTAGAGATTAAAATAATGCCTCCTCTCCACATCAATCCTCTGAGAAGACTGAGTCAGAAGGAAATCTTTTAAGGCCTCTTTAAATACTGATATTTTCCTCAGCTGCCGAAAGCCCGGAGGGAGAAAGTTCCACAGATGAGCACATTGAGCCTGGAATGATCTTCTTCCGTACTCAAGTCTCATATTGGGAACCTTGAGTACCCGCTCTTCTGCGTCACCACGTGCGGGGCGTTCAGATTGGTACCTGGTAAACATCGCAGCTAGGTAGCCAGGTTCTCCAAGATGCATGATCTTATGCATTAAAAGTGCTGCGAAGTACATTCTCCGCGAATCAGTACGTAACCAACCCAAACGCTCCCTGAACGGGGTGATGTGCTCGTCTCTCCTAAGATCAAAAATGTACCTCACACATGAATTGCTCAGTCGCTGTATCCGTTGCCGCTGTTCGTCCGTGGCGTCGAGGTACACGACTGTGCAATAATCTAAATGCGGTTGAACTAATGACTCGACTAGGCGAATTCGGAGAGGTCTGGTGATACACGCCCTAAAAAACCGCAATCCGTATAGGGCTCTATTCACTTTCTTAGTTACTTGGTCGATGTGCGGTTTCCACGTCAGTTCACTGTCAAGTGTAACACCAAGACTCACGACCGTGTCGCTGAACGGAATGAACTTTCCTTCCTCTATCTCAACTCCTGGCAAGTCCATTCTCTTCAGGTCTTTGATATTCCTCTCAGAGCTGAAGAAGATTGCCTTGGTCTTGCCAGCGTTGAGACGCAGGCCGGAACTTCTGGCCCATTCAGCAATTAGTCGTCCTACTTCCCCTAGCCGAGTGATGCCTTCCTTGATCTTAGTTTTCTCGACTTGGAGATAAATTTGAAGATCATCCGCATAGAATAGATGATATACCGACTTTCCATCTAGCAAACCAGGTAAGTCATTAACATATAAGCTGAAGAGTAAAGGCCCGAGAACGGATCCCTGTGGAACACCCAGATTGGTTTCGAGCCAATCAGAACTACCGGATTTTGAAGTGACTATTTGGGTGCGGCCTTGTAAGTATGATTTTATCCACAGGAGTGCCGACCTTGAGAATCCAAGGTTTCGGAGCTTCCTCAACAGCTTTGACGGTGTTATTGTGTCGAAGGCTTTGCTAAAGTCGAATAGTAGGAGTAAGGTGATCTTCTTCCTATCAATGCCTACTCTGATGTCATCCGTCAACTTTAGCAAGGCTGTCTGGGTGCTGTGGTGTTGCCTAAAACCAGTCTGGAAGCGATCAAGAAGTTTCTCTAATTTCAAATACTCCGTGATTTGGTCATGTGCAATTTTTTCCAAAACCTTGGAAAGGAAGCACAGCAGCGCTATGGGACGGAAGTCCGAGACCGTTGATGGAGCTACAGTCTTTTTCAATGCAATCAGCTGCGCTTGCTTCCAAGTCTCAGGAAAAACGCTATGAGCGAAAGAGGAATTGAAAATATGTACAATAAGATCACCAACTGCCGGAAGAGCCTTCGCGATCACGCTCTGGGGGATCCCATCCACCCCACGGGCCTGCGAGGAGAAATGTTTAATAGCAAGGACTACATTGTTGAAATTTGTGGGCTTAAATTTAAACCCCTCCTCCGGTGCAGAGTTAATATCGTCCATTGCTTCATTGATATTTTCGTGAGGCGAAACGGAAACCCCCGCAAAGTGAGCGTTCAGCTCATCCGGTGTGAAACCGTGGAGTTCTTCCTCTTTGCTCTTGGGCAAGAGGCCGAGATTGCGCATCTCCTTCCAGATGTTCTTGTTCTCATCAAGAGCGTCTGAAAGATGGTTTTGAAGGAAGGAATTACGCTCTTGCTCAACGCGCAGATCGACCTCTTCGCTAAGCCGAAAGTATTCATTTTGAAGCTCAGGACACTTGCGCTGGTTGCGTTGCATGCGCTCCCAGCGCCTGCGCGTCGCGTTTCGCTTATTCATGAGCACCCTCAACTCAGGACCAATCCAAGGAGCATCATTTTTACGCGGGTTTATAGTTTTTTCCGGTGCTAGTTCATCTAAAACAATTTTTAAATTTTCATTCAAGCAGTGAATTGCGTCTTCCAAACTGGTTTCGACATTTTCAAGAGCTGTCCAGTCACAGCGAAGCAGACGGTCATTCAATATCTCCGGGGTGATGTTACGAAAATCCCTATACTTGAAGGAATTTTTTGGCGGAGTAGGGGTAAAGACGTTGATGGTGACGTCAATGACCGAGTGCCCCCCGAAACTGGGCAGGTGTCTGTTCTGAAAGTCAGTTATGGTGTCGTTGTCATCTACATAAATGTGATCAATCCATGTATGAGATACATTGGGGTTGTGCTGATGAGTCGGGCCATGCTGCACTATCTGTAAGGCGAGTTCTTCTGTCAGTGCAGTCAATGTCTTGGTGTCGGGATGAGCAGTATCCAACAAGTCAGCGTTCAGATCACCCATAATGATTTTGTGACTGTAATCTCCACACAGCCGGCGTAACGAGCCAAACAGCCCATCATCCTTCTGCATGGCGATTTTTGGGGGTCTATAGATTACCGCGACTAGTATTGGGGATGAGCCGCCTTGTTGTACGCTACAGAAAAGAAATTCAGGCACGCCAGGTTTCCCCGGCCCAAAAGTATTTGACGAAACTAACTTCTCAATTTTGAAGTCATTGCGCACATACAAGGCAACTCCTCCACCCTCTCTGTTGCGATCTTGTCGCAACAACGAAAAACCTGGAATCTGAACGAGACTGTCATCCACATACTCATCTAGCTTCGACTCGGCCACCCCAAATAGATGATAGGAGGGATCGTTAGCGACGAGCAAGCGTAGATGCTCAATCTTATCTGTCAGGGAGTTAAGGTTGATAAATCCCGCTTTTAAGAAACCTCCACCCCCTCGTCGCTCCTCAGCAGCTATATTCAGTCAAGGAGTTCTCACTGGATCTGCTGCCGAAATACCACTCTGCTCCGGAGAGGAGGTGCATCCCTGGGTGTTGTTTGAGGACGCACTAGTGGGTTTTCGAACACTTCGACAGGCCGTTTGAATGACCTGCAGATCCGCGAGAGATTCAAACGTATGTGCTCGCTCACCATTTTTTCGCCTAACCCAGAAACGTCCGCCGCTGTGCCAGACGTATTTCAAGCCCAACCCACGTGCGACGGACCTCAAGCGTATATATTCTTTGTATTTTTCACGGGGGAGCATTTCGTTTACGTAGATCTTACGATCTGGCACATGAGCTTTGGTATCGGGGTCAAGCAAATCCGGCTGGATGTTATTCGCCGTGAAATAATTATGGGTGATTGAGCGTTTGGCTTGAACCACCTCCTTAACTAAACGACTGCTGGAGAGTTGGACCACGCATGATGGAGGTGTGCGTGAATCGGCAGCAGAGGGATTTGAAGATGAATCGGATTTACTATTCGGTGTCCCCCCAGACACACGCGCTGGTGGCAGAACAGAAACATCAGCAATGTCTTCTCTCTCCAGACGTGGAAAGATGGTCTTGAGCACTGCGAACGAGATATTACGTATCACTGTCGGCGAGGCCACAGAGTCTTTCGTTAAAGCACCATTAATTATCAGTTTACAGGGCTCAAGACCATCACTGATAGGTCCCTGCCCCCGCCTCCCACCCTGTGGTTGGGGGGATATTCCTATTGTGGGTGGAATTATGGAACGAGAGGATTGATGTGTCGATTCGGCATTACTATTCTCATCAATAATAGTTCTATTGTTTTGCAGACTACTCTGGCTACCTGTTAATAAATCGGTCAGGCAGGAAATCTGGCCTTTCATAGTAGAATTTTGCTCCAGAAGAAGCTGACGATCTGAGCAAAGCTCCTCCAGCCTGGAGTTCTGCCTCTCAATAAGGTGCTCGAGAGATGACATGCGTGCCAAGAGTCGGTCATCCACCTCGTTCACTGCTGGGGTGGGAGGTGGAGACATAAAGGCATTACCCTGTCGGCTCACGAGAGTTCTTATCTCGTCGAGCTGATTCTGGAGCATTTCGTACTGACGGTAAAAAAGGTCCAGAGTAGTCTGCGCTATCAGCACCCACTTGGTGTCAGAAGAAGTTGACTGCGTCGATGTTGATGACGTCGTTCCTGCTGCTGAGTTGGTGATGTTGCTCTGCAACGTCTCAGTTCTTTGCTCTAGCGGTGGCGAGAGCGATGACTGAGAGGCAGAGTTGGTCCGCATATCATCCTGCCCATTTTGAGTGTTCGCGGGCTCTAGTGTGCTCGACTGGCGAGTGAGGACGCTGCGAGACTCATTCGAAGCAGCAGTCGGCAGTCTATGCCCCGCAAGCGTGAGCTGTGGGCTCTCAGGTGGAAGGGAGCCACTGTTGGTGGGGAGCTTTGCGCTGCGGCCGGTGGTGGTGGTCAGCGATGCGGGGGGAGACTTCACTGACGACTTGCGTGAGCTTAACTGTGTGTGTGCGGCAAGCTGACTACTCACACGACTTCGTGAGCTTGCATCTTCCTTCTCTCTCTCTCTGGATGGCTGAATGCTCGAGCGGGTGGTCAGAGTCGTCTGCTTGGACGCACTCGAGGATGATTTTACACTCGGAGTTTCGCTTACCTGCAGGCACCGCTCGCATGTCACTGCACCTCGTGATGTCTTCGAGCATTTGACATGAGCTGATTTTCTACAGGTGCCGCATTCTCTGCTACCTGATCTTAAAACGCCATTGCAGACGCAGCAGGTGTTATCGCTCATCGTGCGGGGCGGCGTAGCAGACAGCAGGTAAGCAAAGCAGACGACCTCCGAGCGTGCGCACAAGACTCACTTTGAGCGCCAAGCACTGCTGATCCGATGTTGGGATTGCGGATGCAGAATTGGAATTATTCCTCCCAGGCTCGTGCAGGAGCCATGCAGTGATGCTCCAGAGGTTTGAGCCTGCAGGAGGAAACCCAATCTGCAAGAAAGTGCCACTCGGGACGATGTTTCGATGGTTTAAAATACATTCAAACACAGAGCGATGTTAGATGCGTGTTGATATACTCACCGCCAGAGAGAGAGAGGTCACCGCCAGAGAGAGAGAGGGGAGAGAGAGAGAGATTGATTGATTGATGCCCGTTTATTCGTCCGAAGACAAAAAAGAAAAATAATCAGTTACATATGGTAATATATATCACAGATCAATAGTGCACATTAATAAAATAATGAAGTCATTTGGTCAAGGACAAATCTTAAGTATATCACAATTTGTGACTAGTCAGGTAGCACTCAGGAGATTCACAAACTTCATAGAATAATATAAGAATATAAAAATATAAAAAGAAATGGCAGGGCTCACAGTCATATTACAGAAAAGTTCAGTCAATTGACGAAGGGTCACACGTATACTTATAATTTTATTCTAGATGAACGAATCAAGCAACAAGTCAGCCCAAGCCTTTCAAAGTTTAGAGATTGAAGTAATGCTTCTTCTCCACATCAATCCTCTGGGGAGACTGTGTGAGCAAAAAATCCTTCATAGCCTCTTTAAATAATGACATTTTCCCCAGCTGCCGAAAGCCCGGAGGGAGAAAGTTCCACAAATGAGCACATTGAACCTGGAAAGATCTTCTTCCATATTCAAGTCTCATATTGGGAACTTTGAGTACCCGCTCTTCTGCATCACCGCGTGCGGGGCGTTCAGATTGGTACCTGGTGAACATCGCAGCTAGGTAGCCAGGCTCTCCTAAATGCATGATCTTGTGCATTAACAGAGCTGCGAAGTACATTCTCCGCGAATCAGTACGTAACCAACCCAAACGCTCCCTAAACGGGGTGATGTGCTCGTCTCTCCTAAGATCAAAAATGTACCTCACACATGAATTGCTTAGTCGTTGTATCCGTTGCCGCTGTTCGTCCGTGGCGTCGAGGTACACGACCGTGCAATAGTCTATATGCGGTTGAACCAGGGACTCAACTAGGCGAACTCGGAGAGGTCTGGTGATACATGCCCTAAAAAACCGCAATCCATAGAGGGCTCTGTTGACTTTCTTAGTTACTTGGTCGATGTGCGGTTTCCACGTCAGTTCACTGTCAAGTGTAACACCAAGGCTCACGACCGTATCACTGAACGGGATGAACTTTCCTTCCTGTATCTCAACCCCTGACAAGTCCATTCTCTTCAGATCTTTGATATCCCTCTCAGAACTGAAGTAGATTGCCTTGCTCTTGCCAGCGTTGAGACACAGGCCGGAACTTCTGGCCCACTCAGCAACAAGTCGTCCTATTTCTCCCAGCTGAGCAATGCCCTCTCTGATCTTAGATTTCTCGACTTGGAGATAAATTTGTAGGTCATCCGCATAAAAAAGATGATGTACTGACTTCCCGTCAAGCAAACCAGGTGAATCATTGACATATAAACTGAAGAGTAAAGGCCCAAGAACGGAACCCTGTGGAACACCCAGATTGGTTTTGAGCCAATCAGAACTACCAGATTTTGAAGTAACTTTTTGTGTGCGGCCTTGTAAGTATGATTTTATCCACAGGAGTGCCGATCTCGAAAAGCCTAGATTTCGAAGTTTGCTCAACAGCTTTGATGGTGATATTGTGTCAAAGGCTTTACTGAAGTCAAAAAGCAGGAGCAAGCTGATCTTTTTCTTGTCAATACCTACTCGGATGTCATCGGTCAACTTTAGTAAAGCTGTCTGGGTGCTATGATGTTGTCTGAAACCAGTCTGGAAGCGATCTAATAATTTCTCAGACTTCAAAAACTCCGTGATTTGGTCGTGTGCGATTTTTTCCAAAACTTTGGCAAGGAAGCAAAGCAGCGCTATAGGACGGAAGTCCGAGACTGTTGATGGAGCGGTGGTCTTTTTTAATGCAATTAGCTGTGCCTGCTTCCAAGCCTCAGGAAATGCACTATGAGCAAAAGAGGAGTTAAAAATATGTACAATAAGATCACCAATAGCCGGAAGAGCCTTCGCGATCACGCTTTGGGGTATCCCGTCCGCCCCACGGGCCTGTGAAGAGAAATGTTTAATAGCAAGGACTACATCACTGTAATTTGTGGGCTTGAACTTAAACCCCTCCTCTGAGCCCGAATTTATATCGTCCATTGCTTCCTCTATATTTTCGTGAGGCGAAACGGAAACTCCCGCAAAGTGAGCGTTCAACTCATCCGGTGTGAAACCATGAAGTTCCTCCTCTTTGCTTTTAGGCAGGAGGCCGAGGTTGCGCATTTCCTTCCAAATGTTCTTATGTTGATCAAGAGCGTCTGAGAGATGGTTTTGAAGGAAGGAGTTACGCTCTTGTTCCATGCGCAGGTCGACCTCTTCGCTAAGCCGGAAGTACTCACTTTGAAGCTCAGGACACTTTCGCTGGTTGCGTTGATTCCGCTCCCAGCGCCTGCGCGTCGCATCTCGCTTATTCATGAGTACCTTCAACTCAGGACCAATCCAAGGAGCATCATTTTTTCGCGGGTTGATAGTTTTTTCCGGCGCTAATTCATCTATAACAGTCTTCAAGTTCTCATTTAAGCAGTGAATTGCGTCTTCCAAACTGATTTCAGCATTTTCAAGAGCTGTCCAGTCGCAGCGAAGCAGACGGTCATTCAGCATCTCCGGAGTGATGTTACGAAAATCCCTATAAGTGAAGGTATTTTTTGGCGGAGTGGGAGTAAAAACGTTGATGGTGACGTCTATGACCGAGTGCCTGCCGAAACTGGGCAGGAGTCTATTTTGAAAGTCAGTAATGATGTCATTGTCATCTACGTAAATATGATCAATCCATGTGTGCGATACATTTGGGGTGTGTTGGTGAGTCGGGCCATGCTGCACTATCTGCAAGGCAAGTTCTTCTGTCAGTGCAGTCAGTGTTTTGGTGTCAGGGTGAGCAGCGTCCAACATGTCTGCATTCAGATCTCCCATTATAATTTTATGGCTGTAATCACCACACAGTCGGCGCAATGAGCCAAATAACCCATCGTCCTTCTGCATGGCGATTTTCGGAGGCCTGTAGATCACTCCGACTAATATTGGAGGGGAATTGCCCTGCTGCACGCTACAGAAAAGGAATTCAGGCACACCAGGTTTCCCCGGACCAAAAGTGTTAGATGAAACAAGTTTCTCTACTTTGAAATCATTGCGTACATACAAGGCAATCCCACCGCCCTCTCTGTTTCGATCTTGTCTCAACAATGAAAAGCCCGGGATCTGAACGAGACTGTCATCCACATGCTCATCTAGCTTTGACTCAGCCACCCCAAAAAGATGGTAGGAAGGGTCGTTAGCTACGAGCAAGCGCAGATGCTCAATCTTATCTGTTAAGGAGTTAAGGTTGATAAACCCCGCTTTCAAGAAACCACCACTCCCTCGTCGCTCCTCAGCAGCTATATTCAGTCAAGGAGTTCTCACTGGATCTGCTGCCGAAATACCACTCTGCTCCGGAGAGGAGGTGCATCCCTGGGTGTTGTTTGAGGACGCACTAGTGGGTTTTCGAACACTTCGACAGGCCGTTTGAATGACCTGCAGATCCGCGAGAGATTCAAACGTATGTGCTCGCTCACCATTTTTTCGCCTAACCCAGAAACGTCCGCCGCTGTGCCAGACGTATTTCAAGCCCAACCCACGTGCGACGGACCTCAAGCGTATATATTCTTTGTATTTTTCACGGGGGAGCATTTCGTTTACGTAGATCTTACGATCTGGCACATGAGCTTTGGTATCGGGGTCAAGCAAATCCGGCTGGATGTTATTCGCCGTGAAATAATTATGGGTGATTGAGCGTTTGGCCTGAACCACCTCCTTAACTAAACGACTGCTGGAGAGTTGGACCACGCATGATGGAGGTGTGCGTGAATCGGCAGCAGAGGGATTTGAAGATGAATCGGATTTATTATTCGGTGTCCCCCCAGACACACGCGCTGGTGGCAGAACAGAAACATCAGCAATGTCTTCTCTCTCCAGACGTGGAAAGATGGTCTTGAGCACTGCGAACGAGATATTACGTATCACTGTCGGCGAGGCCACAGAGTCTTTCGTTAAAGCACCATTAATTATCAGTTTACAGGGCTCAAGACCATCACTGATAGGTCCCTGCCCCCGCCTACCACCCTGTGGTTGGGGGGATATTCCTGTTGTGGGTGGAATTATGGAAGGAGAGGATTGATGTGTCGATTCGGCATTACTATTCTCATCAATAATAATTCTATTGTTTCGCAGACTACTCTGGCTACCTGTTAATAAATCGGTCAGGCTGGAAATCTGGCCTTTCATAGTAGAATTTTGCTCCAGAAGAAGCTGACGATCTGAGCATAGCTCCTCCAGCCTGGAGTTCTGCCTCTCAATAAGGTGCTCGAGAGATGACATGCGTGCCAAGAGTCGGTCATCCACCTCGTTCACTGCTGGGGTGGGAGGTGGAGACATAAAGGCATTACCCTGTCGGCTCACGAGAGTTCTTATCTCGTCGAGCTGATTCTGGAGCATTTCGTACTGACGGTAAAAAAGGTCCAGAGTAGTCTGCGCTATCAGCACCCACTTGGTGTCAGAAGAAGTTGACTGCGTCGATGTTGATGATGTCGTTCCTGGTGCTGAGTTGGTGATGTTGCTCTGCAACGTCTCAGTTCTTTGCTCTAGCGGTGGCGAGAGCGATGACTGAGAGGCAGAGGTGGTCCGCGTATCATCCTGCCCATTTTGAGTGTTCGCGGGCTCTAGTGTGCTCGACTGGCGAGTGAGGACGCTGCGAGACTCATTCGAAGCAGCAGTCGGCAGTCTATGCCCCGCAAGCGTGAGCTGTGGGCTCTCAGGTGGAAGGGAGCCACTGTTGGTGGGGAGCTTTGCGCTGCGGCCGGTGGTGGTGGTCAGCGATGCGGGGGGAGACTTCACTGACGACTTGCGTGAGCTTAACTGTGTGTGTGCGGCAAGCTGACTACTCACACGACTTCGTGAGCTTGCATCTTCCTTCTCTCTCTCTCTGGATGGCTGAATGCTCGAGCGGGTGGTCAGAGTCGTCTGCTTGCACGCACTCGAGGATGATTTTACACTCGGTGTTCCGCTTACCTGCAGGCACCGCTCGCATGTCACTGCACCTCGTGATGTCTTTGAGCATTTGACATGAGCTGATTTCCTACAGGTGCCGCATTCTCTGCTACCTGATCTTAAAACGCCATTGCAGACGCAGCAGGTGTTATCGCTCATCGTGCGGGGCTGCGTAGCAGACAGCAGGTAAGCAAAGCAGACGACCTCCGAGCGTGCGCACAAGACTCACTTTTAGCGCCAAGCACTGCTGATCCGATGTTGGAATTGCGGATGCAGAATTGGAATTATTCCTCCCAGGCTCGTGCAGGAGCCATGCAGTGATGCTCCAGAGGTTTGAGCCTGCAGGAGGAAACCCAATCTGCAAGAAAGTGCCACTCGGGACGACGTTTCGATGGTTTAAAATACATTCAAACACAGAGCGATGTTAGATGCGTGTTGATATACTCACCGCCAGAGAGAGAGAGAGAGAGAGAGAGAGAGAGAGAGAGAGAGAGGGGGGATGAATGGGATGACGCCGAACATGCCCTGTTCAAGTGCAGCGACACCCGGAGAGAGCGCGCCGAGCTGGATGAATGGCTGGGTGCTCAACTAACACCCGAGAATCTCGTCCCGTACTTGCTCCGCAACCAGGAGACATGGGATAGACTCACCGGATACATCAAGCTGGTGATGACCCGCAAAGAGGAAAAAGAGAGGGAAGTAAGGCGCCTCGAAGCAGGCGAATCACAGTGACTCTGCCGATTGAAACAGAAGAGGCCCAAATGATTCCAGGAGGAATCTGATGCACTGAAGAGGGAAGAAAGAAGAAAGAAGAGAGAAGAAAGAAGAAAGAGAGGGAACAATGAAGAATGAAGACAGAAGATGCCGACAAGTGGCCGAAGAGAGAAGATGGAGAAGAGGAACGCTCGCAATCGAGCGCGAGACATGCCGCTCATCCTGAAGTAATGCTCACGCGGTTCCGGGATGAGATGGTAGAT
Organism: Eretmocerus hayati; assembly: GCA_029851415.1. Taxonomy (NCBI): domain Eukaryota; kingdom Metazoa; phylum Arthropoda; class Insecta; order Hymenoptera; family Aphelinidae; genus Eretmocerus; species Eretmocerus hayati. Next base: position 61,625,448 of record CM056744.1, on the reverse strand, counting down.
GCAGGTGGATCTCCTTCTTAATTGCCCGATGCCCTAGGTATCGGACATCGAGGGGAGAGGGATATTACACGGCCGGGCCCACCTCTCGGTGGGCCCCACCCAAACCCGTGTCCCGCCTGGTATGGCCTGCGTGGGCTATGCGTAGTCCGCGTAAGCTGAACCAGTCCGGTGTCTGGGGACGGATCCGAGGGATCCTGAGGCAGATTTTGCCCTCTAACCACCTTAAAAAAAAAAAAAAAAAAAAAAAAAAAAAAAAAAAGAGAGAGAGTTAGAGAGGATGAGCAGCGACGGGCGAGTGAGAGAGAGAGAGAGAGATGAGGTCTTGCGCACGGCACACTCATGTGGGGAAGGTTGCAGTGGGATGAGAGAGACGTAGCCGATGATGTGAGAGTTGCCATGCGAGTGAGAGAGACAGAGACAATTTGTGATATGGACGCTAAATAGCACTTTGTGTGATCAATAGCGTCCTTGAATAAGTAAAAAAAAAAAGAACAATTTGTGATATCAAAAGCACGTGGGTTGACTCAGTGGTGGAGTTGCCGTGAGACACGTGATTATTGCGGGTAGTGCGCATGTCACACGGGTGGAGGCACGATTCAGTAACATAGGTGAAATGCGGGGCTCTCGAGTGGAGTGTCGGCGCGGGATTCATATGGAATTCCAGCATCATGATTCATTGTCTTTCGTATCTCGCGGGTTGATTTCCCGGAAGTAGCTTGATTGATGAGGGCTCTGTGATCGCGTCGGATGATCGAGGGAGAAGAAGAAGACGAGGGAAGTCAGACATTCTTGGAAGTATCTTTGTGGAGTACGGATCAGCTCGTCTCTCGCGAATTCCAGGAACCATCTCGCTTTTCCATTTTTTCTGAAGAATCCAATCTATAGTCCAGGGAGACCCAGGAAAAATCATGAATAATGATATGGACGAATTAAACGAGGAAAATTGGCTAGTTATCGACGGTGAGTGTGATTGCCTTTTTCTATGAAGTACTCTCTCTCTCTCTCTCTCTCTCTCTCTCTCTCTCTCTCTCTCTCTCTCTCTCTCTCTCTCTCTCTCTCTCTCTCCCTCGCTGATCTGCAGGTCATTCAAACGGCCTGTCGAAGTGTTCCAAAACGTACTCGTGCGTCCTCTAACAACAACCAGAGCTGCACAGTCGTTCCGGAGCAAAACGGGGTTCCGGCAGCAGAATCAGTGGAGACTCCTTGACTAAATACGGCTGCTGAGGAGCGACGAGGGAGTGGAGGTTCCTTAAAAGCGGGATTTATCAACCTTAACTCCCTGACAGATAAGATTGAGCATCTACGCTTGCTCGTCGCCAACGATCCCTCCTACCATCTATTTGGGGTGGCTGAGTCGAAGCTAGATGAGTATGTGGATGACAGTCTCGTTCAGATACCGGGTTTTTCTCTGTTGAGACAGGATCGAAACAGAGAGGGTGGTGGGGTTGCCTTGTATGTACGCAATGATTTCAAGGTAGAGAAGCTAATTTCGTCTAAAACTTTTGGCCCAGGGAAACCTGGTGTTCCTGAATTTCTTTTCTGTAGCGTACAGCAGGGTAACTCCCCTCCAATTTTAGTCGTGGTAATTTACAGACCCCCGAAAATCGCCATGCAGAAGGATGACGGTCTGTTTGGCTCGTTACGCCAACTGTGTGGGGATTATAGTCACAAAATTATAATGGGAGATCTGACCGCGGATTTGTTAGACACTGCTCACCCTGACACCAAGACACTGACTGCACTGACAGAAGAACTTGCCTTGCAGATAGTGCAGCATGGCCCGACTCACCAACACACCCAATACATCTCATACATGGATTGACCACATTTACGTAGATGACAATGACATCGTTACAGACTTTCAAAACAGACTCCTGCCCAGTTTCGGCAGGCACTCGGTCATAGACGTCACCATCAACGTCTTCACTCCCACTCCGCCAAAAAATTCCTTTACTTATAGGGATTTTCGTAATATCACTCCGGAGATGCTAAATGACCGTCTGCTTCGCTGCGACTGGACAGCTCTTGAAAATGCCGAAACCAGCTTGGAAGACGCAATTCACTGCTTGAATGAGAATTTAATGACTGTTATAGATGAATTAGCGCCCGAAAAAACTATCAACCCGCGAAAAAATGATGCTCCTTGGATTGGTCCTGAGTTGAGGATGCTCATGAATAAGCGAGATGCGACGCGCAGGCACTGGGAACGAAATCAACGTAACCAGCGCAAGTGTCCTGAGCTTCAAAGTGAGTATTTTCGGCTTAGCGAAGAGGTCGACTTGCGCATGGAACAAGAGCGTAACTCCTTCCTTCAAAACCATCTATCAGACGCTCTTGATCAACATAAGAACATCTGGAAGGAAATGCGCAACCTCGGCCTCCTGCCTAAGAGCAAAGAGGAGGAACTTCACGGTTTCACACCGGATGAGTTGAACGCTCACTTTGCGGGAGTTTCCGTTTCACCTCACGAAAATATAGATGAAGCAATGGACGATATAAATTCGGCTTCAGAGGAGGGTTTTAATTTTAAGCCTACAAATTTCAATAACGTAGTCCTTGCTATCAAACATTTTTCCTCGCAAGCCCGTGGGTCAGACGGGATTCCCCAAAGCGTGATCGCGAAGGCTCTTCCGGCTATTGGTGATCTTATTGTACATATTTTCAACTCCTCTTTCGCTCATAGCACTTTTCCCGAGGCTTGGAAGCAAGCACAGCTGATCGCACTGAAAAAGACTGCCGCTCCATCAACGGTCTCGGACTTCCGTCCTATAGCGCTGCTGTGTTTTCTCGCCAAGGTCCTGGAAAAAATCGCACACGACCAAATCACGGAGTACTTAAAACAAGAGGAATTACAAGATCGCTTCCAGACTGGTTTCAGGCAATACCATAGCACCCAGACAGCTCTATTAAAGTTGACAGATGACATCAGAGTAGGCATTGACAAGAAGAAGATCACCTTGCTCCTGCTTTTTGACTTTAGTAAAGCTTTTGACACGATATCACCATCTAAGCTGTTGAGTAAACTTCGAAATCTTGGCTTTTCGAGATCGGCACTTCTGTGGATAAAATCATACTTACAAGGTCGCACCCAAAAAGTCACTTCAAAATCTGGTAATTCTGATTGGCTTGAAACCAATCTGGGTGTTCCACAGGGTTCCATTCTCGGGCCTTTACTCTTCAGCTTATATGTCAATGATTTACCTGGTTTGCTAGACGGAAAGTCGGTACATCATCTATTTTATGCGGACGACCTCCAAATTTATCTCCAAGTCGAGAAAACTAAAATCAGGGAGGGCATCGCTCGGCTGGGTGAAATAGGACGACTAGTTGCCGAATGGGCCAAGAGTTCCGGCCTGTGTCTCAACGCTGGCAAGACCAAGGCAATCTCCTTCAGCTCTGAGAGGAATATCAAAGATCTGAAGAGAATGGACTTGCCAGGGGTTGAGATACAGGATGGAAATTTCATCCCGTTCAGTGATACGGTTGTGAGTCTCGGTGTTACACTTGATAGTGAACTGACGTGGAAACCGCACATTGACCAAGTTACTAAGAAAGTTAACAGAGCCCTGTACGGTTTGCGGTTTTTTAGGGCGTGTATCACCAGACCTCTCCGGATTCGCCTAGTCGAGTCATTAGTTCAACCGCATCTAGATTACTGCACAGTCGTGTACCTCGACGCCACGGACGAACAGCGGCAACGGATACAGAGACTGAGCAATTCATGTGTGAGATTCATCTTTGATCTTAGGAGAGACGAGCACATCACCCCGTTTAGGGAGCGATTGGGTTGGTTACGTACTGATTCGCGGAGAATGTACTTCGCAGCACTTTTAATGCATAAGATCATGCATTTGGGAGAACCTGGCTACCTTGCTGCAATGTTTACCAGGTACCAATCCGAACGCCCCGCACGCGGTGATACAGAAGAGCGGGTACTCAAAGTTCCCAATATGAGACTTGAGTATGGAAGAAGATCTTTCCAGGTTCAATGTGCTCATTTGTGGAACTTTCTCCCTCCGGGCTTTCGGCAGCTGGGGAAGATATCGTTGTTTAAAGAGGCCTTTAAAGATCTCTTGATGACACAGACTCCTCAGAAGATTGATGTGGAGAAGAAGCATTATTTTAATCTATGATAGGCTTGGGTTCTTATTTTTAGCTCACGATTAGTTTTACGTGACCTTCTGTCACCTGACTGAAGCAAACTGTGATATTTTCTCTTTTGTGAACCCATGCTCTCAGATTTTAGACATACGCGAATTCGCAATTGTAATGACTAGTCACAATTTGTGATATGTACCTGTCCTTGACCAAATCGCTTGTGTTATATATATTTTACACCTTTTCTTTCTATTCTTGAATTTTTTTCTAGAATTATGCAACATATGTAAAAATATGTGGGTTATATTTTGTCTTATGACGAATAAAGGACATCAATCAATCAATCAATCAATCTCTCTGCGGCGGTAAGTGCCATTCCACGCTTTTCTTGATCACTCTACGTTTTTCGACACTTTCCGCTGCCTCAAAGTGCCCGTGGGCTTTTCTATTACAGATCCTTGCACGCAAAAATTTGCAAGCATCCACTGGATCCATAAATCGTTCTGGGCCTGTGTGTTCTTGCAAAAATTCAACCTGTTTTTTCCTACGAATTGGATTTGGAGGTTAGGCAACCTCGTGTATTTGCTGAATTTGAAGGTTCCATCGGGAACTACTAGATGGCAGCGACCTCGACCTGTCTCCTGCATTATCGACACTGAAGCCTTATTTATACGTGGTTCATCCTGTTTGCCAGAGCTGCCTGATTGACGTTGGCAAGAGCCTGACCGATATAAATCTCGTGTTCACATTTGCCATGGAGTGTGGAGATTTACCGTAGCAGACGACGCATGATTGAAACTCACGCGTCGCAGCTTGTGTTTATCTTGACAGTGCTGTGTCTCATAGTGTTAAACTTGCGAAATACCATGCCTGATTTACCAGAATGATGGGAAACCTTTAATTCGTCACGACAGTTAGGAATTTTGTTTACGGCCATTCAGTCGCAAACTACTAAGTTCACTCAAAGCTTCAATGAGTTCCATGAAAAGTTTGATGTATTCACAGTGTTAATCAAAGAACAGTCCGATAGAAACAATGTTTTGGAGAATGAAAATCACTCTCTGCGCAAGGAAATGGAGCAGGTTAAAAACATGTATACGGGTAGTCAGTCAACCTCGGAATTGAGGGTCACCGGAATTCTTCACGATTGCCGAGTCCCGCTTGAAGATATTCCTGGGAAAATTCTCAAATGTTCACACGCAGAATCTTTGAGTGGTGACATTCTACAAATTCATGAATTCAAACCTAAATCTTCCAATTCTCGTACTGTTACAATCAGTTCAGCCTCTGACGAATCCCATACCAATAATCGTTCCTTGGTGATCAAGTTCAAATCCAAAGAAATTTCTCAGCATGTGCTCAAAATGAAGCGAGATTTCGGTGAACTCAAATTTTATGATGTAATAGAGGAATGTTCAAGTCAATCGCAAGTCGGCGTCTACGAAATGCTATTACCAGCCATTCACAAATTACGACTCATGGTATCCGAGCGCGCAAAAAAATGTAAATTCAAGTATGTTTGGACTCGAGACGGTAAAATTTATGCCCGAAAAGATGACACTTCAGAGCGTATATGTATTGTGACAGAATCTGATATTACTAAAATAACCTAGTTCGCTAAAAATCCTTTTCATTGACATGAATCTTTCAAATTTGTATTTATTCATATTAAGGTTTTGTAAATTGAAATTTGGTAGTTAGATGGAATTTTTATGCTTATCTGTGAGCAACGAAATTTCAAGTGAATTCACCCATTTTGTATCTTATTATTGAATTTTGTGTGTTAAATCCTTGGGATATCTTTCTACTGCTTTTGAATTACGACATTTGATCTTATAATATCTTCTTATTCTAAGAGAAATCCATCCGTATATCCAACGACTAAGCATACTCACTCTGTTCTATATCAAATTACTCTAATTTGTTGTAATGCTTTTCTTCTAGATCTTCAAATTTTGTAATTCCATAATGTACGCCTCTCGCTTTACGGTTTATCCGGACCTAGGCGTAATAAACGTTTTATCAATCAATCAATCTCTCTCTTTTTTTTTTTTTTTTTTTTTTTTTAAGGTTGTTAGAGGGCAAAATCTGCCTCAGGATCCCTCGGATCCGTCCCCAGACACCGGACTGGTTCAGCTTACGCGGACTACGCATAGCCCACGCAGGCCATACCAGGCGGGACACGGGTGTGGGGGTGGGGCCCACCGAGAGGTGGGCCCGGCCGTGTAATATCCCTCTCCCCTCGATGTCCGATACCTAGGGCATCGGGCAATCAAGAAGGAGATCCACCTGCATCTACCATCTCATCCCGGAACCGCGTGAGCATTACTTCAGGATGAGCGGCATGTCTCGCGCTCGATTTCGAGCGTTCCTCTCCTCCATCTTCTCTCTTCAGCCACTTGTCGGCATCTTCTATCTTCATGCTTCATTGTTCCCTCTCTTTCTTCTTTCTTCTCTCTTCTTTCTTCTTTCTTCCCTCTTCAGTGCATCAGATTCCTCCTGGAATCATTTGGGCCTCTTCTGTTTCAATCGGCAGAGTCACTGTAATTCGCCTGCTTCGAGGCGCCTTACTTCCCTCTCTTTCTCCTCTTTGCGGGTCATCACCAGCTTGATGTATCCGGTGAGTCTATCCCATGTCTCCTGGTTGCGGACCAAGTACGGGACGAGATTCTCAGGTGTTAGTTGAGCACCCAGCCATTCATCCAGCTCGGCGCGCTCTCTCCGGGTGTCGCTGCACTTGAACAGGGCATGTTCGGCGTCATCCCATTCGTCCCCGCATGACGGACATGCTGGGGTCGTCCTCTTCTTGAACCTGGTTATATAGGAACCGAAGCAACCATGATCGCTCAGTGCCTGCGTCGTCCAGTAGTCCATCTCTCCGTGGGTGCGTTCCGCCCACTTGGCTATGTCACGGATCAGCCGGTGCGTCCATCTGCCGTTCGCAAATGGCGAATCCCACTCAGTTTGCCAATGCTCAAGGGTGGTTTCCTTCTCGTTGTCGCGGATGATCTCCTTCATCGTCGGAGTGATTACTCGTTCGGCTCCGATCACTTCCTAGCGGTCCCAGATCCTCACTCGCTCCGCGACGAGCAAGTGGATGGGCGGAGTACTCGCCAATACGTAGGCCGCATCTCCTGACACAGTGCGGTAGGCACGGATACTCCTCAGGGCCGCTCTTCGGTGGACAGGCCCCATTCTCTTCTCGATGATGGTCTTCTCTACTCTCTTCCCCCACACGGGTGCACCGTACAGCATGATGGAGGTAGTGACGGTGTTGAGAAGTGCGCGCCTCTTTTCCTTGGGTCCTCCGATATTCGGCATGAGCCGCTGGAGCGCCGCACCGAGCTCGCCTCCTGGGCGGCTTCCTGGATGTGCTTCTTGAACGCCCACTTGTCGTCGAGCCATACACCGAGGTATTTCAGCTCTGTCTTCCGTGGAATCTCTTGCCCGTTGATATAAAACCGGGGTAAGTCAAACTTCCTACGCCTTGTGACCACGATTGCTTCGCACTTCTTGACAGCGAGCTCCAGAAGCCTGCTGATCATCCACTCGTAGACTCGGGCCTGCGCTTCGTTCGCGCGTCTACCCAAGAGTTCCTCGTTGTCAGCCCATACTATGAGTCCCGCGTCGTCCGCGAAAGCCTCTATTATCACTCCTCCTGGGAGTTCGATAGACAGTAAGCTGTCATACTGGGTGTTCCAGTTGAACGGCCCGGAGACCGATCCCTGTCCGATTCCGGCGGACAGTACCCAAATCTCTTGTCCCTCGTCGGTGTCGTACACGAGGGTCCTGTTCCGCAGGTAGTCACTCGTGACGGCTAGTAGATAGGGGGACACTTTACCTGCTTGGGATTGATAGACTCGCTCCCAGCTCGCGCAGTTGAATGCGTTCTTTATGTCCAACGCAATGATGGCACAGAATCCTCCTCTTCCTTGGTATGGGTTCCCTACCGACGCTTGAACCCGTTCTTGGACCGCCTCGATCGCGTGCACAATGCTCCGTCCCTTCCGGAACCCGAACTGCATTGGTGATAGCCCACCGCCTTCTTCGTAGGCTTCATCCACCCTGTTGCGCACCATCCTCTCGTACATTTTCCCGATATTGTCGAGCATGCGGAGAGGGCGTTGACCTCCTTGACCCTTAGGTATCAGGACCAGCTTCTGGCGTTTCCACTTGTCCGGGAAAGTTCCCGCGCTCAGACAGATGTTGAAGAGGTCGAGGAGTGGATCTGGCTTGTATTTGAAGACCAGTTTCAGAGCCTCGTTTGGGATGCCATCCAGGCCAGGGGCCTTGCCGTTCGGCATTCTCTTCGCCGCTATGAGTAGCTCTTGCATAGTGAAGAGCGGGATGGGGTCTTCGCTCTCCGTAGGGAATGTAACTCTGGGTTCTCCTGCTGGGAAGAGGTCTTCCACGATGGTGCGCATTGTTGCTGCTTCGGTCGGTGCTGGGTTGCCCCTCCGGGGTCGGACCTCTGACATGACCACGCGATATCGCGTGCCCCAGGGGGTCTTCGTTAACCATGTCGCACAGTTCACCCCAGCACTTCTCTTTGCTCCTCCGGATGGCTGTAACGAGAGCCTTCTTTGCTTCTTTGTACGCTCTGTCATCTTCCGCCAGCGATGGTCGTTGCAGTTTCCTTGATCGCCATGCGGTCCTCCTTTTCTTGTTGCTCGTTCTTCGTAGAGCCTTGATCTCATCGGTGATCCAGTACTCTGGTTTCCTCCAGAAACATGGTGTTGTCCTGCGAGGCATCGACGCGTCGCAAGCTCTCGTGATGGCGGATGTTACCATCGCCACAGCCTCGTCCGAGGCGGAGTTCATCGGGAGATCTTCGACTGTTTCTATCGATTCCCGGAATTTTCCCTCGTCCAGCTTCCGTACCTGCCACCCCGTTGGTCGCGGTCTGCGTGTCGTCTGTCTCTGTCCGTCAGTCCTAAGTCGAAACTGAATATGTCGATGGTCACTCAGTGTTTCCGTGTCCAGAACTTCCCACGATGTCATACGTCCCATGAGCGACGGGCACATGAACGTCAGGTCGAGGACCGATGATGAACCTCCCTCCCGGGACCGAGTGTCGTGCCGGTAATAGGTGATAACCCCCGTCTCGTTTGCGAGCACTAATCCCAATGCCTCCATGGCATCAGCGAGTATTACCCCCCGTCTATCGCGCGGCCCCCCACTCCAAGTCGGTTCCTTGGAGTTGAAATCTCCCGCGATTATAACTGGGCCCCCCCATTGCCTCACATCCTCTTCTAGGTCGTGGAGCTCGTCTTCAAATTCGTGCGTCTTGAGCGACGGCGAGTAGTAGCAGCTGTATACAGCTGTGCCCCCTATGGTCTTTCGAGCATAACCGCGGCCACTAACAGCTGGTTCAGTCTCGTGGATCGCGGGATTCGTGATCTGAATTACAGCGGTCCCCCAGTGATCGAATGTGGAACGGGAAACTTCGCGCTTCCGAGGCGGTTCGGAGATGATCAGAACATCGATACCCCCTTCTTTGGCAATACCCCCTTGTTTGGCAATCAATCAGTATCTCTCTCTCTCTCTCTCTCTCTCTCTCTCTCTCTCTCTCTCTCTCTCTCTTTTTTTTAGGTGGTTGTAGGGTGAATACGCTGCGACGTAGCCACAGAGAGGTTCCGGACGGACAATTACGCCTGGCCGATACTTCTCAAGGCTTCCGGGCTGGATTCCGCATCGATGCGGCCATCCGTACCGGATAAACCCTCTCTCCCTTCCCCTTTGGCGCTGGCCATCGGACAAGGGAGAGATCCACCAACTTACCAATCCGGACCCGGCACCGCGTGAGCATTACTTCAGGACCGGTGGCGTCTCGCGCTCAGGATCGAGCGTCCCTCTTCTCACGACTCGCAGGTGTTGTTTCTCCTCCTTCGATCTTCTTCCATCTCTTCATTCTTCTTTCTTCTTTCTTCGATCTTCTCTCTTCTTCCTTCCCTCTTCAGTCCATCATATTCCTCCTGGAACCATTTGGACCTCTTCTGTTTCAATCGGCAGAGTCACTGTAATTCGCCTGCTTCGAGGCGCCTTACTCCCCTCTCTTTCTCCTCTTTGCGGGTCATCACCAGCTTGATGTATCCGGTGAGTCTATCCCATGTCTCCTGGTTGCGGAGCAAGTACGGGACGAGATTCTCAGGTGTTAGTTGAGCACCCAGCCATTCATCCAGCTCGGCGCGCTCTCTCCGGTTGTCGCTGCACTTGAACAGGGCATGTTCGGCGTCATCCCATTCGTCCCCGCATGACTGACATGCTGGGGTCGTCCTCTTCTTGAACCTGGTTAGATAGGAACCGAAGCAACCATGATCGCTCAGTGCCTGCGTCGTCCAGTAGTCCATCTCTCCGTGGGTCTCTCTCTCTCTCTCTCTCTCTCTCTCTCTCTCTCTCTCTCTCTCTGGTCCCGATCCGACATCTCTTCTCGGAGACATAGACGTAGACTGAGACGAGATGTCTCATGGTTGGGCTCGAGATCTTCCAGGGTGACTTCCCAGAAATCCGCGCGACCCGGTGAGCCCCAAGAATTGGGGTTAAGTGCGCGTGTGAAGTTTTGACTGAACTCGTTAAAAAGGTGTACGGAAGCCATTATGGCTCCAGTGGCCCATGCGGCAAAGTGATTAGCTGAACAATTCTTACAGACGCTTGGTGCACATTTTTATTGCATCCTTGGTTGTAAATTCATTGGTTGCGTTTATGAGGCTTGTAACAATATAGAGTATCATAGTTCAAAGGGAACTACTTGGAGTTATCATTTGTATAGGCCGAGTCTACATAGACGCGCTCACTCGGGGCGCGCGCGCTCTCTCCGCTCACACTCTTCACCCAAACAGCGAAGTAGGTACCGAAAATGGGATCTGAAAATTTTTTGACGATTGTTTCCTCTCAATCGGAGTATCAGCCCGAATGAGTGAGATGAAGAACAGCCAATTTATAGCGCAAATCGACCAAACAATTGATTTGCATCTAATAGAGATCGAAAAGTGAGAGACTTGGATGTCGATTGATGTGCCTAATATCACCACCCCCAACTTCTCAGGTTCCCAACTAGCGGCTCATCCAACAATATCCAACATCATTCTGGGTTTGGATTGAGACTCTCTCCAGAAACTGTGAAATAAGCAAAGGTGTGTAGAATTCTGGCGAAGAAGAATTGAGCTATTCCATGTACACCAAAGATCAAATTTGTGTTACAAGAGTCACTCCTCCGCAAATTTGGTACATATCGGGTGTTCTTAATCAGGATTTCATACACTTTAGCTCATTATTCAGCTTCTGGAATGAGTGCCAATGTATAACCAAGATGATGCTGAATATTGCTGAATGATTTGCAAGTTGGAGACCTGATGAAAATTTGGGGGATGCTTATATGAGACACAACCACGCCTCTCATTTTTCGATCTCTATTCGATGCAAATCAATTTTTTGATCCATTTACGTGATAAACCGGCCGTCTTTATCTCACAAGCTTGCGCTGATACTCAAGTTGAGGGGGAATACTCGTCAAAAGATTTTCAAATCCCATTTTTGGTTCTTACTCCGGTGCGTTTGGGTGGAGAGTGTAAGCGGAGAGAACGCGCGCGCCCCGACTGAGCGCGTCTATGTAGACTCGGCCATAGAGAATCTTCCACCCCTCTATCCTCTTCCAGAAGCTTCCTCATCAGCGCAGGTAAGATTCAGGGCGCTCGTTCCCTCGATTCGGCGGAGGAATTCGGATCTCCAGAGAGAATATAAATCAGTTGAGCGCGGTATCATTTACCTCGTTACAACTTGTCTTGAATATTCTCGCTCAATCATTCCAAGCTCATCTTGATTCTTAGATGAAAGTTTCACAAACAATCCTTCTTTAGCCATAACTCGCATGTAATTTGATGAATGAATAATTATAAAATGATGACACACACAAACAAAATTAAGCGGGAGTACAATGGTCGAAAATAGTTGCAGGAGGATGTATATATCCGTTTTTAACCAAATGATATCATGCTTCGAATATTTTTCATAAGTGCTCACCAAAGCTTGCAACTCTACTTAGTTTTCGGAGTGAAATCCGGGTACGTGAGAGTGATAATATTTATGCAAATGATGAATATCATGAAAGGATTCTCTTGAATTTCGATCTAAAGTCAACTAATGATATTTCCACTCACACATACACACATGGTTACATGAATATTTCTATCAACGATACAATAGTTTTAGAGCGGAGCTGGCGGGATAGTGCGAGCGAAAAAATTGTATGAGAAGAAGAATTTCGGATGGGAAGAGATTTCGAGGAGATAATATTTTTCTCTGGAAGTGATGGGATTGGTGGTCTCGAAGGTAGAGGTGGTGGTAACCTTTGCTGGGTGGTCGACCTCGTGATTGTAATCGGCGTCGTTGGTACTGGTGATTGATGGCTGGAAGTCCTATGAATTCTGACCTCTTGTAAATCAAAACCCTTGTTGTTTTGATTCTTTTTCCTCTGATGTTTTTCTCTTCCCAAATTGATCAGGAGAAACGTGACTGAGCTGAAGATTGCTCCCAGTAGATGTATGGAAAACCCATAGATAGCGTGAAGGGTGTATCCTTGTATGATGGTGTCAATAATCAACTTACAGATGTGTAATATGACGAATATCATGATCACTGCTGATGATATTGATCCAAACTTCGTCAGGTCCTCCAGAATTCTCCTCCAAGTGTTCTTGGCAATATGAGATGATGTGCTTTCAGTGAGTAAGTTCTCAATAGACTCCTCATGTGTCGTAGTTTCTCCTGACATCTTCCTTGCTACGGTGTTGAGAAGCGAAGATCTATCAATAGGAAACATGAGATGTTCCCGTAGGTTGTCCAGGTCATTTTGTGAATACACACCACTGGTAGCAAGTGTATTTGCTGACTTGTAAGACCAAGATATCTTCGTATTCGGTTTAAAGATGTTTGGTTCCTCTGCCTTCGTCGGGGTTGGCAGGAATTTGATCCATTCATTCCCTATTTTGTAGTAAGTGGGCAGAATGGAGTTGCAACTCACTTGTGTTCCACGTTTCACTAGAACATGAGTTCGTGGAGTAAGGAACCAAGTTTCGTTGGCTGATGAAACTTGTAGTTGGTGGAAGCAAGACTCCGAATGTACTATCTTTACTTCTTTCGGGGTACATTGCAACAGGTGAACCACTTCTCCGGCAATTTTTGCTCTATATCCTGGTTTCCCCATTACGTTGAAGGCAAACTCGTCCGGGGATAGAATTGCAATGGATAAGGAATTTTGGATAGTCTTCTTCTCTACGTAACACTTTTGTGTTATCAAATCTAAATATAAATCACTTATCTCTGCTCTTAGATGTTTTTCCACGTATACAAATTTTGAATTTATATAAGTAAAAAGATCTAAGTTATTAATTTTCTTACGAACTAAATAATCCTCATTGAAAAAATAAGCATTCGAACCGATCGATGGTTCATAAATGAATAGCTTTGGGTGTTCTGTTGTGATGATCTCTCGATTGCATTGGATAAAATGATTGTTCGCAGTTATGGCAAATGTGATTTCACTTGAGTTAAGAGAATAAATAATTTCATGATTTCTATCACTAAACAATTTTACCGCGGGGCCTCTATATCAAATGTCGTATGATGACTGGAAACATTCATATTTTGGCAAAGTGTCCAAAAAAGTATAACCACCTTCCATATTGATACAATGTTCATCCGAAAATTTACAAACTGTGCCCGAAGTTTATCTAAGTATATCATTATTCAAATTGATTTGAGCATTGAATTCCATTAAAGTAATGCGAATCATTCCTTGCACAAATACCTTATTATAAGTACCATATCCGTCTGCATACGAAGGGCCAGAACAAGACTTTTCTGCTGCGCTTCAGCAGAATCGACTACGGTTGCTGATAATGAATTCACCTTGAGATTTGCTATAGTGTGGCCATGGTCATGTTTGAATAAATCAATGTATTGTATAGTTCTGCATTTTCCGTGACTTATATCGGATGAATACTCTTGATGTCCATTCTCTGTTGGTATCAGGTGACTAAACACTTCTCATTGGTATATCGTCCTTTGAATTTTCATTTTCCATTGAATGACCTTGCTCGATTTGTGTCGAGATGCTTGTACTAATTTCATCATGACTTCCATGACACAGAAAGTTGTAGGGTGAGATAAGTAGCTTCTTGAGTTCTTTGGTAGATTTTCACTGTGGATAGTGTTAAGTTTATGGTTATTTATTCAAAAATGTCATTTTTGTCCTGGACAAATACTCTCCTCTCTCCCTTCCCGAATCTAAACAGAACAAAACATATTAGTCAACTCTACAATGAAGCTCAGAATATATTGTAGTCTAAATACTCCTCTAAATCATAGAAAGATTGAGAATTATTGCTATGAATATTTTTTGTCATGGTATAATATACATTTCTTGTCGAGAAAAGTGTAATCATCATGAAAAAGATTCCCATCACGATTCGGACACGTATGTCATTATTGATCCATGTTTCTCGATCCAAGTTCTGGCAACATGAGACAATAAGTTCGAGTAGCCAATAGCGCACGATATTTCATTCTCATAACTCTTGGACCATGTTATCTTGTCTATAAACCATAATTTTGACATGATACTAACACTTTGATCTACGTTTAAAAAACGGAAAGATTTATAGTTATGCAAATTCTTAAGAAATTTCATTCTTCTTGATTTGTCCGACAAAGCAATATATTCTATGAGTTCTTCGAATAAAATAGATGATTTTTGAAATTTAATTGGCATTTCTACAGTATTCTTCTGTAATTTTAAATAGATTTTTGACAGTCCATTCAAGAGATATAATTCGATAAAATCGTAGAATCTCTTTTCCTTTGATAGAACTTTCCCGCTCTGGTTTTTCAGTATTTCTGATTCTGGGAACAATATATCAATAATGGTACATGAGTTTGTACACGATATCGGTTGAGCAATCTTTGGGATTTTTCCAATTATTCGAGTTGTGATTTCATTACAACTCGTGACTGGAGGAACTGGTTGAATCCTATAAGATTCGCAGACCGCCATATCTTCTGAAGAACACTTTTGAGCGTGATCTGGATCAACTGATGGTATAGTAGCTATTTCATTACATAATACACAGTCGATCTCTGAAATTTCTTTTGTACTCGCGTAATGCAAAGTTTCCGTAGCTGACGAAGCATTTTCAAAGCTGGGAGACACAATTAAATTGTCAGCAAATGCTTGTTGCTCAATTGAACTCGTAATACCGCTTGGATAATCGCTTTTTTCCAAAGGTAGATAATTGCTCATTGATGACCTCGATTTCGGAATATCAAAGATCAAAATTTCTCCAGGAAGCACTGGTTCTTCAAGAACAATGATTTGTTCTTCTGTCTCAACTATGCACTGATCATGGTCAGTTAATCGGAGATCCGGGCAATCTAAATTCGACAGGGCAGTACGATCAGAATCAAACGAAGAATAAGTAATGTTTGAAGCCTCCTTGAATTCTAATTCATGTATAGTCTCGTTCGACGGAATATTTGATGCAAATGATAGCAATTGAGGAAGATCGAATGGATGTGGAATCGGACATCGATCTACTTGACATTCTAATTGAATGGCTTGTGCAATAGCAGTATCTAAAGAGATATGATGTCCCATGAAAATCTTAATTCGAAGTTTCAATCCTCTGATGAACTGTTTTAGCCCATTCTCATCAACTTGTCGCTCGAATTGTTCCTTAGTTAAACACCTTTGCGGCTGCTCGAATTCATTCAAATCTTTGATACGGTCTATGAGATCTTTCAATCTGACTGTGTAATCAATGACTGACTCATTAGGCTGCTGATATGAATGCATTAGTTTTGCATACAAATCATAGATATCCTCAGAGCTTCGAAACCAATCTCGAATACGCTTCATGAGCTCATGGATATTATTAATTTCATCAAATGCTATGAGATCATGAGCTAATCCTCTGAGTTTAATTTGCAATATTCGTGTTAAAAGAGGTTCATCTTCTTCGGCAACGAGTCGTTTGACGTCTCTTAATCCCTTGGAATATTCGTATACCGGAATATTCTTACCATCAAATTCAGGTACCAAACTTGTCATCATCAAAAGAGGAATCTTCAACCTATCATCATTCGCCATTTTTTTTCTATAGTTTCTCCCAAAAGATGGGTTATATTGACAACTAGCGTCTCAAATAGCTCTTGTTAGATGCAATAGATGCTTATTTCTGATAAAATTGATCAAAATAGAAGTGAGAAGGATTTCTCTGTCCTTGATAGTGATAGGCATGGTAAGAATGTTCGTTGGATTAGCTTGTCCCGGTTCGATTGACACCAACTTTTGTAACTGTTTTTGAAATAAGCGAGAGGTTGCTTGCAAATCGTCTGCAACATATGCAGTTTTTGATGATTCAAGTTGAAATGAGGTCACGACATCTTAGAATACAATATCCTCATGATAGCTGCGGTCAGCACGATTTGAAACTTGAGAGATGAATATGCAAGAATGTGTGTCAAATAACTCACAGATTCTCCGTCTAGAAGATTGCTATAGAAATCAAAAGTCTACAGAAGTTCGAATGGAATGCGTTATGATCACTTTGAAAAATATTCAGATATTCAATAGAGTTGTGCTGTTTTCAATATTGAGATTCGAATATGTTATGACATTCAGCTCAAACACCAGGTATGTAATGTATAAGTTTCATAAAAAAAAAATATAGATCCTCATTCAATATCTTGAAATCTTATTTCTGAAACACTATCCGATTAATGATCGATTTCAGCACAGTTATCAACTGTTGATTTCCGGAAATATCCAGAATATGCAAATAATAAAGTATATCAGATTTTTCAATAGTATAGGAATATCAATTATCAAATTGTGCGTTAATATGTAAATAATCAAGAAAATCTAAATCTCAATCAATTTCGGTACCGGAACGAATTGTTAGTTCCGGTATATCAATTTTATAAGAATATGAATTGTTAGATTCTGGATAAAAAATATTCTGATACACAAATAATCAAGAACTGTATCTAACCATCAATCAATTTCGGTACCGGAACCAATTGTTAGTTCCGGTTTAGAAAGGAAAAAATCTCATATATGAAATATAACAAGAATGATATCCAACCCTCAATCAATTTCGGTACCGGAACCAATTGTTAGTTCCGGTTTAGAAAGGAAAAAATCTCATATATGAAATATAACAAGAATTATATCCAACCCTCAATCAATTTCGGTACCGGAACCAATTGTTAGTTCCGGTTTAGAAAGGAAAAAAAATCTCATGTATGAAATATAACAAGAATTATATCCAACCCTCAATCAATTTCGGTACCGGAACCAATTGTTAGTTCCGGTATATCAATTTTATAAGAATATGAATTGTTAGATTCTGGATAAAAAATATCCTAATGCACAAATAATCAAGATTTATATCTAACCATCAATCAATTTCGGTACCGGAACCAATTGTTAGTTCCGGTTTAGAAAGGAAAAAATCTCATATATGAAATATAACAAGAATTATATCCAACCCTCAATCAATTTCGGTACCGGAACCAATTGTTACGTCGGGATGACGCGTATGAGCCTAGTGGCAAGCTCATAAAATCTACTTTCGATTGAGAGAAGGATACTTCTTGATTCTTTGTGGAAGGTAGATTAAATGAATGGGATAACTTACATTTGTTCTGCTGTTGACCAGGCAGTAGATCACCGTATTTATTGACACTTTCAAAATTCAAATTATCCACAAATGATAGGTTCGATAACTCTTCTATGGACTTCCAAAAATAGTATTTCTCAATCAGTTGATGATTATATTATCTTGATACACGTATGCGTCAATTATATGAATCAAATAAAATTGTATCCTTTCCTTGCTAAATTCTTGAGAGTTGAGATTTTAAATATATGTGAATCTGAAATATACTTAGATTTATAATTACAACAATTGAATTGCGCGGGCCGGAGCGATCGCACGCGAATGAAATATAATTGTCGAAAGCTGTGGCTCACGGAGTCGCGACGATGCCTGGTTCGTGCTAACAACTGACTCTTGTGTCCAGACGCGGGACATTTATTGAACTTTTCTGCTGATGCAGAATTTCCAAAAAGTGGATCGCGCCACAACGTGAAACACGCTCTGACTCAATATCATTGTTTTGTTCTGATGGCTCGGTGTGCTGTCCGACTTACAAAATATGCTTACACTAAATATACACTTTTTGATTATTGATTTCTTGAAAAGTTACGTATTAAGACGTAACAGCACAAAGAGACAGCTGTTTTTCTGGAGAAATCGAGAGGCATTTCCTCAGCCCGAGGATGAGCTCGAACCTTTGTACTCGCACACTCCTGGAGCAATTAAAGGCTCTGATTTTTGAAGCTCAGGATACTCTTGTGGATTCATTTGATCGTGATTTGAAGTTAGGAAATCATTCTGTCAGGGATAGCGGAGAGTGGGGCAAAATTGGACGGATTTTGCAGTGGGGCTATCTGACGATACTTAGGGCTAGGCGCACTATGGGGTTCAACTATTGAATAGATTGTGAAAAAAATTTCAGACCCCTAGGTCCCAGCGTTCACAGTTTTTTTTGGAGTTGGAAAAAAAATCTGACCAAATTCGCCCCGAGCTTGGTGGCACTTTTGACAAGTTTTGGGGGCAAATTTGGACAGCCTTCCGAAATTGAGGTGTACGGCATCATTCCTTATCTATTAGAGTCACATTTGCTCATCAAAACACGTGGTAATGACCCAGAACCAAGAGGGGAACCCGCCTGAGACTTTTACATCCTCCCATAGCCCGACCAAGCGAGCCATTTTTGTGTCATTATTGAAATAGTCTTTAGCATTATTGAAATAAGCGCTTCATTGGTGCGCCACCGTCTTCAGCGAATCAGCAATCGACTCGTGGCTTCTGAGAGTTGACTTTCTTCAGTTTTTCTCCATATTGGAGGTACCCATACTCGCTCCAAGTCAACGATCCATATGATAGAGTGCGACAATCAACCGGATTTCGGCGATTGCGAGAGTGAAAATGCTCCAATCGAGGACTATCTTGGAACACGTTGGAAGCGACTCCTGACCTCTAAACTGACTCCTAAGACGGCCATTGGACACCGTAACTCCATTTTCTCACCAATTTTCAACAGGGTTTGTAACGAAACTTATGTTTCGTTACGTTTCGTTCATTTCGGTAAAATTTCAATAATGTTGGGTTTCGTTTCGTTCTTCAATAACCACAATCGAAATTTCAGAATTTAGTTTGGTTTTTCCTACAAACAAAACTAAACTCAATAATTTAATTTGAATTACGTTTTTCATTCCGTTTATGAGAAACGAAAATGAACGAAAATGGATTATGGTTGAGCTGGAAACTCAACGAATTCCAACAGAAATGTCGGTGAAAGAAACAAAACGAAACGTTAATCATGCATGATTGCGGTTAGAATGGACGGAACGAAACATAATCGAAATGTTCCGTCAGAGAACGCGACGAAATCGAACGAAAGTATATCTTCTGGGGGAAGGAAACTGAACGAAAGTAATTTCGATTATGATTATGATAAACGAGACTAAACGAAATCACACAGGATTTTTTCCTAAAGCCGAGCCTTCTGAAGAAATCTTCGGTGTAATGGCCTTGGAAACGATACATTGCTTATGAAAGGGACTGTGCAGTTAAATTTGCTACTTGGAATTTCGATATTCCTCGTTTTTTAGTCAATGGATTCCTTTCTAACTCTCGGATCGGTTCTGGGTGACCCCTTTTGCCATACCTACGCCCCCGCCAACAGTAGTTGTGTGCTAACGAAATCAGCGCAAGGACTCCAGGCCCTCATCGAGGAAGGGCTCCACAGCTATCCACACTGTGGCCTCACCGTGCTCCCTATCCACCCACCCCCCCCCCTACACACCTTCACACACTCACACATTCGGCCATCCCCATTTTTTATACAGTCTGGCCGAAATTAAATTGTATCACACGACACGTAAATGTACTGTTCTTTACCGTTATCGCGCCGAAGTGTTGCACAGAGCTGATGGGGGGGGGGGGCGATTGGTTTTGATCAACGTTTCGAATTATGTTAATTTGTTCCGATTACGTTCAGTTTCGTTCATGATGAACATAATCAGAATCGATTTTGTTTAGTTTCGTTTATCCCAACGAAATTTTGCTTGGAATCAATTTTCATAACTAATGAATCGTGATTCGTTTTGGTTTGGTTTCGCTCCTCATCAACGAAATCAGGATCAATTTCGTTTCATTTCTGAATAAACGAGACGAAACTCAATTGCTTTTGGATATGTATTCATCTCCGTTCCATGAAATGAAAACCAGAATAATTCTGTTTCGTTTCGTTCATCTAATTTTGTGGATATAATGTTTACGTTTGGTTTCGTTTTCCATGAATGAAATTATGATTGATTTTGTTGAGTTTCGTTTCCCAATAACCGAAACAGAACATATTCAATAATTTTGTTTCATTTAGTTCAGTTAAAAACCCTGATTTTCAATAACCTAATTCAGCCTCAACAACCCGTGCTATTCGAAAAATTCGCACAAACGCATACGCGCCTCGATAGGGCAATCATCCTCGGAAAACACAGACAGGCGATCGGTCGACCAATTTTAGATAGAATTCAGCATTGTCCAAATTCGCCCTCACCAACTCGTCCAAAAATACCCCCAGACGTTTTTTTTGCAGAATCGTGATCATTTGGGCTCAAGTGAACCGATTTTGGCCCACTACGGTTCTAAATCTTCGCTTTGTAACCTAGTTTTTCACCCCCAAACGGCGATTAAGCTCGTCTACTTCTGCAAAAGTAGCGTGAATTTTTGCATTCGGAAGATGAACCGCGCGAGGCCCTCGAAAAGCATCACTATGTCAGCGTGGACTCCAAGTATCGTTTTGGAAGGTCTAAGTGTGTCTCTGTGCATGTACGTTATAAGTGGGGAGGCACTTTAACAATGAAAATTTAGGAATTTGAATGCGGTCCTAAACAGCAAGCGGTAGTCGTCTGGCTTTTGCATAAATTTTCGTGGATGTGGGAGACTGAAAATAGGTTCTTGTTCTCAATCTCGAAGAATGCGAGTGCGTTAGTAGGGGTTGCCCTCACGGAAAGCGAGGGCGGACAAAGGATAATGGAACGATCGCAAGCGGGAATATTGCGGTAAGTACGCACCCAAGTCCGCATGCTCTGATTTCATCAGCACATGCGCGGATATGGAGCGCGCATGTGTCTCAGTCATATCGCGAGTGGGTGGTGACCTGGGAGGTGGCGAGGTCTCCTTCCGCAGCCCGATTCGAGCGAGTCGCGCAATATCGAGAAGGGGCGAGTTAGGAACTGCGTTGTGGCGCAGCAGACAGAACGAGCAACACGATCCTCGATCTCTCTCTTGGCTCGAACCATGTAGCAGACGACGTGAGGCGAGTTTGCTCGTTGCGCATGATCGGGGCCCATCGCCATCTTCGAGAATGAGAGAGCCGAGAAGGAGGAGAAGCCTTTTGGAGTTGGCAAGTTTGACCTGGAGGGGACCGGCTGTGTCATTTACACTCACTTTAACAAACTCCGGCCCCTCGGCATTTGACTAACACTAATGCGGGGATACTTCGTGGGTCCACTGCTAAAGCAAAGACTTAGGAACAGATTCTGGTAGCGGCGGGATTGCCATTTTTCCGAGTTTTCTCCACCAGACTGACAGCGGCGTTGCCAATCTTCCGGACCGGTGCAGAGAAATTAGAAAAAAAATGTCGCAAGTCTCGGTCCCGCAGGTTATAGACAGGATAGAAAGGGATCACCGCCTGCCCCTGTTCCCCCGTTTTGAGTCCGAGAGGTGCAACTTGGCCCTCCTTTCTGGCGCCCGCTTGCTATATCCACACTCGTCCTGCTCATTCGCAGGGCTACTTATCATTTTAAATTTCTCGCATTCTTTTCCTAGCCTTCTCAAGATGTCATGTAGTACTCGACATCACACCCCCAGCGTCAAACGGTTAGTTCTAGTTTATTTGTATCAACATAGAAATAAATGTATGCCTCAGCTCGAATCCGTGACACATCAAGTCAACGTGATTCTAAGGTGGGCTGCAGCTGTGCTCGACAGTATTGTGGGGTTACATTTCGAGGGATAGTACGGTCTCGTTAGGTCGGGATGAGCTCCTGATGTGGACCTTGCAGTAAGATATATGCAAGGTTTCAGTGAGAGTTCATCATGAATAATTCACACATGATGGACCGTGAATAGCTTCTCTATGTGGGTCCATGGGATTGGGAGTGGAGCGATGAGGCGCAATGGCGTGCGTCAATTTGCTGATTATCTGTATAACGATATGTTGGGAGAAAATCACGAGGGACTTCAGTGCCGTCATCTTTCAAGATATGGGTATGTCGTTGGGGATACAAACTTCGATTTCTAAGGGGGACTGGAAGCTCAGCATAACAAGACGTGCTTCACTTCGAATTCACTTCTACGGGAATGCTAATGCTCACATGAACTACTCCACCCGTTATCATTGCCGTGTATCCAGGTCCCTTCATAAGTCGATAGACAGATTCATGGGGGGCTTGCAAGACCGTAGCTAACAAATCTTGAATAAACTCACGTGTACGTTTGTACCGACGCAGGAATGGAAACTTCGGTAAGATTGATGGTTGTGTTGCCGGCAGAACTTCGTTTTGCAATGTACATTCATTTTGAATTGAGTCAATCGAGCAATTCGTGGTTATCTGATTTAAGGTAGTAACCGCACTTTCAAATGAATATGTTTCGCGTCGCAAGAGTTAGCTAGAATTGAAGCTGAAACTCTAAGTTTTCCATATCTACCAAGAAAAAAGGAGGTTGCCGATATAAATTCTGAAAAAAAGCATCGGCATCTGACGCGCTTATACACGCGGTCTTATGGGAGCGTCACTGTTTATACCTGCTCATGCGGAAATAAATATGTTGAGTTCTGTAAAATTTTAATATACGTATAAATGCAGTCTTGGCAATTCTCTTGCTAGCAGCATAAATGTGGCTTGCCGATCAAAATCTTTAGCAAATTGATTCCAACGTCGGCCGGTGGGGCCCATGTTTTGCGGTATGCGTAGTCTGCTGCGCTCGTGCGGCAACGCTACTCGAGCTCCGGCGCCCTCTCATTGATACGGACCTGCACGCGGGTACCACCTTAACTGAATCCTGATTCTCTAAAATCGGTATTTCAAACGCCTCGAACATGATCAGCCACAGATGTCCCGTATATGATAAATTATTACCACACACACTCTCATTGCCCTTAATAGCTCATGCAAAAGTGAAGTCTTTTGAATCAATGGAGTACATGACTCCGGGATTCTTATCGTTTAAATTGATTCACTTACGTGCTAGTCCTTCTTACCACACATCATACTGGTTGAATCCACTAGAATCTTGCAGCATGGGGCTCCAGAACGTCTGGCCCTTAACTATATCCGTACACTAACCGTCGGTAAGGACGCACACGGTAACGAATTCAAGGATGATCTGGTTTTTCTCGAGTCGTACGGACACGGTCTGTTTGGGCAAAGTCACCTCAATCGAGGCTCGGACATCTACATCGCGCCCGGAACCGTACGGATCGGGATAAACAGCACCCTCACAGTAAGTCATTTGTCTCGCTCGAATCATTATATATTCCCGAGTTGGGTCCTTGACTTCAACCCATAAATGTTTCCGTCGACCATGACTTCAAAATTCCGGCACGGTGCGCATCCATACAAGTTTCCGCACTGATTTTCTGGATGTATCCGTTATCTTGTTCCTCTCCTACAGTAGATTAGTGATAGAACATGACGCAATGCAGGACGGTTCTGGCAACTTCTATTTTGAATTGGATGATATCCATCACTTGGAACTTGATCACTTGTTGTATTCGGATAACGATGATGAGTCGGTCTTTTCATAACGCTGATGTTGCAGGTATCTATATAGTGCAGGGTCAAAGTTGTGACATTCTTGGGCAAAAATCTGCCGTCATATCTTATCAGTGCATCTACTGCAGGCAACAAGACAAATAAAGATACACCCAGGAATATTTCGAATGATGAAAGAGACATCCCGATACTGCGTTCTTGCACCATACGTAATTTGAGTGTATGAGAGTTGTTAAATTTATGTTCAAAAGTGTATTATGTCATGCCGTGCCGGGTACAAAAATGTTGTTAAAGTGACTGGTGGGTACTTGCGTATTCTTCAATTTTTTCTTTTTTGTGGCAAAATTTGTATGTAATGACAGAATTATGCGTTCTTTTTATAATTGGGGAGATAATCACGTTATCGTCATTTAAAAATCCATGAATGTTCCTTTCATATCAAACCCAATATTTCATGTCATTTATTACTTTGCAAAGTTGGAAACGGAAGTATCCGGGCACTATGGTTCTAGGAACTTTCCTCATTATTCGTATTCGATCCCATGACATACGTATAATATATTGAACGATACTTTTAGATTCTGTGGAATACCAATGAGATATCATAAAATACCTGTCTGATTCTAGGACGAACCAACGGGATGGCAAGTTGATACTCCATCCGACCCCATGACCTAACAATGAGATACCATACGGTACTCATCTGATTCCATGCCTCACTCATGATATTGCGTCCAATACTCTTCCGATCTCTGAAATATTAATTCCGTACAACAGAATACTCGTCCGATCCCATAACATACGTATACGATATTGTACTTATGTAGAGGTATGAAATATCAATGAAATTCTATTCAATACTCTTCTGATGCTATGGCAAAGCAATAATAACAGCATACGATACTTATCTCATCCCATGACCTACCAATCACGGCAGGGCTGAACCAATTTTGAAGGCGACTGGAAGAAACTCCCGACATTCCAACGCGATCTTGAAGTAGATATGAAAATACGTTATCAAAAAAAAGGTTGTCGTAAGTTATGATTTCGAGAAAAACGGTTATTGAGTCTGGAGAATCGAATTTTACTAGAGAAATGTATAAACTTGTGCGGTTCTGAGTCATACGAAGGGATTCTGTTTCCATATTCTTAATTCTTTATCTCACCATCAAAAGAGTGACGAGAAATAATGGTCATGTACTGGAACATGTACAGACCAAGGCCTGAAAGTAGACGAATGATCGAGCGAAGGAGTTTTCATAATGACGTGGAGATGAGCGCACAGTTGTCAAGTTCTATGCGTCGTTGATTTGTTGAATCGAATTGAATACATATGAGTAGTTCCGCGCGAAACAGACCTACGAAAAAGGGTCATGTCTAAAATTTTTTTCTTGACTTTTTTATTCGATTCTATGGTACAAAATATGAACTCTCCACTACCTATGGGTCCCCAAACAATTTTCCAGGTACCTTCAACGTACATTACTTCATTCTTTTGGATTATTTTCAACAAAAAAGTTAGAGTATTCTTTTCAATAAAATGAATTTTTCTCGAATTCGTTCACAGATACAGAAATGCGGTTTGCGGCATTCGAAAGGTCTTTGAAAAACCTCTCGAAATCAGTCTTGTGAAGTTGATTTTGATGTCTCGGGCGATTTTATCGGGTAAAAGAGTAGAAAACATAGAAGATTAAATTTCTCGAAACCCCAATTCTTAAAAATTTCGAAAATCTGACATTACATATATGTGAAATTTTGTTTTCTTTCGAAAAAAAGTCCCGAATTCCTCTTTTTCATTCTAACACCTATTTTTTTCCAATTATCACAAATCCATTTTCCAGGCTTTTGGAAATCGTATGTTTTCTGCGCATGCGCAAGAATTTGGATCCTTGAAACCAATTCGATTAAAAAGCCAAGAGAATTTCTTTCAAAATGACCACCTGCCGCAGTCAATTCCATGCATTTGAGCCAGAGTTGCGACGTTCAGAAGATCACTGAATCTTGATAGTTCCTCAGAGGTGGGTCGGAGGTACTGGAGACAGCAGTGAAGGCAATCCACGCCTGCCTCCGTTCGATGGCGTCCATCGACGTGTCGCACTCGAGTTGGAGGCTCATCTTTCATACGTTGTAGATTCGGTTCAAATGCATGAAACTGACTTGGGCAGGTGGTCATTTTGAAGGAAATCTTCTTGGTTTTCCAATGGAATCGATTTTAAGGATCCAAATTCCTGGGCATGCGCAGAAAACAGACGATTTTCAAAAGCCTGGAAAATGGGTTTGTGATAATTGGCAAAAATAGGTGTTAGAACGCAAAAAAGGCATTCGGGACTATTTTCTTCTGGAAGAACGCAAAATTTTACATCAAATATTAGATTTTCGAAATTTTAAAAAATTGTGGTTTCGAGAAATTTGATCTTCTATGTTTTTCACTCTTTTGCCCGATTGAATCACCCAAGATATCGAAATCAACTCCACAAGACCGATTCCGATAGGTTCTTTAAAGACCTTTCGAATGCCGCAAACCGCATCTCTGTATCTGTAAACGAATTCGAGAAAAATTCATTTTATTGAAAAAAATACCCTAACTTTTTTGTTGAAAATAATTCAAAAGAACAAAGTAATGTACGTTGAAGGTACCTGGAAAATTTTTTTGGGGCCCCATAGGTAGTGGAAAGTTCATATTTTGTACCATAGAATCGAATAAAGAGGTTAAGGAAAAAATTCAAGACATGACCCTTTTTCGTAGGTCTTTTTCGCGCGGAACTACTCATATCAGAATAGTCAATTCCAATGCTCATCATACTGAGATACACGATATCGATATCGAAGAGCTCAAATATTGGTCTCCAATGTAGAAGCGAGCGTATTGAAAACATGAACAAACGAATTGGCGCGTTGATACTAAGCGTAGTATAGTAAACAGGAGAAAGTGGTGAGGGAGGGGGGGGTGTCGGTTTCGCTGATGTTTGAGAGCTTTTCACAGACAGTACTTGTTGATATTGAGAGCCCTAATTATGTGTTGGAGTGATGAAAAGAATTACAAAGGATATAGGTTTTCATCGTGAGTACCAGCATGCTCTTCTAACTTTGTGATTTCTCATCACTGGATAGAATTCATTGGGCAATATTTTACCCTAACACATGATAAGGGCTCTCAATATCAACAAGCACTGTCTGTGAAAAGCTCGCGAAAATCAGCGAAACCAAAGTTCTGGCCCTCTCCTCCCCCACTCTCTCCTGTTTGCTACACTACGCCTAGCATCAACTCGCAAATTCGTTCGTTTTCGATACGCTCGCTTCTACACGGGATATCGATAGTTGAAATCTTCAATATCTATATCGTGGATCTCAGTATAATGAGCGTTGAAATTGACTACTCTGATATGTATTCATTTCGATTTTACAAATCACCGATACATAGAACTTGACAACTCTGTGCTCATCTCCACGTCATTGTAAAAACTTCTCTGCTCGATCATTCGTCTACTTTCAGGCCTTGGTCTGAATATGTTCCAATACATTACCACTTCTTTCTCGTCATTCCCCCCATGGTGAAATAGAGAATGAGGAATATGGAAACAGGATTTCTTCGGATGACTTAAAACTGCACAAGTTTAGGCATTTTTCTGATGAAATTCGATTCTCCAGATTCAATAATCGTTTTCCTCGAAATCGGCCTCATATTTACGACAATTTTTTTCGGTTCAGCCCTGCCGTGCGATGAGATACCATACGGTACTCGTCCAATTCCATTCCATACTCAAGATGTTCCTTCCAATACTCATCCGGTTCCGTGATGCACCAATGATGTATCATGCGATACTCGTCCGATCGTACGACGTGTCAATGACATACTGTGCGGTTCTTATCGGATCCCATGACATACCATTGTGATACCGTGCAATACTTATCTGATCCTATGGTACTCGTCCCAATCCATTCCATACTCAAGATGTTCTTTCCGATACTCATCCGGTTCCGTGATGCACCAATGAAGTTCACTCGGGAATAAGGTAAACTGCAATGGATGTGACGGTCAGTGACCGTTCGAGATCTGTCGTCTCCCTCGCACTCATGGGAACTCCCATAAGGTGCGAGCGAGACAAAAGATCTTGAATGGAAGAAGTACGATCGCATGCATACAATCCTGCAGGGAGCGTGCACGGAACCGTGCATGACTCCTTGCAGACTTTCTTGCATGCCTCCATGCAGGACTTCTCGATAAGAGAATTTTTCATACCATCCTTTGTCTGTACGTTTTTATCAAGTAATTCTCATAGCCATGCACGCGGAGAATCCTGCAAGTGGTTATGCATTCTTCCGTCGAAGTTCCAGAAATGTAGTCCGAATCGGCTGTAGGATATTAGCCAGGAATGTTGTCCGAATCGGCTGTAGGATATCAGGCAGACCGAAATGTAGAATTTCGGTTAAGATTGCATGCATAAGCTCCTGCAGAGAAAACCGTGCACGACTTTCAGCAGAATTTCTTGCGTGCCTCCGTGCAGGACCTTTCGATAATGGATTGATCCTATAAAATCATAGGCGAACGATATGATAGAATGAATACACGACATTTGGGACGTTTTTCTCCATAATTCCTCGCGTGTGAGCTCATTTCCATCAACGATGAGAGATTTTTCGACCATCACATTGTAAATAAATCTGCGCAGTCGTCCTAAGCGCGAAATAGCAGATGAATCAAATACCCTGGAGAACGTCTCATATGATGTTTGTAGATTTTTGTGGATGATATCGATACCTCCTACAAGAGAAATGTTTGTCAATGTATGAACATCGTGAGAGCTCCAATATGTTCAATTCTGAAATGGAGCACCTTGGTGAGCCGCTAATCGTCTTGATATTGAATCAAATCCAAAATTTTGAGTCCCATGTTTCCTGAAAAATTTGTGATTGAAAAAAAAAATAATCCGCGAAAATGCTGCAAGAATTCTCACAAATCCTTCTACAAGATTTGTTGCAGTCCAACTTGCACGAAGGCTTGCATGATTCCATGCAAGTTTTCATGCAAGATTTTTTGTAAAATTTCTTGCAGAATTTTTTGGTAAGGGTATCATGCGATACCCGTCCGATTCTACCTCGTACCGATGAGATACTGTGCGATACTTATCCGATCCCATGACATACCATTGTGATACCGAGCAATACTCATCTGATCCTATGAAAAATCAATTAGATACCCTTCGATACTCATCCGATCCCAGAGGCATGGCCACCCATGAGATGCCATACGCTCTCGCTCTCGACTCTCGAACTCGCCCGATCCTATGTTATACCCCCAATATTCCATCTACTCACTCGGTCTCGTGTTGCACCAATGAGGTATTGCGCGATACTCATCCGATCCTACGTCTCATCATACTGTACGGCTGGAATTTATAGTCGTTCTCCTTATCCGAAATCCTTACGACTTTCCTTATCCGACACCTTATGGCTGGTTTCTAACAACTTGTCGTGACTTTATGTGCAGTATTAAATTATTTGGGATCGGCAGAACAGACTAAATGCAGTTATGGGCCAAAAAGTTATCAAATATGACCGGCTCATCTATAATATGGAATTCCATTAATGAATTGAACGGAAAAATGCATAGATAGTCGCGACATGTTATTGAAAACCGTCCGTAAGGTGTAGCATAAGGGGAGCCGTAAGGATTTTGGATAAGGGCAACGACTATAAATTCCAGCCTGTACGATACTCATCTTCTGGTCTCATGATAAATTGCCGAAGTACCTCGCGATACTCATCTGAACCCATGACTCATCAATAAGAATCCATACAGTACTCATCCGATCCTGTGACATCGAAATCGTTAAAGTTTACGTGTTTGAGTTGATGAAACATTTAGAGGAATATGATAAATCGGGTTGTAGACCGAGTATCAGACCGTTCTGTGATGGCTTGTTTACTGTTTACTTCTACCTTGGAGAGTTTCTTTTCCTGGCCGCTAGATGTGCCACTTTTGGTCGAACGTGCGGAATGAGATATACTATCTGGTACTCATCCGATTCTAGGACATAGCAATGACATACTTTCCGATACTCAACCGACCCCACAAATAAATGCCATCAATGAAAACGAAATCTCTTACACCGGCCGAACACAGAAACAAAAACCGCAAATCCCCCGCACGCGTAACCTACGCGCGCATTATGTGCGCATTGGACGTGCGTACAAATCCAATGTAGATGCGGCTATGCGCTAATGTAGACGCAGCCAGTCACATCACAATACCACCACAAATCTACATGGGAAACGATAGGTGTAGTGTGCGCAGGCCCGGACCCGCGACGCACGAGCCCCTCCCCCCTCCTTTTCTTACGATTTTGTTTGGTGTCGGTGGCGCGGTCGAAGTTCATGTTGGAGTTCTCACCTCAACGAAGCCCTTTACACCCACCTATGCTTAGCCTCTGTTAGTTTGATTTTTCAGTATACATTCCAACACGTTTTGAGTAATTTAATACGATGCTGATCAAAGTTAAGGTAAAGTTAGTCATTATTTCTAGACCTTCTCATGACTATGCACTAGTAACTATTATTTCCCTTTTATTTCCAGACTCTCACGGGAAAAGAGGTGGGTGGGAACGTATCTATCATCATGAACATTGATTTTATTGCTCCCATCCATGAGGGGTGGAAGTCAGACTGTGCGTTCAAATACAAACTCTGAGCTCACTTTATCTATTAATGATTGCGAGTTCAAAATGCCCTGATTTAAGAACAGCGAGCTGTTCTTCCTCAAATTTTTCACAACCCCTGCTGAACTTACGTTAGTTTCTGTATTGGCATCATCATTTCAAGCCATATTCAAATTCTGAGGCCTGAAAGAGTTCTGATTAGCCCCAAGTTTTCTTTCAACCAGTAGTGTAGTGATGACATCCATCACTCACTGTGCTATTCAACTACTATATTGAGCTCTGATGACGCTGATATAGAAATTGGTAAAGATTCAGTCAGATTCTGAAGAGCCAATGTAGGATATCCTGTTGTGCCTGAGAATCACGGCATTTGAAAATTATGGGTCACCTTATCTGATACAATTCCCAATTCAAATCACTCAATATTCCATTGAATTTTGTGAATGATGCTCTCGATTTGAAGCAGCTACTCAGAGTATGAAGTTTGAAGTTTGATGAGCCGGATGCGCATCGTGATCTTATTCTTCTTAGTCAAAGTATCCAGTGCATTGTGAACACTTGATTTCTTTAGCAACTTGCTGAGTCATTATCAATCAATCCTTGCTCAGTACTCTCATGGTACTCTGTCAAACTTTCTTGGACGTTACCTGTATCCAAATAACCATGGACAATACAGAGATTGTACTTGATTTCTACATCTCACATGTGTGGTGTTGTTCCACTTTCCACTTCTACATCTTGAGAGACTCACTGAAATCAATTATGTATTATTATCATGACACAGATTCATGTTGATTAGATTGTGAGACTGTTTATTTCATGAAATTTTATTTTATTGGTCCACTCATACGGCCGCGCTGCCCTTCACATAGAATTACAAGTGAACCGATGGATAAATATAGTAAGCTCATTAAAATATAGTTGATTAAAATTGCAAAAAAGTCTTGACCAAATATGCGATCTCAAATCTACGCCAACTCCAGAGTATTGTTTCGTTTTGAATCAACAATTGAGATGTGAAGCCAAGAGCTAGGCGTTGTACAATTTACAATTCAATTCAAGTGACTATTAAGAGGATGTCGGAGATCGACCTCTAAACTTCTGCTAGAATATAAAATTTTTTTATTTACAAACTCGCGCTCTCAATTTTCACTCAATCGATCTGAATTTTTCTTTCAGAGGTAGAAAATGTCCGTAAAAAGGGTGCTCTGGTGCGTTTCGCACGCAAATGTACCACTCCGAGCCAAAAATCGATGTCAAAGGCAAATGCACAGAGAGGTTAGGTAGCTATTATCCTCAATTATTTAGGTTTCCAAGAGCCGAATCAGAACGAGTGGACCAGAGCACCCTTTTTGCTGATTTTACGCATCAAATAAATCATTCCCGCAGGCATTTGATGCTCAAATGAGGGAATGGCTCTGTAAATAAGATTTCGGTAGCAAAAGCGAGTATTTTGAATTGCGAAGTCGACATACACATAACCTTGTGTCACTTGGTATGTTGGCAGCATTGGTCATGCTTGAGCTGCGGCTGTCGGCTGCTCTACCACTGCTAAGCAGACGGCGCGCGTTTATGCTTCGTAGCCGGTGTAGCACGAGAAAATCGTAATTTCCCGGTGGAAATGAGTGTGTCCGGGTCGGGTGAAAGTGTATCTGTTGTGAGTGTTTTGTACTGTGTTGTGTGTACACCCACGCGATGTGCAAATGTTCGCGTGCGATGGTTGTCTTGCAACGAATGCAGCTTTGCCGTAGCGCCGTGGCATCCCTCAAAAAACACGACTTTGTTATTCATCAGAATTACAAAACTGTGGCCCAGGGCCAAAAAAAAACGTCGTGTCGGAGTTGTGTTAGGCCTTATAGAAGCTAGCCAGCCCATGGAAACATTTGTTGGCCTTGCCCTGATGGCATGAATGATGTTACAATACGGCGTGTTTCTCCCATTCCAGTGTATGTATTTTCTTACGTCACTTCATAGATATTGCACAAAATATTCAATATGAGACGGAATATTGTGCTGTATACATTCAAAATGATGTAAAAAATATGGTCTAATGTGTACAAGTTGAATGGAATAGAATACTTGTTTAGAAGTTACTTTGATTGAGTTTCTGAATATCGTTGTTTAGAATCCGCAAGTACCATCAACCTCGAACTTTGTCTCTGACCTTGCTATTGGTTTGTTAGTGGTTGATGGTGGATTCTGAACTATTCAAAATTCATAGAAACCTCATTGACCATAATTTTCACTCCCCAAATGTGAGTTTGTGATGAGTATGCATTCTTGTCAAGGAAACGCAGAGTGAGTCTTTTGATTTTGAGCTGCTTCTGTGGCTCTCAGGAATGAGTTGGAGAGTATTCTACATTGAGATGATGTGATACATGTGGAACTTCTAATGAATGCACTTCTGTAGTAGCAACCTATTTTACTTCATCGTAAAAGACTATTGATCAACCAAAGATTTGTCAAGTCAACTTCCCAAATTCCTGATGACTCAGAATTATAATAAAATTCAATTCCAATATTCTGAATCAGGCAAAATTTTTCAGTTCATGAAGAGTCCGTGGAACTAAAAACAGTCCAAAGTCTATATTGTAGAATAATAGAACTTCTCTCAAGAATGGTTGATATAAGTACTTGGTGTGCGAGCTTGAATACTTTTTCTGTATGAATGTGATTTTGTATGCTTTCATATTCATTAACCAATGACGCAGTTGAATTCATATTGATGAATATGGATGCAGATGATTGTCTATTTGGAAAGATAAACCTGCTTTGCAAGGAAGCTCCAGATCCATTCTTGTATTCGAGTATGAATTTTGGAACTGTCAGATAGTAAATCTCAAGGAGTTATGATTTTCTGATGTTGATCAGGAATCCTTTGACACTGATAAAGAATCTCATTCTTGTTGAAGGATGAGTAAAGTCTCTCAAACAACATGAATTTTTGAATTCATCTTGTTCTAGGAAAAAGACTCTTTTTGGAGAGTTTCTACAAACTATTCAAGTTTGTGAGCGTGAATGTATAGAATGCAGAGATATGGATATTTTGAATTCATCTCGACTTGGAAAGAATGACTCTTTTTGAAGAGTATTTTCGAATTCTCTACAATTGTGAGCGTGAATATGTTGGGTGCTTGATATGAATTTGTGAATTCATTCTAATTAGAAAAAATAATACTTTTTGGAAGAGAATTCTCAAATCATTTTCGTGGAGAAACGTAAATTTGTTGATGGCTAAGATCTCCCTTTTTTGGAGTTTAACTCAAATGTTTCATGCTTGTGAACGTCAATAATCAGATTTTGAGCGCAGGCTCTTGCTTCAGCAACTCGTCTTTCCCGGGATATGGCGACATCCCATCAGTGTTGCCAACAATAGAAAATTACACATGGGAAGCTCATTCTAAGTGTCGCCATCTACACTTGGAATAAGCTAACTAGCGCCAGCCCGCCTGATAACCTGCGAAGGTCCGACATCCTCTTAACAGGCAAACCAATTCACTGTACACAGTTTGAATTGTCCCTAGGAGTTGGAGCTCAGAATTCTGTGAATGTGGCATCTTTTCCAGGTCTCTGTTATTCCCTCTAGAGTTGCTCATCTGGAGAAACACGAAGTAGTGATATGGTCCCATTCATGGTATCTAACATGACCAATACACCTATGAATGTAATGAAATCCAGTCCACTTGGAAGGGTGAATCAACCTGGGGGTGGAATGAGCGCACTCATCTACCATGGCTTGTGATTTTGCTCATGAGCCGGATCCCAGATGATATATGAATGTTTAGTTTGCATCTTCTGTGCTGGAAATGACTACCGCACGGTTTTTTGGATATCGTTTCCCGCGAATCGGTCGGTTTCCGCATTCTTGTGATACTTCCGCCGAAAACAGTACCCGTTGTGCGGGAACTGACACTCCCGCCCTCATATCGAAAAGTACCAATAACCCCTTCGATTAAGGTAGTACTAGTGGTACTGATAAGTCCAAGTGCAGATTAAACACGCGCTTGACTCGTTTCCGCCCGTCTATATGGGTATAGTAATGCACACAGCAGACGACAACCTAACCTCGAAACTGCCGAAAGTAGTGACATATTGGCTCAGATCTTTTTTGGTAGGCTCCTAATCGTCGGTCTGTTCGTCGCTATGCATTTTTCATGCACTCTTACACCTGTGTGATCACTCCCGTGAGAATCTGATGGTTAAAAATGAGTGTATCGACCATTTTCCATATGACGCCGTGTTGATTGGCTTGCACGAAATTACCCAGGACTTTTCTCGCCGACTCCTAAAGGTTTTAAAATTTTGACTGTGTCCATAGACATAGAAAGATATAGACTGTGGGTCAGGATTGGGAGAGTGGGGCGTCGAGATTGCATGCGTGCGAGTGAGAGAGCATGAAGCAGACTTGGCACTGTACTGTGTTGAGACATCGGCTACATCGACTATACCTGGTATAGTCAGAGGGCGCTATATATATACAGTCTCATGTATAGGATGCTCGCGTTCGTATAGAGGTGGCGGCTTCTATACGTACCATGTACGGCACCGCGTATATGCCTGTTCGGCGCCGTATATTCGCCGGTTGGCCTTCTATATGGGCGGCCAGCGGCCATATGGAGACGCTGGGACGTTTCGGAACAGGGTCCAGGCCGATTCTTCTCGTTATTAGATGCATGCGCCCATGTACATACAGCGTCTCTCTCTCTATATATATATTATATATCATTAATTATATATTATATTATATATACTATATATTATTATATTATATATTATATTATATATATATTTTATATATTATATTATATTATATTATATTATATTATATATATACAGTACCGTTCATAAGTTCTCGATGGTCAATCCCTCGATTACCCTGACTTGCAACAGCGATAGGTCGAATTCTATGCATTGTACGAAAATTCTCAGAAGAGCATCTTAAAGAGCAGAAAAAATACTAACTTTTACTGGGCTTGGATGATTTTTATCGAATATTTTTGAAGGTCCTACACGCTGATGAAAAAACAGAAAATCTTAACATTCTTTACTTTCATTGAGACACCTGCAGTTTCAATGCGAATGAAGATACGGCGATTTTGAAAAAAGCATCTTGTAGAGCGGAAAAAATGCTATGTGTAACCATTTTTTGATTATTTCTCACCTTCCGTGTATGCATGAAGACGTGCGAGCTGTCCAAATCCCCAAAATCATGGTTTTTAACCGTTTTTTGTGCCGTTTCTGGTGATAAACAGTCATTTTGGGTATCTAGACAGCTCGTACATTCTCACACGCGGTACGTAAAAAATAATCAGGAAATGCCTACACATAGCGATTTTTCCGCTCTACAAGATGCTTTCTCCAGAATTGCCGTATCTTCATCCACATCGAAACTGCAGGTGTCTCAATGAAAGTAAACAATTTTTAGATTTTCTATTTTTTCATGAGCGTGTAGGACGCTCAAAAATATTCGATAAAAATCATCCAAACCCAGTTAAAGTTAGTTTTTTTTTCTGCTCTTTAGGATGCTCTCTGTGAAATTTTCGCACAACGCATAGAATTTGACTTATCGCTATTGCAAGTCAGGGTAATCGAGGGATCGACCATCGAGAACTTATGAATGGTACTGTATATATATATATATATATATATATATATATATATATATATATAGGCGCTATGCAGCTGGTGCATCAACCAGCGTTGTGCACGAGAGGCGCGTCTGTGCCCGTAATGGACATTATTGTTTGAGCCGTTCACGTCTATTTAAATTTGAATTCTAAATGCTTCTAGAAAACTCCAAATTTCTCCACGCTCAGGCCGTTGAACTCACCTCACGTGATTTGCACACGGCCCGCGAACCGCACTTTTGGTCCTTTTCCGCGCAATTTGGAGTAGTTGCGATCCGACGGCCCGCTCGTGAGCATTACTTTGCGTAAGCGCAGCTCACGAGCTTTTCCCGCGCACGCCAGCTTTTTTTCGTTGTTGAATTTTTCACAGTAGATTTTTTTATAGTTCAAGTTGTAAATTGTTCAACTCTCTAGTTCTTTCGCGTGGATTTAGTTAGATTTAGCGTAGGCGTTTTTAATAAACGTAATCAGTTATTTTAAAGTGAAATCGCGAGTGATTATTTCTGCCCTGCTCTTTTTCTCCTCTCTCGGCCCTCAGCCATCCCAAGTTACGAGGCGTGTGATGCTCTTGCACACACATTTTTTGGTCCTTCGAGCCGGATATCCAGTGCCATGGAAAAGGGCTCTGGCTGAGTGTGCGGGCTTTTAGGCTGAAGATTCAGCCAGAGAGAGTCGAGCGAGCTGGGTAGATCACCCGATCGCGATTTCCCGCTAAATCTAACTCGCGCGCTAGAGTTTCCGCGCGCACTCGTCGCAAATATTCCACGGCGTGGAATTCGCGAGTGCAGTGAGTGTCGTGGAAGTGAACTTTTGGTGCACGTGTCAAGTGCACAGTTCCAGTGTTTGTGCAATACAAGCACATCTTAGTGCGTGTGCAGGCATCTCGTTGCATCTTTGGCGAAGGTGCACGAGCTTCATCAGGCATAGTCCTCATCGAGTTCCTGAAGAAGCGGTTGGCGAGCGCCAGCACCAGGAGGCACGCGGGACCCGTACGAACCATCGTCTCGGTGTCTCCCTCTCCTGCTTCAGAGGCTCAGCAGCGAGGCTACCAAGGCGGGCGGCGCGGGGGGTCACTCCCCGCCTCTCACCTCACCGCACACATCGGCATCGGCGTGCGGGCAGCAGGCATCGAGCGAGTCCAGCCCGTTCATCGGCAGCTCATCGGTTCTCGCTCGCGCAGCAGCGCGGGCGATCAGGTGATCGCGCCCCGAGCGCGTTTTTATGCTCGCCTTGTTTACTTTATGACCTCAGCTGTGCAGCAGTCATAGACACGTCTTCGAGTTCACTCGTGTGAGTGAACGATACAGCGAAGGCGTGAACCTTCGCTATTCTATACGGCACAGCTGTGGTTCATCTGCATTAGCAGAAGTACTATATATCTTTTCATCGTCGGATCGTCGTGAGGAAAAAGCACCCACCCTCCCTCCCTCGCAATTTGAAATTCGGTTCGTTTTAATAGCTGTTTGCTCCTTGCAAGGTCGACTGGCATATATTCTGTTTAGATCTTTCATTTTTATTTCACGTTCAATTCTACAATGGGGACAGTTAATTTCGATGACGAGGTCTTGCGCCAAGTGCGCTCCTTGGAAAATATCAAGAATTTTGTCAAGAATACGCAGCGGCTTGATACTGCGAATCCCTTGCAATATGCTGATTATATTAACCGGCAACAAATTCTCGACAAATGTTGGGATAAATTCGAGGATCGGGACTTATTACTCGGGCCCTTCAAGGATGTGAAGAAAGACAGTTCCTATTATAAGATGGACGTGTATACGGACGTTCTTAATGCATATCTAGATGCAAAATCTTGGCTTTCGGCTCGTCTGCAAGAGACTAGCCCCGCACCTGCACAGCCTTTTCACCATCAAAATCTACCGCAGCAGCCCCTCCAAGTCCATGCATCACAGTCCCTCAGCTCTCATCGAGAGCGCATAAAAATTCCCAAATTTTCGGGGAATCAATTAGAGTGGAATTTCTGGAAAACGCGTTTTGAATCTCTGGTCGTCAAAGATAAGACCTCGGACGATTCCTTAAAATTTCATTATCTTTCTGAGGCTTTAGAGGGCAGTGCAGCGGATAATCTGAAGGGTTTTAATGGTGCTGCAACTGATTTTAATTGTGCGTGGCAAGCGCTTTGTAACCGTTACGGTAATAATTGGCTGCGATTTTCAACTCAAATGCATGAGTTGTCTCGCTTACCTACTTCTAAGCAAGAAACCAGCTCTCACATCAGCAAATTATTGAATGTAGTCAAAGAGAGCATCGCGGTTTTCAAAGATCTAAAATTGCCAGTCGAACATTGGGATGTAATATTGATTCATGCCATTGAATGCAAGCTTCCGCAGCAGACTAGAACTGATTGGGTCAAAAGTAATGAAACCAGCGGGGCAAATGCTTTCCCCGAATTTGCTAATTTTGAGATGTTTTTGGAAACGAGAATTCGTTCTCTCGATCTCGTAGAAGCTGACAAGGCTCGAGCTGCTTCGGCTAGCTCGCAGTCCAACAACAATTCCCAGAAACCGGCCTCTGGTCACTCTGACAATTCAGGCAAGCCAGGGAACAAGGCTCATGACAGTGCCTCAGTACACGTCACAGTCCCCAACAATAAATCTCAGAATAAAAATGAAAGTGATTGTTCCTTGTGCAAAGGTGATCATTTTATTAACAAATGTTCCGAATTTACAGCCAAGACACCGGCTCAGCGCATGGATTTCGTGAAGAAAGAGAAGCTTTGCCTCAACTGCCTCGGATCTCGGCACGCTACCCAGGACTGCAAGTCCAAATACAACTGCATGGTCTGCGGAGCTGCGCATCACACCAAGCTGCACATCGAGAGTGGCACGGGTGGACGTGGTTCGTCATCGCATTCCAGCACCTCGAAAATCGCGCCGGCATCAACCCCAACGGACACGACTCACACGTATACAGTGTCATGTGGCAGTCAGCAGCTTCTGTCCACAGCAGTTGTCATCCTCGAGTCTGCCGAGGGATCAAGGGTAACGGCAAGAGTTTTGCTCGACTCTTGCGCTGAAACATGTATCATTTCTGAGCATATGGTCAATCTTCTAGGGCTCGCCAAAGAGAAAGTGTGTGTCGCTCTCTCTGGTGCGGGTAGCCCGACAGTGTCCAAGGCTAGAGTGAATCTCACTCTAAAATCTATGAAAAATCCTGAATTTTCATTGCAATTTTCAGCACTTGTGCTCAACCGGCTTTCGAAACTGTTGCCTCAGCGGATGGTGGAAGACAAGGGCTGGCCGCACTTGGAGGGCCTCCAGTTGGCCGATCCGCACTTTGGAACACCGGGTCGAGTGGACTGCATCCTCAACTCAGCGATCTTTGGTGCCACCGTTTTTGCTGAGAAGCGATGTAATCCGCATTGCACAAATTCACCTGTGGCTTTCAACTCCGTTTTTGGTTGGGTGCTCATGGGCAGCACAGGGTCGTCAGATGCTGCAACTCAAGATTTCACTTCAGTGCATCATTGCGCTGTTGATCAGGAGTTGTCTGCAGCTGTGGCTCGCCTATGGGAGATTGATGAAGGTCCAAAAGCGTCTCGGCTTACGCCAGCAGAGGAAGAGTGTATGCAGCATTTTAAAACGACCCACGAGCGTGATGCAGACGGGAGGTTTGTTGTCCGGTTGCCCTTCAACGGGACACCTTCATTTCATGACTCGGAAGACATAGCTCGTGCCTGCGTCCTTCGTTTACAGAAGCGCTTCGCAAGACAACCAGAGCTTGCTGAAGCCTATATTGAATTCATGGACGAGTACGCCCGCCTGGGTCACATGGAAGTTGTACCGGCAAATGAGGTAAACAAAAAGCAATACTATTATCTTCCTCATCATCCTGTTTTTAAAAAGGATTCAAAAAAGATTAGGGTTGTCTTCAATGCCTCTCAAAAAGACTCGGCAGGTAATTCATTGAATACTTTCCT
This sequence comes from Eretmocerus hayati, assembly GCA_029851415.1. Lineage (NCBI taxonomy): Eukaryota > Metazoa > Arthropoda > Insecta > Hymenoptera > Aphelinidae > Eretmocerus > Eretmocerus hayati. The sequence goes on along the minus strand of CM056744.1, from coordinate 61,585,224 downwards.
TCATATAGGCCCAAAATTACAGGAAGACATTACCGTCATTATCATGAGGTGGTGTTTTTACAAATTTGCATTTACTTGTGATATTGTGAAAATGTTTCGTCAGTTTCTTGTACATTCTGATGATGTAGACTGGCAACGCATTTGGTGGACTGCTGAGGATGCTCTTGTTGTCATCAGGCTTCTCACAGTCACTTATGGAACTGGTTCCGCTCCGTTCCACGCCAATATGTGTTTATTGCAACTTGCTGATGATGAAGAGTTTAAGTTTCCTTTAGGTTCGGAGTGTCTCCGTAAAAATCGTTATGTCGACGATTTTTTAGCCGGGGGAGACTCCTTGCAGGAAGCTGAGCAGAAGCGAGCGAAGGTGATAAGCATCCTTGAATCTGCAGGTATGAAAGTGGACAAGTGGGCTGCAAATCATGCTGATCTGTTGCCGAGCATTCCAGCTGAGGATCAACTTCAAGGAGATCGAGAGCTAAGTGAGACTGAAGTTGTCTCCACTTTAGGTCTTCGTTGGATCCCAAAAGAAGATGCCTTTTGTTTCAGGATTGACCTCCCTGCTGCTGCTTCATCATACACTAAACGGCTGATTCTTTCAGAGACAGCTAAACTTTTTGATCCGACAGGTTGGCTTGCACCAGTACTTGTTCGAGCAAAGCTGCTTCTACAGTGTCTATGGTTGCAAGGACTAGGCTGGGATGATCATGTTTCAACAGCCATTCATGATTCCTGGTTAGAGTACCGCAATCAACTTCTCGAGCTGGAGTCGATTAGGATCCCTCGTTGGTTTGGAACCGTCAAGACTGCAGAATGGACTTTACATGGGTTCTGTGACGCCTCGGAAAGAGCCATCGCAATGGTGATTTATGCTGTGACGTCTGGCGAGGATGTGTTCAAATCGAGCTTGATGTTATCAAAGACGAGAGTTGCCCCACTTAAGGTCATCAGTGTGGCTAAGCTTGAATTAAGTGCTGCGAGCCTTCTCGCTGAGAAAATTGCAGACATTTTACCTATGCTTGAGTATCAACCTAAAAGTATTTTCTGTTGGTCTGATTCCAAAGTTACTTTAGCATGGCTTAAGTCTCATCCATCAAAATGGAAAACCTTTGTTGCTAATCGAGTCAGTCAAATTGTATCTTCTGTACCTACAGCTGTATGGAGTCACGTACGATCAGCTGATAATCCGGCAGACCTGGCATCACGCGGATGCACTTCTTTGCAGCTCAAGGACTCATCACTTTGGTGGAATGGGCCTGCCTGGCTGCAGTCGGATGAATCGTCGTGGCCAACAAACATCGAGGTCGAGTCAACTGATCAAGAGGCTCGTTTCAAAGACAAATCACAGGTTTGGTTGGTAGAGGTGGACCAAGGTATGAAAGATTGGTTACTTCAATTTTCTTCCTTGGACAAGATGTCCGCCATCTTAGCGTGGATACTTCGTTTTCGCCATAACCTCACCAATCCTGATAAGAAAAAATCTCATCTGTCTGCCAGTGAATTACAGGCTGGGCAGACTTTGCTATTTCAGATTGTACAGAGAGAGGCGTTCGGTCAAGAAATACTTGACATTTCGGCTGAGAAGTCTGTTTCCAATCGCAGCCCTCTCCGCAAACTTCTACCGATCATTGGTGCGGACGGCCTTTTGCGAGTAGGAGGCAGACTTGAAAGTTCATTTCTTTCTGATTCTGAAAAACATCCGATTATATTGCCTAAATCTCATCATGTTACGAAACTATTGATTCGGAAGGCACATACTGTCACGTTACATAGTGGTCAGAGATCTGTGCAAAATTATTTATTCCAAACATTCTGGATATTACAGGGACGCAATGTCATTCGCTCCATCATTCGTCAATGCACGAAGTGTGCACGCTTCAACGCCAATACCTTGGAGCAGCAGATGGCACCCCTACCTGCAGTGAGAACAAGACCTGCACGGCCATTCTCCCACACCGGCGTTGACTATGCTGGGCCATTCCTCATCAAACTATCAGGTGGTCGTGGCGTCAAAACAGTCAAGGCATATGTTGCCCTTTTCATCTGCCTGGTCACCAAGGCAATACACTTGGAATTGGTCTCAGATCTCACCGTCGAGGCTTTTATGGCTGCGTTTCATCGCTTCACTGCTCGACGAGGACTGTGCAAGGTCATGTGGAGCGACAACAGCATGACGTTCAAAGGCAGCGAGGCAGAACTTCACCGTCTGTTTGATGAAACATCATCCATGGGCCAGGGCATCGCTGAGTCAATTTCACGCGATGGAGTCCAATGGAACTACATTCCACCTCGCGCTCCCAATTTTGGAGGCATCTGGGAGTCAAATGTTAAGTCCTTCAAACGTCATTTTTACAAGGTCGTTGGAGATAAAAAGCTCACTAGAGAAGAATTCGATACTGTTTTGGCCCAGATTGAAGCTTGCATGAATTCTCGCCCTCTGAGTGCAGCAAGTTCAGATCCTTTGGATGTTTCTGCTCTAACTCCGGGGCATTTTTTGATTGGAAGTCCACTAGTGAGTCCTCCTTCGCCCTTTACTGAAATTGACGACGATCGATCAGTCTGTTCTAGGTGGCTTCGCCTTCAACTGATGAGGAACCACTTCTGGAGCAGATGGCAAAAAGAGTACCTCTCACAAGTGCAAGAGCGATCCAAGTGGCTCAAACCAAACCATTCGTTTGCTGTAGGCGATCTCGTTTTGTTCAAGGACAATCTGCTGCCTCCAAGCAAATGGCCACTTGCCCGCATCATGAAGCTTTGTCCGGGGAAAGACGGACTTGTTCGTCGAGTTGTCTTGCGGACTGCGACGTCCGAGCTCGAGCGCCCTGTCAACAAGCTCATTTTACTGCCAGTAGTTGACCGGATCAATGATCATCTCGACCGAGCTAGAGTCCTCATGGCGGGCGGCAATCCCGATGAGGAGCTCGAAGATTGTAGAGAGAAGAGAGAAGATTTCAATAATTTTTTGTAAGACTTTTATTTAGATCAGGGCTTAGTTAGGTAGCAAGCGAGCAGCTTTCTTTCAAATACCCATTCTGCTTCTCTCCTTTCTCAATTTTTGTGTTCATGATTCTTTGTTCACTTGGTTTTCAATTACAAAATTAAGTGCAAAATTGTATCTATTATTCTGTCTCTCTTCCAGCAATTTTAATGCGTTTACATCATGCTCGCTTGCAATTGGTTGTTATACGCACTTTATTTCAAATTTTCTCATGATCCCAGCTGGTTGCGCATTAAAGATTGCTCGTGATATAATGTAGCTTCGCTGTTGATTACATGTATCGGGTTGATTTTGCGTTTCGATTTTTATTGCGCTGCGTCGCAGAATACACTAAATTTTCTATTTTCTTCAACTCGATTCTTTTTCAAGGCATTGTTCATTTCAAAACTAAATTTTTCAATGAGGCGGGCGGTATGTTTGAGCCGTTCACGTCTATTTAAATTTGAATTCTAAATGCTTCCAGAAAACTCCAAATTTCTCCACGCTCAGGCCGTTGAACTCACCTCACGTGATTTGCACACGGCCCGCGAACCGCACTTTTGGTCCTTTTCCGCGCAATTTGGAGTAGCTGCGATCCGACGGCCCGCTCGTGAGCATTACTTTGCGTAAGCGCAGCTCACGAGCTTTTCCCGCGCACGCCAGCTTTTTTTCGTTGTTGAATTTTTCACAGTAGATTTTTTTATAGTTCAAGTTGTAAATTGTTCAACTCTCTAGTTCTTTCGCGTGGATTTAGTTAGATTTAGCGTAGGCGTTTTTAATAAACGTAATCAGTTATTTTAAAGTGAAATCGCGAGTGATTATTTCTGCCCTGCTCTTTTTCTCCTCTCTCGGCCCTCAGCCATCCCAAGTTACGAGGCGTGTGATGCTCTTGCACACACATTATAATGTATGAATAGATTTTTTTTACGTTCCTTTAATTTTTTAATGGTTATATCATATGCAACCGATATTATTATTATTTCCTGTCGTAAAAAATTTGAAATTTTTGTTCCTCATATATATTATTATTGCCTACCGTGCAATAGCTTGGACTTCGCATAGTAATAACTCATCATTAATTTTTTTGCACAATTCCTTCAAAGTTTTTTCCATAGATAGAATTAATCGCAAGATCTAATTTTAGACTAGGTGAAATTACCGCCATCGCTTGCAAAAATAGGTTCATGGAATTTTTTGGTGGGATCCTCTCGAGAAGACCCTACTCTAGCTAGTGATGCACGTTTCCAAGCCGAAATCGGGGGCAAAATTGTTTAAATCGAAATTATTCGAACAAATTGTAAAAATCACTACTTTTTCTCCGAAAACATCTCCATTGGCTGATTTGAGGTATTTTAAACAAAGAAATTACTCTTGTTGTTCTTTTCTCTAGAGGCCATCACTTCCAAACTACAAGCGTTTCAGAGTCAAGAATAAAACACGAATTTTGCTACGTTTAACATTAAATGAAAGTAGCAACTAAACAAAAAATCAATGTTTTTAGGGTGCAAACCTATTCACTGGGATGTCTTCTACAAGATCCAACAGCAATAATTGATGTTTCCAACTGGTAACCACTCGTTTTTCGAAAATGTTCAATGCACAGTTTCCCTATGGAGTTCGTATTGACCATATATATATCGATCCCCGGTACATATAGCTATACTGTCGCACCTAGAAACAGTGCATCGAACATTTCCGAAAAACAAGTGATTCCCGGACGGAAGCATCAACTATTACTGTTGGATATTGCAGAAGACATCCTACAGAATAGATTTGCACCTTAGAAACATTGATTTTTTGTTTGGTTGTTCCTTTTATTTAACGTTAAAAATAGAAAGTTCGTGTATAGAAGTAGATTTTCGCGGAGAAGTACTCCCAAAACTGTGAAAATAAATTTTTTTTTCTTTTTTTTTTTTCTATAACACTTTGGTGCACAGGAAAGTTGCACCTGCACAAAATCACAAGCCACTGCAGCAGCTATCCCGTCAGTCCGCGGGAGGCAATGTTTATGGGCCCAATTCTTCGGCCGATCCCTTCTTAAGAAATTTGCGAATTGAAACGAGGGCAGGTAAGCCGTGCTCCCTTTACAGCTCCGAATCGGGAATTCGCTAATTTGGGGGGTGTGAAAATCCCACAACACTGCAATTTATGGCAAGCTGCGTTCGCGAGACGTCAAATCGCGGAAATTCGATCGAGAGGGAAAGATAGCGGTCCTTCTAAAAATCCGCGCTTGTACATCTACAGCCATGAAGATTATATCGCCTTCGTCTCGTTTAAGATTCGGGCGGGCAAATACATCAAATATCATAGTATCAAGCACTAAATTCCATCGCTATAAGAGCCCAAAGACCACTTTTCGCATGTGCGCGGAGCATATACATTTTGTGGCGCAGTTTTACTTGAAATTTTACTCGCTCAGTTTTCCTCGATAGAAGCGAATTCGCCTCATTCTATACTTTTCCGCGCCTACTCATTCTTAAAGTAAATCGTCAGGCGCAATTTCTACATGCCTCAGAATTTCGAAAGAAATTGATTTATATACTTTGCGGAGCTCTTATTTCCCGCGAAAATCTGTTTTTGCTAAGTTTCTTGGTCAGTTCCGTGTGGTACTAGTGCGACCCTTAAACGCGAGAATACGGAGGCCTTAGTCAGTTTTTTTAAGTATCTGGTGGCCAAATGGGAACCTGAAGAACTGGAGATTGAATCGTTTGGCCGTGAGATCAATTTTAGTGTCAAATGTCAGGTTCCGTGCGCCGCTACCGTGTTATACGTGTTATCCTTATGGTACCGATGGGTGGAAAGTTTTAAATCCGTGCGCGAGTTGAATTATACATTATATGATTGATCAAAAAGTCTTTGATGTTATCAATTCCAACGTACTTCAATTCATTTTCTTTGTCTTCGTCCCAACTTTAGAATGCTCTTTGCAGAATTGCAGAATTCGATTTTTAGCCGATTCTACACCCATATCACTAGAAAAAGTGCAGTGTTTTTAATTAGCCTCTATAGCCTTATTTCAAATTCATTCCTCGCTCGATCAAGATGCATCAATTTAACTCAAAAAGTTCAAAAGGGGGTAAAAAAAGCTACCAAATGAGCTAAAGTACGTCTCATTCGGAGGTCTGGGAGCCGAGATATCCCGATTATACGAAAAACCAAAATGATCTCATGAAAATAGGCCTCTTTTCCCTGTGGGGGCAAATTAGGAACACACTGTTGAAAACTCGCAAAAAATCTTGTTTCACAAAAATCAAGATATCTCGGCTCCAATTTGTTGAAATTAAACGTTCTCCAGCTCATTCTAAAGGTCTTGAAACAAGCTTCAAAATGAGCTAAAGTACAATGAAAAATATAGAGATGAGTTGGAATGGCGAGCAAAACAAAAGTAGTGGGGGCAAATTAGGCACACTTACCTTATTTGCTCCTATTTTGAGAACAACATTATTATTGACGGATCTTAAAATAGTATATTTCTCGTACCGAGTTAATGTGTCAAAAGTACCTACAAAATCATCAGTGTAAATTTATATCTTGAGGCCAAATAATATTCCAGACGTAGATCGTACAGTTGTCTCGTTGTGACATTATATTTCATAAACTCTCGCTGAAAACAATTGATATGTGTAAGTACGACTGGGCCCTGCATCACTTACACATGTTCAGGCCATACAACTCAAAAATAAATTCACACGGAACTCACCATGTGTTTTTTCTGCTATACCTCTTTTCCATGCTCATATGTGAATGTACACATATAAATGTATTAAAGACCAAGTTAGGCGTCTAATACAGCAACCTTACAACAAGGTGTCTGATTCTCATTTTCGAATTTTACTTGGCGCTGATTTGCATTTGCACATCAACGGTGCACGCGTCACGATGAGGTGGGGGCAAAATTTGCGGCACGCCTCGTTACCGCCTCTCGCTGACTATAAAAGTGACGCGACACCCTCGCATCTCAAACACAAGTCGCCGGACCGTGCCCGGCCGATCGCATGGTGCTTAAAAGTTTCATTTCTATACTCGAAACTCTTGGACTTTTTGGATCGAGTCCAACTGCCGACCTTTTCCTTCCACGAGCTTGAACACTTACAACCGCGGCGTGGACAGCGATAAGCGAGCTGTGGCGTGACAGTGACGCAAGCATCTTGATTCACCGGCATCACCTGTGGCTAACTTGCGGACTCTACCACGGCAAAATACACGCCCGGAGCTGATGGGCACAATTTGATTAGCCATGGCAATCTTCGAGCTCGCAGCCTGCATCGTGTATCATCAGGCGGGCTGATTGAAATCCAGCCAACCACTTTCTCCGGCCCAGCCTATCATCACCGCTATCTGGTAAGTGCCAATCACAAATACCGATGATACATGATTTACTCGATCAACTTCCGTTTTCCTGGGATTCCAAAATATCATCGAAACATGGGGTCAAAATTTTCGGACTTGTCCCTCCTCAAGCTTTAGTGATTCTCAGCTTTTTTTACTCAAATTGATCGGATGTTGGTTGTTCATCTCAAAATATCTTCCTTCATAAGGCTGTTAAAAAAATCCATCTCGTATGAGTATGGTATTTTTGGTATACTCGGTCGATTCCTTGCTACGAAATTATACTGAAATGCATGTGAGCATGGTCATAATGGATTGTTTGTCAAAAATTTGATTTACCCACGAAAATTTCTTCATCGTGTTTCAACGTATTTCAAAATAACCGGTATCAACTAATCGATTTGGAATACCGATCATGTTTGATGCATGATCATGGATGGCGGCATACCGCTACTGGTGCACGATCAGGCATGGCCGTGTACAGAAAATGGTGGTATGTAGTTATGCATGATCATGCACCATGAATTCCTGTGCAATGTGTTTCTGTCCTTTTAGGGATCATTTCTTGATGAGAATCGAAATCGTACTCTGGGCCGTTTTTCAAAAATCAAAAAAAGGGTCGTTTTTGTTACGCTTTTCTGTCGTAAATCTTCTATAACTCGAAAGGAACACATTCCATTGAAAAATATGTACAGTATCTATTTGTCGACTTCCAAAAAATCTACAATAATCATTTTCATAGTTTTTCTCGTACAAAGTATCCTGTTCGAGATATTTGAGGATGATTCCCAAAAATTCATTTCTAAAATCGTTTTAGTACCATAACCATTAAGTACAACCTGTTTGATTGGACCATTAGTTCAATCAAACATGTTGTACAAAAAGTGTGTACGGAAATTTTTGTAGGTCTTCAGAAAACTAACAAAGAAGGTTTAGTGACTTTTTCTCGTAAGACGCATCCTGTTTGCATCATTTGATAATTTCTGTCGACATTCATACCTACATCCTTATTGGTGAAGGGAGTATGAATCTAGATGAAAAATCTTCAAATATTACGGACAGGATTATCTTCACGAGAAAAAGTCCCCGAATATCTTTTATTTTTTTCAAAGGCCTGCAAAAAATCGCTCCATCACACATTTTCGATAGAAGATGTTCTATCACACTTCCTCAAAATAGTTTCTATCGGTGTTATCATTTCCATAGTCCACGATCTTGGCGAGGATAAGCACCCGCTCGCAGAACTCATTCAATTATATATGTCAGACAGATTGGTAACTGAAACGATCAATTTGATACAAGTTTGATAGTATGTGGGACCTCAGAGCAATTCGAATATTTTTTAAAAAGTCATCCCACAGTCTCCGCAGCTTTGGATATTTCAAAGACTTTGCGGACAGGCTTCAATCCATACCCTAACGCAGGCATGCATTTTTCTGCAAAAAGGTAAACCTCTAAAAATCGGTGCAACTTTTTTGTAACTCAAGTCGAACTCAAATATTTTATGACTGTCGCGATAGAAAAACCAAAATCAAGAGGCATAATAAATGCATCAAAACATGGAAAACTTGTCCTATTCATTTCTAATGCGACGGCATAATAGTGTGTTTCATCACACTTTTTGAGCCGAGTAATTTCCTCGATTACGAAATAGTATATTATGACACTGCACGTAGATGGGTAGTTTTGTCGAAGGACTGTTTAAGATGCGAGCGAAGCGAGTGCTATAAGTCCTTCGTAACAAAAATACCCATCTGCACGCAGTCTCATAAGATAATCTATGGCACGAGAATCCAAAAATCATGTTCAAAGTTGCGATTTTTAGGTTAGAGTGCTATAAAAAGGCTGTTTGGCCTCTCATAACAATGTAACATACAGCTACGGTCAACATTGAACGAAAAAATTCGCACGCACTCAAAAAAATCTGAACGAGTCACAGAAGCCCCGAAATGTATAAAATGAATACATTTAGAAGTCATGCTCTTCGATTCCAAATGTAACAAACTAGGCAGGAACTCATGTTCAATGAAAGTTCATTCGAGTTAGAGTTTGATCAAATTCTTCTGTTATCTGCGCTATTGTCACAGTGCTCGGGAAGCGGGAAATATCCGTTCAAAAATGTCACCAAAATCGGCGCAAGTAGTCATTTTCTACTTCATGATACGAGTAGGATTCCGTTAGGATCAAATCCGGAGCTGCTCGGCTTTCTAATTGCACTGAAAACTGGTATTGTTTGATTAATGAGCTGCAAATCGTTTTTTAGCCGATTTGCACATGCGGGGCATTCCTTTTCAAATTAGGCATGACTTATCCATTTTTCTGAATTCTTCTACGCAGCTTGGCTTGTTGGAAAGCTTATAACAAAATATAACGAACAAGATGAAGAAGGTCACATTTTTTCAGCTCAAATCAAAAGCGAGTAAGAACACTATCACTATTAAAAATGACAAGCAAATCTGTATTTTCACCGATAACCGTCTAAAAGTCATCCGGCTCATAGGTTCCTCGATTCTCGAAGTGCCTCAACTCAGAACTCAAAAATATATATACTATTCTATATTATAATGAAATTTTGATAATTTAATATTACATGCACGCAAACAATACCACACCATCGATTCTTCGACTCTCGTTACTAATAAGGTAAGCGTACCTAATTTGCCCCCACTACTTTTGTTTTGCTCACCATTCTAATTCAAATATTCCAACGTACTTCAGCTTATTTCAAAGCCTGTTACAAGACCTTAGAAATGAGGTAAGGTACGTTCAAGTTTTCAACAGTGTGTTCCTAATTCGTCCCCACGTGAAAAAGAGGCCTATTCCCATGAGATTATACGGCTTTTTCATATAATCGGGATATTTCGGCTCCCAGACCTCGACATAAGACGTGCTTTACCACATTTTGTAGCTTTTTTCACTCCCTTTTGAATTTCTTGAGTGAGATATATGTATTCAGATGGAGTGAAGAACGAGTTTGAAAATAGACTACGTGGGCAGATTAGGAACACTGAACTTTTTTTTAGTAATATGCGCGTAGAATCGGCTACAAATTGAAATTTGCAATTTTGCGGAAATTATTTCAAAGTTGGGACAAAGGCAAAGGAAATGAGCGAAAGTACGTTGGAATTGATCACATCAATTTTGTTTGGCATAGCTTCTAGTGACCAACAAAAAAGAAGTCAAAAGCACCGATAACCATTTTTTTGTTGTACGAAATGCGCGTGTCATTGAGGCTCGGCCCAGAACGTCCATTTTCTCATATTTGAACGTAGCAAACATGACAAAGAATTCGCAGCATTTTTTTGGTCTCCGGGTTCATACATTTGAGAACTTGAGTGGGGGCAAATTAGGGGAAGGGGGCAAATTAGGCACAGCTACCTTATCACCTTATGACTACAACGAAACTACTGCAGGTTCATCATGAAGATATTGCCGACCCCTCGTATCCATTGCTACTAGTATACTGATAAATACTCCACTTATTTTGCCCGCTTTGTTCTGGAGCAAAAAATATTCAAACAATTTCTCAAAGTTTACCCAAAAATGAGTTGAAAATGAAATCATTACACATAGATTCTGGAAAGAGCATCATTATAACCTCAAATTCTCGTGGAATAATTTGACTTTTTGATACATCTCAACTCCCGTTTACTTAAATATAGCTCATTGAGACCACTGTACTCTGACTGTTTTAGAGTTCCATCAGCGACCCGCACAAATCAGTAGCACGATGACTCCGAAACACCTTGAGTGGTATGGATATGACCGAATAAAGTCACCGGGCGTGAAAGCACAAGCGCAATGCTTGTTGTGTCATGAGATACTGAAAAAGACAGATTCAATATTCATGAAAAATCACAGGTAAGCCACTTTGGTTCAGGCATAATTACATTCTCTTTGCCAGTGTTTAGGGAGACCGGAAGGTCCGGGCCACCAAATCTCACCAAACTGTTTGCACAGTCTCGCAGGCATGCAATCTCGCACCACCTAAAATATGAAGAATTCAGAGTAAACCCATCAGATGGGCTTCTTGCAAAGGTACAGCCTATGATATTAGCATTGCCCACGTATGTCCACATTAAAAAGTTATGTATATAGATATACTGGCAATGCTAACATCTCTGCTTGTAACTCTGAAGAGGGAGCCCATTTACGGAGTTGCTCTGGATTCTTCATATTGTGAGTGGTACGAGACTGTGAAAAAAGTTTGGTGCCAATTGGCGGGTCGGACCCTCCGGACTCCCCTTGCAAGTGGACGAGTTGGCTCTCCTGCATATCTCAATTCTCGATTCTGTTCAATTTGTGAAAATGGCTAGGACACATTACATTTTGGAATCTCACGCAGTTTGCATGTATCAATATCAAGAGCTAAGTTTCTTCGTGCTATTTCCAGGACGATTTGCGAAGAATTATACGCTTCAGGCTGGGTTCCTTTAGGGAGCCCTCTCAAAGAGCGACTTGAGAAGATCTACAGTGCCCTGAAAGAGACAGGATACAATCCGTTCGCTGATAGGGGTGATGCACCAATATCACCATTGCTATTCAGAGTTAGAACCGAGAATCCCGGCACTAGCAGGACAGAAACAGGAGCACTGCGCCAACACCGATCTCGGTCACACGAAATACGCTGCTCTAGGCAAGACGTCGCACAAGAGTCGAGCCCTCCAACCCAAAATATTTCTGGCACTGATCACGAACGACCGCACCTTTGCGATTTCGCAGAGGACACTGACCTACACCCTGACTATGCAGGCGCTCCTGCATCACCACAATACGAAGAATCATCATTTGATGAACTGGAGCTATCGAGTTCAAATAGTCCAGGCTTCGAGTTGGATAGAACATTTTCCCCGCCTGCATCGCCTCTTGAAGCTGACGAGGCCGGATCGAATAGTCCGGATCAACCTCGGTCCGGAAGCAGAGCAGGACAGTTCATCGCGAGCCGCCAGGGTACGAGGCGTTCACGACCTGTCAGCCCTCCAGTGAGCGTCAGTGACGTGAGTCTTCTTGCAAATTTATTGGGAAATGTGATTTATGCAGTGAACTTTGAACTACCTCCATGGATAGAGATTTACGAAACAATTGGACTGCTTCCGAACAGAATCAACTAAGGACACACTGACTCAACATGAATTTTCTCCTTACTATGGCGACTGATGAACTGTCAAGTCTCTACACCAAAATGAGAACATTTACGGGGTTTTCAGACCTATACATCCTATCATTGGCGTTGACAAGGGCATTTAAAAATCCTTACGAGGAATAGCACATTCAAATTAGAGAGCTTTCGTCACAGTATTGGAATATGGACTTGTTCAACTTTTTTATGAAACTAGCAAATTCATTTTTCACACAAAAGGTAACACAATGTAGCATTAGCAGTAAAACTGAACGCAGGTTACATATGAGGGTTTCCAAGGAACTTTCAACTATTGACCCTCTGGAATAAAAAAACAATTTTCTCATCGCACACGTTTCAAATGGGTTTCATGTGATTCTTAGACCTTGAAAACGTGTGAAAAAAGTGGTGCCACTCTCTTCCAAGCCGAGGTATCTGGTTCATTTCGGACGGGATGGCCGAGTTTTGAAGTACTGCCTCCATTTGTTCGCGTCAAAATTATCAGCCCTCGCGATAGATCGCTCAAAAAACCCCATGTTTCAATGGATTGCCTTGGGAGAATTACTATATCTGATTCTTAATTTTCAGGGATGTGGACCAACGCCAGCTAAACGTTGTCAGTCCGACATTGACATGCAGTCACGTAAGAGAATGATCCGAGCCTCGAGTTTAGTTAATGCTACCCTGCTTTGCGGAGGAGATGTGAATAGGATTGCCGACCGAGGCGTACGACATTACTTGAGGGAATTGATGCCACTAGAAGAGCTGCCAACGGAAGAAGAATGCGATGAAGTCTTGGCGCATGAATTTGCCCAAATGGCTTTACACAACAACGAAGGCAGCATTTTAGGGCTGGGATTGTTCGCGAGGCGGAATGGCGACTACATCGACCTGCTCTGCTGCACAATCAAACGTAATGGTGAATGTTCATACGTTTTGCACGACTACATCGAGGGAGAAGAAGAATTGTACCAAGATGCCTTAGATAAGTTTATAAAACACTCGATTTCTATTACTCAGCGACGTTTCAAAGTGAAAGTTCATTTAGTGCTTTTCAAAGGAGAAGTCAATCCACCTCCTGAGACAAACAATGATGATAGCTTACCATATTTTGTTATTTATGATTTTACCGATCTACTTTCAGAGTTGTATAAATGTAGTAGTAATATGTTAACCGATAATTTTCTGTACCATCTGGACGTGCTGCGCGTACTGCTGGCTGACAAAAACACAACGCTCCCTACTGTGACAGACTACGTTGTGCGATTGAGCAATAGCCCAGATTTCCATATTCGGCCATGGTCTCAACCACTGTTCCAACGCTTCTTGTCTGAGGCCAGCCTCACGAGCCATTATTTCAGTCCAGACTTGGTTGGACATCTTTTGAGTACAAATGGACCTTTCCTAAACAAAATTGGCCATTTTGTGAGGGCAATGGGGTTTGAGGAAAATGAATGCGAGCAGCTAATCAAATATCAATCCCATATCCAGAAACGTATTGACGCGATGAAAGATAGCACTCCTGTACACGACAATTCCAATTGTACTAGTTTCTGGGAAGAATGGTCTCTCACGACCCGTTCTGAAGCTCTGATGATATTGAAACTTGTCCAATCCCTCGCTGCAATTCCAGTAACTGAACAGACAATGATCACTTTCATGAGTACCGCCCGAGGTGCATGCACCCAAGAAAATGTGAAGAATCTAGTTTGTTTATTTGATTTACTTTTTAAACAACAAAGATAATATTGCAATCTTGCCTCGCTTTGTCCTGTGATATTTCATTCTCAAATATTTGAATATCATTCCTGAAGATAACTGGATTAATAATGTTAATAGTATAGAATCCTGTAAAATTTCGAAATGAACTTATGTTGTAATATATGTGATTTATCAACGATGTAATCTACTTAACGTATCTTTCTCACGTCGGTTGAGTTTCGTTTTTCATGCTCTGTATCTCGACCTTGTGAAATAATCGACATATAATTTGTATTTTTCTTTGGCATGGTTGGAATTTCCTTTGCCCTTCCTCGAAAAATAATACCCGAAAATGTCCCTTTCCATTGAATGTATCACCATTCATAACTAATTCGATATATCTGGACACCGATATAAAGAAGTGGAAATGGCTTACGTTTGGCTCGGAAGTTTTTACATTATACAAATCTCTCAGCGAATGATAACTACAAGTCTGTGACGTTTAGAAATATTTCACCCGTGATTTTAGCATTCAGACTTTGGTATCATGAGAGCGAGAGAGAGAGAGAGAGCGCATGTGAAATTCTTCACGAACAAAAAACCACTCATTTTCTGAAAATTCCCTTTCGACGCTCGGTCTGTGCTCTAGCATACGGGGTTTTTCACCCCGTCAATTGGGGTATGACTGATAAATTCTCCATCTAACAATGCCACGAAACTTTTCAGCTCATGAGCAATGTATTCTACAAGCACCACACTGAAAAAAGGAAATTTGGAAATCTTATAAATATATTCATTCATCGAAGATTGCACTGGTTCGGAAACTAATATCTCTAAAATGAATGAAGTTTCTAATTTTTGAATTAATATTTATCTAGAACATTCATGGAAATGTACAAAAATACCCTATTTGGAAAAATCAGAACAATTTTATTCTATTCGGAAAAACATTCATCCAAACGGAGTATACTTTTGATAACGAATAATCAACTTTAATATTCCCGTTTTATCAATTCGAATGAATCAAGTTGAATAAATATCATTTCAGATTTCATTATTTATGTCATACAATTCAATGAATAATTACAAAAGCTAACTCGTTCGCTGTGCCCAATTCAATCGTTCTCACAATGCATTGTTTACCTTATAATAATAGAACTACATGAAGCTATTTCAAACAAATAACACCAGGCAGTGTTGTTGGATGGGTGGAAATCACAGCTAAATACATTTACAATCAAATTGTTTTCTTGCTTAGCGTATACTGACAGTCAACAGCCTTGCATGACCTTTCATGGCCCAGCTCACTCTTGAAAAGATTTTGGACATACGCCCAGTGAGAGAAGTAACTTTCAATCTGGCCCGTACCAGCTGGTATTAAGGCGAGCCTCTTTCCCAGCCTGGCGATATTGGGCAACAATCCTTGAACCATGGACCAATAAGCTCCAGCTGGTAAGTTTCTCCTGCTGATGAGAGCGCACTGAGAGGGTAGTTGTCCGAGGTATATGCCCAATTCTGTCTGAATGGCAGCGTAAAGCTTTCTGTTTTCTTCAGGATTTAGGTGCTCGTTGATAAATGTGATGGCTCGTTGCACTAGTTCGGGTTGCAGCTTCTCTTCGCCCAGGTCGTCGCGCATCTCAGGATGTAATAGATATGCTGCATATGCAGCATCTGACAAAGCCCGATTCCTACGCTCATCTAGTAATCTTTGTTGATTTGGCGCATCGAACCGTAGATTGAGCCACATTTTCACGGCTTGTGCTTGGCAAACGTTTGGATCCTGTCAACGAATAATGAGATTGCTTAGAGGCTCGAGCACCATAACACAAACAGTGGTCATACGCTCAAAATCTCGACTTTGCACCAACTGGTTAACTTCGTCACTGACTCCCATGTTCCTGTCATCACAGATTCGGAGCAAGACGTCACGGTTTCTAATTATACTCTGGAAAAGTCTCATTATGTAGCAAAACCTGATGTCAGGGTAATTTTTTTATCAAGGTGCCTCCCAGTTCTCGTATCTTTGCAACGATTTTTGGCTCCGAACACTCATTAGCAATGAGCCGCGAGTTCGTGACGAGAGTTGCTGGTACGAGTGATTTCATCAATAAGTTTCCACTGTACCTCGAGCATGTGACGGGGATCAACTTTTCGCCATTGACATTGCGGGCTAGCTCAACACCTCTCTTGATTTTGTTGTCATTGTCTGATATCACTGCTACAATTGTTGTATTGAGTCGATCTTTGGCAAATTGGATGGCGAGGTTTATATATCTCGCCAAAGTGTTGCCATCTTCTTTCTCGTGTGATATGTCATAAGCTATGAGGAAATCCTGATTCTTCTTTCTGTTCCTAATGGTGAAGTTGAGTATCTTTCTCTTGCTACTCTTGTTGCGCCAGCCATCGACAAGAAGTGTACTTTCAGTTCCATCAAAATCTGCGAATCTTTCTGCCACTATCTCGTCGTGCACAAAGTTTAAGATTGGGCCAGCGAGAGTCCGTCTCTCTGGGGGCTGGTAGTCTGGTACATTTTGCTGGCCCACTAAATGTATCATATGTTTGAAATAGGGACTGTTGATTTTCCTGAACGCTATTCCTTCAGCGAAGAAAAATTTGCCGATTGCAATGTCAAGTTCCAATTTCATCCTCGCAATGTCATCTTCTCCATGCTGCGGCAAAGGTTGACGACCCTGGAAAGACGACATGAGATGATGCGGATATTTCTCAAAGCAAACAATCAGATTGTGTCCCAGAGGATGTGCGGAAATCTTTTCTTTCATATTGCATGGGAACAATTAAAGTAGCGGGGGTAGAATTGGCTGATTATTACAATTGATTGATGAGCTGTCGTCCAAAAAATATCAAGATTTGCTCGACAATTGAAAATTGGGATTGCATCACGTATGATTCCGTACTGAGATGTATCTTAACTTTGATACTCGGAGCAATTTTCTATCGGCGCATGGTAAATACAGATGCGAAGCCCCGCGAGTCCTGTGCATTTTCGAAAACAGAGTGACACCCGCTGCTCGGGAGTACCTAGTTCGAACTATTCTTTTACTTTTCTTTTTAATATGCATACGAGCCCTCAATCTGACCGTGCCATGGCGAATATCGCGAATATTATGTGGAAAAATGTAGGAGGATGATCTTTTGTACTTCGGTGGACAAATGAAAATAAATCGCGTGAATGTGAAATCGTTCCAAGGTTACCTCTTGCTGGTGAGCTTCATCATCGACTTCCATTGGCATGTCGTCATTGGCGAGGACTTCGTCAACGTCAATATAATCTTCATCGTCCTCATCCCAGTTTTCGACTGGATCCCGACCCCTGCATGATAATCTGTAACAATCAACATTTATGCATAAGGCGGGATGAGCATAGTGGTAAGAGGAGTAACAACAACTGAGAGACACGTACCTGTGGCGGTTTAGATTCCTTTCTCTAGGAGCTCTGATGACTGTGAGACATGCCTGGCACCGCACAGCTTCAATCCGCCTGTTGAGGTCATTCCTCAGTTTGACGAATCCAGTGTAATCGATTCCAGGTGGTCGAATAAGCAATCTACGGCCTATTCGTCGTTGCGCCATGGTGTATTCATCTGAAAATGATGTTGATGGTTATAAACTCCAAACAAAGACTAATATTTAGGAAGTTAACAGTAGGTTGAAGGTTCGGCAACAATGAAAGAGAGAGAGAGTGTAACACACTCATCTTTGCGGCTACCCTTGGGCCGTGTGTTCATGTGTGTGTGTTTTTTTCTTTTCTCGACACGCTTTCTCATTTACCCTTCACTAGATCAACTTTTGGCTTTTGTATTGATAGTAAATGATCATCAAAAGATGAAGACTGTGATTCGGTGTCTCTCTCCTCCCAATCTAATCCAATCTAGAGACTTTTTACGCGAAAATCACTCGCTGCCGCTCGTTCGGCTAAGAAATGTTCTTGATAAGTCAGAGGCCACCGAAATGCTCTTGTAGCTTAATGAAGATGGTTGTAAAATAATGATTGGTGATGAAGTGAAGGTGCCAGGAGGAATTTCGATATGTGATTCGCAAAGATGACATTATCTCAATGATATCCACTGATAGATATATTATATTGGAAAATCAAGGTGTACACCATGAAATTAGACCTAGTTCTACAGATCCGTGCCGCGGCTGATAACAGTGAATGGGTGGTAACGACTATGAATAGCAGTGTGAAAGATTTATCTGATGAATTAGTATGTTCTAGACTGAACTAGACCGAAGTAGGCCGAATTCGACCAAACTAAATCGCACAAGGCCGGAGTAGACCTGAATAGCCCGAACTTGGCCGAGTTACAGCAAAGTAGACCAAACTAGGCCAAACTTGACGGAAGTAAACCATATTAGACCAATCTAGACCCGATTGAAGTCGATCTGAATTGAACTAGACCGAATAAGTTCGATACAGACCGAGCCAGACCGGAATCGACGGAGACAGACCGTATTAGACTGAACTAGACCTGATTCAGTCGAACTATACCGAATGAGACCTCATTACCCCGAGGTAGACCCCGAGTTACATCGAATTGGGCCGATCGAGACCAACATGCATCAAATTAGACCGAATAAGGCAAATTTAGACCTAGGTAGACCAAACTAGGAAAACTAGACTGAACTACACTCACCTGTATTGAAGTAGACCAAGTCAGACCTAATTACACCGAGCTATACCTAGTTACATCGAGCGAGGCCGAATAAAACCGAACTGAACTGAACTAGAGGTAACTATACCAATTTAAACCAAGCCGGTCCAAATAAGCTCAAACTAAATCGATTTAGATCAAACTACGATGAACTGAATAGAGCTAGACGGAGCGTAATATACTATTTTGAGATTCATCCCGAAATATCTCGAACAGGATACTTTGTACGAGAAAAGCTATGAAAATCATCATTGTAGATTTTTTGGAAGTCGACAAATAGATACTGTACATATTTTTCAATGGAATGTGTTCCTTTCGAGTTATAGAAGATTTACGACAGAAAAGCGTAATAAAAACGACCCTTTTTTTGATTTTTGAAAAACGGCCCAGAGTACGATTTCGATTCTCATCAAGAAATGATCCCTAAAAGGACAGAAACACATTGCACAGGAATTCATGGTGCATGATCATGCATAACTACATACCACCATTTTCTGTACACGGCCATGCATAATCGTGCACCAGTAGCGGTATGCCGCCATCCATGATCATGCATCAAACATGATCGGTATTCCAAATCGATTAGTTGATACCGGTTATTTTGAAATACGTTGAAACACGATGAAGAAATTTTCGTGGGTAAATCAAATTTTTGACAAACAATCCATTATGACCATGCTCACATGCATTTCAGTATAATTTCGTAGCAAGGAATCGACCGAGTATACCAAAAATACCATACTCATACGAGATGGATTCTTTTAACAGCCTTATGAAGGAAGATATTTTGAGATGAACAACCAACATCCGATCAATTTGAGTAAAAAAAGCTGAGAATCACTAAAGCTTGAGGAGGGACAAGTCCGAAAATTCTGACCCCATTTTTCGATGATATTTTGGAATCCCAGGAAAACGGAAGTTGATCGAGTAAATCATGTATCATCGGTATTTGTGATTGGCACTTACCAGGTAGCGGTGATAATAGGCTGGGCCGGAGAAAGTGGTTGGCTGGATTCCAATCAGCCCGCCTGATGATACACGATGTAGGCTGCGAGCTCGAAGATTGCCATGGCTAATCAAATTGTGCCCATCAGCTCCGGGCGTGTATTTTGCCGTGGTAGAGTCCGCAAGTTAGCCACAGGTGATGCCGGTGAATCACGATGCTTGCAACACTGTCACGCCACAGCTCGCTTATCGCTGTCCACGCCGCGGTTGTAAGTGTTCAAGCTCGTGGAAGGAAAAGGCCGGCAGTTGGACTCGATCCAAAAAGTCCAAGAGTTTCGAGTATAGAAATGAAACTTTTAAGCACCATGCGATCGGCCGGGCACGGTCGGGCGACTTGTGTTTGAGATGCGAGGGTGTCGCGTCACTTTTATAATCAGCGAGAAGCGGTAACGAGGCGTGCCGCAAATTTTGCCCCCAATTCCTCGTGACGCGTGCACCGTTGATGTGCAAATGCAATTCAGCGCCAAGTAAAATTGGAAAATGAGAATCAGACACATTGTTGTAAGGTTGCTGTATTAGACGCCTAACTTGATCTTTAATACATTTATATGTGTACATTCCCATATGAGCATGGAAAAGAGGTATAGCAGAAAAAACACATGGTGAGTTCCGTGTGAATTTATTTTTGAGTTGTATGGCCTGAACATGTGTAAGTGATGCAGGGCCCAGTCGTACTTACACATATCAATTGTTTTCAGCGAGAGTTTATGAAATATAATGTCACAACGAGACAACTGTACGATCTACGTCTGGAATATTATTTGGCCTCAAGATATAAATTTACACTGATGATTTTGTAGGTACTTTTGACACATTAACTCGGTACGAGAAATATACTATTTTAAGATCCGTCAATAATAATGTTGTTCTCGAAATAGGAGCAAATAAGGTAAGTGTGCCTAATTTGCCCCCACTACTTTTGTTTTGCTCGCCATTTCAACTCATCTCTATATTTTTCATTGTACTTTAGCTCATTTTGAAGCTTGTTTCAAGACCTTTGAAATGAGCTGGAGAACGTTTAATTTCAACAAATTGGAGCCGAGATATCTTGATTTTTGCGAAACAAGATTTTTTGCGAGTTTTCAACAGTGTGTTCCTAATTTGCCCCCACAGGGAAAAGAGGCCTATTTTCATGAGATCATTCTGGTTTTTCGTATAATCAGGATATCTCGGCTCCCAGACCTCCGAATGAGACGTACTTTAGCTCATTTTGTAGCTTTTTTCACCCCCTTTTGGACTTTTTGAGTTTAATTGATGCATCTTGATCGAGCGAGGAATGAATTTGAAATAAGGCTATAGAGGCAAATTAGAAACACTGCACTTTTTCTAGTGATATGGGTGTAGAATCGGCTAAAAATCGAATTTTGCAATTCTGCAAAGAGCATTCTAAAGTTGCGACGAAGACAAAGAAAATGAATTAAAGTACGTTGGAATTGATAACATCAAAGACTTTTTGATCAAACATATAATGTATAATCCAACTCGCGCACGGATTTAAAACTTTCCACCCATCGGTACCATAAGGATAACACGTATTACACGGTAGCGGCGCACGGAACCTGACATTTGACACTAAAATTGATCTCACGGCCAAACGATTCAATCTCCAGTTTTTCAGGTTTCCATTTGGCTACCAGATACTTGAAAAAAACTGACTAGGGCCTCCGTAATCTCGCGTTTAAGGGTCGCACTAGTACCACACAGAACTGACCAAGAAACTTAGCAAAAACAGATTTTCGCGGGAAATAAGAGCTCCGCAAAGTATATAAATCAATTTCTTTCGAAATTCTGAGGCATGTAGAAGTTGCGCCTGACGATTTACTTTAAGAATGAGTTGGCGCGGAAAAGTATAGAATGAGGCGAATTCGCTTCTATCGAGGAAAACTAAGCGAGTAAAATTTCAAGTAAAACTGCGCCACAAAATGTATATGCTCCGCGCACATGCAAAAAGTGGTCTTTGGGCTCTTATAGCGATGGAATTTAGTGCTTGATACTATGATATTTGATGTATTTGCCCGCCCGAATCTTAAACGAGACGAAGGCGATATAATCTTCATGGCTGTAGATGTACAAGCGCGGATTTTTAGAAGGACAGCTATCCCGCCCTCTCGATCGAATTTCCGCGATTTGACGTCTCGCGAACGCAGCTTGCCATAAATTGCAGCGTTGTGGGATTTTCACACCCCCAAATTAGCGAATTCCCGATTCGGAGCTGTAATGGGAGCACGGCTTACCTGCCCTCGTTTCAAATCGCAAATTTCTTAAGAAGGGATCGGCCGAAGAATTGGGCCCATAAACATTGCCTCCCGCGGACTGACGGGATAGCTGCTGCAGTGGCTTGTGATTTTGTGCAGGTGCAACTTTCCTGTGCACCAAAGTGTTATAGAAAAAAAAAAAGGAAAAAAAAATTTATTTTCACAGTTTTGGGAGTACTTCTTCGCGAAAATCTACTTCTATACACGAACTTTGCTATTTTTAACGTTAGATAAAAGGAACAACCAAACAAAAAATCAATGTTTCTGAGGTGCAAATCACTTGTTTTTCGAAAATGTTCGATGCACTGTTTCTAGGTGCGACAGTATAGCTATATGTACCGGGGATCGATATATATATAGTCAATACGAATTCCATAGGGAAACTGTGCATTGAATATTTTCGAAAAACGAGTGGTTACCAGCTGGAAACATCATCTATTGCTGTTGGACCTTGTAGAAGACATCCCAGTGAATAGGTTTGCACCCTAGAAACATTGATTTTTTGTTTAGTTGCTACTTTCATTTAATGTTAAACGTAGCAAAATTCGTGTTTTATTCTTTACTCTGAAACGCTTGTAGTTCGGAAGTGATGGCCTCTAGAGAAAAAAACAACAAGAGTAATTTCTTGGTTTAAAATACCTCAAATGAGCCAATGGAGATGTTTTCGGAGAAAAAGTAGTGATTTTTACAATTTGTTCAAATAATTTCGATTAAAACAATTTTGCACCCGATTTCGGCTTGGAAACGTGCATCACTAGATAGAGTAGGGTCTTCTCGAGAGGATCCCACCAAAAAATTCCATGAACCTATTTTTGCAAGCGATGGCGGTAATTTCACCTAGTCCAAAATTAGATCTTGCGATTGATTCTATCTATGGAAAAAACTTTGAAGGAATTGTGCAAAAAAATTAATGATGAGTTATTACTATTAGAAGTCCAAGCTATTACACGGTAGGCAATAATAATATATATGAGGAACAAAAATTTAAAATTTTTTACGACAGGAAATAATAATAATATTGGTTGCATATGATATAACCATTAAAAAATCAAAGGAACGGAAAAAAAATCTATTCGTACATTACAATGTCCATTACGGGCACAGACGCGCCTCTCGTGCACAACGCTGGTTGATGCACCAGCTGCATAGCGCCTGTATATATATATATATATATATATATATATATATATATATATATGTATACACTTCTTTAACTAGAGATTCCGGGACGCGATGACGTCATTTCAGCGATATTTTGTCAAATTCTGGGACGCGTTCTAAATTCTGGGACGTCCCAGAAGGCGTCCTTCTAGATTCATAAATTCTGGGACGCGGCGAATAATATATTTTGCCATTTTCTGGGACGCGTGAAAATTTCGTGATATTTTGAAAAAAACCACTTTCTAAGCAAAATTCTGTTATCTCCTCGGCGGTTATCTCCCACGAGGGATGGTTAGTGTTTTGAACGCAAAACGAAGTCTAAGCACACGTCTGTTATCTCCTCGGCGGTTATCTCCCACGAGGGATGGTTAGTGTTTTGAACGCAAAACGAAGTCTAAGCACACGTCTGTTATCTCCTCGGCGGTTATCTCCCACGAGGGATGGTTTAGTGTTTGAATAAAAAAATACTTTCAACCCAAAATTTCCATTTTTACACGTTTTTGGAAAAATCCCAGTATTTGGGAAAATATACTCTTTTTCGTCCCAGATTTTATGAATCCATATCGGCGTCCCAGTATTTATAGCTATATGAATGTATATATATATATATATATACACATATACAGTACCGTTCATAAGTTCTCGATGGTCGATCCCTCGATTACCCTGACTTGCAACAGTGATAAGTCAAATTCTATGCGTTGTGCGAAAATTTCACTTTTGAGCATCCTGAAGAGCAGAAAAAACACTAACTTTGATTGGGTTTGGATGATTTTTATCGAATATTTTTGAGCGTCCTACACGCTGATGAAAGAATAGAAAATCTAAAAATTGTTAACTTTCATTGAGACACCTGCAGTTTCGATGTGGATGAAGATACGGCAATTCTGGAGAAAGCATCTTGTAGAGCGGAAAAAATGCTATGTGTAGGCATTTCCTGATTATTTTTTACATACCGCGAGTGAGAATGTACGAGCTGTCTAGATACCCAAAATGACTGTTTATCACCAGAAACGGCACAAGAAACGGTTAAAAACCATGATTTTGGGGATTTGGACAGCTCGCACGTCTTCATGCATACACGGAAGGTGGAAAATAATCAAAAAATGGTTACTTATAGCATTTTTTCCGCTCTACAAGATGCTTTTTTCAAAATCGCCGTATCTTCATTCGCATTGAAACTGCAGGTGTCTCAATGAAAGTAAAAAATTTTAAGATTTTCTGTTTTTTCATCAGCGTTTAGGACCTTCAAAAATATTCGATAAAAATCATCCAAGCCCAGTAAAAGTTAGTATTTTTCTGCTCTTTAAGATGCTTTTCTGAAAATTTTCGTACGATGCATAGAATTCGACCTATCGCTGTTGCAAGTCAGGGTAATCGAGGGATTGACCTTCGAGAACTTATGAAGGGTACTATATATATATATATATATATATATATATATATATATAATATATAATTAATAATATATAATATATATATAGAGAGAGAGACGCTGTATGTACATGGGCGCATGCATCTAATAACGAGAAGAATCGGCCTGGACCTTGTTCCGAAACGTCCCAGCGTCTCCATATGGCCGCTGGCCGCCCATATAGGAGGCCAACCGGCGAATATACGGCGCCGAACAGGCATATACGCGGTGCCGTACATGGTACATATAGAAGCCGTCACCTCTATACTAACGCGCGCAGCCTATACATGAGGCTGTATATATATAGCGCCCTCTGACTATACCAGGTATAGTCGATGTAGCCGATGTCTCAACACAGTACAGTGCCAAGTCTGGCATGAAGTAAGAGTCACGCCGCTCCTTAAGAAAGCATTGCCTCTTGCGCATCCGTCTCACTCGCACGAAGTCCCACGGCAATAACCCGCGTCTCGCAGTCAATACCTTCTCATGTCTATGACTGTGTCTATGTGATACACTAATCTACCACTGCACTGAGAGCGGAATTCGGTAGGCAGAACCGGGGAACCAGGTAGAATCTACCGTGCTCTGCCGAGTGAGCAAGGCAGTGTGCCGCGTTGTCTTCTGCTCTGCTCTTTCATAGCTTCCATATAGTGCAATAATGCACTGAAAACGTCCGCAAATCTCATATCTAAGCCTGAAGCTCATCAAGATTCTTTAAATGTAACAAGAGCCCGGTTGAGATGATCGTACACGAGTTAGAACAAGTTTGATGGCAAGACGCCAAGCTGATCAGCGCCGCGCTGACGTGCAAAGTTATATACAATATGTGTCGTAATTGGTGTACATACCGCAACTGGGATATAGATGGGATTTTGTAATTTCGTTGGGAAATATCAAAATTTTTTGTAATAGCTTTCATTTTTTGTAACTTTTAATTGAAAATGCCTTTCAAATCATTACATTTGTGATGCTTTGAAGGGGGTGCCAACTTCGCACGCGTTTTTATTTACCCTTAATCATTACATAACAAACAAGCGTCTGCTGTGTAATGATTAGAGTGAGGGCCATCGAGGTTGAGCTACGATCCTTATCGTTTTTCTGTAAAGGATAATAAAATTATTACTGTTTTGCGGTAATGGTGGTGACGAGAGTGATTGCAAGTGCGCGAGTGTTGATTCTTTTGTGGGCGTGCGGGCATCGGTTTAGCTGCGGATTAGGCTGCGGAGCAAATGATGCAGATCATCAACATTGAATGCCATCATCGTGGTCCACGTGTTGCAAACGGCCTCCCCTAGAAAAGAGCTTCTGCTTCCTGGCTGTGATTTGTACGACAGATTCTCTGTTGCGACACAATTCTCAAAATTCATTCAGCACACGCGACTGATCACTCCCGTGGCGTTTTTGTGCGGGCATCCACTCAGTCATACACAAGTCCTGTGCCGTTTTCAGAACTGCAATACTCGCGTGTGCTAATAATAATATCTCTCGCGTGCGCTAAGCTTAACGGTTGAAGTATTCCACGAGCCATTGTAATAAGTTTCATGTTCAGAAATTCATATTCATACTAGTAGTGGGTGAATGGATAGAAATCAAAGTTCTGGTGTGTATGCTGTTTTTCCACGGATGCTTTATTGAGTGAGGTTTACAGAAGAATATATTTCAACTTAGAGATAACGGATGGAGATTAGTGATTTTAATACAGTATTTTGATCAGCCTTGAACATATTCGTTACTCATCGTACATCATACATACTGTTACGGGCGCAAGCTATACAGGCGCCCGCACTTTAAGTGTACCGCGTAGAAGAGCCACTGCTTGTTGCGGCCGGACTAGCTCAGTCAACAGCGTGTCAGACTCTTGATCAAGAGGTCACCGGATCGTTTCTCGGCGGCCGCACTTTTTATTCAGTGCATGAAGGAGAATAAAATCATAACAACTGGTGTCAGAAAGCGGAACGAACCCCGCCCACAAGTGGACTGCATACTCGGAGGATAATCAACGATGACAATTAGGTGGCGCTGCCCACGCGTGGACCTGCTGTACGGACAAGATGGACTCGGGATCTACATAGACGACAATTAGGAATCAACGACATAAAGTTCAGACGATGAGGTCAACGTCGACTCTGCCCAGGAGGTGTGTTACGGGCGCAAGCTACACAGGCGCCCGCATTTTAAGTGTACCGCGTAGAAGAGCCACCGCTTGGTGCGGCCGGACTAGCTCAGTCAACAGCGTGTCAGACTCTTGATCAAGAGGTCATCGGATCGTTTCCCGGCGGCCGCACTTTTCATTCAGTGCATGAAGGAGAATAAAACCATAACAATACAGAGGAGTGAAATAGTAAATTTCGAGTCTATTCTCCCTTATTTCATCAAACTTCCCAGACATTCAAGCCCAACGATTCAGATAAGAACGATGAAAATAACTGTACTCGTAATAAGGACGTTATTCGGTCTCGAATCGATAACTCGCGCTCAGTAGAGATTCGCGAGTACAAAGAAGTGATTTTTATGATCGCGAATGATCTGTTATAAAGATGTGAGGTAATATGGGTGATATTTATGATGACGGAAAATCGTGAAATTTGCGATGTAATTGGACTCTGCTCTCTTACAAAAACTGCTACAGCTCTTCTAGCGATTGGAGGATCGCTCGGGAAATTCGATATGTCATAGTTGAGATGTTGCATACGACTCCTCCGTCCACAATTTGATCGTACCGGCTCTAGATTCTTCGTGGTGAGGGACCAAACTCGTGTAATGGTTTTTCGACAGTTTTTCAAACTTCACTGTATGTTCCAAATAATTCTTTTATCGAAGTAAGGATCATGTTTCAACGTCGATCATCATATTTTCTAACTGAATATGAAGAAATTTGGACATTCCAATTACGTGTGCCAACAAGTAAGCGCAACTGGTGACGAGTTCCAAAAACAATTTCGTAGCGTGTTTCTATCTCACAAACCACCAATTCTAGCGGCACAGTCACAGAATTCGAAGAAATCATACAAAACTACATCGTTAGGTCCGCGAAAACTTTGATTTTTGGGGGTCGAAAATGTGCCAACCCCAATTCGCATTCCCGAAAGTTCTAAGACGTATTTTTTGACTTTATGGAACATATAAAGTATGAATAAACTCACGCACGAATGTAAATTTTCCCACTCATCAGTACCATAAGGATAGCATGCACAAAGAGACGCGGTAGCGCGGCACGGACCTGACATTTTGAAGCAACACACGGACCTGACATTTGGCCACTCAAATTGATCTGACGGCCAAACGATTCAAGCTACAGTCTTGAGGTTTTGGGGTTCTCATTTGGCCACCAAATACTTTGTAAAAAATCGACTAGGACCTCTGTAGTCTCGCGTTCAAGGGTAGCACTAATACCACACGGACCTGACATAAACATTTAGCAGAACTAGATTTTTTCCGAAAAGCACTCCGCAAAGTGTGGAAATCCATTGTTTTTCGAAATTTTGAGGCATGGAAATGTTGCGCCTGACGATTCTCTGATACGTAGTCAAACTGAAAACCCAAAATCTTACTGTTGTACAGTTTGAAACGTTCGGTACTGCACAAATCCATTGTAGTAAAAGAATTACTTCTTCAACACGTTGGCTGCGACGTTGAAAACCGGCATTCCGTCCCAGAGTGCGAGAGAGTACAAACGCGTGATTTTGCACCTATAATAGTCAAACCTTTTGATTTGTGATCAGTTTAGTATGTATATACAAGAAATCTAAGAACTTTCGCGGGTCCCACCGGTGGGACCCGCGAAAATTTCCATCGTGCAATGGGGGATATAGTGAATGATCGAACAACCAAAATTAGTGGTCCTAAGATGTAATCTTTAGCTTTTCGGGAGCAACATTTCTTGGTACAATTTGGATGATTCACTAGCAGGCCTGGACTATGAGTTTTTGTCTGATACTTATGAACTGCGGAGCGCGATTTTGGGAGTAGTGCTTTTCGGAAAAAATCTAGTTCTGCTAAATGTTTATGTCAGGTCCGTGTGGTATTAGTGCTACCCTTGAACGCGAGACTACAGAGGTCCTAGTCGATTTTTTACAAAGTATTTGGTGGCCAAATGAGAACCCCAAAACCTCAAGACTGTAGCTTGAATCGTTTGGCCGTCAGATCAATTTGAGTGGCCAAATGTCAGGTCCGTGTGTTGCTTCAAAATGTCAGGTCCGTGCCGCGCTACCGCGTCTCTTCGTGCATGCTATCCTTATGGTACTGATGAGTGGGAAAATTTACATTCGTGCGTGAGTTTATTCATACTTTATATGTTCCATAAAGTCAAAAAATACGTCTTAGAACTTTCGGGAATGCGAATTGGGGTTGGCACATTTTCGACCCCCAAAAATCAAAGTTTTCGCGGACCTAACGATGTAGTTTTGTATGATTTCTTCGAATTCTGTGACTGTGCCGCTAGAATTGGTGGTTTGTGAGATAGAAACACGCTACGAAATTGTTTTTGGAACTCGTCACCAGTTGCGCTTACTTGTTGGCACACGTAATTGGAATGTCCAAATTTCTTCATATTCAGTTAGAAAATATGATGATCGACGTTGAAACATGATCCTTACTTCGATAAAAGAATTATTTGGAACATACAGTGAAGTTTGAAAAACTGTCGAAAAACCATTACACGAGTTTGGTCCCTCACCACGAAGAATCTAGAGCCGGTACGATCAAATTGTGGACGGAGGAGTCGTATGCAACATCTCAACTATGACATATCGAATTTCCCGAGCGATCCTCCAATCGCTAGAAGAGCTGTAGCAGTTTTTGTAAGAGAGCAGAGTCCAATTACATCGCAAATTTCACGATTTTCCGTCATCATAAATATCACCCATATTACCTCACATCTTTATAACAGATCATTCACGATCATAAAAATCACTTCTTTGTACTCGCGAATCTCTACTGAGCGCGAGTTATCGATTCGAGACCGAATAACGTCCTTATTACGAGTACAGTTATTTTCATCGTTCTTATCTGAATCGTTGGGCTTGAATGTCTGGGAAGTTTGATGAAATAAGGGAGAATAGACTCGAAATTTACTATTTCACTCCTCTGTATTGTTATGGTTTTATTCTCCTTCATGCACTGAATGAAAAGTGCGGCCGCCGGGAAACGATCCGATGACCTCTTGATCAAGAGTCTGACACGCTGTTGACTGAGCTAGTCCGGCCGCACCAAGCGGTGGCTCTTCTACGCGGTACACTTAAAATGCGGGCGCCTGTGTAGCTTGCGCCCGTAACACACCTCCTGGGCAGAGTCGACGTTGACCTCATCGTCTGAACTTTATGTCGTTGATTCCTAATTGTCGTCTATGTAGATCCCGAGTCCATCTTGTCCGTACAGCAGGTCCACGCGTGGGCAGCGCCACCTAATTGTCATCGTTGATTATCCTCCGAGTATGCAGTCCACTTGTGGGCGGGGTTCGTTCCGCTTTCTGACACCAGTTGTTATGATTTTATTCTCCTTCATGCACTGAATAAAAAGTGCGGCCGCCGAGAAACGATCCGGTGACCTCTTGATCAAGAGTCTGACACGCTGTTGACTGAGCTAGTCCGGCCGCAACAAGCAGTGGCTCTTCTACGCGGTACACTTAAAGTGCGGGCGCCTGTGTAGCTTGCGCCCGTAACAGTATGTATGATGTACGATGAGTAACGAATATGTTCAAGGCTGATCAAAATACTGTATTAAAATCACTAATTTCCATCCGTTATCTCTAAGTTGAAATATATTCTTCTGTAAACCTCACTCAATAAAGCATCCGTGGAAAAACAGCATACACACCAGAACTTTGATTTCTATCCATTCGCCCACTACTAGTATGAATATGAATTTCTGAACATGAAACTTATTACAATGGCTCGTGGAATACTTCAACCGTTAAACAAGATTTGATATTGATCCGAATATCATTCAGAGGTCTATAATTTGCGACGAGAAGAATGTATGTAGAGGTACCCTCAATGATTCATTCGATTATTATCTCACAAGTTTTACCAAAACACTCATGTGCATGAAATCAGATCCAGACGAGTTTAATTCGAGACTCTCTTCGTGGATCAATTCCTTTCAGAAGCATGTATAATAACGCAACGTAGATTGGCAAACATTGTGGCCTTCCCCCAGGATAAATCAAAATAGACTTTGTGGAGTATGATTGAAAATTGATGATATCAAATCCGCAGAACAGCATTGCATAGCCACTTTTTGTTTCTCCTTTGAGTTCCATTCATTCATTCATTCATTCATTCCGATTCGATGCCATTTCAATGGGAAATTATTGATCACGATTCGACCATCGAATTATTCATCAATAGAAAGACGTATGTGGTTCACATCACGAAGAAAAATCGCTTACCCATAGAGTTGAAAGAACCAACTTCTTTGGCCCTCCATGACAATCTTAACGTTCCAATCCTGAAGTGTAATTTCTCATTACTTTGACCTCACAATCTAGGTACGTTGTGAAACTATGATCAGTCCTAAGATGCCATTTTCCAAAGTGAGTTTAAAGGTTTTGATGAAAGGACGACTGAATTCCGAGAAGGGTAGCGCGATTGAGAAGTATTCTGGTTACATATAAATTATTTTTGAGACTCTATCCCACATATGAACGGATGGCGCGTAAGCCAGCTAACTCGTGGTATGCATGGCTGATTTGCATTGCATCAACCCTTTAAATATGCCACCCCTTAGAGCACTGATTACCTGCGTATGTTGGTACCATCACATACTCACCACGCGATGATTACGTAGCAGAACACACTGTCGTTCCATCAAGTTGTATGAGACCAGCTGCGTTCACGGATTACGTCACATACACGTTCCATGTTGGTTACATGCTGGCAACTACTGCCTCATGGTACCCCATAATCCGCTCTAAGAGCCCGTCACGTACTCGTCACGTACTTGGTTCATACACGCATCTACTGTCACGCGGCTCGCTGAGCGATGTCTCCAAAAACTGTCACGTACTCGTTCAGTACCCGTTACATATGGCAACTACTGCTGCGCGTCTTTTGGAGCGCCTCTCCAATATCCATCACATACTCATCCCGTACTGACAAGTACGAACCAGTGCGTGCAGGAATCTACCTAGTAGTTTCAGTATGGAATATAAGCAATTTCTCCCTTGTTATACTAGATATTAAGTGCGTCCGATATGTCCCATTTAATTCGATCAATCACGGCTAAACTATCTCAATCTCCCCAAAAACAGTATCGAAGGTGAAATACTCTTAAGGAATCAGTTCAATTATTGAAGAATATTATTAATTATTTGATAAATTATTCTAATCAATTCTAAAAATTAATAAATAAAATTTCAATCAATTTCAATAATTTCAAAATGATGAAATGTTTTGGAATTAATAAATTTCAAAGAAAAATTTTAAAAAATGTATATAATAATTCCATATCCTGCGTATTCATATACTTGAGTATTATAGAAACAAATTTGATACTTATTATCACCGGGGTTTGGCCCGAAATTGATTTTTGAATTTCGGTTCATTTCGGGTCAGGGGGTCAAACTCCTGTGAGAATTTCGGAATTGATCCCCATTCATCTTGAATGCACAGCAACGAAATTATCGGTTACATCTGCGAAATCATCACAGAAGTTTGACCCCCCGACCCGAAATGAACCGAAATTCAAAAATCAGTTTCGTGTCAAACCCTGATTATCACTATCGTTTAGATCAAAACAAATGAAAGGGTAAAATAATTGCATAGCTGTCTTATTATTAGTTATATTAAAATATCAACAGCGTTCTTAATGAACTTGGATTGTTCATTAATTATGAAGTAACTGATTTGATATGAAATTTAACATGTTAGTGTCCATTAGGGTGACACTTATTTCCCGACTTTTCTGTATCGGTAGGGACGCCCCCTAGATTTCAACTTTATGATGAAAGAAAATGAAAGAAATTTTTTTCAGATTTTTCCAGGCAGTTCTAGTACTGCCGCATAGCACTTGTATTTTCGAGTTTTAAGACGTCTTTTCACAAAATTCGTTAAACCGAGCTGGATAACATTGATTGGGAGGGCTGATGGAATCTTTTGACGCGCGTAACGATTAGTTTTAGTTTAATTTCAGGCTCAGAACCGGGCCAGAAAGGCATAAATACAGTCCTAAAATAACTTTTCAACTCAGTTTTCGAGTTCTCCTGCGCATGCATGATTTTCTATGGCTCCGAAAGTATTTTCAAACGATAGCCCGTGCGATTCCCTTCAAAATGACCACTGGTACCAATCAATTTGATGTAATGGGACCGTAGCAGTGGATAATTTTGAATGAGGTGGAGTCAAAGGTGCAAATCCGTGCAAATCGGTCGAGATTGCCTGCGATGCTTTTTATCTTGTGCAGGGTGTTTCTCTGGTTTGTTTGCTCTGAATCGACTTCGCCAAGGGGTCATTTCAAAGAAATTTGTCCGAGCTATCGGAATATGTAAGTTGTGGAGTGGTAAAGTGATGGTGAGTTACAGTATAGTCACGCAGGATAGTTGAAAACAGCTATTTATTCGACTAAAAATCATCAAATGTCTATTTTTCCGTATTTCGCCATCAATTCGCCACTCCGTAGCCTACTTACTTCGATAGCTCAGACAATTTCCTTCAAAATGACCCCTTGGCGAAGTCGATTTGTCGCAGAGAAACCAGAGAAACACCCTGCACGAGACAAAAAGCATCGCAGGCGATCTCGACGATTTGCACGGATTTGCACCTTTGACTCCACCTCATTCAAAATCATCCACTGCTCCGGTCCCATTGCATCAAATTGACTTGTACTATTGGTCATTTTGAAGGAAATCGCACGGGCTATCGTTTGAAAATTTTTTCGGAGCCATAGAAAATCATGCATGCGCAGGAGAACTCGAAAACTGAGTTGAAAAGTTATTTTAGGACTATATTTCTGCCATTCTGGCCCGGTTCTGAGCCTGAAATTGAACTAAAACTAATCGTTACCCGCGTGAAAAGATTCCATCAGCCCTTCCAATCACTGTTATCCAGTTCGGTTTGCTCGATTCTCTTGGAAATGCAAGTGCTTGCCATGCAAAGTTAACGAATTTTGTTAAAAGACGTCTTAAAACTCGAAAATACAAGTGCGATGCGGCAGTACTGGAAGTGCCTGAAAAAATCTGGAAAAAATTTCTTCCATTTTCTTTTATCATAAAGTTGAAATATGGGAGGCGTCCCTACCGATACAGAAAAGTCGGGAAATAAGTGTCACCCTAGTGTCCATAGAATCTGCATTTTTGGCTAGCTTCGATTTTTACATAATTTCAACCCTGAAAATTTGGTATTTTCTTTCACGAGAAAAATGTAATATGAGAAAGAAGCATTCTGACTAACTCGAATGTACAAAGTCAATTACTGTATGAATAATGTAGAAACTAGAAATAATTTTGATTTGGTGTATTAGGAATGTCTCAAAATCTAAGCAAATACGTGAGCTACGATATCTGCCATTGGTAAAACTGATTGATCTGAAATAAGCCATTGTAAATAATACCAATTGACTAATTATTTGAATTTTTATCGACCATTCAAAGTGTGCAGAATGGAAGTCGAATTAACTGATAATAACACAATTTAAACACCAGCGAGTCAGTTTAATATTATAAGAACATATTAAAAATCATATTTGGATAGTCAACCTAATTCCAGTGAGGAGTTGCATCTTATCAAATCTGAAATAGCCTAATTATAATTGCATTATTACGTATAATGTTTTTTTTTTTTTTTTTATTTACACAATTTCAATCTCTCTACGGGATTATTTCGCGGACTTGTCAAGTGTACGTGTTGTGTGTGTAAACTGCGTAGGTGTCAGTGGAGAATCCTCTGCATTTGTTTGATTGATTAGCCCGTGAGGCAGGGGAGAACTTCTTTGTGAAGAAGAAAACCCGCCCCAGAGAATCCGGTGCATTTATCGCGCCACTAATTGGGCCTAGATCTCTCGCAATACGTATAATGTTAATTGATAAATTATATTTATAGACTCACTGTAAATATGTAACTCGAGCCGTATCGCAGCATTTGTATATGTATAAAACCTTACGAAATATTTATGTAGTACATATCTAGATATAATACAGAACTTGCATAAAAAGTCACAATCAACTGGATTAATAAGTAATTTTTTCATGTATGTAAGATGTGACGAACCGAAGCCAAGCTAATATGCCAAAGGAATGGATTACGATTTCATGAAGAGCGGCATGTTAATTGCGACGGGCGGCTATATAACGGTGCAGTGCACATTTTGCTAAGGTACATGCATATATACACAAGTATATATACACTGTAAGACATTTTTTCGAAAAAATTCAACCATTTGGTTGAAAATTCAACCAAATGGTTGAAGAAACTGGTTGAATTTTCAATCAAATTGGTTGAACTTTCCATTCAACCAAGTGGTTGAAGTTTTTCGTACTTGTTTTTTACAGTATACTTACTCAATGCACGTGAAATATATATACTCGCGCGAATTCTAGAGCCACGTATACACACATGCAGGTAAATATATAGAAGGCAAAACAGGTGCACCCGAGAGCAGCTTTGAGAGATTATTAAAACTATTCGCGAAACAGGTCAAATCCGCGCCAGCCGTGAGTGCCTCCTTCCACGAGATCATAAATTTTCACATGGGCAGGAGCAGCCACAGTGATCGACATTTACTATCTCGCGGAAGGACGGAATCTCCTTCCGATTGGGACAGGGATGATCGAGTGTCCCAAATACGTGAAAACAATTTCGCGCTGTGTTTCGGCCTTCCGTTGGACCTTTAAATTTTACAATCACTCTCAATTTCGCTAATTTTTGCGTAATTTTTGAAGTGTTTGCCGCTCTCTCCCTGTGTATGCGCACATCTGTACTACTCCGGGGATATCCTGAATCGATAGCCCTTGCGATTTCCTTCAAAATGACCCCTTGACGAAGTCACTTCGATGATACTGAACCAGAGATTTAGCTATCCTGAGGCAGGGAAAAGCTCGAAGTGCCGAAAGTACCAAGACTCACAGGTTTCCAAGATGACAAGAAGTGGCCGAGGCTTGCCATTTTGGTAGTAGAGATATCTTTCTGCCTTACAATAGCTAGATCTCTGGTTCAGCTGCATCAAAGTGACTTCGTCAAGGGGTCATTTTGAAGGAAATCGCAAGGGCTATCGATTGAGGATATTCCCGGAGTAGTACAGATGTGCGCATGCACAGGGAGAGAGCGGCAACCGCTCCAAAAATTACGCGAAAATCCGCTGAAATGAGAGTGTTTGTGAAGTTCATAGGTCCAACGGGAGGCCGAAACACAGCGCGAAATTTTTCCCCCATGTTCGGGACACTTGAAAAAACACCTGTGTCAAGTTTGAAGTCGATTCGGGTAGGGCGATAGATTTTACGAGCTGGACAAATTGAGCGTTTTTCAATAACTCGACATCTTTCGACGGACATAACTCGGACCAAAATGAACGGATTTGGACGTGCGAGAGTGCAAATTGAAGGGGTTTTTCAAGACGAAGAAAACCAGTCAAGTTGCATGGAAAAAGATTGAGATACGTCGGTAGAGCATCCGTTCGAAAATGGGCTAAGAATCGGAAAAAAGTGACTTTATGTTTTGTCGTGTAGACCAAACGCATTTATTTTTGAGAGACTCATGTCTCTTTTTTCTGAAAGTTGACATCAAAACGAAGAGAATGCGACCTTGCAGGCTTCGCTACGATGTTTCTAGTTGATTTGGCGATTCTTCATGAAAACGCTAGGAAGGGCCTTTTTCGAAACTTCAGCAATTGCTAGGGCGCGTGAAAAATGTCATTGGGGCCTCAAACTCTGGGGAAGTACTATTTTCTGTGCCTACATTAATTTAAAGAATTGGCGAAGAGATCCGCGGGGGTCGTGCTCACGGATTTGTCGGAATATACTGATCTGACCGATATATATATATATATATGGGCCATTCCGCAGCATTTCGACGAATGCCTGCACCAGGGGAGTCTGGAAAAAATCCATAAAAATTTTCTTCCGTTAGCACTATATTAATATAGTACAAAAAAATTTTTTTTGGATTTTTTTCTAAGGCTCCTGTGGGCCCTGGGACCTATGAAAAAACCTTTTTCAGCCTATCTCAAGAAAATCATAACTCCGACTAGAATCAACATTTTTAGATGAACCTCGGCGCATTTTCTCCCTCAAGACTAGTACTTTTGAGAAAAGAATTGTCCATAGTCGTTACTTGAGCCTAGCAACATCTAGGAGCTATTTGCTGAGAGCACATTTTAGCGATTTTTGGGCTTGCTTCAAAGTGATGTAGCTCCCACTAGACACGTCGACTTTTACTAGTGGTCATTTTGGAGGTCTTGAAAGAACCTACAATTTGACCATTGTTAGAAGTCAATTACTGTACTTTCTCTAGGAGTTACAGTCGTTACAAGCTGATCAAATTCGTAAAATGCCAAACTTTGAGCTCAATTAAAAAAAAATCGTTTCTCCTCCTTCGACCCCAAACCTGTGCGACCATGTTCTTCGATACACATACTACCAATTAGAACAATAATCTGAGTGGGATATTGAATTGCCGATTTTATTCAGCCAATTTAAAACACCCTTTTTCGACTTTTTACTCAAAATGACCTCAGAGGTATGGCTCGCATACGCTCCCATCTGAACTAATGTGCACCAATGTGTGTGGGATTGCTCCTCAATGTACCTCTAAATATGTGTGAAAACTTCCGGAGGCCAGCCTCGAGCTAGATGCGAGCACGTGGTTCTATCTCACGAGTTGGAAATGGGCATTATTTCGTCTACTTGGATGCAGGCGAGTGCGAGTGAGATTTCATCCATTGGAGCTCACAAATGAGATAAGCGGCTAAAATAGGGACACGAACATGGTTTTCTTACTCAAAACGATTATCCAAATTGACCATAAGAACGTGTTTAGGTGATCATTTTGAGTCAGAAAACTATGTTCGTATCCTTATTCTAGCCGCTTATCTCATTTGTGAGCTAGAATGAGTGAAATCCCACTCGCACTCGCCTGTGTCCAGATAGACGAAATAATGCCCATTTCCAACTCGTGAGATAGAACCATCTGCTCGCATCTAGCCCGAGGCTGGCCTCCGGAAGTTTTCACACTTATTTAGAGGTACATTGGGGAGCAATCCTACACACATGGGTGCACATTAGTTCAGATGGAAGCGTATGCGAGCCATACCTTTAAGATCATTTTGAGTAGAAAGTCGAATACGCTGCTAAAAGAGATTAGTAGAATGCTTTCTTTCAGCGGAATAGTCTCAGAGGTTCACTTGGATTGATGAGTAATTTGGAGAACTGATCAAATTCCGAAATCATGATTGAAATCCCCACAAAATAGTTTCATTTCCCCTGACGTCCAATCCATATCAGACGCAACTCATACTCAGAAGTATACAACGTGATTGTAAAGTACTCCCCGAGAACAAAAATTCCAAGAGTCCGCGTCATTGCGATTCTTGCATTTTAGTTTCAGAGAGATTCAATGCGATCTGACCTAGTGCTTGGCTAATCAATTTCATTCCGATTTGCCATCATGCGGGTTGAAAATTTGCCATCACGCTGCCATCATGAGCGCCATCCCGGAATTATCACTTTTGAATGTTTACTTGTGGTCCGAGGTTAGGTACAACTTATGTGGGGAACGTAGAGCGATGATTTCGTTAGTTTTGTGCGAGCCGCGGAATCGTGAGAGACTTATTGTGCAGATTGGCTCAAAATTTCTTTATTAGATGCAGTGCCACGATGCCATAATTTCTTAGTGTCGCGTGTTGTGTGCTGCAAAGCAATAAGTGCCGAGATGTGGAGTGGTGTAGTTTTGTGGAATCGAGTTCGTGAGTCCGGTTGAGCTGAATTGTCGAAGGTTCGACAGCGGTGCCATGCCAGAGATTGGCCGTGGAGCATCAGACCGTCCAGCCTTTTTCTAATCAAGGTCCCGGGCAGGTCACATGCTGACATGTTTTGGCGAGGCCGAGCAGACGCCACGTGAGAACGCTAATTGTTGCAGGCTAGCGCGTATGCAACAGCTGTTTTTTGTTGTTCGTGGCAAGTGAGCCTGCGCTTGCCGAGGTCGGCGATTTCGTGTTGCGCTTGATTCGGCGCTTGATGTTCACCATGCGTCGCCGTCGCACACCACAGCTGAGAATGGCTGCAGTAACCCGCCTCACAGAATTTAGTCTCGATTTATTCTTCTCAAGTATGCAAATCTTGAAATCTTGTCTAGTGTCCAGATGCAGTATGTCAGACGAGTACTCTCTTCTGTATTCGAGTGATACTTGATTTTATCCCAGTAGAAAATGAAGCTTTGTTGTACCATTGCCCATTATAGTTACCTGAGCCATTCATGATGAATTCCAACATTCGTTTGTGCTGCGTTGAATTGGATCATTTCTTGGCCTCATTGTTATCATTCATTGATTGATTCAGTTGATGCAACCAGATACAAATTTTTCTTCGTCTCAGTCTACTATTCCTGTGAGTATAACTGTGCGTCATATCCATTTGTCAATTTTTCAACCTTTCTAAATTTTGAACATTCTGCATGATTCACACGATATTATTCCATTAGTTCATAATGTGAACTGTATTTGATAAATCTCATGTTGATTGGCAATTCATATTCCACTTTTTTCAGTCGTGGCAATTGAATATCCAGGTTTCGAAGGAAATTCTGATTTTGCTTAAGCTCCTTGCGTGTAGTTTGACAATGTGACTGTATTCAATATGGTATTGCGGAGGCAGATGTCAGATGATAAAGCCCTTTTCTCATGTTCAATTCTCACCAAGCGTAATCTTATTCCGAAGAAATATACAAGGACCGGTCCGGGACCAGTCCGGGACTGGCACGACGGGGTCTGACACTCCTGTAGGACCTGCACGACATCGCACCAAGACCGGTCCGGGACCAGTTTGGGACTGGCGCGACGTGGTCCGACACTCCCGTGGCACCTGCATGACGACGCGCCAGGACCGATTCGAGACCAGTTTGTGATTGGCGCGACGTGGTCCGTCATTTCAAAATTTCCATTGATCAAACGCGAGATTTTAAGTAACATTCATTGTTAATTCTCCAATTATAATTTTTTGTTGATAATTTGAGGACGAATATATCCAATTACCTAATTACTCTTGATCGAATTAGACGCATGTGAAACAATGTTGTGTTTCTTTGGAACAAGATTACGCTTGAAGAGAATTGAACTTGAGAAAAGAGCTCTATCATCTGACATCTGCCCCCACAATACCAAATCGAATACAGTCACATTGTCAAACTACACACAAGGAGCTCAAGCTAAATCAGAATTTCCTCCGAAACCTGGATATTCAATTGCCATGACTGAAGAAAGTGGAATATGAATTGCCAATCAACATGAGGTGCTTCAAACACAGTTCACATTATGAGCTAATAGAATAATACCGTGTGAATTATGCACAATGTTCAAAATTTAGAAAGGTTGAAAAATTGATAAATGGATATGACGCACAGTTATACTCACAAGAATAGTAGACTGAGACTCTCTCCTCCGACAGAATTTTTGGTTCGAACATCCGGTTATTTGCGGGTTCATTTGCCTTCCGAGGTTTTGGGGCTAATTTTCTCCCCCGACAAAATTTTTGGTTCGAGCATCCGGTTATTTGCGGGTAAATTTGCCTTCCTAGGATGTGGGGCTAATTTTGTCCCCCGACAAAATGTTTGGTTCGGGCATGCGGGCATTTGCGGGTTAATTTGCCTCCCTAGGATGTGGGGCTAATTTTCTCCCCCGACAAAATTTTTGGTTCGGGCATCCGGGCATTTGCGGGTAAATTTGCCTTCCTAGGATGTGGGGCTAGTTTTTTCCCCCACAGAATTTTTGGTTCGAGCATCCGGTTATTTGCGGGTTAATTTGCCTCCCCAGGGTGTGAGGCTAATTTTCTCCCTCGATAGAATTTTTGGTTCGAGCATCCGGTTATTTGCGCGTTAATTTTCCTTCCTAGGTTTTGGGGTTGATTTTTCCCCCGACAGAATTTTCGGTTCGGGCATTCGGGCATTTGCGGGTTAGCTTGCCTTCCTGGGTTTTGGGGTTGATTAGTCCCCCAAAAAATTTCGGTCCGAGCATCCGGGCACTTGCGGGTTAGTTTGCCTTCCTGGGTTTTGGAATTGATTCTTCCCCCGATAGAATTTTCGGTTCGGGCGTTCGGGCATTTGCGGGTTAGTATGCCTTCCTGGGTTTTGGGGTTGATTAGTCCCCCAAATGAATTTCTGTCCGAGCATCCGGCACTCGCGGGTTAGTTTGCCTTCCTGGGTTTTGGAGTTGATTTTTCCCCCGATAGAGTTTTCGGTTCAGACATTCGGGCATTTGCGGGTTAATTTGCCTTCCTAGGTTCGGGGGTTAAATTTCTGCCCCAAAAATAGTTTTGATCCGAGCATCCGGTTATTTGTTTATCTTCTCAGGTCTTGGGATTAGTATCATCAATGAAACCAGCTCGAGAGAGCAGCCTTCTACACACGTTGTCATCCACAAAGAGCAGCCGCATGCATATACGAACAGCGCGCGGCGAGCCACCGATGCGCTTGCTCCCAAGTGACCCGTCGTACATTTGTGGCCTCTCTTCGTCTCTCTCATCCACTCTTCTCCGCTGCTTGCCGCTGCTCGCGGCCTCCCTTTCCTCTAGCATGGTGGCCACATTTTTAACACGGAGTTGACGGGCCCTGTCCGTTCATCGCATCCAGTCGCAGCAGCAGCAGCACGCATGCAGACAGATAGACGCAGACTGCAGCTGTCGGCACCGCTTCTGTGCTTCCTGGTTGTGACCGTACCGGCTCGGTTCGGCTGCCCTGAACGATGCGTGCATGACATCGATTGCACGGCGATGAGCAGGCTGCCAAGCAGTAGCGACTCGGGTTCAGTATACTTGAAAGAGTGTATGCTGAATTTGTGTACCAGTTTACCGATAGGATAATTAAGTTTAGCCTGTTGCAATCTGCTGAATCAAACTGAAATAGAGTCAAATCTGTCCCTCGGGTCTCTTCCCAGCGCAGGGAGAATCATCTTATTGTTGAACGAGCTAAAGTATCACTGACGACGACGACACGACGACGACGACGACACGACAACAACGACACGACTACGACGATCTGATAGTGAAGCTCGAGCTCATTTAACAATCAAATGATCAATTCAGATTGTTGAATAGTGGTGAATAATGTATGATCTGTCTCTCGGTTTTTCTTTCCATGAATATTCCCATGAATCATGTTCCAGCCTAGGAATAGTTTAGAAATTGTGTATTGAAATTTCTATGCATAAATGAGGAAGGCAATTCGTGAAGGATGTTGTTGAACGAGTTACACGTGGAAACTATTTACATGGTCTAAACTATTTCAAGGGTTGTCCACATGCAGTTTGATTTGTTCAGTAAAATGTATATTTTCAAACAATATTGCAAAACAAATGATACATGTAAGCTATTTACATGATCTAAACTATCCCAGAAGTTCTCTTCGTGCATTTGGATTGGTTTAGTAAAATGTGTTTCAAAGTGATTGAAGCGCTAATATGACATGCATAGTTTGGTATTGCAATTTTCTCAAGGAATAGAATGTGGTAAAATGTAGTGTCTACGTTGAGCAAGATTTTTTCCTCTACACAAATAGATTTCTCATTTTCATACCTTTTTTAAAACGATAAATAGTATCTGTCAAGTGCTGTAATAGCAACTTTTGTCGATTTTGATTGTTCGTTGGCTGGCTGGACATGGCGACCTGGAAAAAATGTAAGATGATGTATTTTTGGTGAATGATAATAAATAGTATTCAATTGAAATTGTTGCACATTGTTCCATAATTTTGAAAACTTGCCAACTTTCTTAAAAGTATTCATAATTTAAACTTGGGAAGATTATTTTCAAGGAGCTTCGTAATCCATCAACTTCCAAAATTCAAATGATTGTCATACGATAGGTTTCAAATGTAAATAAATTTCATACCGTGAGGTTACAGATGATATTCAGTGTTGATTATTACTTCATTTTTTATCTGTTATTGTTTTGCTATCTCAATAACGTTATCCATCTAACCACATTTAAGATACTCTCTTGAGTATTTTATTTGGTACAGAAAAACATTTCAAGAATTTTTTGTTGACGAATTATGGCTACTGGAGCAAACAATGATTTCATCCTTCGAAATATTACTTTGCTGGGTCAGAATCCATGTGAACTGAGCAAAAAATCGACGAAAGATTGAAAATTGTTGATAATATCTCTGATGGGTCAGCCCTTTCGATCTGTGAAGACGAGATAATTGATCAACTTGCAGAAATTAACCTTTCAATGAAATATGAAATACTTCTCATGGAAGAACAATCGCAGGTAACAAAATCGTTACTTTTCCTCGTGCTATCATCAATGATAAGAGTAAAAGTGTCATTTTCGAATTCAGCTTTCTGTTGCAGAAATAAACAACAACAGCATTTTGAACTATGAAACTCGAATAAAAACTAAGACCCAAAATAATTTCAAAAAGATTCAGTTACTCCTCTCTAGATAAATCTCAATTCTACTTGATCTGATCATGAAATTCATTGTTGAATAACATTCAATCTATTCCACAGAATTCCAAAACTGATCTCAATCAAGTAAATGATGAATCAGAAATTTGATACATTTTCAAATTTGTGAAATGTTACAGGAAACGAAGTGAGTGTGGAGACTTCGAAAATGGTGAAATGGCAGTTCACCACTTCCCCTTAAAACCTTTTCGTTTAATGATTACTCATGGGCAGCTTGACTCATCCTTTCCCACCAGCTATCATCAATTGGTGTTCAAGACCTGAAGAGACTGACAATAACTTGGAGTTGTCGTATCCACGGTTTTTCTATACCACTCTGTATCAATTTGGCGTGTGATTGCTTGTGATTCATTTGAAACAATTCAACTTCACAAGATATGTTAGTCAGTTCAAATCTTACAACATCTTTACATTGATTTCTCAATTTTATTTCAAACGTGCAAAATTTCGATGAAGGAGTTGTTTACTGAAAATCTGCAACCACTTTTCCTTGCACTAGGCAAAGAATATACACTCAACAAGGTTCGCTCTCAATAGAGTAAGATATAATGCCCTCAAGACTGAATATACATCTTTTGATACGAGGTGACAATCAGTATTTCTTATGATGAAACCTGTAGTTCTCATATGCAGTAAGAGCAGAACAATTGTTGTTTAAAAATATTGAGATCAGTATCGGTCTTAACATTTTGATCACAAAACACAGCACTCTCCTCGATGGGACAAAACAATTTTTTGAAAGTTTTGTTTCCAAATTTTTCTGCCCTCTCACATTGCCTATAGTCATTTTGAAAGAAAAACGTGGTGTCATCACTCTCAGGGCCATACATGGCTCTCACATACTCAGGAAGAAAGCTGCACTTGGAAAAATATTTAGTGACACACGCTGAGCCATGAAGGACTTCACATAGCAAATAAAATCTGTGTTAGTAAACTAGTGCAAGCTCTGTGTATTTCTTAGTGAAGCTTCTACTACTGAGAATTCTGCAGTGTCTTGACATTCAAACCAATGTTCCCATAGAGCTTTCTTCAATTGCGAATCATCTCGTCTCATAAATCCCTGTACGAAGGACTTGGTCGAAAGGCAAAGAATGAGTGTCGGAAGGTTCACTAACTGGTAAACACTACTATGCTGTTTGATCACATGTCGATGGCTCAGAGTAAGAAGGAACTATCTGAAATCGTAAGACTTGAAAGAAACTATCCGAAAATGTCTGTAATAGGAACTATCTGAAATTGTTCACTTGAAAGGAACTATCTGAATTCGTCTGATTTAAAAGGAACTATCTGATAATGTCTGTTTTAGAAAGGAACTATCTATAAATTCTTGGCTGAAAGGAACTATCTAGAATCGTAAGAGTTGAAAGGAACTATCTGGATTTGTCTGATTTGAAAGGAACTATCTGGACATTTTTGTTTCAGGAAGGAACTATCTGTGAATATCTGGTTTAAAAGGAACTATTCGTGAATTTCCGGTTGACAATTCTCAGATAGTTCCTTTTGACCAGAAATTCA
Organism: Eretmocerus hayati; assembly: GCA_029851415.1. NCBI lineage: Eukaryota > Metazoa > Arthropoda > Insecta > Hymenoptera > Aphelinidae > Eretmocerus > Eretmocerus hayati. The sequence goes on along the minus strand of CM056744.1, from coordinate 61,540,472 downwards.
CAGATAGTTCCTTTTCAACCAGACATTTCCAGATAGTTCCTTTTAAATCAGACAAATTCATATAGTCCCTTTTAACCAGAAATATACAGATAGTTCCTCTTGAATCAGATGAATTCAGATAGTTCCTTTCAACTCTTTTGATTCTAGATAGTTCCTTTTAACCAAAAATTTATAGATAGATCCTTTATGAAACGGACATTTCCAGATAGTTCCTTTTAAATCAGACAAATCCAGATAGTTTCCTTCAACTCTTACGGTTTTAGATAGTTCTCTTCAGACAAATATTTACAGATAGTTCTTCCTACAGACACTTTCAGATAGTTCCTTTCAACTAAACATTTTCAGATAGTTCTTTTTAACCAGAGATTTACAGATAGTTCCTTTCAAGTCTTACGATTTTAGATGGTTCCTTTTCACTCTGAGCCATCGATGGGATCTTTGAGATGTATCTTGATATGGGCGAGGCTCATCTTTTATAGTATCTGCGCAGCTTGCATTGATGCCATGAATGCTGTGAGTTTGTGGTTGTGTACTGTGATGTTGGGTGATCTGTAAGTTTTGAGAAAAACCTTGATATTCCTGAGGCTCATTTTTTACAACTTCCGACCAACTTTCACTCGTGCCATTTAAAAAGAATCAATGTTTGGAAGTGCACTGTAATGTTTTATCTCCTTTGGTCTTTGAAAAGAATCTTGGTTAGTATCCAGAACTGGTTTTCTGTAAAAGAAACATTAATGGTGAGTATGGAGTCATAACTCAGTTTCTACAAAAACTATATGCAAGAAAGTGCCAATACTTGTGCTCTATCCCATAACGATTTGATAAACTTGTTGGACGCTTAGGGTTCTTCACAGATTCAAGAAGTAATGAGAAAATGGACGTAAACTAAGGTAGTACTAAAGCGAAGCATTTCATCCTCTTCGTTTCAGACATAACTCACCATCACAAAAAGGAACGGCGAGGAATGCGTAAATTTATGCCTTACTCAGGCAAATATTCTGGTCTTCTATTACGAAAAAAAACCATACTGTCTCTTAGTTTCTTCAAAGACTAGACATTCAGAATACACTTTCTTGGCTGATTAAAGCTGTTTTTCAACAAAACTGATGGTATTTCTGGGCCATTCTTTCAAAATCCTTGAAATAATGAGAAATTCTTGACAATCGTTCAACTTCTGATTCCATCCAACACTTACCTATAGACTCACTCATTGGCAAGATATTGTAGATGCCAACAGTAATTCCGATAATCTTGGCGGATACTTCATTAATGAATCCGAAGGTATACATTCACAGTGATTCCATCGTCTAGATAGAATATATCAGATGATATTGTTGATTGGTCAGTGAAAATGCCTCTTTAATACCAGCCAGGCAAATTAGCTGCTGAAATTTTTTTTAACGCGACTATGACATGCTGCGAAAGAAAATTAGTTATGATAAGCAAATCACAAAATATCTATGTGAATCAATTTGCACTCATCAGAACTCACATCTTTTCCAACTTTTGAGCAGTAACGTTCACATCCCTTTTTTGGTATTAAATTTGATTCATCTTGCAATGACTGATTGATACTGTTTCTTTTCTCACTGTTCATTGGTGATTGCTGGATTCGCATGCAATTAACCTCTACCGCTGTCTTGGGAACTATCACAGTAATAGAAGGAAAGTTTGAGAAATTAGACACTTTACGGACGACGTAAATCACTCGCTCTCCACAGCTCTGAGGGGCTCTGTCGACGACACGACGACTATACGCTGATATTGGTAGAACGGCCTTGGTGATGAGCTTATGTCGCGTAATGCGTAGCTATAGCTGTCCCAAGCTGGCCGCAGATCCTGCTCGGTGACCTCGCCGACCCGCAGATCGCTTCGAACTCGCTGTGCGCCAATACCGTCCAAAGCACAAATGCCAGACAAGTGCACTCATGGTCACTCTCGCACACCGGCTAACCTTCTAACCTGGTCGCGACTTCACCGACCCGGACATCGGGACGAATTCGTCGCGCGTCAACCTCGAAAAACAGGATCACTAAGTCCAATTATGCCGAGGATGCGCTGGCGATGCCCGCCTTTTCCATGTTAGCTCGTCACATGGATTTCGCAGACGGCAACCATAGACCGAAAACTTATCGTGATGGGCGACCTACCTAAACTTTTTGTACCACCAACCTGAAGTTGCCGAGGCGAAATCGATAAATTGCTGGACTACGGATGACTTTCCTGCCGAGTGTCCTTCAATGCATTTTGAAGCCTGTTTCATGATCTTTTACATGAGCTGAAGTGAGTTGGATTTTTACCAGCCGGAGTCGATCTATCTCGATTTTCCCGAAAAGTACAGTTTTCTACGAGGTTGCGAAAGGATGTTGCACCCATTTAGTCATTTCTCACCAACTCTCGTCTACCGTATAGTATTTGTAAATCTACTTCATTTTGAACTTCGTTCCGGTACGTCTGGTTTCGATCAACTGGAGTCAAGCTGTTTTGATTTGTGTCCAGATAGAAAAAAAAAAGAAAAAAAAACCAATCTCAGTAGGCGATGGAGTGCATAGAATCGTTTTAATCGACGCGCGAGTACCTTTGCAGCTTTGCAGCGGACAAAAACACTCTCTTCTACGTGTTTCGACGTGATGGGCCCGCTCGAAGTGGGGAAAAAGTCACACTGCGCGCTCTTTTGATTTAACCACATTGGTGTCAAGTTGGGTACACACCAAATCTGGACTCCATTCTCCACTCTCATTAGAATCTTCCATTCATATCTCTGGTCCAGTGTGGTGTTTCAGAGACACGAAAAATGTCAGCACCTCACGTGAGGCTTAGAAGAGTATCGAATCATTAGATTTGAATTCTCTGTTGGCTCATGAAAACGGTCGAGTAAACTTCCTGAAATTCGAGATCTGGACTCCATTTCTGCGAGTGATCTCTGCATTCTACTAAGAAAATCGTTGCGAATCCAAAGGAGCTGTTGCAAATAAGGCCAAATCTGCTCCAGAGAATTGGGACTCCAGGTTGCACTGAAATGCGTGTTTTGGGTGTCTGAATATGCATATGAATTTTTTCCGCGTCAAACCAAAGCGTCTCCCAGTAGTGGACAAAAAGGTGTCCCATTTAAAATACACGTGGAACGCACTTTCTAGCGTCCCTCTCAAAATTGGCCCAATGGACTATAACGGCTCCAATGAGGATTTGTTCTTGAACAGAAAATACAACTTTTAGGGGTTTTTTCATGGACGGGAAATGATGTGCTGGTACCGAAAAACCACTTGAGAGATGGAAAATGCGGATCTTCCACGCTAAAACCGGGGAATACTCGAACGGAGTGGGATTAATCGAAAAGTTGCAGAGGACCAAAGTTGTAGATTATGTTCTAAGCTTCCATTTGGCATCGGTTTTTTATGCATGTATTGGTTGGGGGTTCCCAAAAAACGACCAAAAGTCGTAAAAAACCATATTTATTGGATTTCTTGGCGATCTCGGGGTGAAAATGGACTGACAAATCATATCTTGTAGATCTCATCAAAATACACATTTTTGGTTCCCATAATTTTTTCGAAAAAGCGCACCAGATTCGAGTTTATAGCGAAAAAGTGCCGGAAATAGGCACTCTCCAACGTTCTCACGCAAAATACTTGAAAAACGCAAATGGAAACCCTATATAATAATTGCGTGAAAAGTTGCTTTTTTTCGTGTACTTCAAAATGAAAAAAAAATTCATAGCGTTCCGATGTTCCTGCTTCGAGGAATATGCATTTTTATGCCAGATAACAAGTATGAGTGGATAAATTCATGGTTCCAGCATGCTATATGCAATTTTACGTCAATGAGTCATACAACTACATCAATCGGACATGCAAAATCACCAATTTTCATCCACGATCATCATTCGGAGCTATATAAGGTTATGATAAGGATCGAATCTTTGAACACCAGGATTGTTGTCTTTCTCAAAACTTTTTCCAACTATGAGAATATTGTAGTGTACGAGACTACGAAAATAACCATTCATGAGAACTCATACTCTATGGCTTGAATTGATATCACAAGTTGATGTCGAAAATTTTCAAACTAGTGAAATCTACTTAATCAGCCGTGACAGTAGTCCGCCTGTCAAGCTAGACGACGAGATTACTGGTAGAACAAGTTTTCTGAGTAAGATGACAACGGAAGTTATTCGTTCTTCACGTTTTATACCAAAACTCGTGTGTCAGTCAGTTCACCTGTTCATAATAGCTATAGTTTTCTTTGATATCACATATTTGACTTTGAGGTTCAATCTGACTCAGAGTCATCTTCATCTGTAGCCACTGATTCAAAAACTCCATGCTCAGCCAGGAACTCTTCATTCGTTTGCTCATGGTCGACATTGCTGACGAAGGAATCATAGTTCCGGCTTAATCTCTCCCTGCAATTCTCCTGGTATCGTTCATAACCGAGATACCATAATACTGAAGCGATGTGAGCACAGCAACCATTTTTTAGATTTTTTTAGAGGGAGAAGGTTTGAATCGGGGTTCACATCTACCAACGTACGAATTCACACAATATCAACAGATTTTGGCAGCTGCGACTTCCGGGGAACCCATGAGCGTGCAAGCTTGCCAGTGTTGGGCCTTGACAAATGAGGAATTCCAATAGCACCGGAGAATTTTGATGGATGTGCCTAGTTTCCGGGATATTCTAGGGCTCTGAACGGTGATCGTGGATGAAAATTGGTGATTTTGCATGTCCGATTGATGTAGTTGTATGACTCATTGACGTAGAATTGCATATAGCAGGCTGGAACCATGAATTCATCCACTCAAACTTGTTATCTGGCATAAAAATGCATATTCCTCGAAGCAGGAACATTGGAACGCTATGAATTTTTTTTCATTTTGAAGTACACGAAAAAAAAGCAACTTTTCACGCAATTATTATATAGGGTTTCCATTTGCGTTTTTCGAGTATTTTGCGTGAGAACGTTGGAGAGTGCCTATTTCCGGCACTTTTTCGCTATAAACTCGAATCTGGTGCGTTTTTTCGAAAAAGTTATGGGAACCAAAAATGTGTATTTTGATGAGATCTACAAGATATGATGGTTTGTCAGTCCATTTTCACCCCGAGATCGCCAAGAAATCCAATAAATATGGTTTTTTACGACTTTTGGTCGTTTTATGGGAACCCCCAATCAATACATGCATAAAAAAACCGATGCCAAATGGAAGCTTAGAACATAATCTACAACTTTGGTCCTCTGCAACTTTTCGATTAATCCCACTCCGTTCGAGTATTCCCCGGTTTTAGCGTGAAAGATCCGCATTTTCCATCTCTCAAGTGGTTTTTCGGTACCAGCACATCATTTCCCGTCCATGAAAAAACCCCTAAAAGTTGTATTTTCTGTTCAAGAACAAATCCTCATTGGAGCCGTTATAGTCCATTGGGCCAATTTTGAGAAGGACGCTAGAAATCGCGTTCCACGTGTATTTTAAATGGGACATCTTTTTGCCCACTACTGGGAGACGCTTTGGTTTGACGCGGAAAAAATTCATATGCATATTCAGACACCCAAAACACGCATTTCAGTGCAACCTGGAGTCCCAATGCTCTGGAGCAGATTTGGCCTTATTTGCAACAGCTCCTTTTGCAACTCCAAGAGGCGAATTTTGATGTCTTGATAAAATGATCCGAATGCGCTGGCTAAAGTACGTTAAGATCCGCCGAGACGAGATTTTCGTAATGAGATTTTCACTAAGAATGAGAAATTGTCACAACTGCACACACCAAATCCACTCTGAGCCTAATTCGGACGAAAATTTCAAGGAAACGTGTCAAACAATCAAATCTCAGTGCGAGAAAAGGCTCAGAATTGAAATTCTGAGTTCTACATAAACATTTGGCATGCAAGTATCTTTTTCACGATTTTGTCAGCTCCATCAAGACCATGTTAGCCAACCAAAAATCAACATATCTTGGCGCAAATAATTATTTTCATTAGTGCATGATGCGAATATTTGAGATCCGCGCGGAAGGAATTCTATGTCACATACAGCGTTTTTGCGATCGATTTTGGGGCGAAATGTCAAATTTGTGGACTCAAAAATTGTCCCCTGGGATACCCAATAGCACGAGAAAAATGGAGAAATAAAATCATCTTCTCCAGAGCATGTACTTCTGACTCAAATCAACCACATAAATACGAATTCCAAGTTCATTTGGCCCCATTGCATCAGGATTCCTCGCTAGATAATGACACGTGAAAACCCGGAATATGTAAGTTCCATGGACTACTTCCCCTATGGCTTATACCCATGAAAATCACATATGGGTGATTCTGAGATGACATATGCCTATGATGTCCTGACCTCGCATTCATATCAAATTACCAAACAATATGGGTCTAACGATGACATCTAGTGTATTCTATTGAGATGAAGATGTCCCAATAGTTCCGGGAGCGGATATAAGTTTAATGTGGACGTGAGAATACCAAAAGTGGTCAAAATGTCCTTACCGTGGCATGTCCTGAACTGGAGCTGCACATTTCAATCGTGTGGTTTACCGAGATATTCATCCAATCTCGGTTCCGTACCACTCAAACATCAGAGATGGGTTATAAAAAGGTGATATCATGTACGAATCGAGTACCAAGTCTCACTTCAAAATAGTCAAAACACAGCCGACATTCCGTCCTGGGATTTTGAAAACTTTTCGAATGCTTCTCGATAATTCGACTCCGGGTCAGCGAATCGCTTCAAACGGCTCTAGAACGGCGGTAATTGATTCCTAATACACCAAAAAACAAAATACCACCACGAGCGGAATGATGAATTACGTGAACAGCTTCCCACGCGATGATTTATGGACAATTTTTCCGTTGCAAAATAAGAATTGTCCTTACCGTGGTCACTGACTCTCGAACACTATGCAACGTCAAGGTCCAGAAATTTTTTTGCAGTCTACTCTCACAGTAAAAATGGGCCATCTATTCGGAAAAAACGATCCGTTTCGATTTACGCCTTCGAGATCACTTTTCACGCCAAAATGTCCTTACCGTGGCATAAATATATCGAAAATTGTTCATATCTTTCACATAGATTGACTAACGTTTATGCCCGTGCCCGTCTGGGAGTTCTTGGATGTCAGATAGATTGTGAAACACCCATGAGCAGTCAGATTGCAGCTATATTTCAACTAGTCAATTTTTGGTCGGAATCCCGGCCCCCGCCGTTTTCGCCCTCGAAAGTTATCTCATAATCACCCATATACCGTTTTAACTCGTCTATCGCGCGGCCCTCCGCTCCAAGTCGGTTCCTTGGAGTTGAAATCCCCCGCAATTATAACTGGGTCCCCCATTGCCTCACATTTTCTCCTAGGTCGTGGAGCTCGTCTCCAAATTCGTGCGGCTTCAGCGACGGCGAATAGTAGCAGCTGTAGACTGCTATGCCTCCGATGGTCTTTCGTGCGAAACCGCGGCCACTAGCAGCTGGTTCAGTCTCACGAATAGTAGGATTCATGATCTGAACGACTGCGATCCCCCAGGGATCGGTTGTGGATCGGGAGAATCTGCGCTTCCGAGGCGGTTCGGGAATAATCAGAACATCAATCCCCTCTTCTTTGGTAACAGCGTGTAGGAGATAGTTTGCACCCCCGCTCTACCTAAGGTGGGCTTGGATGAAATTAGCCATTCCGACCTCTCCTCCGTTTGTACGTGCTCTTCGCTTTCTGGTAGGCAGTGCAGTTTCTCGACCCAGATCTGTGGTCAGATTTGGACCCGATCGCCGCACAGCTCAAGCACTTCGGCTTCTCTCTGCAGGTTGCGGCGAGGTCTTTTTCCCTCTCTCTCCCTCTCTCCCTCTCTCAGATCCGATCTTTGGAAATGTACACTGATCACACCAATACCTAAGTCAAACAACTTATTTGATTCATGCGACCTACGTCCTATAGCCCGCTTGTCTGAGTGTTCTTCAACACTTGAGAAAATCGCTTCCGCACAACTAAAACAATACATCGAGGAGAACGATCTATTCGATCCCCGTCAAGCAGGTTCCAGAGAAGGACATAGTACTCAAACAGCCTCACTAGTAGTTTTGGATGACGTGCGTCATGCCATGGATAGATCCATGTACACCGTCCTTATATTGTTGGATTCCTCCAAGGCTTTTGATAAAATTCCCCATAACATACTCATCCAAAAGTTACGGTCATTTCAAGTTGATGATCACACGATCAAATGGTTTCTTTTCTATCTCGAAGATAGATGCCAGGCTGTAATTAACGAGGGAAGATCCATATGAGTAATTCCGCGCGAAAGCGGACCACGAATTGCAAACATGTTTCAAACTCTTTTTCCGACATTTCTAATCGATTCTATGGTCCAAAAAATGAACTTCTCACCCTCTATGGAGTGAAAAAAAAAATTTTTTGTTCCCGTGGGGAATATCTTTGTGATAGTGTTTTTAGGAAAAAATACCAATCTTTTTTCAGTAAAATGGGTGTACTTCCGACTTGAGCTTAGATACGACGACGCAAATAGTGGCATTCGAAAGGTCTTTCAAAAATCTATCGAAATATGTTTCGAAAATTTTTTTTGAGGATACGGACGCCCCCTATGAGCAAAAAGGTGGAAAACAAAAAAAATTCATTTCCTCAAAAACCTAATTTTCTAAAAATTTGGAAATCCATATTTCGATGTGAAATTGCGTGTTCTTCCAGAAAAAAGTGGTCCCGATCTGTGTTTTTGGGTTCTACGCTGTTTTTTTACGTTTTATCAATATTCTCAGCCTTTTCGGTTGAAAAATGAATTTTTCTGCGCATGCGCAGGAATTTAGACTGCTGAAACCAATCCCATTAAAAAGCCAAGGAAATTTCCTTTAAAATGACTATACTTGGTGAAGTCGATTCGATTTACTGGGACCAAAGTTAGAAGGTCTAAAAATGATGACACTTCTACTCGAGTCACGATTGTAATGGGAAATTCGTGCAAGATCTGCATTTACCCCTCTTGAGGATGCTTCATCATCAATGTGATGTAACTTTGGGCCAAGTAGATAAAATTGACTTCGCCAAGTAGTCATTTCGAAGGAAATTTTCTTGGCTTTCCAATGGAATTGGTTTCAGCAGTCTAAATTCCTGCGCATGCGCAGAAAAATTCATTTTTCAACTGAAAAGGCTGAGAATATTGATAAAACGTAAAAAAACAGCGTAGAACCCAAAAACACAGATCGGGACCACTTTTTTTGGAAGAACACGCAATTTTACATCGAAATATGGATTTCCAGATTTTTAGAAAATTAGGTTTTTGAGGAAATGAATTTTTTCTGTTTTTCACCTTTTTGCTCATAGGGGGCGTCCGTATCCTCAAAAAAAATTTTCGAAACATATTTCGATAGATTTTTGAAGGACCTTTCGAATGCCACTATTTGCGTGGTCGTATCTTAGCTCAAGTCGGAACTACACCCATTTTACTGAAAAAAGATTGGTATTTTTTCCTAAAAACACTATCACAAAGATTTCCCCTTTTTTTTTTAGGTGGTTGTAGGGTGAATACGCTGCGACGTAGCCACAGAGAGGTTCCGGACGGACGATTACGCCTGGCCGATACTTCTCAAGGCTTCCGGGCTGGATTCCGCATCGATGCGGCCATCCGTACCAGATAAACCCTCTCTCCTTTCCCCTTTGGCGCTGGCCATCGGACAAGGGAGAGATCCACCAACTTACCAATCCGGACCCAGCACCGCGTGAGCATTACTTCAGGACCGGCGGCGTCTCGTGCTCAGGATCGAGCTTCTCTCTTCTCACGACTCGCAGGTGTTGTTTCTCCTTCTTCAATCTTCTTCCATCTCTTCATTCTTCTTTCTTCTTTCTTCGATCTTCGATCTTTGATCTTCTCTCTTCTCTCTTTTTCCTTCCCTCTTCAGTCCATCATATTCCTCCTGGAACCATTTGGGCCTCTTCTGTTTGAATCGGCAGGTTTACTGTAATTCCCCTGCTTCGAGGCGCCTCACTTCCCTCTCTTTCTCTTCCTTGCGGGGCATCACCAGCTTGATGTATCCGGTGAGTCTATCCCATGTCTCCTGGTTGCGGAGCAAGTACGGGACGAGATTCTCAGGTGTTAGTTGAGCACCCAGCCATCTATCCAGCTCGGCGCGCTCTCTCCGGGTGTCGCTGCACTTGAACAGGGCATGTTCGGCGTCATCCCAGTCGTCCCCGCATGACTGACATGCTGGAGTCGTCTTCTTCTTGAACCTGGTTAGATAGGAGCCGAAGCAACCATGATCGCTCAGTGCCTGAGTCGTCCAGTAGTCCATCTCTCCGTGGGAACGTTCCGCCCACTTGGCTATGTCACGGATCAACCGGTGCGTCCATCTGCCATTCGCGAATGGCGAGTCCCACTCAGTTTGCCACTGTTCGAGGGTGGTTTCCTTCTCGTTGTCGCGGATGATCTCCTTCATCGTCGGAGTGAGTACTCGTTCGGCTCCGATTACTTTCTGGCGGTCCCAGATCGTCACTCGATCCGCGACGAGCAAGTGGATGGGCGGAGTACTCGCCAATACGTAAGCCGCATCTCCTGACACAGTGCGGTAGGCACGGATACTCCTCAGCGCCGCTCTTCGGTGGACAGGCCCCATTCCCTTCTCGATGATGGTCTTCTCTACTCTCTTCCCCCACACGGGTGCACCGTACAGCATGATGGAGGTAGTGACGGTGTTGAGAAGTGCGCGCCTCTTTTCCTTGGGTCCTCCGATATTCGGCATAAGCCGCTGGAGCGCCGCACCGACCCTGCTCGCCTTCTGGGCGGCTTCCTGGATGTGCTTCTTGAACGACCACTTGTCGTCGAGCCATACACCGAGGTATTTCAGCTCTGTCTTCCGTGGAATCTCTTGCCCGTTGATATAAAACCGGGGTAAGTCAAACTTCCTACGCCTTGTGACCACGATTGCTTCGCACTTCTCGACAGCGAGCTCCAGAAGCCTGCTAATCATCCACTCGTAGACTCGGTCCAGCGCTTCGTTCGCGCGTCTACCCAAGAGTTCCTCGTTGTCAGCCCATACTATGAGTCCCGCGTCGTCCGCGAAAGCCACTATTATCACTCCTTCTGGCAGTTCGATAGACAGTAAGCTGTCATACTGGGTGTTCCAGTTGAACGGCCCGGAGACCGATCCCTGTCCGATTCCGGCGGACAGTACCCGAATCTCTTGTCCCTTGTCGGTGTCGTACACGAGGGTCCTGTTCCGCAGGTAGTCACTCGTGACGGCTAGTAGATAGGGGGGCACTTTACCTGCTTGGGATTGATAGACTCGCTCCCAGCTCGCGCAGTTGAACGCGTTCTTTATGTCCAACGCAATAATGGCACAGAATCCTCCTCTTCCTTGGTATGGGTTCCCTACCGACGCTTGAACCCGCTCTTGGACCTCCTCGATCGCGTGCACAGTGCTTCGTCCCTTCCGGAACCCAAACTGCATTGGTGATAGCCCGCCGCTCTCTTCGTAGGCTTTTTCTACCCTGTTGAGCACCATCCTCTCGTACATTTTCCCGATATTGTCGAGCATGCTGAGAGGGCGTTGACCTCCTTGACCTTTAGGTATCAGGACCAGCTTCTGGCGTTTCCACTTATCCGAGAAATTTCCCGCGCTCAGACAGATGTTGAAGAGGTCGAGGAGTATATCTGGGTTGTATTCTCTCTCTCTCTCTCTCTCTCTCTCTCTCTCTCTCTCTCTCTCTCTCTCTCTCTCTCTCTCTCTCTCTCTCTCTCTCTCTCTCTCTCTCTCTCTCTCTCTGGCGGTGAGTGTGTCCACACGCATTCAACATCGCTCCGTGCTAAAACATCTTTTTGACCATCGAAACGTCGTCCCGAGCGGCACTTTTTTGCAGATTGGTCTTCCTCCTGCAGGCTCATACCACTGGAGCATCACTGCAGGGCTCTTGCTAGAGCCTGGGAGGAATAATCCCAATTCTGCAATTCCAACAACAACGTCGAGTTGGCAGTGCTTGGCGCCGAAAGTGAGCTTTCTGCGCATAATCGGAGGTCATCTGCTACGCTGGCCTGCCTCGCTGTCTTGCTGTTTGCTGTACGATGAGCGACAACGTCTGTTTATCTGCAACAACACCTTACGCGTGGGCAGCAGAGAATGTAGCATCTGCAAAAGACCAGCCGATGTCAAGTGCTCGAAGTCATCTCGAGGAGCAGTGACACGTGAAAGATGTCTGCAGTTGGGCGAAACTCCAGATGCACGAATTACATCGAGTGCGCCGAAGCAGACGACTACGACTTGTCGCCTCAGTATGGGCATGCAAACCGCCAGAGTGAGAGAGAAGGAGAATACGGAATCACAAAGACGTGTGAGCTTATCTCACACACGCGGCTCAGCTCGCGCGCTCCGTCAGGATCGTATCCCCCCGCTCAGCAGCATACCACCACCGCGGGTCGTAGCGCGAAGCTCCCCACCACCACTACCCCTCTTTCCACCGAGAGCCCGCAGCTCGCGCTAGAGAGGGATATGCTATCGCCTGCCGATCTCCGCCATGTGGCGCCACCCTCCATCAGTCCTAAGGTCCCTAGATGGGGGTCGAGACACGGTGTTTTCGGGCCGCCATGTTTTGCCCAAAGCTCGAGCGGGGCGTTTGAACGCGTATTGCGGAAGTTGGAAGATCTGGATGTTGTGTCAGCTATTTTCAACGTGTCAGATCTGTTTGAAAGCAGGCTAACAAAATAGTCAAAGCTTTTTCTACAGTCTGATTGAATATTTATGAAATGAAAGCATCATGACTTGCGGGGCTTCTCGTTTATTCAGGTGAATACCAGTGTATATGACTATGAAAATACAAAAATTAATACATACAGCGAGCCCAATATAAAACAATGGGTAAAAATCATGATTTGGCTAAAAGTCGATCGGCAAGTTGAACATTCTGCAAAAGTTGTAGTTTTGATAGAATTTGATCGAGGAGCTACAATAAGTGGAAAATAGTAGTATGTATACTATTCTTTCAAATGAATACTATTTTCAGTAAATGCACTATTTTATATAACATATCATTACTTGAAATTCATTAAATCAATCACTTCTGAGGGATGTCGTGATCTTCATTGCGTATAAATCGAATATCTGAATCATTAAAAGAATAATTGACAAAATATAGAATATCATCTTGAAAAATATGTAAAAATGTCATAACTAGACGAGTTACAATCAACTATTCTTCACAAATATGAGGTGGGTCCTACAGGTATATGCACGTTAGTTTTTCCATCATCGCCAAGATCAGTTTCGCAAGATCTCAGCAAAAGTACCAAGGGCTGATACGATGAAATCTGGCAAATCAAGTGAATAGTTTCGAAGTAATCCGAAGTTGTTCTTCATTTTATATGAGGGGAAACGAATTTGCTGCATAATAAAATATGTGTATTCAAACATCTATTTACAATCACACATGCATACAAAGATTCAGACGGCGTATGTCATTCATTTTTTCACAATCATGCAAAGAATAATACATCTTTGGGATCATCGAGATATTTTTCTAAGTCGACTTGAATATAAAAACGAATGCAATTTCATTCACAGCAACTTATCACTGGACAATGCTGTGCATTGTTAACGTCTTACCAGCATAGTAAGTCTTTCTTTTACCGGCTGATTTTTTGGGGCAATGCAGTTTCAGTCTGAGACGAGCAAATTTCGCTCAAATTTTCTTCTTCAAAGTGTGGCAATTGGGCAAATAGTATGGCACCTCAATGAATTTCATTATGAAAAATTTTATCAGATTTCCCTCTAATTTTTTAGCTTCATGTATGAATCCCCGGTAAATCAACTCCATCATCACAAAAAAGTTAAATGTACGAGTGCTCATGTAGAATAAGGTTTTCTTCGAACAACCTTTTATACGAGTCAAGAGATTATACTCAAGCGTCTTTTTTGTCGTGTCGTCTGTCAAACTCATACACCTTTCACAAACTTTCTGATAACGTCCAATTTGGAATAGCACATAACCACCCAAATGGTATAGGATATCAAGTTGAGTACCATCTGCCAGAAGAGTTACATCAGATTGAGGGTTGCCTTCAAGCATGTACAATGCTTCATTGTCGCTTGGGCTATTTCTTTTGCATCCTGTACGTGGCCAAAGCTCTCAAAAAATCAGGCAAAAAAGTCTGTCATCTCCACCATAGTTAGATCAAGCCATGTATCTCATGTACTGTGACACAGCCATTTGCTTCAAGAATTGGACAATCTGTAAAGCATCCAAAGTTCGCTGTTTGGACCGAAGAACTGAAAAGATGTTTTCAACAATATCTGTGAGGAATCTCCCTGGCAAAACAAAATCGTACACGCGATGGAGTAGACAGTTGACAGATAGCTTCAGAGTTGAGAGAGTTGAGATCAGAATGCCTTTTTGATGCGGTTTCCAATTGCCATCTTCGCCAAATTTCAAATTCCTGAATAGATTCATGAATTCTACACAAAAATCTACATCCCTTTTTACGTCAGCCATCTTTTTACGCTTAAAACAGAACAAGATACTTCTAGAGCTCATCAGTTTAAACCACCGAGCTACGATGAGAACAAACCAAGCAGTAGTGTTATACTCTGGTTTGTCGAAAATGTGCTGCATGAATAGTAAGCCATGCCCGACGTCATCGTTAAGTACGTGAGTCGTGTTCTTGACGCGCATTTTCAGAAAATGCCTATTGGAACCAAATTTAACATATTCTTCTCTCAATTTTGGGGCCAGTTTCAATTCTTCATCATTTTGTAGGTCACACAGTTCTTCGAAATGTTCAAAATTGATCACATTGTTTGGCAAATGATATTTTTCTACAAGATCATCAGGAATGATCACAACGCGACATGATTTCATTCCTTCTTGCAAATTTTTGAAAGCATGGACCATGTCATGAAAGAAAAATAGTCGTCTTTGTGGATCACAAGGATGCGGAACGTGGCATTTTATCTTGGAATATCGATGAGCATGCACACCATACTGAGTCCACATTCCTTGCATGGGTGAACCCATATCGGACGAAATCGCTAAAACTCTCAACTTGATGCTTTCAGCTTTGAAAACGGCTCTATAATGTGTACCATTCATTTTGGAATTGACGTAATAGAATTCTACTATTTGTTCCCATCTGAATGCTATACCCCCAAGTACAACCAGCAAAACTTCATCAGCCAGCTCTTGCCTATTTTCCATGCCAGGTATATCAACAACACAACCAACCTAAGTGCCCGTAGCGGGATCAAGTCGCTCACCTTCAACAAAACTAATGTCATCTAAGTAAATTGCACAATCTCGATCTCGAGGATTCTCAAAAGAGTTCACTTTCATTTCAAGAAGATTCCAAATTTCTTCATTTGGTCCTGGTTTCAAATGCCATCCCTCTAATCTTCTACTTAGAGTTCTGAGAGAAGGCAAAGGAAATTTTTGTTTGATTAGCTCGTTGTAGCCTGTACTACCACAGCAAACTTCAATCTGTAAGCTTTGACTGATGTTCCATCACACCACTTTGGCAACTTCTTATAATTTCTAGCAAGAAGCTCTATTTGGTCTTTGGCTAGGAATTTTCTGAAAGGACTATCAATAGCATATACAACACCAACTTGCTCTTCGAGATAGTTCACCTTTTTTGATAATTGTTTTCTCTGTTTTCGCTCTTGGATCAGCTGGCTTTTTAAATTGTTGGTGACCTCTCGAGATTTGAGACACACTTTCTCTAGTTTTCTCATCTTATCTCTATACCCAAGCTTTTCCACTGGATCACATCTAGGATAGTTCTGTGCCAGTACAGAAATTTTTTGATTCATCTTCTGGATATCTTCTTCATCACAAAGTTCAATGGACGAACAAACTGATTCATCATCTGCAACTATTCCATCGATGAGATTTCTCAAATCGCCATGATCATCTGAAGTTGAATTCAAGTTATTTGATACAACCGTCTCTGCTTCATCACTGACATTGTTTCGGTTTGTTGAGTTAGCTTGTACAGTTTGATATTGCATCACAGAATAAGTCGGCAACACATTATTATTCGCACATGGCCTTTCGTCTGGGTTCTTAAATGAAGAAGATACAGTTCATTACATGAAGAAAAAAATAATCATAGCATCTAAATTCTGAGATCACATATATTGCGATGAGCTTCCTTTGTAACATGAAGGAATATCAGCTTTAGTTGCATACTTACATCTGTTTGATTTGTGAGGTATGCCATACATGTCGAACAAGGATGAGGATTTTCTTTGTTTCTATGCAGTGAGACTATAGATTCATCGCCCAAAAGACTTTCACCAAAATTAATACTGTTGAGCTTGTGCAGCTCTCCATTAGCACAGGGGAAAAGAACATCTTCACTAATAACTCTGAAAATACGTTGGATTAATTCACCTCTTTCATCACTGACCATGCAACTCGAGTTCTGATTTGGAGCTTGTGGAGCTGACACTTGATTACTTGTACTTTCATCAATACACGAAAGACTGGTATGGTCATTTTCATTGGGACTTTGCTCATCAGCAGCATTCAAGTATGCATTATCCTTCTCGTAGAAAAGGTTTTCAACTGTAACAACATTTTTGAAGTAGATTCCAGAAGTCATGTACAAAACCAGCATGGTTATGAATGCATGATGCTTATACCTGACTGTAAGTGTGCTGTGGGTTTTCCAACTCGAAATACTCGCTGTCCAAATATAGTTGGAACTGCATTATACTTGATTTTGATTTTACCATCTTCTCGAGGTTTCTCCCACATCGATTGATTAAAGTGATACTGAAATTATGAATGTATGATCAGATCTAACACTATTCATATAACTCAAGATATTCAGCTATACTCACAAATGGGTACAAACTCACTTGACAAACAGCACTCAATTTGGTTGGTGTCCAACATGATCTATTGATTTTCTTGATCCACTCATTACGCAGAATTGGTTCTTCAGGCGAAAAACACATCTTGACTTTCTGTTCAGAACGATTCTTACAACCAGTGACAACACAGCTTGGCATTTTTGAACATATTTCGTAATGATCATGAGAAATTTGAAGGTTAGGGATGGACATCGTGTAAATGAATAATTATACTCTTAACAAAAAAGAATTACATGGGACAAGGAGATGGGTAGCAACAAACACATTTTTCTGAGGAGAACGAAAATAGTTTGACCACGGAAACGTTTTGAGTCCGATCATTTTTGACCTCACATCATTTTGCCAATGTGATGCTCGTGTCGATGTTCTGGCCAGTCCTGCAGAGAGCTGCAAATACGATGATGCGATACGAATCCCACGCAATTTTGCTTCTAATCTCTTAGTATATGATTGCTTCTAAACTATTTACTTGATTTTCCAAATTTCATACCCATTGTTTTATATTGAGCTCGCTGTATGTATTAATCTTTCTATTCTCATAGTCATATACACTGTTATTCACCCGAATAAACGAGAAGCCCCGCAAATCATGATGCTTATATTTCTTAAATATTCATTTAGACTGTAGAAAAAGCTTTGACTATTTTGTTAGCCTGCTTTCAAACAGATCTGACACGTTGAAAATAGCTGACACAACATTCAGATCTTCCAACTCCTGCAAAACGCGTTCGAACGCCCCGCTCGAACTTTGGGCAAAACATGGCGGACCGGAAACACCGTGCCTCGACCCCCTTCTAGGGACCCTAATCAGTCCAACGCAGTAGAGCCCGGGAATATTCAAATGCAGCGAACAGACGCGCGGCTCACCGCTACGACCCAGTCGCTGCTCACCACACCATCTGTGGATCACGCTGTCGAGTCGGCGGACAGTGACGGCCTCAACATCTCGGGAAAACCTGCAGTACCAACAGCATATACACCGACGAATCCTCCTGAACCTGAATGGGTATTTATAGCGCAGTCTACACTGGACCTCTTTTATCAACAATATGACATGCTCTGGGATCAGCTCGTCGAAATAAAATCTCTCGTGAGTCGACAAAACGTTGCCATTCCCTCTCCATCTCTCACGCCAGCGGTGAAAGAGATGGATGATCGCCTGTTGGAACGTGTATCATCTCTCGAGAGACTCATCGAAAGGCGAAGCTCCCAGCTGGAGGAGCTTCGCTTGGATCACCAGCTTCTCCTGGAGCAGAATATCATTATGGAAGGCCAGCTTTCCATTCTGACTGAGCTATCAGAAGGTCACTAGTGTAGTCTGCGAGATAGAGAATGTAGAATTAATGAGGAAAGTAATGTCGAATCGACACATCAATCCTTGATTTCTCTTATTCCACCTAGGATGGACAAGCCCCCCCCCCCCCCCACTCACACTGGGATGCGGAGACGGGATCGTGACAGTGACGGTCTTGAGCACTGTAAATTAATTATTAATGATGTTTTGGAAGGAAATTCTAATGCCTCACTGGCACAGCTATCTGATATTTGTTGCCAGTGCTCAAGTCCGGCCTCCCCTCATCGAAGGAGGCAGACATTGCTGTTGTCCATATCCTGCAACCAGGGCGTGCGTCTGGGAGATGCCTCCAACAGGAAATCGCGATTCGGTCCCATGTTCACGAGCCTCAGCTGCCATCTCACGCACTTTACCATCATGCGTAGTCTAACTCTCCAGTAGTCGACTAGTCGGAGAAGTGATTCGGGCTAAACGTTCTATCACCAATAATTATTTCACGGTTAATAATATTCAGCCAGAGTTACTTGACCCAGATGCGAAAGCGCAAGTGCCAGACCGTAAAATCTCCATAAATGAGATGCTTCCCCGTGATACATACAAGGAATATATACGTTTGAGGTCGATTGCACGGGGTTTGGGTCTAAAATACGTCTGGCAAAGTGGCGGACGTTTCTGGGTTAGACGGAAAAATGGTGAGCGAGCGCATACGTTCCAATCTTTCGCTGATCTGCAGGTCATTCAAACGGCCTTTCGAAGGGCTCTAGAACGTGCCTGTGCGTATTTTAATAAGACCCAGAGCTGCGCTATCGTCCTGAAGCAAGGTAGAGTTTCGGCAGCAGAATCAGCAAAGACTCCTTGACTAGATACGGCTGCTGGAGAGCGACGAGGGAAGGGCAGTTCCTTGAGAGCGAGATTTATCAACCTTAACTCCCTGACAGATAAGATTGAGCATCTACGCTTGCTCGTTGCTAACGATCCCTCCTACCATCTATTCGGAGTGGCTGAGTCGAAGCTAGATGAGTTTGTGGATGGCAGTCTCGTTCAGATTCCAGGTTTTTCATAGTTGCGACAGGATCGCAACAGAGAGGGTGGTGGGGTTGCCTCGTATGTGCGCAATGACTTCAAAGTTAAGAAGTTGATTTCGTCAAATGCTTTTGGGCCAGGGAAACCTGGCGTTCCTGAATTCCTCTTTTGTAGCATACAGCAAGGTAACTCCTCGCCAATATTAGTCGTAGTAATCTACAGACCCCCAAAAATCGCCATGCAGAAGGATGACGGGCTGTTTGGCTCGTTGCGTCGCACAGTTGGGCCCGTGCATCTTTCTAGGTCTCAACGCCACGCAAATTCTCAACTTATTGACATGTCCGGGAACGAGGAATGTTGCTCTCAATTATCAGAATACCATCCGATCCCGGACATGGCGATAAGTTGAGAATTTGCGTGGCGCTGAGCCGTAGAAAGATGCCCTGGCCCCATCGTGCGTCGGCTGTGTGACGATAACAGTCATAAAATTGTAATGAGTGATCTGAACGCGGATTTGTTTGACACTGTTCATCCCGACTTCAAGACACTGACTGCACTAACAGAAGAACTTGCCTTGCAGATAGCGCAGCATGGCCCGACTCACCAACACACCTCCAATACATCGCATACATGGATTGATCACTTTTATGTAGATGACAATGACATCATTACTGACTCTCGAAACAGACTCCTGCCCAGTTTCGGCAGGCACTCGGTCATTGACGTCACCATCAACGTATGTACTCCCACTAGCCAAAAAATTCCTTCACCTACAGGGATTTTCGAAACGTCACTCCGGAGATATTGAACCGATTGCTTCGCTGTGACTGGACAGCTCTTGAAAATGCCGAAACCAGTTTGGAAGATGCAATTTACTGCTTGAATGAAAATTCACAGACCGTTATAAATGAATCATCACCTGAAAGAACCATAAATCCGCGTGGAAATGACGTTCCTTGGATTGTTCCTGAGCTGAGGGTACTCATGAATAAGCGAGACGTGACGCGCAAGCGCTGGAAACGGATTCAACGTAACCAGCGCAAGTGTCCTGAGCTTCAAAATGAATACTTTCGGCTCAGCGGAGAGGTCGACTTGCGCATTGAACGAGAGAAAAACTCATTCATTCAAACTCAGTTATCAGATGCTCTTGATCAGAAGAAGAACACTGTGGAAGGACATGCGTGATCTTGGCCTCTTGCCTAAGAGCAAAGAGAAGGAACTTCATGGCTTCACACCGGATGAGTTGAACGCACACTTTGCGGGAGTTTCCGTCTCGCCTCCAGAAAATATTAATGAAGCAATGGACGATATTGACTCGGCACCGGAGGAGGGGTTTAAATTTAAGCCCACAAATTTTAGTGATGTAGTCCTTGCTATCAAACATTTCTCCTCACAGGCCCGTGGAGTGGATGGCATACCCCAAAGCGTGATCGAGAAAGCTCTTCCGGCTATTGGTGATCTTTTCGCTCATGGCTTTTCCCTGAGGCTTGGAAGCGAGCGCAGCTGATCGCATTAAAGAAGACTGCTGCTCCATCAACGGTCTCGAACTTCCGTCCTATAGCGCTGCTGTACTTCCTCTCCAAGGTTCTGGAAAAAATTGCACATGACCAAATCATGGAGTATTCGAAGAGATACTTCATCGATTCCAGACTGGTTTTAGGCAACAACATAGCACCCAAACAGCTTTGTTAAAATTGACCGATGACATCAGAGTAGGTATAGACAGGAAGAAGATCGTTCTGCTCCTACTATTCGATTTTATTAAAGCTTTTGACACAATCTCACCATCCAAGAGGAAGCTACGACACCTTGGCTTCTCAAGATTGGCGCTCCTGTAGATGAAATCATATCTACAGGGTCGCACCCAACGAATCACTCCTAAAGTAGGCAAATCTGATTGGCTCGAAACCAATCTGGGTGTGCCCCAGGGGTCCGTCCTTGGGCCGCTCCTCTTCAGCTTGTTCGTGAATGACCTGGCTGGTTTGCTAGACGGAAAGTCGGTTCATCATCTATTTCATGCGCGTGATCTCCAAATCTATCTCCAAATCGAGAAAAATAAGATCAGGGAAGGCATTGCTCGGCTGAGCGAAATAGGACGACTAGTTGCCGAGTGGGCCAGAAGTTCCGGACTGTGTCTCAACGCTGGCAAGACCAAGGCAATCTACTTCAGTTCGGAGAGAAATATCAAAGATCTGAAGAGAATGGACTTGCCAGGGGTTGAGATACAGGAGGGAAAGTGCATCCCGTTCAGTGATACGGTCGTGAGTCTTGGTGTTACACTTGATAGTGAATTGACATGGAAACCGCACATTGACCAAGTAAGTAAGAAAGTCAACAGAGCCACATACGGTCTGCGGTTTCTAAGGGCATGTATCACCAGACCTCTCCGAATTCGCCTAGTCGAGTCATTGGTTCAACCGCACCTAGATTATTGCGGTCATGTACCTCGACGCTAGGACGAACAGCGGCAACGGATACAGAGACTAAGCAATTCATGTGTGAGATATATTTTTGATCTTAGGAGAGACGAGCACATCACATCGTTTAGGGATCGTTTGGGTTAGTTACGTACAGAGAATGTACTTCGCAGCTCTCTTGATGCATAAGATCATGCACTTAGGAGAACCTGGCTACCTAGCTGCGATGTTTACCAGGTACCAATCCGAACGCACCGCATGGGGTGATCTAGAAGAGCGGGTACTCAAAGTTCCCAGCATGAGACTTGAATATGGAAGAAGATCTTTCCAGGTCCGATGTGCTCATTTGTGAAACCTTCTCCCTCCGGGCTTTCGGCAGCTTGGGAAGATATCATTATTTGAAGAGTCCTTGAAAGACTTCCCGTTAACACTGTCTTCCCAGAGGATTGTTGATGTGGAGAAAAATACGATTTCAATCTGTAAAGTGTGATAGGCAAGAGCCGTTTCAATTGATGTTTCCTACTTCAGAAGAATTATGCGTAGCTTCTATCTCTAGCAGGAATCTAAGCTCGCTACCGAACTAAGATTCCTGTAATATCACTGTGGGCCCATGTCTTTTTCATATGTCTCCCCAAACGTGAGAATGTTTCTTTTTCCTCAATCTTTCTCGTCAGGACTGATATATGTATTTGAAAACGTGACTTTTTCTTATTTTTCTTCTTCATGACTCTCATGCATCTTACGATGCCTCAAGATGACTAGTCACTTCCTGTGATGATTTCAATAGCCTTAACCAAAATGACGAATTTCCATGAATTTCATGTATTTATCATGTATGAGTGACATATGTTTCATATGCTACTGTATTTTTATTTTTTTGTCGTTGAGCTAATGAAGGTTATCATTCATTCATTCATTCTCTCTCTCTCTTCCTTAGAAAATGAGAATATGTTGCTTCGTGACGAACTAAATCAGCTCAAAGAACTGCGTGTGTCTGGTGCGCCATGTCCTGAACTGAAAATCAATGGAATTCCACGGTCATGTAATTTACCCTTGAATACTCTCTCTCGAATCCTTAAAGAACTGAAGATAGAACATTTGTATAATGACATTCTTGAGACGCGCGAATTTTAGATAAAGAATCCTGGCCGAAATGCAGGGCAAACTCCATCGCAGGGCGCACAGACACACGAAGGTGTTTCCTCATTTGTTCTCAAATTCAAGTCTATGTACGTCCGTGATCATGTAATCAGGATGAAGCGTAACTATGGTGAACTAAAATTTGACAAAATTGTTCCTAATGCGGGAAGTCAGTCCAAGATATTCTTCCAAGAGATGCTCCCTTATGTCCTTCATAATCTTCGAGTGCAAGCCAAAGAACGTGCTAAGCAGCGCAATTATAAATATGTTTGGGTTCGCGAAGGCGTGATCTATGTACGTAAAGATGACGATAATGATCGTATTCCTATAGTGACAGAAGCTGACTTGAATAACATAGCATGACTATCGCCTGATTCTCATCCTGTGCGTGAAAAGAGACCAGTCCGCACTCATCTCCGAGTTGCGCATTTAAATGTCACTTCTCTTAAGAAGAATTTTGATTCTGTGAAGCTGTTCCTGGAAAGTCATGATGTAGATTTTCTTTCTGTTTCTGAAACATGGCTTACTCCACTTTGTCTTGACTCATTAGTATCAATTCCAAATTTTGCATTAATTCGAAACGATCGTGGGCTAAAATCTTCCACAGGTAAACACGAGTTCATGCAAGGCGGTGGAGTGGCTTGTTATATTCACGATCGATTGTCGTACAAAGTAATTGCATCTCCAAAAATTATGCATCTAGATGAAACAGAGTACTTGCTAGTTGAAGTGCAAACATGTGATGATGAGAAAATTTTAATAGGTTCCCAGTATCGTCGGCCGAACGGACACGTATTGACAAAGTTTTTTGCAGATTCTCAAGACATTCCTCCATTGTACAAGAATTTCATTTTGGCTGGTGATTTGAATCCTGATTTATTGTCAAATCGTTATTACGGTAATCATCTGCGCAAGCTGATCTCGGAACACTCTCTATACTGTGTTCCATCGGGAGCTAGCCACCACCTCGATGAATCAGACACATGGATAGATGTCATGATTGTTGATTCCGCTGCTAAACTCTTGAGCTACTCTAAGTCTAATACCCCGTATATAGGGAATATCCATTAATTACGTAAGGACGGATTCTCAATTTTTTGACCCCTCCCCCCCATCGTAAGGAAAGGTCAGGTCGTTCAAAACACCCCCCCCCCTATCCCATATCTTACGTAAGGATTTCAATCCAAGAAGGAGCAAAAATCAGAAGGCTTAAAACTCAACGAATTTTGATCATTAGGCAATATTGATTACAAATCACGATTAATTCAGAATTGTTGTAAATATTATTATTGTTGTGAGGAGATTTTAACAGCATATTTTTGAAGAGTGGAAAAAATGCACGTGGTATGAATGATGATTTTATCAACTATGAGCGTCCAGGACCCAAGGACTCTCCAACCACTCTGGCAGATTTTTTATTTCGGGAAACTGATCACTTTCATCTCTCTCTTTCTCCCGATTATCGATGCAATCATCAGTGTCATGGTTTTGAATATGATCTTCCATTATCCACTCAGCTGTCAAAGTGCTAGCGCCATGTTCTTGCATGATACACAGGACCTCTTCTTTCCGCTGTGCTTCTATTCGTTTGATTCTCGATTTTTGAGGTGCTTTTACTGGAGCATGATTCAAACTCTTCATATGGTCAGTGGCAGCTTTTTTTGTAACAAAATAGATCCCACAAGTTTTGCAGATTCTGCCGGATAGTTCGGAACGCACCGATGGGCAATATAAGTCATATGGTATTTTTTTGAATCCGTCCGGGTTGGGGATCTCCAAATTTACCAGAGCTAATCTTTGGAAAAGTGGCAAAAATCGAGCATTTGCGTGTTCTTCGCCTAGAGGTACAGCTTTCAAGATTCCTGTTCCCTTTTCATTGTGGACGAGAGTCGGTGAGGGCAAGAAGCCCGTGGGAAGAATTGATCGTAAATTACTCCTTGGAGGACTACAGCATGCTTTATCCTGACATTTCGATATCTGTTAACAATAATTGTATTTTGTAAAATGGGAAATCATTCTTCTTATTTCCAAAAAAACGTTATCCTATTAAAAAATCATTCACTCATGAAATGCTTTGGCGATGAGATACGATTAAGATAATGATTATTCTCATTCAACTTCTGATGAATGACTACACGCTTGATTCAACGATCGTAGCAATACAAAGTTCTTGAATTTTACGTATGATACATGAAACATGGATGAAGTTGTGGCAATACCTGCAATAGATATTGAGATTCACGAACGTGGTTCAGGTACCATTGTTCATCAACAGCCCGTGGTTTTAGTTCTTCGTCAAGGGGGTGTATGTACTCAGCATGGACTGGATGACTATCGAGGACCATCTCGTTCCATAGCTCTGCTAATGTCTCTCCGGCATGGGCGAAATTCTTCCGTTCAAGCTCTTTATTCACGGTTTTGCCACCTTTCAGGTGTGAACCAAACTTATCATGCTGTAAGACAACTCCTGCAAGTTGATTACTCAAAGGGGCCATCCGTCTCTCAGCACGATTATATTTACTGTGCCCCGGTGCATTTGTCACAACGAATAATCCATCCAAATTCTCATTTATAAACAGTTCGATCCCCCACGAGATGACTTTTGGATACCTATGAAAGAGAAGAGCAATCACTCACAGGGGAATAAAAAATACTCCAATCCGTTGACTCTGTGCATTTTGTGAAGCCAAAGTTCATCTCAAGCGCGAACAGTTCTGTGAAAATTTATCAAGAAATTCATCAAAATATACACGCGCATTGAAAGAATGAATAGTCGAAGATAAAAGAGTTTTCCAACGATAGAAATAAATTTTGGAAGAAGAATTCAAGAAACTTCGGGGAGAGAGCACAAATCCTGTTTTTTTTATGATAAAATGGTGTATTCCGATTCGGGTAAAAAGTGAAAATTATGAGCAGGGTGCAAATTATATTAGATACTGTCCTTCATGAAAATCTACATGTTGAGGTTCGTATTCAAATGCTAGCACTTTGTCAAAAAAATCCTGTGAATTCTACATTTGATTCGATTCACCTCCGGATCAATCGGTTGGAAAATCCCAGACTCAGATCATTCTATATTCCTATGATATTTTAACTTGTAATGATCACTTTGAATATATTCACCTAGGATTCTCATCCGGTCCACCATCCGCTGAAATGATGACGATGGGTTTTGTGCGTCCGTCAATTTTTGACAATTCTAGAAAATTTTCGAGTTGTAGAAGCCGTTTAAAATCCGCTGCGTGGCTTGCAGCAGTTGAGGAATCATGTTTGCCACTCCGTATGGCCACGTATGTGGGACCCGAGTAACTCACTGATTTGGGGTCTCCCAAACCTCCGGGCTTGATGACGATGCCAGCATACACTGATGGTATCAATTTATGTCGACTCCCAACAACAAAGTCATGATCAGGGAGAGATACTTTATAGTCCACATGCATCAAAATAGCCGACTGTTTATTCGCAGCTCTTACTCCGATGTGCACTCGAGCTTCATCATCTTGAGAAAGGAAAAATACCAATTCAGGCCCTATTAGAGAAGCTAGGGATTCCAGGAGCCTAATCGACGCAGTACAAAAATGAGCATCAGGGTGCCATTTAGTCGAGTTGTTTTGGGCCTTCGTGAATTTTATGGGGACCGTTTTAACATGTCTTTTACCTTCATTGGTGTGAGAATTTCTGGGAAGTACGCGAGTGTACATAGCTGAACGCGATATTTGATAGCCCATGGTCAGTAACAATTCATGCAATTCACTCACACTGCTTACTGGTCGAATTATGTCAGAGCGCCTGCGATCATGTGCTCCTGCTCCATGAAGAGCAAATTCTTTGAGACAATCCAAGATACCAAGCTGAGTTTCTTCAATTCGTGGCCTCCCTACTGTCCTAATCACACCATCATTGTCAATTTCTTTTTTCCTTTTCTTGGAATCTCTATTCTTTTGTTGATGTTTCACATTGTTCTTTTTCGTTCTCAGATTTTGTTTTTGCTTGTTCAGTTCTTTCCGTGTCTCAGATATTCTTTCCTCATCCACAGATCCCATATTCATGTTATTTCTCCACAATAGGTCAGCATTCAACTGACTTTCCAAAACATGAATCTTTGCTCTGCACTCGTCTTGAGCAGGTGTTGGGTAAGAGCGCTTCAAAACATTATCAGGTAACCTGGTAGTCGATGCTTGCAATGGTTCATTCTGATCTGCAGAGCTTGCGTTCGAGGAAGTTGATGGTTGTTCTGACGGAAAACTACTATGCGGGAGCTCTTTATTTGGATTCAATTGACTTGTGTTACCAACACGTGACAAATTAGCACTATCATTCGATTCAGCCTGATTAACCTGTGGATACAGTTATCAAAAAATGCATTCCACGGACATGATGAATTTTCTCGCAAGGAATACCGTGAAACTCTGATGGCCACATGACTACTTCAAGCTCAGAACAAAAGTGGGAAAATTCGGAAAAATGAGCCTGATGTTGCGCAATTTGGAAAGTTCTCATCGCAGTCAGTATATTTCGTGCATTTACAAAGCTCTCGAATGCATATATAATTCGAATCAGCATGGACATCACCGTATAGGGCGGATACGATACTTGAAATCACTCACCTTCGATTGTTCCACGAAGTGACTCTTGAATGCCATCGCTTGTTTCAATGCATTCCTTTGATAAAATTTTATCCTGTCTACAACGTGGTTCAAGAGAGATTTGTCATCACCTTTGAATTTCGATAGTATGTCCGCCCACTCAACTTGAGATAGACGCTGAGCCTTCTGCAGAGCCCAGCCTGGATATGCAATTTTATAAGCCTCAAATAATTTCTGATGGGCATTTCCTCTGGTCAGAGGTTCCTCATCACCACTCGTTCGTTTCTTGGACATGCCGATGATTTCGTACTTCTATCACTTATTACACGTATCACTCACAAGAGCACAATGAAATAGCTAGATGCGCATATCAACGGGGTCGTGCATCGATCAAACACAATGTTTCAATCCGTAATTCGAGTGAGTTTGGATAACTGATTCTATAATTTTCGCATCACAACCGAACAAAATGACATACATACAAAATTCACTCTCTACTTCTTTTCCAATTCAAAAGAAGGAGTGCTTTCAACACGGTGGCTAGCAGCCGACTGATTCATTGAGCAAGTCAGCCGCAAGTGCGTGAGAGCCAAATTTTCTGAGAGGAAAAGGATTTTGCATGTATAGGTGACGAATAAAAGCATATGTGTGATCCAGAATATCGAAATAAATGTACTAGTCTACATAAAATACCCCTACACATGCTCTGATTTGGCCAGTCGAAATATCTGAGGTGCCCCGCCCACAAAGTCATAAAACTCGAACCAAGGCTACCGAGTTCCACGAAGGTTCAACAGAGCTCTTGAGAGAGTGATTTAAATGTCCCGCTCTTAACAAGGCGACACTGTTCTTTGAGTTGTAAAATGAGTGTCAAAAACGCTTACGTAAGAAATTCGTCCACCCCCCCTACCCCCACATAAGAAACCGTGAGGATTTGAGTGACCCCTCCCCCCCTTCGAGCCCTTACGTAATTAATGGACATTCCCATACATGGTCGCGATTTTATTGTCATTGATTACAAGTTACCCGTCAAGGTTATAGAGCCACGTAGAATTACCTCCAGAAATTTTAGTCAATTCGATGCCAAGTTGTTTTCTCAGGAATTAGAATCAGTCATTGTAAATCATAACCTGCTACAGCCCACAGATGTGAATGAATCTTTGGCCAAATTCCACTGTTCAGCAACCGAATTACTAGATAAACATGCGCCAGTAAGGACTCGTACTATGCGTAAGCATGAGAATCTTTGGCTCACACCTAATCTTCGTGAAGAATGCAAACAGCGTGATCGTATGTACCGAAAAGCAAAGAGGACTGGAAATGTAGAACTGATGAGAAATTACAAAACTTTGCGTGCACAAGTAAAACGGAGAATTGCAGGAGCTAGGAATGACTATTGCTTGCAATCTCTCATAGAGACCTCAGACACTTCAAATTATTGGAAAATCCTTCAGAAACTTGGCTTAACAAAGAGTGGTCATAAGTCACCTTTGAGCAAGTTCGCAGCAAATGAACTCATGAGTCACCAATCGAATATTTCAAGTCGCCATGAGAATTGCAGTATGGAAAAACTCATAGATATTATAGCAACTCCAACATCAACAATATCTGATACACCAATTTTTACGTTTGCACTGGTTGATGGCATACAGGTTTATCAATCATTGCTTGATTGTTTACCAAAAACTAAAGGGAAAAGTAGTGATGGTCTGAATATTTCATATTTTAGATCGGTTCTCAGTTTATTAGTGCCCTTCTCAACTAATCTTTTTAATTTATCTATTTCAAACTGCCAATACCCAGACATGTGGAAGAAATCTTTAGTTATACCCCTGAGTAAAGTACCATCGCCATCTTCCCCATCAGAGACGAGGCCTATAGCGAATCTTCCTCACTTTGCCAAGGTTTTTGACAACCTCATTACACGTCAGCTTATTGATCACCTTGAGGAGCACAAACTCCTTTCTAAATGGCAATCGGGTTTTCGTGCCTCGCATAGTACCCAAACAGCCCTGCTGAGAGTTTCTGAGGACATACGTTTCGGAGTAGAGAAGGGTCTTGTGACGTTGCAGTTGCTATTCGACTTCAAATCTGCTTTTGATAGCATTAAACACGAGGAGCTCTTCATGAGAATGGAAGAACTAAAATTCTCTAGTGAAACCTTGAAATGGTTCCATTCCTATTTAAGTAGGCGATCACAAGCAATAATTGATGAAAACGGCGAGTTATCAGAATTCTTCCCGAACACCTTAGGCATCCCCCAAGGCTCGAAACCAGGGCCTATCATATTTTTGATTCTTATCGATGGTATTTCATCAGTATTAAAGCACTGTAAAGGCATGTTATTTGCAGATGACTTGCAAATTTACATTCAGTGCAGACCATCCGATTTACCTAGTATCATAAGCTTGATTGATGAAGATGCGAGTCGCATAGTTGCTTGGGCACGAGCACATGGTCTCGAATTGAATCTTGAAAAAACTAAAGCTATTCTAAATGCCTCGGTTCAATACCACATGAGACTTGATGTAGAAGCCCTTCCAGCCATAATGGTTAACGGAATTCCAATCCCTTTGCAAAGTTCAGTGAAAAATCTTGGAGTGTTGTTCACCCAGGATCTATCCTGGAATCCCCATATTGCGGGAATTTGCTCAAGGGTGCATGGAATCATGCACTCTCTCAGATATAGAGGTCACTCCTTGTCATGCGAAGTGAAGCGTTTACTTGTGAGCGCTCTGGTCACTCCCTACTTTGATTATGCTTGCCTTGTATACAACGATATGTCGGGTTATCTAGAAACAAAATTGCAGAGACTTCGTAATACGTGCGTGCGTTTCATTTTCCATCTACGCCGTGACGCGGCTCTTAAGCCGTTCTACCAAAAATTGCGCTGGTTATCACTCAAGTCACGCCGTCAATACTTCCTTTGTGTGATGCTATACAAGATCTTCACAACATCAAAACCTGAATATCTTTTGGATCTATTTCCGATACATAATGAATTGCGTCGTTCTGACAGAAACCAGTCCTCACAATTGCGCATCCCGACCACGCGTACTACTACTTATGGAGGAGCTTTCTCAGTACAAGCAAAATTGTCCTGGGAAGGAATCTTCTCCAGTATTCGCATGATGAAATCTTTGGATTCATACAAATCCGCACTATTTGAGCACTTTTGTGAGAATGAAGGACTTTCTCTGCAAGATTGAGTGATCATATGCGGAATTATAGTTAAACTGATGTTGAATCATTTTGTGGAATGCCCACTGTATTCTCGTTGCCTAAATTCTATGTGCAGAAAATTGTATATTATCTTAACCGGACTCGAAATGCTATACTGTATATGATACCTCGGATTTGCAATTGAGAAGCTATTTCTCGTATTTATTATCTTATATTTCATACTTTATACGTCATATTTCATATCTTATACTCTATATCTCACTAACTCGGATTACCTCGAAATCCCTGAAAAGTATCATAGATAATCAATGTATATATTTGTATATTCCATTTGCCTTACGGTCTATCAGGACCTAGGCAAAATAAATATTTTATCAATCAATCAATCCCTCTCTCTCTCTCTCTCTCTCTCTCTCTCTCTCACTGCCGGTAAGTGCAACGACTCTGACGCTCATCACGTTGCTCCATACTTGAGTGTATTCTCATCGAAATTTTTGCACTCCGTGGAGGAGATTTTGTGTTCCGTGGTATTTCCAGCTCTTCCTTGGCTCTACGCGCTATCTTGCTGTTTCAGCTGATTCTAGAATTTGAGCCGGGGAGCGGAAATATCTGACTGCAGTTTGAGGTTATGTTCGACAACTGTTGCCTGCTCAGCTTAACAATTTTGATGCTGGCTATAATCAGCTGTCACCGTCCTGTGAGTGTTAATCTTCAGGTTGAGGAAAAATGTAGCCATAGCTATAGATTCCATGGATCGATTGGGCCCACAATAAGTGTAATGAATAGATTCACAGTGGATTGCTCAACAGAAACTCGGAATTCGATCTGTGGAAAAGAAATGTTTCCGACTTCATCTTGAAAGATTGATGGGAGGCTTAGGTTCATCTGTTGGATTGGGCCCACTAGACGAACCTTGACAGAGAACCATCGAACATCGAGCTAGACTATTTGAGGAACTTACTCCAAACATCCGCGAATCGTTTCGACCACATATAGCTCAGAAAGTTACAATTAAGGGCCCTGTGGTTCATCAGGCCCTTGCAATGGGCCCAAATTGAGTCTACATCCTCATGTGACTTCATCAGTTACAGTGAGAGTCACCACTTGTATGCGAAACCCAAGCTTCCGGCGATTGATTCCTGTATCACCTGTACAAATGAGAGCGGCTGGGTAAGGCCCAAAAAATCTCCTGGGCGGACTTGTATCAAATTGCATCGTCGATTCTCAAAAATAGACCTCCGAGATCATTTCATATCATTTCGAGTATTTTGTCGGGAATCCGGTAGAGAATTAAGGCTTTATTGTGATTTGGGCCCCTTATTTGGGCCTCTTCCGAGTTGACTATCTGGATCAGCATGTTGAATCGCACTACCGAGAATTTTTTCAGATTTTTCTGAGGTCAAGTGTCAAATTGACGAGTGAATCATGATAAGGATTCTGACAATCCATCACTGGTGAGCGCCATCTCGGGTCGGGTTGTCGAGATTCCCAAAAAGGCCAGGTTGCGTCGTAAACTACAGGATCCAAGCTTCAAAATAAGCCCTCGGTGGAATTTGTACCTTGTCCCAATTTTTGGACAAAAGGGGTGGCTTTTCTGACGAAGAATGACCCAGATATATATATTTCATTAACTGCAGATTCTGGGACGCGATGACGTCATTTCAGCGAATTTTTGTCAAATTCTGGGATGCGTTCTAAATTCTGGGACGCGGCGAATAATATATTTTGCCATTTTCTGGGACGCGTGAAAATTTCGTGATATATTGAAAAAAACCACTTTCTAAGCAAAATTCTGTTATCTCCTCGGCGGTTATCTCCCACGAGGGATGGTTAAGTGTTTTGAACGCAAAACGAAGTCTAAGCACACGTCTGTTATCTCCTCGGCGGTTATCTCCCACGAGGGATGGTTTAGTGTTTGAATAAAAAAATACTTTCAACCCAAAATTTTCATTTTTACGCGTTTTTGGAAAAGTCCCAGAATTTGGGAAAATATATATATGTTGACGTCCCAGATTGTATGAATCCGTATCGGCGTCCCAGAATTTGGAGCTAAGTGGGTTTATATATATATATATATATATATATATCACATCTTTACTCACTACATTATACCGCACGCCTCTCTTCAAATCCTGAGCTTTCCACGCACTTATGTACGAGAAAAGGTCTTTCGTTGCCACTTGCGAGAAGACTTTTCCAAAGAGCTCGGTCCCTCAGTGTGAGTTTGGATCACTAACCACCACTCCCAAGTTTTTGTAATACAGTACCCGCCTTTCAAATAGTTACAATGAGTTATGGGCCAATCAATTATGTCATTTTTATTGTGAAGTATCCATTCGAGTGACTCAAAATGTTTTACGAAATAAGTCTGATGAGGTGTACTGTGATTGATATTCTACAGCCTATCGCATAACATATGAAAATCATGATCGACGTTGCTCAAAATTAGCGTTATGACATCAAGTTATGGACCCTCCTCTTCAAATTTAACGAGAATATTGCCAGGCTTCATTGTGTGTCCGTTTCCGCAAATCCGTTCGTAATAATTGCCAAATGAGGAGAAATTCAGTGGAATGACGTTTCTGGAATGTAGAAAGTCTTGATGGTTCTGTAATTGTATTTTTTCGTGTGAACCCAGTAGAGTTTCGTTGTTTCGGAGGATTCGAGATTCGCAGATTCCCTTAATTATTCCTGCAAGACCCACACTTCAATACGACTGTAGGACCGTCAAAGTTGGGCGAGATGGCGCGGCAACGCGAACGTGGTTCGCTCGCACACAACTATGCGCGCGGATATGTATACGTGCGTGCGTGCGGAAATCCGTGTGTTAGCCGTATATATAGTGCATCGAAGATTCTGCCGCGTCGTCTGGTCGCGTCTGGCGTCGTCCCCGCGTTTTCTGTCGTTTTCTACAATGCTACTTTAGTTTTTGATTGTTAGTGCGATGCTTTTCAAATAATTATTCATCTTATCAATTAAGTGTCGATTTCACTATCCTATTGCTTTTTTTCTATTGCACAGGAGCAGTTTGAAAATGGATAATAAGAAAAAGAGGGGTAGCAAAATAATAAACTGTAGTGTGCTGGGTTGTAAAAACAAATAGAAGTTTCACTTTCCCAAAGATAATAATCTTAGAGCCAAGTGGCTTCAAGCTATTTGTAGAGAAGATTTTAAAGCTAACTATCGAACCCATGGGTTGTGTGAAGTTCATTTTGGATCAAGTGATTTTGTAGAATGCAGTACAGATGGTAAGTGTACTCTAGCATTCAACAAGTTATTAGCCTAAGCTCCAATTTATTTTATTGAATTCAAATTATTGAATGCTAACTCATTATATTTTCGTAGTTTATCGTACCAGACTACGTCGTTCAGCCATTCCTTCCATCTTTCCTTGGAATGATGTCTTGAGTATGAAGACAAATGTAGTAGACCTGTGTGTGGTAGCACACGGCTCACCACAAGAAATATTTGTATCAAACAACGCCAGCATTTAACTTGACATTGATGAAGATGATGGAGTAGAGGCATCCAAGAACCAAGATGATTGTGATATTGATGTAGATTCCTTCAGCTCTCAAGATGTCAGCAACGATCACTCTGGTTACTGTGTATCTCACTCAAGTAGTGAAAATGTTATGGACATCATACAAGAATTTCATGAACCCTGCGTTCAAGACCACATAGATTTGTTAATAGAAAAGTCCCTGACAGTTGATAAAGTGCCGGATGACCAGAGGGGTTCTTCTGCTAAGCTCACAGTAGATGCTGTTGAAGTCTGCTTCTGAAATTTATTGGATGTGTACGAAGAAGTGGTGCAAGATGATTCTGATGACACCGTCAATGACACCATTGATGGAAATTATCAGTCAGAAGACATCAACTTGAATAACATACCTGGTTCATCTCATAGTATTTCAGGGCTTGCCCGCTCAAAACCTGAATATTCCATTGAGTATTTCATTAATGAACCAGAATCTCTGCTGCACTGTGCGGGCCTAGAAAATTATGAGAAATTCGTGACAGTGTTTTGGTCCCTTGGACCTGCTGTTCACAATTTGAAATATATAAGGAAGTTGAGTAGAGTTCTCCTCCGACTCTTGTTCTCTCCGAGTGTTCTCCGAGCGATACTCCGAGTGTTGTTAACCAATTTCTTATGGTGCTGTGGAAGCTTCGTAGAAATGAAAGTGATGCGCCTCTGGCAATGCATTTCGACACTGATCGTGCTAGTGTTGGTAGTATCTTTATCATTTGGATCATACATATGTCACAGCAGTGGTCCCTAATAGACATGTGGCCAAGTAGGGAATTAGTTGATTTGTACATGCCGGACACCTTTAAGTTGAACTATCCAAAGATTCGAGGGATAGTGGATGGAACTGAGTTTGAAATTGAGAGGCCAACAAACCCTCGAACCCAACAGTCAACATTCAGTCAGTACAAGAATCGTAATACCATGAAAGCAGGATTGATTATGACTCCTGGAGGCTTGATCTCATATCATGCTCCAGCTTACGGAGGGTCAACCAGTGATAGACAACTCATTGAAAGATGTGATTTTCTTCGGAAGTGTCAACCTGGTGATGTGATTATGGCTGATAAAGGTTTCAATGTTCAAGATCTTTTTGCACCATATAGTGTAACTTGTTTAAAAAGGCAACTTATCCCATAATCAAGTGATGAAATCTCGACAGTTAGCAAAGCACAGGATTCACATTGAAAGAGAGATTGGGCTAGTGAAAACCTTCCGAATACTCAAATCACAGCTGAATCACAACTATGTCTCTTTCGCATCAGAGATAATTGGTGTTTGTGTTATGCTGGCCAACTTTAAAGAAAACATTATGGCTCCGAAGCAAAAGTAGATGTACTACCAAGGATGAACTTTTGTATGCAGTTTATATGAATTCTTAAGATTGCAGTTTCATTTAGTACACAATTGTGACACTGTGACGGTTGAGTAGGTGATCTCAACCATCATCTCTCTCTCCTGTCCCGAATCAATGTAATAATATAACCTTCTTACAGAATGTAGCAGAGCATCCGAGCAGACCATGTTGCCGCGATCGGAGCAATATCCCGCGCTTTCCGCAATTTCCTCGTGCCCGCGCCGCGTGTGCACCAGCTCCTGATCTAATACCCTGGCGACGTGCTCGAGAGGATCATCATCCGACGGTCCAGATCAACCTTGCGTGCGACCGATTCTTGCGCCCTGGACATCGTCCGATCATAGAACAATTACAATGCGAGGGGCCGATAGAGGATGTACATTTGTGAGTACAGCCTTGGATTGCTCTCTCTCTTTTTGGGCTTCACCCTTTGCTCTCTTCGTGCTCGCGCTCCATGTGCCTCATGTGTACCATGTCTTTATTATTTGAATAAACTTGTCTCTTCATTATCTCAAAATCATGATTAGTCATTTGGCGCGCTCCATACCCAATCTCTCTCGCGCGCGATAGCAGCAATATATATATATATATATATCTATATAGACTGCGACGGGCCCCTTCGCTATGATACCAGTATAGCTCCGGTACCAGCGCAATTCATCGAGCAGTTAGAGTAACTCAAGCCTCAGCCGCCAGGTGGCTGTCTCGAAAACATCGTTCACAAGCGAAACACCTGTCAGCATTGATGTCCACCCGATGCCCGACCAGAACGAACCAGTCTGCACTGAGCGGCGGACTCACGCGCCTCTCTTGGCACCAGGAGCTCTGGTCCAAGAGATGGCTCTAGAGTCTAGCAGCTGGCAACTCCTCTCTGTCTTAGGAGCTCTAAGGCAGATGATACCATCTAGTAGCCGACTTCTCAGGAGCACTGAGAATCGTAGTAGACCACGACACCGGCACGCCCACTTTTGGCCCGGAGGGAGCTCCTCCGTGGCAGTAGAATCACACACCCGCGTTGGCTTCCTGGGAGCTCCAGGAGTCGAACCTCACACACCGGCTATGCCCCGCGTTTGACCTGGAGGGAGCTCCTCCGTGGCTCTAGCATAACCCGTATTAGTATGTACCCTGTATCAACCGTTTATTGGGCTAGACCGCATTTGTAACACACACAGCAGTAATAAATATCAGATTCCTTTTTGACTATTTATCATTCATGACTATTTGTAAATATGGTTTCAATATATGTTTCTATTAATGAAACGCTGTCTTTAAAGTCTTGAACCGGACCTAAACCCTAACTTTCCTAACTTTCCTGATCCTAGTAAATCCCTCAGTTACAAGACATGCAGTAGTAGCAGCAGATGCAGAGTTCCAGTTACAATTATTATATACAAATTTGCTGGGCATTGCATACAGCCCAGCATGTGCGGCTAAATCAACTAGGCAAATCTAGCAGCCGTCACATTGGCGCCCAGACCAAAGGTCCTGGTTAAAATTCAAAATTCGGTCAAATCATTAAAATCATATTACCTGCGTCACATTGGCGCCCAGACCAAAAATCCTGGAACAATCAAAATCATTTCTCTGCTGCTCATTCAAATTCAATTAAAATCACTTGTGCGCGTCCCATTGGCGCCCAGAGAAAAGTACCTTAAATAATCATTCAAATTTTGTCAATTGCGTCATATCGGCGCCAAGACTAAAGTTTCCTAAGAGTTATCTTCTCTGCGCATTCAAAGTTTTACGCGTCAAACTGAATTTTTGTTATATTGTGAGCGTCACATAGGTACCCAGAGAAAAATTCACCAAAATCTCATTGAAATTATATCACGTGCGTCACATTGGCGACCGATCAAAAAAGAAATCTGAAAATCAATCCAATTCATCCTGCTGCTGCAAATCAAAAATTCCCTCTTCTCAAATCGAAATTCAAATGTATTAGTCTGCTGCACCGAGAGAATTGGGATTTGGAGTTGTGCGTGAGTGAATATATGTGTGAGCGCGCGCGATCGGATTCGAAGCCCAGTGCGAAGGGGCGGAAATTGAACAAAGTCGCGGTCAGGCGTTAGCTCGCGTTTCGAACGATTTTATGTCCGAAAAATTTTATCATAGGAGTGAGCGAGATGGACAATCGAATCGTCCGATATATGGCCTCTCATACTTATTAAGAGTATTACTGTAGTATTCATGCAGTAATGAATATGAACAATGTGTATTGCAATTGATGTGTGAATCAGTGAGTGCACAAGCCAATGCGTGGCATAAGTATACGCATACGCGAATATATAGGTATAGTGTGTCGCGTATGTATTGGGTAGAGTAACATTACAATCGTGCGTATATATAGTTATAGCACACCGTGCAGTGTATGGGAATAGTTATGACTTGATGTCAGCGGATATCAAGAGTGTATAAAATTTCCCCAAAATTCGCGAATCAAGTGCGAAAGAGTCTCCGGATGATATATATACGATCGTCCAAAATGAATTAAGAAATTTTCAAATCACTGACGCCTTGTGAAAGCGCACATTAGCTTATTTTCGTCCCATTTGGATTAGAAAAAATCCATCCAAAATTAATAACAATAATATCCACTCAGTATAGCTTGTCTTTAAAAAATCGAGTGTGAAATCATATTATTTTTATTTCTGCATAAACAAAGTGGTCAGTTCATGGACTTTCGTAGATATTATCGTCCGAAAAATCGTAAAATCCCCGTATGTATGAAGAAATGTACGCTTGTATGTGTATGGGATGGCATTCGAGTGAATACTCAATACACGTGCCGTTCCAATAAGGTCATCGACGGTTCCTGAAATCGAATTCGTACAATCGAAATGTATAAGTGTAACTTTATAAGTAACAAAATCGATGTTGACGAAATCAATAGTCAACTGAGAACGTAAAATATTGCCAATTTCCAATCAAATTTGAATTAATCGTTCCGAAAATTTGAAAATCCCTCAATCTCCAGAATCGAATCATGAAAATAAGTTCATATTTGGAATCATTTTATAAAATTCTTACGATAAATTGAATCAATATTTTTTTTCACAATTGTGAATCTTCCTGAAAAGACAAGCCGATTATTTAGTGTAGTCTGGTTGGTTATGCTTCGTTCGCAGACTGAAGACACCGTCCTCAATCTCTGTGTTCAAGATACAGTCGACTGGAATTGAATATTTCTGGTCAATGTTTTGACAGTTAGGTGATCGATTGAGAAATTGAAATAATCTTTTACAATTTTTATAGTCATTTTTCTTTCTGCTATGATAAATCCTAACATTATAAACCTAGAGGATTTACCCTCATCATTGAAATATATTACAAGTCTTTCGGACGATGGATGGCAAACTATGCTCACGAAGCTTGAGCTAAGAAATGCAACATTGCCGCGTTTGTTGCGACGCCTCGCAGGCAATTATGAAATCAATGATTTTGTCGAAAATAAAAATTTCCATAGCGACGCTGCGCTCAGAAATCATCGAGATGCGATGCTCAATGAATGGGTTATGGACTTCAAGAGTCGATTATCGCGTAATCAAGAAAGTGAGACATCCGCGCGCGCGCAAATCACCACCACTAACCAGAAGCAGAAGGATGACCATGGATCCCACCAACCTGACAATTTTAGTCAAAGTTCGCTTATACCTTCCATTTCAACTGCGAATCGAGTTCCCGTAGATAATTTCGACAAATTGAGATTACATCGAAATTGTGCGAATAGTTGTACGTGCTCATTGTGTATGCACGATTCTGCAACAGGTACGCAAATCAATTTGACCCCCATTACGGAGCTTGATCACCTCCGGGGGAGGGGTGATCCGTATTGACCGAATTTCTTTCCGGACGAGAGTCGAAATATTCAATTACCTCATTATAACTTTTCATCAAATCATGATTCATCAGAGCAAAGACCTTATTCGTCTGTATTGACGGAAATTCACACTGCTCAATCAAACGCAATTTTTGATTCATTGCCAGTCGTTGGACTTGACTATGTCGACCAATTTGGGCATGAATGGCCTGAGCCATGGTGGATACGCTCGAATCATCATTTTGATTTCTCTAAATTCCAATCACAGTGCCAAATTACACCTGATTGTGCGCACTATCCAGTCAAAAATTCCATCTTTTGCCGGAAGAATCATGCAGTTGCAGTACTTCCGAATAATTTATTGGACATTATAATCGTCCGAATTCCCTTTGCTATCCTGATATTTGCGTCTGAGGCCCTTAGCGCGGGGACTAGGTTTCAGATATGTTTGGCACAGCGGTGGACGTTTTTGGGTTCGGAGAAGAAATGGTGAGCGAGCGCACGCGTTTGAATCATTAGTTGATCTTCATGTTATACAGACAGCGAGTAAATCAACTCCGAGGAACAACGGCAAAGCCTCGAAAAGCACCCAGAACGTACCCACCATCCCGGAATCGGATGTTACTCTGACAGCTGACCCTGTGAAAACCCCATGACTAGATCCAACTGCTCGAGAGCCACGAGGGAGTGGTAGTTCCTTAAAGGCGGGCTTCGTTAATCTCAACTCCTTAACGAAAAGAATCGAACACCTCCGCCTGCTTCTTGCCAACGAACCTTCTTACCAACTTTTTGGAGTGGCAGAGTCAAAGCTAGATGAGTGCGTGGATAACAGCCTAGTGCGGATCCGGGGGTTTTCTATGCTTCGTAACCGAGAGGGCGGTGGGGTTGTCCTGTATGTGCGGAATGATTTCAAAATCAAACATTTGGTGTCGTCCAATACGTCTGGCTCAGGGAAACCTGGTGTACCTGAATTTTTATTTTGTAGCATACAGCAGGGCAACTCTACCCCAATCCTAGTTGGAGTCATATATAGACCTCCTGGAATAGCCATACAAAAGGACTGCGAGCTTTTTAGCTCGTTGCGCCGATTGTGTGGGGATTACAGCCATAAAATCATCATGGGGGATCTGAACGCGAACCTGTTAAACACGACTCATCCTGACACAAAAGCTCTGACTGAGCTGACAGAAGAACTGTCTCTGCAGATTGTTCAGCATGGCGCGACTCACCACCATTCCTCAGATTCTTCCCACACATGGATAGATCATATTTATACAGATGACAATGACAACATTACCAACTATCAAAACAGAGCACTGCCCAGTTTTGGCAGGCACGCGGTCATAGATGTTACAATCAATGTTTTCACTGCTGCTCCTCCGAAGGACTCTTTTAAATGTAGAAATTTCAGCAATATTACACCGGAGTTACTGAATGATCGCCTGCTACGCTGTGACTGGACAGCTCTGCAACATACTGAAACCAGCTTGGAAGACGCAGTAAATTGCCTTAATGAAAATTTGAAGAAAGTTATTGATGAATTAGCTCCAGAAAAAACGGTTCGTCCTCGCAAAGGCGATGCTCCTTGGATTGGTCCAGAGTTGAAGGTGCTCATTAGGAAGCGAGATGCGGCACGACGGCGTTGGGAGCGTAATCAACGCAACCGACGCAAGTGTACTGAGCTTCAAAATGAGTACTTTCGACTCAGCGAAGAGGTCGACGTGCGCTTAGAACAAGAGCGAACTACTTTCCTTCAAAACCACCTTTCAGACGCCCTTGATTCGAATAAGAATATATGGAAGGAGATGCGCGACCTTGGCCTCTTACCGAAGAGCAAGGAGGAGGAGCTACATGGCTTCACACCGGACGAGCTGAATACACACTTTGCGGGGGTCTCCGTTTCACAGCACGAGAATATTGAGGAAGCAATCGATGAAATAATGTCAGCCTCAGAAGACGGGTTTAAATTCAAGCCCACAAATTTCAATGAAGTAGTCCTTGCTGTAAAACATTTCTCCTCGCAGGCTCGTGGGGTAGACGGAGTCCCCCAAAGCGTGATCGCGAAGGCTCTTCCGGCCTTAGGTGATCTTATTGTACACATTTTCAACTCCTCCTTCGCTCATAGCACTTTTCCCGAGACCTGGAAACAAGCCCAGCTGATTGCTTTGAAAAAGACTGCAGCTCCATCAGCAGTCACGGACTTCCGTCCCATTGCATTGCTGTGCTTCTTATCTAAGGTTCTGGAAAAGATTGCGCACGACCAAATCACGGAGTATCTTAAAAGTAAAAATTTGTTAGATCGCTTCCAAACTGGTTTCAAGAAACATCATAGCACTCAGACTGCCTTGTTGAAGTTGACTGATGACATTAGAGTCGGAATTGACAGGAAGAAGATCACCTTGTTGCTGCTTTTTGACTTCAGCAAGGCTTTTGACACGATTTTACCATCAAAGCTACTGAGTAAACTCAGACATCTCGGTTTCTCAAGATCAGCACTACTGTGGATCAAATCATACTTACAGAATCGCACCCAAATGGTCACCACGAAAAATGGAAATTCCGATTGGCTTGCAACCAATCTCGGTGTTCCGCAGGGATCTGTTCTTGGACCTCTACTCTTTAGCCTGTATGTCAATGACCTCCCTGAGTTGCTTCACGGAAAATCGGTAAATCATCTCTTTCATGCAGATGACCTCCAAATCTATCTCCAAGTTGAGAAAGAGAACATACTGGAGGGGATCGCTCGGTTAGGAGAAATCGGAAGACTTGTCGCAGGATGGGCTCAGGGCTCCGACTTGCGTCTCAACGCTGGTAAAACCAAAGCAATCTTCTTTGCTTCCGACAGGAACATCGCGGACCTGCAGAAAATTGATCTACCGGGGGTTGAGATACAGGACGGAGTATATGTCCCATTCAGTGACACTGTCGTGAGTCTCGGTGTGACATTAGATAGTGAATTATCGTGGAGACCGCATATACATCAAGTTACAAAGAAGGTTAATAAGGCCCTATACGGTCTGCGGTTTATGAGGGCATGCACTACCGAGACACTCCGTATTCGACTGGTCGAGACCTTAGTCCAACCACACCTTGACTACTGCACAGTCGTGTATCTAGACGCCACCGACGAACTAAGGACGCGGGTACAGAGACTGAGTAATTTATGTGTGCGGTACATCTTTGGAATTAAGAAGAGCGAACATATCACCCCGTACAGGGAGCGTTTGGGTTGGTTACGTACTGATTCGCGGAGAATGTACTTCGCAGCCCTCTTAATGCACAAGATCATGCATTTGGGAGAACCTGGCTACCTAGCTGCGATGTTTGCCAGGTACCAATCCGAGCGCCCCCAGCGTGGTGAGGCAGGAGCACAGGAACTCAAAGTTCCAAGAATGCGTCTTGACCGTGGACTAAGATCGTTCCAAAGTCAATGCGCACCATTTTGGAACTTCCTCCCTCTCGGCTTGGCGAGTGAAAGAAGTTTCCCTGTTTAAAGAAGCAGTGAAAGAATTTCTGAAAACTCTCCCTCCCATGAGGATGGATGTGGACACTGGGCAATTTTTTAATCTTTGAGGGCACTTTTATATATGTCTATTGAGTGATTTTCTTGTCTCTTGTTCAAGTCTTCCAGTGGCCCAATTGTTATGCAAACTATGATTGTAATTCGAGTTATATTATTATCAAACGACTAGTCACATCTGTGATGTTAAATCCTTGACCAAAATGCTATTACTGGATTTGTATATGTACGAGTATTGTATGAATGATTGATGTTTTTTGCCCAAGGGCGAATAAAAAGGATATTCTATTCTATTCTATTCTATCCTTAGCAAGAATAGTACCAGAAAATCCACATATTTGGATGGACCAACTAATTCTCAATCCTGTCATGGATTAGACTTCTATTTAGCAAACCATCGAAGCCTATTATATCACTTAGCATCTAGCCAACCAGCACAATCACTCGTGCGGGCCGAATTGCAATTTTCAAATGTCAATTTGTGCAATAGATTCTCAATTTATGTCGAGAACGATCCCTGCGACCGATTTTTGGTAGCAAATTTCGCACATGCCCCTGAAAAAATTCCTGAGTCTTGCAAATTCATACTGACAAAGAGCGAGATGGGCCCTTCGAGCTCTTCGTCTGTCAAATCAGCTGCTCAGAATTCATCTATCAAGGAGGCAATTTCTACATCTCATGACATGGCTGATAATGCTAGATCAGAAAGTCAACATTCTAATGATTTGGATCCATCTGTAGTCCACATTTCAGAGATCAATCTCGCAGAAGCAAATGAGCACATCATCGGACTTGATTTCCCTCG
Source organism: Eretmocerus hayati (assembly GCA_029851415.1). Classification (NCBI taxonomy): domain Eukaryota; kingdom Metazoa; phylum Arthropoda; class Insecta; order Hymenoptera; family Aphelinidae; genus Eretmocerus; species Eretmocerus hayati. The sequence continues at coordinate 61,496,948 of CM056744.1, read as the reverse complement.
TTCGTTTGATGAACACAATTATCTCGTTTCTAAAACGATCGAGACGGACAGTCATGCTCACGATTGCCTAATGCAAAAAGATCATTCTGATCAAACTTTTGATTCAATTACGACCATAGCGCAAGGAGTAAATCAGTCTCTGAGACCATCATGCTCCAAATTCTCAACAGGGCATCAACATCTATTCTCAACATCTAAAGGTATATTGCCAAATGCAAATGCGTGCATGAATGACTCGTTCTCTGCGCACAAAATGTACACGGGAGACGGTCACCGTCATTCGACCGGATCAATTCAAAATATTCGTATTCGAAATGATTCACTGCACCGGACTATATTTTCCACGCAGATTGGGTCGTCCGGCGAACGCGTCCTTGAGAATTTTCTCCCAACGGACGCTAGCTGTTTTTTGGAATTCGTGTCAAATGAGATTCGTTCTGGTAGCACAACTGAGCAATTTCAAACGAATCCACAAAGACATTTGAGGTCATTCCGACCGAGACATGTCAATCTGATCGACTTGGAACGAGAGGCTGGTCCAGGAGGAGGAAAATTTCACCAAACCAAGGTGCAGGAGCAACCAGTACGAGAGCATGACGTCCGTATCCCACGAACCAAAGCTGAGATCGACATCATTCCTGCGGAAGATTCATCGATGGACGGCGACGGGTGTGTGCGCGCGAGTCTCACTCGATGTGTGTTGTGTCCGTTCGACTTTGCGCCGATCAGTACTATTGTTGACAAGCCTTTTTCAGTGAAGTGTTGAATTTAGTTTTTTCTTTCGAATGAAAAAAATTTAGTATTACAATCGAATTAGGATCGTTAGCTAGGTCAATCGATCGATAATTATTATTTTTATTCTGCATTGTTTGGTCTGTCAAATTTTCTAGCCATGTTACTTTCCCCATCACTTCATACCAATGTGCCCGTTGAAATCAATAAGATAGGTTCCCGGCCGATCCGTAGAAGAGTGGATGGATGATATTAGTACATAAAGATTGCTATTTTAGTAGGATATTGTCAGGTCTACGACCGATCAGTAATTCGTATCTATTTATTCCTTGAAATTTTTCCACATTAGTCGTCGATAACCAGTACGAAGACGTACGAGTTGAGTATTATTCTAATTCACAATATTAAAATCGAAATCTGATAATATATTTTGTACCCAATCGATCAATCAGCGCAAATTTTTGTGAAGCACAAATCCGACAATTCTTGCCAATCAGGATATTTAATAATTTTCTTCATACCTTTTTTTTGGATACGTTGTCATTCAATCTCATTATCATCGTAGTTCAATTATTCTTTTTGTTTTGGAAAAATTTGAAAAGTTTATTCGTACGATATAAGTACAATCATTTATAATCTAAAGTTTGAATGGATGGATGTTAGCGATGAGTCTAAATTTCCGTTCAAGAGAGCAATCGAGTGACTTTACCAGAATCACAATCATTCATTTAATTCATTCCTTCCCTTAGGAAATTTCTCTTCAATTTCATCTCTCACATTTTTTTGTAAAGAATTAACAATTTCCTTTTCTCTATTTCAATTTTCAAATCAGTCTACGTTGATTTCGGACAATTCCATTCCATCCATGGCCCAGATAGAGAGGATATTTCTCGAGCTGCTACGCCATCCGGCTAAACAGCGTCTGGGGGAGGGGTGTGACGGTTGAGTAGATGATCTCAACCATCATCTCTCTCCCTTGTCCCGAATCAATGTAATAATATAACCTTCTTACAGGATGTAGCAGAGCATCCAAGGAGAGAGCAGTAAGTTATACATGTAAGATTGATGATTGATTGATTGATGCCCGTTTATTCGTCCGAAGACAAAAAAGAAAAATAATCAGTTACATATGGTAATATATATCACAGATCAATAGTGCACATTAATAAAAATAATGAAGTCATTTGGTCAAGGACAAATCTTAAGTATATCACAATTTGTGACTAGTCAGGTAGCACTCAGGAGATTCACAAACTTCATAGAATAATATAAGAATATAAAAATATAAAAAGAAATGGCAGGGCTCACAGTCATATTACAGAAAAGTTCAGTCAATTGACGAAGGGTCACACGTATACTTATAATTTTATTCTAGATGAACGAATCAAGCAACAAGTCAGCCCAAGCCTTTCAAAGTTTAGAGATTGAAGTAATGCTTCTTCTCCACATCAATCCTCTGGGGAGACTGTGTGAGCAAAAAATCCTTCATAGCCTCTTTAAATAATGACATTTTCCCCAGCTGCCGAAAGCCCGGAGGGAGAAAGTTCCACAAATGAGCACATTGAACCTGGAAAGATCTTCTTCCATATTCAAGTCTCATATTGGGAACTTTGAGTACCCGCTCTTCTGCATCACCGCGTGCGGGGCGTTCAGATTGGTACCTGGTGAACATCGCAGCTAGGTAGCCAGGCTCTCCTAAATGCATGATCTTGTGCATTAACAGAGCTGCGAAGTACATTCTCCGCGAATCAGTACGTAACCAACCCAAACGCTCCCTAAACGGGGTGATGTGCTCGTCTCTCCTAAGATCAAAAATGTACCTCACACATGAATTGCTTAGTCGTTGTATCCGTTGCCGCTGTTCGTCCGTGGCGTCGAGGTACACGACCGTGCAATAGTCTATATGCGGTTGAACCAGGGACTCAACTAGGCGAACTCGGAGAGGTCTGGTGATACATGCCCTAAAAAACCGCAATCCATAGAGGGCTCTGTTGACTTTCTTAGTTACTTGGTCGATGTGCGGTTTCCACGTCAGTTCACTGTCAAGTGTAACACCAAGGCTCACGACCGTATCACTGAACGGGATGAACTTTCCTTCCTGTATCTCAACCCCTGACAAGTCCATTCTCTTCAGATCTTTGATATTCCTCTCAGAACTGAAGTAGATTGCCTTGCTCTTGCCAGCGTTGAGACACAGGCCGGAACTTCTGGCCCACTCAGCAACAAGTCGTCCTATTTCTCCCAGCTGAGCAATGCCCTCTCTGATCTTAGATTTCTCGACTTGGAGATAAATTTGTAGGTCATCCGCATAAAAAAGATGATGTACTGACTTCCCGTCAAGCAAACCAGGTAAATCATTGACATATAAACTGAAGAGTAAAGGCCCAAGAACGGAACCCTGTGGAACACCCAGATTGGTTTTGAGCCAATCAGAACTACCAGATTTTGAAGTAACTTTTTGGGTGCGGCCTTGTAAGTATGATTTTATCCACAGGAGTGCCGATCTCGAAAAGCCTAGATTTCGAAGTTTGCTCAACAGCTTTGATGGTGATATTGTGTCAAAGGCTTTACTGAAGTCAAAAAGCAGGAGCAAGGTGATCTTTTTCTTGTCAATACCTACTCGGATGTCATCGGTCAACTTTAGTAAAGCTGTCTGGGTGCTATGATGTTGTCTGAAACCAGTCTGGAAGCGATCTAATAATTTCTCAGACTTCAAAAACTCCGTGATTTGGTCGTGTGCGATTTTTTCCAAAACTTTGGCAAGGAAGCAAAGCAGCGCTATAGGACGGAAGTCCGAGACCGTTGATGGAGCGGTGGTCTTTTTTAAGGCGATGCGGTTACCGGGCAACCCGGAAATTATATCTTATTTGGATGTAAATCAAAAAATTTTCTCGAAACGAAGTTGGAGACGATTTGTCCATTACGTATTATCATCCGAATTGTGGTGGACAACTCATTATTTGTCACCAATCACAAGGCTATCACTAATAAACGAGAATAACTTGCCCGCGGGTACTTTCTAACCTACAAATTGGTACATTTTCGTTCACAAAACTCTCAAAATCTAGTACGATTTGGGCCAAACGAAGAGTTATCCAGGCCAAGTTAGATGATAATAAAGCCTGGATAACTCGTCGTTTAGCCCATAATGGAAAAGATTTTGAGAGTTCTGTGAACAAAGTTCAGCGTGCACGGTGACCGCATCGCCTTAATGCAATTAGCTGTGCCTGCTTCCAAGCCTCAGGAAATGCACTATGAGCAAAAGAGGAGTTAAAAATATGTACAATAAGATCACCAATAGCCGGAAGAGCCTTCGCGATCACGCTTTGGGGTATCCCGTCCGCCCCACGGGCCTGTGAAGAGAAATGTTTAATAGCAAGGACTACATCACTGTAATTTGTGGGCTTGAACTTAAACCCCTCCTCTGAGGCCGAATTTATATCGTCCATTGCTTCCTCTATATTTTCGTGAGGCGAAACGGAAACTCCCGCAAAGTGAGCGTTCAACTCATCCGGTGTGAAACCATGAAGTTCCTCCTCTTTGCTTTTAGGCAGGAGGCCGAGGTTGCGCATTTCCTTCCAAATGTTCTTATGTTGATCAAGAGCGTCTGAGAGATGGTTTTGAAAGAAGGAGTTACGCTCTTGTTCCATGCGCAGGTCGACCTCTTCGCTAAGCCGGAAGTACTCACTTTGAAGCTCAGGACACTTTCGCTGGTTGCGTTGATTCCGCTCCCAGCGCCTGCGCATCGCATCTCGCTTATTCATGAGTACCTTCAACTCAGGACCAATCCAAGGAGCATCATTTTTTCGCGGGTTGATAGTTTTTTCCGGCGCTAATTCATCTATAACAGTCTTCAAGTTCTCATTTAAGCAGTGAATTGCGTCTTCCAAACTGATTTCAGCATTTTCAAGAGCTGTCCAGTCGCAGCGAAGCAGACAGAGAGAGAGAGAGAGAGAGAGAGAGAGAGAGAGAGAGAGAGAGAGAGAGAGAGAGAGAGAGAGAGAGAGAGAGAGAGAGAGAGAGAGAGAGAGAGAGAGAGAGAGAGAGAGAGACAGTAAAATCACGCGTTAGTCGCGAATCCATCAACCTTTAGAATTGCCGCACCGCGCCCCTCGTGTCCAAGCTTATCAGCTGACCGGCATCGCGCGTTCCGCCAAATTCAGACTCTGTTCGCACGTCTTGCCGAGCAGACCATGTTGCCGCGATCGGAGCAATATCCCGCGCTTTCCGCAATTTCCTCTTGCCCGCGCCGCGTGTGCACCAGCTCCTGATCGAATACCCTGGCGACGTGCTCGAGAGGATCATCATCCGACGGTCCAGATCAACCTTGCGTGCGACCGATTCCTGCGCCCTGGACATCGTCTCATCATAGAACAATTACAATGCGAGCGGCCGATAGAGAATGTACATTTGTGAGTACAGCCTTGGATTGCTCTCTCTCTTTTTGGGCTTTACCCTTTGCTCTCTTCGTGCTCGCGCTCGATGTGCCTCATGTGTACCATGTCTTTATTATTTGAATAAACTTGTCTCTTCATTATCTTAAAATCATGATTAGTCATTTGGCGCGCTCCATACCCAATCTCTCTCGCGCGCGATAGCAGCAATATATATATATCTATATAGACATGCAGTAGTAGCCGGAGATGCAGGGTTCCAGTTACAATTATTATATACAAATTTGCTGGGCATTGCACACAGCCCAGCATGTGCAGCTAAATCAACTAGGCAAATCTAGCAGCCGTCACAACACATACCTTAAATCGAATTGTACATACAACTAGAGTATTTGCACTGTATTTAGACGACTAATTAGAGGCTCACTTTAATTTTTTCTACATGCAGTGTGTGCTTCACAAATAAGCTTGATAACTAGTATATTCTTAGGTTCAAAGAATGTCAATATAACGATGACTCTCAAGCGTAACATAACTTAAAATCATGAAATGTTTTGTATGATCTTCAATAAATTTCTATGTGGAAATTCCATTGCATAATATATATGACTAAATTACCATGAGAACTGAGTCATGAAAATATCTTATATTTATGTACCAGGGCAAGAGCAAAAATTGTCTGTGTTTCTGTACAGATACTTTTTCAAAATAGCAGGTTTCAAATGCTTGTCATAGAAATCAATCAACGTTTTTAGCATTTCCTGAATAAAATCTGGATCCCTTTCAATTGTTTCATGGTGCATATCTACAAAAGTCCATACAACCAAATCACAGTATGCTCTATTAGTTACAAGCATTTGCCCTTGCACTTGATAATAGTAAGGGTGTTTCTTTTCCAACCTTAGATATCCATCTTGATCTCGACCTAAATAGGGCACAGTGACCTCCTTCATCATATAATGCCGTGATGAGTAAGGACACTTGACCTCCAATAGGTTGACATAACAGAGTAATCGATCTGGTGTACCACAAATGAATGGATAATCCTTGGACACAAAAAGACCACATTCTTGATCTAGTAAACCAAGGTTATAAGCATTCTAGTCATCAACGGCCCTCGGTTCATATTGAATCCCATGCATCGTGGGTAGGCTCCAAATAGACTCGGGATGCAATATAGAAGATACTAATTTTTCGACTCTTTTCTCTGTGATATGGCAAGCTTTATGGAATTTACTAGCTGAGATGCGAAGAGATCGGTGAAAATGCCATTTTTGATTGTTAGACTGTCCTCGTGTCTCATATACAATCTCTAAAATTTCCTCGGGGGTAACAGACATTAGTTCCAACTTCCGAAGTAGTTTTGTTTCCAAAGAGTAACAAGAATAGGTGTGATTAAGATTTGCAGCATGAACATATGCAGGAGGTACAATCATTGTCATCGGCATAGCACTCTTGTGACAATTGTTGATCATTACATTTCGAAAATAGTTCATATACCACATTTTGTAGTCCTCCGTATTTTGAAATACAACAGCTTTTTTCGTGACCTCGGCATCGGCATCATTCGACTCGAGGGTGCGCTTACGAGATCGCCGTTTTTTATTAATAAAATCCTCTGCTTTCTGGGGCGAATCGTTGAATTTTTCTCAAGGACGATGGAACTTCTGCAGTTTTTGGGTGCACGTTTGATCGAGAACCATATCTTTCTTCGTGCACATGTCTACAACAGCCAACAAGAGAATAATTACATTCTTACAATTAGCTGTGACGGAATTTCCAGCTGTGCACTCGCAACTTGTTTCTCGGATCTCACCCTCCATGGTCATGCTCGCATCCATCTCGCATTGAACACTTTTCTTTTGCAGCGCCCTTTTACATAACATAAAACATCTACGATTGGAATGAAAAAAAAAAATTAGTAGTAAGAGAGAATATTTTGTACATTTTATCGTGAGAATTTACGTACCGTTTGGCATTGCAAATCGAACTAACAGTAGATAGCCATCCGTATACATTCCTTGTCCCTCATCGATACGCTTTTCATATCTGCGGAAAATCGAGAAAACTGTGTACGGAACTATCGTAAAACATTTTATGTGAATCAATCTTGAATAATCTAGTCGAAGTATACTGAAAACAAAACGAAGTAGGCAGAACCAGAGAGTCTGGTAAAAAACAGTCCGCTCGGCCGGGTAGTGAAGCGGAGTCTTCTGCTCGGCACTTTCTCTCTTGATTCCAGCGATATTATGCATCAAATTTGTTCACAAATGTGACGAAGAAATACTAAATGTTCTCGAGATGCATTTAGTGTAACACAAAAATGAGTGAAATTATTGTAAACAAGTTAAAACAGGCTCAGAAGCCGAGCGGTCGAGCCGATGAGCCGAGAGAATATATAGGTATACTGCACGGCGTTCGATGATGAGGCGACGATCATTATACCTATATATTCTCTCGGCTCATCGGCTCGATCGCTCGACTTCTGAGCCTGTTTTAACTTGTTTACAATAATTTCACTCCTTTTTGTTTTACACTAAATGCATCTCGAGAACATTTAGTATTCCTTTGTCATATTTGTGAACAAATTTGATGCACAATATCGCTGGAATCAAGAGATAAAGTGCCGAGCAGAAGACTCCGCTTCACTACCCGGCCGAGCGGACTGATTTTCACCAGACTCTCTGGCTCTGCCTACTTCGTTTTTTTTCAGTGTAACAGTATATCATAGGGTCATATATAGGCATTGATCAATCATGGTACCTTTTCGAAAAACTCAAGAGAGAATCTCGTGTGAATGCGGGCATAGGGCAACCCGCGTGAAGATCTTTGTATGTGGTCTCTACAGGGGTTTTCATACGTTCATCAGGAACATCATCTACTAGTTCATGCCCAAAGTTTGCATTCAGCTCATACAGTATCAATCTATGAAGAGGATGAATGATTAAATGTATTCGAACCCATAGAGATATCATACCATATTCTTATATCTCTATGTTTGAACCACGATGCACGCAAATAAATGTACCGAGGCACCGGTCCATAAATCTGTTTTGAAGCACATAGAGCTATGGATGGCCGAAATCATAACTCACCTCTCGATCAACTCCTTCTTTCTTCCTCCGAGTTTAGCTCCAATCGCAGCCAATCGATCTTTTAAATGCTTCACAGTTAACTTGCCATACTCGGCCTCTTTTCCCTTAGGTGAATTCATATCAATACACGCGCGTTTTATGGCTTTGATATGTATAGATATATAAACACGATAATCATAACGGCGTGTGTGATCGATATGATGCCAGACTGCTGCTAGCTGCGTCTGCTGTTGGTCTAACCTACCCCGACACAGCTCACATGGATTCCTCCGAGCACGCACGCATACATATTCACGCGCATAGTTGTGTGCGAGCGAGCCACGTTCGCGCTGCCACGCCATCTCGCCCAAGTTTGCCCGTCCTACAGTCCTATAATTTATTGAAGCATTCGTGAACGATCCTATTGGAGATCGTCATAAAGACTATGTACGCAGCTGTTTGACATCGGCGAATAGATGTTGATGAGGCAATCTGCACGTGAAGTATGGAGTCCAATGTTAGGACCCCCTATAAGCTTTGACACGTGTCAACTTATGACTAGCTAGGCGATCAAGTGTATCTTGGACAAGATGAAATTCAATTCTAAATTTGAGTCTCAAAGCTGTCATCGAAACGTAGTCACAGTAGCAGCAAGGTTGGTAGTGCTTCATTGCTGCGTCCCATATAAGCCCATGTCAAACCCGCGGAAACGTTTTCGCGCATTTTCCGTCCCAGGTTTGAGTTCTCCGGGAAACATGGGATGACCTTCTCTCTAGAAGATTCTGTGTTCTACTGTCATGATATATGTTATACATCCTGACGAAGATAACCAAACTAGCCATAGCCGATGATGATCCAGAGTAATTGAGCAATCAACTATCACGGAGAGGCGCGCACAAGCCTCGAGCAGATCCAGCGGCATCTTGAAAGAAAGTGGTGCCGACATTAAGGCAGCACTAGCTCAGGAACAAAGCTACTCAGCCAATGCAAGTTCAAACAAGTCCTCAGGAGAAAAATAGGTGATTGAGGAAGTATCGCATTAGATGCTACAGATTCCAATAAGAAAAGAGGCAATTATATGCACACGATAGCTTGGAGTAATTAAGTAATTAGCCACTGGCGAGAGGCACCGCAAGTCTCTAGTCGATGCAACGGAGATGGAATGCAGCGCAGAATTGGAGGCGACACAAGCTTAAGATCAAGAGAGCTATGTATTGCAACAGGCAGACTGACAAGGGGAGCACTTAACTTCCGGGTCGCCAATCTTTCCCAAAATTTTTTTACGATTTGGTATCACCTAGAATATGAAGAATCCAGAGTAACTCCGTCAAATAAGCCCTCTGTCCGAAGTTACCGCCTATGATAGTAGCATTTCCCTTATAAGCCCATGTTAAAGAGTGAAATATATAGATATACTCGCAATGCTAATGTTTTAGCTTGTAGCTCTGAACAGGGGGCCCATTTGACGGAGTTACTCTGGATTCTTCATATTCTAGGTGATACCAAACTGTAAAAAAATTTTGGGGAAGATTGGTGATCCGGAAGTCAAGTGCTCCCCTTGTGAGTGCAAAGGCGCAAAAGATCAAGAGCCGCGAGAAATGTCAAACGCGCTGACACAGGCCTAGTCAATAACAAGATTCCGAAGCTATCATTTGGCATGGAGCGCCCCACTCTCGGAAAAGCATAAATACGTGGTAAAAGCTCCAGCAAAGGCTCGTAGAGAACACTCCGACTCGAATAGTTGTAGAGTCCCCGTTGGGCTTCTAGAGTACAGTCCGATTCGGATATCCAGAGAGTCCACGTCTAGCCTCATTCCGAGACGAGCAACTCCTATTTCTGAGGTCTCATCTCTTAGAGTCAATAGAGTCCCGAGTATAAGTATTTCGGTATTAGCAAAGCATTGTATTATTGGAAATAAACTGGTATTGGGTCTAATATCTGGAGAGTCAACATCTGTCACTCATTCCTCGCCACCAACTTGTTGTGCCCTCGGGCCAGACAAGTCAGCACCGAGAACTCATCAACGCGCCCATTCACTCATTATAAATCCGTTACAAACTAGTGACAGCGGGTTTGCGGTGTTTGAGCGAGGAAAATAGCAGTGGCAACTGAATTGTACTGCAGGACTACCAGTTATAGGACGCACAGAAGGATGTTCTTCTGGATCGTCTGCGTCATCGGCGTGGCAGTTTCTGGGTAAGAACTTCATTTACCCCAATTTTGTCCCTCGTGGGGAGAATCGTGAGGCAAGGACTTCCACCGAGTATCGTAGGAACGAATACCCAATTCCGGGATCAATTTCTGGTTCCTCATCATATCGGATGATTCCAAGACTGCTTTGAAGCAACCGATATGAAGTAGATTCGAGATGAGAGCACTCAGAAGGATAGTTAATCTCCATGACCTAGAATGAATTACAATCTTCAGTCGAGTATGGAGGATCAGATTGAAAATAAACTTGACACAGTTGAAAAACTTCTTCCGTTTTCAATTGAGACGGTGGATGACCTATTACCATACTATAATGAGATCTTGGCATTGATGAATTCACCCAAATACTCGAGTCATAAGGCATTGATACATCGCAAAGCTAGTAAAACGATAGTTCGATATGCTGAGAAATTCGCACTGGGAAGAATTTATTTTGACTTTCTCTCTTACGTGTGGTTACAAGAATACCTAGACGAAAAACTTCACGGACAGGACGTGGATCAAATTTCAGAGAGCTTAATAGGTTGTCGTCAATATGAGGGCGAGTTGGTTGTGGAATTCGGAATAAGGGTGTGGATCTTGTGTGATGAATTATATAAAGCTCATAAAGCTGGAAGCAAAATTGTTGAGAAAGATTTAGATTCGCATATTGAGAAAATTGCGAAGAGACAGTTCTCCGTTGGGCTGGATTCAAGATTCCGATGGAATACGTCATCGCGATTATTGGACTCTGGGGGGGTGCGATTGATATGGTGTCAGATATGGACGGTCATTCTACAGAACGTCAAACCCTCAGACCGTTGGAATTGTTCTTCGATTGTTTCTATGAGAATTTTGAGCCAGAGGCACTCGAAGATGGTCTGTTCATAATTGAATTCGGTTTTTGCGAACAAGTGATAGCTACATCATATGCATCTTGGCAAGACGTCAATGGATATCTCACTCCTGGACTCCTGGTTCCACATGGAGAACAAAATTCCCCTATGATCGTAAATCGGGGTAGCGGCGCGGATTTGACATCGTTTGATCGAAGTGATAATTTGTCTCGAGAACTCCATGGAGTCATCTCCTCGAAAGGGATGGATTCCATTCCATCTAAAGAATCCAAAATCGATCATGTGAGATTGGGATTTCAAGTAAAAGCATGTATTGGTAATGAGAAAAAGCGAAGCTGCGAGCGGATACACATTGATGAATCGATATTTTCAACAACGGATAGCGTTCATATATCAAATGGCGAAGAATCCTCGACACTAGATTTGAATTTTGACCAATCGGGAATTTCCGGCACAGAGAAACTTGAGCGGGGAATGGAAGTCCCCGAGCACTTCAAGAGAATTGGCTGAAGCCGTCTTGCCGTAAATCGGTCCGTTTCTATTTCAAAAACAGGCAACATTCCAGAAATGAGAGATGAACATCTCAAATAGGTAGAGTTCATTCCTTCTATCAAGGAAGGTGGGGAAACTCGTCGGTCCGTCGGGATCAAGACGCGTCTTAATCTCACTGCGAGTGTTGCGCGAGCGGATACTGTGTCAACTCGGTCCTTGAAAATTGGGTACTCAACAGGATATTATTCCACGATCATTGCGGACGCGAAACGTACTGCAATAACGATATTGAATAAATATCACAATCTCTCAAGTTATTCGAATGTCGTACGATATATGTTGTCAGAGTCCAGTCTGATCGCAAAGTCTCGTCGGAGATCATTCATTCCCTCTGACGAGAAGCAACGGGGGAAGCTGTTAGCCGAAAACCGACCGCCTCGTGAGAAACCTCCATGGTTAGGAAACTTTACGGTCTTCCATATCATTATCTTAAAGCACAACGAGGTATCATTCGATTATATATTGACATGAGTCAACTTTAGATTCTTACTTTCCAGATCAAAGCGATGCGAGACTTGCAGTGGTCCCGTAGTAGAGGAAGAAGGAGAAAAACACCTAGTTCCATCATAGTATCGAGTCCCGAGCTCACAAATACAAGCCTTTGTATTTGAGTTGATGCCCATTCTTGTAAACAGTCGTAATACGGATGAATCTAGATTTTTAACGTTTCAATTCGTTGGTTGTAGAATAAGAGCAAATAAAACGTCGAGGGCTCGAGCACATGAACACACTATACTCCAACGTTAATTAAGAATAGAGTTCCACACCAAAAACCAGAGTTGCGAAGGAGATGGGAAATGGGGAAAACGGATCGTAAAGTCATTTTGCCATTCGGATATGGGCATTGATATATTTCGGAAGGAATATATTTCAAAACTCGATTTATTCATATTTCCTTCTCCACGGTGAAAGAGTAGACCTCCGATTGAAGGAAACCGCGATGTGGTATCCAGCATATATGAGGTATCATGGGAAATTGAGCTAGCAAAAATAACAAGAGTGAAGGTCACCATTAGCAAATCGAAGGATGGAAGAATAGTCATTAATTCAGAATAAAATTTGTTCAAGAGCTTGTGGAGTAGTGTTGACTCCCAAGACATGCTTCACGGGTGAGGTGAACGTGAGATCGAGGCATTCAATAAGTGCCGTAGGTCTTAAAGGGCTTGAGAGCGAGCTCATGTGGTTTCGTGGAGAGTGACGATAATTCAAACGCAGGAGTTCGTGAAGAATTTGCATTTGGCATCTCGGGAATGGATGAATATAACGAATCCGTGGAATTGGGGCTCGCGGATGGCTCAGATTTCTTTCCAACAAACCTAATAATAGTCCAACAATCTGCCTCGTTGAAATTTTTCGGCCCGTGTAAGTACTCTGATGTTTGAATTGGGTGAATGCCAGTGACCTTGAACTGTGGTTCATAGTGAGGCAAATCGAGACCTAGAGGCCTCTGCTCATGACTGATGATGTATATCATCATAGAGTACAAATGCGAATGGTATAGTCCATCATATTGACGGAACCATGTCACTACTACAATGAAACGACTGCACGTTGGTGCTCCCAAAAACGTTTAGGTTGTGGGAGTTGTCTTTTAGGGAATCCTTCTAAGTTTTTAACTGGAGGCTCAGGGAAACTACAGCATGCAAGCCATATCCATCACATGATGGAAAAAAGGTGATTGCAAAAAAATGGGTAAGTTGAGTCAATGGACCGAATGAATTAGAAATAAAATGACAGCGAGACAGAGACTAACGAGACTAACAGTCCAAAATAATCCTATCAATTAAACCCTCAAAGAGATCAAGGCGTGAGCTTGCTCGGTTTCATTGAGACCCGAGGTAACTTTGAATGGATTTTCCCGCTCAGGAATAATTGAGAGGATGAAATAACGCACTTCGACGCAGCTGCTTTGAGAAGCAACTAAAAGATTGATCGGATGAGGCGAGAAAATTTGAGTCCCTCTCCCATCTACTGGCTTAGATGCTATCGCATTGAAAATATTTGAAGACTCTTGTGAGATAATAGAGAGCTAGAGAAGTGATCTTATGCTCACATCGCAAGTGGATGATTTAACAATTATTCGGTTTTCCACGACTCCAAAAGTTTAGCAGAAGTGATTGGCAAAATTCTCTTGGAGTACATAATTCAGAATCTTTTTCCATCCTGAGGTATTGTTCTCGTGTGAATGAGAAAGATCTAGCGGTGGAAAGCTTTGGAAAGCACTTAGTTCTGTTATATTCGTCAATGATGGAAGCAATCCGTGCTTAATATTTTGCGCCGCGAAATAGTTCGAGAATCCCAGGAGCAGCCTAATAACTAAATCACCACTAAATGTTCCCCGTGATGATAACTATTCCAATTTTTTTTCATAGGACATGTAGTCATTGATGCTTTGATGTCTTGCAAAATCACGTTCTGGGGAAATCAAAGTGATACGCCCAACCATTGTTCTCGGTACAGTTAGTAACACAAGCAGTTTTCGGACAAATTGGTGCGAAGATATTCTAGATTCCTGAAATTACACCAATATTTGACGATATACGATTTTGAATACGATTTTCGGAAATTGACGCTGGACTGTCCAAATGTTTCCTCTAAACTGAAACGTTGATCAAATTATCGAAGGCTTGAGCAGTATAACAATAACTGATTGAAACCAAGAATCCTTTTCCAAAACTGCGGTGGTCGAGGAAAGACTATAGCAGCCTGCAAACTAGGAAGTAATTAAGTATTGAGTGAAAATGTCGGAAGAGCTGTTTGATGTGTATTGTCAAGCGTTATTAGAATTTTGAGATTGTTGCGCATCAAAGATCCCACGTGGATATTCAGGGAGGGAGTCATTCCACGGAGTCAAGTGGCTCATTGTCTTTGTGACTGTGGTTGTATGAGATTAAATGGACATATACTGATCATAAGCTTGGGATGATCGGCACTGCGGTTATTGGATTCAGAGCTCGAATGATGGGAGGGTGTCTCGTTTTCACTGATGCTTGTGGTCAGAACCCACGCATCACAAGGGCTATATTGGTAATGAGAGTTCACGTTGTGAGGAATATGAATATGGATGGACCCAACGGGGTTGAGGGGAGGATAATTATGACACGTGGTTAGAACCTACTGTTGGGGGAATATTGAAGTTGGGCAGAACCCACTGTTTGAGGGATTATTGGCTTGGCTAGGCCTCGATCTGCAAGAATCGATTATTTGATTGAAGTGTATGGGATCATTAGGTAGGGAAACTTGGTGTAAGTGTAGGGCCCAATGAATCACAGGAACAATTGGAATTAGGCATTTGCTAGAATTTAGTAACAGTTGTGTGGCGATGTCCCATTGATATCGAACATGAGAGGGTCCATTCAGTGATGAGAGTCACTTGAAGTTAGGAGAATTTATAGGATTGTCAGCGTACAAGTGATATCATGTTCTGTCTTAGAATCGGAGTACAATTAAAGGAAGATTAATATTGTAGAAGCAAGAACTGTGAAATTGAATGCTCCTCAGATTTGGGTTGAAGCACGTAGTCTGAAAGCGTCTATATCATTATTTTCAGCTCAATTTTGAATTCTCTCGGAATTATGATGGGATACAATCGCGAGTTTATGAGATGAAAAATTGTTGTAAAATCGAGATGTCGAGTGCACCTCAGTCCGAGTCAAGTACACCATAGGTGATGATGAAAGTGGGACAAAAGCAAGTTTCACGAATGAATAGATTTTGCGAATCAGCTCATGGCGAAGGGAAGTGATATGACGAAAAATTTTGGTTTTGTCTATATAATGAACAACGATTTGTAGGGACGTTGAATTGAACATTTGGGTCAAATCAGGACAAGAAGGAACACTGGAACGTGAATTAGGGTGAGGTTAAAATAACATACATAGAGCGGTACCTGGAGAGTTCGAGGACTCGTGCGATCTGCGGAACTGGAAAGAAAATGCTCAAGGGCGTTTACATTCTAACCGAAAATTGAATAAGTCGCGATTTATTTGAAGTAGTTCAAACTAGGTTGTGAATCGATTATCTGTACAATGTCGCTCATATTTGGGGAGATCCATGAAAAAATTCAGGAATTTAGTTCATCAACAACTCTGTAACGTTTGGGATTGACATGGAATAAGCCGTACAGAGGTACGCGGTCCCTCGTTCATGAGTATTCAATCCACACCAAGAAAATGAGTATAAACCTTCTAATGTATCCCTCACATATGAATATAGCTGTATCTTATGTAGAGAAGTCGATGTCACTATCTAAGGGTTGTCATTTCAGAAAATAGAGGGAATGATGGAGCAAAAGTGTAATTTTTGGGTTTCCAAGTGACTTGGAAAAAATGGATCTTTCCGTTCTGGCTATTTACATTTCATGAAAAATCGAGATCTACATTCCGCGAACAATAGTTTGAGTATATACCTAACTATGAGGAGTCGTTTCAAGATGCCAAATTAGGCAAGGAAAATATGGGGAGTCATTGATGGGAGGAAAATAGGATTTTTCGGTCGAAAAAGTATAATGTGCGTAAAAGTTGACAATTTGAAAACTATGGTGTATAATTAATTTAATAATAGCTAGATTAAAAGTTCAGGGATTATTTTGATCGATTATGTGATGAGAATCTCATATTTACGTTTACTTCGTGTATGGCGAGTGAAATGCGGAGCACCTCTGGAGTTCTCAAGTAACGTGAGAATATAGGGGTCAAATTGGTATTTTTCTCTTCTTTAACTTTTTATTGAAGTATTCATGAGTTCAACGCTGAGTATTACGTTTGAATTATCTAAAAAAATCAGGAGGACGGGTGAAAACGACGCCAAGCTCCATCATGGACAAAAAACATGGCCCGAAATAGGCTCTCCGCTATGCAAATGAGAAAAAAAGAAAGGGTTGTTGAGGAACAACTCGACAACCGTTCAACTTTTTGGAGTTTGAATAATACCTTATTGAAGCTTGTAATAGGTTTGATGTGTCAGTTCAATTGTGAAACTGTCAGAAATCACGTGGGTCCAATTATTATCAGAAGATGCTCAAAATATACTCGTCACGAAAGTGATTCTTCCCTCATGCGGGAGTGCGTATAGGTTAGTTTTCACTGAACGGAAGTCAACTCACAATAGCTGAATTTGAAGCTTAGGGATTATTGTAACTGACCATGGAATCCGAAGGATACTTCAACGTTCAGTGTGGGAATAGCTAATGGAATGCGGAGCTACTCGGAAATGCTCAATTAATGTTAATATACAGGGACCGGATTCATATTTTTCCCTGATACAATTTTTAAGTGAAATCCTAATGCAGTTAAAAACATCGTCCAAACTCAATTCACCAGGGAAATCAGAGAAAAGGATAGAAGTGACGCCAAATTCCATTACGGGCAGAAATCTGGGCCAAAAAGAGTCCTCCGCAGTTGGAAACGGAGAGAAAGAGAGGGATCATTAATGAAAATTCCCGAAAATATTCAATCAATAGAAATGTGAATTGTGTGGAATTGAAACTCGTAAATTGTATTACTTCGTAGATGAGTTGTAGAATTGTTAAGATATACGTGACGGCAACTATTAATAGAAAATCCCTAAAATACGCATGTTCAAGAGGCGATTTCCGGCTCAGGCGGAAACGCTTGTAAGTGAGTAAGAACTGGACCAAATGCGGCTTGCATGGGCTCAATTTTGAGGTGAATGGCTAGGGCTTGTGAATGAACCATTCAAAATACGAATGTAATTGATATCGTCAAGGAATTGATGAAAACTTAGGCTGACTCGGAGATTGCCAAAATTGGCGCAAAGATGATGAAAAATCTCGCAAAGTTCACTCTCAGAATACCCAGAATGTTATCTTATGTACTGGTTAGCTAAATTACTATGTAAACTAGGATCATGAACCTTCAGAACCTATGAATGATAAACCGTATTCGAAAACAAGTGAGAACTTGGAGCGAATTCGACCAAACTACTAGTATACATGGTCGGGAAAAAGCATAACCTGGACGAATAAC
This sequence comes from Eretmocerus hayati, assembly GCA_029851415.1. Lineage (NCBI taxonomy): Eukaryota > Metazoa > Arthropoda > Insecta > Hymenoptera > Aphelinidae > Eretmocerus > Eretmocerus hayati. The sequence goes on along the minus strand of CM056744.1, from coordinate 61,479,162 downwards.
GCATAAGTCAAGCAATGAGAAGCAATGTAGAAATGATACGGCGGGAATTGTGATTCGAGGGTACGGTTCGGTGGAAATACTTATATGCATGGACGAGGAGTGTGAATGCTGAGTGAATCAAGCAAGGCAAGAAGAGCAACGAAGGCACGCACACATGCCAGGATAGATGCATGAGGAGGATTGGCAAGGCCATGTTGGTGAGAGCTCGCGCAGGCGTAGAAGCGTTGACCACACCACGGCAGACACGATTTGACGTCACCAAGCCTATCATCCAATGCATAACACAAAGACTAATGCAAATATCCTTATATATGGGAGCTGCGGTGGCTTGGTCGCGCAGTACTGGGCATGCGCGAAATCTTGGCAAGTGACCAGTGAATAGTAGGAGAACTGAGGCGGAGGAGATGATGAAAAGTTATTCAGACTAAACAAGCGATAACATAAGAGTAGAATGCAGGGAGTAACAGAGAGGAAAGGAAGGAGGAAGAATAATTCATAAAGATTGGCGTACGTTCGGCACTGGCCAAGAGATTCGTATGCACAGCTCAAGCTACTCAATTCAGTATACGTCGTCAAAATTTTGAAATCATAGCCTTTCGTATGTGCGGGGTGTAAACGGAAGCTCTCAATAGGTGATATATCCCTAATTAGCCTGTGTGTCAAGAGAAGTACGATTTTCCGCAAAATCTTAACTGAAGCATCAAGGACTGCGATCAAAATTTGATGTGAAGTTATCCAGTTACCCATTGGAAAGTCTCAAATCCCAAGTGTGGGGAGGCAGAAATGATTCAGAACACATTGGGACTCAGGAGTTCTCCAATTTTTGGATTGATTTTACCAGCAATCAATGAATATATTTTTCTCAAAAACCATCAGTCCATCCGATCATTGTTAGGAAAAAGGTTATAATCTTTCTCCTAAACGTCGTATCCTACCAAAAAAATGTCAAGAGACCTTTTATTCATAAAAAATTATAAAAATGAGAATGGCCCTCTTCAAAAATTTTCAAAAATTTTCAATTTTGGGTTTTCAAATCCAAAATTTTCATTTTTTGAGGAAAACATTCGTAATTTCTCTTAGAGAAGAGCTTTTAGGTCAAAGTACATGGCAAAAAATTTTCAGGGCTTAGGAGTGAATCAGAGTAGAATGAGATTTTTTCTTCTTTTTGGTTAAAATCAAACACTCGAAGGACTGTGAAAATCTATCTCCTAAACTATGCATCCTATCAGAAAATGTCGAGAAACCTTTTAGTTATAAAAAATCATAAAAATGAGAATGGCCCTCTTCAAAAATTCCCAAAAACTTCCAATTTTGAGTTTTCAAATCCAAAATTTTCATTTTTTGAGGGAAAAATTCGTAATTTTTCTTAGAAAAGAGCTTCTAGGTCAAAGTACATGGAAAAAATTTTTCATGGTTTAGGAGTGAATCAGTATGAAATGAGATTCTTCCTTCTTTTTGGCTGAAATCAAACACTCGAAGTACTGTAAAAATCTATCTCCCAAACTGTGAATCCTATCAAAAAATGACAAGAGACCATTTGGTCATAAAAAATTATAAAAATGAGATTGGCCATCTTCGAAAATTCCCAAAAATTTTCATTTTTGAGTTTCAAAATCAAAATTTTCATTTTTTTGAGAAAAAAAATCAAAATTTTTCTCAAAGAAGAGCTTTCATGTCAAAGTACATGGCAAACGATTTTCAATGATTTGGTGCGAACCAGAGTGGAATGAGTATTTTTTCCTTTTTGGTTGAACCCACTGGGTAAAATGTGAGATGGTCACATGGCGTTCGGCGGGAAATCAGAGTAGTCGGACTGTCATGTCAGAATATTGAGTCAATGAGACGAAAGTCGCTAAGACAGGAATTTTTGTCAATACCAATAATATATGTAATTACCGGAGCGCGCAGGGTTGTGTGGAGAAGGAGCTCTACATGCATGATTTATCCAAGGGAAGCAGAAATTCACATCAACTTGATTCGATTCTTCCTGAGATTTACATTCTCCCAGGGAGTCCTTGCCCAGGGGGGGGGGGGGGGTCCCCAAATCTACTAATCGTTGTGCAGATTGTTTCAGGAAACTTGATCAACGATTGGAAAGAAGCAAGAGCCATGATTTTGCCATTTTTGAAAAGTTAATCCGATATCACTGATGAAGTGCTGTTGGACCGTGATGCAATGGCGAGGCGAGATTTCAGCCAGTATATGATGAAATTTTCAGCATAACGAATATTGTAACAAGGATACTGGCATAAGTTTTATGATTCATATGATGAGAGGGAGAGACGTGTAAGGGAGTTTGTAATCATGAGAATATCACCGAGATCAGATGTGATCGAGAAATCATCTCAATTCGAAATGAAGAATGACCAAATCTGCATGTGGGAGGTGCACTTGTCACTATCAAAAATCGGTCGAGATTAAATTCTCACAAGATGAGGATTGATGAGTCTATAAGCCGAGAGGAAGCACTTCCATATGATAGTCAATGATGAATAAGCCGCTCAGGCCACGCTTGCCCATGTAACCGTATGCTCGTATAGAGCCAGGATTGATCATTGCTTTGATGATGTTATATATCAAAAATTAGTCTAGTATATCATGGGGACATAAGACGTTGAAGATTGAAACTGGAACGAGGACTCCATCCAAAACCCCTTGGCCGACATGTGACAAGGAAAGGAACAACCAATTGGGGTATTTATATCATGGAGTAGAGGGTGACGTGGTTTTTTCCCCACTTGTCAACTGGTCTGGCGATTGGTTGCTTAGCCGAGAACGTGTCATGAGAATAACTAGAACTGATCCGGGGATCAGTTGCCCAGCCAAGGGACGTATCATGATATATGTTATACATCCTGACGAAGATAACCAAACTAGCCATAGCCGATGATGATCCAGAATAATTGAGCAATCAACTATCACGGAGAGGCGCGCACAAGCCGCGAGCAGATCCAGCGGCATCTTGAAAGAAAGTGGTGCCGACATCAAGGCGGCACTGGCTCAGGAACAAAGCTACTCAGCCAATGCAAGTCCAAACAAGTCCTCAGGAGGAAAATAGGTGATTGAGGGAGTATCGCATCAGATGCTTCAGATTTCAATGAGAAAGGAGGCAATTATATGCACACGATAGCTTGGAGTAATTAAGTAATTAGCCACTGTCGAGAGGCACCGCAAGTCTCCAGTCGATGCAACGGAGATGGAATGCAGCGCAGAATTGGAGGCGACACAAGCTTAAGATCGAAAAAGCTATGTATTGCAACAGGCAGACTGAGTGCAAGGGCGCAAAAGATCAAGAGCCGCGAGAAATGTCAAACGCGCTGACACAGGCCTAGTCAATAACAAGATTCCGAAGCTATCATTTGGCATGGAGCGCCCCACTCTCGGAAAAGCATAAATACGTGGTAAAAGCTCCAGCAAGGGCTAGTAGAGAACACCCCGACTCGAATAGTTGTAGAGTCCGCGTTAGGCTTCTAGAGTACAGTCCAATTCGGATATCCAGAGAGTCCACGTCTAGCCTCATTCCGAGACTAGCAACTTCTATCTCTGAGGTCTCATCTCTTAGAGTCAATAGAGTCCCGAGTATAAGTATTTCGGTATTAGCAAAGCATTGTATTATTGGAAATAAACTCGTATCGGATCTAATATCTGGAGAGTCAACATCTGTCACTCATTCCTCGCCACCAACTTGTTGTGCCCTCGGGCCAGACAAGTCAGCACCGAGAACCCATCAACGCGCCCTTCCACTTATTATAAATCCGTAACGCTACAACATTGGTCCAATAAAATTTCCTACCAAATTGCATATTTCCCGACTTCCGATCTTCCCGGAATATGGGGTAATGTTTTTTTTTACGAGCTTCCCTATTTCAAAAGAAAAATGGTCAGAATTGGTTCAGTAGAACCCGAAAAATGGTAAAAAAATCCGCGCGCTCGAGTTTGAAGGTCGCGTCTCGGTTTTCGTGGAGCCGCGGCCCACCGCCGCAGGAGTACCCCTACCACGCCCTCCTTCAGCACTTTTCACCCGATCGAAATTGGACACCAACTTTTACTTGCTGCCAAGAAGAAATAAGTCGAGGTATCTGTCCCAAATATTTTCATAGTGAATTTCGGACGTTTGTCTATCATTTCCCGGAGTTAGAGCTCTTAATTTTCAATTGTTCATTGAATATCGATTGTTAAAAAAAAAACGGTGACTCCGGTTCAAAGGGTCGTAGAGCAACGTTCTTTCCTTTCAAATTTAGAGAAAAATAAATGCCACACGATGCAAGAAGATATATTCTAATATTCGGTATATTCGTGGGCTGACGTGGAAAAAAGAATGCAATTTCTCGATTCTTATGAACAAATGGCTCCAAGGCAAAATTTTTATATAAAATTGCCCAGTTCTATCATCGCAATATTTGTTATAAACAAATTCCCCCAGGTGGGATGTTCATGGATGGATTAACTTGGCGATTTTTTTCCAGATAGTGGTCTACACTGACCACATTTTCCATACAAGTACGCATCAATCGAATGAATTTTCTCAAAATAAAAAATAAAAGCAAATCCCAACCTTTTTTTGCCTTTGTTGCTAATTTTAGCGAGTTAGATCTAGATAGGAACATCAATTTTTTCTAATATTTGAAGAATCTGATTGCCTATATCAAGTGATGAGAATGAACGATCCTAATCTCAGAATGACTGAGCTACGTGCAAAATAATGGAAAAAAAACTGAAAAGCGGGCACTACTTGTTGGTTGTAATTTTTTGCCGCTGTGAAAAATCGTACACTTTGTGGAGTTATTATTCTATAGGGTATTCCGGACAAGGAGAAAATAGAGAACACACTTTCCAGTTTTTTCAGAAATTAGATGCTTTTGGCGCTAGATTCACTAGCCTTAGTGAGCTAGCTAAGTGTATCGGCTCGTTTTGCTGTTCTGACACGTCAGATTCTGGTACTTCTATCCGCTCAGTTCCTGCTCCAGCGGGTCTTGACCCGTAACTATCGAGATTTCCTGGTTCTAATTGATTCGAGAGGTCTCGTGAATCAGTGGGATATGTGAGGATGGGTTGGAGTCTCGTCCTGTCATTCATGATCTATCTCACACCTGCTTACAAGGGATATCCGGAATCGTCTCCTCGCTTTTTCCCGAACATCTTCATATTACCTAGAATATGGAGGGCTCAGAAGGATTCTGTTGCATGAGTTTTTGTTCAAGACTACAAGCAAAAATTCTATCACTGCAAGTACATCCATCCATACGAATATGATTTTCCGACACAGGTTTATGAGAGCGATTCTCAAGTTTCCGCCCGTACTTTCGGAAAGCAGAATCGTTCAACAGAATCGCTCTGGATTCCCCATACCTCAAGCAGTGCAAAGCCGCAGGGGAGAAACTTTGGGCATTATCGATTACCCGGACAGACCGGGTGACCTTGGCTAGTTTTCCAGGGAGACCTTAGGGATAACATCTTTAGATCATAGATCCCTCATGACCGATGTCCGTCCAGGGAATCGAGTAGCATGTATCGACGCAAGCCTCAGATTTCATACTCACCTATCTTTTGCTCTCAACAGATCGAAATAGACATAGAACCCACTGACAAAGTTGAGAGGATAAAGGAGAGAGTGGAAGAGAAAGAAGGAATTCCTCCGCAACAGCAGAGACTGATCTTCTCAGGCAAGCAAATGTAAGGTAGCAACATAGCTACGTAGCTTCCCAACCCCCAAATTGAATCTCCAATGATTATACAGCTGATGATCATGACGATTTCAGGAATGATGAAAAAACCGCTCAGGATTACAAAGTCCAAGGTGGCTCAGTTCTACACTTGGTACTCGCTCTCCGAGGTGGTCTTCGTGGTATCTCATGTAGATTGTGGGATAGTTATGATGCCAAAACGAGTTGTTGCCAGGGGCAGTGATTGATTCTTTATGAATCCTTGTACGTGGATTAAATACTCATAAATAGCGGCTTTCATCATTTCCCAATCCCCAAGCTGAGCTCGAGTTTCTAGGGTTTCAGTAAACTATTGACCCGAGCCAGTCCTCCTTATGTTATTTCTCTATCATTCTTCATCATAGGATGACTCATTGGGGTTGGAATGAGAAAATGTGGGTCACCCAAAACAGAGGGATAGTCCAGAGAACTTACATATTTCGAGATCAACCCTAATTTTTTCATCCGCCTACGCAGGAGAGTATCTACGGAAATAAAGATAACCCTACCTCATCGATCTTGAGCGATGGAATTCCCAAGACGATATTCCGCATCAGAAATTGTCCATCTCGTTTGGCTTGCACGAATGCTTCTAATACGCAGATGCATGAAAGAATTTTGCGTATAACCGGACTCACGAACTCATCAGTGGAAGGCGATTCAGCAATTGTAAAACAGAGATAGTTCTAAGAGCCGCAGTTCTGAACCCTGAAAGCTCTCGGGAATCGCTTGATTCTAATCGACTACGTAGCTCCTGGGAGGAATACGGTGGCTGACTATCCGTGGTCAAATTGCAGGTGTGGCGATGACCTGAACATGGCCACTTGGAAACGTCAACTCTCACTTCTATAATTGTCGCCAGAACATCCAGAAGATGAGGCAGAAATCACACAAATTCACTCTCAGTTATTAACTGGATGAATAGAAGTGGCTAAGTTCTGTTATCGGTTTTGAAAGTTTCGTTCCTGGATAGCGCTCACGTCAACAGAAGAAATGCGCCCAGGTATGTCAAAAAGTGGGATCTCGTCGGAGCTTCAATTTTTGATAGAATAGGTTGGGATTCCCCAACCTGGGAAGGAGCTCATAACGACACTCAAATATTGTTGTGAAAATTGATCGATGAGGACTAGGTTGAGCGTAGATGAATCACTCATTGCAAAATATAATCATTCATCCTGCGACGTTTCGTCAAATAATGCGTCGACCTCATCAGGCGATAGGGATTTTTCTGAAAACAAAAAAAAAATTGGCAAAACCACAGAAATCATAGATTGATGTACACGTAAAGCACTCACACCACAAACGAAATCTAAATTCAGTGCACAAAATTACATTAAATCAAAAGTTACATGTTGTTATCGGAAACAGACGCACTCGTCTGCTTCTCGTCGTTGCTGACTAAAAGTAAGAATGAAAATATATCATTCGTGTCGGGCTGTATAATATTCAAGACAGACGACACACATACATATAAACACTAGGGTGGGCCAAAAAAGGGCTTTTTTCGAAAATCGATACGCCCTAGCGTGGAAATGTTGTATTTGTACATATGGATGTGGAGAAAATTCTGCTGGACGCTGAGGAATGAGATTTTAGGACCCAGCAAGAGCCATCAAGCTTTTATCAAAATTAACGCAGGTTTAAATGGAAATGTGCTTAATTCAGCACTTTTTTCTTCCTAACTTTGCTCGCATTTCTGGCGCATCCGAGCGTTTTCCAACGTACTTGACTCATTTTAAATCTTGTTCCAAAACCTACAAAATGAGCTAATGTACGGCCAATTTTGACTAACCCGAGCCAATCTATCACAACTTTTCTAAAAAGTGATTAGTTTCGAAAAATCTGAAAATAAGCGACTCCCCCCTCCCGCCTCACTTCTTTCAAAACTCGAAATGGAAAATTGAGATAGATTGGCTCCATTCAGTCGAAATTAGACGTACTTTAGCTCATTTTGTAGGTTTTGGAACAAGCTTCAAAATGAGCTAAAGTACGTTGAAAAAAGGTTCAGATGCACCAGAAATACAAGCAAAGTTTGAAGAGAGAATCGCCCCATTCTTAGGATTTTTAATAATGATCTTTTTTGGAAAAATTGAGATAGATTGGCTCGGGTTAGTTGAAATTGGACATACTTTAGCTAATTTTGTAGGTTTTGGAACAAGCTCCAAAATACGTTGAAAAATGCTTGGATGCGCCAGAAATGCGAGCAAAGTTAGGAAGAGAAAACTGCCGAATTAGGCACATTCCCATTTAAACCTGCGTTGATTTTGATAAAAGCTTGATGTCTCTTGCTGGGACCTAAAATCTCATTTTTCAGCGTCCAGTAAAATTTTTTTCCACATCTATATGTACAAACACAACATTTCCACGCTAGAGCGTATCGTTTTTCGAAAAAATCCCTTTTTTGGCCCACCCTAATTATAGGAGTAAATAAAGGGTTGGGGTGCACTATTGCTACTAAATAAACACTGCACAGATATTCACTGAAATTGACTCTTTATTGCACACCGCGTGCACTCAGTGGTAACTCTGATTGTACAAGTGTAGCCGAAGCGCTCACTTCGGCTGCGTTATTACAAGTGTTGCGCACTCGCTCTTGCTCGTGCGCGGTACCGATGTATCTCCCCCTAATATATAGTAGTAAGAATGAGATTCCTCTGAATTCCCCTGAATTCCTCTGAATTCCCTTGAACTCCCCTGAATTCCCTTGACTGCCTTGAATGCCCAGGAGGGCCCCTGAGGGCCTCTGAGGTCCTTCGAGGTCCCTTGAGGGCCCCCGAGGGCCCCTGAGGGCCCCGAGTGCCTCTGACCAAATAACCTAAATTACGTTCCATATTTACCTTAGGGGCTGAGAGATTCCCCTGAGATCCCCTGAGGGCCTGTGAGGGCCCCTGAGGGCCTCCGAGGGACCCTAAGGGCCCGTCAATTTTTCTGAGCCCCTGCAGGTCCCTTAGTCTTCTCAATTTCCCTCTGCAGCCTTCTAGAAATGATCTCGTTCTCATTATCATTATTTTCCGTCTCATTATCCAATTATTACAACATTTAAAGTGAGCTTGGGTTACGGAGAAGATGTATATTTCTTCCAAAAAAATGTGAATTAGAAAAATTTTACAGTATATCCGAGAATCAAAAATCAATAACCAAAATCTTTGTGTGACGGAACACTCCTCCACAACATGAACTTCATTTTCCAGAATCGAGTTCTCGATTTCCATCTTTTCACCACCTAACAATTTCAATTCATCTACAGCCTCCACTGTCACATGTACGTTGAACCTGTAAAGACCACTCAATGAAATCAATTTCGAAACGATTCTTTCCACTCTTATCTGATTGATCAGAAAATTAACTCTTCTCTTGTAAGTCACCGGAAACTTCTAACTCCACTCCACGATCGTACGACTCAATTTGACCGTTTCCATCTTTCACAACAATAACATCAAGTTTGTGACGTATATTTGTGTACACCCAGAATTCCACTTTCATTCTTTTCATTCCTTTGAACGCATTAATCCTTCAGATAAACCTCTATCTCTGGAGAATCGACAAGATTTGTGTGAAAATCGTGTCATATAGTCGAAACATCACCAATTCAACTCACTCATTGTTCCTTTTTTCGAAGGTATACCTTTAAATTTCATTTTGTTGTATATTCCAACGTCATATTCGCGATTCTCTTGTTCAATTCGATGATATTCTCGTTATGAGATGACAGAACAACCCTATTCGTAGAAATATCTCCAGTCATATCTTTGAATATGGTTCTCCATACATCATCACTTATACACGTATACTCAATTTGATATGTGATTAATTTGCTAATATTATTCTCAATTTCGTTCAAAGTTAACCATTCTGTACGTACCTCACTAATTCACTCCCATCGCCCTTTTTCTGGAACTCAGATTCGCAAAATACTTTGTCAACATACGCAACTATAGTTCTGTAATATAAATGTCATTAACATCTCTAATCATAGATATACATATCAATTAACTGAATTACTAACGTTGTTTCATCTCCAATTTGGACTCTATTCTTCGAATAATTGAGTCCAGGAATTTTTCACATTCGCTGTGAATTCTCAAAATGAATATTCTCTGTTTCATGCAATGCTATCATTTCATCCAAACACTCAATTCCTGTAGATCGATCTGATTATTTTGAGCACTTGCCGTATTCTTCTCCAACCTTTTCTCTCGAACTGTTCGTTCAAATACCACAAGATTACCTGCTCCCTCAGTTCATATACTTGTATCGTTTTCCCCAACTCCAGATTTTACTCCATCTTAACGGAATTTGAGAACAATATACTTGAATTTCCAATCATATATGACAAAAATATCAAACATTAGAAACCCCGTCCCAAACAACCTTTTCCGATCTCATCTGAAGCATCGAATCTATTTTCAATAAACGAATTCTTCTGATCTCTTCACCGAGGAAGAGCAACGTAAAGCTGTCCATTGGAGAGAATCGGCCGTTTTATATGAATATCAACCTTATCTAAACTTTCACGTGGAGACTTATTAATTGTCATTGCCAATACCGAGACCACAGGGAGCTGTTCCCTGTGAACTACAAACGGCAGGAAAGACTCACCCTTGGTTAGTGTTAGCTTGGGTACGAAAACTATTGTCCCCATATTCTCCCCACTTATCACTTCCGCTTCAATATCATGCTTGTACAGTTACCTAATCTTTAATCGAATCCCATTACATAAACCCTTCGCCACTCTCAGATTCCGAGTCATCAGATTCCAAATCAACATCACAATAGCATTTACGTTCAAATCAAGTCCATGTGGAGTTAAACCGTCTCTAATTCTATTCAGAAACTCGGTTGGATATTTCAGATGAGTGTGCTCCTCGGTTTGATCTACACCTTTGTGAGTCGCATGATCAACGCTTAGTAAGATGAAGTCGGACCATCGAACATTTCCAAGATTTTCTTATTCAATTTTATGATATTTTCTTCATGAGATGACAGAACAACTCTATTCGTAGCAATATCTTCATTGATGTCTTTGGATATGGGTTCTACGTACATCATTACTCTTCCGCTCAGGTCTCACTTCCACTTCATCAATTCTACCCTCACCTCTACCAGAAGGATGTTGGGAAAATCAGGTCCTTAGATCTCAAATTTTTAGTCAGCTTCATTACATTAAACAATTGCCATAAGGCTGACGATGTGATAGTTTTCTGGATTATACAATGTCTATTCCCATTGGTCAAAACTGGCAGGATTTGTCTGAAATCCCCGCCTGAAATCACCAATATTCGACCAAAGGGTGAGTCATTGTAAAAAGCGTCACGGAGTGTTCTATCCACCACCTCCAACGCTTCTTTGGGAATCATTGATGCTTCACCCGAGATGATAACACCTGCTTCCCTCAATTTCTTCTCATCGGCATCAGATTTCAAAAAAATACTCTCAATACTTTCTAGATCCAAGGGTATTCTCAAGTATCTATGACTTGTCATACCTTGTGGTGAAAGAAATCGACTCAATACTCGTTCACGCCATTGGCAGAATCTTCTGCTTTTGGGATAAAAAATATTGAATGAGAGACCTTTACAAGGAAGTTTTTCCACAATCTCCAGGACCATCAATGAAACTGACTAGACTTTCATTACTTCTTAAGTTGCTATGGATGGACTATTGATTCTCCACTCCTTTAAATCAATAATCAGGAGTAGCGGGGGTTGGCGAGCGGAGCGAGCAGGGGGGCTTGCCCCCCCCCTAGTCTCATATATATATAGATATAGTATCATATACATGGGAAGGGAGTGAGCGCTGCGGGCGCTGATATTGTTTAGTCGACAAAGCTACTTTACCGACACTCCCTCCCTTTGTCGATTATGACAATAGGAACTTTCAGCGCTAGGAAACTTTACACGCTCTCAGTGCTACAGGACTAGTTATTAAATAGGAAGAGAAGTTTTTGCACATATAATATTGACTGTAGGAAAATGGTTATTGATTTGGCGTGAACAAAGATCAGTCAATTTCTTCTCATAGTCGATTGTCCAGTCATTGCTGTCCTGAAAGCATACAACAGTTGATGATATTAGACTCAAAGTAATAAGAGAGAATCTCATTCACATGTGACTTCAGTCATTAGTTCTCATATTCATTATTTGGTCCCGCAACTTGACATGAGTGTTTTGTGGCAATGGCTTGGTCATAATATCGGCCAGATTTTCCTCTGTCGATATCCACGCTACTTTGACCTTTTCCTCATCAACGCATTGCTTAATATAATCTCCATGTGAGTCAGCCATGTGCTTTCTGTGTCCAGTATTTTCCCTGGCCTCTAGTTCTACATGGATGTCTCTCAGACACATATCGAACCACTTCAGCTTATGACTTCCGTCCATTTCTGTACAATTTCGTGACGACTCATTGTCACACCATACTACCACTGGAAACATGGTTCGTCCTAGGATGTATCTGAATGATTTGTCCAACGAAATCAATTCTTGGCATGCATCACTCATTGCCAAATACTCCGCTTGGCAGGTAGATAGTGTGGCATAGGAAAGCTTGCGACTCCTCCAAGCAATTGCGTCTCCGAACAGTTTTAGAATGTACCCACCAGTGGATTTTGAACCTTCGAGGTCTCTGCAACTCGCATCAGTAAGAGCTTCAAATACATCTGATGTTGAAGTGTATTTGATTCCCAGATTGGTTGTACCTCTCAGGTATCTGAAAATCCTCTTCACGTCCTTCCAGTCGTCTTCCGTGGGGTTCAACTGTTTTCTAGCTAGGTAATTTACGGCGTAAGTTATATCTGGCCGCGTGACATTAGCCAAGTACATCAAACTTCCGATTGCTTCTCTAAATGGAACTTTTTGCGTTGAATGAGATTTGTTTGACTCATTAGGAGCTGTTTTCGACTCCTTGTTTCTATGGTCGAGTTGACGCGTGATCATTGGCGTAGCCACGGGTTTGCACTTTTTCATATTGAATTTTTCAAGCATCTTCTCTGTGTAGTCAGCTTGGTGTATTATCAAGCTTCTCTCATTCTTATTTCTCTGGATTGTCATGCCCAGGAATAATTGGGGCTCTCCCAAATCTTCCATTTGGAAAGCTTGACCTAGGCTATATTTGATATTATTTAGCTTCTGTAAATCATTGCTTATGATAAGCATGTCATCTACATATAGCACAACCACGGCTAGTTTCCCTCTTTTTCTCCAAGTAAATAAACATGGGTCATGGAGGTCATTTTCCAGTCCCAGTTTACGTGCTTCCTCTGAGAATCGCTTGTTCCAATTTTTCGGACTCGGTTTCAGCCCGTACAGAGACTTCTTTAGTCTGCACACTTTGACACCCTTTTCACTTTCTAGATTTTCTAGACCCTCTGGGACTTCCATCAAGACCTCTCCCTCAATTTCTCCATTAAGGAATGCTGTCTTGACATCCATCTGGCACATATGCAAGTTCTCTTTATTGACTATACACAGTGCAGCTCTGATCAGTGATAATCTTGATACAGGTGCATACGTCTCTTTCAGACTATATACGTTCTTATCCTTGAAGCCTCGAATTACCAAACGAGCTTTATACTTGATAGACCCATCGCGCTCAGTCTTCTTCTTGAAAATCCACTTTGAATCAACAATGTTAGATTTCGTCTTGGGTCTGGGAATCATTTCCCAAACTGGATTGTTTTTCATAGAATCCAACTCCTCTTGAATAGCCTCTTTCCACATCTTGGAATCCGGCAAACTCATTGCTTCCTCATGAGTAGTTGGATCTCTCGATATTGTGGGTAATAGGATATGTCCAAGCTCATCCTCCCTCAAGTTTTTATCCTCTGAAACTTTGGTGTATCGGGCGAAGCTGATGTCCTCAACTGTCTTACATTTACTTCTTGTCACAGGACCATCGCCCTTCTGGGTGTGATCATCCTGCGATTTCTGAACCTCTACATTTGCATCACCGATTTCAAGCTGAACTTTTCGTGGTCTACCTCGTTTTCTTTTAGGAGGTGCGTTTTGCTCTGAACCAGGCTTCTCATTACTCGTTGGTGTTCTTGTGGATCTTGACTCTTTAGTTAACTCAATGGGCTCTTGAGAAACTTTCTCTGTACATTGTTCCCTTCTATACACATCTCTATAAACCAGTTTCTCTAAAAATCTCACGTGTCTGGATTCAAAGAACTTCTTCGAATTTGGATGCCAAAAAATGAAACCAGTGGATGTATACCCTACTAGAACTGTTTTGATAGATACATTGCTGAATTTGGACTCAGTCTTGGGAAGCTTTACAAAGCTTATGCAACCAAATCTCTTCAGTTGTTGCAAATTAAGTTTGGTTTTACCTGAAAATTTGGTCAGTGGAACTTCATACTTTATCGTTTTATGAGGAGTTATGTTGTATGTATGCACAGCTACCTCCGCGGCTAGTTCCCACATACTTTCAGGTAAACCTGAATCACTCATATAGGCTCTAATTGTACGCTGAGTTGTTTTGTTGAATCTCTCAGCTGTGCCGTTCAGTTCCGGAGTATATGGTGGACTCATATCATGTTCAATAGCTTCTCGTTTCATAATTTCAGCAAACTCTCCTCCCAGATACTCTTTTGCTTGATCATATCTCATGTAGCAGACTTTAGCATTATGGCCCAGTAAATTTCGGGCAGTGACTAAGAAGTTTTCCAAAGCTCTGCCTGCTTCGTCTTTGGTTTTCAGGCAATAAGTCCGGGCAAAACGAGAGTAATCATCGATGAATGGGATAATGTATCCTTTTTGACCCGGCCACGATAACGGCTTTATTGGTCCCATGAGATCAGAATGTATTCTCTGGAGTGGTCTCTCTGCCTTCGTTCTATTTTCTTTGAAAGGCAGTTTCTCCATCTTTGAAAGTATACAAATCTCACAATTTTTGATCGACTCATCAAACTCCACATGTTCTAATATTTTCTCCTTTCTCTGTAACATTTTTGAATAGGCTAAGGATGGATGTCCTAGCCTTTTGTGCCATAGCATGGCATCGGATAATTTCATCTCTGACTCGGAATTTTGTGAAGTATTATCATTCAATACATCTTGTAAAGTGTCCATAGATTGTGAATCATCAACTCTGATGATTCGATTCAACACTGTATTGACAGACCCCTCTGGTATGTCACACTTTGAAGTTTGGACCTCTGACTCTATGTATTTTGGATTCGACTCTAAGTTTGACTGTATTTGTGGATTTGGCTCTGAATTTGACTCTATTTCCATCTGGACTCCAGGATCGACAAGCTTCTCTGAATTCTCCCTCCCAAACGCAGAATCAGATTCAATGGGTGATTTATGGGCACAGGGCAAACCTTCTCCCTCCGGAGATAACAAAGTAATACCATTAGAATTGGCTTGCGATTGTCCAGGAAGCTCACCGTCGATTGCTATGAATGCAGTACATGTATAGTCAGCATTACTGACTTCAGTAGGATTCGAGCCTCCCGAATTTTTAACTTGGAATCTAACAATCCAATTGGATTCCTCATAAACTCCCTCAAAAATTATCTTATTATTTGATTTGTCAAATACTCTGAAAATTTTGTTATCAAGAACTATACTGAAACCTGCATCAACTAACTTACGCAGAGATAATAGGTTTTCTGAAATATCTCTCGCGGCAATAACATTCGTAAGTTTGATGTGGCTCCCGTGTAATCTATCATTCTTGAGCACAAGATCGCCTCTACCGTCAATCACGATATCTGCAAAACTATTCTTGTTTGCACTCTTGATAACTCCATTTTCAGATATCTTAAAATCAGTTAAAACAAAACTCTTATTTACAAAGTGCTCAGTAGCTCTTGAATCGGCTATGAATTTTATATGACTCATACTATTGTCAATTTGCATCTCACCTTGATCATTCTCATACTCTTCATCATACCATTGCTCTTCTTCCTCTTCTTCCTCGGGGTACTCCTCAGAGTATTCCTCGTTCTCCTCGTATTCAGCTCTACGGGCAAACGGACGATTTCTAGGGCCTCCGCTATTACGGCCCCTGTTATTTCCTCTGCCACGGCCTCGGGTTCCCTTATTATTTCCTCTGCTGGGCCCCTGGGGACCCCCTCTAGGGGCAACACGCCCTCTGGATGGCTTGCCTCTCTGGGGGCCTCTTTCCCCTTGACCCTGGTAGTAAGGCCTCCCTCTCTTGTTGGGGGGGTCCTTGCTGAGTATAGACCGACTTATGAGGTCTCTTCCTCTCAGCAGGTCGAGAGGCTCTCGAACCCGGACAATTATCAGAAATATGGTCCGTCTCGAAACTGCAGCTGCGACAGTACCATTTATTTAATGGTATCAAGGGGCACTCATTCTGCCAGTGCCCGCCTCTATTACATCTGAAGCAGATGGTACCGTCCCCGTTAGAGTTTTGGGAAGTTGCTCTGGCTGCAGATGGGTTTGTCCTCTTTGCCAGCATATCATCATCAATCTCAATGCGGCGCAAAGCTAGCCGCATCTCAGACATGCTCATTCCTGTCACTGCCATGCCAGGAGGTTCATCAGGACGACGAGGTTCTCCTTGTACAGTTTTCTCAGAAGATTTCCTACGACGAATAGCCTCTTTCACAGTTTCAACAGAAGAGTCATGACGACGTAGTTCTGGCATGGTATCAATGACAGCTTGATAATAGTGACGACGTTTGTCGTCTTCGTCAAATGGTTTCGTATCACCGCTCAGCGCCAGTTCTCTAACTAGCTGATCAAAGCGTTCATTGAACTTGTGAACTCGCTCATCCTTCTTCATTCTTATTTCAAACAGAGCTGTTCTGATTGATGCAGGGGTACAGGCTATCTTACCTCTCCTGCTTTCTCGAAGTTTCTGTACAATTTCTAGGGGTTGTTGCATCCAGTATCTTCATGTGATAATCCTCATCAATATGGCTGATGATAATTCTTTTTGCAGAATTTTTTCTCATCGCCACCTCTTCCAGTTTCAAGTTCGCTGGGCCTTGGATGCTCGGATCTATTAGATCCAGCAGTCCCCAGCTCGTTAGCTCAGTTTTCAAATCATCGAGCCAGACTTCATAACTCGCTTTAGAAGTCAGTTTGTAATTGCTCGTGATCTTCGGCATACGATAATTCCCACTCGTACTCGGTCCAGTACGATAATTTCCACTTGTACTCGGTCCAGGGTCAGCGGTATTAGCCTGTGCAACTCGTGACTCTGACAGTTGAGACTCTAACTTGCTCTTCTCAGCTTGTAGCATGTTTTTCTGGGCCAGTACTAACTTGTCGACGGCTTCTTTTACCAGAAGTTGGTTCTCTTGATCTCCTGCCATTCTTGGCAATAAACACTTTGCCAGCGCTTGGGCAGTTGCGATGGCATTCTGTAACTCTGATGGGTTTGTTCTCTCATTTTGGCCTGATTGGTCACTCGAATTGGATGGATTGGTCTCACTCATGATTCTCGATTGCTCTGATGTAGTTGTGGTTATTGCTGTGAATGGAACCCATTAATCATTACCTGGTTTTGAACTCTCAATGATTTGTCAGATCTGACCTCACTCACTCACTCAACTCAAGTTCAAAAGCTTCAAGCAAACTCCCTCCGGAGCTCTAACTTTTGAAGAATCCCACTCAAAATTCACAGCACTCTATATATATTTTGGTTAGTCAAATATGGGTGGTTAGTCTTGTAAAATATACTTGTGACTCTTACGTTGATCTCTCGGATCAAGGAGACTGGCCTCTGCCTCAATCCTGATCCTCATGTTCTCCAAGTACTCGTCGCCCATTGAATCGTTTACTCGTCAGAGGGATGACTAACCACCTGATCCAGGATTGTGAAACATTCTCAATTAGTGTTCATTCTTTTACCACATTTTCGATAGAATAATTTTCTCATTGAACTATTGAACTCTAAAGGACTCACACCACCAGGTAATTCCTCATTTCACTAAGAGCAGAATGCTTCGTGCTTCTGATTCAAGCAACTGCACGGCATGTTGCTAGAATCCGAAACGAGACATTAGATTTCTCCATTGCGCATACCGCACATGCACACCACTCGCTGTGTTCGAGCCTGAGTGTCAATTCGGGGCTCGATCGGTTTTGGGTTGATCAGGCACATGTACGGGTCACAAGTAGAGCCGTACTAACATCTCTAGTCATTTAGCAGACTACACTGAACACAAGTTTCATCTGACCAATGACCCCAGATTTTACTGAATTCTCACAGAAATTTTAATTCGTGAATATAAACTCAACATAAGAAAAAAAAAATTCCAACGAGAGCCAGCTGTCCGAGTCTGACGGCAAGGCAGTCAAGACCGGGATGCCAAACTCCCGAAGAAAATCTCCAATCCAGTGAGTAAATTCAAGAGAAAAATTCTGTCCCTGGTTGAGAAATTCATTGATTTAATTTGACTACTCATTTGATGTTCATCTCATGGTTTCTCATCATATAGAAATTATTAACCTCTTAATTCTGCAGCGATTACTCAATCATCTGCTCGACTCAAGACTCTGTAGACGGATTTTTACTCTCAACCTCTTTTTTTTTTTTTTTTTATTTAACCTCAAAAAAAATTCGACATCTTATGAGATGAACAACCTCTTTGACCACAACTCATGATACTCAAGAATACTCCGAAGCACGGCCGCAAATGAGAACCTCTTTTGCATCTATGTATTCACAATACAAAGCATGCATGAGACCAAGAGCGTTCAACATACTACGGTCTGGCCCGGGAAACTCATCCAAGAATCGCCAGAACTCCCTCCGTTCTGTGCAAACACAAGCCGTCATCTTGCTTGCAAAACGAAAATCATGAGTGCTTCACTTGCATCGGCTCAAGGAGCTCGATACGCATGCGAGTGAGACCCCGGCGTACACAAATACAAGGTATCCGCGCACACCACGAAGCCCGCCGAAACAAGCTCGGACACGCGCACGAGAGAAATACCGAGACAGCCACGAGCATTGAAAATTAATGCACCTCCGATGCTTGTTATAAGACACCTCAATCGCGAAATGACATTAATAAGGGCCCAAAATGACACAATGCATTTATCGATGTATGATTCTACTCGTGGTCCGCACGAGAAAAATACTCTTTACACTTATGTTGTAAGCACGTGGCCACCCGATCAAATCCCCGCACACACGCCGCAAACAAGACGACAAACTCCGCTGGATCACTCTCTGCACCATGATAACGTCCGATTCTTGGAGGTCCCGTATACTCACAAATGCAAGCGAATTCATTAGAAGAATCCCGCTGCTGAGCGATCTCGAAAGAAAAATTGCCTATTTTTCCGATGGCTGCGTCCAGACCGAGCGCTCGCGCGCGCACCGCGTGGCACGCCTGTCTATACTCTGAGTACAGGCCCGCAGCCCTGCACACTCATAGCGAGTCACATGGACGCAGCCACTTGCACGGTCTACGCCGCGCTGCTCTCGAGAACAAGGGAAAGCAACAGGCATAGGGCCGTTCCGGCCGCCGTGCCGCATCCCTGCTCTCTGACCGCGTGCTCGCCGCAAGGCGCCTCGCCCCACTATACGGAAGTCTACACACTTATTCTCGCAGACTTACCTCGCAGATTATTCTGGTGGGGATTCTGTCGTTGTGTTGGAGTTTTATCACCGGTAGTAGTATGCACAGCGCTAGTGTGTGGCCACTTCCCTGTGCACACTGCACGCAGGTTTCAGAGCACGGCGAGTTCTCGCCTCGTGCACACGCCCTACGCACTATTTTAGTGCACCCCTTTTTTACTCCGTGGATCGGAACCACGCTCACTGCTATCATATAGGAGTAAATTAAGGGTTGGGGTGCACTATTGCTACTAAATAAACACTGCACAGATATTCACTGAAATTGACTCTTTATTGCACACCGCGTGCACTCAATGGTAACTCTGATTGTACAAGGGTAGCCGAAGCGCTCACTTCGGCTGCGTTATTACAAGTATTGCGCACTCGCTCCTGCTCGTGCGCGGTACCGAAGTATCTCATATGTATAGATGTAGTATCATATACATGGGAAGGGAGTGAGCGCTGAGGGCGCTGATATTGTTTAGTCGACAAAGCTACTTTACCGACACTAATAAACACCTATATTTCTAGTGAAAACGAAAGAGATCAATGACTTGCGTTGAGCTGACAGTACTCATTGAAATTGATTTTTGACAATTGTGCTGTAAAATCGGCTCAATTTTTCCGAGTCTTCTCTTCTATTGATATTATTTGGATCAGTCCTGATGGAGATCATTTCAGAAAGCAGGCGTTTGTTATAATTGAGGTCTTTATCTAGAATTTCAGTTTTTTCCAATCAATTTCATGATTTAACGTTTTACTATGTGTTGATTCTACAGAATCCAAGTCTTTGAATTTTATATGTTCATCTATACGGGTCCCCAATGATCTTCTTGTTTCACCAACATAGGTAGCGAGACAAGAGTTACAATGGATCTTATGAACTAATTCCGTATAGCTGAATAAAGAAAAACTAATTACGTATCGTCAAACTCTTTCAAACGGTCTTTTCCTCACGTGACAATATTTTGAAGGTTGTTGATATTTTGCGGAAGGGTTATTATGTTATGTTTCTTCAAGTCGTACGAACATTCATGGAAAAAATTGTTATGGTGGGGTGAACTGACTTTGGAGGAACAAGCCATCAATCGTTTTTTGACGGTATTATTAGATGATGATGAAGTGGAGACTCGATATTTCAGTGAGTGCGTTCTTATGTTCATTTGTTGATGAATGAACTGTGGAGAATAACTGTTATTCAAAAGGATCTCTTTCACTAACTGTGAATTATACTTATGAAACTTCTTATCAGAAAGAAGTGCGGCTCAATCATTTAAGTTGAAATTGATTTTTTCCTTCAACTGAACCGAGTGGTTAGACTGTGAATTCAAAATCCTACCCGATGCCGTGGGTTTCTTATACCAACTTGTTGTGAGTGAACCATGATTCGTTTTATCAAGCACTGTGTTCGAATCGTTTCCCTTAATACAAAGGAGTGTGTCATCCACATAGTGATAGTAAAATACTGAAGAGTATCCTAGAACAACCTTTAGCTGTTTCAAACAAGAATTTTCCAAGTCTTCCATCACCAGATCTGCAAATTCTCGACTGCCAACATCTGACGTTCAAATTTCGGCGCGCTAATGAAACTGTATGAGCAAAGTTGGCAGAATGTATTGTTTCAAGTACCCTATAACAGAAATGAACATCAAAATTTGTTTCTATTGTCAAATACTTGAAATGAGACAATTTGCTGACTTTGTTTACATACAGTTCCAGTTAGCGTGCCGGAGTCCCGAAGTTCGAACGTCAAGTGTTGGCAGTCGGACAGTTCACGAAATACCCGGCGGTGGCGCCAAAGTTAGGGCTGACACCTCGAATAGGGCTGCCAGATGTTTATTGAAAAAATTCATCACTAAACTTGGAATTGTTATCCTCAAAGATCAGTTTTACACAACGTCTTATTTCATCGAATGGAATTGTACAATTACTGTGAATGAGGTGAAAACGTCTATCAAGGCTGTCCAAAACGAGCTTGAGAATAATGTTCGTAAAGACAGAAATGACATCTAACGATACAAGTATGTAGCCTATGAGGATGCAGAGATACTTCGTTTTTTCTCTCAATTCAAAGCTATTGTTGATCCTAGAATTTGGAAGTGGTATATACTCGGAAAAACGATTTTACAGCACAATTCTCAAAAATTAATTGTAATGAGTACTGTCAGCTCAACGCAAGTCATTGATCTCTTTCGTCTTCACTAGGAATATAGGTGTTTATATGTATGTGTGAAGTCTGTCTTGAACAGGGTTTTTAACGGAATATTCGTTTTGTTTCATTAGCAAATAAACGAAACGAAACGAAATAATTCCGTTTACGTTGATGATGAACGGAACTAAACGAAACATTAGTAATACTTGATATCAATAAACAAAACTGAACGAAATTTTGGCATTTTGAATAGGTTGAATTTTGTTTTTGGGAAACGATACTCAAACAAGATTACTTTTGATTATGTTGGAGTGAAACTAAACTAAACGTTATCAGGAGGGCTCAACGTAATATAACACGAAACAAAACTCGCATAATTTCGTTTAGTTTTGTTGATGCAGTTCTCTCATTCATATCGTTTCGTTTAGTTTTGTTTATCGTCAACGTAAACGAAATTGCATCATCTTGTTTTGTTTTTCCCTTAAACAAAACTAAACGAAACAAAACATAATGTTTTTTTTTCTTTTTTCGTCATTTTTCTAGTTCACTTCATTTGCTCACATCTATCATTGTTTGAAGGTGGAAACTATGAGTGCTCGATCGCCTCAACAGCACACTCCATTCGATACGTATCATTATTCGCAGAAGCTCTTGTGCTTTGGGTGAGGGTCTTATGGGCGAATCTCGGCATGTGAGCGATACTGGTTGGCAAATTCGAGATATTCCAATTTGATACGATATTTCTGGGTAACTTTTTCATCGATTAATTAGGACTCAAACATTGGTATGACACTCACGTGATCCATTTTGCAGCTTTGCCGCGCCTAAGCGGTCGAATAACGGATATTCTCACGTATTCGAATAAGAACCTCGTATTACAATTATTCTAATGAGTACACTTCATCCTAGGGATGAGCTGTCTTCGGCGCGTCAGAAAAGTGAACAGGGGGGGATTATAACAAATTATAGGGTTTCCCAATGGTCTCTGTTACAAGATAAAGGAACTCCTCACCTACTGAAATGTACGTTTCTTGTGAATTTTTAATTTTTGCTAGCCTCGCATTACTCCTGAGATGGATGTATGACAGAGGCGATTTTTACATACGTTTCTGTTAAAGTAGAAATTAGATTACACGTGGTTCCAGTAACAATGAGGTCCTCATTTTCATGTCTCATGCAAAGATAGTACATTTCGATATAAGGGTGGAAAATAGTACATTTCGATACAAGGGTGGAAAAACTTTTTTTCGCGTCCGAGTGTTGGGTTTGCGGCTTGAGCCGTGGTCGAAGATCGGAATCAAGACGAGGATGCAAAAAGTAGGTTTTACATCCGTGTATCGAACTGTGTTTATCGACAAACTTTCCGTGGAAGTGGAAAATCAGTGTGGGAAAGACACTTTTTGTTAGTCTGTGCACAAAAATGGCCATTTAAACGCAAGTGTGCGTGTGCAAATGCCTCATCTAGGCACGGGTTCGCGTTTGCACCGTGCCATATCCATTTGCGCACGGCGTAAACGATGAAACAGTATGCAAATGGGGCATTTAACCACAGTTTGCTTAACAAATTTGAGTTGATTTTTGATCATCCTATATTCACTAAAAAATGAAAACGAACGATCGAGAAGCGCCGCGTCACGGTTCTCTCGCATAACTATATACGGAGGGTAAGTCCGGTAACGGTAGGATATTCAAAATTCAAACGATCCTCCTCAATTCGAAACTGCAATCATTGCTCTGTTGACTCTCAGAAAAAAAACTCCGTACTAAAAATCATCTGATTAATTAAGATATTACTCGAGAGGGTTATGTTAACTGAGGCTGTAATTTATTCACCGAAGAATAAATATAAAGCCTGCGTAGAATGGACTGCCAATGACCTCCACGATCTTCGATCTAATTTCTAGGACAATGAATTTGAAAATATGAAATTCAAAATTTAAGCAGTCAGATCGAATGAGAAAAGTGACCACAACGTTGGAGTTATACTATCACACACACAGAGTTTCTACTCTGCTTAAAATCCTTGAAATATCATTGAAATCCTTTTTTCATCCTTGAAATCGTGGGAAATCCTTGAATTTCCTGTCATATTATCGATTAGCCTTGAAATTCTACCCGACTCGCGAAGGAATCCCCATGATCATATGCTCGATCCGAAAGTTTGATGTCCATTCGATTTGAAAGACCCCCGCGAAGAGCGCGCCACCGTTGTTCATTAACCCTTAGTTACCCTGGTGGTAGTATTTTGGCACAACCCCCATTTGATTAGCACGGCGTGACGTGGCACCAGGGTAACTAAGGGTTAAGGTAGTACTAACGTGAAACGACTTATTGTTTATCGGTGTCAATTTTTTTCTGTGGATGCGCAATAACAATCTCTACACCCAGTAAAAATTTCAGCCACTTCTACCGTCTCATAATTGAAATAAAAAAATCCAAATAAGCGCACTTTTATGTAGGGCTTATGGGATAAGTTGTGCGAGTGGTACAAATATCTGGTCTCGAAACCTCTCTTTTATTGAATTTATTGTTTTTTGACTTGAAAAATTAGTATGTTAAAGATTGTAATTATATCTAGCATCTTGAAAAATCTGAAACAAATCGACCGTCTGGTTCTCGATTAATATTCTTGTAAAGTCAACAATTGTGTCAATTCTGAGAGCTGAGGTGCGTCTGTTCGCGCGCGGAAAGGAACGAAAGAGGCAGATAGAGAAATGCCGAGAACTGTTGGGTACCTATATATCGAGAGACGATCGAGGAGCATCCGAAGCAACCGCTCGATGTCAAATGAGCAAAGAATTTAGCAACCGCATAGTGAAAATATTTTGCAAGAATGAGATCTAATTTTATTTGGAAAATCAATCGTGAACTGCTAAAATGTACCCCGTTCGCGTCACAAAGCTTACGAGGAACCGGCGGCCCGATATACCTGTGCACCTGTCATTTAGCGCAGAGAACGGCAGCTTACGCGCGGGACTTTTCCGCAGCCCTTGGGATAATCTATACTGATCTATACCCCAAACGCGGAGAGAAACGGTCAGGTCAGTTAATGGCCGCCGTGACTCTGTACTTTGAAGGAGGCTGGTTTAGTACTACCTTAAGGTGAATGTCTCGTGGGACAATTTGAGCGAGCCATGTTGTTTTGATAGCTACACGACGTCACCGTCTTTCATGTGAAATCGCACGAAATTCCTTGAAATCTAGTCATTTGACTCCTTGAAAACCCTTGAAATTGACCTGAAATTGTCTCTCTTGCACCGATCCCTTTTTATCCATTGGTGCAGTTTTTTAATCTCAAAATAACGGTTATTATTACCCGAAATGTTTTCATTTCTTGCAGTTCTATCTGAGGCGAACCATTCGATCACCCCCACATCAACATTTCTAAAATCATATACTCAGATAGTATTTACTTAACCAAGGTATCGTTTTACGCACTACGGAATTCGAAATTGATCATCTTGCGGTGCACGTACCGAACGTCAGAAATAGTATACATTAGATGATTGAAGACATTTCAAGCCATGCGGAAACATACTATGAGGGCAAAAGTCTTCTTTCTGATACATTTTTCAGAATTTTTTTCAGTCCAGGGGCTCCGCCCCCCGAGCCCCCCGGCGGGGGCTTCACCCCCTGCCGCCCCTGGACCCCACTCTGACCCCTTCCTGACGCCCTACCTTTATCTCTGATCAGAAGAGTCATTTACCCAATATCATGAATGAGACGACGCACTCCGAATTCCACTAAACATTGTGAAAATATCCGGAATATGTGTATTTCGAATAAAAATGATAATATCTCTGCTCAATTCAAGGCAATAAAGACATGGAGTAAGCGCTTTGATAGATCTATAGATCGATTTCTCAAAACACACAATTTGATTAACGAGAACAAAGATCCATGAAATCCTATCACCCCAAAACAAAAGGAAAATCGAACAACTCTCTAACTGATGGTCAATTTTCGCGACCTCCGCTACTTATTTGGAGGGTTTTGGCGAGTTGCATTTTTGCTCACAGCAATAACAAATAATATCGTAAGCAACTCGGGTGCCGACATTTGCGCTCTCGTCCCCGCACTCGTGTGCAAATGGTTTGTTTGCGCACAGTTTCATCGTTTGCGCCATGCGCTGATGATTATTGGCGCACTAGCGTGCACAAATAGACCATTTGCACACTCGTTGCGTTGACTCGTGCGCAAATGTCTGTTGGCACCCTTGCTGCTTAATAAACTATTACCGCACAACGTATTGAAATTTTTTTTTTCCATTACTCTAACCTAAGAATTTCGCGTTTAAATACGATCTCGTCGGGGTAAAGTTCTCGATAAACTAAACTAAACAAAAATATTTTCGTTCCGTTTCGTTTAATGACATTTTGTTTATGTTTAGTTTCGTTTACCGTCAACATAATCATACAGAGTTTTGTTTGGTTTCGTTTATCGCAACATGATTACGAATGATTTCGTTTATGTTTTGTTTTTAAGAAACAAAACAAAACATATTCATCAGAAAATAGTTTTGTTGAATTCGGTTTATTCACGAAACTAAACAAAATTATTGAGTTTTGTTTATCCCGTGAATAAACAAAACTAAACGAAACATAAATTCTGAGAAACAATATTCAACGAAACTAAATTACGATCATTTTGTTTAGTTTCGTTTATGAAGAGAAAGACGGATTCGGTTTTCGTTTAGTTTTGTTTTCGTTCAACATAATTGAAAATAATTTTGTTTCGTTTTGTTTTTGCTAAAATGAACGAAACAAAATTAAAGTCGCGTTTTGTTTCGTTTCGTTAAAAACCCTGCATATAAGTAAAATCTTGAAACAGGCTTTGGCGGCAACAGGATAACATGTTTCATCGGTAACACCGAGTTACATAAAGGCACCTTACGCCGGTAACACCGTGTTACACAAGTAACAAATTGGCATGTAACTCTATGTTACATGAGTAACAAACGTCAATTTTGTATCAGCTTCATTGATGAAGCGTCACACGGTGTGCCTGAACTGATTTTAAATGAAATTTTCAGCTTCGGTCCTGGAAGTTTTGGGTTTCGTTTCTACGTAATTTAGACATTACATTCCTTGAAAAAGGAAAATCTTTCGCCGGGCCGATTCTGAGGAATGTCAATTGGAATATTTTTGGAACTTTTTTGGAACTTTTGCTTTTTAAATCTCTGAAAAATCAGTCTTGGCTGTGGATTTAGTGATCCAAACATCAATAGTCATTCCTGGATCATATTTTCTCATCAGAATAAGCTTTTTAGTTTTCCTGGAAATCTCCAAGCAGTGACTAAAATCCTCATCCCAGTGAATTCCACGTAAAGAACCACCATGATTTGTATCGTGAGATGGGTTTCATCAAAGATTATATTAGGAATATGGTAAATTGATAAACATCGTTATTTTGAGGATATACATGGTGGCCCGGGGGACCCATTGAAATCGAAAAATAACTCTTAAGAATTCAAGAATGGCTTGTTTATTCAAATCATACATTCGTTCTCAACGTGATCGTCAAATCTTTCAGAGAAATTATATCGGTAAGTCTTAAGTATGCGGGTCATCGAATCTCATACATGAAGGCTATTGTAAGCGCACACCGCTCGAAGAAGTTTCTTTTCGTAGTTTTCGTTTGACTTCGCAACTTTATGATTCTCCCAGAAAATATTGAAATCATGGTGTACTGATTCAACTGCTTGCTCACTGTAGAATCCTAGTCCCCTCTCCTTCATGTCACAGAATTGCTCAATGTGGAAGAAAACTGCATGAATTTTTGGGGTGACGCTAAGCTTCAAATCCATGTAACTTTGGCGAAACTTCGCAATGTATTCTTTGTAGATCGGATTGAGATTCTGTCCAAAACATGAACTCACAACATTCTTGAAATCCGAGAATGCTCGAACGTATTTCACCAATCCAAGGTTTGATTGAGATCGCAACAAGTCAACATTATCCAAAAGAATCTTACAGGAATTTCCCTTGAATGCTGGGCTGCCATGTGTCACCTCTCGCTCAACATTGCACTTTTTGATCCACACTGTAGATTCGTATTCAAACTCACGGTGCATATGAGTGAATATAGTATTCACAACGCCCAGCATGATATGCAATTGAGGTGGTGGTATGAGTTCCAGGAATGTTCTGTTAGGCTGACTTGGAAACAGCGGTTTGTTGACGCAATTCATATAATTTTTTGCATCACTCTTGACAGATCCAGCTGCAACCCATTTCATGTAGTGACTCAAATTCCCCTGGACAGTCCTTAGTTCACAACATTTGTGGAGCTCGCCTTTCTTCGCATAACACCAAATACATGGATAAGTACAGCTTTGTGGCATTATCCCACTGATGATACTGGCCAATTTCAAATCGGTGGCAACCGTCCCTCCGAGTTCGTCAAGGTCTAATGCATCTAACAGTAATGAAACATTGTGATAGTTTTCTTGAACATTGGGTGCTATTGCCAACAACAGTATCTTTTTGACAGCGGAGTCCTTGAAAGACTTTGCTACCACACCATCACTAAATTTCAGCCGTTTCGATTCGGTCACATCTGTTGAGCATGAATTTGACTGAATTGAGAGGCAAATCTTGAAGGATCCACCTCCGCCATCTAATCCCTTTTTTATGTGACAATTTTTGGAACCTCTATGAGCTTCTACAAAGTTTACGAATTCTTTCGTATCGGTGCAGTGAACTACCACTCTGGACACAGTCGAGATAGCTTTCCCATTGATATCAATGAATTCGAACTGACCATGGCCAAAGAAGTCGTCTAGTTTGTGCGATTTTTCTATGAGCTTAGTCTTCAAACCGGGTTCGATCAATTTTCTATTCTGAGTAGCGGTCCTCAGGAAAGATGCCATTCCATGAGTCTGGCGAGTAGTCAGATTCAAACGTGTTTGCATATTTGCCAGATCATCCACAGATAACGAGCGATTGCTCATTTTACCAGGGTGTGATTTTCCCTTCGATTCCTTGATGAAATTCAACGGTTTCCCACGGCATTGTGGTAGGATCAGTTGAGATTTAGACTGCATTTTATGTTTTATAAGATTGGATGCAACTTGTTCCTTTGCTCTTTGTGAAATACTCTCCAAGTAAGATGATACATTCTTGATGAGAGACTCTATAGTACAGATATGGGATATTCCTCGAGAAAGTGGAGAGAAACAATCAAAGCAGCGATTTCCAAGTGTCTGTGAACTTGAATCATCTGTAAAGAAAACATATCAAATATTGGTAGGGATTCAAAAAATTTGTGCCGAACGTGTAGACCTTAACTTTAGAATTCCATCCGAAAACCCCGAACTTAACGCTCCACCATATCTCACGATCACTGAACTCGTGTGGGAAACGCTTCACATTTCTACGGGATAGGCCCGCATTCGCGTAGAAATATTCAGAAAGAAGAGCTTGTAGAATGTCGAGCAGCTGGCACGTTATCAGAGCAAAGCACTGTGGGAAACCGCTATACACACATTCCTCACTAATACAGCTTTCTGATCCCCACTCTACTCGTTGTTACTATGCCATCACAAACAGTGAATGCCGCGATATAAAACTTGTAAGCATAATTGCCAGGAAAGGCTGACATTATTGTTGCTTTATTCAGAAACAAAGATACGATGATGCAGACTACGACGAGGTCATGGTTTATCAATCGCAAGCATACAAACAAAAATATCCATGGCATAGCCCTCGTACAATTTTTAGAATTAGTACAGGAGTCCAGAAATTACCTGATAATCTGGCCTTAGCATGCGATGATGAATTGAATGGAGTTGTCCTCGCTATATCACAGATTTTGCAGTAGCATTGAACATTTTCTTCTCGTTCCGTAGGCGAAGAACTATCTAGAAACTCAGCAGTGTCAGGAAATTGGATTCGATTCCCTTTGCCAGATTTCCAAAGGTACACTTTCACTTTACATCCACCACATAAAGCACCTGGTAGAGTTTTGATATCCACGTAACGATCAAACACAGACTCAAGATGCAATTTTAGTTGCTTCTGAATGGCATACATGTTTTTCTTCTTTCGAAAGCACAAGAGACAAACTTTGAGCCTATTTTCATCATGACTATATGCGTGATCCTTTGGCGACATTATTCTTCAAAAAACGATGATAGAGTCGGTGAACCGTGACATCGAATGAGCTGGATGATTATAACAAATATGATTCGCGATTATGAACAAATAGAGCTCAAATGCGGACATCAACTGCTTGCAAACTTTCGAAGCACTATACTAGTTTGACAGAGGCAAGATAGGCTTGACTTGAAGTGATGTTTGTTTTGAATTTGTACGGCCGGTACTTGCAAGTATTCGAGTATGCGAACGGTTTGCCAATAATACCAAATGTATATAGTATAGTGAATGATCGCACAACAGTGTGTCGACTTACCGACATCATCTGTGCAAAGCGACTATACATTACATTGAACACTAATCATGACGAAATCCCTCCTCTAGAAACTGATATTCTCGATCATAATATTCACCCGCACAACTGTATACTAATCTCACTCATCCTCACGCCAAGAAATGGTATTTGACGAGGTAGCACAAATACAGAATTAGACACATATCATCAGTATTTTGATTGCAAATTTTGAGAGAATTTAAATGATTTCACGTGAGATTTATGATCGAGGGCCTCGTCGAGGACTGCAATAGCATTTTTGGCTACTCTTTTGAGGGTCCAAGTGGGGCTAGAGACTTGCTTTCATGAGAAAATATGCTCTAGGTATGACGATTCATGTTTGGATCACTGAATCCACAGCCAAGACTGATTTTTCAGAGATTTAAAAAGCAAAAGTTCCAAAAAAGTTCCAAAAATGTTCCAATTGACATTCCTCAGAATCGGCCCGGCGAAAGATTTTCCTTTTTCAAGGAATTTGATGTCTAAATTACGCAGAAACGAAACCCAAAACTTCCAGGACCGAAGCTGAAAATTTCATTTAAAATCAATTCAGGCACACCGTGGTCAGACAATCATCAAAATCAATACTTTTGTCAAGGAACATCATTTTCGGAAAACCAATTGTCAATAATGATATCACGTATCCAGATTTTATAAGACTGAATATCCTCAGAATCTTGCTGTTACCTACTAAATTTTACTCAGTGGGAATTTTTTTTCCATGATGCACAGATATAATAACATTCTCACCCAAAATCAATACAACCAGAATGAGTTGAGAGATTTCATTTATTACCAATAGACAAATTTCCCGATTCGAAAAATTAGCATACATATCGGCTGAATAAAATTTCCAACGACGACCATACATCTGGTAATAAATCATTATCTGTATCGAAATCACTTGCCACGAGTTATGGAGGAAATTTTATGATGACGTTACTCTCACCACGTACTTCGCCACACCATACATCCACCATTTGAATTTTATTATTTATCATCAGAACTTCAATCCGTTGGTGGAAAAACCAGCGCCGGAGCCCAAATCTATCATTTTCATCTACGGCATTTTGTACAAAGTTTTGTCGACCCCAGTCGGCCGGAATCAACCTTTCATGCTCACCTAAAGCGAACCGTTCATTTCTGTACTGGTCACTCGGCGTAACGCCCGAGTGGCGTTCCAATTATCAAATTGGGAATGAAAAAAAAAAAAATAATAATAATATCGGGAAAACCGTCACTGCAAGGCTCACTCCATATTTTCTAACGATGATTAGCGGAATATACTCACACAAACACGTTGGTATGGACGGCGGGGCAAACGCCGCACATAAGAGACAGGGCTTAGGCCACGTGATACTCGACCCTATTCGCCGATCTGTGTCTTCTCACGGCACTCCAATCTTCAAACTGTATCAATAAAACTAACCGTAAAGCCACTAATGAAACATTCAACCTTCATAAATTCCACGTTCAACTTACATTCACCCAACTAACGCGAGGCGATATTGGAAACCGGAACATATTCTCAGCCTCCATGATTCCAAAAAAATAATTATATTGGAATTCGACGAGATAGAAAGCACGACCGTCAATTGAGATTCCGAAACAAGACTGAAACTTTTCATTCGATTGACACCCTACACCGCATTAACTTAGGTAAATTGCATGTAGTTGCTGACATTCAAATTCTCGAGTATGAACACCTTTGCAATATTCCAGCAACATTGCGATTTCAACCTCTGGGATACACAAATTGAAAATAATCATTTTTATGTGGCATGGAATCACGCTTACGAAATCGCAGTCTCGATTTCTTGCAGTGAAACTCAAAATTGGTCTAAATATGATTATCCATCATGTCTCAAAAGATATATACATAGACTAGGAGGGGGGGGCAAGCCCCCCTGCTCGCTCCGCTCGCCAACCCCTACCTGGATCGGAGGAACATATAGTCCCGCTCCCTCCATAAAATTTACTGAACGAGGGAAAAAAGAATATCAATAAAAATGTTCTACTTTTTTTTGAGTTATCCTTTTGTGGAAGCTTTTGAGAGAGATTTAGGCTTCCTAGATTGAGATTTCTTTAACAATATCCGTCGTTTGGTTGAGATAGAATTCCGATGCAGTGGGTTTGAGAATGATGAAAACAAGTCTTTCGTGGAAATTTTGATTCTTTGGAAAATTTGGAATCTGTAAAGGTTGAATGAAAATTCGGTATTAACTAATCGAT
The DNA here is from genome assembly GCA_029851415.1 of Eretmocerus hayati. NCBI lineage: Eukaryota > Metazoa > Arthropoda > Insecta > Hymenoptera > Aphelinidae > Eretmocerus > Eretmocerus hayati. The sequence goes on along the minus strand of CM056744.1, from coordinate 61,447,098 downwards.
AGACCATGGAGGAAAAATTCTAATTTAGGTGACTCAATTCACGGTGAGACTGTGTTAGGAAAAGATATTTATGTATTAAGAGTCAAAAGTTGACCAATTTCGCTCCAAAAACGCCATGGATCAAATTTGATTGAGAGAGGAAAGCTGCCAAATCACTGGGCTATCAGAAATTGAATTGTGTCCAACTTGTCGAGGGCCAAAAGTTGATAAGGTGAACATCAAAAGAGAAAGAGTGTCTGGTATAGAACAACGGTTACACACACACGCACATACAAACACGAACAGAGGGGCGTAAAGATGAGTCTCTCTGAGTGATTGTAAAATTATGTACCGTTTTGGGTGAGTACCCATTGACATCTTGGGTCTTTTGGGTGAGTAGCCACCTGGATCGGAGGAACTTACAAGGAGAGGTCATGGTCTGTGGGTCGTGGATTTGGCTGAAACTCTGGGAATCGTCTCCTTTTGGCACCAAAAGATGATATCCAAAACGGCTTACTTGAATGCTAAAGCGTTTTAGAGATACAGCTATAGAGATTATCATTGTCAGTATATCTATATATGCGACTTTTTAACATGGGCCTATATGAGCAATGCTAATGTCATGGGTTGTAGCTCCAAAACGCTTCAGCATTCAAGTGAGCGGTTTTGGATATCATCTTTTGGTGCCAAAAGGAGATGATTCCCAGAGTTTCAGCCGAATCCCCGACCCACAGACCATGACCTCCCCTTGTTAGTCCCCCTCCCTCCATAAAATTTTCTATCACAATGAATACTCATTTTGGAGCCCTGTGCTTGGCCACTTGGTGAAGGATCCCAGCAGGCTTCATGACTTGGTGCACAGTCTTACACGAGATCTTTTTATAGTTGACTGGACAGGGCCTTGTGAGCAACGACTCAACAACCATGCGTCAAATCTATGACCATTGTCGTGAGAAGTAATATGATGACGCTTCGTGGAAATTAATAAGTATATCATGTCAATCAGGAATGAGCGATTCATATATTGAGAGCCAGTTGTGAATTGAGGAATTTGTACATGTAATTTCAAACGATGTTGGAAGGAATCTTGGTGGATCGATGGTCTGAGGGAGATACTCGATTTTTTTAGTCCCTCTCATACCGTATTTATCCGAATATAAACCGCACTTTCTTTCATCTATTGTAGAATTCAGAAAATCGGAGTGAGGATTATACGCGTGTGCGGCTTATACTCGGGGCCGCTGACAATTCATCATAAACGTGAACACCAAAACGCACCAAACTATTTGACCACCTATAGCAAGAATATTGTGCACCGATTTTCTCAATTCTGTTCAAAATTTAGTCAACTCTGTATGAGGGACCACAGGAATGGGTCCGGTTGAATGCGATGCCTTGATTTTCACGTTGATGTACATGGACTTGCGATAGATCGATTTGTTCATTTTTGCAAGAGTAAGGCAAGTACTCTGAGATATGCTGAGAAGTGTATGAGCCTGAGAAAAGGAGTAATGATTTTTCATCGAAAGAAGGTGACAGACTGTCCAACGCATGTCACGGGTGGGTACATCGATGCACATCTTCGTGGAAGAAATGAGTCATAACTTTGAATCATGAGAAAAATGTCTGCAGAGTTACAAATTCTGCTGTAATATGCTGAAACAATGAGAACTTAACGAATTTTGAGAGTTGGTCCGAGTGACACGTGATTTTGTTGATTTTCGGGTATTTTCTTGCACTTGATAAGCTCTGCTGTCTATCCACATCCACCAATCAAGTTCATTAATATGTTGTTCATATTATGAGTGATAATATCATCCATTAGATTTCGATATGTTGACGAGTTTTGATCCTGAAGAAGAAATTGAAATGTTTCACCTCGAAAATTTCGAAGGAGATATTTTTCTCGAAAACCCCACATGGCCGATTCTAATTTCAATTGGATATAGTTTTCCACATCATGAATTACCATTCAGAACAAAAATTGATGGGGGTGTTGAGGTTCATTGGAAATGGGTTCAGGAACACCGTGGGGTGGAATTGTTGCCGGGTAGGCAGCGAATATGCTAAATTCCCCCTTAACCTTATCATTTTGAGGTATTTAGATTTGTTCTGGCCCAAGAATGACGATTGACCTATGTTTACGGAGTCATTTCTATGACTCAGGATGTTGAGAGGATAAGGATGACTTGCGAGTGGTAAATAGAGTACGCAGAATATCGAATGTTGCGTGAAATGACCTATGAATCGAATAGAGGTGGCATTGTATCTAGTTCTAATTTAGATGATGGAGAAATTTATGATTCAAATGGTAGAATAGGATAAGTATGCGAGTTCGGTATTAACCAATCAATGAGAAATCGCGAGGAACTTTTCATGTAGGTGGACTCAAATTGGATAAGTGAGATTGGGGGGAAGATATTTGTAGTAGAATAGTCAATTAATCAAAATTCTGACATTTCAAATTTTTCATACACATGAATCGGGAACGGTTTGATACAGTGAACTGTGAATCCTTCCAGCGCATCCCTAGAAGGCTTTCTACCGTCCATATCAATTCCGAAGAGATCGGTTAAGGGGTTGATGTGAATGCGTCGAACAGAAAAGACACACCGTCAATCGACACACGTCTCAGTAGCGACGTTGATTTTCTATTCTGAAAATCTACACTGACACAGATTAAGGTTCCACGATTCTCTTCCTCGCCCTGGAGTCTTTCGATTGTAGACAAAATTTTTCGCTCAATGATGATTGGAGGTAAGGAAGATGACTATTTTTTATGATTATTCATATAGGTAGTTGGTTATTTATGAAAGTAGTCGATGATTTGACGTGTGTGTTTCCCTGCGCATTTGATGTGTGCGTTCTCCTCAGCCCTTCAGTCGATCCTTCTGAAACCCATGTGTGTAGTAAATGATCACCCAAGAACATTCTGAAGAAATTTACAGCTTCATCGATCAAATTTTCTTTGCATCATGCGTCCGAAATAAAAGAAAATGCCATTTTGGAAAAAAGTTTACAATTTCCGAAGAATATGTTCTAAAGATAGTTCGTAGAGAAATCCAGAGTAACCTGATGTAATATTTATTCTCGACAGAATCGATCAATTGATTGATACGGAATTGCGTATTGACGAATAAAACATGATTGGCACGCGATTTTCCGTTGAATGATGCAGAATGTATGTTTCAAATTATGGGAATGGATAATTATGGATCATCCATATGAATCAGGTCACGGAGAATCACCGGATGATGTAAGTTATGATGACGCAAACTTTGGTAAGAAAATTGTGGATGAAAATATCTGTGAATGAAATGGTCAGGTTCTCGAAGATATTGACTTTTCTATATCACAAAACGCAAATATCGGAAGTTATCTAATGGATTGAGCTGTAAATCCCATTTCAGAATATCATCGGGTGGTCATCTACCCAACAGATGAATTCTATAAAGATCAATTGAAGGCTTGGGGAGAACTTCAGCAGAAAATCATCGCTGAGGCTTATATCCGAGCAAACTGCACGTGTGGACGAGTAATGCAGATAGCCGCATTATACATCGTCGTGGCCTGCTGCAGCTTCTCAGCGTAATCACTGCACATTTTCTCTTCTTGATCTCGTTCTAAAGAACGATCCCATCACATCCGCATTCATAACGTGCAGTTCGTCTATATTTTTATATCAAAGAGCACAAAGTCAAAATGTCCAAAGTGCTTGGTATTTTTGGCAAGTCAAAAAGCAAAGAAACACTGAATTCAACTGGTACCAAACCGAAACCGAGCCATAATAGGCCGAAAATGTTTGAAAAAAATGGCCTTGTGGACCAACAAGAGATTTTAGAGGATTTAGAAAACGCATACGCTAATGTAGACGAGCCATACTTTGACTCAAGCAGACAAGAAGGAGCATGGGGTATGAATGCGGATGCTATAAATGGGAAAGATGGAGATGAATATGTTAATATGAGCCGTGCCAATAGCTCTCAAATGGGACAATTTATGGGGCCCGCATACCAACAATGGCGTGTAGGACAACCCATACCAGAAGAGTCCCCAATACGCGTGAACCTAATAAGACCCCCTTTGCGCAACGATATGCGAATGACATCTTACACGGAGATGTTTTATTTGGCAGGTCCGAACGGACAAACGTTTTTATGCCGGCAAACACAATCTCACGAATCGGATGTAAGAATTGCGAATACTTTTTCTCTCAACCCAGAGGGGGTACAAACTCAGAGTGCCCCTAATCTAGCAAATAATATTGGCCCGCAAAATTTGGAGAATGATATACATGTGATCAGGAGTCAAAATAACTCTCCAAGACCAGTAACCCCAGTAGTTACTGAGCGAATTCCCCCGTATAAGAACCAAACACCTTGGGATATTATGCAACAAAATCTGTCAAATTCACAGGGGGTTGATCAAGCCCCGGTTCAGAATAATGTTGTACACGGTGGGATCAATCAGAGACCAACCGAATACAGTACGATTCGTGAGAATGTGGCGCCTACAGTAAAACCAAGCCCTAAACCGAGTGAATCATCGTTTGAGAACTTTCTCCGAGGAATGAGTTTTACAAAAATGGCTGAATTGTGGAAAAAACTAAATTCACGTGAAATACAGCAGAATGGAGATTTGCATTTCCAAGAAATTCCGACAAGTAGAGACTGTGTACCACAAGCCACCCAACATTTTATAAATGTACCAAACAATAGGAATATACCCCAAAGTATGCAAACACATCAAGTGCCATGGCAAAATTTTCAACAAATGGGACAGAATGAACCGTCGCAGGCATTCTCTCATAATTTCACTCAACGAAATCCTACATCATACATAAATCAGCCACATACATTATATACCCAAAATCCACGTACTCGGCCCATTCAGCGTGAAATTCATTCGCCGGAGCAACCGATGGCGCAAATAAGAGCAGACGCCCATTTACACAAAATTTTGAAAAGTATAGGGTAGTTCAATGGCGAGTCGGATTCCCTCGATCCATTCTGTACGGCAGTTCGCATCGCAAAGAGCGTGGGAGGCATGGGATCAGACTGTATCATTCTAATGAATATCGCAACTAAACTACGCGGCACAGCCAAGTCATTATTCGGGTCTACAGTATTGAAGTCTGAATCAGTAGAACAATTTTTGAAAGAACTTGAAGAACAATTTTCATTGAATGGAATTGAAAGGCTGTGCTAAGAAGAAAGACGAATCATTAGAATCGTACGGAACGCGTAATCAAGAAATTTTGAGGCGATTCAAGAGCACGGCAGGCTCAAAAACGCAGTGTACTCGCGCCGAGATAGAATCACGGACGCGAGACGCTGATGAAGCGGCTCTCACTCGCTTTATTATAAGTATCAGAACAGAACTTGAGAGCGTGGTGAGGAGCCAGAAACCGGGGAATATACGCGAGGCGGTAAAATTCGCGCAACAGGCGGCGTTGCAACGTTAAAATTACCCGAATTCGATTGATGAGGCAACACCGTGTGCAGCCCATCCGTAGGTAAATATTAGAATGGCAGATTCTCAAGTAGTCTGTCCATGCTGCAAACTTATCGGTCATGTAGAGTCGAAATGTTACAAGGAAGAGGATGACCTAAAAAAGTGCCAGTAGTGCGATTTACCTGGGCACGACGCGAAAGTATGCTGGAAATTAGAGGCCGATTTTAAAAAGGCCAACGTAGATATTGATAGACCAATTACCAACCGCGGCAGAGGAAGTTATCGCGACAGAAGTAGAGGTGGGGGTCCGAATAGAAATTTCAATGGTCACAATAGCAGCACGGAAATTCGTGGAAATAATTTCCCACCAAGGGGAAATCAAAATCAAACACCTGCGGATGATTATGCCGAGACCCAAAACCAAACCCAACCGCAGGCGCGACAAGCCCAAAGCCTACAGCGCCATAATGATGCCCAAAACGCCTAAAATCACGCCGAGAATGTAAACTAAAAACACGCCCATCACAATTCCCAAGCAATGGGCGCTTCAATGACGGCACCGTTACGTCATTGATGAATCAGGAAATCGACTCATCTTCATTAGAAGAATCACCGTCCACAGATGAGTCAGAGTCGATAGAATCGGACGGAAGTGATAGTGTTGAACAGTCTTCTACATCGTCCCAAGTGAACATCAGAAAGACAAGTATAAAATTTCTATAGACTGGGAGAATTCCACCAATTGTCAATTTTGAAAGCCCAGAAGTAAATGAGGAAAAATGTAAATTATACATCGATTCTGTTGCGGATGTATGCATTATCAAATCAAGTAAAGTTAAAAATCTTGCAGACATTGATAAGTCAGAAATATTGAGCATTAATGGCGTTGCAAAAGGAGAATTTTTCTAGAAGGAATGGTTTTATTGAAAATAAAAAGGCATGCAGTGTCAATTTTATGTTGTCCCCGACTCCATTTTGTTAGACTGTGATGGTCTAGTCGGTTGGGATTTTTTGACAGAGTACGGTGGTAAATTAAACCCCAAATCCCGCTGCCTTGAGTTCGAAAATTTTTCAATCTCTTTTTTATACAAAGAAAAAATGAATGTGCCGCCTAGAATGAGAAGACTCATTAAATTCAAAATTTTGAACGATACTCAAGAGGGCTGGGTCCCCCGCATACATGTAAAGAATGGATCTACATGTAAAAAATCTCTTTGGAAAATTCATCGCCAAAAACCACAATGGATATGGCATAGCAGAGGTCATAAATATTCCATATGGAACTATATATATTGACACTCCTGCAGTTAAGTTGAGAAGATTCTCAAAAATAATTCCTTGGGACAATGTAGAAGAGGAAAGCATCATTGGAGATGATGCAGTACATTATATCCGCCGGTTATACACAGGCGCTGACCCAGCGAATGAACAGCTTCGCGAGAATTCGCAGAATATAGATAAGAGCGCGCGTGACATAGCCTCTGCAGAACGCGTAAAAAAATTAATGCAACTCGTTGATATCGAAGGTTGCTCGCCGGAGGAGATTGAGCACGTACGCATGCTCATTAGCATCGACCCTTGGCGATTTGGGCTGAAAGGCGAACCACTCCAAGCAACGCCAATTATAAAACATAAAATCGAGTTGAAATCGGGCAAACCGGTCAAAGCCAAAAGATATCGCTTACCTCCAGCCTTGGAAGGCTCTTTGATTGAAGAGGTGAAAGAATTACGCGATCTCAGAGTGTTGCGCCCATCCAGATCGCCATGGAGATCAAATTGCTTTCTAGTACCAAAAAGACCAGACAAAGACGGGACGTAAAGGTTTCGGTTCGTCGCAGATTTCCGCCCCCTCAATGAGGACACGGTAGGAACTTGTCAGCCGTTATCTTTCACAGCTGATATCATCGATCAGCTGTCTAGCGCGCGATATATCAGAGTAGTTGATTTATTAGACGCTTTCTACCAAATAAAAATGCATGAAGAGTCAGCGCCTTATTCGGCCATAGACACACCCCTGGGCGGAATGGAATTCGCGCGTATGGCTCAAGGGTTGGTTGGTAGTCGAGACACCCCAAACGAGGCAATCTTCATGGCATTTTCCTCCCTCACCCCCGACGAATTCGCCAGTTATTGTGACGATCTGTTCATCTGGGCAGATACCTTGGGAGAACATGAAATTAAATTCAGGAAATTCATGGCCTGCATTATTGAAGCAAATTTCACAATTTCACCAAAGAAATGTCAATTCTTGAAAAAAGAAACTAAAGTTTTAGGCCACATAGTTGGCAATGGTCACATTAAACCAGATCCCAAAAAAGTAGAGGCAGTCCATGAATATCCTGCACCCACAAACATTCGAAAAGTCAGGCAGTTTCTCGGATTGACAGGGTACTATAGGCGCTTCATCGAAAATTATGCGAAAAAGTCAAAACCATTGACCGATCTTTCGAAAAAAGAGCAAGACTTTGTATGGGGCACGGAACAACAACGCGCATTTGAGAGTCTACGAGACGCATTATGTTCAGAGAGCGTACTTGCGAGACTGCAACAGGCAATGAGAGTTATATCGTATTTTGTGATAGCTGTGATTATGCAGTGGTATCTATTATGGCTATTAGGACTATCAACAAGAATAGACCAGTTGCCTACGCGTCCAAAGTTTTAAAAGGGGCCCAACTCTCGTGGCCAATTTTTGATAAAGAAATGGAGAGTATCGTGCATGCGTGCGAGTCTTACCGTCCATATCTTTACGGCAGAAAGTTCACGGTGGTAACGGACCACGAACCATTGAGCCATTTTCATAAAACGAAAAATGACACGAGGTATAACCGTCAAAAAGCAAAAGTACGCGGATTCCATTTTAACTTAATTTATAGAGCTGGCCGATTAAATGAGGTGGCAGATGCCTCAAGTCAAAATCCCGTTATCAAAGAAGGCGAAGTGAACCCGGAACTACCGCGAGCCGAGCTCTATGCATTGTCAGAACGACAAGAGAGAGAAAATCCTTCGTGCGAGGCCGATTGTCCGCCTGGTCGCGTATTTAAAACACGCGCGCACCGCGTAGCTCGCGCCAAAAAATCGAAAATTTCAGAGACAGAATCGACGGATACCGAAGCGCAACTAGCAGAGAAAAAATCGGTAGAGAGTCGACGCGAAACCGAATCCGAAATTGAGTCGAGTCAGAAACCAGAGAGGCAGAAAAGCCCGAGAAAAGTTTTTCAAAAAACGCGATCATCGCAGCGCTTGAAAGACCGATATCCACATCTCGACATTTCCAAGCAATCTCACACGAGCAAAACAGCTGACGCGCGACATTCATCCGAGTTAGCAGCTACTCAAACGAGCGGAAGCGCGAATAAGAACACACACGGAGAGCCGACTCAAAATTCGAATCATGAGTCCATAATTGGTCAAGCTCAGGCCGCATGCATAGCCGAAGCAAGAATGGAAATGTCATCTGATTCACCCCTTGAAACCACTACGATTCCAATCACTTCAGATAAAAGTACACAAAATTATTCAAAACAAATTTTGGATCATGATTACATAATGAAAAATGATCAAAATAGTCAAAATATTGAGACAGTCGAATCTCGTCCAAAAATCAAAAATATTGAAATTATTCAAAAGGGTATTCAAAATCCAAAATTCGACCCCCAAGTGACGATAGAAAATCAAGAAGTGAATATGACACTCCCAGTCGAGCAGACCGGCGAATATTTTGTCGATTTTCAAATACGCGATGTGAGTGGTAATTTAATTGCGCAGGGCAACGGAGGCCCTTTAGTCTCAACAGCAGTACTCGAGCAAGTTCAAAATCGCGATCTGCATGATGATGGCACAGAACGATTCATACATCATGATGAAAAGCTGTGCAGCGAAACGATACCGCAATCCAACTCGCCGTGCGATAAGCCGAATTCCAGAGAGAGATTAGATTAGATTAGATTAGATTAGTGTTTATTTTTGTTGTTGTTGTAGTTTTGTTGTTTATTAGAGAGAGAGAGAGCGAGCCACCACAATGCTTGCCGTTGGGCGAGCTCGAACGTGGCAAACTCTCAACTCTTATACCGCCCCAACCATCATGAAGTAGAGAGCTTGCCGAGCAGTGCAGTGAAGAGATCGCGCCGCGCGAAAAAGTCAACGCGCTCGAATCAGCAGCTGAGCTTCAGATCGATTTCGATAACTCTGAAAATTCGCCAGGAAATTCACACAAAATAGAGCCAATTTTGGATGAAAAATTCCAACGTTTTCAACCATGCAACACTTGTGCAGAATGTCACATCAATTTTTAAAGTGTCAGGGGCGCAGTGAGCTCCATATATTATTATACACTTATGGCAATATATATATGATCATATAATAGAAGAGAGCACATAGCAACTCATCTCTTTGTCCTGAGGAACCCCACCAACGACGACGAGTGAGTAGGAAAAGTAGGTTATCAACAATAGTATGAATACGGCGCAAAGAAAGCGCTGTGTGGCTTCTCCATCTGCGTCTTCTTGCACCACGAGCTTTTCCGCGAGCTTCACTCGCAACGCTCTCCTTATCCAGTTATTGTAGTCGTAGAGTCTAGGCGCATCCCGCGCTGTGTAAAGTCATTATAAGTCTCTCTCAAGTATTCATACAACTCTTTCATTGAATAAAAGTCTATTGAATAAATCTACGGAACCATCTACTTCTATTGGCATCCACTTCCACCCCCGTCTGCTACAATAAGCGGAGACAGAGGACGACCATAACCCTAACGAAAGAGTCACGGATATTCCAAATTTGCCCAAGGGCAATTGCCTATTTTGGTCACTGATTAGAATCGAGAATTTGGAAATTAACGCTCGCGAAATGAGAAATGATCTTTTGACAAGAGGTAACCTCTTATTGGAATCATGTATAGAAGCCGATACGACAATTCAAATTCTCACGAGCGAAGAAGAATATGGCAACGACGATTGCATATTCTTATATTCGCGGATATATAATAAAAATGTATGCATTCACGTGGTGAATGAATTCGGAGAATTGTCGTATACTCAGACAATTTCAAATGATATAGGAGACTTTATCCACCTGCACTTGGACATGCCAAGTAAGCATTTTACCCTTTTGCTACTGATTCCGAGCGTCGTGAACGAGAATTCTCATGAATTTGGCGACGAAAATTGCGAACTCGACGAAAACCGACCGGACGCGAGATCCGAACCCGAGAAAACTCCGAGCGCAGAGAATAGGACTTTAGCCGCAATTCAACACCAACCGCGTCTCGAGAGTCACATGATGCAGGCGAAAGCTCACTCGTCAGCGCTTGATAAATATCAAGTAGCGCAAGCTCGGCCACCGCGTGAGAAGCCATCGTGGGCATTGGGCGACGGCGAGCAAGCGCAACCATTGCAAAAAATTTTTGCCCTTGATGAACACCCGTTTCGATACAGAGAAAACGTGGCATTTTTTGCCTCATGCGATGGCCATGCTGGAACAGAGACCATCGCATCTCTGATAGAAAGAGACTATATCCATGCGAAAACTATGCAAGGGGGGAATTTTGAGGTTGGCAGTGTACATGAATTTCAAGCTTGGAACATAAGTACCTTTGCATTATTTGTTAAAAATTACATCGGTGAAAAGCCATTACAGAAAGACATAAAAATGGTCTTGAAAAATTTGAAAAACCTCATCCTTGAGAGAGGACTGAAAAGTTTAGGCCTGGTTCAAGATAACCAAGTTTTTTCACCAACTATTTGGCCAAAAATTATCGAAATGGCCGAGCAGATTTTCAATGGCAAAAACATCAAAATTATACTTTTTAAGCACAACCTCAAAGTACCCTCTGACAGCGATAGATATAAGCTTGTCACGGAATTCCACGCGTCGGCAAATGGTGGGCATCGTGGCATCAACAAAACTTATAATTTGATCGCACAACATTATTATTGGAAAATAATGCGCAAGGATGTCAAAAGCGTCGTTGAGGGCTGTAATGGATGCGCAGTCGATAAATTAGTTAGACAAAAAGTACGTCTACTTCTGAGACTGATGGATACACCAGCACGCCCTTTCGACAAAATCGCGATTGATTTCTATTCACCCCCATGTCCATCAAAAAGTGGCTATCATTACATCTTGTCAGTGCAAGATCAGCTGACTCGCTATGTCATTCTGATCCCGACACGCCGCGCTACGGCACACGAAGTAGCCAACGCATAACTAAATCGGGTGATTGCGTATTTTGGACCACCAGGGTCGATTTTGAGCGATCAAGATAGACACTTCATGAATACAATATCAAATGATTTTGCAGACGCTTTTAGAATCAAAAAATATTGTACATCTCCATATTCGCCGATGAGTAATGGAATGATTGAGAGGATGCACGCAACATTGACTGAGTTCCTCAAGGCCTTCGCTAAGGACCGTTCGGATTGGGACAAGGTACTACCCATGGCCCAATATTCAATCAACGCCATGGAAAATGCATCGACCGGACACGCGCTTTCACACTCTTGCTGGGACACAAGGTCAGACAACCTGGACCACACGGACAGCAAGTGGAAGCGCCGACGTATGACGACTCCATGGAAAACAGAAGGACTGAATTGCAGCAAGTGCAAACTCTAGCTGCATTGCATGCAAATTTAGCACGCTATAGATATAAACATTACTATGACATGAAAGCTACAAATACGTGCCATTTTCGTGAGGGTGAACTGGTCTATGAGCTAAAGTTACCTGTCAAAAATAAGTTAGACCCTCAATATACAGGGCCCTACGAAATCGTTCAAATCAATTATAAGACAAAAAATGTCACATTGAGAAATAACTCTGTCACGAAAGTGGTGCGCATTGATCAAATTAAGAGATGCGCAAAGGCTAGAATAGAAATGGCAGAAGCCAATTACCAAGCTCAAGAGGCCAATGTTCTTATTTTGTATTCGAACGCTAAAGAATCAACGCTCCTCAAGTTGGTCCTGAGCCGGAAAAATACTCCGGCCCAGGCACGAAATGTTGAGGATATCTCTTGGTAGATAGAAAATGCGAGCTCGCCCTTGACCGTCGTAGAAAATACTCCGGCCCAGGGACGAGCCACGCACGCGTCATTTCCGAATTGACTATTTGGCTTCTAGCATAAATAATTTGAAAATTCAAAAATAACAAGAATGACGTTAGTTCAACAATTTTGCAGTGCGGACAGGCCCACGCAATCGAGTAAATTTATCACGCCGCTGGTGCACACGCCAGGACTCTTGGTGGAGCGCATAGCCCAGCTGTCAACTTCCAGTACAACATGGAAAATTGTGCAGCGGATTGAGCTGACCCAACTATCTGAATCTACAACCACCTTGAGAGAAGCATGGAACCAGCTGAGTTCATCCTGCCCGGATAAACTTCACGTCGCACAACTAAATGCCATCCACCGGCTGATCGACGAGACAAGGAGGGATGAAGCGAGGATGGTGGGGACTCTGGCATATGAAAACCCCCGCCAACGAAGAGCTTGGCTCCCTTTTATGGGGAAAGGGATGAAAATCATTTTTGGCACACTCGATGAGCAATCAGAGAGTGAGCTCAAGAACATTATAGAGACGAGAGCAAATGATACACGTAAAATTGCCGAACTTTTGGCGAATCAGACCGAATTGATCGAAACGGAACTTACGAAAAATTCTGAAGAATTAGGGAAATCTCAGATAATAATCAGCAATTTAGCTGGCAATGCCAACGGAATTGACAATGAGTTATTATGCAGTAACGCGGTTTATATCATTCAGGCATCAGCCAATACTTACAAATTCAACACTCAGTCATTGATTGAGATGGTATCATTTGCTTCTCAAGGCTCTATCCACCCGTACTTCATGACACCAGAGCTGATCGAAAAATTAGCTGAGACCATCAGAAGCGCATTGCCAGAAGTGAGATTCCCAAGGACCAATAACAACGAATCCATCTCTGAGATTACAAAAATCTCAGGAATTTCAATTGTGCTGATAAATCAGACACTTATATATTAAATGGGAATCCCACTCCCGGATCTGGTAGAGTACACTCTATACAGAGCATCAGCTCTCCCAATTTTGCAAAAAGTTCACGGAAATGCGGGTGGCACATTTGCTTATGTCTACCCAAAATGCCACGACTTTGCCCTTGACTTAACAGCTAACACCTTTATCAACCTACATCGCAGCAACCTCGCCGAGTGCAAGGAACTCCGAGACAGGGTGGTCTGCAAAAACCCGCCACCTGTCAGGGAGCTCATCGCAAAAGCATCCTGCGAGATCGAGATGCTACTGGACCGCAATATCACGGACATCACCAGCTGTGACATCCGTGTAACGGAAATGCACGACGCATATTGGATGCGCCTTCACGAGACAAACACCTGGGTATTTTCGACATTGGAGGAAGAACGGCTCTTCATCCAATGCCGAGGGAACGAACATCTATCAACTCCAATCAACGGCACTGGGCTGTTGAGGCTACCCCCAGGATGCATGGCTATTACCCCAAACGCACTCTTGACAGCTTCAAAAAACATCGAGATGAGCCATACATCCCCCATATACCAAAAGCTGGACCTGAATATCACGGATCTGCTTCGCAAAAAACCAGAGGAGCCCAACACGCCACACATCCACGACATCATGGAGGAAATTTGGAAAGAAGAGCAAGAAGGACTGAGCCCGGCGCATGTGGAGGCACTGGAAGCAGCACCAAGCTTGCTGGACATAATCGCGAAAGCTCGAGAACTGAGTAAATATAAAGCGGTATCGCACAATTTTACAGAACTACAGAATAAACTACCATTTTACCTGGCCATAGTATCGGCTATAGCAATGTTTACATTTTTAATTTTAAAAGGCGCTGGGAAAATTATGGCGCCATATTTATCAATTTTTACAAACCTTTGCTCGCTATTCTGTGCAGGGAACGCTCATAAAAACGCAACTAGGAACGACTTGGAGGAGAACGCAGATGAGGGGATCCCGCTGCGCATATTACGCCAAGTGCTCCACGTGGCGGACCACCCCAACCCAAACCACAGGGACGAGTCCGCACCACCCATAAATCCCCGTCGGGCGAGCGCACCATCAAGCGTGCCCATACACCGGCTGTCAAAACGCCCGCCATCGGATCACAGCGGACGACGAACCCACAGCCAACAGCATTCATAAGCTGTCACATAGGAGCAACTTCAAGCGCACCGCCAGCCGTCGGATCGGTGAGGACGACGAGCGCACGCACCAAGGAAGAATGAACATCTCACCTGTAAATCCAGCATCGAAGACCTTCAAGAGAATCACCATGTCAACGGTATTTAGAATAATAGAATATCAGGCACACGAAACATGTCCTTAGGAAGACACTTGTTCAGTGTCACGTCATTTTACAAATTAACAAATTGAGGAGAAATCAAAATGTCTCTAAAATCGTCGAACTTTGTTTCTGCGGAATAGCAAAACTCAATAAAAAGATAACATTCTCTAAAAATGTCAAGAACTTATCCGCACTATACGACAAGGAATCGACATGAAGAGCAAAGGGTGGGGGAGAGAACACACAGTACAAGTACACAAAAAATTAAGAGAGAAAAGATCTGGAGTTCATTGAAAAAGAGAAGAATTACAAGGGGGTAGCAAAGCGCGGAAAAATTATGCGACCGGCAGGTCAATATGAACAAGTAACGCGGTACAGTCACAACGACGAATGGACGCAGTCGTAGTACAAGCCGTCGGACATTGGTAATCGATTCGCTTCAGGATGATTTTCGTTCCCATACCAACCGCTATGTCTAAAAAGTCGCGGAGGTGGTAAAAATGCGAGAGTCGCCCGTGATACATCAACATGAAGAAGTCCTAATAACATAACAAAGGGAAAAATAGTTGAACAGTCGGAGAGATTTGGAGAACGGATTCGCGAAGGAAACTCACCCGATTACACCGCTCATACGTGGCCTCGGCGTAAGCATTCTTCCTGTCCACGAGAGACGGTCGAACACTGCGCACGCGAAGGCAGGACCGGACAACCGAAGGGTTACCCACCACCAGACCTTGACACACATATTCACGTGCGCCAATCTAGAACGGAATAACACACCTTTAATACACAAAACAGGAAAACCACAACCGATAGACAGAGTATAGGACTCACCACACCATGGTCCGGACAAACCACAGGCACCCGCATGCGACTGCCGGAGACCGTAGGAAAACGACCACCCCCAGCGGCCCCAACACCATACCATACGGTTTGGGACACAACCCGGAAAACCGTAACCGCGAAATTCTAGGTAAAAGAAGAGAAAACGGGAAATAAAAGGCTGAAGGAACGCAGAAAAGCTCGCACTAGACTCACCTGTCGACACCCATCGCGACAACACATGAAGACCTCACGAAGATGCCCACGCTCAAGCACCCCATATTTGAGGGGACCGTCAACCGCGTAGCTGAGCCTCGCAACATCCACATCATCGGGCGCATCGTCGGCAAACCGCCTGGTTCGCAAAATAGCGCGCCCAAGCTCCAGCAAAGCTTCATCAGTACACCGCGCATAGGATGGCAGTGAGGCAAGAGCGATACCTATAACACACACAAAAAACACACACACTGAAAACACCATTCCAAGATCACCAAACAATCACAAAAAAGAAAAAACACTTCAGAACCCACTTCGGTAGATACGATCCATCGAAGTGACCGACGACTGCGGTACAGGATGGTAACCGGCGGAATCTACCAACGAAGATATCCGACATCCAAAGCCTGGTCCAAGTAAGGATCAGAACGGCAACCCTGCATTGAATCATACATAGTTTCAAAGTAGTATAATATACTTACTTAACTATCAGCCAGGAGAAAATGTCAGCAAAAGATCGGCAACACTGCCACATACCAAAGTCGGCAAACCTAAGAAGAGTATATAATACTCCCTTGGAGGCTAAATACAATGACTGATCCCGTACAATCTCGAAAAGAGAGCTACTGTGCGAGATCAGCTCAAAAAGTAAACAGTCAGTCACTCGGATCGATTTACGTGTTAAGACCCGAGCGGAGGGCTCGGGATAACAAATATATTTAAGTTCGTTAGAAACAGTCCTATGGGCGGACTGCCCAGTTGCACCTACCTTTTCTGGGTTAACAGCTCTGATCCCTTCAGTCCCTTCTTAGATCTCAGCGATTCGGTGTATTCGTATTGATATATAAGTATATGAAATTATATTTTGAATATTCTGGATATGCGCTTGGTCAGAATGACCTGATCTGATTTTATGTAACTATTAAATTGGATTTTCGTAAATCAGAAAGATAGAGAAGTAATTTCAATATCTATTCAAGAGATGATCAAAGTAATTTTAGATATCTAGATTTGAACCTTCGATAATAATCAATTTTGGAATCAATTCAAATATTCAAAGTAAAATCATTAATTCTTCAAATAAGCATGCATTTACAGATTCTGAAATGATAAGAATGAATTTTTGTGATAGAAATATAAATTCATTAAAAACTCAATAACAAAATCGAAATCACTCAAGAGAATCAATATAAATTATAATCAGGCAAGTTGAATTATCTCCTTTTTGATCAGTTAGGGAAGGCTGAAGTCCTTGCAACTTATTCTATGAATGCTAAGAATATAAAGCAACTTACAATCAGATTGTTTCTTAAACTACTCGAGAGAAGAGCGGAGTCGTGATGAGTCGGCAGTCCTCTGGAGGCTGGAATTAGCGATTCAGAAGGCCTTGAGGATGAATTATAAGCTGATCCTACTGCAGCTCAACTTGAGGACAAATTCGGAGCTGGCCCTGCTGCAGCTCTAAGTACGGGTAACGCCACTTCCCAAGTGCGGGATCAGATCTAACCGTTGGCTCGCCGCTTCTCGAACAAACGCTTTGTCACACTTTTCTAAGGTGTTTGGGCGGAGACAATAGCGCGGACTCAAAAGCTCCGGAAAGAAAACTTTGACAGACTGATCAGCGAACCAACGTTCAGACCTACATTTATAGCCTGGGCCAGCTCGCGTCAATTTTGAAATCATAATTATTGTTTCATCAAAATCATTTTGAAATCATAAACTGTGTCAAGCGTGACCTATTGTCACGCTCAATAAAATGTGTCTCATTGCCTTGCGAAGTGAATGAATGGCGTGACTAAATGTCACGCATGGTCATAGGGTAGAGTGACCTATTGTCACGCGTGACAACAAGTCACGCTCTGGACAAAATCAACTCCGCTCTCCCCTCTCGAGTCCTCACATCACTTCGTATATCGACTGTTGCGAGTTATACAAAATCTGAGTGAGACGGGGCGTCTCGTGAACGCGGGACGCCGAACCTCCCCTGTCAGACCATTCTCGTCCCGAGAATGACACCGGGGTTGATGTTGCGAGAGCTTTTGCAAGCCCAGGACACCACACCTCCCCCGCCAGACCATTATCGCCCCGAGAATGTACTGAGGGTTTGGCGGTGGCCCACACGACCACAACGAGGCCCTCACTTGGCGCCTTATTAAATCCAAGGCGATAATGAGTAATCTATTATGAAACAGTAAATTTATGCACATGGAAGTACTGGTACGTGTATATTGATTCTGTTTTCCCTTACGTTTCCTCGTTCTAGAGTCCATACAGTCCTTACACTCGAATGATTGTAGGTTCGCGTCTTGCAAACACTTCACTTCTGCCATCACAACTTTACATTTCGTGCACGGTGACCAGCGATTGGGGCTCCGTTCATGTACTTTACGGCACATGTAACACCAATTCTCGGGTGGGACCTTTGATGACGATTCTTCGCGTTTTCTTTTTCGAAATTTCGCCTGGCGTGTCCTTTGTTGTTGCCTCTTTATTTGTAATTTTATTTCTTTTTCACTGAGAGGTAGTGGAATTTGTTCCGTGTCACTGGTAGAGTCCGATTCACTTTGTCCATTATCTAGTGGGTCTCCCCGCTCTTCGTCATATGGGTCTAAATCGCTGTCCTGTTGTTGATTTTGCAATCTTGGTGTAGCTGGATTGGGAATCTCTACATGCACAGGTGAGGGAAACGCGGGTCCTTGTTGTGAAAGTAACGTACTGTTGTCATCCTTGTTAGCATAGTCGGATATATTGTCATGCATTTCGGTACCCGAGGAATTGGGTATTCCCAGTAATTCGGTAAGGATATCCGTAGTATTTCCTATTGTCCTTGTGTTTGATATCCGTACGTTGGCTGTAGAAACGACGTCTGGCACAGTCTGGAGATGCGTTGAGTTGATTGATGTTGAATTTTGAGATTTGTCGATGCCTTTGTATGGAAGGATGTAGAAGGAAGTTACATCATTTCCTGATTCTCCAATATCGTGTGTGTGACGATTCCCAGGAATCCCGTGATCATCTGGCCCCCTGTGCGGGGAATCAATTGTGGGTGGCTTCCCGATTGCTGGAGAATGAGAAACCGCGACAGCTGCATGACAATTTGTCGCGTTGGCTCCCGGCCGAGGTGTAGGTGGTTAGGTGGTTCAGCGGCGGTACTGGTATGGGTAGCGTGATAATTGGTCGCGCTGGCTCTCAAGCGGGGAATATCTGGTTGTGCCTCAGCATTGGTAGGGGCAGCGTGACAATTTGTCACGCTGGCTCGCAAACGGGGAGTATCTGGTTGAGCGACGGCGCTGGTAGGGGCAGCGTGACAATTTGTCACGCCTGTTGCTGTGTTTTGAAATGCTATGGAGGGAATGTGCCGGTGAGCCACGTGCGCGATCGGTGTAGGTGTGCTTGTTTCTGGTATGATATACGCTTGGTTCATGAGAGGGCCATGATATATCATACCTGACGAGAGGAGCGATCTCGACGTTGGTTTAGGGCCGATGCTGACGCTAGTGATGGTGTTTCGCTTTTCGTTCTGTATATGGTATATCCCATCCCGCTTATTGTCTCCATTCGATGGTGTTTCCGACGAAGAAATATTCTGATGATAAATTTTGTCCGTCTGTGTGCCGCTCTCTGATAGTGGGGGCTGCTGGACGTTGATTTCGTCGATACACAGGGAGCTATTCTCCTGTAGGAAGCACTTACACATATCAACACCACGGATATAAGCACTATATTTCACTAGAAAATCTTCCTTTGCTGCTACATAAGTCTTATGGGACTCTTCCATTTCTTTGTGAGCCCGATCTATCATGTCTTTTAAGTACTCAGAAAAAAGTTTCGCACTGATTCTCTCCATTTTATGCGGTGTCGTCCACGTGGCGATAATGACTGGGGTAATTAATTAACTTAGCTGTTAATGACATGATCTGTAGATTGTCGGTAATGAGCAAGCTCGTAAAAGTGCATGGTGGCGACATCTCTTGATTGTGGTCAGTGTTACGTCAAATTGATATACTTGTATGCTAATGAAGTGATTTGTAGATTGCCGGTAATGAGTAAACTCGCAAAAAGTACCTGGTGGCGCCATCTCTTGGTTGCAGTCCGTACTACATGCGTTGTGCAAGTAGCGCGAAAATTCAAATGCATATGATCCATTGCACGTTGAAACGTCGCCTGGTGCTTCCATGTGCTTATGACACTCGGATGTGTGGGTTCAAATCGGTGTAATATTCATCATTAAATTTGCAAAAATTTGAATCATGCAACAGTAGACTACGATGTGATTTACAGTACCGTGCAAAAATTCCTGAACGGGGGTATGAAATCCTCTCTTGCAAAAACGTCGATTGCTCGAGCCCAGATCAACGTAGAGGAATTTTGGAAAAAGCATCTTAAAGATGAGAAAAAATGCTAACTTTTTGTGGCCTTCGATCTTTCTTTCAGCCCTTTTTGGTACCTCAAATAGCTGATGTAATTTCAAAGATTTCGAGAAAAACCCCGTTTTTACTCTATCGGCTGTAATTTGGACGCGGATAAAGATAGAACAATTTTGCAAAAAAGCATCTTAAAGACCGGAAAAAATGCCATTTGCAATGATTTTTCGATTATTTTTTACGTCGTGTGAATAAGAGTGTGAGAGCTCTCAAAGTAGCCAGAATCTCGGATTTTCGATGAAATACGTGTAAAAACGGCAAAAAACTACGGTTTTGGCTACTTTGAGAGCTCTCACACTCGTATTCATACAACGTAAAAAATAATCAAAAAATCATTGCAAATGGCATTTTTTCCGCTCTTTGAGATGCTTTTTGCAAAGTTGTTCTATCTTTATCCGCGTCCAAATGACAGCCGATAGAGTAAAAACGGTTTTTTTCTCGAAATTCTTGAAATTACATCAGCTATTTCAGGTACCAAAAAGGGCTGAGAGAAAAATCGCAAACCATGAAAAGTTAGCATTTCTTCTCATCTTTAAGACGCTTTTTTCAAAATTCCTCTACGTTGATCTGGGCTCGAGCAATCGACGTTTTTGCAAGAGAGGATTTCAAACCCCCGTTCAGGAATTTTTGCACGGTACTGTACATATACCTATAATGTAATAAATCGACTTATTCTCTATTTTGCCGTGATTCAGTTGGCGCTGATAAATCGGAATAATCGAAAATCTAAAATCATTCTGATTTCTATTCTATAATTATAATGTATAGTATTCTATAATATATTCGAATATTCTCTGATTATAATCGAAAATTTAAAATTATTCTAATTTCCTGATTCAACACTGTGATGAACTAGTCTCATATATATATATTGTTAGATCAGTTGAGCCTTATTATTAATACTAACATCGTGTGACTCTGGTAAATGTCCAAGTGAATCTCCATAAGGAAGGGGATTTGCCCTATGCCGTTCCATAGATAATTCAGTATTGTTATTTCGTAATTGGTATACAGAAACAGTCAACATTCGAGCTATGCATGCAGGTTTGAAGAAGGTTTCGAGCTGCGAAGGAATTTGGCTGACTGTGCATCAGAAATGTGACTCTCCCAAGTTTTGTATAGTTCTAAGTCTGTTGGCCAGGATTTTGTCTGTACTGTCGATCCGTCCGCGTTGTCAGTGTAGTTCCGAAAATCAATGCGGTGCTGTTGTCGCAGCGTGACATATGTCGCAGCGTGACATTCTGTCGTGGCGTGACATTCTGTCGCAGCGTGACATTCTGTCGCAGCGTGACATTTTGTCGCAGCGTGACATTTTGTCGCAGCGTGACATTCGCTTGCAACATTGGGCCTCTTATGAGCTTGGATTTCTATTTTTTTTTTCTTTTTGTGCATGGGAATTCAGTTATTCGGCATAGATATTAATCTAGGGCCGGATACATGGATCCTCGTCGAAAATTTTGGCTCTCAAAAAGTACTCTTAAATGAGTTAAGCATCTTGGTTCTCTGACCAGTAAGATTTTTTTTTAAAACCAGGTATGATAAGTTATTGATGTTGATGGCTTGGTTGATAGTCCACGTTCTTTTCCACGATTCGTCGCCACTTTATGGACAGGTTGTTGGTGTCAAATTCATGCATCCGAGTTAGCAATTGAATCGCGTGAATCTGTTGTCAGCAATTTCGGTGCAAAAACAGCTCTTGAGTCAGCTTACAGGACTTTATTGTATGTCTCTATGAACGGGTAACATTTATTTCTGTCAGTGCAGTGTCGTGAACATCATGTGTCTGAAGTCTGAATTATTCCCTGCTCGCGAGCTATTTGTAAATTTTGATCTCGTCATGGATAATGAGAACCATTTTCGTAGACGCGTGCCTCGAGATGATCTTCCCGATACTGTTGGGTGAATGTAAGTGCAACCTTGTGAGCTGTAAAAATTTATCCTACTGGTTTGGTTATACTGATGAAGAAAACAAAAAAATTCTTAGTTTGGAAGATGGGCTCCTGTGAGGCGTTATCGGCGTGTGGCAAGAGAATGTCGGGTTCGTGGGGAGGTACCACCACCTTTCTTGATCGGAGGCCCACGGCGTCCGTGTGTGAGGGTTTGTGTGAGTGTAAATTTTTGTTTCCTATCATTTATCGTAAATCTTTATTCAAGCATAAAACGGGTTCACGGAAAAAGTTAAAATTAATTTTAGTTCCATCAATGGGCCGTGACAAGAGCCTTGAGGAGGGCTGACCGTCTCCGAAACGATTCCTTCTGGCAAGGAATATTACCCCAATTTCACTACTCGGGATGGGGTCGAATGCCCCCTCCATCAGACATGGATTCAGATGACTTTTTTGGGCTGCGACGTTTATTCTTTCCTGAAGATAGATCAAGGTTATGACAGAATTTTGCATATCGAGATATTTAGCGAATCCATGTATATTGTAAGTAGTGGTATACGAATCAATTTCACTCCTCCCTTAGTATATGGGGATTTTGATCTCAATAACGTCTCGAGGCCAGGTGTTCTCGAAATTTTGCTCGAAGACTGGTGAAAATAAATTCTGTAGACGAGCATCTTTCTTGATTATTTCTTTATGGTAAGAAAATCCTTTGAGTCATCAACATGGTCATTTAATAGCTAGTGTTCATGGGTAGTCTACTCCTTGTACGGGTAATGGGACTGGTTCTATGGCTCGGATAGTCGGGGTGTATGTGAAAGAATATTCCTGATGTGCTTCGTTATGCCTTGGAGGGGCTTGCTGTCTGGTAAAAATAGGTATTAGTGTTTGAGTGGGCTCTAGGTCTCGTGTTGTCGTAGGTGATGGTACTTTCGTCCTTATCACCTGTTGGTCCTGTTTACTGTTTGCAATTTGTGAATTTACCTCAACATCGGTCCCGGCAATGACGCTGTTTTTGTTTCGTCTCAGTTTTTTAATTTCGAGCCATATTTCTATTTTCCTGATAAGAATACAGAGAATCACTGCAAAGGTAATTGTTGTAAAAAAAGAGAATCCTAAGTATGTGTGCATTGTTTCCGTAACTCTCTTACGACTCGCAATATCTCGACATTGTTTTTCTATTTCATTTAGTGCAATTGAGTTTCCGCTAGATAGCCAACTGTCGATATTTTCCGAAAATTCGTGATTGTCATCTTCTATTGCTAATTGTAAGTCTCGGGAGATTATCTTAGTGATATCCAGGTCAATGTCTGGCTCATAAGTGATTGTATAGTCAAAGTTCATTTCATTTATCCCATAAAGGGTGAAATTATCTGCATGGGCTGTACATTGTCCGTTAATCGATAATATACCCGTACCATTAAGTACAAGTTCATCAGTTGTCCCTTCTGTACAAATTAATCTCATTCTGATTGTGGCTGATGTAGAAAATAGCCATTGTTTAGTGGATTGAAGCTGCAGTAAGTATGGTGTTTTGGCTGAAGTGAGTACATAGTTACAGTCCTTGGGACGACTTAATGTTTGTTTAGCTAGTAATTGAAATTCGCACCAATCCTCAGTGTGGCTTTCCCGGATAGGTTCGATAACATTGCATAATTTTGTGTTATTTCTAACAAGGCAGTTCTGTAAATGATGTTCATCAAAGAATATATATGATCGGAAATTCATTGACACAAAAATATTTGAGTGTCTAGGCTCAATGGAAACGAAAGATTTACGATTTTTCAGAGAGTGTGCGGGTATTGGTAGATTATGGATACGATAATGTGTAAATTTATTTACGTCTGCTAATGGGAATGTCAAAACAGTGAGGATCTTTTGATTAATCACATGGACATATGACTTTGAAACTGAAAAGAGGTATTCGGGCGTGATTGCACCTTTTTCCCACGGTAATGTATGGCTAGATTTATAGTCATTTATGTCATTCAATATGGTTTGTAATTTGTCATGGCTAAGCAGGAGCGGATGTAAGTGACCTCTCGCTGTCGTTTCAATCGCGGTTATCAGAATTTTATAAGAGGAGATGGAATGTCCTAAAGCCATTTCGAATTCGGTTGCCCAAATTTCTATATTTTCCCGCAATGATATCGTGTCTAATGTGTTTGACAACGAACCTAGCTCTTTTGACAACTTATTATGTAACCTTTCTACTTCTTTTCTCTGTGAATTTATTAATTTGTGAATATCATCTAATTCAGATTTCAAAATATGAGTTCTTTCTGCGGCTAATAAAGATATGTTCTGGTTTCTGTCGTAAAGGTCATTCACTTGTTTTGTTATGAGTTCACGGTCGTCTGCGTCCATTGTACCAAACAATTTTCTGTTAACCCAGCCAACTATTTCTAAGGGTGCTCCTCTCTTTTTGAAATTCTGACCACTGGAAACATTTGGCTGTGGAATGGATGGCGAGGAAAAAACTTGCGTCAAGTCTTTGCGTAAAAGGTCGAGGCTATGCATCATTGCATCTATTTTGGTTCGGGGGATCAGATTATCACAGTCTGTAAATTTCTGAGCACATCTTTGTCTAATCGACATTAACTGCTTTTCTCTCCAATAATCCCCATCTATTAGCTTACTACAATCTATTGTTACTGATATTCTCCAATTTGATCTAATTATTCTACCTTCACCGACGTACTCATAGTAAATCCCAGGGTTTTTAGTAATAGGTATTATGTTATACGTTACATTTACATCGTTTAATGCGAGCCTAAGACTAAGGGTGAGTATCCAAGAGAGGACCAAGAATACCATTTGGCGGATGTTATAGCACGCACCTGCAACAGTCAAGGGTGAATGTGGCCTATTAGCAATAAGCACGTTTTATCTTATCTACATGTTTCAGAAACCTCTTCCCATTGGAAGATTCTAGCAAAACATGTTGTTTCTATGAATTTCTATGATTTTGAACTTTCCATTGAAAAATTTATCAAGCTTGCCCTTTCTAGGTTCATTCAGAACGTAAACTTCCATTCCAACCTGCAAATCTTTTGGCTTTGCTTTCTTGTCGTATTTAATTTTCGTATTTTCCTTCGATGTCATCAAATTTTCTCTAGCAACATGTCTAATGTCCTTTAAAACTCTTATGAGGTTGCATAGATAGGAGTTGTATGTTTCTAACTCAAATTCGTCTGGATATTTGTCTATTGTACGGGCTTTACGCCCGTAGATAATTTCAAAAGGGCTAAAACCTGTCGAATTGTGTACTGAGGAATTATACTCAAACATAGCGAATGGTACGATGGTGTCCCAGTCTTGCTTGTCCCTAGATTTTGTACGTATGTAACTACCTAGCATTGCATGACTGCGTTCTAAGGATGCGTTCTCTTGAGGATGATAGCTGGTAGTAGTTATCAATTTTATACCAAAGATTTTAGCCAATTCTTCTAGTAATCTATTTTTGAAACTAGTGCCTCTGTCACTTGGGATTACTCTTGGTACTCCGAAGTTAGCTATAAGGTGACGGGCTAATGCGTCAGCGATAGTCACAGCTCGAATATCGGGTATAGGTACTGCTAGACAAAATTCCGATAATTGACATTGCATTGTTAAAATATGTCTGTTATTCGAAGGGGTGACAGGTAAAGGTCCCACTGTATCGATAGCAATTTTTGAAAATACTTCTAAGGGCGTGTCCGATATAATCATTGGTACTTTCATCCGTATTCCTATCAACTTTTGTTCTTGGCAGACCGTACATTTGCTGATGAATTCCTCAACGTCTCTTTTCATGCCCTTCCAAAAATATCTCTCTCGAATCCTTCTATATGTCTTCCCCACTCCTCTATGTCCTCCAAATAAACTCGAATGAAGATCTTCTATGATCGAACTAGTCTTTTCTGCGGAGGGGACCGTGCATGTGCCATAACAGAAAGTTATTTTCAACGGAAAATCTCGGAATTCTTTCAAGAACGCATCTCTTATTGTTGATTTTGGAAGGTTATCTGTAATTTCACCTAGCCTACCAAGCCGGAATGATTCTATGTTCGATTTTTGTATTATTTTGGAGAGATTTTCCAGACATAATTTCAAATTTGAAGGCGCGATAACATCATCTTTCCCCTCTGTGATGACTAAACTGTAGATGAATCTATTTCGGTTCTTTGTAACTATCACATCTCCCACGTCTGCATTTTGTGATTTTAATTTGTCAATATCTATTGCTGATATATCGGACAATAATCTGTTATTTGGAGAAGTTAGGTCGAGATCGGCAGATATAAAATGTACAATATTATCTTTTATGTATGTGATGCATTCTCTAGAAGCTGTTACCTCCAGAGTCATGGGTTTATTGTAATCTAAATCTGGTTGTACAGTAGCACCTATGTCATCAGTCGCGTTTGTCATGGGCATTGTGTGATGTGTCGTCTTCGCTGTCCTAGTTATGAGTGGTTGGGAAGGAGAGCAAGATGGCTACGCGTTATTTTTTGTCACGCTGAGTTCGGGAGGTCGGGATGGATGGGAAAATGGTTGAGCGTTACTTTTTGTCACGCTCGGCATCTTGCGATCAGTGGTGCGTTCTCTGGTTTTGACTATGGATATGGATCGATCATTTCGGGGATTCTGATCTTCATCTTCAACATCGCTATTCTCTTGGGTTATAGTACTAAGAGTTTTCCAATAACTCGGAAAATTACTTCTTCTATTCCCCTCCAGCGGAAGTGGTGTAGATTTTGCAAAATATTTCTTGGATGGAGACATTTTAGTTCTCATGGCTTCCGGTATTGGGGTCGTCTCAGGTGGAATGAAGGAATGCGCAACCCAGTCTTCTACAATTTCATTTGGTACTGGTTCTTTGCCCAAGTATGCTGGTAAGGAGGACGTCGATCTATCCAGGAGATTGTCTGAGGGGTCTGATCCTATATCAGAAAATGTTAGGTGAGTCGTATGGTCTTTGGTTATTTCCTCGTCCCACCAATAGGTTTGGCTATTTTCGGGTCTCGAAATTTTTGTAAGACTCTTTGACCATCTCTTGGTAGATTGAGCATCTGGGATAAAACTCTCGTCAGATGAAGAAGAAGAATCGGGGTCATGGGTGATATTGTATGGTATATCTTTCTTTTGAGTGCAAGTTGGACTTTGAATCGGTGTAATGATGTTGGGTGGCTCCTGTTCGTCTGGTGTCTCGATATTACTCCTTTCTTCGGTGTCAGATAGTTCAGATGATTGGTTTGTTGAATTGGATTCTTCGCCCTTATCCAAGAGATCTGGCAGAAATGATTTGTCTCGCTGGGGAATAGGGGGTTCTTCAAACTCTTGATCTTCAGATTCGTCACTTGAAGTGAGGGATTCCGACGAATCCCGCGTTGTTTCTCGCGAAGACTTTAGTATAGGAATTTGAGTCCTTGGGCCTCCCTTCCTGATTCTGAGTCTTTTGGCGATGGTGCTCCCATCCAGATCCCCTCGTCCTCCGGACATATTTGTTGGTCTTTCCGGGGGCTCAATCTTGGAACCTTTCTTTCTTCCTCGCTTAGGCGGAGCCCTAGATGTAGCAGATGATGAGTCTGAAATTGATTGTTTGCGGGCATTCTCAGCTCGCTGCTGTGAAGTCTTTGTCGGTCTAGGACGTAAAGGCAGCATTTCTACTGATGTTACGGACGAATCAGAGTAAGAACTCTCTTCAGACTCAGATGATAAGCAGGAGCACTCTTCATTATTTGTGAGTGTTGGTCCAGGGTGAACAGAGGGCTGGGTTTCAACTGGGTTGCGAGAAAGGGCGTCTGCGTTGGTATTCTGTACTCCAGGCTTATATTTGAAGGTATAATTATACCCTCTGAGTTTAGCCCTCCAACGGTTAAGTCTGCTCATGGGATCCTTGATGGATTCGATCCAGGTTAAGGGCTCGTGGTCTCCGTAGATGGTGAAATGGCGTCCGTACGAAAAATGACGGAAGTGTTGAACGGAATTAACGACAGCCAGACACTCTCTCTCTGTTGCAGAATAATTTCTTTCTGCTTTAGATAAAGATTCCGACATGTAAGCGACGGGTTGGTCCTTGCCAGGTTCCCCTTGAGAAAGTACTGCTCATATAGCCCCGTTCGAAGCATCACAGGTCAAAATGAAGGGCTTCTCAAAATCAGCAGGAATGAGGACGGGAGCCTCACACAAAGCTTGTTTGAGGGTCTCAAAACTCTTCTGTTGTTCTTCCCTCCACTCGAATTTTACGCCCTTGGAAAGGAGGTCATTCATGGGTTTCGCCTTCTTTGAGAAATCTTTAATGAAGCGTCGATAGTAGTTCGCGAGGCCTAAAAATGATTTGATGTTGCGCGTTGTTTTAGGCGTAGGGGAATTTCGAACGGCATCCAGTTTGGAAGGGTCGGGCCTAACTCCGCGTCTGTCAATGATGTGACCAAGATATTTTACTTCAGGCGTTAAGAATTCGCACTTATCTGGCTGGAGTTTCATACCAGCATCTGACAGCCGTTGGAAGACTTTGAAAATTTTCTCTATATGAGCATTTAGTGAATCTGAAAAGACTAGTATATCATCCATATAAATGAAAATTTCGATGCCTTGTAATCCGCTCATTACGTTATCAATAGCTCGCTGGAAAGAAGCTGGACCATTACATAAACCAAAAGGCATAACTAGCCATTCAAATAAACCATACGGAGTTCGGAATGCTGTCTTTGGACGGTCAGAAGGGTTAACTTGAATTTGATGAAATCCGCTGACAATTTCGAATACCGAAAAATATTTTGATTTTCCCATCAACTCTAGGATCTCTTGAATGTTGGGTAACGGATAGGCATCTGGAATGGTTTTCTCGTCCAACTTACGATAATCAATGACTAGCCTATAACGCCTTTTCCCATCAGGACCCGGTTTTTTCGGTACAATCCATAGGGGGCTTACCCAGGGACTGTTAGAGTGTTGAATTGAATGATCCTGAAGTAATTTGATAATTTGTTCGCGAATCTCTTTGTGAAGGCTGGGTGGGTATCTATACTGCTTGGAAGTGGTGGGTTTGTCATCTCGTGTGTCAATATAATGTATATATTTCGTTCTTGGTGGCAAGTCTCCCGGCAACATGAATATATGATGGAATTTTCGAACTATCCGTCTCAATTTCTTCCGACCATGACGACAATGATGGGTTCGCAATAGGAGCTTTACTATGATCTTGACTCTCTCTGATTTAGATAATGGTTTCGTCGGTCCTATTGGTTCGGGTTCAGAATCAAGGCATTCATCTGAAAGTTCTAGGTCATATTGATCTAAGTTTTGGGGAGGTACTTCCACTGTGATATTTCTGTCTAACGTGTTAGTGGCTATGGCATAGCATACGCCATTCAATACTTTAACAGTACATTCTCCTAAAAAAAACCCTTTCTTTGTTTTAACAAAGGGTAAGTAGGCGTCGCCGTCCGGGAGATCAGTCCAAATTTTGACGGGGGCTTTTGATTTGGGAGGTATAGTAACCGAGTAGATATTCTCAGCGTTAACAGTTTCGGCGCTAGCATCACTGTCCTGATAAGGGAGTTCCTGCCATTGGTCTTCACTAGCTCGATTAACTTGGTCCAAGTTCGGGGTGTCGTGAGTAATTGTTGCGTTAACGTGTAAATCGGTGGAGTTCTGAGGCTTATGAGTTACCTCGAGTGATTCATGAGTTACGGTGATGTTATCTTGTAACTCAAGAGGTGTTGTGTCTGTCTCCGTAACGTTGAGTCGGCGTTTTTCTGGGAAAATGATTACATCCGTCGTTGGGTAAAAGAAAATTTCCTCTTCGTCAAGTTCGACGTCTTCCTCATCATCTGAGGAATCCAGGTTAGGTTTGGGTGGAAGGAAGGATATGGGGTGTTCTCTCTCTCCCTCGAATGACACTAAGTTTTAATCAAACAATATCCATGCTCCATATTTCCGAAAATAATTTGATCCTAAGATAATGTCATATTTCACTATGCAGTCTGGAGGAAGTACATGGAGTCTTATTTCTTTACCAAAAATACAAGTTTTTATCACTCCGAGAGTGTAAATAGGCTCTTCGGATACTCCTGTGACACGTATGATACGTGAGACATCCATTTTAATGTCAGGTCTACATGAAGTGAGGCGAACGGTGCAAATATCTGCCCCGGTATCAAGATACACTAAACCCTGATTTGCTAAAAGCATATCATGCTCAATTTTTATCATCGGCCCTATTCCTGGGCTTTTGGCAGTTCGTAATTTCCTACGCTCATTATTTTGATCTGGGATTTCACTGGCATGCCCGCCGTCGATCCTTGACTGCGGGCAGGCTGGGAGTTTAAATGCTGGGCAGAATTAGGGTTAGCAGGGTGTTGATGGTTGGAGTTCGGTGGGTTTTGGTTTAGCCAAACTCTGTCTCTTTGATATGTATCAGAGGGATACGGAGAGGGTGGAAAATATCCAGGATATATAGGGGGTTGATAGGGAAATGGGCAGTATGGATAGTAGCCCTGGGGCGGATAAAAGGGATAAGGGTCCGGAGGAAAATTTCGATAGGGTGATGGTGACCTGTACGGAGAATTGGATCGATTATAGGGTGATGGGGCTCGTTGATAAGGAGGAGAAGGTCGAGGGGCAGGAGATGATGGCCGTCCGTTGATGTTTGTATTGGATCTTTCGGGGCTCTTGGATGAATAACTCAGGTTTGGATGAGCTACTAGTCTACCATTGGAATCATATCTCATGGGAGGAGGGGCAATGACGTCATTTCGGTCGTAGTGGTAGGGTACAGAATTCCTGTCATATATTCTAGAGTCATTTTTGTCCATAAATGTGACCTGTTTGGGTCTACTTCGATTAGGTTCTGGTGCTTTATCTTCGCGAGGTGGATCAATACTGGTGTATTGAATTTCTGCTCTATTGATGTTAAGACTGATTGCAAAGCTCTCAGCTTTTTCGGCAGCTTCAAGTGCTGCTGCCATTGTTCTGGGTGCTATCAATATGATACCACTTCTCATGCTATCAGGAAGACCGCGAATGAAAGCGTTCAAGCCTAATACCTCTAACTGAGGTCGATGGTCTACGTCATCCTCTTCTACAGTGCTTTTCAGGGCTGCAATGGCCCCTCTAATGAACCCTTTTATTCTATTGTGAAATTGTCGAGCAGTTTCATTTTTCTTCATTTTTATACTCATAATCTCATTCACGTGATAATCATATGGCTTTCTAGGAGAGAAGTTTAGTTTCAAAATTTCTTCTAATCTTTCAAAAGTCTGAATATCTTCGTCTCTCAAACATTTTCGGGCATCTCCTCGGATTTTAGTAAGCAGTCCTCGTAAAAAGTCTTTTTGTTTATTCTCAGGGATAATGCCTTTGTTATTTTCCACATCCTGGACGAAGTCAGTCAAGGGTGTAGTCCCGTCATACTCTTTGATGTTCGCAAGAACTTCTCGTACTATATTAGAGTCTAGAAGTGAGTCATATGTGAGTTTCAAATGTTCCTGATTCGTGAGGTGTCTTTGTGAGATAAATGTCTTCAAAGCTTCTTCTCGTGCTTTCGCATCGACAATAGCATTGATTTGTTCAATGGATTCATTTAGATCATCCATGGTAAGTCAGAAGTGATATCAAATTAGAGTGAATGTAATTTGAAGATATTGATTCTATTCTACAGTATTCTAAATATGCCAAGGTCCACGTTATTCTCTGTTATGCGTTATTCTTGGTCACGCGTTATTTTCTGTCGCGCGTTATTCTTTGTCACGTTTTATTGGGTCGAGCTTGAATGTCGAAACTTCAACTGATTGGGATCAGTCAGACAGAGGTTGCTGATCCTGCAGAGTTGGGAAATGTTGTTGGCGTAATGTCATACGTCGATTGAATTGCAAAAAGTCAGGACTCATACATTGGAATCGTTCAATACTTGGGAGTTAGAAAAGCTATGTGCAACTATGACTGTTCCCCACAAGGGATGCCAAAATGTTAAGACCCGAGCGGAGGGCTCGGGCTAACAAATATATTTAAGTTCGTTAGAAACAGTCCTATGGGCGGACTGCCCAGTTGCACCTACCTTTTCTGGGTTAACAGCTCTGATCCCTTCAGTCCCTTCTTAGATCTCAGCGATTCGGTGTATTCGTATTGATATATAAGTATATGGAATTATATTTTGAATATTCTGGATATGCGCTTGGTCAGAATGACCTGATCTGATTTTATGTAACTATTAAATTGGATTTTCGTAAATCAGAAAGATAGAGAAGTAATTTCAATATCTATTCAAGAGATGATCAAAGTAATTTTAGATATCTAGATTTGAACCTTCGATAATAATCAATTTTGGAATCAATTCAAATATCCAAAGTAAAATCATTAATTCTTCAAATAAGCATGGATTTACAGATTCTGAAATGATAAGAATGAATTTTTGTGATAGAAATATAAATTTATTAAAAACTCAATAACGAAATCGAAATCACTCAAGAGAATCAATATAAATTATAATCAGGCAAGTTGAATTATCTCCTTTTTGATCAGTTAGGGAAGGCTGAAGTCCTTGCAACTTATTCTATGAATGCTAAGAATATAAAGCAACTTACAATCAGATTGTTTCTTAAACTACTCGAGAGAAGAGCGGAGTCGTGATGAGTCGGCAGTCCTCTGGAGGCTGGAATTAGCGATTCAGAAGGCCTTGAGGATGAATTATAAGCTGATCCTACTGCAGCTCAACTTGAGGACAAATTCGGAGCTGGCCCTGCTGCAGCTTTAAGTACGGGTAACGCCACTTCCCAAGTGCGGGATCAGATCTAACCGTTGGCTCGCCGCTTCTCGAACAAACGCTTTGTCACACTTTTCTAAGGTGTTTGGGCGGAGACAATAGCGCGGACTCAAAAGCTCCGGAAAGAAAACTTTGACAGACTGATCGGCGAGCCAACGTTCAGACCTACATTTATAGCCTGGGCCAGCTCGCGTCAATTTTGAAATCATAATTATTGTTTCATCAAAATCATTTTGAAATCATAAACTGTGTCAAGCGTGACCTATTGTCACGCTCAATAAAATGTGTCTCATTGCCTTGCGAAGTGAATGAATGGCGTGACTAAATGTCACGCATGGTCATAGGGTAGAGTGACCTATTGTCACGCGTGACAACAAGTCACGCTCTGGACAAAATCAACTCCGCTCTCCCCTCTCGAGTCCTCACATCACTTCGAATATCGACTGTTGCGAGTTATACAAAATCTGAGTGAGACGGGGCGTCTCGTGAACGCGGGACGCCAAACCTCCCCTGTCAGACCATTCTCGTCCCAAGAATGACACCGGGGTTGATGTTGCGAGAGCTTTTGCAAGCCCAGGACACCACATACGACCGACCAGCAATACTGAAAAAAATTTTTCCCCGAATTTTCATAATCTCGCAATAAATTTTGTTGGGCCATCATCCTGATCATGTAAAGAGCCTCTCTTTCAAATTTCAGCTCGATTGGACGTTTTGTTCCGGAGCTATAACTTGCACCGCAGTGCACCCGATTACACTCGCCAAGACCACTTTTCACCGCGTGACACATCACCCACGCCACAAATCGCCGAAACTCAGCACAAAACACAGCAGGTCACCTTCACACCACACACAGGTACCCAGTTAAACACGTACAGAGTCATTTTGAACCCCACACCTAGCTCAAAGTCGAAAAAACGGCCAAAAGTCGAGTCATTTCGTTCAAAAAAAGTCAACTCTAGAATTTCGAAAAGTAGAGTCCAAAAACGCATAAATTGATGCGTATCATGATTAGATGAGGTAGATAACATCCAAAACTAACTGTTTTCATCATTTGTATAGTTAAAAGAAATGCAGAGAAGCTAGAATTTGAATTCGAGACGTTATGAGTTTTCATCGAAAAGTAGCTGAAAAATGCGTATTTTAACTGAAAAAGTCGATACCACGACATAAATTTAGCTCAAATGACGGTTGTGAACGTTTATTATTGTGACAAATCTATATAACTAAGTATACTAATAGCTATAAACATCATTAGAAGCTTCAAAAATGAGATCACAGGATTTTGAACAGAAAAATGTAGGTTTTCGATGCGAAATTTGCCAGTATGCGAAAACTCAAATTTCCACCTCAGAACTCAAATTTCGTGGTGTAGTTGTAAAAGATAGATTGATGAATGCAATATCTGGAAGTGAGAACAAGGACAGAAACCCATGATTGAATAGAAAAGTTTTGAGACCACAATGTTACACGGTCCAAACTACATTCGAAAATTTACCGTCGGCACTAAATATGAGTTCGTATTTTGTCATATATCGAAAAGTTATGATGATATCAACTTGAGAATTGGTATGAATACTCCGTATATTGTATATTAGTAGAATCAAAACCGACCGACTACCCAAAAATTTTCAAATCACCACAATAGAGTGAAAACCCAGATAAATTACAGTTTCTCGTGAGTAAATCAGAGTACCCAAAAAACCGTCATAACTCGGTCAACTTTGATCCGATTTTGACGTTCAAACGCTCAAATTGAAGGTCTTTCCAAGGACTATCTAACAATTTGATCAAAAATTCCCAGAATAAGCAAATTTTGGAAATTGTTACTGTGCAAAATTCACAATTTCATCTTTCCAGAGAACCATTCACCATGCTTTTTGAACCGAAACTCCATATAATAATCGGTACGAAAATATTATAATATTAGAATCGGAATGAGACTGAAAATCATCTCAAGAAAGAAGAAGTATTTCTTGCGGCTGATGGAAAATGATCCCACAGCTGCAAGCGATAAAAATTTCTCAAGGCTATAGCCAACTATGGCAGTATATAGCTATATATAGTATACCTATTATATACCAGAGAAGCGAAGGAACGCATAAGGAAAGACCGATAGAAATAGTCGAGCTCTTTTCTCAAATCATTGAGCCAAATTTCGAATTTGACGAATCTCACTTTTGGAAATACCCAACTATGGACAATTATATTAGGTATATTATTTGTTTATTGTATAATTTATTAATAACATTCAGGGTATTGTTCATAAAAAAATGAACTTTTTTTTGGGAAAAATTCGTTAATCAAATTGAGATATAGAATCTCATATAAATAACAATAAAGTTAAGGAACATTGTTTATAAACAATCTATTGTTGATAATTTTTTTTCGGACATTGAAATGGTTTTATAATTTTGTAAAACATTTGCATCGAATAGAGGCATAGAACCTCATATATTCATACAATGAAGGAAAGTAATGGTTAATAATTAATTGTTAATAATTTTCAAAAATTCCAGTCAACATATTCGTGATTTTGAGGAAGTCATCAAACATGTTTTCAACTTCTAAGCATAATCGTATGGAAGAAAATAAAATATTATTTTGTAAAATTAGAAATAAGTGAATGAAAGTACTTAAGCCTAAACGATTATACCGAGAGATTCGCGATAAAAGTTTGTATTGTGACATACACAGACAACGACACTCTCGCTCTATCGAGAATCACACATACACTCATACTAACACGTGCTCGCGCTGCGCAAGCACTATAATACAACATATTATCTGAACCATATGAGTTAAAGGCCACTCAAGAGGCCACAGCCGATTTATGTATCGTAATATAGGTCACCGCATCGGGGACGATGCGAGTCTCCGGCCAGGCACGCCTGTGACGTGGTGAGTCTCGAGCATAGACATAGGAAGATATAGACTGCGGGTCAGGATTGGGAGAGTGGGACGTCGAGATTGCATGAGTGCGAGTGAGAGAGCAAGACGTAAGAGTCACGCCGTCCCATAAGAAAGCATTGCCTCTTGCGCATCCGTCTCACTCGCGCGAAGGCCCACGGCAATAACCCGCGACTCGCAGTCTATACCTTCTTATGTGTATGGTCTCGAGCCTCCGGCCCGCGCCTCTCCCTGCACAGTGGGGCGAAACATCGATTTTGCGCCATAAAGTGCATCCGCGCGAATTTTTGACCGATTGACTTGATCCAAAAAAGATTCTTTCCGTTTTTCAACCCTCCACCACGTGGCACTGCAACAATTTCGATTAAAACCGTCCTGGAGTATGGAGGAGGTACTGAAGTTGCAATGAATGTGAGACGGGAATACGCTGATTTCTTGGGTACCCGGGCTGTATTTAACAGCTTGACATCGTCTAAAATGACCTATATGGTCCTTGGATTGTGTACACTACCTTTCATTACTTTCCTGAACCATTTAATCGTTTAGGATGGGTCGAATGTGCTCAAAAATGGCGAAACTCGAACCTATGTTGATATACACACATTCTGGACTCCTTTGAGGGAGAATGGATCAACTTGGGAGTGTTAAACGACTTGCGGGCTCTGGAAAACCTTACTACAGGTACCATCTCACATGATCTAATTATCGAACTCTTCAAAGCAGTGGTCGAAAAATTGCCACTGGGATTTTTTAGAATATTTTCTCGCCGGAAAAAATGGCAAATGATGAACTGACCCTGAAAATCAAGGAATCTAGGTATCTCTTGCAACTTGCGGGATTCGGAAAACACTACAGGCACTATTCTATTTGGGTAACACATCGAATGCTCCAAAGCAAGTTTCATAAAATTGCCGCTGGAATGTTTTATGACCCTTTTTCACCGGAAAACCCTCGGAAATCGTAGAACGACCCCCGAAATCGATGGAATCTAGGTGTTTTCTGGGACTTGCGGGGTTTTGAAAACAGTACAGATACCATCTCACGCAATCAACTAATCGAATGCTTTAAAGCGGGTGACATGAGATTGTGGCTGGAATGTTTTATGACCCTTTTTCACGGGAAAACACTCGAAAATCGTAGAACGAAACCCAAAATCATGAAATCTAGGTGCCATTTGAGACTTGCGGGATTCGGAAAAACCTACTAGTTCCATCTCACAAGATCAACTAATCGAATGCTTCAAAGCGGGTGTCATGAAATTGCCGCTGGGAGGTTTTCGGGCCCTTGTTCGCCAAGAAACGATCGAAAATGAGAAAACGACCCTGAAAATCATGGAATCTAGGTGTCTTCTGGAACTTGCGGGATTTGAAAAACACTTCAGACACCATCCCATTCGAGTAACTCAATGAGCGCTTTGAAGCAAGTTTCATAAAATTGCCGCTGGAATGTTTTAAGACCGTTTTTCACCGGAGGACATTCGAAAATCGTGGAACGATCCCCGTATTCAAGGTATCTAGGTGTCTTTTGAGACTTGCGGAGTTTTGGAAACACTACGAACACCATTTCACGCGATGGAACTACCGCACGCTCTCCAGCAGGTATTATGGAATTGCCGCTGGAATATTTTATGGTCAGTTTTCACCAGGAAACACTCGAAAATCGTAGAATGACCCCCAAAATCATGAAATCTAGGTGTCATTTAAGTCATGCGGGATTCGGAAAAACCTACAGGCACGTGATCAACTAATTGAATGCTCTGAAGCAAGTGTCATAAAATTGCCGCTGGGATGTTTTCGGCCCCTTTTTTGCCGAGAAACGATCGAAAATGAGAAAACCGACCTAGAAATCGTGGAATCTAGGTGTCTTTTGGAACTTGCGGGACTTGTAAAATACTACAAACACCATTCTACGTAAATAACTCAACGGATGCATCAAAGCACGGTTCGAAAAATTGCCGCTGGAATGTTTTATGACCGTTTTCCACCGGAAAACACTCGAAAATCGTGGAACGACCCCCGGATTCATGGAATCTAGGTGTCTTTTGGGACTTGCGGGGTTCTGAAAACACTACGAACACCATCTCACGCAATCAGACTATCGCACGCTCTCCAGTAGGTATGATAAAATTGCCGCTGGAATGTTTCATGGTCAGTTTTCACCGGAAAACACTCGGAAATCGTAGAATTATTATGTAAGATTGAATAGAATTATTATGTAAGATAAGAATTATATAAGATTAATAGCTCAATGTACGAATATCCTTCATGACACATGTACCGTACAAATGTCCTGGGAATTCTAGTTGGTAGAACAGCTTCAGTTCTCTTTCCAGATCCTCTATAGTGTGACGAGTTGATTCCTTCAAGTATTCATGACAGATTTCCAAGTTCTGTGCATTTTCTGGAGTGTCGACCTTTAGTGTCAAATGTTCCGATGATCTCACGATGCTTGATAGTGTGGATCGAGAAACCGTTTTTCTTTCCAGGAAACGCTCAGTATTGGTCGGGATTCACTGTCTCCTGGTAAGGAGGTATGAAAAAAAATTTTGCTGCGCGCTCGAAGTTGAGTTTTTCAGGTGGAGCAAGAACTTTGAAGTTTTGTTGGAAATGCTTAGAAAATGCCATGAAAGGCTTTTTTCTTTCTTTCAATAATTTATCTTGAGGATATTGCGCTATGACTGGTGTGTGGGGTATTTTTCCCCATTCGTGACAATCCCGGTGGTTCCAGGAAGCCATGATGCATCATGGATTCGAGAGGTAAAGTGAAAAACACATTGACGGAAAGAGCACATGATGAGCTGCCAGATATGCAAGGCTCGGATTTTTAGCTTGATCCGTTCTCGAGATTCCCAATTCCATAGGCGCGGTTAATCGTATTCCTAATGTGTGGCGCCCGTATATCCGGATTCGCGATTCCAAAAACTTTTTTGTCGTGCCTGCTGCGCCCGAAGAGTCATGACGTCCTACTCGTCTTGTGATTGAGAGACCTCAGGACAACTTCGATCGCATTGATCTCGGAACCAGCTTCATCTCAATCATAAGGAGAGTCGAAATTGATGATGACGATTCGGATTTGTGATCACAACAACTTTTTTGCCGTGCCTGCTGGCCCATAACAGTCAGCTACATCTGCATATCTACACCATTTTAGTCGTGCCTGCTGCGCTCCATGAGTGATCGCGTCGTGCTGGTCTTGTGGATGAGTGACCCAAAGCCAACTCCAATCGCATCGATCTCGTAATCACCTCGACTACATCATGAGAGGATTTGAAGTTGATGGTGGCGCTCGTATGTCCGGATTCGCGATTCCAAAAACCTCTTTGGCGTAACTGCTGCTACCGACGAGTCATTGCGTCTCACTCGTATTGTGGTTGAGAGACCTCAGGACAACTCCAATATCATTTATCTCAAAACACCCCAATCTCAATCATAAGAGAAGTCAAAATTGATGGTGACGCTCGTATATTCGGATTTGTGATCACAGAAACTTTTTTGCCATGCCTGCTGGCCCATAACAGTCAGCTACATCTGCATATCTCGACCTTTTTTGTCGTGCCTGCTGCGTTCCACCAGTGATCGCGTCGTGCTGATCTTTTGGATAAGTGACCCAAGGCCGACTCCAATCGCATCGATCTCGTAATGACCTCAAGTAGTTTATTAGAGAATATGAAGTTGATGGTTGCGCCCGTATATCCGGATTCGCAATTCGAAGAACTTTCTCATCGTGCCTGCTGCGCCGGATGCGTCATTGCGTTTTTCTAGTCTTTTGGATGAATAACCTCAGCACAAACTGAATCGCATTGATCTCGAATCCACCTTCATCTCAATCATAAGAAGAGGCAAAATTGATGATGTCGATTCGGATTTGCGGTCACAAAAACTTTTTTGCCGTACCGTCTGGCCCATAACAGTCTGCTACATCTGCATATCTCCACCTTTTTTGCCGTCCTCGCTGCGCCTGATGGGTATTCGCGTCTTGCTTGTCGCTTGGTTGAAGGACCTCAGGACAACTCCTATCGCATCGATCTCAAAATCAACTTGGTCTTAATCATGAGAGCAGTTGAAACTGATGGTATAACTCCTATATTCATGAATCGAGATTCAGAAAACTTCTTCGTCGTGCCTGCTGCGCTCCACAAGTGATCGCGTCGTGCTGGTCTTCTGGATGAGTGACCTAAGGCCAACTCCAATCGCATCGATCTCGTTGATCACCTCAAGTACATCATGAGAGAATTTGAATTTGATGGTGGCGCGGGTATATTCGGATTCTCGATTCCAAAAACTATTCCGTCGTGCCTAGTGGCCTATCGCAGTCAGCTACATCTGCATATCTCCACCTTTTTTGTCGTGCCTGCTGCGCTCTATGAATGATCGCGTCGTGCTGGTCTTTTGGATAATCGACCTAAGGCCAATTCCAATCGCATCGATCTCGTAATTACCTCAAGTAGTTTATTAGAGAATATGAAGTTGATGGTGGCGCCCGTATATACGGATTCGCTATTCCGAAATCTTTTTCGTCGTGCCTGCTGCGCTCCACGAGTGATCGCGTCGTGCTGGTTTTCTGGATGAGTGACCTAAGGCCAACTCCAATCGCATCGATCTCATAATCACCTCAAGTACATCATCAGAGGATTTGAAGTTGATGGTTACGCTCGTATATCCGCGTTCGCGATTCCAAAACATTTTTTCCGTGCCTGCTGTCCTATAACATCCAGCTACATCTGCATATCTCCACCTTTTTGCCATGGCTGCTGCGCCTGACGAGTCATCGCGTTTTTCTAGTCTTCTGGATGAAGGACATCAGCGCGAACTCAATCGCACTGATCTCGAAACCGCCCTCATCTCAAAATGATGATGACGATTCGGATTTGCGATTCCAAAATCTTTCTTGTCGTGCTTGCTGGCCTATAACAGTCAGCTACATCTGTATATCTCCACCTATTCCGCCGTGCGTGCTGCTCCTGATGGGTATTCGCGTCTTGCTCGTCGTTTGGTTGAAGGAACTCAGGACAACTTTAATAGTATCGATCTCGAAATCACCTCGCTCTTAATCACGGAAGCAGTTGAAATTGATGATATTGCTCCGATATCCCGGATCCGAGATCCCCAAAACTTTCTTATCGTGCCTGCTGCGCTCCACGAGTGATCGCTTCTTACCCGTCTTGTGGTTGAGAGACCTCAGGGCAACTTCGATCGCATCGATCTCGAAACCATCTTGATCTCAATCATAAGAGAAGTCAAAATTGATGGTGACGCTTGTATATTCCGTTCGCGATTGTGATAACTTTCTTTGTCGAGCCAGCTGCGCCGGATGGGTCATAGCGTTTTTCTAGTATCCTGGATACAGGGCCTCGGCACAACTTCGATCGCATCAATCTTGAAACCACCTTCATCTCAATCATAAGAGGAGTCGAAATTGATTGTCACGATCCGGAGTCGGGATGCCAAAGACTTTCTTGTCGTGCCTGCTGCGCCCGACGAGTCAAAGCGTCTTACTCGTCCTGTGGTTGAGAGACCTCAGGACAACTCCAATCGCATTAATCCCGAAATCACCTTAATTCCAATCGTGAGAGGAGTCAAGATTGATGGTGACAATCGTATATGCAGATTCGCGATTCAAAAATTTTTTTGCCGTGCCTGCTGGCCCATATTAGTCAGCTACATCTGTATATCTCCACCTTTCTCGCCGTGCCTGCTGCGCCTGATGGGTATTCGCGTCTCGCTCGTCGCTTGATTCAAGGACCTCAGGACAACTTCAATCGCATCGATCTCGAAATCACCTTACTCTTGATCGTGGAAGCAGTTGAAATCGATGGTATTGCTCCTATATTCCGGATTCGAGATTCCGAAAACTTTTTTGTCGTACCTACTGCGCTCCACGAGTGATCGCGTCGTGTTGGTCTTTTGGATAAGTGACCCAAGGCCAACTCCAATCGCATCGATCTCGTAATGACCTCAAGCAGTTTATTAGAGAATATGAAATTGATGGTTGCGCCCGTATATCCGGATTCGCGATTCGAAAAACTTTTTCGTCGTGCCTGCCGCGCCTGACGAATCATCGCGTTTTTCTAGTCTTCTAGATAAAGGACCTCAGCACAAACTAAATCGCATTGATCTCGAATTCACCTTCATCTCAATCATAAGAAGAGGCGAAATTGATGATGTCGATTCGGATTTGCGATTCCAAAACTTCTTTGCCGTGCCTCCTGGCCCATGACAGTCAGCTACATCTGCATATCTCCACCTTCCTTGTCGTGCCTGCTGTGCCTGATGGGTAATCGCGTCTTGCTCGTCGCTTGGTTGAAGGACCTTAGGAAAACTTTAATCGCATCGATATCTATATCACCTCGCTCTTAATTCCGGAATTAGTTGCAATTCATTGTGATGCTCGTATGTTCCGGATTCGAGATTCCGAAAACTTTTTTGTCGTGCCAGCTGCGCCCGATGAGTGTTCGCGTCTTGATCGGCTGTTGGATAACACACCTCAAGACATTTCCATTCGCATCGATCTCGTTATCATCTTACTATATTCCGGGATCGAGATCCTGAGGTGATGATTCACGCCTGAGACTCAGCCATTAGTTCCCTCGCCTCCCTGTGTCGTTGCAGCCTGCGATGATTGGAGTTCTTCGGCATTTAATGGAAGAACGAGTCATTCATCCGAACACATAATTCATTTTGGAGCAGCAACATACGAATAGCATTCCTCGACTCTGCCAACACGTGCGTTCTCTGCTTCTCTTAAACTCCAATTCCGGTATCCCGTCTGCTGCAGCTCTGCTGGTCAGGTATTGAGCCTCAATAGCCAATCCTCGGTTGTCTCTTGCTCTCGTTGGCTTGAACCCCCACTTCTCGTCGCGACATTTATGGATGAAGGATGGTATAAAGGGATGCAATATCGGAGTGGCTCATCATTAGCCGAGTTATACATCGCATTGTCGGCTGTGACATCAGTGGCACTCGGTCCAACGTTCACTACAGACGTTTCACCATTCCTGTCATCGCCTCTACGGCATCAAGTGCTATCAGACATGGCAAGCCCGACTGCAAGTTCGTGTGATTCTTTTCCTTACTCCTCGTCGGAAAGTGCAACAACCTCGTGCTCTGATCTGAGCAATGATTGTGTGGGCGTGGACCATATAAGTGACGTTCCATCTACAGTTGTTCAATTCTCAGACGGCGATCCCGAAGATTTGGAACATGGCGTTGGAGAATGTGTAATTCTAGGACACCTTCCTATACGTGCCAATTGCGTGTATCGAGTCGAGGAGGCTTCGTTCTATAGCGACGTCCAATCCTCAGCAAGCTCACCACAAAGCTGGCTACGAAACTCGATTTCAAGTTCACCTGCAAGCGCTATTGGAGATGGCGCACTGTCCCTCGAACAAAACACAACGCAGTCACGAAGTAACAAACGTCATGGTGTGATAAAGAAATTTGTGAAGATTATGATATCTTGTGCTGCGTGGCATCGCTCTCCAGTTTTCCCAATAAACGAGATTCACAATACTAATGACGATATTCGTTCTTCGGACAGTGCAATAATTCCACCGATGATTGGTGGTGATTTTCATTCCTGCCCGAAATGCGAGTCAGTACGTGCTGCAGCCATGAATGAAGAGGCAACCCACGATAAAGCAACATCGACACCATTACACGACGAAGACGGTAATTCCTTGTTCTCGTATAGCGGTATAAGCTGGGATTGTACGACCGACGAGGAAGATGCTGCGGTTATGGATAATGAAAAAACATCGATCCACCAGGGCATCTCCTTCAGCGTGCGCGATGAATATACCGAAGGAGTCGATGGAGAAGACCTGGACAGGGAAGTACAAGAGATACTTCATGGATGTGAAGATTGGCATGTGTCCGAAACTTGTAACTACATCGTTACGTCAGAAGACTCGTCACAAGAAGTCCCTGTCACCGAGTTGTGAGGATCAACTGACTAGATGCATGGGCGAGGGTGCGACAGCAGAGAAGACAGTGTGATATATTTATCCGTTCAAGTGCGACCTTCATGTGTGCAGTGAGCGGAAATTCGCGGATCGTTATTCGCACTGTGTTTCGTGAATTTCGACTGCAATACGTGGTTGAGTGGATAGATTATTGTGGACAAGTTTTTTAGGGCAATGGATAGTGCGTTATACTGTATGTGCAGTTTTCCAATCTAATATCACAAGTTTGAGTTCAATGTACAAGTAACGTACATATCTCAATTTTCATACCGTTCTTCATTTTTCGGCTATATATAAC
This sequence comes from Eretmocerus hayati, assembly GCA_029851415.1. Classification (NCBI taxonomy): domain Eukaryota; kingdom Metazoa; phylum Arthropoda; class Insecta; order Hymenoptera; family Aphelinidae; genus Eretmocerus; species Eretmocerus hayati. The sequence goes on along the minus strand of CM056744.1, from coordinate 61,403,087 downwards.
CTTAGAACTTAGATGAATGTAGATACAGGATGATGAAATGACTCAAATGTGAAGAAATTATGAATAGATGCGGGTGGGCACGATCTTCGCGAATTAGGACTCAGCAGACCTGGATATTGTAATATTAATTGATATCAGTGATGAGACTAACGTAATGTTTCAGATTGATCTGTGACATCCTCGTAGTTGAAAATGTGCGGTGTGTCGCAACTTACATCTATGCGCCATCAAAATTGTACAGATCGTTCAAGCTCACACCGTTCCCAAACTACCCCATCTCATTCATTATTTAAATCCCCAATCCCATACCTGTACCATGTATACACCAATGATGATTGACACGAACTGATATGTGAGAAATTCTAAGCACTTCGCTTTCACACAAATGTTGCCTTTTCGTTGAAATTGGTGTACCATATTTTTATTCATCACTTTTTACCAAAATTATATTTCAGATATGATGAAAATTTTTCCAATAACACATACAAGTTGTTGATATTATCAGATGACTCAATCATTTAAAACTTGACAGTAAGGCGTCTCACGCTCCCATGAAATGTACTGCACAGTAGAAATAGGTTGTTCTGAGGTGACTTATGAGAGGAATTAAAATGAAACAATAGTTTAATACATTTCGAGTTGAACTGTGGCCACCACACTTAAAACTTCGTTTCGGTACTCCCTTAACTGAAAACATATAAACTTTCGCAATTGCTATTATTTCAATATCTTACATGATAAATTTCTGTGGAAAAGCACCATACCTTATATTTATGTAGATTGCAAAGTTAATTGAGATGGAAAATACTTTTGTCAAGGGTTTTCAAAACTATGGAAAAGAGTGTGGCTGGTGCGACCCACGTTAGAAAAGTTTTGACCGTTCTGATTTTGATGATTAAAATGTTCCCAAATTCTAACAACTATTTATATGCACATGCACACAAGATGTTTTCAAATTCACACAAGCATTTATATGCGCAAGCACAATGTGTATCTTGCGTTGCATCGATTGAACTTCCATCGCAACCGAGACTGTATTCTCAGCCCCATATGCGAAACAAAGAGTAAATTTTCCAATATTTATGAGCAAGTGACTCCAGGATGGGTTCGTTATGAAAAATTCACCAGTTTTCTCAACGCATATCGTGGTAGAGGGTTTCCGGCACCTACCAGATTTTTTCAATTGACTTTGGTACCCTGAAAAGCTTTTGGCATCTATTGCAAAAGAAACTATTTTGTATGAAAAAATCGCATGGCTCGGTTGTTGGTAGATGGATTGCCTCTTATTCACGTATAAACAAGAAGTTAACGGGAACTATGTGCTCCAGTGGTGACACATCAATCAATCAACATTTCTCGAAATAAATAATCAAATAAAATTCCATAGTTTTTTGCCCTTCTTGTGAATTTGAGCGACTCAGAAACAAGATAAGGAGATGAATTTTCCGTTGAATATTTAGAAAATTCCATTGTCTACAACATGCTATGAACCAAAACTATTTCAATATCTGAGCAACAGAACCCCAAGCAGAACAATGTAAAAAGATGCAAAATTGCGCAGTATTCGACGATAACAATTGTTTACAAAGGCCAAAAATTGTTCGTTTCTATGTTACCATGTTCTACACGATGTCCCGTATTGAGAAAGAATAGATCAATCTTATGGGAACTATGCACAGTTGGAAAACTAGAAGTACTGACCTATCTCATTCCACATGCTCGCGCACCCACGAAACGAACAAGACTTGGCCACTTGATCGCAGGCACAACATAGTCCAGTAAAAGTATCTTCAACTTCGGACTTTGGGTTGCAGGTGGGGCATTTTCAGATGTGATTGATGACAGTGTTCTTAACCCATACCCGGAATTCTCCATCTATATCTTTTTTAGATCGCAAAATATTGATGAAAAACGAATTGAAAAGGCGATAGCTCGGGTACGGGAAAGGTTACACCGAAAATTCTTCCACCATTGTGAAGCTGAACCATTTTGACAGCAGATACGATTCTCATCACATCCTGCTTCTCAATTGAATCGGAGCAATCGCGCCTAGTTTAAAAAACTACACTTCGATCGAGTAACTAGCTCTAAGATATATATAACGAGAGCTGCGAGGGGGCGGCCAGCTCGCTCGCCAAAGGGTCCATTGTATGAAAACTGTACCTGCGCGCCTGGCACAGCCCAAATCATGCCGACTCCCTCTGCCGACTGCTGTAAACAGCGGGTGTAAGACTCATTTGTTTCGAAACGTGAAATTTGCATCAGCATAGAATATCTATTTCCCGCAAGTTGCACATGATTCTATTTTCCGCCTAGTCTTTGAATCGTTATCTGAAATTTTACTTCGATAAGAATCGGTTTCATCCCTATCAAATTTCATCAAGCCTCGACTACCCTTTTTTATGGTTTTGACCCTTTCTGAAAATTAATTGAGGTTCACATCAAGGTCATGAAAACCAATCGATGAAAATTAAAAAAAATAAGATTAAAAATTGTATACCATTTTTGATCATGATTTTTATTTGATTAAGTAATCAAAGCTGCAACTCATTTCGATACATTGATTAATCAAAGCGAATTCAACCAATTAAAATTATCAAGAAAATGTTTCAGTTGAACGTGATAAAGAATGGAGAGAATTTCCAATCGTGATCTCTGTAGAATTCAAAGAAAAGATACATCTCTCGTATTGATACACTGATGAATTGAAGAAAGTTATTTTAACAAATTGGAATGACTGGAAATAGAAATGGTTCAGTTGTACGTGATGTGAGTGTAGAATATTCAAAATAATGCACAAATAAACAAATCGTTACACTTAGATCAAAAGTGAACAATTAATTCATTGCAGTTCGATATTGTTCTTATTGTATATCCAATATATATAATTCATTTTTTCATTCTCTCATTGTTGATGAACTCCACACAGATACTAAATATTCCAAAACTGCTTCTGACAACGTCTTCTCTCTCTCTCTCTCTCTTCATTAGAAGCAACGTCACAGTTATTAATGGCCCCAACGCATGTTGCGGCATCTATTTTTCTTTATTCCGATGTTGCAGCTTTGGTCATCTAATTGAATAAAAATTATGATTTAAAATAGTAAACAATTTTTAATCGCAGTTTTTTAATATTCACCGATTGATTTGTCATGACCTTGGTGTGAACCTGAAATAATTTTCAGAAAGGGTCACAACCATAAAAAAGGGTAGTCGAGGCTTAGTGATATTTGATAGGGATGAAACCGATTTTTGTCGAAGTAAAATTTCAGATAACGATTCAAAGACTGGGCGGAAGATAGAATCATGTGCACTTTTTGGAATAAATATTCTATGCTGATGCCAATTTCACGTTTCGAAGCAAATGAGTCTTACACCTGCTGTTTACAGCAGTCGGCAGCGTGAGTCGGCATGATTTGAGCTGTGCCGGGCGCGCAGGTATAGTTTTCATACAATGGATCCTTTGGCGAGCGAGCTGGCCACCCCCTCGCAGCTCTCGTTATATATATATATATCTTAGATCTAGTTACTTGATCGAAGTGTAGTTTTTTTAAATTAGGCGCGATTGCTCCGGTTCAATTGAGAAGCAGAATGTGATGAGACTCGTATCATGTCAAAATGGTTTAGCTCTACAATGGTGGAAGAATTTTCGGTGTAACTTTTCCCGTTTCCGAGCTATCAGCTTGCTTCATTCGTTTTTTATCAATATTTTGCGATCTAAAAAAGATACAGGTGGGGCATTCTGGGCATGGGTTAAGAACATTCTTATCAACCACATATCAAAATGTCCCACCTGTAATTCGAAGTCCGAAGTCAAAGCTATTTTTTGCTGGACTGTACAATAAAGTTCTACCCTCGTTCGCAGTCCAGATGTACTTGCTCTAAAACACCGAAAGTCATCAAATTCAATGTTCATATGTCCAATAAGATTCTATGAGATGAATAATTCTCATCGATGTAACTGCATAAAAAGATATAAATGGACCTGACCGCTACATGCCAGCAGGCACAGATGAAAGTTCCGAAATAAGCACGTACCTAACCTAAGTGGGCCAAAGCCCAAATCACAAAATTCACATCACTTGATAATCCATCATCTTACGAATCATGTAGACAACATCGAAACACTTTTTGTCGAGTATAAAGAAGGTGTGGGACGAGTACACTCGTCGGACAAAAATCCTGTGCAAATCTAAAAAAGCGTTTTGTGCCTGGGCTGTTCTTTCAATCTGAATCATACCGTATCTGGGGTTTGTATAATCTTCATTTTATCCTTGTACCTACGGAATCAGAATCCAGTCTCAGGATTCTGAGCCGGAGCTAATACAAGGAATTTCCCAGATTTGCACAGAATTTATGTCCGGTGCGTCTACATTCTGATCACAACAGAGCGTAAAACTTTTCTGTCGTGCCTGCTGCGAGGGGCGAGTGTCCTCGTCCTCTGCGTCTATCGAATGCAGGGCTGTGGGATAATTCGAACCATGTTGGCTGTTTTACCGTGTTATATACTCGAGCATGAGAAGAATTGACATTTACTGTGGAAGTTGTGGGAAATATTTTCCATCCCAGATGATCGCACAGTCCAGTAAGGTTTTTCCATGAATGATCGTTTTATCAGAAATTGAAATCATTTCAATTGCGAAAGGGCATATATTATGATGAAGTGAGTACCGAAACGCAGTCCTGATTGTGGTGGCACAGATTCAACTCGAAGTGTGAGGAGTCATACAATCATATCAACGACTTTTGTGTCATCTTGGGAAAAGTTAATCTGAAGTTTGTTTAGGGAAGATTGATGAATGAAAATATGATGGAAACAATCCAACAGAACAGTATTACATGTGGAGATTGAAAAATGCTTAGGATTTCTTACATATTATTTGGCTGGTGCCGATCGTGACACCGGTGAAGATCATGTTATCGACTCGGTTGACAATTATCTAGTCTGCAATGTGCGAGGGTTAATTGCCTTAGGCTACACAAAACCAGCTGGCAAGATATGGAATAAAAAAAGGTCAGTAAAAAATTGAGTTTTTACGATACGCTTTTATTCACGAATCTAATATTCATCTCAACAACTAAAAAGCATAAAATATTCTGAAATTTTATCGGCTAGCCCACTTTATTTTGAGTAAAATCGTATGCTATGCAGTTGTTCATATTTCTTATCCTGAAAAATCCTTTTTGATCCTAGTCTTTATCTATCTCTTGGGGAACTCTCTCGTCCAATTATGATGAAGGTTAGAAAACATCTACTAGATCATAATTATAGATGATGGAAGCGTGGTGTGCTGATCTTCCGAGCAGGAATTGTGAAGAATTGAATGTTCCATGGATATTTTCTCATTGGCAATCGTAAATTTCAAGTCCGGGACAATGGCAAACCACGCTTTCACCGTCTATAATTATGGTATAGTCGTTTTTTTCTGACCTTCATCATAATTGGTCGAGAGAGTTCCCCAAGAGATAGATGAAGACTAGGATCAAATAGTACATTATGCACCGATGCAAGGTTAGGCTGTTTTGGGGCATGGGAATCAATTTTCCCCGAGTGTAATGAGGGGAAATGATTCCCAGTGCCCCAAAACAGCCCGACGAGCAAGGTGCATATACTATTTTTTGGTTTCAGGGTGACTAAACGCCAATTTTCCGATTCGAGCCGGGAAGGAGAATGGCTGTTTAGTCGCACTATGCAAAAAAAGTATTTTTCACGATCAGAGATATGAGCAACTGCATAGCATACGATTTTACTCAAAATGAACTGGGCTAGCCGAGAAAATTCCAGATTATTTTATGCTTTTTAGTTGTTGAGAAGAATATTAGATTCGTGAATAAAAGCGTATCGTAAAAACTCAATTTTTTACTAACCTTTTTTATTTTATACTCTTTAGTGAGATGGGTTAGCGTAAAGCATATCCATCTCACTAAAAAATATAAAATTGTGAAAACCGGGGTCATCTCTTATTCAGACACGACTTTTCTGTCGTGCCTGCTGCGCTCCACGAGTGCTCGCGCCTTGCTGGTCTTTTGGATAAGAGACCTAAGACCAACTCCAATCGCATCGATCTCGTAATCACCCCAAGTACATCATGAGAGAATTTCAAGTTGATGGTGGTGCTCATATATCCGTATTTGCGATTCCAAGATCTTTTTGGTCGTGCCTGCTGCGCTCCACGAGTGACCGCGTCGTCCTGGTCTTTTGGATAAGAGACCTCAGGCCAACTCCAGTCGCATGGATCTCGTAATCACCTCAAATACATCATGAGACAATTGGAAGTTGATGGTGGCGCTCGTATATCCGGATTCGCGATTCCAAAAACATGTTTGTCGTGCCTGCTGCGCTTGACGGGTAATCGCGTCTTGCACGGCTCTTCCATGTAGAGCACCGAGACAACTTCAATCGCATCGATCCCCAAATCCTCTCTATCCAACTCATGGAAGGAGCTGAAAATGATCGTGATGCTCGTACATTTCGATTTCAAGATTTTCAAAAGTTTTTTCTCGCGCCTGACGCGTGATCGCGGCTTGCTGACATCTCGTATACAGGATCTGATGACAGCTTCACTCGCATCGATCTCAAAACCACCTTGCTTCCAATCATGGAAGACGTTGAGATCGATGTCGATGCTCGCATATTCGCATTCGGGATTCACAATACTTTTTTGTCGTGCCTGCTGGCCTATAACATGCAGCTCCATCCGTATTTCTTCAAATTCTTCCTATCTGAATCGTGGCAGAAGTTTAAATCGACTGTGACGCTCATATATTTCGGGTTAAAGATTCCCAAAACCATTTCTATCGTGCCTAATCGCTTTCGCCGGCAACGGGAACTTTTAATTTCATATGCAGGAAGGCCAGCTGAGTATTACGTCTTGTGTAATCGTAGCCTGAACATAAGCGTTGGAAGCGATGACTCCTACTCAGCTCGGACTTTTGGTCGTGCCCGCTGGGGTAGTGGGGTGATCGCGTCGCGCACTCTTTTGCGATGTTGCGCCCTAACCCAACTCCAATCGCGCTCATTCAGACATCACTATGTACTCAATCATATGATAAGATGGGCATGAGCGTTATTCTCGTGAGAATCGTGTACTCAATCGTATGAAAGGATGGGAAAGAGCATCAGGGCCTATTCAGTGGCGCACATTTTCGGCCGGTCCGGATGAAGCAAGGATCGTATAATTTGTTTGCGTTGAAACTGAATATGTACGGCACGTCGTGGACGGGTGAAGGTGCAGTTCCGAGCGTCGATTGGTTGCAGAGATAACGATCGGATGAAATACATTACTATTGGCGACGCGCACGGCTCGTTTATTGTATCAGCTATTGATGACCTGTGGATAATGACCCTTGCTTGCACAGGTAGCGGCTCAGCATCTGTCCGGCATATGCCATTGGGTTATAAAGATCCGTAGAGATCGCGCGCTATGCTCGCCCGCGCACCCATCAGAATTCCAGCGTGCCCAGAAAAGCCAGTGCATCCAAACTCACGCACTCATCTGATCGTTATCTCTGCCAACTAAAAAGAGCCGCAAATCTATCGCATTTGAATGATTTCATGCTAAGATCCACTTCATGCTCAATCCGAGGGTCATAACCCGAGTTGAAACATGAAAATCGTATGATTACAACTTGACATGATGTTTTTGACTTGATTGATCAAGGCCTCAACAGATTAGGTTGTATTCATCCGATTTCGATGTTTCAGCTTGGGTTATGATTCTTGGATTGAGCATGGAGTGGATCTTAGCGTAATTTTTTTCAGCTTGCGGAGATAACGATCGGGTGAGTGCATACATCGAGTATGGACAGTGCCCAACTAGTGGATTCACTAGCCAAATGAGTTCACCTTTTTTGATGCTGTAATATCAATTCGGTCATTCCATTTCATGAAATGATACTTCACACACAAAAGTTGATATGATGCCCTCTATCAACTTTGGGGTGAGTATATGGAGGACACGACCGAACTTGATACTTTTTCATCGTGCCTGCTGCGCTTCACGAGTTGTCGCGTCGTTCTCATCTTTTGGATCCTGGTGCATGGGGCCACGAGATAACTCCAATGGCGTTGACTCCGCCATCACTATGTACTCGATGATATGTTGAGATGGGAGAAGCGTTATGCTCGTGGAAATCGAGCCTAAGATTTCCAGAACATTTTCTAATCATGCCTGCTGGATTCCTTAGTCAGCTTAGATGATGCACTAACGTTGATTCGGATATTTCAACTCATGCAATCAGAACTCACACATGAATTTTATGATGACTCCAAATCAGCTTGTAGTGACTACATCCAGACCACAACGGCGCGTGAATCTTCTCTGTCACATCGGCTGCTCCGGACGAGTGATCGCGCGCACGCGAGGCTCTCTGATTTGGGGCTTCCAGACTACTTCAATCGCATCGATCCCCAAATCCTCTTTATCTAACTCCTGGAAAAAGCTGGAAATGATCGTGATGCTCGTGAATTTCGAGTTCGGGATTCCCAATACTTTCTTGTCGTGCCTGCTGCGCCTGACGCGTACTCGCGTCTTGCTCATCTTTTGGATACAGGACCACAGGACAACTTCAATCGCATCGATCTCGATATCACCTTGAAGCAGTTGGAATTGATGGTATTGCTCCTATATTTCGGGATCGAGATTCCGAAAACTTTTTTGTCGTGCCTGCTGCGCTCCACGAGTGATCGCATCGTGCTGGTCTTTCGGATAAGAGACCTCAGGCCAACTCCAATCGCATCGATCTCGTAATCACCTCAAGTGCATCATGGAAGAATTTGAAGTTGATGGTGGCGCTCGTATATCCGGAATTGCGAATCCAAGAGCTTGTTTGTCGTGCCTGCTGCGCCCGAAGAGTCATCGCATCTCACTCGTCTTGTGGCTTAGAGAAGTCAGGACAACTTCAATCGCATTAATCTCGAAATCATCTCGCTATCAATCATAAGAGAATTCGAGGTTTACTTTGATGCTTGTATATTTCGGAATCGTGATTCCCAAATGTATTTTGTCGTGCCTGCTGCGCTTGACAAGAACTCGCGTCTCGCCCGTCTTTTGGATAGGAGAGCTCAGGACAACTTCAATTGCATAGATCTCGTTATTATCTTAACTAAATCATGAGACAATTCGTAATTGATGGTCATGCTGCATTTTTCGGATTCGAGATTCCCAACAACTTTTCGTCGTGCCTGCTGCGACCGAGTGAGTGACCGCGTCTTGCATAATCTGAGGATGTAGAGCCTCGAGCCAACTTCAGTCGCATCGATCCGCAAATCCTCTCGATCTAACTCATGGTATAAGCTGAATCTGATCGTGATGCTCGTATATTTCGAGTTCAAGATTCCCAAACCTACTTTGTTGTGCCTGCCAGCTTATGCCAGACAGCTATATCCGTACTTCTCAACCTTTTTTGTCGTGCCTTCTGCATCCGACGAGAGATCGCGACTTGATGATGTTTTGGTTACAAGGCCTGGGCACAGCTTCAATCGCATGGATCTCGAAATCACCTTCCTCTCAATCATGAGAGGAATTGAAATCGATGGTGATGCTCGTATATTCGGGTTCGCGATTCCCAGAACTTTATTGTCGTGCCTGCTGCGCTCCATGAGTGATCGCGATTGCTGGGCTTCTGAATGAGAGACCTTAAGCCCAACTCCAATCGCATCGATCTCATAATCACCTCAAGTACATCATGAGAGAATTTGAAGTTGATGGTGGCGACCGTATATTCGGATTCGGGATACCAAAAACTTTCTTGTCGTGCCTGCTGGCCTATAACAGCTAGCTACATCCAAATGCCGATTACTCTCTGTCGTGCCTGCTGCGCCTGACGCGTACTCACGTCTTGCTCATCTTTTGTATACAGGACCTCATGACAACTCCAACAAGATCAATTTCGAAATTGCCTTGCTGTCAATCGTGAAAGAAGTTAATATTGATTGTGATGCTCGTGTATTCCCGGTTTGCGATTCCAAAAACATTTTTGTCGTGCCTGCTGCGCCCGACGGGTAATCTCGTCTTGCACGGCTCTCCCATGTAGAGCACCGAGATAACTTCAATCGCATCGATCCCCAAATCCTCTCAATCCCACTCATGGAAGAAGCTGAAAATGATCGTGATGCTCCTATATTTCGATTTAAAAATTCCCAAAATTTTTTTGTCGCGCCCGACGAGTAATCTCGGCTTGCTGATATTCCATATGGGCCTGGGGACAGCTTCAGTCGCATCGATCTCAAAACCACCTTGCTTCCAATCATGGAAAACGTTGAGATCGATGTCGATGCTCGCATATTCGCTTCGAGATTCACATACAATTTTATCGTGCCTGTTCACCTGGTACGGTGACCGTGTCTCGCAGAATTCTTGGATGAGGGTACTCCTGTCATCTGCAATCGCGTTGATTCCGAGATCGACATGAACTCAAGCTTTATGTCAAAGTCGATAATGACTCCGTTGTTCGTCAAAATAGGCATTGAATAACACACCCCTGATCGTGCCAACTTCATCCACATCGTTGCATGCAATGACATCGACTCGATTTGTTCGGCTTATCCGATCATAATCAACACGTAACGTTGAATCCTATGGCCTTCCGTCTACTCGGAATGAGTATACCCGAACCTCTACCGGCAACATGCATCATCATGAAAATTATCTTTTTTTTATTTATTTTTTTTTTTATTTTATTCATATAAACGGACAAAATTGCCCTTGATAAAGGAATACATATAAATGATGGAAATGATAATATTATTCACAATTAAAATTACAATTAAAATTAAATACAAGCAAGGCTCTTCCGAAATACATGCAGTCAATAAAATAAGTTATTGCAAATCTCTGGAAAAATTTTCGTATAAATCTGTGGATCTAAATGCAGCATATAAGGCTGCTTTATAATTAAAAAGTACCTCTATATTCTTCAATTCAACTGGAAGAATATTCCAAAAGCGTCTCAATCTATGAGACGTAGAATGATACAACCAATTACGGTTACTATACTCTTCTCTGATTGTTCTAACTGAACGTAATTCATATTCTACAGAACGCTCACTGAACAGATTATGTACATCGCTACTTGAAAACAAGCCATACTTGATCTTATAAGCAAAGAGACAGTCAAAATAGCAAAAGTATTTCGGCAATTCGATCATATTAAATTTCTCCCGTACAGGGTCATAGTTATGATCTGTAAATTGCATTGGATTGCCACTCTTAAAACTCAAATATCTGAGAAACTTATTCTGAACTCTAATCAATTTCAACTGAGCTTGTTTTGTACTAGGTGACCATATTACAGATCCATATATTACAATAGGTATTACTAATGATTTGAACAAATACAAGATTGAATAAGGGTCTTTGAAGTCAGATGTTGTTCTTTTTATGAATCCTATCATTGTAACTGCTTTACTACATATTGAGTTAATATGTGAATCAAACTTGAGTTTCGCATCAAATATGACACCTAAGTCTGACACATTATTCACCCGCTCAATCTCTATGTCTTCAAGTTGATACTTGCAATGGAAAACATCATTGGATCTCGAGAAGGAGATGATTGCACACTTTCCCTTATTGATACTTAATCCATTTAGTTTGGACCACTCTAATACTTGATTGAACGCTCGTTGAAGACGTGTAGCATCCAGGGGAGATTTTATAGCAGAGAATATCTTGACATCATCCGCGTAGATCAAGGTCTGAATGTCAGATGTACCCACAGTCAGATCGTTAATGAACATGATAAATAATATTGAACCGAGATGTGATCCTTGTGGCACACCCGATGGTGCCACAAAATACTCTTAGATATAATCCGAGATTCTAACTGCCGACTTTCTCTCGAACAAATACGAGGAGAACCAGTCATGCAAGGCACCCCTAATACCAAAGTTCCAAAGTTTATCCAATAATCTTACATGATTTACAGTATCAAATGCCTTCGAAAAATCTATATATATCGAATCACTCTGGTCGTGGGTACTCAAGCAGTTAGCTATGAAATCGTGATATAAAATGAGATTTGTTATCGTTGATCTGCTCTTTAAAAAGCCGTGTTGGCTCTGAACGATTTTACTTGAAATGTCATCTGTTAGGTGACTTGCGATACAAGCATCAAATAGTTTAGCCAAAGTTCCAGGTTTAGAAATAGGCCCATAGTTCTCGATATTTCCTTCTTCACCGCTCTTAAAAACGGGCTGAATATAGGCCAATTTCCAAGATAAGGGGAATTTCCCCATTGATACTGACTTGTTGAAGATTTTCAGAACCGTTTCTCTAATGCTAGGCCAACATTTCTTAATGAAGTATGCAGGAATACCATCTGGGCCAGGCTTTACATTATCCTCAAGCTTATTCACGAGACTATCAAGTTCTTCTGCGAAATATCTAATGAATCTAATCTATCATCACAGTTTGATTCAGGAACTCGCCCAGCAACATCACTTTTATAGACCGATCTAAAATGCTCAGAGAAGAGATTTGCAATTCCCAACCCATCTTTGGCAGATTTATCCCTATAGTACATTCGACCAGGAAAATTATTTGTCCTTTTCAAGCTTTTAGTATATGACCAGAAGTGCCGCAAATTACTTCTCAAATTATTCTCAACTAACTTCAAATATTCAGCATACTTCATACGAGATAACCTTATACACTGGGCCCTCAACTTTTTGAATGCAATATAATCCGACAAAGTGTCAGTATTCTTCCATAACTATATGCATAAATCTTTCTCCATATGTGCTAATAGCTGTCATGAGCTGTTCTCTCATCAATTTCGATGCGTAAATGACCTTTTCTCGAAAAGCACCTACAGCTCGTCCCTTCAATTTCCGCGGGGCGTGTATTGCCGTGTCGTGTGGCAGCTGCCTTTGCAGGCATAAATAATAGGGTCTTCATAAGCCGCGTCCAACTGCATGAGTACCCAAGGCATCAATGAGTTATTGCATTGATGATGGTTCTGCGCATCGGTCCGTGATTGAATATGTCATGAACGACCTTTGAAAGGCACGCAGCGTAATCTTACTTGCCCCGCTCTGCTACAAACCAGGGCACAATTAGCCTCACTGGATAGTTCGTGGTCTCGCGATACAACATCAGCTCATGGCAAAGAGTCTTGGAATCGGCGAAACCGGCCTAACCGTGTTGATTACCTTGTTTAGGGTCAGAATTGCGTAACCACTCTGTTCGCTGGAGCCCAATCGGCTTTTATTTACCTGATGTGCCTGCACTCCAGGAACCTTTAGTACGGTTTTCATTGAACAATTCTCACCTTTGTTCAGCATTCAAGTATCTGAGGGGTATTCGTGAGTCGGCACGCTGATTGTTCGGTCACGTTCACACTTATTCTGCATACGATCATATTACACTGCCTGCCATAATTCCATTTCGACGCTTCTTTCCCGTCAACATGTCAGTTTACTACTCACGAAGTTAAGAATTGGGGCCAATAGTATACATTCGCAGCGCATCTGTCTCTCGATGTCGCATTTCCGGAATCGGCATCCCTCATAAACGCACAGTGAGGGCTCATCGTCTGATGTAAATCCTCATGCGGAGCTTGTGAGAAGGAACTTCCATGGGTTCTCGTATGGCGGAAAACTGTTCATTATTTCCACCGTGACCGTTCCGAGACACTTTGTGGGCTGCAGAAGTCATAGAAGCATCGCTGGAAGCTGTGAACCATTCCCTCTGCGTACCTTGCACCGTGCGTAGTAGTCTTAGTGCATGAAGATATATCACGCAAATCGCAACTGTGATGGGAACACGTTTCGTCTCTGAAGAGTTCAGTGCTACGATAAACCGATCAACTATGAATTCATGTGAATTATTCTTCATGGACAAAGTGGGTAATTTATAAGAAGTAGCGAAGTAATCCCATTTCTTGACATACAACGGTGCATTAGGAATCGAATTTCCACTCCGGCTTGCTATTCTACATGCAAATGCAAGTGATGACACGCTGTAAGGTGTTAAGTGTCCCCAGAACAGTCAGTGAATTCCGTTCTTGAGTGAACCATCACAAAACGACCAGCCGAGGTATTTTTCGATCTCATGGATAACGCGAGTGACGCTTTCTGATTATGTCCACAACAGTTTTCAGTCTTGCTTTCGAATGAATCATCTCATAGTTTTATCTGCAGACACGCGTATTCGATTGAGTTATGGATAGACGAATGCGACGCCCTTTTTTTGAACTCGGTCCAAAGCAGAGACGACGATTGACGCTCCAACGATTTGATGAATGGATGATTCAGGCTCATATGCCACAACCCGCGGAGACAGATGTTCATTGCCAATGTGTGACCGCGTCAGAATCGCGCCCTCGCAAGAAGCGTACGAGATTACACAGATCACGTTCTCGCGATCGCGATGACGCAGATATACCACTCGATAATGAATATTTTGCACAGCACGCTTTGTCAGGTCTTGAATTATTATCTGATGATGAATCCTTGCAAGATTACCAGGTTGATGAGAGCTTCATTCTTGAAGAACGTTACGCAGTTGATGACGATGACGAAGTAGAAAAAATTGAATCCGATCAGATGAGGAACATCACGATCTCGCAGCGGAGAATGATTCTGATGAGCTGCTAGAAACAGCTCCGGATGATGAAGACGGATGGACGAGACAGGCTCTACACGGGTGCCGACGTTACAACAATTGTGAATAAAATATCAGATCAAATCAAAGGCTTCCTACCTCGGTGGAGTCTAGAGAATAACATATCTCACAATCCTTTGCATAAGTTGTTGCAAGGCTTACGAGGGCAGGCAGGCATGAACCTTCCTGCGTCACCAAGGACAATTCTCAGTACGCCGAGGGAAATGAAGCCGATTGTAGAGATGGAGGGTGGACATTACTGTCATTTTGGACTCAAGCAATGTTTGGTGAAGTTGATTGAGAGGAAAATAGCAAAAAATGACGTAGATGTAGAATTGATAGATTTGATACTAGGAATCGACGGGGCACCGCTCGACAAGAGCACGGAGCGTTGTGTCTGGCCGATTCTTTGCTCGTCGGAAGGTTCAGACGATATACACATGATAGGCATATTCCTTGGTAGCACGAAACCAGCAGACGCAAATGAGTTCTTACGTCCTATGGTTGACGAATTGAATGATGCTTTCATCAATGGCGTCGAATTTGCGGATACACTGTATAGGGTTCGTTTGTATGCATTGATTTGTGATGCCCCAGCAAAAGCTTTCTTCCTGGGACTAAAGAATCACACAGGATACTACAGCTGCCCGAGATGCAATGTGAAAGGCCGGCATGTAGGCGGCACTGTCTGTTTGCCAGCTCGTGTGGGGACGCCTCGGACTGACGAGGGCTTTCGGAGGGGTGATTATTTCAGAACCCCATCCAAAGACAAATCATACGAACCACATCAGAAATGCAAATCCATCTTAGCCGATGTTCCCGAATTCGATCCGGTAACAAGCGTAGTAATCGATCCAATGCATCAGGTTTATCTGGGACCATGCAAAAAGCTTATCTTGATATGGATGGCCCGCCCCGTGTCGGGCATCCCATCCTGTCAAATCAGAGCTATATCAGATCGTCTCGCAATCGCGAATCCGCATATTCGATTGTTATCATCCATCTTGACTCCTCTCACGATTGAAATTGAGGTGATTTCGAGATCGTTGCGATTGAAGTTGTCCTGAGGTGTCTTACCCACAAGACGAGTGAGACGCGATAACTCGTCGGGCGCAGGAGGCACGACAAAAAAGTTTTTCGAATTGCGAATGCGGATATACGGGCGCCACCATCAACTTCAAATTCTCTAATAATCTACTTGAGGTCATTACGAGATCGATGCGATTGGAGTTGGCCTTAGGTCGCTTATCCAAAAGACCAGCACGACACGATCATTCGTGGAGCGCAGCAGGCACGACAGAAAAGGTGGAGATATGCAGATGTAGCTGACTGTTATAGGCCAGCAGACACGACGGAAAAGTTTCCTGAATCTCGATTCATGAATATAGGAGCAATACCATCAACTCCAACTGCTCCCATGATTAAGACCAAGGTGATTTCGAGATCTATGCGATTGGAGTTGTCCTGAGGTCTCTTACCCACAAGACGAGTAAGACGTGATAACACGTCGGGCGCAGCAGCTACGACAAAAAAGTTTTTGGAATCGCGAATCCGGATATACGGGCGCCACTATCAACTTCAAATTCTCTAATAATCTACTTGAGGTCATTACGAGATCGATGCGATTGGAGTTGTCCTGAGGTCTTTTACCCACAAGACGATTAAGACGCGATCACTCGTGGAGCGCAGCAGGCACGACAAAGGAGGTGCAGATATGCAGATGTAGCTGACTGTTATGGGCCAGCAAGCACGGCAAAATATTCTTGTGATCGCAAATCCGAATATACGAGCGTCACCATCAATTTTGACTCCTCTTATGATTGAGATTGGGGTGTTTTGAGATAGATGATATTGGAGTTGTCCTGAGGTTTCTTAACCACAAGACGAGTAAGACGCGATGACTCGTCGGGCGCAGGAGGCACGACAAAAAAGTTTTTCGAATTGCGAATGCGGATATACGGGCGCCACCATCAACTTCAAATTCTCTAATAATCTACTTGAGGTCATTACGAGATCGATGCGATTGGAGTTGGCCTTAGGTCGCTTATCCAAAAGACCAGCACGACACGATCATTCGTGGAGCGCAGCAGGCACGACAAAAAAGGTGGAGATATGCAGATGTAGCTGACTGTTATAGGCCAGCAGACACGACGGAAAAGTTTCCTGAATCTCGATTCATGAATATAGGAGCAATACCATCAACTCCAACTGCTCCCATGATTAAGACCCAGGTGATTTCGAGATCTATGCGATTGGAGTTGTCCTGAGGTCTCTTACCCACAAGACGAGTAAGACGTGATAACACGTCGGGCGCAGCAGCTACGACAAAAAAGTTTTTGGAATCGCGAATCCGGATATACGGGCGCCACTATCAACTTCAAATTCTCTAATAATCTACTTGAGGTCATTACGAGATCGATGCGATTGGAGTTGTTCTGAGGTCTCTTACCCACAAGACGATTAAGACGCGATTACTCGTGGAGCGCAGCAGGCACGACAAAGGAGGTGCAGATATGCAGATGTAGCTGACTGTTATGGGCCAGCAAGCACGGCAAAAAATTCTTGTGATCGCAAATCCGAATATACGAGCGTCACCATCAATTTTGACTCCTCTTATGATTGAGATTGGGGTGTTTTGAGATAGATGATATTGGAGTTGTCCTGAGGTTTCTTAACCACAAGACAAGTAAGACGCGATGACTCGTCGGTCGCAGCAGGCACGACAAAAAATTTTTTGGAATCGCGAATCCGGATATACGAGTGCCACCATCAACTTCAAATTATCTAATGATCTACTTGAGGTGATTACGAGATTGATGCGATTGGAGTTGGCCTTAAGTCGCTTATCCAAAGGACCAGCACGAGGCGATTAACCGTGGAGCGCAGCAGGCACGCCAAAAAAGGTGGAGATATGCAGATGTAGCTGACTGTTATGGGCCAGCAGGCACGGCAAAAAAGTTTTGGAATCGCGAATCCGCATATTCGATTGTCACCATCAATCTTGACTCCTCTCACGATTGAAATTAAGGTGGTTCCGAGATCAATGCAATTGAAAATGTCCTCAGGTCTCTCAACAACAAGACGAGTAAGACGCTTTGACTCGTCGGGCGCAGCAGGCACGACCAAAAAGTTTTAGTGATCTCGAATCCGGAATATGGGAGCAATACCATTGATTTCAACTGCTTCCATGATTAAGAGCAAGGTGATTTCGAGATCGATGCTATTCAAGTTGTCCCGACGTCCTTCAACCAAACGACGAGCAAGACGCGAATACCCATCAGGCGCAGCAGGCACGGCGAATAAGGTGGAGATATACAGATGTAGCTGACCCTTATGGGCCAGCAGGCACGACAAAAAAGTTTTTGGAATCGTAAATCCGAATCTTCATCATCAATTTCGACTCCTCTTATGATTGAGATGAAGGTGGTTCCGAGGTCAGTGCGATTAAGTTTGCGCTGAGATCCTTCATCCAGAAGACTAAAAAAACGCAATGACTCGTCGGGCGCAGCAGGCACGGCAAAAAAGGTGCAGATATGTAGATTTAGCTGACTGTTATGGGCCAACAGGCACGGCAACAAACCTGTTGTCATCGCAAACCCGAGTATACGGGCGTCACCATCAATCTCGACTCCTTTCTCGATTGAGCTGAGGTTGGTTTCGCGATTGATGCAATTGAAGTCGTGCTGAGGTCCTTCATCCAGAAGAATTGAAAAACGCGATCATTCGTCGTGCGTATGCGTAGCAGGCACGACAAAAAATTTCTCGGGATCTCGAGTCCGAAATATTCGAGCATCACCATCAACTTCAAACTCCCTGGTGATGTAGTTCAGGTGATTACGTGATCGATGCGATTGAGGTTGTCCTGAGGTATCTCATCCAAAAGACCTGCAAACGTGATCACTCGTCAGGCGTAGCAGACACGACAAAGTAGCTACGACGCTCCTTGTTATCCGAGAGTCGCTTGATCATCGAAATGTGTACGTCAATAAATCGTTTCTTAGTTGTGGCCACAAATTGCTCCCCATCCGATAGTAAAGACTGGGGTGATGTTCCGAGCCCATGCACATGCGTAATCGATATCGCCACATTTATTCGTGACCATCAGTGAAAGCACGGAATCAGACGCATGCCAACTTGCACCAAGCCGTTCGGGACGATACCCAGCCGATCTTGCACGACATTCAGTGTGCCTATGTTGGCCAACGCTACATGCATTACCTCATGAAAAGATCTCGATCCCCCATATGTCTTGCAATCTCAAGAGCAAATAATGTTGTTGAGGTGGTTCTTCCGGTATACGCGTAAATCTTGTACTATGCTGGGCGCGGAGATATGATTTTTTGTGAGACCTTGTTATTCTTGGAGAAAATCTCTCAGGAAAAAAAGGCTGCGACGCCGAAGATGCGAGATATAGATCAAGCGGGCGCGCGCGAAAGCTTTTGCGATGTACTTTTACCTGGTTGTGGCCGGCAGGCGGCAGTCGTTGTCGGGTCGTGTTTACACGAAAGGCCATAAAGGATGGGCCCATCAACACGTGTTTTTGCCGTGACAAAGCTTTGGAACGAGTGAATAGGGTCTGGCTAGATAAGATCGGGAACCCTATTCGCTAGTACGGTAGGCGGCTCGTGTTTGGTGGGGACGGGACTCTCGTAATTCGCTAAAAAGAGTATTTAGATGATTGGTGGGGATATCGCGCCTGAGTAGGGGCTATCGACAATTCGTCCTTGGTCCGTTTTTTGGCCGGCCATTTCCAAGAAGAGATCAGTTTGCGCGTGGCTCCCTTGTAAGAAGGATCTGTGCCAGACGTGACCATCACAGTGAGCTGCGAGGTCAAGTACCACAGCGCCTCGGCTTGAGATCGATATTCGGTGATCTCTTCGACCCCGTTTCGCGTGTTGATTTTCTACAGTGTGTAGGTATCGTTGTGTCGTGTGTGGGCGGAAATGGCCCTTTCCTTTTGCGTCAAGTTGGAGAACGCTTCGGTGCACGTCGTCCCAAGCAATTGGCTCAAGGAGATGAAGCCCATGCTGATAACAGGAGTAGCCTGGCCAGTTGAAGCTTCTGCCGAGGAGAGGTGGAGGCTTGCACGTGAGAGGCAGATACCCGGGCAAGACTGGGGTTTCATGGCGGTGAGGCAGATTCTTGCGTCTACGGGTGAGTTTCAGCCAATCCATGTAATTACTCCTATTGTATCCATTTTCCCGAAAACCAGCGTTACTGGAATATAGTACTGGTGCGAGAAAGATTGCGAGTGAAAATGTGCTAGTGAATTGCCGCGTGTGATACCAAATCGTGCGATAACTCGGGTCATAACTGTTTCCGGCAAATGTGCAAAAGTCGAAGAGAATCTTTGATGGAAAGATATTGCGATGGTATGAAAAGAGTAAGGATGTATGATTCGGCAGTACGGTATAAGGAATATCTCCGTGGTACTTATAGACCAATGAGATAATTGGGCATAAAGAATATTGTCTCATCATGAACGCTACCGGAATGTGGTTTGACGCCGGGCGGCTTAACCCGTTTGTATTTCATTACGCTAGTAAAGAATGAGTGAGCAAGATACGCGAAACGGAGTATGTCGAGTTTTCTGCAAGTATTCTGAATGGATAAAACTGTTGCCGCTTACGTAGGCTCGAGCGCGTAGTGCCGTAACGTGATGGATACCCCGCGCGCAAATTGGTCATGCCCTTCCAACCTCCTATCACCGGTCATCTTATATAGGTATCCTCTTAATGCAAGCAGCGTCGCATTGCAGTGTTGCTCTACGTCGTTGTGTCGCAAGATGTAATTGTTTCCACTTACACTCCCTTTCCCTCGGAATTAGAATTATTGACCCGTACATATGTAATTAATTCTGACACTCGATCGATATGATCGGATATCGTATTTATCACTCGCGGGAATTTCAAATTATGAAGATATAATTTTCTTCGGTCTTTGCGAGCTAAAGTCAGCAGATATTGCTGACGTTTTTGGCATCAATCGAGAATGGATTTCACTCCACTCTCAATCAATCCACCTTTAGAGCGTCGTGTGGTTCCGAGGATGCATCTAAAGGATTTTGATGGGAAGAAATGGAAACTAAAGATGAGAAATGAGAAAATTTATGAAAAAATTTTTGGATTCAACGCTGATATTGTGCGTGTTTCGCCCTTCTCTCATTGTTCGGGCTCTTCAAAGTGGTGGAAGAGCAATGAAAGTTTACCACTGACACGCGGCTTAAGTGGCCGAATATTCGATGGTTTGAACGCCCTTATATACGAAAGTTCATCTTCATTAAGCGGTTGCGAGAAAGGTCATCTTAACCCGCTATTTCCATTTAATTTCTCAACATTTTTACTTTGGCAGCTCTTCGGCCTTCTGCCGGAGATATATGTAATGAATTCTGACACTCGATCGATATGATCGGATATCGTATTTATCACTCGCGGGAATTTTAAATTATGAAGATATAATTTTTTCGGTCTTTGCGAGCTAAAGTCAGCAGATATTGCTGACGTTTTTGGCATCAATCGAGAATGGATTTCACTTCACTCTCGATCAATCCACCTTTAGCCTCGTGTGGTTCCGAGGATGCATCTAAAGGATTTTGATGGGAAGGAATGAAAAGTAAAGATGAGACATGAGAAAATTTATGAAAAAATTTTTCGATGCATCCTCGGAACCACGCGAGGCTCTAAAGGTGGATTGATCGAGAGTGGAGTGAAATCCATTCTCGATTGATGCCAAAAACGTCAGCAATATCTGCTGACTTGAGCTCGCAAAGACCGAAAAAATTATATCTTCATAATATTGACCCGTACCTTTCTTGAACTTGACACGTAACGGAGAGAATAAGATGGTTGATGTATTGCACCGATCTACCTGATAGATTCGCTAAAGCGGAGTATAATAATTGCATGAGTCGAATAAATAGAAAGCATTCCACGTCTGCTCTTCAGAAATATTGATTCGCCGAACATCATTTCATTAGATGAGTACGACGATTCTGGAGTGGAAGTAGCAGCGCTAAAGGCCGCCTTCTCTCCAAGGCCAATATCTGACGATGATGAGCACTCTGACAACGACGAAGGCTATTTCGAGACTGGGCTCTCAAGCCTTAGTGGAGGGAACTCGGCAGACTCTGGATTCTGCGGCTCATCGGCACCGAGCGATTTGTACGAGTGCTCGGATATTGGCGAACCCAGTCCAAAAAGGAGAAAACTCTCGATCGATGATGGGCAAAGTCTTGATGAAGGTATGAACTAGGACTCAGTATATTTATCGCATCACACCTTATGTTGCATGTCTGTCTTGAACCTGCTGTATCGTTATCGCTTTTGTGACGACTCTTCTTTATTTCGTTTATCGAGATTGTAACGCGCATAAGATCGGTGAGGATTTTGATCTTTGATAATGAGACAGGGCCACAGAATCCTCAATAATTATCCCATATCTTCGAATTTTGGTCAGCTATAGATTGTGAGTAACCTGGTCTTGAAATTATTTGTAGAGGATTTGTTTGGTCCAAGGAATTTGGAGCAGCGGGTAATGAAGGCCCCCACGGCAAAATTGCTATTGACTGTGCGACTGGCCTCAGAAGATCGAACGCAGCGCAGCGAGGTGCTCACGGAGCTAATGTTCAAGTTGCCAGCTGATACCGGCGATGGAATCACATCAGAGGTGATAATCGAAGTCATGCCAAAAGATGACTGTGTTGTCGTCGAAAACCAGGGTTAGTAGCTCGAGAGAGCTCTTTGACTCATTTTTGCTGCTTGTGAAGTCAGCGTGAGATATGCCCCAAGAGAACGGTATTTTTGGGAAGAGTTAGCTATCAAATTCTGTGTCACCTTTTTTTCCTTCTTCTGGAAGGTAGGAACATGATTAAGCATGTCTGTGAAGGGACATATGGTTCAACGGGGAATTTTTCAAAAACTAGCGCGAAATTCCCACATTGCCATCGTCATCAGATCTTTTGCAACGAAATGTAGATGCAAACTTTTTTGGTATTCCGTTTTCTCTGTAATCCATACTCTTGTCGCAATCGCAGATTTCATTATCATTGCTGTTCTATTGTTTCAGATGATGTGCAGGTGGCGCCGACTTCAGCTTGCAGAGTGGCGTGGGCTAAAAGAGTACCTCGGGAGTGTTTTGATGATCCACATTTGGGAGCTGTATTGCGCGATGTCCTTGCCGGGGATCGCAACGTTGGGCAGCACAAATCCTCGCCGGCTAGGAGGAGGTCCAATAGTATTTGATAAAGTTTACTGATTAGATAGGATACGCTTTTGTGAGAGTATTATTGGATTGTTTGTGCTTACGAGTGTTTGATCTTCCGATTGGTTCTTCTATAACGTTATTCCAAGGATAAACTGCATATTTGGTATATTTTTAACCGGGATATTTATTGTAATCCACTGAACAAGGCGATGTGCATAGATATTTTTCTGGACCAGAAATGACACCAAGCGATACACCTGTGGTTGCAACCATTAAGTTAAGAACGCTCAGGGTACATTTGGGGGACATCGAGGTTTGTTTATCTTTTGCATTGAGCTGTCGTGTCTATGACGAAATCAGCACATATTGTAACTTAGTCGATCGCAAATACAATCCCATGAGATTCTTCTGAATAGTTGAGAAATTGAAGGGAAGCGATTATTTACCAGAGTTCGCTTCCGGAGACGATAGTGAGACGTCTTGCACTTGTACGGCCGAATCTTATGTCAAGCGTCCCCGACCTCGAAACGGCAATCGTGGCGCCATCTTGCAGTCGAATTAGTTTCTTGTGAATATGAAATCAGACCGACACCGAGGCAAGGAATGCCATGTTCTCCCACGTGTGGACAATTCCTCTGCAAATTCTAAAAAAAGTTCCATCGAATAAGGTGCAAAATTGAGCTCATGGAATTGCGAAAGAATGTTTGAAAATGGTGAGAGACATCTTTGCAAATGCATGAGTTTGAATCGGCGCCGTTTTTCATAGACCTTCATTCAAAATTTGCAGAGAAATTATTTCCACGTAGGTAGATATCGCACTCCATTCTTCATTGTTTACTAGATTTTATATTGACAATAAACTAATTTGACCGCAAGACGAGCCACGATCGCTGTTTTGAGACTGAGATGCATCCTTAAAGGTCCAGTTTGAGTGATTCATGTACATACACAGAAATGGTCAACATTGTATTGTGCAACTGGTAGCAATAAGTTGGAGATAATTCGGACGGTATGATGGTTTATCGAAGAATTAGCGATGTGCCGTGAGATAAATTCGTGGACAGTCGGACAGATCAATAATTTGCCATGTCCGGTTACTGCCTAATATTTGTAGTGTCAATGGAATCGTTTCACGGACTAGAGTTACGTTCCGCAGGAAGCGGGCTGAAAGAGTTCATCAATTCTGAATAGCTCGATAAAGTCTATATCATGTATTCAGTAAGATTTTGTGTTCTCGACAAATGGGTAATGCTTAATTTTTTTTCTTTTTATTCAGACACGATTTTCTCATCATCTTCAACCATTGCACGTGAACATCTGTTTCTTTCGAATCGCACGATTTCAAGGTCTGGATATAAAATTTTTCGGAAGGATCGCAGATTGTCTATTCACGCTCAGAGAAAGAAGTCAGACGGTGCATTGTGTGCGCTGGGGTGAAATTGGAAATTTAACGTTTGCTTAGATTTACAAGGATTTCAGTTGCAATCGGATGATATTTAGTTGTCAATGATATTCCACCTGCATCTTAGGAACTAGCCCTCGAAGCAGAATCTAAAAAAATCTGGTGGTTCTACTTCAATTCATCAAGCGTCATGCACGTTATATGTTGTTTGAGGGATTTCTGATATTAAAAATTCGTATATTTTTCATTCATCAAACAGGGAACACTGTCAGCTCTGGAAAGCTGAATTTTTGATTTTGATTTGCCAAAGTGTTTTTTGTGAGTGGTCTGTCGATACTTTATACCTAGTGAGTTCAAGTGTAGGTTCGATCCAAAATTGCTGAAATGAATAAGAGAAATCTTCGTATAATTCACCAGTTTCCTCTCTATCATTGGTATCGTACCCCTCTGCACATTCATGCTAACGTCACTCCGGATGGCAGTCTTAATTAATTTGCTCCCTGCTTCGCAAACCAATGAGCGTGCTACAAACAGGCTATTATATCGGATCCACAAAATTTCAAGCAAAGGTTTCATTGGAAACGTTTCGAAACGTTTCGGATGCGTCAGTTTCGGTGCGGGAACGGCGGACATTCAAACGTTTCTGAAACGTTTCAGAAACCACCCTGAAACCTTGTTATGAAACGTTTCCAGGTTTCGATAGAAACCTTAGAGAAACGTTTCTGAAACGTTTGGTGCTGCGTGGGAGTACTGTAGCATGTAATTTTCAAAGCGGCGCGCATCTGCGCACGCTGATATAGCAGCCCAGCATGCTCAGCGTCTACTTGAGCCAGCAAAACCGGGGTGTTTATATCGTGAGTAATTTTTTATTCATAATTTTAATTAACAATTATTAGTCGTAGCACCTGTGCTAGGCCTTTTCCTCCAACATAAGTACCCTGGGAAAAGTGGGAAAGTCATACTCACAGTGTATTCTGTGTTGCAACAGGACATTGTTTTACCATGTATTAGCATGGGTTGCATGTAAACAAAGATTAATTTTTTGATCAGTCCCATTCATTTGGGACTGGGTGTGTAACTTTTTGTACTTAAATGACTATAAAAAATCCAATCTTTTTAATGATTTAACCCACGTGTAGCTAGCTTGACTATATCTAATATTTTCCTTGTTACAGGTACTGCGGAAACTAAGAAACGGAGGCTGGGCTATACCACGAACTTAGTCTGGTGGTGTTTAGAGGTGTGGTAATGAACTCCACTATTTTTACCTGTCTCCAGCAATGATGTAAGGCCTCTTTTATACCTATTTAGTCATATTTTATTTTGAATTGCCCATATTCACTATGGGGAACCTCTACTTCGAGTGGTCTGGGTTTCGGTTTTATAAGAAAGTCTCTTTCGGATTTGATCGAAATGAATGAAATAATATACCAAAATGATTCTAATTAACTTTGTGCTTTTTCTAGGTCTACCTGGATACTCAAGGAACACCAGTGGGGGAAGTCCAGATGTGGAAACCACCTCCAGGGGTGTACCAAGAGAATCCATAGTGGGGCAACCAACTTTAGAGTTCAAGGTAAGACTTTTTCTTGAACTAATATTACTTGAGTTTAATGGTTAATGATACTAATGAGAATGATTTCCCCTTTTAGGGAAATATAACCTAATTCACCTTTTTTACAGATTATGGTCTATGCCAATTTTGTGGCAAAGACTGAAATGAAAATAAGAGTCCTAATTCTTTTGATTTTTACAGGACTTGGAAAACAACACTTGGAAATCTTGGTCATTGGACTTGCTAATAGACCAATAATGAATTCAGATGAGAAAGGGAATATTCGCAAAATAACAAAGGCTGGCCTTCGTCGAGGGAAAACAACTGATTCAACAAACTGTGTGAGTTTTTATCTCACACGGCCAAGGTATTTTGCCAATTTGATGACTTTGTTTCTTTTCGCATGAATAACTCGAGGATCATCTTTTTCAGCAAACTAATTATATATTTTTCTTTCAGGAAATGGACATCATGAATTTAAAAAAAGAAAATCGTATAAAAAGATAAAATTTACATGAATAATAATACTAAATCTCACGTCTCTTCCTCGTTTAAAACTGAAGATTAACTTCCAAAAATTATTATGAAAACTGAATCGTTGCAATATATAT
The DNA here is from genome assembly GCA_029851415.1 of Eretmocerus hayati. Taxonomy (NCBI): domain Eukaryota; kingdom Metazoa; phylum Arthropoda; class Insecta; order Hymenoptera; family Aphelinidae; genus Eretmocerus; species Eretmocerus hayati. Next base: position 61,376,711 of record CM056744.1, on the reverse strand, counting down.
ATATATAGATATACTGGCAACGCTAACATTTTTCCTTGTAGCACTGGACAGAAAGCCCATTTGACGATGTTACTCTGGATTCTTCATATTCTAGGTGACACGAAATTGTAAAGAATCTTTGGAAAGGATTGGTGATCCAAAGGTCTGGTCCTCCCCTTGTCAGTCTTGGGAAAATTTTCTAGAGATGGCAGTTGAGGATTCAGATTAGTGACAGACCAATACTGTTTTCCTGAAAGCCGCTATCGGTCATGGTTCCAGTGACTTGATAGGTTCAACAATACCATGATTCTGCAGCACCTGTTGGCAAACACTATGATCAGTAGAGTATCTACGCGGGTGCACTCGGGCCCCAGATGTTGATTTGCACTCTGCTCCCATTTAATTAACATTAAAGCTTGGACTCGTGTTTAACACGCAGTAGTATGGGACGATCACTTTTCGAAATCTTCAATATTCCTGTGTAAAATCATAGGCAGCTCGGTATCATGTTATAACATACACATCTCGACATCGTGCTATTACATACACGTGATGTAAGCATATGATTTATCGAATAGCTAACATCGGGTTCGTGATGAGATTTAGTTGGTTGATTTACTTGTGTCAGCATTTCACTCATTTTTCTGGATAGAGTGAGTATGATACTTTTATCTTCTAATAGATGTACAGATTTTTTCATAAAATATGATGAAGTTTCATTCCCTACGATCATATAAATAGAATTGGAAAATGTATTGAACACCTTAGTCTCCATCTCGTTTCAGAGCTACACACAACTGAGGTTAGTGGTAACAATGGCTAGTGTATTTCAATCCATATCAATCGATTATTCAAATCTATTGTCGAATTTCAACTCTCTTAGTCAAAAAAATCCGAAAGATATGAAATCTAGAAGCATTTTGAAACGATCCAAAAAATTCTCAGAGCTTCCTGATCGAATCACAAGTATTCTAACTTCTCCAGATTTCAGAAAATTGAAAAAAATGAGAACTGGTACTAAAACTAAGTACGAAACCATATTGGATGGATGTCAATCGAAAAAAGTAATCTTGCATCATATGAATAATGCACGTTCACAATCGAGATCCGAGGGACTAATTTTTTTTGAAGGTCAAAGTGCATTTCTCAATCGAATTCGAACAGGACTCATAGCTAATATTAGTTTTCAAGATCTTGGTGAGTTCTTGAAAGCTTCACGATCTAAAGTTTGTAAATTTGTAAGACATATTCTCAGAGAATTCCTTACAATAAAAATGAATTCAGTACTTCCTGCCCCCTTCAAATTAGCTGATGAAACCTCTGATACAAAATTCTTCCAATCAAAATACAGCAGTTTACTCTTATCAGATAATCTGAAGGAATGGTATAATCAAACCACTCAAACACTGATTGACCAGCTCTCAGAATATGAAGGGGAAGGTAGTAGGTGGGCTCTCGATGAGATTCTGAACTTGAAAGTGAACTGTTAGAAATTCTTGTTGCGAAAGCAGTGCGTGGTGTTATGACCCGAGCGGAGGGCTCGGGGTAACAAATGAATTATTTGAGTTCGTGTGAACAGTTTACGGGCGGACTGCCCAGTTGCACCTACCTATTCTCTGTTATTGCGTTGAGGCTTCCGACTGGATGTGTACATATATTTTTAGTTATAGACATTTATGACGACCAATTTTACAAATATACCCACTTATGACGACATTTTCGGTTATGACGACCAAAATTTTCTTTACGTATACATGACTTATGACGACCGGAAACGGCTGTCTCAGAAAACTTCTGTTATCTCCTCGGCGGTCATCTCCCACGAGGGATGGTTAGTGTTTTGAACGCAAAACGGAGTCTCAGCACACGTCTGTCATCTCCTCGGCGGTCATCTCCCACGAGGGATGGTTTAGTGTTTGAACGCAAAACGGAGTCTGAGCACACGTCTGTCATCTCCTCGGCGGTCATCTCCCACGAGGGATGGTTTAGTGTTTGAACGCGAAACCACTGTCTAAGCAGAACAACTGTTATCTCCTCGGCGGTTATCTCCCACGAGGGATGGTTTAGTTTTTGAACGTAAAATCACTGTTTTAAACCCCGGTCGTCATAACATATTGATAAGTGTAACAACGGTATCTATACTGTCGGTCGTCATAAGTACTGTATAGATGAGTTTATATATATATATATATATATATATATATATATATTGCTGGTCTCTGGTTGCATCTCCCCCTAATATATAGTAGTAAGAATGAGATTCCTCTGAATTCCCTTGAATTCCTCTGAATTCCCTTGAACTCCCCTGAATTCCGTTGACTGCCTTGAATGCCCAGGAGGGCCCCTGAGGGCCTCTGACGTCCTTCGAGGTCCCTTGAGGGCCCCCGAGGGCCCCTGAGGGCCCCGAGTGCCTCTGACCAAATAACCTAAATTACGTTCCATATTTACCTTAGGGGCTGAGAGATTCCCCTGAGATCCCCTGAGGGCCTGTGAGGGCCCCGGAGGGCCTCCGAGGGCCCCTGAGGGCCCGTCAATTTTTCTGAGCCCCTGCAGGTCCCTTAGTCTTCTCAATCTCCCTCTGCAGCCTTCTAGAAATGATCTCGTTCTCATCATCATTATTTTCCGTCTCATTATTCAATTATTACAACATTTAAAGTGAGCTTGGGTCACGAAGAAGATGTATATTTCTTCCAAAAAAATGTGAATTAGAAAAATTTGACAGTATATCCGAGAATCAAAAATCAATAACCAAAATCTTTGTGTGACGGAACACTCTTCCACAACATGAACTTCATTTTCCAGAATCGAGTTCTCAATTTCCATCTTTTCACCACCTAACAATTTCAATTCATCTACAGCCTCCACTGTCACATGTACGTTGAACCTGTAAAGACCACTCAATGAAATCAATTTCGAAACGATTCTTTCCATTCTTATCTGATTGATCAGAAAATTAACTCTTCTCTTGTAAGTCACGGCAAACTTCTAACTCCACTCCACGATCGTACCATTCGATTTGACCGTTTCCATCTTTCACAACAATAACATCAAGTTTGTGACGTATATTTGTGTACACCCAGAATTCCACTTTTATTCTTTTCATTCCTTTGAACGCATTGATCCTTCAGATAAACCTCTATCTCTGGGGAATCGACAAGATTTGTGTGAAAATCGTGTCATATAGTCGAAACATCACCAATTCAACTCACTTATTGTTCTTTTTTTCGAAGGTATATCTTTAAATTTTATTTTGTTGTATATTCCAACGTCATATTCGCGATTCTCTTGTTCAATTCGATGATATTCTCGTTATGAGATGACAGAACAACTCTATTCGTGGAAATATCTCCAGTCATGTCTTCGAATATGGTTCTCCATACATCATCACTTATACACGTATACTTAATTTGATATGATGATTAATTTGCTAATATTATTCCCAATTTCGTTCAAAGTTAACCATTCTGTACATACCTCACTAATTCACTCCCATCGCCCTTTTTCTGGAACTCAGATTCGCGAAATACTTTGTCAACATGCGCAACTATAGTTCTGTAATATCAATGTCATTATTATCTCTAATCATAGATATACATATCAATTAACTGAATTACTAACGTTGTTTCATCTCCAATTTGGACTCTATTCTTCGAATAATTGAGTCCAGGAATTTTTCACATTCGCTGTGAATTCTCAAAATGAATATTCTCTGTTCCATGCAATGCTATTATTTCATCCAAACACTCAATTCCAGTAGATCGATCTGATTATTTTGAGCACTTGCCGTATTCTTCTCCAACCTTTTCTCTCGAACTGTTCGTTCAAACACCACAAGATTACCTGCTTCCTCAGTTCATATACTTATATCGTTTTCCCCAACTCCAGATTTCACTCCATCTTAACGGAATTTGAGGACAATATACTTGAATTTCCAATCATATATGACAAAAATATCAAACATCAGATACCCCGTCCCGAACAACCTTTTCCGATCTCATCTGAACCATCGAATCTATTTCCAATGAACGAATTCTTCTGATCTCTTCACCGAGGAAGAGCAACGTAAAGCTGTCCATTGGAGAGAATCGGCCGTTTCATATAAATATCAACCTTATCTAAACTTTCACGTGGAGACTTATTAATTGTCATTGCCAATACCGAGACCACAGGGAGCTGTTCCCTGTGAACTACAAACGGCAGGAAAGACTCACCCTTGGTTAGTGTTAGCTTGGGTACGAAAACTATTGTCCTCATATTCTCCCCACTTATCACTTCCGCTTCAATATTATGCTTGTACAATTACCTAATCTTTAATCGAACCCCATTACATAAACTCTTCGCCACTCTCAGATTCCGAGTCATCAGATTCCAAATCAACATCACAATAGCATTTACGTTCAAATCAAGTCCATGTGGAATTAAACCGTCTCTAATTCTATTCCGAAACTCGGTTGGATATTTCAGATGAGTGTGCTCCTCGGTTTGATCTACACCTTTGTGAGTCACATGATCAACGCTTAGTAAGATGAAGTCGAACCATCGAACATTTCCAAGATTTTCTTATTCAATTTTATGATATTTTCTTCATGAGATGACAGAACAACTCTATTCGTAGCAATATCTTCATTGATGTCTTTGGATATGGGTTCTACGTACATCATTACTCTTCCGCTCAAGTCTCACTTTCACTTCATCAATTCTACCCTCACCTCTACCAGAAGGATGCTGGAAAAATCAGGTCCTTAGATCTCAAATTTTTAGTCAGCTTCATTACATTAAACAATTGCCATAAGGCTGACGATGTGATAGTTTCCTGGATTATAGAATGTCTATTCCCATTGGTCAAAACTGGCAGGATTTGTCTGAAATCCCCGCCTGAAATCACCAATATTCGACCAAAGGGTGAGTCATTGTAAAAAGCGTCACGGAGTGTTCTATCCACCACCTCCAACGCTTCTTTGGGAATCATTGATGCTTCACCCGAGATGATAACACCTGCTTCCCTCAATTTCTTCTCATCGGCATCAGATTTCAAAAAAATACTCTCAATACTTTCTAGATCCAAGGGTATTCTGAAGTATCTATGACTTGTCATACCTCGTGGTGAAAGAAATCGACTCAGTACTCGTCCACGCCATTGGCAGAATCTTCTTCTCTTGGGATAAAAAATATTGGATGAGAGACCTTTACAAGGAAGTTTTTCCACAATCTCCAGGACCATCAATGAAACTGACTAGACTTTCATTACTTCTTAAGTTGCTATGGATGGACTATTGATTCTCCACTCCTTTAAATCAATAATCAGGAGTAGCGGGGGTTGGCGAGCGGAGCGAGCAGGGGGGCTTGCCCCCCTAGTATATATATATACATATATATATATATATATATATACATATATATATATACATATATATATAAATATTTCTATTTCAGATTGAGAGATATTGGTTCATCAAAGTAGGATCAGATGAATTGTAGTTTTAAAAAAACGATTGAAGTGATTTTAGGAATTGGGAATGTAGATTTCAGAAGTAATAATTGATTGAATTTGGATTTTTAGAAATGATGAATTTGACTTTAATGGTTTCAATATGGATGAAATATTCGATTGTAGAATCTTCAGAGAATAATAGCGTATAATTAGAAAATGAGTTTTGGATTTATTAAAACCAAATTATAATGTCTTGAACAAAATATGGAACCTTAATTTCTAAATAGAATTTGCGTGACTTAAAATTAGACGAACTTACAGAACTACTCGAGAGATGATATTCTTCGAGGCAGGAACGTATAAGCAAGTGAGAGCAAATTCGGAGCTGGCCCTTAATCAGCTGAGACGGATAACGTCGGCCTACTTTTCGACGGGATCAGATCAAGCTTACGTGTCCGTACTTTTAACTTGACGTTTTCGTGCGTTCTCTACGCGCACTTAGGTGAATGTTGTAAGTGAATTTTGAGACGTACGTAGCCCACTACCGGGCAGAGCTTTGTCACAGACTAAATCGAAGAATGAATGTTGTTGTTCCAATTTATACGTGCAGACACATGTTAATTTTGATGATTCGACTGAAAAAACGATTTTGAAAGTGTTCTACTTAAGATTGTGACACATGTAACACGTGTGTTACAATGCTGGCAGAGCTCTTTGTTGAATTTCTCATGGTCTGTGACACATGTTACATGTAACATGTGTAACATCCAGTTACTGGCTAATGCTTTGATTCTGCTGATTTACTGACCTACTTATTCTTTCCTGCTGATCAAGTTAAAATAATATTTCTCCATGTTGAGAAATATTATTTTAACTATTGCGTCGTCTGGGACGCCACACCTCCCCGTGTTAGTCCATTCTCGTCTCGAGAATGTGGCCTGTGCGGCCGAATTTGGAAAAGGGCATACATAAATTATTTTTATGCTAAGTTCTCTTGAAAACAAATTTTTCTAGCTGTGGATGATCAAATTTACAATGAGTTTTTATAAAATAATGGATGGGACTTTGATGTTTGTACATTTCGGGAATATTCGGACTTGTGAATGTTATACAATATTAGTTCCATGTGTGAAGTTGTGTGCATGTGTGTGTGTGCGCATCTATGGAGGTGTATGTAGGACTGTTCTGTCGAGGTTTATTGTTGTTATCGTCTTACACCTCATACACTTGAATTCGCTAACCTCGAATTTCTTTATGCATGAATACTCAATCTGGTTCTTACCGCAGCCCTTGCACGGTAACCACCTCGTTGGGTGTTCATCGTGCTAATGCCTACAAAAATAACACCAGGGGCCTTCGAGTTTTTCGTTTCTTTTATTTCCCCCATGTTTCTGAGTTCTCCGCCTCTGATTTGCTTTCCTCCTCTCCGCCTTTTCAGAGCTTTCATATGACAGGTATATCATATGAAAGCTCTGAAGTTGTAGTTTCCGGTTCACTAATATCGCTCCAGTTATCATCCATGGCCCTGTTAGGTTCATCTTCCGGTGTTTGCGGTTGAGTGCAAGCTGCAATTTTTTGTGACACGACAATAAGCGGATCAGTATCCATTCTTTCCTCTGGGTGTGGTGGAAGCAAGATGTCCGGAATCGACTGTCTACAAATAAGGTATCGGGTCTCTATAGGTACATCGCTTAATATTCGTAATTCGCCCGGCGGGGCGTTCTTTCCTGAATTCGTAACGGGTGGCTCTGCTGCTGTCAATGAGTTTGTTGGCGAGGCATGTGGTGTGGAGACAGATACGAGAGGTATTGTGGACAACATACTCGTTGCTTCTTCTGCTATACTGACTGCGCGCGATGAGTGTAACACGTTGCCACATGTACCTGTCGCAGCGGATGCTTGTGGGACCTCCTCGGGCAAGTGGTGCGGCGAGGGGATAGAGATGGAAAATAGTGTCCGTAACATACCAGTCGCGTCGTCTGCTAGGCTGGCTGCGCGCGCAGGTTGTAACACGATGTCATGAGCATCAGCTGCAGCCGGCATCAGAGGGCAATCCTCGTCGGAGCGGTGAGGTGCGGGGGCCGGTGTTACTGGCGCCTCACTTGTCGCACACTGTAACACTGTGTTACACACCACCGGCATAGAAAGGGAATCTTTGTCAGAGCGGTAAGGTGCGGGGGTTGATGTTTCTGGCACCCGACTTGTTGCACACTGTGACACCGTGTTACTCACTCCAGGAGTAGGATGTGTTACCTGGTTGTCGACATTAATGCAGCGGGCCCTTATGTTTCTTGGATACGGTTTGTCGGCTGTGCAGCCCATCATGCAGTCCATCCTGGGGTACACAGAAACTCCTACATCCCGCACTTCCTGGGTGGCTTGCGTCATCGCACTGGTATGATTTACCAGGTCTTCGGTTTGACATGCCACTGATCTCGAAGGCAGTAATAAGTCCACTATATCGTCATCACACTCTATCTCAAATAATTCGAGAAAACTTTTGTATAACTTCACGTGATTTCCCAGGTCTTCTGTTTTCCGAATAACTTCTTGTCGAGCTGAGTCGAATAATACCCGTGCCGTACGCAAATGCCCTTGGCTATCCTCTATGAGCCTTTTAAAATTGTTATTCAAATCGACGATGTTGGTATTCATTTTTGATGTTGTCTCCGCGCACGAGGTATCAACGCCAGATTACTAATGCTCGGTTGATTAACGTCTGTAGCCACGTGTGTCGGTAATTGCTCTGCCGGGTGTTCTTGCTCCGAAAGGCCATGGTGGCGCCATCTCTTGGTTGCTTGGTGCACTTGCATCGAAGAGCGAGTGCTTTATCGACTGTAGTAGATCGGGAAAAGGAAAGAGTGGCGCTATCTCTTGTTCCCTTGTGTAATGCATGCGCCACGCCCTGATCCATCGGCCTATGGAATGTTCCGGTGCATTCTTTTGTTCTGCGCTGACCTATTGAACTGTAAATTTCTTGTGGCCCTGCTCTGATGACTTGACGGGTTTTGTAAATTCGTGTGATTGTGTGTATGAATGTGTTATATAATATTAATACACAACTGAATTGAAATTTCACATTAGTCCCAATTCAAAAAAAAATTCCAAACTGATCTTCCAAATAAGGAATGCTGCAACTTTACAATAATGTTCGAAATCCATTTTTGGAATGTAAAATTTATAGTATTACTTAGTGTCAACCACAACTAGCTGGTTTTTCATTCGGAACATGATGAATCCATGACAATTGAACATTTCGGATTATTAAGACTAAGTACAATATCACATATATTGGTATATGTTATATATATACAGATATATATAATATGAATATAATATTGCCTATAATATGCCTATTATATGCCTAAAATATGCCTATATTATGAATCTAATATTAGTATTATATATGATATAAAAAATATGTCATACATATATATATCTACTCTCTATTGAGACGGCCTCTCTGCTGGCGGCTGATCAGCGAGGTAGTAGCCACTATTATCGAGTGGTCTCTCCGCTGGACGAGTACGCTAAATCTTGGGAAGCAGGTCCAAGCTAGCTACTTGATTGACTTTTCAACTTGTAGAATTATAGTGAGACTTCATTTACGACAGTACAGAGCTCTGTGACTCGGGTGGCAAACAAAATACGACTGGTAACTTCTTTCCTTGACGCTGTACTTTTATCATACTGAGTTAAAGTACGGGCAACAAAACTTCACGCCTTGACAGATTTTAGATCTAGATAACGTCAAAAGATCCGTTCAGTTTGAATAGAGAAAAACCCTTACAACGAATACAGATGTTTGGATCCCAAACTTCAGCTACGTGCCTCATCTAGTCTACCCCTGAGGGAGATCTTGAATATGTTCAAATGACAATGATGTTTCCATAACAAGATATTCTTATTTTCTCTCGGTAGTTCAATATTCATTATATGAAAAGTCACGTACCAGAGTGTGCTAGTGACAGGATTTGGGAATGGGTAGATAAGAGGAAAGGTTGTGATGTCACTCGAGTTTCCAATATTTATGCAAAAACATGAAGTCTTCATCCGTTCTCGTTCCTTTGGGATGCCCTAACATATTTATACGATCAAAATATTTTGTAATATATGATACTATCCTCAGTAAGCATCATTTTCAGTAATATGATTATATATTTTTTAGTCAGGAAAAAACACAAGTGTACCCATGTTGAAGCATGTGGTAAAGTACCCAATGGCCAGAATTGAGGTAGGCAATTTAGATAGCAGTCAGTCGCCATGTACCGATAGGTACTCTGAATTAAGAAAGCAGTTTCAGATTGAATCACTTGAAATTATTGCTGCATGCCCCGACGTCAGATTGCCAGACGGTTCTTTGCCGTCGTCGACGGAATCACCTTCTACTTCATTGACGATACGTACTGACGGACTTGCCGTCGACGTCGCTGACGTATCCATCTTCGACATCACTGACATATCCGTCGTCGACATCGCTGACGTACTCGTCGTCGACGTCGCTGACGTATTCGTCGTCGACATTGCTGACGTACTCGTCGTCGACGTCGCTGACGTATTCGTCGTCGACATTGCTGACGTATTCGTCGTCGACGTCGTTGACGGACTCGTCGTGGACGTCACTCACGTATCCGTCGCTGACGTATCCATCTTTGACCCCGACCACGGTCTTATTCACAGGTCGGTCAAGTCCCGTGGTGGGGGAAGGTCCACTAGTGAAGCCGTAAGGTTTCGTTTCGTCACCATCACGCGTCTCTACCTATCCTTCGAAAGGTGGCCGAGCGCGTGCGCGCAGGAGAGGAGATCGTCTGCTGCTGCTGCTCTGTCTGCTGCTCTGTGGCTCATGCACGCTTGCACGAACATGCACGAGTTTCATAAAATCGCGCTCTCGTCGAATTTCTTGACGACCCCCGATCGCATTGATAACAGTATTATCTGTTTGTCAATGCAGGGTCCCATATGCCAATCTTTGACTATCGCTAAACTCAAGCTCATCATAAGCCCCAACTGGGGCCAACAAGCTAAGAGGTAGGTTTTTGTTAGATTAGGAACATTGTGTCCGTGGTCAGTGGATAGCGTCACCGCCCTATTTTTGCATTCGGTGGTTGCAGGTTCAAATCTCGGCCGGGGAAATTTTTTTTTTCATTCAAGACAGCTCTTACTTTTGAAGACCTAAGTATTCATCATCGGAGTATTTCTTTCGTTTTTTCTACGGACTTATCCATAAAATGCTGGAGTTTTTTGAGATTCTTCTTACGTCAATAATACACTAAGGAACAAAATTCACTGTCTGAAATAACCTTGTTACGTATTTGAAAGACGTGGGTGTTTAGGTTGAGGAAAGCACAAGTCGTGATGTACTAATAACTATGCACTTTACTAACTAATATGTTGAAGAGGTTGAATATGATACAGTAGAGATTGTACATATGATGTTACTCGTGCTACGTGCTGACGCAAAGTGTCTGCTCTCGCGCAGCAGCCGCGGCAACTTGGGTACTGCCATACGCGCATGTCCACGCACACATTCATGCATTCACACGCACGCATATATGTAATCATATGACGAACCCAACACTTCCCCTTGTGAAAAAAATTACATTTCTTGTAAAGAAGAAGAAAAAAACTCTTTTTTTCCTAGAGGGAAGCTTGGAAGTAATAAAAAAAAATCTCTTTTTTGTATGTGATTGAAGACAGCAAAAAAAATTTCATTGGAATGAGCGAAACAAAAACAAAACATTCTATCCTCACTGAGAATTCATAACAAAATCACGTCAGTGACCAGGCCGACGTACTTTTCGCTGAGGTCTAGCCAGAGGAGTATTTTGAATATTTTCATTAATTCGGCGTGCTCTACCTCGACCAAGTGATCGATTTGAATTTTGATCTGGATTGACTACATTAGCGACTGGTGTATTTCTATTGGGCAAAACGCGGATTTCTTCCTCTGGATCGACATCATAACCAAGATCGGAATCAGAACTATTTACACTTGCTAAACGTATTTGGTCAACGTAACGTCGCCATACTCTGCCATCGTGTAGCAGGATCTATAATGTAGTTTACCTAATCAGTTTACAATTTTTCCAAAACACCACTTATCACTTCCAGGATAGTTTCTTGCTGCGACTTTGTCGTCTAGCTTGAACTCACTGCACTTCTCATCACTATTCACAAAATCACTTTGCTTCTTTTTTGGAGGCTCCATTATATCTAGCATAGTACGCATTTTTCTACCAAATACGAGCTCTGGTGGAGCTTTTCCAGTTGATGCATGTGGCATGATTCTGTACTGGGCAAGAATATTCAATAATTCAACATCTAGATTTTCTTTATCAGAAAGTTTTGACAAAGCTTGTTTGATAGTTTGCACATATCTTTCGGCTTGCCCATTAGTAGATGGGTGAAAAGGAGCCGTGAATTTGTGAGTAATACCACGATTTTCTACGAATTCTTTGAAAGTTCTAGAAGAAAAAGTAAGACCATCATCAGAAACGATAGTTTTTGGAATACCAAATCTAGAAGAATACTCTTTCAAAAAAACAACTGTAGTTTCACTGAGCATGTTTGGGACATCATAGACTTCTGGCCACTTTGAGTACGAATCGACTATGATGAAAAAGATTTTACCCAAAAAGGGACCTGCAAAGTCAATATGAATTCTTTCAAACGGAGCTGTAGCTGGTTCCCAAATGTGCTTTTCAGCTTTTGCAGGTTCATTCTATGCAATTGACGAACTGTATAAGTTTCAACCAATAATTCAATATCATTTGTAATCCCTGGCCAGCAGCAATGCCCTCTTGCTAAGCTTTTCATTTTCACAATGCCAAAATGGCCAACATGTAAATTTTGAAGTACTTTTTGACGTAAACTTTTTGGGATAACAAGTCTATGGTTGCGTACAAGAATACCCCTTTCAAGACTGAATTCTTTCGGATCAATATTCCAAGTATCTTTTGCACTTAGAATATGCCCTTTTCGTAAACTGGAAATAACCTTACGTAATTTTAGATCGTTTTCTGTCTCACGCAGGAGATCATTCGCACTAATCGAAATCGTATCAACTGTGTCTATGAAAAACGCATCAACAACATCAATACTTTCCCGTTCCTTCTGTAAACGGGAAGGGAGACGAGAAAGGCAATCAGCATTGGCATTATTTTCCGAACGCTTGTACTTGATGTCATAGTTGAAACCTCGTAAAAAGATCGCGTAGTGCTGCATTCTCATAGCGCTATAAATCGGTAGACTTTTGTCTTGAGAAAAAATTTGAGTCAAAGGACGATGATCTGTATAAAGAGTGAATTTAGTACCGTGAAGGTACTGATGTAAACGTTTTACTGCAAAGACAATGGCAAAAGCCTCTTTGTCTACTTGACTGTATTTTCTCTGTGTTTGATTTAAGGTTTGAGATACACAAATGATTGGACGTTCGCTGCCATCAGGATATTGGTGTGACAACACGGCGCCAACGCCAACGGGGCTAGCGTCCGTGGTTAAAATCAAAGGTAATTTAGGGTCGAAAAATGTTAAACATTTATCACTTGTAAAAGCTTCCTTTGCTTTGATCCAGGACTTTTCTTGCCGTGGACCCCATATGAAATCTACATCGTCTCTAAGGAGTTCGTATAATGGCTGTAGAAGTGTAGATGCATTTTCTATAAACCTGTTGTAATAGTTAATCATTCCTACAAAAGATTTCTCTTCACTCGGATTTGAAGGGCGTGGCATATTCAAAACTGCGTCATACTTAGACTCATCCTTACGTATACCATTCTTATCTATGATGTATCCACAGTATTTTATCTCACTCATACCGAAACAACATTTTTTTTCATTAATTTTGATATTATGTTCATAGAGAACTTGAAACACCGCTTCAACAATTTCTTTGAATTCTTGTAGATTTCTAGCGGCAATTCTAATGTCGTCCAAAAGACATTTTACCCCTCTGATTTTATGTAAAATTCTCTCAATCTCTTTTTGCCATTCGGCCGGCGCAGATGCAACCCCATACATCAAACGTAGTACCCTGTAAAGCCCTCGATGAGTATTAATTGTGAGAATTTTAGAACTTCCTTCATCTACTTCTAATTATAAGAAAGCCCATTTCAAATCAATTTTTCCAAAAATGCAGCAACCGGCTAAATCTGTAAAAAGTTCGTCTGATGTAGGGAGCGGATGTTCTGTAACGTTCAATTGAGGATTGACAGTTACGCTATAATCCCCACAGATGCGCACGGTGCCGTCGCTTTCAAGAATAGGTACTATGGGTGTACCCCATTCAGAAGAATCAACTTTTTCGTAAACTTCTTCGCTTTCTAATTTGTCCAACTCCTTGTCAACAAGAGGAACGATTTTAAAAGGGGGTGGACGTGGCTTGAGAAACACTGTTTTTGCACCTGGCTTGAGAGAAAGTTTAACTTTTGAATTTTTGACTTTACCAAGCTTTTTGCTGGTGACGTTTTGATACTTTTTGAATAAGCTTTCGATGAAAAAAATCTTTATCCTCAGCATGAACATCTGGAGTATCAATACTAAGAATTGAGGCAAAAATTTGTTGCAAAGAATTTTTGAATTGAATGAATTGACGTATCCACTCGCGTCCCATTAGGGGTGAACGTTTGACCGGAGTCATGTAAAGATTAAGTGTAAATTCTCTATTCGCAAATATAACATTCACAGATAAATACCCAATCACTCGAACGTTTGTACCGCAATACGACACCAACTGAAGACTTGTAGACCGCAGCTCGTATGGGTTGAAGAGTCGTTGTGCTTGGCTGACCTCCATCAAGGTCACTGCCGAGCCAGGGTTTGCCTCGAAATTGATGCGATGACCGTTGACTTCGACGGTGGTGTAGAATTTTTCTCGATGGTTCAGCTGTTCAGGCAGCTGAGGTGCAGCATCTACAGCAACAACCTCCTCGATGTGTAAAATATCTTGAATTTCATCATTGTAGTCGGAGTTGTAATTTTCCTCCAACGTTTGTACTCGTCCTGTAGTAGACAGATGCTGGAATTTTTCCTTGAAACATACCTTCGCCAAGTGTCCTTTGCGTTTGCAGAACGAACATTCCACACTTCTAGGCACTTTGCATTCTGGAGCATCATGATCGGGCGAACCGCACCGGTAGCACTTTTTATCTGCTGAACTTCGATTGTTTGACGTAGCGGGCTTTGAATCCGAACCCGAAGGTGTATTATTCTTTGGTTGATTTTTGTTCTGGTTCTTGCGCACATTTTTATTTCTATGTGAATAATTCACGGATGACGTGGGCTTTGAATTTACTGTATTAGTTTCCTTTTCAGAAAGTTACATCGCGAGTGCGATTTGTAACGCTTTAGTAAAAGTGAGATCAGCTGTCTCGAGCAATTTACTTTGCATGCGCCTACTACGCAGAACAAGAACAAATTGATTCCGTGAAGCTTTTTGAGAGTACGAACTAAAATCACAAGTAGTACTCAACTTTGTAATTGCGTTAGCACAATCTTAAACACCTTCTCCATCCAGCTGCTCCCTCGTGTGAAATTTGAAGCACTCCGCAATTTCAAGCGTTGCTGGAGCAAACAGTTCCTTCAATTTGGCGGCAAGAGCGGCGTAGTTTTTCTTGTATGGATCCTCACTGCCATAACTGTCGCACAGCGTGTCGTAGACTTTTTCGCCGACGTAGTGCAGTAGGAGAGGCACTTTTTCTTCTTCATTTGTAATTTTCATGATTACAAAACTACCCTCAAGACGCTATATCCACCTGTCCGAGTTGGATGAGCCAGGCATAAATGGCTGTATTGGCAAGTGATTTGCAGGCACCAAATTTTGCGCGGCAGCAGCAGCAGCGGCAGCAGCAGCCTCTGCCATTATGTAGTACTTGAATTTGAATTGAGGGTTACCAACGGACAATCAACGTCTCGTTGGAATCGAATCGAAATGTATGTAAATGCACGAGCACGAGGTATCACTTCAAAGAGCATTGAATCGCGAGCCACAATTTGATCGTAGAGACTACCGTCGCTACGAGACAATTCGAATAAAATGCGTTGTAACGCGTGCTATAACGTGAAAGCACTGTAATGTACATGCACTGCACCACTGTAATTGGCACAAGTGCGCGGCTGATCACGCTGCTGCACTAATGGCCGTCGGCTCACACTTTTGCTCCGACACGAGACTTGCACTGTTCACTCCGAAGATGTAATTGAAATTCACGATCCTCGTCGCCACTTGTTACGTATTTGAAAGACGTGTGTGTTTAGGTTGAGGTAAGCACAAGTCGTGATGTACTAATAACTATGCACTCTACTAACTAATATGTTGAAGAGGTTGAATATGATACAGTAGAGATTGTACATATGATGTTACTCGTGCTACGTGCTGACGCGAAGTGTCTGCTCTCGCGCAGCAGCCGCGGCAACTCGGGTACTGCCATACGCGCATGTCCACGCACACATTCATGCATTCACACGCACGCATAAATGTAGTCATATGATAAACCCAACAAACCTATTCGGGGAAATGGGGTACATACATTTCTTTTGTATTTTTTGACGTTGAAAACGAATCCGTAGCGAGATTCGCTCCTACATTTCAGGGCATTTTTCTTAACAACGGCCTTATCCATAACGTTATTTTGATAATTTCGCAAACTGATGGCTTTACAAGATAAGCAAAAAAACGGCAAAGATAGAGCCGTTGTTCCGCAAACCAGTGATTTGCAATTGGAAAAAGTATCAGCAAATCTGGCTACGGATTCGTTGTTGAAGTGGAAAAATATAGACGGAAAGTATGATTCCCCAAATGGGTTATTCCAGACCGTGAATTTTGTACACAGTGTATTATGTATTGACGTGAAAAAAATCTCAAAAAACTATGGCATTTTATGAATGACTCCGTGATTCAAGAAAAACAAAAGAAATACACCGATCATTGAATTAAAATACTCATGTATGTTCGTTATAAAGTGATTCTTTAAAAGATGAATTTCTTGAAAATTTATAATTTAAAAATTCATTTCAGATGATATTTAGTTTCAATTAAAGAATTATGAGTTACATTAATTTGAGATAAATATATGAAATAAATAAATTTGATTTAATTTCATAAAAGAGGATTTGGAAGTAAAATCAACTAGTTCATCAGTTTGAATATAATATTAACGTAAGTACAAATAGCCCGTGGTCTTCTAAAGTAAGAGCTGTCTTGAATGGAGAGAAAAAAATCTCACCGTCCGAGATTTGAACCTGCAACCATCGAATGCAAAAATGGAGTGGTGACGCTATCCACTCGACCGCGGACACAATGTTCTCAATTCAACAAAATCCTACTTCTTAGCTTGTTGGCCCTAGTTGGGGCTTATGATTCGCTTGGGTTTAGTGATAGTGAAAGATTGCCATATGTGATCCTGCATTGATAAATAGATAATGCTGCTACCATCAATGCGATCGGGGGTCATCAAGAAATTTGACGAGAGCACAATTTTATGAAACTCGTGCAAGCGTGCATAAGCCGCCGAGCAGCAGCAGCAGTAGCAGCAGGCAGCAGCAGACGATCTCCTTTCCTGCGCGCACGCGCTCGGCGGCCTCTCGAAGGATAAGTAGAGATGCGTGGTGGCCAAAAAAGAAGCTTACGCCGCCTCAATAGTGGACCTTCCCCCACCATGGGAGTTGTAGGACCTGTGTATAAGACCGTGACCCCGACAAACAAATACTGGTCCAAGACTCGTCCATTGGACGTCACCCGAACCCCTATTGACGTCCTGGAAAACGTCTAAAATCCATACCAAAGACCATCCGTTCCCGTGCTTCAAGACATCGAATGCTCACCTGAAAGCACGGAATCAGAGGTTTTTTGCAGGACGGCAATGAAAAGGCCCCGGGTGAGCAGAGTATTGGACGTTCGTTTATTATGAGAAATAAAACCAATCAAGTCGAGTTCTGAAATAATTTATTATATTTGGAGTTCCTAGGAAGTATAACAAATTTTAGAACTTCACTCACGGTTAAGCTTCATTTTCACTCGTTGGACTCATTCTATAGGATCTAAAAATAGTCAAAGTTTGTCTGAAGATGAATTTTCTGGTTTCTGTTGTTTGGTTGAGGTTGGATGACGAGACTTGCGTGGTTTTCAACAAATTTTAGCAATAACCGATGCACCCACTTTTCATTACACACAAAACTGACGCACAGAATATTTGGGTCGACCACGTTCGATCGAATATATCGCTGATCAGTGAAAATTCCAAGCAATTGCTAGGAAGAGTTGTATCGTATATGCGGTGCTGCTGCTTACTGCAGCTCACTGCTCCGAAATGCTTATTTAGATAGACGCTTCCCAAAGAAGACTTGAAAAATGTCACTTTTGGACTTCTGCGGAACTGATTCTGAGAATGTACCCGACGTAGACTTTGTAAAGACCATCTTCAAAATTTTCCGCGCGGTCATGACTGCTGGGTCCACATCATGACTTGTTCAAGTCAACATTTTGACTAACTTTCTAGATCGTCCACGCTGGGACGAAATATTCTACGTCTTTTCGGATCTGGACGTCCGGGACTTCCTTGAGAATGTTTGTCGGGACGTGACAGACGCACTCGTCGTCGATGTCACCGATTAAAGGGCTGACGCTGACGGACACACCGTCAACGCCACGTGACGGACTCACCATAGACGTTGACCACAGAATGCCACCCGACATCGCTGATGGTGTAAATTCGTCGCTGTCCACGTTGTTATCGCGGGCAGACTATTTGACACCGTCGAATCTAGAATATCATCAGCCCAAAAAAAGCTGACGGATCAGAGTTAGCAATACTGCCCAGCAAACTACAAGGTTCCTGAGGTATTCTTGAGGGATTCTTGACTTATCAATCTTCAGGTATTCTTCAAGGATTCTTAAAAAAGCCACCGAAAGTCATTCTAGAGGGATTCTCGGTAGGTTCGCGAGACGCTCTTGACGCGTTCTTGAGGCGTTCTCGGGACGCTCGTGGGGCACTCCTTTTGCGTTCTTGAGACGTTCTTGAGGTATTCTCGAAGTATTCTCACAAGAATGCTTCCGCATAATTGAAAGATATCTATAACTTCTTGAAGTAAATAGATGAATCTGCCCTGGTAGAAATCCACTTTTGTTTATGGCTAAAAATTGGCCATATGGATTTGTCCATAGCCAAAAAATGGCCAAAGAGTTTGTCCATATTTTACCTGAGGATGAAACGATATTTCCGCCATAAATCGCCCATTCATGGAGCGCGTCTATTTAGCCATTTTTCATCCAATATTTAGCCATATTTTTTAGCCAACCGGGGAACAAAGTTTCGTGGCCTAAATTTATCTAGACAAAATTTGGGCATATTATGGTTCAGATTATGGCATAATTTTGAGTAATTCAATGAACAGCGACGAGTAGAGAATTATTCAGTTGGATTATTTTCGATATTAATAGATCATGTAATAAAGCTCATGTGCTCGAGCTAAATATTGGGATGATCAGGTCATTACCGTTATCATCACTGGCAAAAGATGTGTCGAGTTCCCCATTAGGAACTGCACGCGGAGGAGAAGTCCAGGCTCATGGTCTAAGCTCGAGGTTGCTAAAACTAGAGTGGGTAAGCGAATCCTGTCACGGCGCCACCTGTCGATCGGAGTCGAACCGTTCAAGCGCAAAAAAGAAGTCCATTTTTTAGCCATTTTGGACAGGTCAGATCATGGGCAAAATTTGGCTTGAATTTTTGGACTCGATGTTTGCTGTGACTAACCTCGTTTAATGGCGGACAGTCTTCGTCGTCAGCTTGCGCCACAAACATGGTCGACGTGAATACAAACCGCGACTCGCGAGTTTATTAGCAGATGTTTATCGTTCATCATCGCAGGGGTAGTGTTCGCGAGGTGACGAGAATCTCCCGATTTTGATGATGTGGGGATGGAGACGCTATGCCACGCGTGAGAAGCCGGCGCGTTTCGAGGCTATGCTGCGTGTTGTGAAGTCAGCGTGATGTATTTGCTCCTCCATGCAAATGACATACCAAGCAACCTCGCCGAGTTCAAACGTGGTGTTGTTGTTACCTGCGTGCTACAATAGTGTCCAGTTTTCGCGTACAATTATATTATTTCAATGTATGTTTGACAGACAGCGAGTGATAACCTCAGCGTTTATCCGATTCCGAAAGAGAAGATAGACCCGAGGATAGACCAAAAATGAGCCCATATTTTAGCTATAATTTATGTACGACTAATATCAAGGGAATCGATGAATAAATATCAAAGCCAATCTAAAGCCATTTATTAGCCAAAAAAATTGAAACCCCCGCTTGGAATGGAAGAATCACAATTGCCCACTTTTTGTCTAAATTTTTTAGACTATCGCCAAACCCCTTCGGAAGTCGCCCAAATATTGGCCATTTACTAGTCATTGGATATGGTCCATCTTTTTTGGCCATATTTTAGTTTCGAGTCTAAATTTTATGGAGAGATTTCTACCAGGGTGGGATCTCCTTTTTTGCGTGGAAATTTCATTTCAAATCCACTTATCATCCTTATACTTGAAATTAAAATTTTTCAGACCTATAGATTTCGTAGTTCAGGACTCAATGACAGGTTTTTTCGACCTCTCAGAGGTATATCTATCGATGTTGGGCAGAAAGTGCTGTCTCAACATGATTTTGAATGTTAAAAATCGTATTTTTTTTTGCGAAAGTTTGAATGTATATGAGTAATCCCGTTGAAAGTGTGATTTTCCGTGTTCCAAGCTCGCCCAAGTTTCTACGACTGGGAATGCACTTTATAGAAATTTCTTATTCCCTTGGTGCTCAACTATGTTAATGATTTCTGAGACGATCATAATGTTCCTGTATTTTATAGTGGTTGATAAAGGGTCGAAATGTCAATTCCGTCCCCTGTAGACATTCCCACCTTCGACTCTTGCATTCACTGCAACGCATATGCAGAGTCAGAAACCCCTATGCGTAGCTATGCACTTCGATTCGTAATACTTCAAATAACATAATAACCACTTCGCGACTTAAAATTGAGCCCTGAGCTCGCGCACGGCTGTCCGATATTTTGAAGACGGGTTTGCACCGAAACTGCTTGCACAGCACTAATGAGATCGGCAAAGTTCCCGATCGTGTACGAGCCCTTTGAAACCAATGAGATTGTCATCGAGAAATCCAAATACACCTAATCTTTGCGCAACATCAGCCGAAAACTCGAATCTGCAGCCGATTGCACCACATAAACGTGTTTTCCAAATAGCGTACAAAATTTTCGGTCGATTCCGTCCCCATGTTGTGCTTTTCGCTGACGCGCTATATCGCTTCGTCGAACATATTTTCTCGGAGTATATGGTTGCATTAGAGCCAATCTATGCGGTAAAGAGTCTACGATTACTTACCGAGCTGTGGAAGTTTTTTTTGAGTCAAGATGTCAACTTCGTCCCTGTCAATTCCGTCTCCTCGGCAACCCCTTAAAGTGCACATATCTTCGCCCGATTTCACTTTTGAGATGAGTAGCTCTAGATACTCCTTTTTTGTGCTCAAACAAATGTAAATCAACTGCTACGAGTCACTGAGACTCGTCTGGGACTGAATTAATTTTTTGACTCAATAAACCACTAATTTTGACGATTTTGTCCCCAAAAAATCACACTTTCGGCGGAATCACCCATATCAGGATAGCCTCAACGGGAATTCCGAGTATACATTTTGAAGGCCCAACTAGTTTTACGTGGAACCCACGCAGTTCAGTCCGGATTCTTTCATTTCAGCAGACGCCAATGGGTTCAATATCCATGTGTTTCTGATTCGATGTGATTCATTGTGTTGTAGATCCTGTTCCAAGGTAAAAATTTGAACCTTGCAGGTGATCACTTTATAGGAGATTGACGTCAGATTCCCATTGAAAACAGCCCAAGAAGTCTAAATTCATGCGCATGCGCAGAGAATGGCCTTTTTCTACTACTAAGAAAAGTTTCAGTTTTGGACAATGGCACATTAATCGCTTGGATCGTCCCAGTCCACTTTGGAACCAATTATTTCCCAGAGACCACTAGATTTCACAAGGGACACGTGAGTTTGAAGAAAGCGCGTTTTGAGAAATCAACGTTTCAGTGAGAAATACCTTTGACGGAAAAAATATCAACCCCAGAAGCTAGGGAGTCAATCAAATTCTCAAATAACCGCATGCTCCGGCCAAGAACTCTGTCGGAGAGAAAATCAACCTGAAACCCAGGAGGGAAATCAAATCCGTAGATATTCGGCTGCTCGGACCAAAAACTCTGCCGGGAAAAAATCGACCCCAAAACTTGGGAACCCAATTAAATCCGCAAATAAGTGGATGCTCGAGCGAGAAATTTGCCGAGGAGAAATCAACCCCAGATCTTGGGGAGACAAGCTAATCCGCGAATAGCTGGATGCTCGGACTAAACATTCTGTCAAAGTAAAAATCAACCTATGGAGCCCATAAAAATTTCCCAGATATTTCGGATGTATTTTACTTAGCTATTTTGAACGAGGAATTTCGTGTCTTTCTTCCAATAAAATGTGTATTTCTCGAATTCGATCAGAGATACGGGAATGCGGTTTGCGGCACCTATCAAAATTGGCCTTGTACAGTGGATTTTGAGGTTGTGGCAGGTTGTTGGGGGTTTGATCGGGCAAATGAGAGAAATACAAACAATTCGTTTCTAAAGAACCGATATTTTAGATCCTTCAAAATTTGGTGTTTGATGTGAATTTGATGATCTTTCAGAGGAAGGTGGTCCCGAATTCCTTTTTTTGCGTTTGAGTCCTATTTTTGTTATTTTCTACAAACCTGTTTTCCAGACTATTAGAAATCGACTGTCTTTTGCGGATGTCCAAAAACTTGAAATCCTATCCCAAAACTAATCCTATTGGGAAGCCAAGAAAACTTCCTTCAAAATGACCACTCGGCCGAGTCAGTTTGATGCATTTGAAGCGCAGTTACAATGGATAAAAGATGAAGTGTCAGCTTGAGTGCGGCAAGTAGGCGGACTTCATCGGGCGCGGATTTCCTTTACCACTGTTTCCAATGCCTTCGATCCAGAATCATAGAATGCAAAGAAGGAGCTCAAGGCCATCTCTTTTGTGCATATACAAAATTTCACATCAAATATCATTCAACCATTGGGTTTGATGAGAAATTACCCTTTTTTTTCTTTACTCTTTCGCTAGATACAGCCACCCACAACCTCAAAGTCAACGTCACAAGACCGATTTCGATGAATTCATTCAAGATTTTTTGAATGCCCTAAACCAGATTTCCGAGTCCCTAATCGGGTCCAAGGGATATGAGTAGTTCCATGGAAACGTTGAAATAATGTGTGCCTGCTAGTACAAACCCTTAAGGGGATGGCGTATACCGGCCGGAATTCGTCTGCTAAATTACCTCAAAATCGTATTTAAAGAACTACGGCTCTAAAATTCATCGAATCGATCCCAAATTTTCCACAGAATTAGAAGATCCTCGTGGAAATGGTGGAAAGACAGTGATTTCCTCGGAAAAGATCTAAGTCAGTCGAAAACTGTCTCGAATGTCGAAACTCTTTGAGGTTAGGCTACTATTATACTCACAGTGTAGGATTCCTGTGAGCTGGATTGCTCCATGAAGGACTTTCCACCAATCCTACGGTGATCTTCTAACTCTATGAAAAATTTGGGATTGATTCGATAAGTTTCGCAGCCGTAGTTCTATAAATACGAGTTTGGAGTAATGCGAGTAAGATTCTGTATCGCGAAGTTGAGAAATGCATTTTATAAGTTGGCAGCATTGCCTTGGTCTCTTGTTTTGATGTCGACTGCTAGCAGACGTATCGAAT
Organism: Eretmocerus hayati; assembly: GCA_029851415.1. Lineage (NCBI taxonomy): Eukaryota > Metazoa > Arthropoda > Insecta > Hymenoptera > Aphelinidae > Eretmocerus > Eretmocerus hayati. The sequence goes on along the minus strand of CM056744.1, from coordinate 61,353,477 downwards.
AATCGCAAGGCGCGTGCTGTTGCTCGCATGCTTGCTTTTTTCGGTATACCACAAATCCCCGTAGTCGGCGTTTTGCGAGGAAATCGTGGCTTCCTGGTGGAGATGAAAGTGTCCGGGTCGTGTGAAAGTGCGATAGCAGCGAGTGTTTTGTGCTGTGCTGAGTGTGCTAGTGTACAACCGCCAATGCTCGCATCCTGCGGGTGGGATAGGATGCACCTGGGCTTCTACCGCGGCCACCCTCTCTGACACGGCTTTGTTTTTCTCCAGAGTAACATAAATCTGGTCCGTGACCATCAAAAAAATGTCTTGACGGAGGAGTGCAAGACCTTCTAAAAGCTAGCAAGACCGAGAGAAAACCTACTGTTCGTGTATTTGTAGCGTGAGTGATGGTTCATTACAGCATGTTTTTCTCATCTAAGTGCATGCAATTACTTTTGTCAGTTCTTAGATTTTCCCCCCAAATCCATTGAGAGAAGTTTTGAAAGGGTTTTTGGATTCAAAATAAGGTGATGGATATGGAATATTGTATGCAAGTGGAATGGAGTTGAATAGTTGTCTGGAAGTTATTATAGTTGACTTGATGAATATCGTGGTTCAGAATGCGCAAGTAGCATCAACCTCGAACATTACCTCTGACCTTGTTATTGGTCTCTTGTTTCTTGATTATTATTCCTAAGCCACCTAGAGCTCTGAGAGAACTCCATTTCCCATTTTCACAGTTCACCAAGATGCATGATTGGCATGCACTCATGGCAAGAAATTATGGAGTTAGATTTTTAGTTGTGAGCAGAAGTTCCTTAGGCTTCCAGAAATAAGCTGAATAATCTTCTATATTGTAATGATATCATGGACAGAAAACTATTTATGAAAAGCTTGCTTTCCTATAATCACACTGTTGAGATATGTGTACATTCAGCTGTGACACTGACATTAGCAGAAGCTATTAGGTAGTAGTGTAAGGAAACTGCTATACCGACTTTGGCGACGGCACCACGAGATGATGAATATGAATATGTGCGAAGGAGAAGCGCTGCGCCAAGTGCGGCAGATCGGATAAGAACGTTGTGAGAGAAAGATGTATAAGGGAGCGTGGAACTCGGAGCAAGTATTGAATGAATATTATTTAGTGAAACAAGTGTTATTGAAATTGAAGTCCACAACGATCCAAGGAAAAATACCTCTTTTCCCAACACACACAGTTTGGACTTGGAATTTTTATGAGATTGGCTAAAATTGAAGTTGAAGCATGAGATCCTGGATTTAGAAATGTGAGATAACGAGATTCTTGAGGTTTAGTATTCAATATTCATGGACCAGGTCAAGATTTTCGAGCTTCATTAATTCTAGGATTGGCAATTTGGATTTTGAACGAGACTTTTAACAAGGCACGGAGATTTGTGATTTTTTGAGATACGGCGAACTAATGCGCGAGATTTCGAAATTTCGTGACACGATTCTGTGAATTCTGAGATAAAGGGGAATTTTGAACCTATTAAGATTAAATGAGAAACAGACGATTTTTTTAAGAGTTTTTTTTTTTTAATTTTTGATATTGAACACGGGCATTTGTGGTTTGAATTTTTGTTTCAGAATTTAAGATTATTAATAATCAGATCTGAAAATAGAATTGGTGTACAGCATCGAATTAGTAATGTAACTATAGTGTTAGTGAGATTGATTGTAGGAAAAAAGAAGAGATTTGTATTTATCCGATGACTGCGAGAAAAATGAGTTGACACTAGCTTATCAAGTAGGAGCGATTCTCGATCAAATTCTTGTTATGAACAGATCCCTCCGGGGCCTCCAAAAATTTATTGCTCTGTTACATCGGAGCAACATTATTTGCGTTATCTTACGCATCAAAAAAATTCATCTTTCGAGCCTGGAGTCTCCTCCAATAACTCGGGATCGTTGGCTAATATAACATAAACATTTATCGAGAATTGCTCTACTTTATTATTCCAAAATGGACAAAATCGGTGATGATAATAGATGTACCTAAACTTGCGGCAAACAAACGAGACCCCTGAATGAAGAGACTTTTCACTGATTAGTTCTGCGGCTGAACTAGGACTATATTGTCCAGTATCGCCGCTCCTTAATCAGTAGGAGAAAAACTGGTAACCCGACACTCACGAATGGAATAATATCGGCACTCGCGAATAAAATATCGGCACTCCCGTCGCGGCACTAACATGGTAACATTTTTAGGATTTGAAAAGAATGATTTGAAATCGCGGAGGCAATGTAATAAAATAAGTACTCACTTTTGGTTTGCGAACGTAGAAAAACTTGTTTATTCCAATATCAGTCCCTGGCAGCACTCGTTACAGAAAGACGGGTATCGAATTGGTGATGGTTGATATCTCGTGACACGGAACTTAGACAATTTGGAGAGGTGATTTGAGAGAGCTAGTCGAACTGAACAGATTGAGGTGCAGGAGCGAAGTGAAGTTTTTTCTCGGCTAGAAAACCCACGGGGTTTTCGAGGGTCGGATCTTGGCTCTTTCGGGACAAAAGAAAATTCGACCGTGAGTTTGCTGGAAGGAGAGGGTCTTGGTGGGGCTATGTTGGCAAGTCCCAGTAAGTGGCGCCCTTTGATTTCAGTTGTCAAGAATCAGAACTATTGAAACACGACGATTGGCTGCCTACAAAGCTAAGGTATCTTATTAACCAGACATTATCTGGCTTACTTTTCACTTAAATATTTGCATGTTTTCTTATAAATTTCAATTGAACTTTCCTCAAATAATTGATTATCATATTGACTATCTTCGAGCTAGAATAATTAATCCTCTCCTTTAGGCATAACCCAAACGTAATCAGTAAACAATTAATTACGAAAATATAGTCGCACACGCGAATTCAATCAAGAATCTGATAATGAAATATTGTTCTTAGAAAATTCAATACATGCTTGGTTCAGTATTTGATATTACCCTTTGAATGTCTTATAACTATTTGACAGAGCTCGCGATTTGCGATAATTTTCAGCGTAAAACTCGAACAATTGAGAAAGCTAACTTTTATGGAAAATGATACATATATTTTACTGGGCTTTCTTGAGGTTTAATATAACGTTAAATAATGTTATTACACACACACACACAGTGACATGGGTGATATTTTCGAACGGTACAACAATTTCGAGTCAGAGCCTGTGAGATTACACGAGCACAAAGCGACAGCTGTTTTTCTAGAGATGGTAATAAAAAAAATCAGTCAGGAAACATTTTCTCAGAACAAGGGTGAGCTCGCTATTGTACTCGCGCATTCCTGGGGCTTCCAAAGGCTCCGATTTTTTTTAAGCTCACAATACTTTTCGAGGACACATCACACAGCTGTTTTTCTAGAGATGGTAATAAAAAAAATCAGTCAGGAAACATTTTCTCAGAACAAGGGTGAGCTCGCTATTGTACTCGCGCATTCCTGGGGCTTCCAAAGGCTCCGATTTTTTTTAAGCTCACAATACTTTTCGAGGACACATCACACAGCTGATGATGAACAAAGGGTCGAACGTCTTGTTCGCACTAATATAATCAAATGATGTCACGAGTTTTCCGGATACGGGGCTGTAAACTATCGTTTGTTCTTACCGATCTGTCCAACTTATTCTCGCAGCTGCTGGATAGACAATGATTTTGGGTCAAGCGATTAAATAAGGAATGCATCGACGTGAAAATCGGGGCTGTTTGAAATGTTTATTACACTTCGGCTTTTCTTCTAAACTGACGATTGCACAACTGAACGTGCTTGTCGTGAATGGGGAGTAGTTAATGAATGAAAGTTCTGGGTAGGAATTTTTCTGGGGTCATAAACAGCAATCGGTAGTCGTTTGATTTTTTTTGAATAACTTTTGAGGAAGTTTGGGACGTTGATGATCTATCTTTGCCCTCGATTTTTTTTAGTGCAAGTGCATGAGTCGGAGTTGCTCTTTAGAAAAGTGAGAGTTGTCCAAGAGAATTGAAGGGGTCACAAGAGGGAATATTCCAGTGAGTAGGTGGTCGAGTACGCATGTTCTAATCTCATGCGCTAAGAGTTGCAAATTTTATCAGCACATGCGCAGATATGGAGCGCGCATGTATTTCATACATATCACAAGTGGGTGGCAACCTTGGGGGGGGGGGGGGGTGGTGGGGTCTCCTTCCGCAGCCCAGTTCGGACGAGTCTCGTGAGATCGAAGTATTAGGAGCGCAGGAGTATCGAGTAAGGGTACGAGTTAGTATAGCAGCGTGCGTGGAAAATCGGAGTTGAGAGAGACAGCAATATGTCCCTCTCTCTCTCTCATCCTTCGAGTCACGAGGCATAAATATGTAGCAGACAAGGCGAGGCTAGAGAACGTGTTGGCGGAGTCGCTGGCCCGCCGCCATCTTGGAAAATGAGAGCGAAAAGAAGGACGAGAGACCCTTAGGAGTTGGCGAGACTAATGCAGAGGGGTCCGACTGTGTCATTCACACTCATTTTCACAGACTCCGGCCCCTCCGCACACCTCACCAACACCATTACGATATTATGTTGTGGCTCAGCAGAGTCACATTGATAAATTTTGGTACAGACGGTGTTGCCTTTTTGCCTGTTTCGCTTTACCTGGCTATTTTCTTTGGGTCAGGTAAAGAGAACACATTGGGAGGGAAAGGCTCACGAGACTCGAATCTAGCAGCCCTGCACCGCTTTACATTCGAGACGTGCGCCTTGCGTCCTTTTTTGACTTTCATTCTCTCATCTCTTCATAATTCCAGATGTCGATTGACACTCGACATCACACTTCCCATAGCACGTTATACGCGTCAACCTCACCTTCCGAGCAGGAAATAAAGATCTCTCGATCTCCATATACTTATGTTGTCGTCATATTAGGCTCCTTCTCAATATATCTTCCTTCGATCCGATGCTGATCTCGACACTGTATAGTGTATACGGCACAACACGAATATCGTTTAGCTGAAAAATCAGCTATATTAGCTGAGATTCTAGCTGTGTTAGCTGACAGAATCAGCTATCATAAGCTGATTTTTCAGTGAACTGTTTTTTACTGACACGAATAGCTACTGTAGCTGAATTTCAACTACATCAGCTGATTTTCAGCTACAATCACTGATTTATAGCTGATCATAATCAGCTATATAGGGCCTCCCGTGGCACAAAATGAGTAAATATCGAACGAATACATCTTAGTTCGTCGTAACTTGGTCTGGAAAAGTCGTTAATGTGTTCATGTCGATATTAGAACCCGGATTTGTGGAGTTATTTCATCAGATTTATCGATTTAAGCGTGATTTTTGTGTTCGCTGATTTGATCAGCAGTTTGACGTCCCATGGGAGTAATAGCTGATATTTCAGCTATAAACTAGCTGATTGATGCTGAGAGAGTAAATTAGAAAATTCGATTTCTGCTGCTTCATTGGTCCAAAATGACTTTAGCTCAGCTCTTTTCGTAGCTTTGTATAACTACGGACTTTTTGAGTGTTTTTTCCTGCGGCACAACAGGTTTTTGGCAGGTCAAGTCGAGTCCTTGAGAAAATTCATAAGAACTGAGTCAAAACTCAGACCTTTGCAAGTGAGGCGAAGGTCGATGGTCGGAATGATTCGAAAGGCATCTGAGAGTAGAGGTCAAGAGTTAAAAAATCCGTTCCTCAAAGTTATTCGAGACCGGTAGTGGCCCGAGAAACGGTGGTTTTTCTGACAAAATAACTCTCGCAAAGAAATGGACCAGTCATTGAGAAATCATGAAAAACTAGTAACATCATCAATAAGGAAGAATTTGAGAGAATTCGGAAAAATACCACCGCGAATCCGATTTCATGATCCTTCATGAACTTTAGTACTCTTTTTCAAGAAAAATTCTCCTCTACAAGGCCAGTAACAGCTCGGACCAGAAATAATCTAAGAGTAAGTTTTCACAACGGATTTTGAAAATTTTGACTTCTACTTCCAGATTTTTTTCAGTCTTCCCGGTCCAACATTCGATGTCTGACCTGCAGACGTCTAAGTAATGACTCAATTTTCATGAATTTTTTCTAGAATTTGACTAGACATACCGAAAACCTGTTGTACCGCAGGGTAAAATCCACTAAAAGACCTAGAAGCAGATGAGAAGAGCTACGAAATGGGCTGAGTCAGAATCATTTTGGACCAACGAGTTTGCGAAACTTGGATTTTTGCATTTGGATTCTTCATTGTTAGGTGTATACAAACTATTGACCGGTACTGTTCTTTTTAATTCTTGATAATGATAGAGATTAGTATTGTAAAGGCCACGAATTCGTCCATTTGATGAATCAGATTGACCAAAATTGTCATTCATCCATCCTGAAATTGATTAATCGAAGATTCAGATTCACGTAGTAACTAGGGCACTACAATTGAATATGATCGTGGTGCCCTAATTACTACGATCACAGTAGCACGATCACATAGGGGGTGGGTGGAGAAAGAGCGTAATTGCAAAACGGTCATTTTGAGAAATTCAATAAAAACCGCTACAGACATAACTGGACGAGTTGACCTGACTTATTTAGAAGGAAATAACATGCTCGAAATAGCCCAGCCCGAGCCGGGGGATGGAATTTGATTTTGAGCTTTTTTCAGCAATTTCAAGAAATTCAATTACGCCCTTTTTCCGAATACAGCGTCAAATTTCGGCCTTCCTTCCTCACAAAAAGTAGAATTGAATCTCGCGATCAAGTCCAATCGCCTCCAAATTTTTTGAGAGTGTTTCTGGGCATGTTTTGAAAGATATCTGATTGCTAGGGGGTGGTTCGATTCATGCTCCACGGTTCTATGGACACGAAAAGCTTCCACCAGTCGTGTGAAAATGACAAGAAATTTTTTTCATTAGGGAAGGGTAAGAACACTCAATTTGAAGGTAAAGCAACATGTTTTCATCGGTATATTAGGTGGAAAAGCGTTTCCAGGCTCTGAAGAATTCTTTAAAAATTTTTCTTCGGTAATTAGGCCCTTTTTCCAGATCCACCCTCATTTGTGCCCTGTTACAGAGTAATCACGCCCTTTTAAATCTTTTCAGTCAGGTACTTAAGCCCTCTTTCCAAATCCTGTTGGGGTGAGCAAAAAATTAAGCCCTGCTTTTGAAATGTTATCACAGCAGTTACGCCCTTTCAACATTCTATCATCGCACTTACGCCTTTTTATCATGCAGATGAAAGGGCGTTATGGCGGTTACGCCCTTTTATCTGCCAGACGGTGTTTGGGACGAAAAACGGATTTTGGGGGTGGTAGACCTTGGTATAAGGACTCAAAAAAGCGATGTCCGGAAAAAGGGCATAATGGCGGTTACGCCCTTTTTCCACCCACCCCTTCATATGTAATGATCGTAGCCCAAATGAATATTATGCTTCCTGAATTTCTTTCAATCTTGTAGCTTTTTGATGCTCTAAAATTGATTCTATTAGAGCTCCAGCTGGATGTTTTACAGAGTAAAATGATGAAATTGGAATTCAGAAAAATTTTCGCTTTTCATTTTTCTCTCTCGCATGTTCCCATATTGAGACCCTATTGAGGTGTCGTTCTGTTCCTTGTAGTGACGGAGATTTTTCAGAATTTTTGCAGATTTTCTCGACGCATTACAAGGAAACTTTCACGATTTATTGGAGTTTGATGATGTCCCCTGGAGGAGACAAAGTGAACGGGTTAATGATCAATTCTTCTAGAGTGATACAATTCAGATAGATCATGTATGCAATTCCTAATACATTCGATATCCGATCTTCTTCAACTAGAATTTTTTCCGCTTCTTAGTTTATTCGAATGATTTGTCGCCTTGTATCAATGACATTGTTTCAGTCTCCTCCCATATACTTTGGATTTGGGATAAATCTGTTGAGATATGTGTACATTCAGCTGTGACACTAACATTAGCAGAAGCTATTAGGTAGTAGTGTAAGGAAACTGCTATACCGACTTTGGCGACGGCGCCACGAGATGATGAATATGAATATGTGCGAAGGAGAAGCGCTGCGCCAAGTGCGGCAGATCGGATAAGAACGTTGTAAGAGAAAGATGTATAAGGGAGCGTGGAACTCGGAGCAAGTATTGAATAAATATTATTTAGTGAAACAAGTGTTGTTGAAATTGAAGTCCACAACGATCCAAGGGAAATTACCTCTTTTCCCAACATGGTAGCAGAGCGTGGTTATAAATGTGGAAAAGTTCTACTGATCATTTGATGAGAAGCGGCATTGGTGAAGAAATTGAAGATACGTCGCAAAGTTCAAAAAAAAGTGAAGAATCGTTAACAAGTGAAACCGAGTTCCAAGAAAGTGAAAAAGTTGAAGAATTGAGTGAAGAAGCTCCCAGTGAAAATACAGAAGAAATGGCAGGAGATTTTACAGTGCCAGTTTTTGACGGAAAAGATTACAGTAGTTGGAAAAAAAGAATTGAAATGCTCTTGAAACTGAAGAAGTGCCACAAAGTGATTACGAGAGCAAAAAGGAGTACTGATGCAGCAGATTGGGATGATCAAGATCTCAAGGCGGTGAATTACATTTACAATGGGATAAATAGTAAACAATTGGAGTTTGTGAGTGAATTTGAAACAGCCTACGATATTATAAAAAAATTTGATGAAATATATTTGACCAAATCAACGGCGCTCCAAATCGTCTTAAGAAATCGAATAGAAAAATTACGTTTGAAAGACTATCAGAATTGTGAAGAATTTTTTGGTGATTTTGAGGAAATGATTAATGAACTAAAAACTGCTGGGGCACAAGTAGATGAAAAAAAAAAAGTGAATTATATTTTGAGGACATTGCCGGAAAATTACAGTCATATTGGTGATCTGATTGATTTATTGCCAGAAGAGGAACGCACAACAGAGTACGTGAAAAGTAAGATGAAAATGCAAAATTTATCAAAATCGAGTGAAGAAAGCGCGGGCGCAAAAGCGAGCGCATATAATACGACAGTGAAACAAGAGCAAACTTGTTTCACTTGTAGCAAGCCCGGGCACATAGCAAGAGATTGCGCAAGCAAGAACTCGCAAAACTCTATTCAAAGAGGAAGAGGCGCACCGAGAGGAAACATGAATCATTGCGGCGGCCGTTCCTTCGGCAGAGGGCACGTGCACCAAGACAACCATAGAGGTAGAGGTCAACAACGGGGCGGTTATCGCGGCGGTGGCGGTTACTATGCCGGCCACAATCCTTCTTATGAATGCTACAATCATCATCGTGGTGGTGGAGGAAATACTCCGAATCAACATCAGCAGCAGCAACAGCAACAGTATATGAGCCTCAATACATTCAATGTAGAAGTGCAGGTAAACGCGCTAGTATCGCCTTATAGTGTAGAGACAGATTTGAAAGATGAGTCAGCTCAAAGAATTGATTGGCTTTTGGACAGTGGTTGCACTGATCACGTTATCAATAATGAGGAATATTTTTACGAGTTCAAAAATTTGCTAGAGCCAGTAAGAGTAAAAGTTGCTGATGGAAAATTTTTGAGAGCCACAAAAGTAGGTACAGTCCTAAGTAGATTCCCAGTATACAATAAGTTAGTTTTGATCAGGATGACTGATGTATATTTTGTCGAAGAGTTAGACAGAAATTTGATAAGTTACGCCAAAATAACAGATCACAACAAAGTAGTTTCATTAGGAAATGATTCAAAGATTTATAATGGAGGAAGAAAATTAATAGCAATCGCATGGAAAGAAAATAGGCTTTACAAGATGAATAGTTTCTTTATAAAGAAAGAAGTTCAAGTAAATACAGTAAAATGACTGATAAAGAAAGATGGCATAGGATCCTTGGCCATGTAAATTTCAAATACTTGAATATTTTGAGCAGAAATAAATTACTTGAAGGAATACCAGAAAACTTAGAAGCAGATTTTTTGAAGTGCAGAACTGGTATTGAGAATAAGATGCATAACACTCCTTTTTTAAATAACAGAACTAGAGCTAGAGAGATTTTAGAGATTGTGCATTCGGATATAAATGGGCCCTATGCAACTATTGGTATAAATGGAGAGAAATATTCTGTGAGTTTCATTGATGACTACAGTAAAATAGCCAGAGTTTATGTTATAAAAACTAAAGATGAAGTTTCTGACTGTTTTGTGACTTTTGTGAATAAGGTAGAAAATTTAACAGGTAAAAAGATAAAAACTTTGAGGTGTGACAATGGGTTAGAGTATTTAAATATTAGAATCTATGATTTCACAAGAAGCAAAGGTATAGTAATAGACAAATGTCCACCTTATGTTCATGAATTAAATAGGACTGCAGAGAGATATAACAGATCCATCATGGAGATAGCAAGATGTTCATTAGATGAAGCTAAACTAGAGAGAAAGTATTGGCCTGAAGTCATTTTGACAGCTGCTTATTTGAAAAATAGAACATTGGCAAACACTCTTGAAAAGAAAACACCTTTTGAAATTATGTTTGGTATAAAACCAAATGTGAAACATTTAAGAATGTATGGAAGTAAAGTTTTTGTTAGGATACCAGAGGCTAAAAGAATTTCCAAATGGGACAAGAAGGCTGAATTAGGAATTTTAATTGGGTACACTAATGTTGGATACAAAGTTTTGATTGATGACCAAATTAGAATTGCTGCCCATACTGATACTGTTGAGAGTGATACAAATTGTATTGGTCTAAATGAATCAGAAGATGAGGCTCACTCAGATTCTGAAAATTATGATGAAAATTGTTCAGGTGAAAATGAAAGAAGAAGTGAAAATAAGTCAGCAAATGAGATTATTTCCACTTGGAAACGTCATTATTCTCCATGCTATATGAGATTGAAGAGAGAATGGGACCACTTATCTGATGCAACTAGGTCCGTGCGTTCAGGCCCTCATAAGAAAGTGTTTAAGATCTCACTTCAGTAACTATCCTTGATGATCATACCCCTATGTTTTGCTGAATTGATCTACTCCTTGATTGTTTCAGACGTATCAATTATTTATTCTCATGGGCGCTATCTTGTGGCTCTATATTTTTGTGATTTACTTTGTGTTTGAGTTTTCTTTAAATTCCTGCGTTCAAGCGCTCTCGGAGAGACGCATTCTTCTGTCGCTTGAGTCTCTCTCCCCCCACCACGCTCAACTCAGCTCGCTCGCGTTCAGCTTCGAGTCTCGTGTCTGCCGCTCTCTCTCGCTGCAGCCGTCGTCCGCTTCACTTCTAAGCGTGTACGAGCGGTGTATCATATTTCTCCACGTGCTAAAGTGCTCCGTTTTTCTTCATCGCGTCTTCAGCAAGCCGCGGCTTCCGTCCTCGCCGACCCGCCAGTGTATCGATAGTTTTCTTGAGTCAATTAAAGTGTACATAATCTGACTTGCGCGAGTGATTATTTCTGCACATGCTCCCCGTTCCCAGCGCTCACTTCGAGCTGATAGCTTTATCGGAAACATTGGTCCTTCGAGCCGGATTGAACGGGAGTGCAGTGACTTTATGTGCAGTGCATTGGTGCGTGCGTCTGACGGTGCGGAAGACTTTTAGCGTGCTTGCCGCGAGGAAAGCGGCACGAGTGGCAGCAAGTAGCAGCGATCATCTTCTTCGTTTAAGCGAGGCTTGCATCGCAGAAATTGAGGAAGCGTCGACGATCAAATCGTCGATTTTGGCAGTGAGCATCGAGGTGCACTTACAGCCGAGCTTGGGGAGCACGTGGCCGTCGGAGCAAGAGGAGAAGAACGCGACGCTTCGCCATTTCTCCTCGAGTCGCAACGATTCGCCGCCATCTTGGGCAAGCCGGCCAAATTGGAGCATCTTCTCTCCACGTGGCTCTCATTCTCTTTGCTTGCTGAGGTAGTGCTGCTGCATTCTTCTACGGCAAAACTCAACATTGCGTAACGTTGTATCGTTCCGTACAGTATTTCTTGTGCTAACCTGTATTAAACATTCATCTTGTTGAGCTCAAATACAGAGCATTATCTTGAGCTACGAGAAATTTCGTTCTCTCAAAAAACATATTGTCACGTGACATCGCCGTGCATATTTCTCGCGCAAGGTCAGCTTGACCACGCGGTTTTCGAGTTAGGAAGCGCGCGCGTGTACGCACTTCTCTTACAGAAGTGAAAGTATATGGAGCTTTCCATGCTTACGTGACACATCACTTATCGGTAGCTTACTGTGTTTTACAAACGCGAGAGTGTTCAATCTTCATTTAGTACGTCAGTCTTCGTACTTTCAAGGCTCATATCTAGTCGCCTCTCGACAGATTGATTCCCCGGCTTCGGGAATAAATCGGAGCCTGCTAGAACGCGATATATGGCGTATTCCACACAAATTCAATTTAGACTTTAATTGATTCCCTTTTGATCGTGATTAGTTTTCTTAGACAACCAAAATGGTTAAATTCGAAGAGCTTATTCTGGATGCAAATAGCCAGTCATCACGCATCACTCATTTTATTGAGAATACTCTCAAACAAGAGAAGGAATCTGAGCGAAAACCAACTCGAGCAGATTATGTGCGTCGCTTGGAATTACTAGAGTCTTATTGGAAAAATTTCTATACTATAGATCGTTCCATTGCTCGCTGCAAAGAAGCTGCCTCTCACGTCTACACCACAGATGATGTGTTCGGCATGACTGAGACTGCATACTTAGATGCTGCGTCACAAATTCAGGAATTCATCGATAAGCTGACGGTAAATACTACGGCCGGAACCTCCAGTGCGCCCGCAGCCGCGTCATCCACTGCTCACGAGGTCGTGCAGTTCCTGCAGTTGCCAAAGCTCGACTTGCCCAGCTTCAGCGGTGATCCACTGCAATGGGAGGGCTTCAAGGAACAGTTCGTAAGTCGTGTACACAACATAAAAGGTCTGTCTGGCTCTGATAAATTATCATATTTGAAATCATGTTTGAAAGATGATGCTGCCGGTCTGGTAGCCCATACTCCCCCCACTGATTTAGGTTATCTTGGGGCATGGGAGGATCTTGAAACCCGCTTTGGAAATAAGCGTGTTATATCTGCACGGTACATGCAAAATCTTTTCTCGTGTCCTAATATGACAAAATCATCTCCCTCTGAATTACGACGCCTTATCGATGCATTCAAACAATCTGTCCGCGCTTTCAGAGCTCTTAAAAAACCCGTAGCATCCTGGGACGAAATCTTGGTTTACGTCCTCGCTCAAAAGTTAGATAGGAATACCAGGCTTTTCTGGGAGACTTCGCTAGCTGATAGCAGTGAGATTCCCTCGCTACAGGAACTTCTCGATTATCTTGACAATCGACTTCAAGCTTTGGAGTCTGCTCAATCAGTTGACCCTTTTTTCGGCTCCTCTGGTAATTCTAACCCCTCCCGTGGGAAGAATTCGAATGACTCTGATAGAAATTCGAATTCGAAGCCCACTCAAAAATCCGACAGGAACAATGCTCAAGCTAGATCAAATTCCTTCGCCAGTACTTCTGCTTCCAAGAAATCGGACAAGAAAAAATCTGTAAAATGTCAAATCTGTAGTGGCCCACACGCGCTCACGTATTGCGAGCAATTCAAATCCTTATCTCCAACCGCACGCAGAGAGAAAGTAGTAGAACTTCACTTGTGTGTAAATTGTACAAAAAATCAACATACTGACGGGTCTTGCCCCTCAAGAAGTCGTTGTTTAGCTTGCCAGCAAGAACATCACACAATGTTACACGAAGCTTTTTCTCCTACAAATGCAGCTTGCTTAGCTTCCTCCGCAGGAAGTTCAACTTTCAAGGTTAGTTCGCAAAGATCGGTCTTACTCGCAACTGCGAGGCTGAAAGTTGTAGCGCCCAATGGTAAAAGCAAGATCGTCCGTGCGCTGCTTGATCCTGGTTCGGACTCCTCTTTAATAGCAAAAGGGATTTCTGAATCGCTCTCCTTGGAAAACATTTCTGTCGATGTAGCTATTTCTGGAGTGCAGAATACCCACTCTGGCACTTCTTCTGCAGAAGTGAACTTTCATATTCAAGCAATTGACAGCACAAAATTTTCTTTGCCCGTAACTGCGTACGTGCTTCCTTCTATAGCCTCAGCAGTCCCTCAGAAACCTATTCCAATCCAGCAATGGCCGCATTTGGCTGGTCTGAAGTTTTCTGATCCCAACTTCAGCAAACCCGGACCGATTGACGTCTTACTGGGAGCTGATGTTTGTGGACACTTATTTTTGGACGAGAGCCGGAAAGGTAATCTCAATGAACCATGCGCTCGCTTGACTCCTTTTGGCTGGGTTCTGATGGGTTGCGCAGAGCTCCAGACGAGCCATAATTTTCATCAGATATCGAGCTTCCATGCTTGTTCTTCCTTCTCCTACGAAAGATTCTGGGATGCATCAAACGATCTTATCGACACTCCTGAATCTCTTGACGCGTGCAACGCGCAAGAACAATCTTTCGTTTTCACTTCTCTTTCTGATCCCGAGATGCAAACCTGGCCGCACGATTGCGTCGACTGTGATATGCGAATATTTTGGGAAATTGAAAATAAATTCTCGACTGCTCAGCTTTCTGAAGAAGATCAGCAGTGCGAAACTTACTTTCAAAAAACTCACCATCGCTTAGACAATGGCCGCTACCAAGTTAGACTTCCTTTTAGTCTGAATCCTTCAAAGTACTTGATGGATAATCGAAATATGGCTATCTCCTGCCTCCACAGCAATGAGAAAAGACTTGCTCAAGACCCTATTCGCAGAGAAAGTTATAAAAAATTTATGTCAGAGTACCATGAGCTCGGACATATGAAAATTGCTGATGATATTCCGAATCATGCATACTATATGATTCATCATGGAGTTCATCGCGCTGGTGATCCTCCTGAAAAGATCCGTGTTGTGTTCAATGCCGCTGTCAAAACTCGCTCGGGCTATTCCCTCAACGACTGCTTGATGGCTGGTCCTAAACTGCAACCAGATCTCTGGATGATTCTTTCTCGTTGGAGACTCTTCCCAGTTGCTTTCACGACCGACATCGTGAAAATGTTTCGTCAAATTCTTGTTGACCCTAAAGATATCATCTGGCAGCGCATCCTGTGGCGCGACGATGTATCTTCAGAGATCACTGATCATTTGCTCAATACTGTGACCTATGGTGAAACTCCGTCGCCATACTTGGCTCTCAGGACCCTGCTTCAGCTAGCTTCAGACGAAGAAGCACGCGCCCCCCTTGGTGCTACAGCAATACGCGAGCACTCTTTTGTGGATGATTTTTTCGCCGGAGGTGACTCAATTGAAGACGCACTCGAGGTAAAATCACAACTCATCAATATCATGTCTGCCGGTGGATTTCCATTGTCAAAATGGGCTTCGAATGCGCCCGAGTTGTGCCCTGACAGTGAAAATCCCAGTAAGCTCTTACACGAAATCACTGGCATCCCTACTCTTGGACTGTTGTGGAATCCCACCACAGATAGTTTCACTCCGAAAGTATCAGGTATTAACCTCACAAACCCCAGTAACACTAAGAGAACTGTCCTCGCAGACATTGCTCGTCTTTTCGACCCTCTTGGTTGGGTAGCCCCAGTTATCATTACAGCAAAAATTCTTATGCAAGATATGTGGATCTTGGATTTGAGCTGGGATGAGGTGCTACCCCCTGACATTCTTCAAAAATGGAAAAAATTTATAATATCCATTCCTTCCTTGGATTCCTTAAAAATACCACGCTGGGTATCTACGCATAATGTTAACCGAGCAAACTTTGAGCTACACGGATTCTCTGACGCTTCAGACCGTGCCTATGCTGCCGTAGTATACCTCAGAGTTTTATGCCCAGACTCAGGTCAATCTAATGTCCACTTGCTGGTGACAAAATCGAAGTTAGCTCCAATCAAAGCGATGAGCATCCCTCGAAAGGAACTTTGTGGCGCCTTAGAGCTGGCTCTTTTGCTCACAAAAATCCGCCAAGGCCTGAAACTCCAGGACGTTCCCATATTCGCTTGGACTGATGCCCAAGTAGTACTTGCGTGGATCAGAGCTCACTCGTCGAAATGGACTCCATTTGTAGCAAATCGAGTGGCTCAGATCCAAGAATTAACACCTTCTTCTGTATGGAAATATGTCCATACCTCAGAGAACCCTGCCGACTTAGCCACGCGGGGAGTATCTCCTGACCAACTACTGGAGAATGAGCTGTGGTGGAAAGGACCTGTCTGGCTAACGAATCCTAACCTCGCTCCCAGGTTAGACTCACAACTTGCCGGAGAAGTTGGACTCGACGAACTCAAGCGTCAAGTCTTTGCTACGCGTACAAGCGAACAAAATGAATTCCTCTCTAGATTTTCTAACCTCAATCACCTTCTTCGCATCACCGCTTTGTGCTTGCGATTTGTTGCGAGATTGAGAACAAAAAAACCTCAGGACACTGGGTTTATCAGGAGTTGTGAACTCGAAAATGCTTTGAAGGTTTGGGTCCGTTATTCTCAGCATCAAGATTTTGGAGATGAAATCCAAGCAATTTCAGCTGGTACCATTCTCTCTCAAAAATCTCCCCTTCTACGATTCAACCCTTTCATCGATAAAGATGGAATACTTAGACTTGGAGGTAGACTCCAACACTCACAGCTGCCTTTCTCGGAGCAGCATCAGATCTTGATGTCACCAAATTGTTATCTCTCTTCCCTTCTCGTCAGAGATGCACACCTCAAGACCTTGCACGGAGGTCAACAATTGACTCGAAGCTTTCTTCTCAGACGCTTCTGGATATTGAAGAATCGTGTTTTAGTCAAACGCTTAATCAAAGAGTGTGTCACTTGTGGTCGGCACGCAGCTCAGCCTATGAATCAGATCATGGGTGAGCTTCCAACAGCTAGAGTTGTCCCTTCGCCACCTTTTCTGGCTTCCGGTGTTGATTACGCCGGGCCGATCATGATTACTAATATCAAGGGACGTGGTCACAAAGCAACCAAAGGTTACATTTGTGAGTTCGTCTGCTTGTGCACAAAAGCCATTCATTTGGAACCTGTGACAGATCTTACATCTGAGGCCTTTCTGGCCGCTTTTGAACGCTTTGTTTCTAGGAGAGGTGCCTGCGAATCACTCGTCTGCGATAACGCCAAGACTTTCCACGGTGCCGACAAAGAACTACGAAGGATGTTCACTAGATTCTCAGCATTCTACAAGGACACTGCAGCTTCCCTGGCGAACGCTGGTACCGATTGGACGTTCATCCCTCCTCGAGCTCCTCATTTCGGCGGTCTCTGGGAAGCCGGAGTAAAATCGGTGAAAGGTCACCTCCGTCGCATCATTCCAGCGGACAAGGTCCTGACGTTCGAGGAATTCGCCACAGTGCTCTGCAAAATCGAGGCCTGCCTCAACTCGCGGCCTCTGTATCAGATAAGTATTGATCATGGGGACCCTCTTCCCATCACACCTGGCGACCTCGCTATTGGTCGACCTCCTGCTGCCGTTCCGGAAAAGGGAACAACCGATTTCTCACACCAACCTGTTTCTAGGTGGAAGTTGCTAACCCGAATGAGAGATCTCTTCTGGAACCGGTGGCGCAAGGACTATCTGCACACTTTGCAGCCACGTGACAAGTGGAAACGAGCTCGCCAAAATCTAACAGTTGGCTCCATTGTGCTCCTGAAGGACGACAACTGTCCGCCTGCCAGGTGGCCACTTGCAAGAGTGCTTGAAGTGCACTTGGGACCAGATGGCCTTGTGCGCGTTGCACGCGTCAAGACGGCCACTTCTATCTTGGAGCGGGCAATTTCAGAGATTTGCCCGTTACCCGTTGCAGTTGACTCT
Source organism: Eretmocerus hayati (assembly GCA_029851415.1). Classification (NCBI taxonomy): domain Eukaryota; kingdom Metazoa; phylum Arthropoda; class Insecta; order Hymenoptera; family Aphelinidae; genus Eretmocerus; species Eretmocerus hayati. The sequence continues at coordinate 61,335,796 of CM056744.1, read as the reverse complement.
CAGTGACTTTGAAAGTGAAAATTGTGAGATAAGTGCCAGAACTTTGTCATAGACACTGATTACTTCTAATTCCTACATGATGTAAAGACAGCCATTTCAACTCCCTTTCTATTCTCATTTTCAACTCATTTTCTATTCAATATGATTTGCTACGGTGGGTGGCATACCATCCGCAGAAATTCTTACGTTGAGAAATGTAGTGTATTCTTACTCAAAAGGATAGTGTCTTACGTTTTCAACCTCTGAAATTGTTGAGTTTCTTGTAAATATTGTATATAAGTGATTTAAATTGTATGAATTTTTTTGGCGGGCGGTGTCGCGAAATTTGGTTTGTATTCTTGACGTTCTTTTTAAAATTATTATTGTTTGTAAGGCGATGCGTCTCTTCAAGACAATTCGTCGATTGACAAAGGTGGGTGGCCTGTTTGAGTTTTCTTTAAATTCCTGCGTTCAAGCGCTCTCGGAGAGACGCATTCTTCTGTCGCTTGAGTCTCTCTCCCCCCACCACGCTCAACTCAGCTCGCTCGCGTTCAGCTTCGAGTCTCGTGTCTGCCGCTCTCTCTCGCTGCAGCCGTCGTCCGCTTCACTTCTAAGCGTGTACGAGCGGTGTATCATATTTCTCCACGTGCTAAAGTGCTCCGTTTTTCTTCATCGCGTCTTCAGCAAGCCGCGGCTTCCGTCCTCGCCGACCCGCCAGTGTATCGATAGTTTTCTTGAGTCAATTAAAGTGTACATAATCTGACTTGTGCGAGTGATTATTTCTGCACATGCTCCCCGTTCCCAGCGCTCACTTCGAGCTGATAGCTTTATCGGAAACACTTTGTGAGCGGCTTTTTAGCTCGTATAATATTCAAATGAAGAATAAAAATGAGAAAAATATCTCAGTACAGAATTTATTTTGGATGACTAGCCAGGTATTGCATAATCGAGAAAAATCGAGCATGAATGAAAATTGGTATAGATTCGTGGATGAAATTGGAGAGTTCTACGCATTATGTGGATTTGAATTGACAAGATAAGCCTTTTTCATGGGTGGAAGAGCGACCGCGAGTTAATGATAATCCGACCCTCGGCCATTTTTCTAAGAGCATAAGCAGTAGAAAAAAAGGTACGGGTCATTTCACCGAGAGATCGGGTCACGCTCGGACTCCGGGCCTCGTCGGGCGATATAAATCATGCCGTCTACTGGATTTGCCATTGGTAGGATCGTTGTTTAATTGTGATCATCTTTTGAAACAGTGACCGAAACAATCTCAAGGAAATAATACAGTTTTTGCAGAATCTAACAGTATTTCCTCAGAAATTACAATCTACTCATCACGTCTGATTTTCCCCCGATCTTCTGATACCCGACTGCTCACTTAAAAGCTTCCCGTTCCCAAGATATTATTTTAGTCTCAAAAGCCTATGAATAGATAATAAAGGCATATTCAAGGGGAAAAATTACACTTCGCCTGAAGAATAGTAGAGCCATCCCTTGAATTTTTTGGAGGTGGTTATTGCGTTTTCCACCGATAGCCGAGCAGTCAAAGTTAGCTCTCAAAAAAAAACGCCAGTAAAGACAGCTCAATTTGCCAGCTATTTCTACACAACTTCAATGTTTATTGTCAAATACTGATCTGCAATAGTTCTTATGATTCACCCTACTAACTAAGATAGATCCATGTATTTACTTGTGATCAAGTATGAGTATAATAAGCGCTGTAGAGTGCGAGTGCATAATTTCAAAAATTACAACCCATAACGATATTTGAAGAAAAAATAGTTCTAATCTAAAGTCAACCATACCAATGATCCTGTATTGAGGCCCAACCTATCGTCAAGGCATATTTAGGTTGCTCCGTTGCATCTACATTTTATCAGAATATCAGCCACTCCGAGGCCATTCTCTTCCCGTGATACATTACACGTTCATCCGACTCAAAAGAAAAAGTTCGAGTTGGATATCCTGACCAAATTCTGCAGGACCATATTTCTCGGAGTCGTAGAAAATAGTTGAAAACAAATATTTGCCCTGGTGAGATGCCTAAAAGTAAGAAAACGAAATTTAGAAGCACTGTACCAGACCAAATTAATGGGTTACTTGTCAGTGAACCGACGACGATACCTTCTAAACGGTTCATTGGAGGAGAATCTCGGAAGAACCATTTCAAAGATCATGAATAAACCTATCAATTCACGTATTTGAGGAATTTTCTCAGGGATTCTTTGTCGTTCTGACTCAAATCAGAAATCGAGAAAGAATCTTTCAGCAAAGACCAGGGGTGGAAGTACTCCAAGTTCAAAGTACATGGAAGTGTCTGAAAAAATGTCACAAATACACGGCAACTAGTCCTAGTCATTCTAAAGTCATCAGAAGCAAGAAAAACTTTTCGCTGAAGAAGATTAACACGTTCGCTGCGAAGGCGAAAATCGCGTTTCCGCCCCATATTGCGAGAGCGCTCAGAAAAGCTTTTTTACCCTTAGAGCATCCAAACTTATTGGAAAATCATATACTTGACATCTATTTACATATTTACTATGAATTTTCTTGGGACCCACCGGTGGGTCCCAAAATTTTTTCTCTTGTGTATAGGAAAATGATGTGGATGATCGATGTATCGAGTTCAACAGTCGTAGAATCAAAAATTGAGCATTTTATTGGTATAATTCAACTCAGAAACCGATATCCGTGCACTGCGCCTGTGTCGGTAAACAATGTATTATACATTATAGCATCAGCATGTTACTGTATCGTGCTAATTTTTGATATACTTTTGAATGAGTTTCATTAGAACAATCCAAACAATGATCGAGTTGGTTCTCATGAATTTGGAAATCATATTTCAACTTTCTGATGAACTTGTAAAATGCTACACTCCTATACCTATCGAGTCCTCCGGTTTTCCTCGAGTCCTAAGTATACGACGTATCGTTTTACTGAGGACTTGAAGATATCCTTCGCCCATGAAAAAGTTCACTGTCTATCCAATTCAGCGAGCCCACGGACATGTTATTATCTAAGATCTTGGATCGATACCATTACTGACATGTTCCTAATACATATGCACACATTGACAAGAGCTCCTCTAATCATGATTTTGACTGTGGGCTTCCAATAGTATTTCTGGCTCTCTAGTAACGGGTGGTAAGAAGATTTTTTATCATAAACATTCATACTCCTTTTGTAACTTCATTCAAGTCAAAAAACCACTGGGTACCCTCTTGACTATCTCTCTTCTATCATTACATTAGTTCATGAGTACGAGATGGAAGATACGTAGCATGTTCACAAACACGGATAGTTATCTTTAATCATGCGAACCTGTGATAATTCAACATGGAGTCGCTCAAATCATGTATATCTGAGCTCAACTTGTAGCTTTTAAAGTAAGCTTCAAAACGAGCTAAGTCCCGTTGGAAAATTTTGAGTACAAGTGGAGTTATGCATCCATCTACCCTCAATTTCGTGTTTCCAACGAAAATTGAGATTAAAACAGGAGTTCTGCTCTAGCTCGTCAAAATCAATCTCTACACCGAAACTGGCTTGTACATATCGTCGCCCCCGAAGAAGAAAAACAATTTCTGGATTACCGGTGAAGAGTAACACCTCCTGGATGCATTCATGAAAAGAAACACCATCTGTATCCCAGGACGAAGATTAACACGTATTTCTAACCAGCGACGAAGAATAACGCCCGGCAGTAGCTTCCGACGAATAGTAACACCCGCTCGTAACTACCGGCGAATATGAACACGTTGCCCGTAGTAGCGACGAAAAGTAACATTTGCCGAGAGCCCGGACGAGAAAGAACACCTGCCGTATGCCCCGACGAAAAAGAACACCTGCCGTATGCCCCGACGAAAAAAAACACCTACTGTATGCCCGGACGAAAAAAAAACACCTGCCGTAAGCCCCGACGAAAAAAAACATCTTCTGTATGCCCGGACGAAGAAAAACACCTGGTGGTAATAACCGGAGTTATCTCTGAAAAAATGATAATTTCAATGTTTTCTGTCAGAAAATATCAATATATCTAACAACGGATAATAACGAATGAGTAGTCTAACAATGAATTTGCGAAAAATGAGCAAAGCAAAACTTTGAAGGCAAGAAAACGTTGACAACTGAAGTTTTTTCCTGCAATCGTAATATGTTACAACAAAACATACTTTCGAAGAAAATGTTGAGAATAGGACTCCTAGAAATTCAGTTCTTCATGTATTCCATATTTCCCCCCATAGAAAGCAGCTGTAAATTGAAAACTTTATTCAAAAGCAATATTGTCATAGACATTTTAAATCACGCAATAATCCTGTGAGTACTTGTAACTAAGATCGAAGCATGCGCACTGTACCGAGAAACCCCTTTCCTTGTTAGAAATACTTATTGTAAGTCCAAAACGATACACGAATGCACGCTTGAAGGGAATCATAGAATCTTACAGGTAAGAGAAGCAATCTTATTGTCTACCTTTGAACTGACTTGGAACCAAGAGAAGAATCTGAGATATGATTTTTTGTGAGCGACACGTGAAGCTCTCCAATATATAGACTAGACCGTGACACGGCCTTTTTCGAAGATTAATAATTTTGGAGTGTAATAACAAATCTAGACAAGAACGAAACCAAATAACTTCTGAGACCTCCTAAATTTGATCTCGAGTTCAGGAATTCGATTGACAAAATATACCGTGAACTGAGCGTCCTTCGATAGGAAAAAATTTAGAGAGGAAATGAGGAAGAAGATACAGCTGCCTCACACTATGCAATAATTGCGGGGGTGTTTCAAGTGAAAAAAAAAAAAAAAATCACGATGGACTAGAATTATCGTATAAATTTCCAGGAGAGAGAGAGAGAGAGAGAGAGAGAGAGAGATTGTAGATTGTAGATTGGTTTTTTATTTGGTGTCTTGGGGTATCACCCTATCTGACACAAATCGATATACAAGATTTCATAATTATTCATAGATATAAATATAGATTATAAAAGTTGCATTTTATTCTTATCATAACAATTGAGGTAAAATAGCTAGTTGTCACAAAAAGGAGACTGAAGGAGCGCAAAGAAGTATTACAAAAAAAAAAAAAAATGATTGAAATTTCTTAATTTAGCCCAAGTGTGAAGGAAATGAGCAACTAAATCATAAGAATAGAAGTCAATTTTGCTGAGCGCTATTGACATCGAGATTGGAATTTGAAAACGAAAATCAAGAATGATGATTGAGTGGAACATAATGAAGTATATTAGCTATCCCTTGTTTGCGAGTTCGATAGAATTTGAAGATGCGAATGAGTTTAGATCAGATGCAAATGTTAGATAGGCACGAGATCAAATCGTGCATTCAAGTGAATCAATCGGATAACTTATCTAGAGAAGAGTTTAAGTGAAAGGGAATAGAGAAACTTATGAAGAGCATACACATGCTGTAATAACTGTATTCAGCCGAGTCCGTGCCGAGTTTGGAAATTAACCAAACCAAATTCTGAAAAAATCGGCACATCAGGCCCGCATCTCGGAGGTTTCATACATACGGTGAGATTTTTCATTACAGGTTTCCGTAGTTGAAAACGAGTACTCACGGAATGCGCTTTTTTGAACAAATTATGCACCTCTTTAGGCCAAAGTGGGCTACAAGCAATTTTCAAGTCATTCTCGTATCCAAAAATATCTCTTATTGACTTTTTCTTCAATTTGGATGAATTCACAATAATCTTATCTCTAATTGTAGGTGATGGAAGTTGGATAACAATCGCTTGAGTGTTGAGATGGCCTGCTTCATCAGAGGTTGATTTAGAAGTTTGAACTGACGAACATTTATCCCGAAAGCTAGGGCCTGTCCACTCTCTTACGTTTATGATAGAATTTTTAAGCTGAGGCAGATTAATAGCGTCGAAAATTGTATCTGCGATTTCAGATTTTAAGAGTTTCAAATCATGAGGTATACCTGATAAGATTATCTCAGCAGAGTCTACTAGCGTTGAGTGATGGCGAAGTTGAGAAAATTCGTTGCGAAGCTCGGAAACATCTTTTTCTAAGGCAGTTATTCGATCATCTATCCTATCTTCAAGGGCGTTTAATTTTTGTAAGATTTTTTCTTGTAAAGCATTAAAATGCGAAATGAAAAGTTTGAAATAAGGCGGTATGTCGCCCGAATTTTCATCTTTTTCTGAGATATTTTCAGAATTACGTGATTCAGGTGAAATCATTTGATCCCGTATAGGAGCACTCACTGTGGTGAAATTTGGAGCCATAGTACTAGTATGGTAGATGCACAGTCACAACACAAGATCGAATCAGCTGTCTGCTGTAGGCAAAACGTCGTCAAGGCAGCTCACGTAAATATAGGCTCAGGGTGGATCACGTGTGGATCAGGCTTCAGGGTAGATAATGCAGGAATTAGGTTGCAGCCACTGCCATCTATTAGTCGCTGAGGTAGTTACATGGAGATCCAGCAGAATTAGCTGTCAGGTGTCCTAACCTCCAAATTGAGAACGTGCTGGTGGAAATGTTGATAGAATACTTGCAATATGCCCAGATCCATGGAGATTTATGAATCCAGTGAATATTTGCAAGATTTGGCGTGCAAAGATCTGTAAATGAAAAGCCCGTAGGCACCTTGCGGCAGGAAAAAGTCGAAACACAGAGAAGCACTGAAGAAAGCGTGTGATGAGACTCACCGAGGGAGAGAGAGAGAGATTATGGATTGTAGATTGGTTTTTTTATTGGTACCTTGGGGTATTACCCTATCTGGTACAGGTGGCAAATTCAATTACATAATACATAATTTACTATGAAGAGTATGGATAAACATAATCAAAGATGAATATTGAATAGTTGAGAGGGTTAGATTGCTGATTTGATCAAAAGGAGATATAGTATAATATACAAAAGAATGATAAAAGGTTCGCATACAAATTTAGAGTGGCAGTCGTGTACATTTGGAAATTATTGATAGCAGTTACAGAATATGAAGAGAAGAATAATTTATGAAACAATATGATAACAATATGATAATTCAGTGAAGTTGCTTTGTGGCGAGCATTTGAACATTAGAATACATAGACGAACTAATCATCATTGTCACAATATGTCAAGTTTGAAATTGAGCGAGATCGGTTTCTGAGAAAATTGGGACGGGAGGCCTATTATTTGAAGGTCTCATGCATACAACAAGATTTTTAACTAGTGGCTTCTGCATTTTCAATCGAACACTAACTGAGTGAGCTTGTTTGAGTAAGTTGTACACTTCTTTTGGCCACAGTGGATAACAAAATATTCTAGAATCGTTCCCGTTTCGAAAGATATCACTGATAGATCTCATTTTCAGCTTGGATGAGTTCAAAATAATTTTATCTCGAATAATAGTGGAAGACAGTTGTATGACGATTGATCGAGTATTCAAATCATTCCTTTGTGGCGAACTTGAGGTTGAGGTTAGAATGGATGAATCCGTGTTGCGGAAACGAGGACCTTTCCATTCTCTAGTATTTACTACAAAATTTTGCAGCTCTGGCACATCCATAGCATGGAGAACTTTACTCACTATCTCAGTTTTCGTGAGATTTAAATCACGAGGAATGTCCGTTAAGATCATTTCAGCTGAGTCTACCACTGATGTTTGATGAGAAAGCTGAGAAAGCTTATTACGAAGTTCTAAAACATCTCTTTCAATCGCAATGATTCGATTTTCTATCCTGTCTTCTAATTCATACAACTTCGAAAAAAGTTTTTCTTGACAAGCGTCGAAATGAGACATGAAAAGTTTGAAATAAGGTGGCATTTCATTAAGATAACCAGCGCAATCTGCGCTTGTCTCAGATTTGCGTGATTCGTGTGGAATGACTCGATCTTGTTGAAAAGAACTCACTGTGAGTAGATTACGGGTCATCGTAGCGTGATGAGAGAATTCAAGCGATACACGATTGAATCAGCTGTTACTGCAGTCAGGCGAGTGCCAGGGTGTTGATCAGGCAGCTCACTTGGGCGAAACACTTGGAATAGAACACGTGTGAATCAGGCTTCAGAGTTGGTAATGCAGAGATCTGTATTAGATTGCTGCCATCTAGCGTCTGACGAATGAAGTTTGTTGATCCAGTGAACTAATCCCAATGCAGCGTGCAGACTAACCTCTAAACCCAAGACGTGCTGGTGAAAAAGCAGGCGTGATTCTTACAGGATATGTGGATTCACAAAAATTTATGAATCCGATGAATCCTTGCAAGAATTGGCGTGCAAGAGTCTGAAAAAGAAAGGCCCGGAGGCACCTTGCGGCAGAAAAAGTGGCGAAATGCAGCGAGGCACTGAAGAAAGCGTATTGAAAGACTCACCGAGAGACAGAGCCATCTATTAGTCGCTGAGGTAGTTACATGGAGATCCAGCAGAATTAGCTGTTAGGTGTCCTAACCTCCAAATTGAGAACGTGCTGGTGGAAATGTTGATAGAATACTTGCAATATGCCCAGATCCATGGAGATTTATGAATCCAGTGAATATTTGCAAGATTTGGCGTGCAAAGATCTGTAAATGAAAAGCCCGTAGGCACCTTGCGGCAGGAAAAAGTCGAAACACAGAGAAGCACTGAAGAAAGCGTGTGATGAGACTCACCGAGGAGAGAGAGAGAGAGAGAGAGAGAGAGAGACGCAACCAGGAGACATGGGATAGACTCACCGGATACATCAAGCTGGTGATGACCCACAAAGAGGAGAAAGAGAGGGAAGTAAGGCGCCTCGAAGCAGGCGAATTACAGTGACTCTGCCGATTGAAACAGAAGAGGCCCAAATGATTCCAGGAGGAATCTGATGCACTGAAGAGGGAAGAAAGAAGAAAGAAGAGAGAAGAAAGAAGAAAGAGAGGGAACAATGAAGAGTGAAGATAGAAGATGCCGACAAGTGGCCGAAGAGAGAAGATGGAGAAGAGGAACGCTCGCAATCGAGCGCGAGACATGCCGCTCATCCTGAAGTAATGCTCACGCGGTTCCGGGATGAGATGGTAGATGCAGGTGGATCTCCTTCTTGATTGCCCGATGCCCTAGGTATCGGACATCGAGGGGAGAGGGATGTTACACGGCCGGGCCCACCGAGAGGTGGGCCCCACCCAAACCCGTGTCCCGCCTGGTATGGCCTGCGTGGGCTATGCGTAGTCCGCGTAAGCTGAACCAGTCCGGTGTCTGGGGACGGATCCGAGGGATCCTGAGGCAGATTTTGCCCTCTAACCACCTTAAAAAAAAAAAAAAAAAAAAGAGAGAGAGAGAGAGAGAGAGAGAGAGAATAGTTTTGATGGAAGAAAGGAAGCTGCAACGACCATCGCTGGCGGAAGATGACAGAGCGTACAAAGAAGCAAAGAAGGCTCTCGTTCTAGCCATCCGGAGGAGCAAAGAGAAGTGCTGGGGTGAACTGTGCGACATGGTTAACGAAGACCCCTGGGGCACGCCATATCGCGTGGTCATGTCAAAGGTCCGACCCCGGAAGGGCAACCCAGCACCGACCGATGCAGCAATATTGCGCACCATCGTGGAAGACCTCTTCCCAGTAGGAGAACCCAGAGTTACATTCCCTACGGAGAGCGAAGACCCCATCCCGCTCTTCACTATGCAAGAGCTACTCATAGCGGCGAAGAGAATGCCGAACGGCAAGTCCCCTGGCCTGGATGGCATCCAAAACGAGGCTCTGAAACTGGTCTTCAAATACAAGCCAGATCTACTCCTCGACCTCTTCAACATCTGTCTAAGCGCGGGATCTTTCCCGGACAAGTGGAAACGCCAGAAGATGGTCCTGATACCTGAGGGTCAAGGAGGTCAACGCCCTCTCAGCATGCTCGACAATATCGGGAAAATGTACGAGAGGATGGTGCTCAACAGGGTGGAAAAAGCCTACGAAGAAGGCGGTGGGCTATCACCAATGCAGTTCGGGTTCCGGAAGGGACGGAGCACTGTGCACGCGATCGAGGCGGTCCAAGAACGGGTTCAAGCGTCGGTAGGGAACCCATACCAAGGAAGAGGAGGATTCTGTGCCATCATTGCGTTGGACATAAAGAACGCATTCAACTGCGCGAGCTGGGAGCGAGTCTATCAATCCCAAGCAGGTAAAGTGCCCCCCTATCTACTAGCCGTCACGAGTGACTACCTGCGGAACAGGACCCTCGTGTACGACACCGACGAGGGACAAGAGATTCGGGTACTGTCCGCCGGAATCGGACAGGGGTCGGTCTCCGGGCCGTTCAACTGGAACACCCAGTATGACAGCTTACTGTCTATCGAACTGCCAGAAGGAGTGATAATAGTGGCTTTCGCGGACGACGCGGGACTCATAGTATGGGCTGACAACGAGGAACTCTTGGGTAGACGCGCGAACGAAGCGCTGGCCCGAGTCTACGAGTGGATGATTAGCAGGCTTCTGGAGCTCGCTGTCAAGAAGTGCGAAGCAATCGTGGTCACAAGGCGTAGAAAATTTGACTTACCCCGGTTTTATATCAACGGGCAAGAGATTCCACGGAAGACAGAGCTGAAATACCTCGGTGTATGGCTCGACGACAAGTGGTCGTTCAAGAAGCACATCCAGGAAGCCGTCCAGAAGGCGAGCAGGGTCGGTGCGGCGCTCCAGCGGCTTATGCCGAATATCGGAGGACCCAAGGAAAAGAGGCGCGCACTTCTCAACACCGTCACTACCTCCATCATGCTGTACGGTGCACCCGTGTGGGGGAAGAGAGTAGAGAAGACCATCATCGAGAAGAGAATGGGGCCTGTCCACCGAAGAGCGGCCCTGAGGAGTATCCGTGCCTACCGCACTGTGTCAGGAGATGCGGCTTACGTATTGGCGAGTACTCCGCCCATCCACTTGCTCGTCGCGGAGCGAGTGAGGATCTGGGACCGCCAAAAAGTGATCGGAGCCGAACGAGTACTCACTCCGACGATGAAGGAGATCATCCGCGACAACGAGAAGGAAACCACCCTTGAGCATTGGCAAACTGAGTGGGATTCGCCATTTGCAAACGGCAGATGGACGCACCGGCTGATCCGTGACGTAGCCAAGTGGGCGGAACGCACCCACGGAGAGATGGACTACTGGACGACGCAGGCACTGAGCGATCATGGTTGCTTCGGTTCCTATCTAACCAGGTTCAAGAAGAGGACGACCCCAGCATGTCAGTCATGCGGGGACGAATGGGATGACGCCGAACATGCCCTGTTCAAGTGCAGCGACACCCGGAGAGAGCGCGCCGAGCTGGATGAATGGCTGGGTGCTCAACTAACACCTGAGAATCTCGTCCCGTACTTGCTCCGCAACCAGGAGACATGGGATAGACTCACCGGATACATCAAGCTGGTGATGACCCGCAAAGAGGAGAAAGAGAGGGAAGTAAGGCGCCTCGAAGCAGGTGAATTACAGTGACTCTGCCGATTGAAACAGAAGAGGTCCAAATGGTTCCAGGAGGAATATGATGGACTGAAGAGGGAAGGAAGAAGAGAGAAGATCGAAGAAAGAAGAGAGAAGAATGAAGAGATGGAAGAAGATCGAAGGAGGAGAAACAACACCTGCGAGTCGTGAGAAGAGGGACGCTCGATCCTGAGCGCGAGACGCCACCGGTCCTGAAGTAATGCTCACGCGGTGCCGGGTCCGGATTGGTAAGTTGGTGGATCTCTCCCTTGTCCGATGGCCAGCGCCAAAGGGGAAGGGAGAGAGGGTTTATCTGGTACGGATGGCCGCATCGATGCGGAATCCAGCCCGGAAGCCTTGAGAAGTATCGGCCAGGCGTAATTGTCCGTCCGGAACCTCTCTGTGGCTACGTCGCAGCGTATTCACCCTACAACCACCTAAAAAAAAAAAAAAAAAAAAAAACAAAAAGAGAATAGTTTTGATGAATGTGAGCAGTAAGAATTATGCAATGGGTGATATTTACGAGACGTTCTTCGCTTGGGGCAAAGGTGATGATGCTCTCTGCTGCTGCAACGCCCAGACATAGTTCTTCCTTCGAATATGAGTTGGAGCGCCTCCTAACAGTATAAAAAACCCCCAGATGTTCTCTTTGCCGAACGATAATGAGAGGTGTTTTTTTTCGTCGGGGCTCACGGTACGTGTTTTTCTTCGTCCGGGCATACGGCAGGTGTTTTTTTCGTCGGGGCATACAGCAGGTGTTTTTTTTCGTCGGGGCATCCGGCAGGTGTTTCTCTTCGTCCGGGCATACGGCGGGTGTTCTTTTTCGTCCGGGCTTACGGGAGGTGTTTTTTTCGTCCGGGCATCCGGCAAACGTTACTTTTCGGCGGTGATCACGACCAAGTGTTTTTTTTTCGAGGCGGGTACGGGAGAAGTGCTACTCTTTGACGCTTGATACACATCGTGTTACTTTTCGTCGGTGACTAACACGCAAGTGTTAGTCTTCGTCGCTTGATAGTATGCAAGTGTTTTTCTTCTTCGGGGTGACGATATGTTGTTAGCATCATACTCAACGATAAAAAACTGCTACATAAGCCATTGGACATGTCTGCAACGTTGGCTGCACACTAGAACCTGATAAAACGCGGGACCCACTCGTGGGTCCCGCCGCACACAAAAAAGGACGCCCGGGACCCACGGGTGGGTCCCGCCGCAGCGAACGTGTTAAATATTGAAAATATGCGGGAAAAAGTATAAGATCTACCTGAATAGGAACTGTTTAATTGATAATCAATGAAAATGAACTCACTGTATCCAAATGTCAATTTAGATTTCCAGTGATTATTTATGAACGTGAGTTTTCCATTGTATAGTGTCAATGTAAATCAGCCGCACAAAGACGAAGCAACTCGATGGGACTTGTCCAATCACAGAAGTACAACCGGATTGTTGTAGATCCTTCCAAAACCTACGATTTGCCGCTTGGAAAATTTTCTTCGACCTGTATGGTCCGAATTTTCGTGCTTTGAAAATAAAACTCCTTGAAACATGACCATCTCACGCATCAGTTTGATTACTGCAGGCTCTCTTCCAATTCCAAAATCCATTTAAAAAATTATCGAACAGTAAGATTTTGATGTAAAATCTCGAATTTTCTCGAATATGCTATCAGATTCCTCATGGTACCTGATCTAGAGAGGCTAGTGCAGATTGAAGTTGGATTTTCGAGCAAAAGTACAGTACCTTTCATAAATAGTGGATCAAATAGGGTCCCACTAAAACAGTGTTATTCCCAATATACTTCGTCGTACGGGAATTTTGAGAAAAGCATCTTAAGAATCACAAAAAATCGATCGATTCATGTGCTTAAAATATTCATTGCGTCCTTTTTGATCGCCCGTAGTCAACGATGAAAATCTAAAAAAATGTCTCCTTCAATCAATCACCTACAACTTTGGCGGGAGTGATCCGATCACAAAAATTCTCACGGGATCTTGTCGATCTTCTCAAAACCTACAATTTCCTTTTCTTAAAGTTCTCTTTACCACCGTTCCTGTCCAAGTAACGAGCTTGGAGAGAAAACTTTGTATTACATGGACTGCTTATTGAGATACCGAAGCTACCTACTGTTGTATTCCCTCTTGCGCCATTCTGGTGCAAAAATTCATTCTAAAAATATCATGGCACATGATTTCGACGTAAAATAATCTCATCTTCCAGAATATTTCACAAGATTTTGCCTTGAATGTTACAGGGACAAAACATGAAATTAATCAATTTTCTCAATAAAACTTGAGAAATCGGAGTTGCCTCCAATCCAAGATCAAATCTAATCAAATATTCTGGAAGATGAGATTATTTTACGTCGAAATCATATGCCATGATATTTTTTTGATGAATTCTTGCACCAGAATGGCGCAAGAGGGAATACAACAGTAGGTAGCTTCGGTATCTCCATAAGCAGTCCATGTAATACAAAGTTTTCTCTCCAAGCTCGTTACTCGGACAGGAAAGATCGTAGAGAAAACTTCAAAAAAAAAAAAAATTGTAGGTTTTGAAAAGATCTACAAGACCCCGTGAGTATTTTTGTGATCCAATTACGCCCGCCGAAGTTTTGGGTGATTGATTGAAGGATAAATTTTTTGGATTTTCATCGTTGACTACGAGCGATCAAAAAGGATGCAATGAATATTCAAATACATGAATCGATAGGTTTTTCTGTGATCTTTGAGGTCCTTCTTTTAGAATTTCCGTACGACAAAGTATATCGAAAATATCACTGTTTTATTGAGACCCTACATGATCTATTTGTGAAAGGTGCTGAAAGTGAGGCACCTCTGTAGATTTTGTAACGCTTGCAAATGAGTAGGTAATAAGTCGTACTGACAACTTGTGTACTACATGCTCTGAAGAACTTTGAGAAGATTGACATTCAATCAACTCGTCTGGTGTTGCTTGATAGTAATGATAAACTATTTTGACATATTTTTCAGATCATTCTTACATGGAAGTTTTTAGGAATGGTGGAAGGGTATCCCCAATTCTGGTAGATTAAAATATCTCACAATATAACCCGTGAAGTATACTTTTATATGTAATACTATATGGCAATTTTTTTGCATGGGTTGCCAGTACAAAATGAGAGAAGATAGATTTTGAGCGAGGGTAAAAGCCACATCAATCGCGTAACTGAAACACACAAATTATCACAAATTGAGCGCACTAAAAAGTTGCAGGGAAATCGCTTGAATAGTTGATTCGATAGCGATTCAAATGCCGCTGCCATGGGCCACATGAGAATCAGGTCGAAAATTCAATCTTCAGATCTGATACTAAAACTATAGAGTGTTCGATGAGAGGCCAGGGGGACTGCTGTGAGAACATCTCTAACCTCCAATCCACGCGCGATTGCAACCCTCCCGAATGTCAACAAGAGCAGACGGTTTCGCGCTACTGCTCGGCGGCAGCGGGGAGGGGAGAGAGGGGCGGTTGGCACCCGGCCGCCATATTGAAATCTTTTTCATGCCAAGCCTGCGCTGCGGTTTATATGCACTTTTTATATATCAATTTTCAACGTCGACAGTAGCCGAGTGGATAGAGAACCGGCGTACAAATCTGCTCGTCCTGGTTCGATTCCCGATGCCAGTATTTTTTTTTCTATCAATCGCAATTTTTTCAAATAGTATGCAATAGCAAATGAAATCCTATAAGTCGCAATTTGAAATACAAATCCTACGTTTTTTCCTCGTGTTACCCGATTCCTTGCAACTGCAGGAATTTTATTCCCCCCCCCCTCTTGGGGTTTTATCTCCCAACTACGGTCTTATAAATTTAAATTTTTTCAAATAGTATGCAATAGAAAATGAAATCCTATAGGTCGTAATATGGAATACGAACCCTACGTTTTTTTTCGTTTCCGATTTCCTTCCAAAATGAAGCAATTTCAGATCCCCACGCCCTCCTGGTTTCATCACACCACTTGAAAATGCATAAAAATTGTTATATCCCTTATTATTTTCTTCATAATATTTCATTGCACCCCCCTCCTCCCCTGGTTTATCAGCACATCTTGAAAATGAAAAAATACCGAGTATTCTCTGTATTGTTTCCTGCGTAATATTCCATTGCACCCCCTCCTCCCCTGGTTTGTCAGCACAACTTAAAATTAATAATTATGTTTCAAAAAACAATTGATTTTGGTTCCTTCCAAAATGGATCAATTTTATCGCCCCCCCCCTGGTTTTATAACACAACTTGAAAATGCATAACACTCATGTAACACTTCTTACTATCTTTTGCGAAATATTTTAGTGCACCCCCTCCTCCCCTGGTTTATCAGCACAACTTGTAAACGGACTAGCTATCACTGAACCTTCTCCCCCGTCCCCGCCTGGATTTATCATCAGAACAACTCAAAAATGTATGGTTTTCTACGGATTACACAGAATGTTCAGTGATATAAACAAAACTGATAATTATAAAAAGTATATGAAGCTATGGTGAGAGCTGCTGTGCAGCACGTATATATAGGCGATTCCGCGCAAAGTATTAACTTTGATGTCCTGAGCAGCCATTTTCAAATGATGTAAGATAGGTCCAATAAAAGAATTTGGTGCATTGAACACCAGTATTCGAAACTACGAGAATAGTTTTGAGTAGCGATATTGGATGTTTTTCGTGCTCTAGGAATTAATTTATGCTCAAAAACAGGAGTAGTTAAGTTCATCGTTTCCTACTGTGCAAAAGAGACGTACTTTCATCGACACGTGACGAGTGACGACTTTATGCACAATGCTGACTCGACAATTATGAGAAAAACATGTTTACGCTTATACCGAGTTTTAAGAATTGACGCATTCCTTTGCGATGACTAATATTTCTGTGAAACTCATATTGCCATCAAACCGAATAATACGTACAATTCATACCGCTGATACAACATAATTCATGATTTTTCCAAGCTGATTCAGACTGCATCGAGACGTCAGACTTCAGATGATCGCTCCCCCCCCCCCCACCATACGAAACTAGTATAAATGCATCGCGGCTCACGGACAATTTCAGTGTCATTCGCACAACATGGATCGGCCGGAGGTGCGCAAACTCTTTGTGAATACAATCAGGTGTCTTTTCTGGTACGCGTGGGTGCATGATACTCATATCAGAACCATGTGTAGTCCACGATGGGCAGAAAATATAGAATGTCTGCCTATCTATACTTTGGAGCATTTGAATCGAGTCATGCAAAAAGGGACCTTTGTGCAAATGACAAATTGTCGGGAAAACGGAAAAAACTGTGTTACATCTCTACCATTCACAATTTCCCAGCGCCGATGAACATACACATACTTCTCATCAGTATGTACTCTAGTATTTTCCATTTTTCGACTGAGGGCGTTCTGCAGAGCTCTTTTTTAATAGAAACTCGAATGGACTTGGGTCCCTTCTAGCATGGATTCCTTTAAAAAGCTATTTTTTTATATCAAGACACTACAAAACTTGAAAATATTAGATATAGAATAGATGTTGATGATTATCATAGATTCATAGCGGGATTTGGGGACTTTTTGCTCGGGTTGACTGAAAATACTCCAGATGCAATTAATGAGTTCATTACAACAAACAAAGCCATTATAACTATCTAAATGACGTAACAATGACATTCATAATATTTATGAATTTGTGGATGTATTCATTCTGGCTATTTAAGAAAGGCTCGCCACACGTTTTTGATCTCTTCCTCTGATTCCGTGCCCAAGATGAAGGATTGCTACGGTTTTTTTGTTTTTCACCATCGTTATTACTGTCACAATCCATAGTCTAGCTTCTACACACTATGAGACAGGCGAGAAAACGTCTGCAGAGCTATCGGATGACACACTAGATACTACATCACTTCTCGATCATTTCACTTCAAAATTGGAGATGAATTAAAAGCGGAGAGTATATACCTATACATTATTCGAAGCGTCGCAAGATGTAAATATTCAGCTCGTCGACCAACTGGCGCCAATAATCTGAGCGATCAGTTATGTGTGTGATAAAAGTGATGATACAGTACGTAAGTATTAGTTTTTGCAGGTTCGAAATAATCCATGAAAAAAGGGCACCATATCCTGTACTTGGGTCCTTTTTTGCATGGATCGAGTCTCAGGGATTAGTCATATCGGGAAGGTTTCATATGCACGTGATAGAGGAATGCTCAAATAGTGCAATGTTCACCTTATCTCAATTTTGCAAAAAATGGCGCTTAGGTCCCTTTTTGCATGGCTCGATTCATTTGTTTTCGTTCTTACTCTTGCATAGTAGTTTTGAAACCATCGATCATCTTTTGAGTGTTAAACTGTTGGATAAAGAAATATTGCGCCCAATTGTCGCGAAGATCATCGAGAAGAAGAACGGTGAATATAATCTATACGAGCATCTGAGAGTCTTCATGGAAAGAAGCGACATTTCAAGAAACAGTTCAATGGCACAATGTATGGACAATGATTCTGCTGGTGATGAGTTCATCATGCGTTGTACATACGAAGATGCTGGTGATCAATCGCGATATCTCGGGTCAGATGGGTCAGCACCCTCGACTAGTGGTATAAATAACCGTGATGGTCAAAATCAGACACCCGTGAATGTGCAACGAGGTGGTGGGGAGAGGCCATCGCATGATACTAGCTCGGACTTTTCGGAGGAAGAGGCGCCAGGAGATGGAGATTCAGGAGCACCGTTGTTATCGCAATCTTCGTCGTCGTCGACCGTCGAAGCTCCTAATGGTACGTATGCTTGAGATTGTAGCATTTATAACCGATAATCATACGATGATTTTTACAGATGAGCAGGAACTAATGTTCGAAATTATTGATGAAATACCGAGACATTATCGGAGATTCGGTATAGAAGGACGTGAGATCATGATCCGTATGAGACCACCTCCAGAAGAGTCTGATATATACGAATGGATTGAGAGAGGATTCAGAGACCTCCACCGTAACTTGTTGAACGAGGGAACCCGACAGATTTCATTGGTCTAACCATCAATTCTCAACATTTCACCCAGGGATCCTTGTGGATATCGTTTAGACTGATACAAAATTTTCATTTTGAAGATCTTTGGGAACTATTCTTCAACGCTGCTCAAAGTTCAACAGATTTTGGAGTCGAAAACACATTTACAATCAACTGTAGTATTGTCAGAAACGTAGAAGGTCAAGTCAGAGTCCGTTTGACTGAAAAAGATGTGAAAAAGAGGTCGATTCTCACGATTCGCAATGATGATAACCTCTGCTTCCCGAGATCTTTGGTGACAGCTTATGCTCACGCAGTCCGAGGACAAATACGTACGGGCCACTTGCACGATTATTGGAATGCTGTACGGAGAAGCAATGGAACTGTCCAGAAGAAGGCTGTTACGGATTTACTCCAATCTTCGCGTGTGCAAATACCACAGACTGGTTGTGGTATGGATGAGATCCACCAATTCCAGCTATTTTTCCTACAGCATGGCACAGCTCTCATAGTCTATTCATTCCAAGAGTTTGCACGAGGAACTCCCCCACTCTACGATGGGAGCAGACTTGTCATGCACTCCAAAGGTAGAGTATCGTATACTCTACGAATCATGTATTACGAGAGACATCACCATTACCAGCCTATACTGAATCTAGTTGGAGCTACGGGCACCCATGGGTATTGCATTCCGTGTAATCAAAGTTATGAAAGAGTTGAGGATCACAGATGCAGCAATAAATGTCCATCATTTTTAAGCATACCGGTGTGTAGCTTGAATGAGCAACAAGTTCGCTGTACCGATTGTTGAAGAAGTTTTTATGGCTTTGCTTGCTATGAAAATCACAGGAAAGTAAATTCTTTCAACAGCAATGGTAGTGTCTGTGAGAATATCAGGATCTGTGGGAGATGCTTTAAAACAGTGCGCGCAACCAATCGTGGTGAACAGCATGTATGCGGTATGTCTTTTTGCGATACATGTCGCAAAAGACAACAACTCGGACATTTTCGTTACATGCAACCTATTACTGCAAACCAAGATAGGAAACCTTCAATATTCTTATTCTACGATTTTGAAACTCAACAGTCGGAGCCTATATTGGGAGATGATCGGAATAAAGTTCATGTACCAAATTTGTGCATTGTTCAACAGGTTTGTGACTATTGCATCGATGATCCTGATATATCTCAAGTTTGCGCCATGTGTGGTCGACGAGAATACAAATTTGATATCGATCCCGTCAAACAGCTCATTGATCTGGCTCTGGAGGAGAAAGAAAATTTCAAAAAAACGGTAGTGATTGGACACTTCGAGGGTGGATTCGACGCCCAGTTTCTCTTCAAATATCTCGTCGAAAACAAGAGCGAACGCGTTAAACCAACAGTTATCTTGAACGGCACGAAAATAATCTTGATGGAATACTTGCATGCTAAATTTATTGACAGTTTCAACTATTTTTACATGCCTTTATCAAAGCTGCCGAAAGCTTACGGATGACCCGACATCGAGAAAGGTACATTCCCCCATCTTTTCAACATCCCAGGCAACGAAGATTACAATGACCGATATCCGCAGAAGGAAATGTATTCGCCAGATTCCATGAGTCGCGAGGAGAGGAAGAAGTTCTTGATCTGGTACGAGGAACGAGTCAAGAACAAGGAGGTATTCAATTTTCGCGAGGAAATAGTGAAATACTGCAGACAAGATGTGACTATCCTAAGACTAGCTTGTGCGGCTTATCGTAAAATATTCATGGAAATTGGCGTGGAACCTTTCGCCGAATGTACAACCATTGCTTCTACATGTATGCTTTTGTACCGTAAAAATTTTCTCAGAGAAGACACAATCGGGGTTATTCCAACGGGTGGATATAGATTGGCTGACAAACAATCTCTGAAAGCAATTCGTTGGCTGCATTGGATGGAGAAAAAAATACTGAAACGTAAAATAATGCATGCGGGACGCGGGAGAGAGAAGAGACTACCAGAAGGTATGATTGTAGACGGTTTTTGTCCCGCTGAGAGTCAAGAAGAGGGCAAAGGAGTCGTTCTCCAGTTTCATGGGTGCTTCTGGCATGGTTGCCCGTTGTGCCACAGAATCAATCGAGACAAAGATTTGGCCAACGGTGAAACAATGGATGACAGACTCGAAAGCACTTGCGCAATATCGCATCGAATCAAAGCAAACGGATACAAACTCATTGAAATTTGGGAATGTGAATACGACAGTGAATACGCTAGTAGCGAACAATTTCGGAGGTTCATCGATGCCCGCAAGAGTTTTCTCGAGAATCGCACACCATTGAATCCTCGCGATGCTTTCTTTGGAGGCAGAACCGGCAACACGCTAAAATATTACGAGTGCAAGCCCGGGGAAAAGATCAAATATGTTGATGTGTGTTCCTTATATCCATACATATGCAAAAGAGGAAAGTTCCCGATTGGTCATCCAAGGATATTTATCGGAAAGGAAGAATGTCAAGAAATCATGGGCAATGATAACGATGTGAGTGGAGTTAATGGTTTGATCGAATGTGCCATACTGCCTCCGAGGGATCTATATCATCCTGTATTACCGGTGAGATTGCACAATAAGCTACTCTTCCCACTGTGCCGCTCCTGTGCCGAAGTGTTGTCACATGACGAGTGCTCTCATGATGATGTCAATGAGCGCGTCCTGGAAGGGACTTGGGTGTCAGAAGAAGTTAAGAAAGCGGTTGAAGTAGGTTATGAGATCCGTGAAGTGTATGAAATTTGGCAATATGAAATGACGCAGTATGATCCAGCCACGGGGGAAGGCGGTTTGTTTGCAGCTTACATCAACAAATTTCTTTCTGAGAAAACAAAAGCATCGGGATTCCCTCCCGAATGCGATAATCAAGAGAAGAAGAGAGCGTATCTTGGTGAATTAGCCGAGCGCGAAGGTATTCATTTGACTGAAGGAGAGATCAAGGCAAACCCAGGGCAACGATCAGTAGCCAAAGCCGCATTAGTTTCAATCTGGGGGAAATTCGGACAGCGTGAAAATATGGCGAAAACCGAGATTGTGACGAGTCCTCAGAGGTTGACAGAGCTTCTCAACAGTCCGGAAGTATCGGTGAACAGTATCTTACCGGTTAATGACGACATCATATACGTCAATTGGACCCATACAAATGAAGCCGTTCCTGCATCGGCAACAACGAACGTTGTAGTAGCAGCATTCACGACCGCTCAAGCAAGACTCGAACTTTTCCGACATCTCCATAGTTTAGGACCAGCTGCTATCTATTTTGATACGGATAGTGTCATCTATATATCCAATGGAGGGGATAATGATCTTCCGACCGGCGCGATGCTGGGTGAACTGACCGATGAATTAGCCGATAAAGGCATTGGAACTTACATCACGTGTTTCATCAGCGGTGGACCAAAGTTCTACGCTTATAAATGGAAATTGCCTAGTGGAGAGGAGGGGACTGTTTGCAAGGTAAAAGGCATCAGGTGAAACTATCAAAACAGCCAGAAAGTGAATTTTGAATCGATACGCGACTTAGTACTCGGCAATAAGCAAGAGATTCAACTAGTTTCGACAGCTATAAGGAGAACAGCTTTTCATGACGTCATTACTACCGACGAAAGAAAGACATGCAAACCTGTCTACAGCAAGCGAAGATTCATAGGGAACAACAGAAGTCATCCGTACGGTTTCAAGTCTAAATGATTGCTTCAATGTATGACATCAATAAAGAAAGATATAAACCCATCTGATCATACTTTTATGACATGGTTACCCTCTCCCGTGCAAAATATTCCGAGGTAGCGTACGAGTAACGAGCTAGTCACCCGCGGAGTCATGAGCTCGTACAGCGGCCGTGTTGTGCGTATGCCCGTTTTGCAGTGCTGCTAGCAGCGTCTCGCGCGCCTTGCCAGCCTCTTCCAGGGCGTTGTCAGCTCATTCGCGCCCCTCCGCGCGCACGCGTAGGCCACCCCGCCGCGGTCACTAGTTATTCGAATGCAAGTCAGTCAGACAGTCAGTCGCAATCATGGCTACCCCGTGGTTCCATCCTTGGACCGCTCTATTAATCGGGCCGTCCGGAGTGGGGAAGTCAGTGTGGGCGAAAACGTTACTACAAAATATTGCTCTCATGAGTGATACGCGCTTCGAGCGGATAATACTGTATTACGCAGAGTGGCAGAGCGGATACAGAGAGTTTGGAGATAATATAGAATTCCGCGAAGGATTACCTCGAAGCGAAGACTATTCCTCTGATCCAAGACCAAAACTGATCATCATCGATGATTTGATGCATGAATCGACGTCGAACAATGAAATTGCCAAACTTTTTACGAGAGGATCGCACCATAACAACGCAAGCGTCATGCACATCACTCAAAATATCTTCCATCAAGGTAAAGGTCAACGAGAAATTTCACTGAATGCGCACTACATGGTCTTATTCCGAAATCTCCGTGACCGTTCGCAGATCCATCACCTTTCAAGACAAGTATGCCCCGAAGATCCAAAATTCCTGCAAGAGGCGTACTGGGACGCTACATCTAAACCATACGGATATCTGTTACTCGACATGAAACAGAATACCCCCGATAATTGCCGCTTCCGTACCAACATCTTCCCGGACGACGAGTTTCAATACGTTTATGTACCACGGAGAAAGACGATAAAAGGAGGTGACGAGTCCAACATCGTGTCAGTTCTGGCTCTGTGATGGCTCCGAAAAGTGGACGAGTGATTGCGCTCAAAAACGCCGCGATTTTGCGCGCATTGTACCATCTAGACAGTGACCAGCGGAAAGCTATTCTCAAGAAAGCTGATCCAAAACTTGTGCTCTGCATCTGCGAGTGCGCGCTCAACATCCTGCACGGGAACGTACCACTCACGAAGCCACAGAAATCACGATTGCGCAAACACGCCGGCACGCTAAGGAAATTGATCGATTCTAGAGAAAGCATTCCGAGTAAAAAAAGGTTAATCATACAACGTGGTGGCTTTTTACCATCTCTCATTGCACCGTTGATTGGAACCATCCTCGCTGATCTTATTACCAAACGCTAAAAAAGATGGAGCACGCGAAAAAGCTAATCCTCCTCCCGAAAGAAACGTTGGATCGTTTACAGCTCTCGACGAGTAGCATCAAAACGGTACAAACTCCTGGAACAACTCTGAGTAGGCTCGATCAGGAGATGAACGAGATTCTGAATTCACCAGCATGCAGAGATGAGAAGGAAAAGTGGATCAAATATCAGCAAGTACTGCAAAGGTATCTCCATTTTCGAGATAAGGCTTCTATGGATCCCACTGATCAAGAGGAGTCCATTCAAGCGTATAGTCGGAAGAAACTCAGTGATGTAGCAGGGCAGAGATTGACCATCGGTGGCGATGATAGCATCATAGAATCCGTGCCGATCAGATACAAGGCCAAAGCGAAACAGCTTATGAGAAAATTGAAGAAAAGTGGTTTCGTTGTGTGGCATACAGATGGCTCTGTATCTATAGATGGTAAAATCATCCGCGGAGCTACGATGACCGATCTATTGAATGACGCCTTGAGAGGAAGAAAACGCGTTCCCCCGCGAGGACACGCTCAGTTCGCATCCGCACTCCGTCGCGCAGCGATCCCTCGAGAATTCATCGGTAATACCAGAGTGTGGAATAACGTTGAAATATCTGATTCATCGGATGGTGCCTCTTCTGAATCATCGAGGAGGAGTCTCGATACACAACCCTCTCCCAGCAATATTGCGGCGAATTCTTCACGAAAATCGGCAGAGAACGATCGCAGCCGTTTATCAAAGTCTCAACACAGCAATTACACTAGCTTCTCCTCTTCTGATCCCAGTCGTCTGGTTGTAGACGAAGGATCCGCCGACGGAAGCGAGAAAGGAGAAACAGTAGGACTCCACGTTAGAGCACCTGATCAGAGGGAGCAGCTTGCACAGTCGCAGCGTACAAGAGCTTTGAAAGGATGGCGGAAGCTGGGAGCATACGTCAGAACAAAACCGTGATTCGGAAGAAGAAGGGTTCAGGAGAAGAAGTGGCTACGGATAAGAGTGTATTCGACAAAATCATTGATGGCTTGCCTTTCGAGATGCACGTTCCGGGATATAATTTCGCGGGCCCTGGGACAAAGTTGACCGAACGTCTAGAGCGAGGTGACGTACCAAAGAACGTTCTCGATGCCTTTTGCCGTCAGCATGATATAGCTTACGCCAATGACACGGCTGATCGTGGAAACGCTGATCGCATTCTGGCTGAGCAAGCTTTTTCTCGAGTAATGTCTGAGGATGCTGACGCTAATGAGCGGACTGTCGCATTGATAACAACGTGTTGTATGGCTGGTAAAATCACTTTGGAGAGGCTATTGCGTTCAATGAAGAAGAAGACTCGAAAAATTTGTGGTGTCAAGAAAAGCGTGAATAAGAGTCTTAAGTCGAAGTATTTGAAGAAGAAAAATAAAGATTAACAATGAATGACAAGCTCGATGATTATTATTACAATCTCCCTCTCCCTACAGCTTACGCGGCAGCTTCAAAATTGATCGATTATACGAAGCAAAAGAAAGATGGCTATTCATCCCTCGAAATTCGTAACTGGCTCGAGAGTCAAGATGCATACAATCTCCACAAAATAGTACGACATCGTTTCAACAGACGCAGTTACAATGTTAGAAATATCGATGATGTCTGGGAGGCTGATTTGATGGACTTGAAATCTTTGAAAACATACAATGATGGTTATTCGTACATTCTCGTTGTCATTGACATTTTGAGTAAATTCGTATGGGCGCAACCATTGAAAGATAAGACCTCCAAGGCTGTTGCTAATGCTTTCCAGTTCATATTGTCGAGCAGTAATGGTAGAATACCTGTGTACTTCCAAACAGACAAAGGGAAGGAATTCGTTGGTCAAGCGATGCAAAAACTTTTGGAGAGTAATGAGATTAAATTCAGAGTTTCTCGGAGTCCTTTGACGAAGGCAGCTTGTGCCGAGCGTGTGATTCGTACTCTAAAAGAGCGAATCTATCGATATTTTACTCATAAAAATACAAGACGTTACGTAAATTTATTGGATAACATAATCGAAGCGTATAACCAGAGCCGACATTCCACGATCAGGATGGTGCCGGCAAGCGTAACTATATACAACGCCGACGAAGCTCGTCGGAACATGATTGCCTCCCACTCCAAAAAGGTCTCGAGGGATCCTAAATTGGGTGTTGGCGATCTCGTGCGAGTCACTCGTGCGTCGAACGTGTTCCGGAAAGGTTATATGAGAGGTTGGACTCTCGAATTATTTAAAATTGTTCGCATATCCACGACCCATCAGCCTCCAGTATACTTTTTGCAAGACTTGGCTGGAGAAGACATTGATGGACTTTTCTACGAAGAAGAACTCAGTAGAGTACGGAAAGATTTGACGTAAGAGGCATTCGAAGTGGACGAAATTTTGAAAACGAGCGGTCGCGGAGAGAAAAAGCGATACTTTGTGAGCTGGAAAGGGTATCCAGAAAAATTCAATAGTTGGGTTGCTGCTGGCGACATTCAAGATCTAAGATGAGGAATTATTTTCACGTAGTGTTGCCTAGCAACAGTAGTATGCAGTACTACCCTCACAACACGACAACCCACTATGTCACACAGCTATCTCAGCGTGTGAATCTGCATAGAACTTGGGCGGTCGCTGTGACGGAAATTCAGATTCCTTTAACGTTTCAACATATTTCATCAGAATCAGACGGCAGCGTTACTGTGAATACTTTACAACCCAAAGTCTTTGAAACAAATACATTGGATCAGATGGATCTGTCCAAGAAAGAAACCTCCACCGTCCGACAGGGCGTGTACAGAAATGTGCAAGATCTATTGGACCAGATCAACAATTTGACTTGCATGGCGAAACATCTGAAACTGAACATTGAAAGCTGTGGGTATCTAACGTTTCATCGCATCTGTGGTGAGAGTTCATGCTACGGGTTGCGGCATTCTTTGCACTTATCGAACCTTTTGAGGAAAATGTTGGGTTTTCGCCTACGTGATGATTCAGAAGATATTGTTGTGAGCGATGATAGACCTGTCGTGAGTGACCAACCAATCATTCTGTCACAAGGTTTACCCAACACTTTGATGATATACATAGATATATGTGAACCGTACTCTGTAGGTGATGTGTGTGCACCCCTACTACGGAGTGTACCCATAGACACCAGAAATTACATTTACGGTGTGATGCAAACGAAGAATTTCTCGGCTCCCACGTATATTCCGCTCTTGTTCAATTCTTTTCAGTCGATTGAAATCGATTTAAGAGACGAGCACGGCCATCCCCTCCCATTCGACTTTGGGACGTTAACGGTAACGCTCCAGCTCAAACGTTTAGATTGGGAATAATCATCGCCATGGATCGATACAACGAGTACTTTGGGGTACAGATCGGAGGGGGTGGTAGTCTCTCTGGTGGCATTGGACAAATCTATTCAGGTTCGAGGTATCAGAGAGGACATGGTGGGGTTGGTCGCTTCTTGGCAGGTCTCTTCCGCAGAGCCATGCCTCTGTTAACCCGCGGTGCCAAAGCTGTCGGTAAAGAAGCTATCAAAACAGGGTTGAATGTCATGGCTGACGTCACTACAGGCGGTACACCAATCAGGGAATCCTTTAAAACCCGCGTCCGCGGATCCGGAAAGAGTCTCAAGAGAAAGGCAGAGGAGAAGTTGGATAAAATGATGCAAGGGTCAGGCTATAAGATTGCACGCTTGGACGGTACCCCTCAGTCGTTCACGAAGAAGAGAGTAGGGAGGAAGCCAAAATCAGCCAAGGTAAGAGGCAGTAAGGTCAGAGGTGCTAAGACTCGGAGGAAGAAGAAGCGAGTTGTGAAAACTAAACATCGTTCTACAAGAGACATTTTTGGTTGAAATATGGCGTTCCTACATACTCAATCGTGCGAGTGCTTGAAATCCGAGCTTCTCCTGTTTGAGATTCCTCCAACTCAAACCACGATCGAAGGATCTCGATACATTCAGTACAAACCAATCAGTTCTCTCACCGATGATTCTCCCATAGAGTTCATCGTCAGTGGAAACGGTGAGGAATACATCGATCTCGCTCATACGTTATTGAGTTTACGTGTCTCTTTGAAGCGTACAACGGTCGGAGAGCTGGCTGCTGCCGATGAGGCGCTTGTTGCGAGATGCGGTCTAGTTAATAATTTTATGCACTCGCTATTCAGTCAAGTAGACGTTTACTTGAATCAGAAACCTGTATCACCGCCAAACAACTCCTACGCTTACAGATCATATATAGAAACGCTCCTCAATTATGGACCAGCTGCCAAAAATTCTCATCTAACGAGTGTGTTGTGCTACGATGACACTCCTGGAGCGTTCAATGATACGGTGAACGGCAACTCGGGTTTCGTCAGTGGACGAGATCTGTGTAATATTGGAAAGAAAGTAGACATGATTGGACATTTACACGTCGATATTCTCAACCAGGAAAAATTGCTATTGAACAATGTTGAGGTGAGACTGCGCCTCGTAAGATCGCGCGATGCCTTCGTCTTGATGGATCCTTCGAGAGATGTAACAGTTTCTATCGAAGAAGCTAACCTTTTGGTGAGACGCGTAAAAATCAATCCCGGCGTTCTAATCGCTCACGCCAAAGCCCTTGCAAAAACAACAGCAAAGTATCCTATATGACTAGGGTGGAAGTGAAAGCTGTTACGATGCATAGTGGTATACATGGTGAAACTTTGGATAATGTCATCCTCGGTCAACTACCAAAGAGAGTGGTCATAGGCTTTGTTCAGAACCAAGCCTTTAATGGTGACAAGTCTCTGAACCCTTTCAATTTTGAAAGCTTTGACCTCAATTTTCTTTGTTTGTATGTCGATGGTGTGCAAATCCCCTCCAAACCTCTCCAACCTACTTTTCGTAATGATAAATTGTACGTTGAGGCTTATCATACACTATTCCCTGGAACTGGTGTACATTTCTCAAATGAAGGGAACGGCATATCTCGAGAAAATTATCCAAAAGGATTCTGTCTTTTCGCTTTCGATATTACGCCCGACTTGTCGGCAAATGATTGTAGTCATTGGAACTTGATAAGACATGGTAGCGTCAGAATAGAGGTCCGTTTCGGCACAGCTCTGACAACCACGGTCAATTGTATCATCTATGCAGAATACGACAACATCTTGGAGATTGACGCAGCACGTCAGGCAATCGTTGACTTCAGTGGATAAAAACGTTGATTTCTCTGTTGGCGAGACATAAATTGACTCGAATAATTCGCGGCGCTTCAGTCTACCCGTGCGTTTGCTGCCAGCAACTTCGCTAACATGGACCTCGTGATAGATATTCAGTTCTTCAAAGACAATAACAACCGGAGCGTGCCGAAAGAAATTGCCATAGTAGCTCTAAACGGTGACTTTACCGGTCATTGGATTCTGGCCTCACCATCATCCATCGATACTTTGAGTACAGAAATAAGGAAACAGAACGATTGGTTATCACACTTTCATCACGGTTTGGACTATTTTCAAGGAGATACCACGTTCCGAGGATTCCAAAAGAGTTTGCGCGATCTTTCAAAGAATGCGAGAAAAATATTTGTCAGAGGGCAAGAGAAATGGCATGTCTTGCGGAAATCCATCGCTCGTGACATTATAAATCTAGAATATGACAACGATTGCCCCTCCTTCAAGAATCTACCGTGGTGCGAGAGATATTGTCTCATGCACGCTGCAAAACCATCACATCTGAAATATAGTTGCGCTCTGAACAACGCAAATCGCTTGAAAGTTTGGCTAAATAAGCGGGAGGCTATCGCAAATCCTTGCGTCGAATCCAGCTTTGCAGCACCTCTACGGCTTTGCGATGAACAGTCAAGAGATTTTGAAAAAATTGACAGCTATACCCCATCATACAGTGGGTGTATCCCCTGCAGATCAGATCCCTCGAGCGTGGACGAACCCGACAGCATTTGTGTTGAATACGGATCCTCACACTAAACCTGGAGCTCATTGGGTGTCCGTCCACGTTAATGACGTCAACGATGGATGGTATTTCGATAGCTATGGCATTCCGCCTTTCATACCGGACCACATAAATAGACTGCGCAGAAATTGTAAAAAATTTCGTTGGAATTCAATGAGGTTGCAAAGTGACACATCTGACGTGTGTGGGCAGTACTGTTTAATGTTTCTATACTACATGAGTTCAGGAATGGAAATTACTGACTTTCTTTTGAATTTTTCTGATGACTATACCAGAAACGACGCAATAGCAAGAAACTTTGTAAAACATAAAGTTCACGATCAGCAATTTAGCGGCGCTGGAGGATGTGTCATCCGATGTTTGCAAAGTTGCGCATCCAAAATGTCTTTGTTATAAGTTTATGAATCATTGCAACGCTTCAGAGCATTCATTTAGTTAGTCCCCCCTCCATTACACACGGTAATGGGTATAAAAAGCCGCAGGGGTTTGACACAGTACTGTCAGTCGTTCTTGGAGCTCTCTGGAACATTCGTCAAAACTCATCTGCTCTCGCAATGGCTGCTCAAGACGGAAATACTGCACGTTGTGGAAGAATACTGCCTACCATACATCCACTGAACAACTCTGCGGGTAAGAACGCCTTGATTGGATTGGAGTTTGATTCGATCGAAGAAAATATATACACGGCTACCCTGCGCATAGTGGTGAGTGACTTGAGAGGTGTCAGTTTAACATTGGTACAATGGAAAAAATTCAAGGAAGAAATGACAGATGTCTACCGATATTTCCGAGGGCTTGCTCCAGAACTGCACGATCAGATAGTCTATGGGGATGGATGGATTTTGAGGTTCACCCATGGTCATCAACAGAATTCAATCGAAATCGAAGAAGATCACTGGATACCTCCAACTGAAATCGTAAGGAAACGCTTCCGTCGCAGCATTCATCTACACAGGGTAACGTTCGAGGAATTGATGGATCTGTCGCCGCTCATTGACTATAAACTCGAATATTTGGGTAAAATTTCTGTTTTGATCCCTGCTATGGTCACGAATATCATTGATCACATTTATAACTTTATAACATTTGCAGGTGAGGCGCAGATCCCAACTTTTTATAAGAACTTGCTCTTCAATTCGCTTGAGAAGATTGGCAAGGATGACAAAGTTTTCAAGTCAATATTGACTGATGTGAGTTTGAAAACCAAAGATTTACAAAAAGATGTTATTCTCACTCAACGCGTGGTAGAAACTGTACTTTATGAAATTTTGACAACACGTACTGATGAATTGATTGGAATTTTGAATGCTCGTTTAGAAAAGTAAGGAAAATATTATAAATCTATGTATACTCTATGAATTATTTGATGAATAAAGTATCATGTTGCGAAATCTTGAGTATTCAATCAAAATACCCTGGACCTCTAAAACCTTGATAACCTTCCGAGGAACGAAAGAGAGATGATCAATTTTCATGTCTCACAGTATCTCTATGAACAGAAACGAAATATGAATATTTTTTTTTTCTTGAGGAAGATCAATCTTGAATTGTCTCTTTTTTAATATGAAAAAATATAAAGAGCCAGTTATAGATCTCTGGATGTTCACTTCATCATTCCTCGCTATGCTGAAAAACAAAATATATGAATCGTCCATGAAAAAATTCATAGAAATATGAGTCATCGTAAAGGAATGCGCCGATTCCTAGAACTCGGCATAAGCGTAAACATGTTTTTTCTCATAACTGTTGAGTCAGCATTGCGCATAAAATTGTCACCAGTCACGTGTCGATACATGCTCTTGAAAATACGTCTCGTTTGTTTCCGCTGGCGGTGCACAATGCGGAAAAACACTCATCATCCATGAGAAATTCACAGAAATATTAGTCCTCACAAAGGAATGCGTCAATTCTTAAAACTCGGTATAAGTGTAAACATGTTTTTCTCTTAATTGTCGAGTCAGCATTGCGCATAAAGTCGTCACTCGTCACGTGTCGATGAAAGTACGTCTCTTTTGCGCAGTAGGAAACGATGAGTAATATGCAATGCTCAGCAATTCTCGAGAGTTGCGAATATTCATCATTACCCCCTCTCCAACGATTGATACTCACGAGGTAATTAGTCATCCCGACACTCGTGATCCAGGAACTTGCGCGTTATTGTGGCAGTCGCTCGTCGGTCGCGGTGTCGTGAACATCAAGCTCCAGTAGTGCGGATCTGGGGCTCTCTGGGGGGGACGATGTGCTAGAGCGGCCATGGAGGAATTCATGTACTTTTGGTCTCTTCATCGAGTGTGCGAGGATGGAAAAACTCGGTATCCCGGTGGTGCCAAGTTTGATAGCTGCTCAAGACACGTGAGTACTTGTGTAAAAAAGCTCAGATTGATCGGTTCATGTTACGAAATTTTATGGTCGATCGATCGCGTTTTTTCGGTCTATCGAAAATTTCAAAATTGCATATTTTCATCGAGATCATCGAATAATCATCATTATGACCAATACTTGATAATTATGAGTATTTGGCCAGCAAGACAATAACATTTGTTAGATTCCCTCAAATTTTCGTGGAGATTGGTTGATAATTGTACCCTCAGTGCGGGAATCCTGGGCGGAAAGTCGGCTTTTTCGTATAACGCATTGTAAGGATCAATAGATCGGGAGATAGTTCAACAACAGTGAAAAAAGCGCATAGAGATGGAAAATGTTAATTTGGACAATTATGAAAGAAGTGGGGGTCACTATGAGTCGTCTGCATCGCCTCCGCGCATGCCCGTACAGTGATGATTCATCCAATCGTCGCCGCGCGGGTGTGTGGTGGGGGAATGTTTTGACGGCCCATAGTGGCCCCTTAACTACTAACAGGGTTTTTTTGCTTGTCCTTTTTTCAAACCCACTCCCATCATGGTCATAATCTTGCTATTTAACGAAATATATTGCATTCTCACGACACTACATTCGAAAGCTTATATTTGAAGGAGTAAATCCACGCACAAATGCAAGTCCCCGCTCGAGTTTATCGTGGTGTAACCAAGGCGAACGTCTTATCCTGGAAAACTATGTCACATTCCATGGCACCCCTAAAACACCCTTCCGAGAGCTTTTCTGTGATATCGAACGCTTTTCTCCCGGGTGGGATCTCATTGCATTTGGGTTAGGATCGCATCTCCCGGTGTTTCGTAGCCGTTAATTTGAAATGACTCGGCTAGCAGAGCCAATATATGCTCATTTTTTCTGAGGGACAAAAATGTGTCACATTCCATGGCATATGAATTAGAGCGTGTCAATGACTCTAATGACTCAATTCTGCTTTTCTCTTATGTAGTTTGATGGTACTTAAAGATATATATTCGGCCGAGTCAATCCGAGTTGATCCGAATTTAAAGATCGGAATGTCACATTCCATGGCACCCGAAAATGTCACGTTCCATGGTACTCGATAAAACGCAATATTGATCTAACGTCAATCGCATGAATGATAAGGACACTGCTGGGCTCAAAATCATTTGTCATGACGATACACGGTGTCCTTGAACCAACTTTAAATGAGTCGGAAGACCACCTCGCCAAATATTTTCTTAAATGGTTGTTCAGGGCTCAAATAACATCTTCCAACTGTTTTTGAAATCGCCTACGTTAGAATTTTCAAATAAAACGACTTTTATGATTTTTTTCGGAAAAATTGTCAAAAAACGACTTTCACGCGCTTTGGTGATGATAAACGCTTAGTTAAATGCTTCAAATTTCACAAAAATTTCGTCACAAAGTGCAGATGGTTCATGACACTCTATCCCAAACGATTCGCAATGTGATACGTAGAGGAAAGGATAGGCTCCGTGAGCTGTGACTAATGCTTGGGTAGGGAGTCAGATATGGCAAATATAGAAAGGTCCACCTATCTTTATTGGGAAATTTGTCGTCTGCTCACGGCTCTGTCTTCTTCTTACTCACATTGGTCCTAATAATATGTACACAATGCCTTCGACTCTCGGCAAGGTCCTCATCGTGCAACAAAAGCTCTCACTCCGGTTCTGGAGAGCTTGCACGTTCGTCATACCTGCTCCACATCTCGCATTTGAGTGGAGGGGGTAGCTCTATCGTAGTTCTAAGATGCCATGTACTCGCTTTCATGAAGAGAATCGACTCAAATTTTCGGTATTGTGCATGAAAAAGGAGTCGGGAGTGCTGAAGCTGAAAAGAGACATGGAAGACTGCTCCAAAAATGTTCAGCGATTGACGGTCAGAATGATAGATTGACCTATCTGACTTACCTATGTCTGACATATAGATAAAGGTACTTTGTCATTCTGACCGTCAATCGCTGAACATTTTTGGAGCAGTCTTCCATGTCTTTCCTCAGCTTCTGCACTTCCACCTTCTTTTTTATGCACAATACACAAAATTTAAGTCGATTCTCTTCATGAAAGCAAGCACATGGCATCTTAGAACTACGATAGAGCTACCCCTTCCACTCAAATGCGAGATATGGAGCAGGTATGACGAACCTGCAAGCTCTCCAGAACCGGAGTGAGAGCTTTTGTTGCGCGATGAGGAATGGAAGGACCTTGCCGAGAGTCCAAGGCATTGTGTACATATTATGAGGACCAATGTGAGTAAGAAGAAGACAGATCCGTGAGCAGACGACAAATTTCCCAATATAGATAGGTGGACCTCTCTATATTCGCCATATCTGACTTAGCCGTAGTCTCTCAGCCTGTTAGTCTCTTAAACTTAATCTTGATCTTAATCTTAAGCACGGTTGATACTGTCAAATTTTAGTTATTTACCCTGCACTTCAACCATGTTGCTGCCCTGTATATTGAATTGTAATTCTCTAGCAAGTTCGATTACGTAAAATCAATATTTTTGTTCTTGAGCTCTCATTTGTCGAAACTTTTATTATTATTCAGATATTCCTACTGTAATTGCGACTTAGTTTTAAGTATTTTTGTATATATCTGTATTTTTCGTAAACACCAGACGGGGTACTACCCCAAGGTGTAATAAAGTTCAATACATACATACATACATACTCTCTACCTGAGCATTAGTCACAGCTCACGAAGCCTATCCCTTCCTCGACGTATTACATTGCGAATAGTTTGGGATAGAGAGTCATGAACCATCTGCACTTTGTGACGAAATTTTTGTGAAATTTGAAGCATATAACTAAGCGTTCATCATCACCAAAGCGCGTCAAAGTCGTTTTCTGACAATTTTTTCAAAAAAATCATTGAAGTTGATTTATTTGAAAATTCTAACGTAGACGATTTTAAAAACAGTTGGAAGATATTATTTGAGCCCTGAACAACTATTTAAGAAAATATTTGGCGAGGTGGTCTTCCGACTCATTTAAAGTTGGTTCAAGGACACCGTGGATACCCCACCTGGTATAATCATATCATTTTGACTCCAAAGTGACCAGGGGATGAGTAGAAATCGAATAATCAAAAGGGTAGAAAATGAGCCAAGAGGACAAATTCAACCCCCAAAGTTAACATTTTGCGCCGAATCGCCCATATATTGTAAGGTACCAAAGGGCTCTGGATCTCGGGAGAGAGCCGGGTGCTTGGTAATAAATCGAATCTAGGGATACCCCAATAGAGGTGTACGACCTTTCGTGGATTGACCTTATTTTTTATGGATATTAGGGATTCGTAATGCGGATTATCCTAGCACTTGCTCACTCATATCCGGGGGCTGAGGCCCTTCAACGAGGCGGCAAAAGCTAAAGATCTCCTCAACTTTCAAAGGTGAACTATATAGGTACTTAGGTACAGATTCATTCGACTTTAGAAAGCTGATTTTTGTATATCTTAAACTATTTTTCGCAAGTGAGCGCCGAGGGACTGAGGCCCTCATGCATATCGACTTATGAAAGATGTGAGATTGGCTCACCCGGGTTTCTAAGAGTGTAGAGAGGACTGAGGCTCCTACACAAACATGGATTCCCGGGGTGCGTAATTTTGAATCAGACGAATACTGGAGAAGTGCGGGCACCTAGGCCCGAACTGCCATCACAGCATCGTCCTGGACCTGCATCGAGGCATATCAACACTACAAGAGATTACCAATGAAATATCCACATTCATTTTCAACTCTATATACAGACTTGAGGAAAGCCAGAGCACCAAAGCCTCGATACAGCTCTAATATTCAAATGAGCGCAAGCCTGCCACAATGGGCTGATGAACCTGTATTTATACTCGGTGCTCTGGCTGTACAGTATATCTATATTGTACGTTAGATGATGATTTAGATGATAGAATGATGGAAAAACGATGATTCTTCTTGGAAATTCATATTTTCCGATGATATTGGTAGATTCTTCTATTATCCTTGGATTAGTCGCATCAAAATATATTACAAATGATAAAAAACTCAGAATTGGCTGCTTCAATTATTTAGTAATAAATAAAAGATAATCTTCTGGAACATTCTAGAAACACGTGGTTTCCTATCTTTTTGTAATTACTCTTTATAATCACAATATATACTTTAATTATTTCTTCATATTCGAGCTTCTAGGCGATTCATTAATCCTTTAAACATCTTATTCTACTCGAAAAGTTATTTTACAACTCATTATTCACATATTTACAACGAGACCGAATTCTCGGAAATAAAGTAATTCTATGACAAATAAATGACAGGAAATCCTTTCAAAATCGGTCTTATGTGTCCAAAAAACAGAATTTAGTTGGAACTCTCAAGCTAGAAAATTTTGTAGGCAAATCAAGTTTGCAAAATAAAATAGGACTCTGAAATAGATTTTTCATGGGATAAAAATATTTTCACTTGATAGTTCTCAAAACAGAAGCTGATCAACAGGAAAAAGAAGTTTTAAATTTGGTGATGATTTATATAAAAAATTCCTCATGGAAACCTATAGAAATTTCGGTATTTCCATGTATTAGTACGTATATGTATTTACGTAAGACTATGTGAGTTTACCCATTGAACTGTACGCCCTCGGCCGGAGAGGAGAGAAGTTTCCTGCCGTACCGGCTCGAGAGAGGCGCGACAGTTCAAATGTTTCTCACAGACCAAATCGGTATTATATCGGGTATTCTTCAAAATTAAAAATTCAAAATTTTGAGGTTATGGCACTCACATGCCCCCTATTAAAATTTGAATTCTCTTTTATAGAAATGAAAATTTCAATCCAAACGTGACAAGTTAGACTTTCAAAATTTTCCACAGTACAGGATTCAATTCAACACTTGTGCCCCCCACTGCCCTTTTTTGAATCGGTTGTGCTTACGGATGTTATTGATATAAGTCTCTTCGAGAACATAGCTCCGATCATCCACATGTTGCTCAAATGTTCCAGTGGTTGGTGCGAAAGGGATGAAAGAATTGTCTTCCGAAATTAATTCGTTATGGTCTGTCTCCAGAATATCATATTGTAGGGTTGATTTCCCATGGACTAACTTTTCCGCAGAATTTCCAGCTCTAATTATAGTGTGCGAGTCGGAATAGAACTCACAAGGTTTATTTTTTGTCGTCACCTCCTGATCCTTGAGATCATTTGAGGATCGTATGACGTGAGCAGAGCCTTCCTTTGGGAGGGTGCTCGATTTGGAATGGTTTGACTTTTTGCGAAAGGTCAGGTCATTCTCGGATGCACTTTCTCTGCTGGGTGTATCACTCAATTCTTGAGTTCGATACGATTTTTGTATGGAACTGGAGGCTTGAATATTGTCAGTTTAGGTTTTAAATCTTTGTGGTGTCGGAGACCTGGTTTTGTGTCTACCGACATTTGTTTTCATTGGAGGACAGCTATTTATAATGAAATTCATTTTTCCACTTGCACCTTGCCTTCTGTCGACATGACAATTGTTTTTGGAATCCGAGGAGCAAGATGCAACTACTGTGCGTTTCCCGGATCCGAAGATTCGTTATTACAGACTTTATTTGATCTTGTAGTTTCCTTGGTCTCAATGTTTATTCTGTTGGAAGACCAGGACGAGTTTTTCTTCTGTTGGTGACCTTTATTCGACGCATCATCGCAATCGAAGTCAGCCAGAATGTTGAAGAAAGAAGATTTGGTTTTTTCAGGTTGGGATCGGAGGGCAGCTCTCACAACTCGATCGAAGTGAAAACCAAGTTGATTGATAATCTCATCGTCATTTCCCCCCCCCCCCCCGTCAACCTCGAGAGCAATATTAAATATATCCATGGCGTACTGAACTCTAGTCAGCTTGCCATCGGACTTGAATTTTCCGAATTCCAACTTCATTCTGAATATCCTACGAATATTCTCATTCCAGAAATATTCTCGGAAAAGACATTCAAAATCCATGAAGGACTCGATTTCATTTTCATGAAGACTAAACCAACTGAGAGCTGTTCCCTCTGATGATTTCGACAACACAAGATGAAATTCTTGGTCATCCAACTCCATGGTCTCAACGTACCGCCGGAGTTCTTTCAAGAATTTGATCGGGCGTTCTGAAGGTTCTCCTTTGAAAACAGGAGGTTTGATTTTAATTTCCTAGCAATCGGTTCAGATGACCCGTGTGAACCTCGTGCGAAATCACTAAACTGTTTGTGAAAAGAATCTTGAGTAATTTAAATTCTTTCGATAATTTTTTTACATAGATCGATGTCCTCCTCGATCTCTCCGCAGCGTTTATCACGCAGGTCCGAGAGGGTATTTGAGAAGGTCTCTTGTACCTCGTTAATGAGGCTGACCTTATCGGAAAGATTTTTAATTTTGCAACGTGGACGTTGCAGCACGCTTTTCGTCTCCTCTCGTTAAACCCTCGTCGTCACCTCGGGCGAAGTAAATCAAGGTCTGATTTTCGTGTGTTATACTTTTTTGTTGAGGTGCCCGAGGTGACGAGAAGAAGACGACAACGACGTTTCAAACGGGCTGATGGCTCCCGCCACTAGCGTGGTGGCAGCACCTTCCAGCCCACCAAGCCGGGCGGCGCAGCGCTTGCGCGGGCTAGGGTGATGACAGATAAAGCGCTACGCTACGATTTTGCGCCACGCCACGACGCGCTATCGCACGCCACGACCCAAAAATTTATTCCAGCGAATCCAACCATCGATGGATTTGTTTCATCCTCATAATCCACGACTGATACCTCAACAATATATCCAATCTATCGATGGTCGGGCTCGCTGGAATAAATTTTTGGGTCGTGGCGTGCGATAGCGCGTCGTGGCGTGGCGCAAAATCGTAGCGTAGCGCTTTATCTGTCATCACCCCTAGAGGAAGCCGCGCCGCGCATCACCGGCCGGCAATCTTGGGATGGCTGCCGGCCTAGATAGACCTCCCTGTAGATCGTGCCCTTAAATTCGCCGCGTGCTCCAGGAGTAGCGACCCAGGACGGGTCCAGTGATCGCGCCGCGGGTGCACAAGACGTTTCGTGTGTGTGTGGGCGAACCCAGTGCTAGTGCCAAGACTTGTGTTAGCGTGTGCTGACGCGTGGCCACCCCACACGACCACATCTCGCCCAGGGTACCCAGCTTTTGGAGGGTGACCCGGACTGGGCTAGAGAGAGAGAGAGAGAGAGAGAGAGAGAGAGAGAGCTGTAGCAGCAGCGGAATCAAGCAGCCCCAGCAGCAGAGCAGCAACAGCGCAGCAGTAGTGCTATCGCAGTGAGCTTCCGGACGACATAGACCTACGCGGTGAGTGGCATTACGTCTTCCCCAGGGTGCATCCGCCCTCATCGTGAACCCCCCGGGCGGAGAGTCGTGTCCAGGGCTACCGGGTGGCCTATTTCCCAGCTCGCGACGCGGTGTGTCCTTCTTGTCCGCCGACCCATCGCGTCGTAACCGTGTCCCTCCAACCCCCCACGCCAATATTAGCATGCACGTTTTGGCCATGCTGGGCCACGCGGGTCGGTGTAGCGGCCATTTTGCGTAATAATTTTAACTTCCGGAGACGAAGGCGCGGAGAGTTGGAGAGGGACGGGCCCGCCAGCTGGGGGAGCTATTGCTCCCACCCCTCGCGTTAGCTCCGCCCACCGTGTATATGGGCACTTCTGCTCTAAAGTGGTGAAGTGATTTCTTGACCAAGTGTATATGGGCGTTTTCGCTCTAAAGTGAATTTTGGTATATTTTTCGCAGTGAGTTTACTGAACGATTTATGGACATTAGATGCACCGATCCGCCACAGAGGGCGTTGTAACTAGGTTCATTGGCCTGCGTGCCTCGAAATGAGAGTTCCTAATAGCAATAAATTCCGTTTATAATTTCGTAAATCTGGAGAGTGATTATTCCGATACGATATGTATATACAGTGTCCGCAGAATATTTTCGTGATTTTCAGGTGCTCCCAATTTGCCCCACTGTCCCGCCCCTCGTGGCGCGGGGTGCCTGGCCCTAACCCGATCCGGCCCAAATAAATGAGGTAGCGTTGGATGGGTGTATCTTTTCAGGAAATTTCCTCCTGCTGATGCCCGCCACGTTACATGGCGATCCTGCCAGGAGCGTCCGGAACGTAGCTGCGGACACTGCGCGAGCGCGTGAGAGCATCGACGTGGTACTGCGCGGATTTAGAGTGAATGTCGGGCCCTCGGTGTATGCCGATGATATAAAATTATTCGCGTGCGAACCTGCGCGCTTACTCCCGAACACTCTGTGTCAACGAATGACATCACCCCCCGCTCCCATAGTGCCTTGCATTCGCCCCCGCTCGCACTCAGTGACCCGTTTGTAAAATACCCCGCCGTGTGGGTATTCGATTGAAAGCTCTTGACGAGTACTCTTCGTGACACGAGAGGGCGCTCCGCCATTGTCGCGCACACCAGCGCCACCTGGCGCGCGAGCTCCCTATTGACACGAAACCCACCGTGTGGGTACTCGTTGGAAACCTCTCGGTGAGTACTTTTCGGACCGATAGAGGGCGCTCCGCCATTGTCACGCACACCAGCGCCACCTGGCGCGCGAGCTCCCCTTTGACACGAAACCCACCGTGCGGGTACTAGTTAAATACGTCTCGGCGAGTACTATTCAGACCACCAGAGGGCGCTTCGCCATCGTTGCGCACACCAGCGCCACCTGGCGCGCGAGCTCCTTCTTGACGCGGATCCCACCGTGTGGGTACTCGTTGGACATGGCTTCAAGAATTCCATTCGGGACGATAGAGGGCGCTTCGCCACCGTGGCGCACACCAGCGCCACCACGCGCGCGAGTTTCTCATTGAGCCAACATCCGTCGTGTGGGTACTAGTTGGATAGCTCTTGAGGAGTACTTTACGGTCCGCCATAGGAGGCAGCACTGCCACTTCGCCCTTCGGCGCCATTGATCCCCGAGGGATCCGACTAATATTTATTCCACCATGTGGGTACTCAAACTGAAGCTCGTGTAGCACCTGTATTGGTAGATGTTTCCGTTTTGACGTCAAATGGAGTTACACTGATTTTTCGCCGATTACGTGACTAAACCACGCGATTCGATTCCTGCTAATTTGTTCGTTGCGATAAGCGTTGCGATTCATTTGTCCTATCGATTAAGCCGGTAGAGGGCGTCTCCGAAATTCCGATTTCGTCTTGGGGGTAAAATGCTTCGGAGCTTTCGGGTTTTCGGACTATTTCCTAAAGAGTCTGCACAACTCTCATCGGGTAGACCAGCGGAACATGCTCTCGCACTGCGAAGCAAGGGCGAGTAATGCATGAAATCGTAGGGCACTGTTCGACTCGCGCGGGATAACTCGAGGAGCTGGAGCGTTCCCATACCAAATGCGGACATCTGCGAAGGATACACGACTCTCCGTCCCCATCTGATTACATTGCATGCCATTTTAGTAATAGTAGTGTGAATAGAGGAGGAAGGGGACTCGCACATCCTTATCCTTGCCCATTTTCCCAAAATTTTCCGTTGAGGATTCAAAACCTCAACAAGGAGTCCGCCGAGACAATCGTCTCATCAAGGTCCGCCAGTGGGTTTAGGGGTTCGCCTATCTCATCGAGAGAGTAACTACCCTAATTATCCCGCGGCAAGTTGAACGTCACCGCGTAGGCATCAAGATGTTCGGAAGAGAACCAACAACGTCGATCCCATCGGGAGGTCGACGTGAGAGAATGACGATTACGCCGGATGTTGCCGAAATACTTGGCAAGGATCCGCGATATGTAAAGGCAGCCAAGCTGGTTGCGAGTCACGATTGTGAAGAGGTTATGGTCCGCTTGAAGGAAGCGAAGCTCAGTCTAGGGGGCACTCTTAACGCGACGAGAATCCGTTTGCTACGCTACGACCTCTTGACAATCAACCCTAACGAAAAAGTTCCGTGGGACCCCGCGGTCGATGAGCTCCCGAAGGAACCCAGTCCGCTCTCGCCAGCGGCTATGCGGGCAATACAAGAGATAGATGGAGCTGAAGTGGGTAACGACAGCGAACCGGAAGCAGAGTTCGAGTACGAACTGGATGATCCGCCGGTGGTGACCTCGTCAACCAGGGTAACACAGAGTGCAGAGGTGACCACTGTGGCCAATACGTGCTCAACGATAACCGTCACGAGCTTGCATGGATCCATAGCAACCCAAGGTCCCGTTCTGACACCTGGATGTACGAATATTCCTACCGCAGCTGAGTCTTTCCGCCAGATAGGCCGCAAAGCAACTTTCGCCGGGTGGGCCAACACCATGTTGCCTAACCCATCCAATGCAGTTATCGGTCTATCTCAGACTGATGATACCAGACGAATAGATGGAAGAGGTTTGAGTTTCGAAGAAACTTGGTCTCAGTTGCGAGATTGGAAACAAGAACACTGATGAGAAAGTACTGTTGAATCGTCGTGATAGCCCGAAGTCTGTTGAATTGACTGAATCGGGAGTGGGAGTTTTGCCAGTTAGCCGAAGCTGGGAAGATGAAAACCCGATGAAGGACGCTAGAACATTGGACCCCGCACGAGGAATTAATGAGATAGAAGTCCGCCAAATGAACGCCGAGAAGACTCATTATGATGGCCAAGGCCGACCACAGACAACCCTGCTGCAGATACAGCATGCACAACTGCTGCCTTGCATTGACGGGGATAGGTCTCTGGAGGTTCCCACGCAATCCACGAGTCGCTGTCAGTCCCACCGT
Organism: Eretmocerus hayati; assembly: GCA_029851415.1. NCBI lineage: Eukaryota > Metazoa > Arthropoda > Insecta > Hymenoptera > Aphelinidae > Eretmocerus > Eretmocerus hayati. Next base: position 61,293,412 of record CM056744.1, on the reverse strand, counting down.
TTGTCTTATCAGGCAAGTGATTGGCCCTCGGAATCGCCAAGCCGTGACAAGACAGAGCCGAGGGTGTTAGATACACACCTTCCTGCTCTGAACGCCTCATCACAGCCCGCATCAGAGACAGATGGAACATGGAGAATCAGTCGACAACCTCAAACTAAGTCAACCCATGGCTGAGTTGGTATCGAGGGATTATAGGTATTTGAAGTTGGCGAAGCGAGTATGCCGCTTACCCTTCAACGAAGTGAAACGCCTCTTGTGCCACCGTGAACTCAACACTATGGGGAGTATCAGTACTTTGAGAAGCAGACTGATTCGAGCGGATATGTTGTGGATGAATCCGAATGAAGAAGTCCCGTGGAATTCGAAGATGGATGGACCCTTGCAAAAGTGCTCATCTTGGTTCTCTATGAAACAAAGCCAGCCATTTTTCGTGGACGAGCCACGCCAGGGAACGGAGATTATCTCGCCAACCGTCCGAGTTTCCATCACCGCGGTAATGCAAACTACGCCAACGGTGGCAACTGCGGTAATAGGTCCTGTGACAGTTGAGACTTTCAGTATCTCCCAAGCTGTGGTATCTCCGGTAGAGGTGTCCAGTCTCGAGAGATTGATGAGAGTGCTAATGTGAAGTCAAAAGAGAACGACGAGGGTCGAGGACGGATGCCTCCCCTCAGAAATCCGCCGCTGAGTGAAGCGAAGTTGGGAAAACCTGTGTATTTTATGAGTTGTGTGAGTGGAGCAAATGCAATTGATGTCGGCTAACTCATCGAGCACCTGTCAGGAGTGAGGATCCCGGGATCTACTCTTAGACCACTCTGCAGATGAGGTTAGCTAAGAAGTCTGGAGATGAAAATGATGTGTGATTAGCCGTTGAAAGAAAAGAGAGGAAAAATAGCGAAAATTCATAGAGTTGTTGATGCGAGCGAAGAGTGTTTGAAACCGACAGTTTTGTAGCCGTTGGAATTTGAAGATTGTATGATTCGCCAAGTGGTCTGAGATTATTTAATCAAGGTGTCTCGTCTTGTCTATCCGCCAAATGAGGGTCGTAGGGACCTACCCTCATTCCAATCCGCCACAAAATGTTTGCCCAGGGTTGTTGACAGGGCAGATCTGGTCTGCATCGAGGCTAAGCCCAAAGGTGGGCAGCGACTGCAGGGGTCTGCCTTCGCGCCATGCTGTTGCAAGCAAAACCATAGGGCGAGGATCATGCAGATCCGCCCTTCAAAAGAAAAAAAAAACTTTCTTCGGGAAAGAATAGCCATTGATCAATGGTCATATGGACTTCTCCGGTTGTCGGAGCGGGTAAGAGTGAGGATCGCATGATCTACTCTTACATCTCGCTGCCAAAATAAAACGGAAACACCAAGGACCAGGAGTCAAGTGGTTTCCGCCCGTTATGGTTGTATTCTGATGAGGTGGGGGTGAGGATCCTGATGATCTACCTTCGACCTTTGTTGTGCGAAAGAGAAGAGAAATTCGTGAACCCGTCTGAGGAACGATCTGCTCTTCAGTCGCGATAGAAACTGGCAAGGAGTGAGGATCACGTGATCTACTCCCGAACAATTTCCCGCGATGAAATGGACGACTTGTGGCTTGAAAGCCGAGAGCTAGCCAACGCCGGGGTAGATCCGCAATTGAGCAGAACGTGTTCGTAACGGAGCAGGCAATCAGGAGCTGAGTCGCCCGGAGGCTTGACCAAGACTGAAAGACGAGAGGAAGAGGATCGTGCAGACCCTTAATCGAGTCCTTGCTCCAGTTAACGAACTTCATGAGTTATGAGAGATCTGCTCTCTAGTCGATGATGAAACTTGAAAAGAGTGAGGATCATATGATCTGCTCTTGTTCCAACCGATGAAGCGAATGACCAGAAGCTAAAGGGGCCGAAGGCTGCCAGGGCTTGTGTCAAATAGCATGTGAGCAGAACGTTTCGTTGCTGAGCAGAAAAATCAGAAGCTGAGTCACATGGCGGTGACCAAGACTGAGAGATGAGAGAGCGAAGATGGTGCACACTTCTTCTCTAATTCTTGTGCCAGTACCGAATATTCTTGTCGAGTGAGTGTGTCGTAGAGACTCAGGAGCTGAGGCACCTAGAGAGGCCAGCCCAAGCGTGGGGGAGAGTGTCGTGGGAGAGATAGCGAAATCGAACCGGAGGATCGCGAGAGGATATGCTCCGTGGCTTGCGCAGGCCTAAGAGCACTAAAGTTGCCGATGAGAACCGGGCCAGAAGTTGTCTCCCGGAATCTCATCCATGCCACTGCCTCCACCGCACGTCCTCCATTTCCAAAGGGAACGGAGGTTACTACGCCTGAACTCCGCCGTCATGATGAGGGACGCCTTGAATGATGCCGAGTGGGCCCGTGAGATGACTTCCGTCGACCGTGGAAAACTGAAATCGAGGTTGATGGTCATGCGGACCTCACCTCGTTGTTGTGAATTACATTAGGAGTCATTAGGGTGAGGATCAGATGATCTACCCGAATGGCTTCCCAAGTCGCGAAGAAAGGTTGAGATCGTCTAATCTACCTTTTGGAGCGTTGACGCGATGCACCAGGGGCGAGGATCATCCGATCTGCCTCGCGTCGTGTCAGAAAGAGTGAATTGAGGAGGCATAGATCACACGATCTGCTCCCTGTTTTATTCCAAATCGCAGACTTGAGGTTGAGGATCGAGTAGATCTGACCTCAGCTGTAAAAAAAAAAAAAAAAAAAAGAGAAGAGAGAGAGAATAGTGAGCGAAGTTGTTGAAGGAGACCACAGAGATTTGTCGGATTTCTGTTGAGTATTGATGAGTTAGTGAAATGAATGCTGAGATGAAGAGTGAATAAATGCGAACGGGAGCGAATGAGTACGAAAATCTGAAGGATCCGCCAAGAATAAATCCACCACCAGGGAGACTAGTCTTCTGAATGGACGTCGGAATATCCGAAAAAGTAAGTCAGAAATATAGGAAGTTCCTCAACAGTGGAAGGATTGAGAGATAACCTAGAACGGAGATTGTTCTATGTTCGTGCCGAGAAACTGGAGACGAGATCGCTGGTTTGGTAGATTTTCGCCGAGTATGCCTGAGAGGGATTGACTCTAGATTGATGGTATGAGTGAATAAGGTGAGTTGTAGTTGGATGAACTTGTTGATATTTGAACCAGTGAGTCCGAAGTGAATCACAAATGCGAGCTAGTACGCCGACAGAGGAGAAGATCCGACTTCGAAAATGATCTAGGATTGTGAATCAGGAGAAAGCACGCCTATGTGTTTGGAGTCGAACAATGGGGTTGAATGAGTCATCCCCTATCCGCCGAGTGCCGATAAAGGCAGATGTGGAAGTCTGAGGTGCGGTATACAGCCAACGTATGTTGATGTAACGCCAGAAATCAGGAAAGGAGTCGCGAACAGGAGTTTTGTGATGCGAATGGCACGTTCCGAGATAAGTATCTGCCCGAGTTGAAAGTCTGAAGGATTAGTCGAGTTGGAGGAATCCATATGCAAGAAGTGTTGCTGGTGGAAGAATAATCCGAGTGTAGACGATCGAGTATTGGGAAGAAAAATTGGAAAAACAGCCGTGGCGGTGATATGAGAAGCAGATCTAATGAGTAGAACGCCAAGTATTGCGTCCGTTTGAACACCAGAGCTACGACGAAAGAACTCAGTGTCCAATTGAACGACGGTAAAATGAAATGTCGTCGAGAAGTCAGGGAATGCCGGTAACAGTAGACGTTTTTGCGTGGCGTGTGAAACGCATAGCGAGATCAGATTTCCGCCAGTCCGCCGAGATAGTATCGCTCGTGAAGTGAGGATTGGACAGAATGGCACAGAGAAGCTGTGCAAAACCGAAGACGGACGTGAGCAGGAATGGAAGGATGCGAGAAAATGTGCCCGATCCAAGAGTTGGAGCACAATTCGTATAAATGTTGACCTAGATTTTGGTCGGGAAAGTTGTTGGAATCACGAGCCGTGACCATGACGAGATGAACGATGTCTTGACTGAGTTGATTGAGGCGTCCGAGTTGACGCCAGATGGTCGATTGTGTATATCTTAGCGACTCAGAGTAACAGTGCTAGTTCCGAATCAGAGACTGTCGTGACGAAGCGTAGATCACGTTACCGATGACAGGATATGTTTCGATTGCAAATATTCTTGTCGTTCTTTTCAAAGGCTTGGCATCGGACTCTATGAAGTCGAGGAATTTCCGCCAGGGCTCGAGTATTCACTCAAACATCCGCTGGGGGTCAAGTACACCTCCCCCAAATAGTCCGCTTAATGAGAGTTTACCCACTCTCCTCCACCCCTTCCCCGAAACCCAGAGTCCGCTCCCTTGTGTGCTTTGAATTTTGGATAGCGTTGTAGTTGGGAATCCTTCCCTAGTAGTTGATTGTTCAGAGGATTTCTTGGAAAATGATCGTTTTTTTTTTGATGAGTTGATTTGAATTTTGAATGTGGATTATCGTTGAATTTCGAATGATGAATTTATTTGTTATGATTTGAATTTTGATTTCTGTAGCAATGTATTATGATGATTAGAATCCGCCGAGGTAACGATGAGGGTGGGCGCAGGGGAGACCAAGGCCACTTCGGTTCTGCTTCTCACCCAGGAGGTCGGAGGGAGAAGCCGGGGGTAATGCAACGTGGACGTTGCAGCACGCTTTTCGCCTCCTCTCGTTAAACCCTCGTCGTCACCTCGGGCAAAGTAAATCAAGGTCTGATTTTCGTGTGTTATACTTTTTTGTTGAGGTGCCCGAGGTGACGAGAAGAAGACGACAACGACGTTTCAAACGGGCTGATGGCTCCCGCCACCAGCGTGGTGGCAGCACCTTCCAGCCCACCAAGCCGGGCGGCGCAGTGCTTGCGCAGGCTAGAGGGAGCCGCGCCGCGCATCGCCGGCCGGCAATCTTGGGATGGCTGCCGGCCTAGATAGACCTCCCTGTAGATCGTGCCCTTAAATTCGCCGCGTGCTCCAGGAGTAGCGACCCAGGACGGGTCCAGTGATCGCGCCGCGGGTGCACAAGACGTTTCGTGTGTTTGTGGGCGAACCCAGTACTAGTGCCAAGATTTGTGTTAGCGTGTGCTGACGCGTGGCCACCCCACACGACCACATCTCGCCCAGGGTACCCAGCTTTTGGAGGGTGACCCGGACTGGGCTAGAGAGAGAGAGAGAGCTGCAGCAGCAGCGGAATCAAGCAGCCCCAGCAGCAGAGCAGCAACAGCGCAGCAGTAACGCTATCGCAGTGAGCTTCCGGACTACATAGACCTACGCGGTGAGTGGCATTACGTCTTCCCCAGGGTGCATCCGCCCTCATCGTGAACCCCCCGGGCGGAGAGTCGTGTCCAGGGCTACCGGGTGGCCTATTTCCCAGCTCGCGACGCGGTGTGTCCTTCTTGTCCGCCGACCCATCGCGTCGTAACCGTGTCCCTCCAACCCTCCGCGCCAATATTAGCATGCACGTTTTGGCCATGCTGGGCCACGCGGGTCGGTGTAGCGGCCATTTTGCGTAATAATTCTAACTTCCGGAGACGAAGGCGCGGAGAGTTGGAGAGGGACGGGCCCGCCAGCTGGGGGAGCTATTGCTCCTACCCCTCGCGTTAGCTCCGCTCACCGTGTATATGGGCACTTCTGCTCTAAAGTGTCGAAGTGATTTCTTGACCAAGTGTATATGGGCGTTTTCGCTCTAAAGTGAATTTTGGTATATTTTTCGCAGTGAGTTTACTGAACGATTTATGGACATTAGATGCACCGATCCGCCACAGAGGGCGTTGTAACTAGGTTTATTGGCCTGCGTGCCTCGAAATGAGAGTTCCTAATAGCAATAAATTCCGTTTATAATTTCGTAAATCTGGAGAGTGATTATTTCGATACGATATGTATATACAGTGTCCGCAGAATATTTTCGTGATTTTCAGGTGCTCCCAATTTGCCCCACTGTCCCGCCCCTCGTGGCGCGGGGTGCCTGGCCCTAACCCGATCCGGCCCAAATAAATGAGGTAGCGTTGGGTGGGTGTATCTTTTCAGGAAATTTCCCCCTGCTGATGCCCGCCACGTTACAATTTCAATTTTGAAGGATTTATTTAGAGCTCGGAGGGTTTCATTCTCCTTTTGAACTCTTGTTAAATTTTCGAGGACCAGTTCTAGTTTTGAAGAAAGCACCTCATTTTTCTTCTCAAAAGCTTGGATTCTTTGATCCAGAAAAGCTTGATCATCATCCAGAATCTTTAACTCCTCTGTGACAGCTGTACTCCATAATCGCATATTTTGGTCGCGTTGGGGCATGGTTTCAATATTATCGTCGTCCTCTTCGATGCGAGTCAGAATGGCGCGAGCCGATATATAGGCTCTGTCGTCACTCGCAATCGATTTACGACTCGGAGACATTCCGAAACTGGCCCCGAACTACAAATATGCAGAAGTGGTTGCTGTCCAGATGGGGTTCTGCGGATGAGATTTTTTGAATTTTGTTACTTTGTTTTCGTAATTATTTTCAGTGCGTACTCGTGAAATTGAGTTGAAATGTAATGATTGTGCATCGGAGTGTTGATGTACATTCGAAAAAATGCAATTTAATGAAATATATTTTGCGATGACTGAGGATCGAACCCGGACCTTCCGCGTGGGAATCAAGCACTCTGACTACTAGACCAGTGAGGTTGTTGCCTTCGAGTGAACTCAACGCGCTCTTCTAGATGGAATGTGGGGGGAGGGGTGATGCTCGCATCAGCTGAGCTATATATATTGGGATTCTCCGAAGCCAAGAGAAAAAGTTGTTCACATGAGTATTTAAAAATGTATGCATCGAGCGATATATGTTCTCTTCGACAATATTCGTGCGATGTAGTTCACGCACTAATTTTACTTCGGATTCTAAATCACTGCACTTTTTTTCTAAATCATGCACGCGATCCAACAATGCTTTTACGTCAATTCTCAGGATTTGAATATGACGACCTTGAGCAGGGGATGTGTTTTCCAAATTTTTTAATCTATCATCGAAATTTGAAATTGCGTCCCACTGCTCGTCTTGGGTCTCGTTAATATTTTAGAGCTCTTCGCGAATTTGTTGGATTGGTATAGTGCAACTTTCACTAAAAAGTACTCCTCGATATTCTGGTATCATTTTTGAAGAATTGATATTTTGTTTGAGAAATTGTCAAAATTTTGGAAGAAAATAACCTTTGAGCGTACCAAAACGCGCTCAGATTCAATTGAGAATTTCTAGAAGTGTGGAGGGCACAAGTGTTGAATCAAAACAAGGGCGCACTCCATGAAAAATCGTATTTGCACGTACTGGGGTCCCTGTCTGGGCGCCTTATGTGAGGTACCAAAGGGCTCTGGATCTCGGGAGAGAGCCGGATGCTTGGTAATGAATCGAATCTAGGGATACCCCAATAGAGGTGTACGACCTTTCGTGGATTGACCTTATTTTTTACGGATATTAGGGATTTGTAATGCGGATTATCCTAGCACTTGCTCACCCATATCCGGGGACTGAGGCCCTTCAACGAGGCGGCAAAAGCTAAAGATCTCCTCAACTTTCAAAGGTGAACTATATAGGTACTTAGGTACAGATTCATTCGACCTTAGAAAGCTGATTTTTGTATATCTTAAACTATTTTCGCAAGTGAGCGCCGAGGGGACTGAGGCCCTCATGCATATCGACTTATGAAAGATGTGAGATTGGCTCACCCGGGTTTCTAAGAGTGTAGAGAGGACTGAGGCTCCTACACAAACATGGATTCCCGGGGTGCGTAATTTTGAATCAGACGAATACTGGAGAAGTGCGGGGACCTAGGCCCGAACTGCCATCACAGCATCGTCCTGGACCTGCATCGAGGCATATCAACACTACAAGAGATTACCAATGAAATATCCACATTCATTTTCAACTCTATATACAGACTTGAGGAAAGCCAGAGCACCAAAGCCTCGATACAGCTCTAATATTCAAATGAGCGCAAGCCTGCCACAATGGGCTGATGAACCTGTATTTATACTCGGTGCTCTGGCTGTACAGTATATCTATATTGTACGTTAGATGATGATTTAGATGATAGAATGATGGAAAAACGATGATTCTTCTTGGAAATTCATATTTTCCGATGATATTGGTAGATTCTCCTATTATCCTTGGATTAGTCGCATCAAAATATATTACAAATGATAAAAAACTCAAAATTGGCTGCTTCAATTATTTAGTAATAAATAAAAGATAATCTTCTGGAACATTCTAGAAACACGTGGTTTCCTATCTTTTTGTAATTACTCTTTATAATCACAATATATACTTCAATTATTTCTTCATATTCGAGCTTCTAGGCGATTCATTAATCCTTTAAACAACTTATTCTACTCGAAAAGTTATTTTACAACTCATTATTTACATATTTACAACGAGACCGAATTCTCGGAAATAAAGTAATTCTATGACAAATAAATGACAGGAAATCCTTTCAAAATCGGTCTTATGTGTCCAAAATTCAGAATTTAGTTGGAACCCTCAAGCTAGAAAATTTTGTAGGCAAATCAAGTTTGCAAAATAAAATAGGACTCTGAAATAGATTTTTCATGGGATAAAAATATTTTCACTTGATAGTTCTCAAAACAAAAGCTGATTAATGGGAAAAAGAAGTTTTAAATTTGGTGATGATTTATATCAAAAATTCCTCATGGAAACCTATAGAAATTTCGGTATTTCCATGTATTAGTACGTATTTGTATTTACGTAAGACTATGTGAGTTTACCCATTGAACTGCACGCCCTCGGCCGGAGAGGAGAGAAGTTTCCTGCCGTACCGGCTCGAGAGAGGCGCGACAGTTCATATGTTTCTCACAGACCAAATCAGTATTATATCGGGTATTCTTCAAAATTAAAAATTCAAAATTTTGAGGTTATGGCACTCACAATATCGCTCCGTCTCCGTCTCTCCCGTCGCTCTCTGCATGCTGAAATATTGCTTATGTATTACATGTATATATGTATCAAAAAGTTACTAGATCTGTCGGGAGTATAACACCGGCCGTTTACATACACGAATACCTAGACAGTTTCAGTGACTAGCTACCTTGTGAAAGAGCCTAGATACTCTGGTAGGCAGTTTTTTCATGCGGGTATACTGACATCGTACAAATTCTATCTCTTAGTTTCACTTCCACGCTCCAGGCATTCTTATAAATTCAGCTACTCGAGTTTACTTTTGCCAACCAAAATTGAATTCAATATTGCGAATTCTCGCCGCTAGCGTCGCTCCGCTCAAGTTTTAGAGGTTGGCACATAACACGTCACCGTAAGGTTGCGGAGATCAAGGGATCTACCATACAACATGAGCAGAAGGCTCTGACTGTGTTTCGTCCCCCGTCCGCACTAGGCTGGAATTCATAGTCGTTAATCCGAGATTAGAGTCGGCGGATTTAGGGCGCTGCGATCGCCATGGTGAGGTATTTAGCATTTGGGCACAGCGATTGCAGCGCTCCTAATCCGCCGATCCTAATCTCGAATTAACGACTATGAATTCGAGGTTAGAACTAGGACTCATCAGCAGGGCTGGGTCGGGTTTCAGCGTCTACGAATTTACGAATTTACGGATTTACAAATTTACGAATTTACAGATTTAGCGAGGCGCATGCCCAGTGGTGGCCCAGTGCGTTGCAACCAACAAGCTTCATTCACACGATTAGGCCCGTCGGATGGGGCCGCTCACGATCCTAAAAGAAAGGTCTGCCGACTCGGTGGGAAAGATGTGAAACATGCGTGATGCCTACCGCCCCTACTATCTCCCCTCTCTCCGTTCAATATGGCGACCCTTACTGGGACAGCGGGATATACCTATATATAGGAGTCGTCTGCTCGCGCTCGTGTAAAGCTGCGGGCCCGCGCTAAAAAACATTCCATACTGTTTGCAGCTTGCAAAAATGAGATTTATCACTCGCGGCATGTTATCTGATAACATGCTGCGAGTAATTACTCCCAAATACTGGGTTCCATTAACCCAAATCTCAAACCTTCCGGGAGGCCGCGATTTATATACGTCTTTTGATATCATTACAGTAGATGCTGCGGTAGCCTAGTGGTTAGCGTGTCTGCCTTCCATTTTGCCGGCACAGGTTCGATCCCCGGCCAAATCATTCTTTTTTTTTTTTTTTTTTTTTCATTAAATCAAGTCATGTCATTTTTTTTGATAACAAACATAGTTGAACGAAGAGTGATAACCAACCAAACACCCTAAAAGTCGTAATTCCTTGTTCAAGTCAGAATCGTCACGAGATATTTTAATACAATACATGCTTCTGATATTTTTCATGGCATAAATTTGATGATCAAGATGAGGAACGATGGCTCTGAAACAGCTTTGAAAATTTCATTCCCATAACACTCTTTAGTTGTTATTATAACTATAAAGATGATGATAAATTTACAAAATAAAATAATTTTGATATATCTTGTCATTCATCATACACCTATTGGAAATATGATTTATTCAAAAGCAATAATGATATTTCATTGATTTTTTCAAATTTCATAGGTAAAAGTTACTTTCGATAGCGAGTCCGAGCAGAGTCCCGACAACGAGTACTTACGAAGATGAGTTTCAAGTTGTTCAAATTTTCCTTGGCTCACCTCTATAGTCGATGTAGATGACTGGAATTGTATGATAATTATCCTAAGTTTTGTTATCGATAAATAACTCAATAAAAAATTTCGAGATGATGTCAGGGATGATGTATTATTAAAATATCTCGTGACTATTCTGACTTGAAGAAGTAATTATGACTTGTAGGATGTTTGGTTGATTATCAATCTTCGTTCAACTATGTTTGTTAGCAAAAAAAATGATATGACTTGATTTAATGAAGAAAAAAAAAATGATTTGGCCGGGGATCGAACCTGGGCCGGCAAAATGAGAGGCGGACACGCTAACCACTAGGCTACCGCAGCATCTACTGTGCTAGCGTCAAAAGACGTATATAAATCGCGGCCCCCCGGGAGGTTCGAGATTTGGGTTATGGAACCCAGTATTTGGGAGTAATTACTTGCAGCATGTTATCAGATAACATGCCGCGAGTGATCAATCTCATTTTTGCAAGCTGCAAACAGTATGGAATGTTTTTTAGCGCGGGCCCGCAGCTTTACACGAGCGCGAGCAGACGACTCCTATATATAGGTATATCCCGCTGTCCCAGTAAGGGTCGCCATATTGGACGGAGAGAGAGGAGATAGTAGGGGCGGTAGGCATCACGCATGTTTCACATCTTTCCCACCGAGTCGGCAGACCTTTCTTTTAGGATCGTGGGGCCGCTGATTTGTAAACGAATTCAGACAAATAAATTTGGTCCAATATTTCCTCGTTTGGAATGTTGGAGTGAAGCAACAAATCAAAAATGTATGAGCATAGGAAAAATTATTAGTCCAAAATTTGTATGAATTATATACAAATCAGCGGCCCGATCCGGTGGGCCCAATCGTGTGAATGAAGCTTGCTGACTGCAACGCAACGGGCATGCGCTTTGCTAAATCTGTAAATTCATAAATCTGTAAATCTGTAAACTCGTGAATTCGTAAACGCTGAAACCCGACCCTGAAGGTGCGGACGGTGCCCTGGACACTTGAGTGCGAGGAGGCTTAGCCGTCCTAACGCATGCTTGTGCCGCCACTCGCGGGAAAGGGTTGAGTCGAGTTGCTGCCTGGCAGTGGTCACTCACAAGGTTGCCTTTTCATGGCAGATGGCGCGGGTACCCTCTAAATATGTAAGAGAGAGGCACCAAAATCGTGCCATCTCTCTCGCACTCATTGGTAGGTGAGGGGTTCCCAAATCCCGCGGTCTGATTCTAGCAAAATATTCGTCCCATGGGAAGGCAGACTGAAAAAGCAGCCCTAGTTCTCCTCCGTCCAGTGTGATTACGCAAACGTTGTAAACATTGATCGCGTGAACCTGGTATCAGTTCTCCTATAGCCTCAGTACCAAGATCAGCAATGATTGGAAATTTAAAACACGTAAGATAGATATAATCATGAGTCATAACAACAATCGGATCCTACAGGATCCCTCAGCAGCCTTATCTTTGATCAATCAGATTCATCCACATCATTTGCAAGGAAGAGCAGCACCCTCTTTCTTTATCATGAGCATCTGAAACCATTCACAGGGTTTCCTTCTACCTAGTGAATTGTTGTCTGCACAGGTCTAATATTTGTCACGATAGTGATAAGATGTACAAAGGATCATACTGTGATTGGTGTCACCAATAAAAATAGAGCATTGATCACCCCCCCCCCCCCACTTCACTTTTTCCAAAAGTCTCACTTGGCGAGTATGGCCATCCTTTCCCCCTATCACTTCATCCCGGATCAAGAATTGAATTTCAACTCTTGAGGGTTATGAGATCAGGGAAAACATGTCGAGTAATTATTCAAACAAATCTAAACGTGAAATGGATGAAAAGAAAATGAAAAAAACTATTTTCACTCTTGAGAGTCGTAAGATCAAGAAAAGTATGTCCGGTAATTGTTTTGCAGAATCTTAACGTGAAACGCATGGATAAGGATTGATAGAATTACTATTTGATTTTTTCGGTAATTTTGACTCTACTTGAGTTGATATTTGATATTTACACATTACATGATATTGTATGTAATTTCTGTAAGGGCTCTCAGCCCGTATAATGTTTAAAATAAAAAATAAAAAATAAAAAATATTTGATATTTATTGAGCCAGGTTTACATTGAAACAGTACAGAATACTCCGCAGAGGCAAGATGACGCCTGTGTGCGGCTGACTTATGTTATTCTAAGACTTAATCCTAAAATACATGAAATTCTTAAATTAAAAATGAAGTAGATGAAATATGACCTAAATAGAATGTGTGTACATTGGTCTAGTGCCTTTGATTGAGTCTAGTTTAGACATTTCGACGTATAATATGTAAATCTGTTTCTTAAGTTGATCTCAAAAATTCATCCATCAATTTTACCTTTCTCTTTCCATCCAGTGTTTTCAGTTCACATTTGAAGCTATTGAAATATGTGATGGATGTACATTTGTGACTTTTTCTCCACACTTCTTTCATATGTTTGGGATGAGGTATACATTCATTTCTAGTCTCTGCTACACTGTTTCTGTTTTCGTGGGATAATTCGTCATAGTTTTGTAACATTGTTCCTAGTACATACTTTTTCTCTAAATCCAGAGGTTGTTTTTCATGTTTTCCTATTTTGTGGCAATTTTTTCCTATTGTATTGTGTATTTTTGTGCATAACTCTAGATTTGACTTACTAGCTCCACCCTATCCTACTATTCCATATGTCATGGTGCTGTAGTACAGACCATACATCATCATGAACCAGTTATTTGGTGACATAATTTTTGACAATTTAGCAAGTATGTAAATCAGTCTTCTCCCTTTTTTACGTTTACTTTCTAGTTCCTTATCCCAGTACATATGTTGATCGATTTCTAATCCTATGTATTTACATTGTCCTACATTTTTAATGATTTGATTATTCACTGTGATGGCAAAATCTGTGGTGAGAGTGTCTACATAATTACTAAATTTGATACACATTGTTTTTTCTACATTCAGTCTCAACTTGTTTTGATGCGGCCATTTTTTCACTGGCCTCATAAAATAGTTCAGTTTATGTTGCACTTCTGACCATGACTTTCCGTGACACAGTAGTACTGTGTCGTCTGCGTAAGCTATAGAAATACAGTTTTCGGAGAATATTTCAAATAGATCATTCACAAATATGATAAAGAGGAGAGGTCCTAGAATTGTTCCCCGTGGGACTCCAGTGTCTGTGATGATTGTTTTACTCTTTTTTTCATCCAATTCCACATATTGTTGTCTATTTTCTAAGTAACTTTTGATCAATTCGTTTGCGTTCCCTCGGATCCCTATATTTTCTAGTTTTTCTAGTAGAATTTCTCTGTCCACTGAATCGAATGCTTCTGAAAGGTCTAAGAATATAGCCGCTATTGGCGTGCTTTTATTGAGTTTGTCATAAACATACTGGGTAACTTTCGCTATTGCACCCTTGGTTCCCTTCCCTTTACTCAAACCGGATTGACTGCTGGACAAATATTGATATTTTTCTAGAAATTTTGATATTCTGGCATGGAGAATTTTTTCAAAAATGTTTGCAATTATAGAAATATTTGATATTGGTCTTTGGTTCCCAGTTTCGTGTTTGTTTCCTTTTTTGAATATCGGCATTACTTCAGCTATTTTCAAACTTGCTGAAAAATCTCCCGTTTCTATGCTAAGATTGATGATGTGAACTAGTGCTTCCACGAAACTTGCATTTCTCGCAAATATTTTTATTCCCTTTGCAGTCAGATTGTCTACTCCCCCCTTTTGTTTTTCAAATGGTTGATGATTTTGACTACTTCCTTTTGATTTGTTGGACATAGAAAAATAGATTTCTCGTTTGTTCTACCTGTTTTTTGCTTCATTTCCATTTTCATGGTCTGTAGTATTACTCTTGCCCATTTCAGCGAAAAATTCGTTCAGATGATCGACAATATCTTGCTCATCATCTATAATATTATTACCAACCTCTAAATACTCAATTTTCTGTTCTACTTTTTTCCGCCCTTTCCCTATCTCCTCGTTAATGTATGACCAAATTTTCTTCGTATCATTCCAATAATTTTCAATGATTTTCCGTTCATGATTATCTTTTTCGATGCGCAGCCTATTTTTCATATTTTTCTCTAATTTTTTGTATTCAGCTCTTATGACTGTATTCCCATTTTCTTTCATTTTTTTGTATAAATTTTGCTTTTCACTCATCATGGACAGTATTTCTTTGGTCACCCAAGGTTTTCTGGGGGCATTATTGATTTACTCTTAATTTTTAACTTTTCGACTAGTTTTTGGCATTTCTCTATGAGTAAGTCTGTTGCTACATTAACGTCATCAAAAGAATATGTATTTCTCCTAATCGATCTCAGAGGACAGGTTTTGGTGTCGAAAAATGAATTCACACCAGTGTTGCAAAATTTTGAATTATATTTTGCGACGTTTCGTCATCATATTTGACGACCTCATCAGGCTGTAACATATGAGAGAGAGCACATACTTGAAATTCAACATTGTTACATATCAAATTATGATGGATAGATTACAAAACATAACGCTTAGTTGTAGTAACAAATAGTCTATAACTACATTTTTCATGAATATTGATCAAAGTAAGTAAAACCCACATTATTGTGGGTCACTTCTTCACGTCTAATTTCTAAATATTGAGACTCATCGTAGAGGGAAACTGTCACAAATTGTTCATGTATCGCTATATAAATGGTCAGTACAGATGATAGGGAGTGGGGTGAGCCCAGAGGAAGGTAAGGAGAGAAGAGGAGAGAGGGAAGGATAGATATAGGTATGAATATAGGAGGATCAGCTGTACGTAAATGATTGAAAGATTATTGTAACAATGATTTGTGAAAGCGGTTGAGATGTGAAACGTCCTCTTTCAAATTGATGTTGTTTTTATCAGGATTGATGAAAATCATTTCTGACAGTGTTCTTTTGTAAAAGTTTTGTTCTTTGTCTAAAATTAATGTATTCGGCCAATCGAATTCATGACCGAAATCTCTTTGGTGAACAGAGACAACAGAATCTTGGTTCTTCAACTTTATATGTTCATCAATTCTGACTTCTAGGGCTCTTTTCGTTTCACCAACATAACTAGCCGGACAATTTTTACACTTCAACTTATAAATAACTCCTGGGGTATCAAATTTTTTCAATGGATCTTTGCCTAATCGTATAATGTTATCAAGTCCTTTGATGACTGTGAAGTTAGCCGCAATTTTGTTGCCGCAATTTTAGGGTATTCTACAATGGTGGCCACTAATGCGTTCGGCAATTGGGGATACGTCTGGACATCTCTCGGGGCTCTGAATGATTGGAAATAGATCGTGGATGATATTTTGAGTGCTCAGTGACACCTGGACCACCCGTGGTTACTTATTTTGATCAATTTTCCCATGAGCACAAGAGGCTGGGAGAGTGAAGAAATTAGACATTGACGTCGATTTAGGGGGTGGATTCGAGATTGTACCCCCCGATTGATGCTCGGGGTGTCTCCCGTCACCGTTGAGCCATATATTCGGAGTATTTATAGTCACCTAGATCACCCTCGATCATTAATCTAAGCCAATATTCGCGTCGATCCGAGAGTCGCTAGAGTGGAAAAATGAAGCTTTTCGACGATCTTAGGGGGAATTTCGGAGTTGTACCCTATCAGCAATGAATGAGATATCTTCTCATATTGTACAACTATACTTTAGGAGTATTTTGGACTGCCTAGGTCACCCTGCATCATTGATCTGAGCCAATATTCGCGTCGATCCGAGAGTCGCTAGAATGGAAAAACGAAGCTTTTCGACGATCTTAGGGGGGATTTCGGAGTTGTACCCTATCAGCAACGACTGGAGTATCTTCTCATATTGTGTAACCATACCTTAGGAGTATTTAGGACTGCCTAGATCACCCTCGACCATTGATCCAAGCCAATATGCGCGTCGATCCGAGAGTCGCTAAAATGGAAAAACGAAGCTTCCCGACGATCTTGGGGAGAAATTCCTAGTTGTTCCCTATCAGCAATAAGTGGATATCCTCTCATATCGTGCAACTATGCCCTAGGAGTATTTGAGACTGCCTAGATCACCCTCGATCATTGATCAAAGCCAATATTCGCGTTGATCCGAGAGCCACTAAAACGGAAAAATGAAGCTTTTCGACGATCTTAGGGGGAATTTCGGAGTTGTACCCTATCAGCAATGACTGGAATATCTCCTCATATTGTGTAACTATATTTTAGGAGTATTTAAGACTGCCTAGATCACCCTCGACCATTGATCAAAGCCAATATTCGCGTTGATCCGAGAGTCGCTGAAATGAAAAAGCGAAGCTTTTCGACGATCTTAGGGGGAATTTCGGAGTTGTACCCTATCAAAAATGAGTGGAATATCCTTTTATGTTGTGCAACTATATCTGGGGAGTATTTCGGACTGCCTAGATCACCCTCGATCATTGATTGAAGCCAATATTCGCGTTGAACCGAGAGTCGCTAAAATGGAAAAACGAAGCTTTTCGACGATCTTAGGGAGAATTTCGGAGTTGTACCCTATCAGCAATGACTGGAATATCTCCTCATATTGTGTAACTATACTTGAGGAGTATTTAGGACTGCCTAGATCACCCTCGACCATTGATCTAAGCCAATATTCGCGTCGATCCGAGAGTCGCTGAAATGGAAAAACGAAGCTTTTCGACGATCTTGGGGAGAAATTCGGAGTTGTACCCTATCAGCAATGAGTGGGATATCCTCTCATATCGTGCAACTACGCCTTAAGAGAATTGAAGACTGCCTAGATCACCCTCGATCATTGATCTAAGCCAATATTCGCGTTGATCCGAGAGTCGCTAAAATGAAAAAGCGAAGGTTTTCGACGATCTTAGGGGGAATTTCGGAGTTGTACCCCATCAGCAATGACTGGAATATCTTCTCATATTGTGTAAATATACCTTAGGAGTATTCAGGACTGCCTAGATGACCGTGGATCGTCGATTTTGAACGATTTTCGCGTCGATCCGAGGACGCTGAAATGAAAAAACGAAGTTTTTCGACGGTCTTGGGGGTTGGGTGGGGGGTGGGTGAGAGTCATACCCTACCAGCGATGAGTAGGCGAACCTCTCATATCGTGCAACTATATGTTAGGAGTATTCCGTACTGTCTGGATCACTGGTATGATGGTACGGTCCCTAATAATCTTTCAAATTTGTTTCTAAACCCTGATCTTGACAAAAAGCTTATTGGTCTGTCGTAAAAATTTGGGTAAGATCGAAGGTTGGGAGCAATTGAGGTGTCCTTGTGCAGATATGGTGTAAGATGATTCAGAAGATACTTGGAGTTTGCTGGGAACTGACATTCTCTAATTCAATACAGAGTTGGTGGCGTCCCCCATTGTTCACTTGTACAGCTTCGCGATCTGACCTAAATATCAGCTTCGATCGATAATCGGGGGTGATCGTCTCAAAGCTTCGTTTTTCCATTTTAGCGACACTCGGATTGACGCGAATATTGGCTTGGATCAATAATTGGATCAAACGAGGGTGATCTAGGCAGTCTAAAATACTTCTAAGATATAGTTCCATAATGTGAAAGGATATCCCACTCGATGCTGATAGGCTACTACTCCGAATTTCCCCCCAAGTTTGTCGAAAAGCTTCGTTTTTTCCTATTTTAGCGACTCTCGGATCGACGCAGCAAATATTGGCTTAGATCAATGATCGAGGGTGATCTAGGCAGTCCAAAATACTCCTAAGGTATAGTTGCACAATATGAGAAGATATCCCACTCATTGCTGATAGGGTACAACTTCGAAATTCCCCTCCCCCCCCAAGATCGTCAAAAACCTTCGTTCTTCCATTTGAGACAGTCTCGGATCGACGCGAAAATCGTTCAAAATTGACGATCCAGGGTGATCTAGGCAGTCCAAAATACTCCTTAGATATAGTTGCACAATATCAGAAGATATCCCACTCATTGCTGATAGGGTACAACTCCGAAATTCCCCCTTAGATCGTCGAAAAGCTTCGTTTTTCCATTGTAGCTACTCTCGGAACGACGCGAATATTGGCTTAGATCAATGATTGAATGTAATCTAGGCAGTCTAAAATACTCCCAAGGCATAGTTGCACAATATGAGAGGATATCCAACTCATTGCTGATAGAGTACAACTCCGAAATTCCCCCTAAGATCGTCGAAAAGCTTCGTTTTACCATTTTAGCTACTCTCGGATCGACGCGAATATTGGCTTAGATCAATGATCGAGGGTGATTTAGGCAGTCCAAAATACTCCTAAGGGATAGTTGCATAATATGAGAAGATGTCCCGTTCACTGCTGATAGGGTACAACTCCGAATTTCCCCCCAATATCGTCGAAAAGCTTTGTTTTCCATTTGAGCGACTCTCGGATCGCCGCGAATATTGGCTCAGATCAATGATCGAGGGTGACCTAGGCAGTCCAAAATACTCCTCAGGTATAGTTGTACAATATGAGGAGATATTTCATTCATTGCTGATAGGGTACAACTCCGAAATTCCCCCTAAGATCGTCGAAAAGTTTCGTTTTTCCGTTTTAGTGACTCTCGGATCGACGCGAATATTGGCTTAGATCGATGATCGAGGGTGATCTAGGCAGTCCAAAATACTTCTAAGATATAGTTGCACAATATGAGAGGATATTCCACTCATTGGTGATAGGATACAACTCCGAATTTCACCCAAAGATCGTCGAAAAGCTTCGTTTTTCCATTTTAGCGACTCTCGGATCAACGCGAATATTGGCTTAGATCAATGATCGAGGGTGATCTAGGTGACGAAGAATACTCCAAATATATGGCTTAATGGTGACAAGAGAAACCCCGAGCATCGATAGGGGGGTAAAAGTTCGAATCTACCCCCTAAATCGACGTCAATGTCTAATCCCTTCACTCTCCCCGCCTCTTGTGCCCATGGGAAAATTGATCAAAATAAGTAACCACGGGTGGTCCAGGTGTCACTGAGCACTTAAAATATCATCCACGATCCATTTCCAATCATTCAGAGCCCTGAAAGATGTCCAGACGCATCCCCAATTGCCAAACGCATTGGTGGCCACCATTGTAGAATACCCTAAAATTGCGGCAGCAAAATTGCGGCTAACTTCACAGTCATAGTCCTTTGTTGATCTTAGGTAGTGTAGCTATGTTATGTTTTTTGAATACATAAGCGCATTTGTGAAAAAATCCTTTGCGAAACGGGATACTGACTTTAGAACATGAAGCAAAGGATTGTTTATCAAGATTTGTACTCGAATGATTACTGTTTTTTAATTTTTCAAATCGATTTTTCATGCACTTTCTTATAAATTCACTAGGGTAATCATTATCAAAAAGTATTTTTTCGACTAATTTTATGTTTTTTCTGTGAAACTGTGGATGAGATAATGAAATAGCTCGATCCACCAAGTTATAAATAATATTTTTCTTTTGTTGGATGAAATGGTTTGAGCTAAAATTGAGGATCCTGCCGGATGAGGTAGGTTTTTGATATCAGTCTGTCAGGATCTTATTGTCTTTTCTTATCAAACAAAGATCAAGGAAACTTATACGATTATTCTGTCCTAATTCATGTGTGAATTTTAAATTTTTGTTGTATTGGTTAAAAACATCAAGTACTGTATTGATCTGATCTTTTTGAATACATAATATAGTATCATCCACGTAACGAAAATAGAACAATGGAACGCATCCGAATTCACTTTTTAGCTTACTCAAACACTCGATTTCTAGATCTTCCATGACTAGGTCGGCAAAAAGAGAAGATATGGGTGATCCCATTGGACTTCCAGAAATTTGTTTGTAGAAACTGTCATTGAACTTAAAGAAAGTATTATCAAAAAGGAGTCTCACACCTTCACGTATCTCTTCAAAAGGTAATTTGCACTTCAAATTTATATCATGGAAACGACGGTCTAAGCTATTCAGAACTGATGTGCACGGTATGTTCGTAAAAAGAGAACTGACATCTAATGAGATTAATATGTGATCATCTGGTATATGCATATCTTGTAGTTTCATTATCTCATCCACAGTTTCACAGAAAAAACATAAAATTAGTCGAAAAAATACTTTTTGATAATGATGACCTTAGTGAATTCATAAGAAAGTGCATGAAAAATCGATTTGAAAAATTAAAAAACAGTAATCATCCGAGTACAAATCTTGATAAACAATTCTTTGCTTCATGTTCTAAAGTCAGTATCCCGTTTCGCAAAGAATTTTTTCACAAATGCGCTTATGTATTCGAAAAACATAACATAGCTATACTACCTAAGATCAACAAAGGACTTGATAACATTATACGATTAGGCAAAGATCCATTGAAAAAATTTGATACCCCAGGAGTTATTTATAAGTTAAAGTGTAAAAATTGTCCGGCTAGTTATGTTGGTGAAACGAAAAGAGCCCTAGAAGTCAGAATTGATGAACATATAAAGTTGAAGAACCAAGATTCTGTTGTCTCTGTTCACCAAAGAGATTTCGGTCATGAATTCGATTGGCCGAATACATTAATTTTAGACAAAGAACAAAACTTTTACAAAAGAACACTGTCAGAAATGATTTTCATCAATTCTGATAAAAACAACATCAATTTGAAAGAGGACGTTTCACATCTCAACCGCTTTTACAAATCATTGTTACAATAATCTTTCAATCATTTACGTACAGCTGATCCTACTATATTCATACCTATATCTATCCTTCCCTCTCTCCTCTTCTCTCCTTACCTTCCTCTGGGCTCACCCCACTCCCTATCATCTGTACTGACCATTTATATAGCGATACATGAACAATTTGTGACAGTTTCCCTCTACGATGAGTCTCAATATTTAGAAATTAGACGTGAAGAAGTGACCCACAATAATGTGGGTTTTACTTACTTTGATCAATATTCATGGAAAATGTTGTTACAGACTCTTTGTAACAACAACTAAGAGGTATGTTTTGTAATCTATCCATCATAATTTGATATGAAACAACGTTGAATTTCAAGTATGCGCTCGCTCTCATATGTTACAGCCTGATGAGGTCATCAAATATGATGACGAAACGTCGCAAAATATAATTCAAAATTTTGCAACACTGGTGTGAATTCATTTTTCGACACCAAAACCTGTCCTCCAAGATCGATTAGAAGAAATACATATTCTTATAAAAATTTTGAGGACGAGTCAAGAAATAATTATATTCCTTAACGTCATCAAGTCGCAGTATATCTTCCCAAGTTTCTTTTGATGACTCATCGACTATTTATTTATAATTAATTCGATTTCGCGTGTTATGGTTAATTCTTCCCGTTTGTATTGGTTGGGATACTCTTAGAAGCAACGGGTAGTGATCTGTGAAAGGTTGGTCGATTCTGTAAGATTCTATATCTAGGTTTGTTTTGATAAATGCATTGTCTATGCATGTCCCATCTGACAAATTTGATGATATTCTAGTATCTTTACTGAAATATGGTTCATATGCCATTTCATAGAAGTTATTCAACAGTTCATTCGAGTATTTGTCATTTTCTAGAATATTGATGTTAAAGTCACCAATAATGATGTGATTTTTTAGATCTTTTTCGAAGTCTGTGAAGTCTTGCATATCTTTGATGAATTTTTCTTTGGGATAATCATGTGATCTATATATTGTACTGATCACTACTCGTTTACCTCCAATTGCTTCTAACTCTACACTTATTATGCTATCAATATCTATTTTCTCTCTGACATACATGGCCACTCCATCTGCTTTATTGAATTTAGTTTGATTGATAATTATTTCATAATCTGGAATCTTGTAAAGATCTTTATTTTCATGTAACCATGTCTCTGAGCATGCTATGATCGTTGGTTTTTTTCTCAATTGACTTATTAATGCTTCTAATTGATTTAAATTCTGATTCACACTTCTAACATTTACATACGAAATTATCTCATCCGTAGGCTTGGAGTAACCATGTATGAGTAATTCCGCGCGAAAGCGGACCACGAATTGCAAGCATGTTTCAAACTCTTTTTCCGACATTCCTAATCGATTCTATGGTCCAAAAAATGAACTTTTCACCCTCTATGGGGTGAAAAAAAAATTTTTGTTTCCGTGGGGAATATCTTTGTGATAGTGTTTTTAGGAAAAAATACCGATCTTTTTTCAGTAAAATGGGTGTAGTTCCGACTTGAGGTAAGATACGACCACGCAAATAGTGGCATTCGAAAGGTCTTTCAGAAATCTATCGAAATATGTTTCGAAATTTTTTTTTTCGAAGCTACGGACGCACCCTATGAGCAAAAAGGTGAAAAACAGAAAAAATTCATTTCCTCAAAAACCTAATTTGCTAAAAATCTGGAAATCCATATTCCGATGTAAAATTGCGTGTTCTTCCAGAAAAAAGTGGTCCTGATCTGTGTTTTTGGGTTCTACGCTGTTTTTTCTTCGTTTTATCAATATTCTCAGCCTTTTCGGTTGAAAAATGAATTTTTCTGCGCACGCGCAGGAATTTAGACTGCTGAAACCAATTCCATTGAAAAGCCAAGGAAATTTCCTTCAAAATGACCACTTGGCCAAGTCAATTTTATCTACTTTGCCCAAAGTTACATCACATTAATGATGAAGCATCCTCAAGAGGGGTAAATGCAGATCTTGCACGAATTTCCCATTATTATCGTGACTCGAGTAGGAGTGTCATCATTTTTTAGACCTTCTAACTTTGGTCCCAGTACATCGAATCGACTTCACTAAGTATAGTCATTTTGAAGGAAATTTCCTTGGCTTTTCAATGGAATCGGTTTTAGCAGTCTAAATTCCTGCGCATGCGCAGAAAAATTCATTTTTCAACCGAAAAGGCTGAGAATATTGATAAAACGTAGAAAAAACAGCGTAGAACCCAAAAACACAGATCGGGACAACTTTTTTCTAGAAGAACACGCAATTTTACATCGAAATTTGGATTTCCAGATTTTTAGAAAATTAGGTTTCTGAGGAAATGAATTTTTTCTGTTTTTCACCTTTTTGCTCATAGGGGGCGTCCGTAGCCTCAAAAAAAATTTTCGAAACATATTTCGATAGATTTTTGAGAGACCTTTCGAATGCCACTATTTGCGTGGTCGTATCGTACCTCAAGTCGGAATGTCACCCATTTTACTGAAAAAAGATTGGTATTTTTTCCTAAAAACACTATCACAAAGATATTCCCCACGGAAACAAAATAGTATATCGTATGACCATTATAAGGTGGACACACCTTGGCATTTTTTTTCTCTGCGAGGTACAAATTTGATCAAAATTGATTCTTACATGGTTCGACCTTCTCCCTTGGGTGGTGAAGTGAACAAATTGAGAAAATGGAAATTCGATGCGAACGTGAAAATTTTTTTCGAAATATTCAAGGAAAATAACTTTGCAATACGGCATCGTGTAGCTCATCAAATTTTGAGTCCGAAATGACTTGTCCGATAAATTTTTTATTACTCAATTTTCCAGGAAAACTCATGAAAAAGAGCTGATTTTGAATTTGCCACCATAATTGTCGCAGAGGTTAGACGCTTCACCCGTTCAGCAATGTTATTGTTTTGGTGTAATGCCACGTGCTCTTGTTATTGTTTTGTTGTTTAACCTATGATCACTTGTAGGTTATCCAACCACGGCGTTCACGATGAAAACTCGAGATTAAGTGGCAATGATGATTGGCTTTATATCGCCGCAAAATATTAGATGCATCGAGCATGTGTTCTTGCCATTTCAAGTACAAGAGTCCAACAATGCGTGAAAAACTTTATAGTAGTCATGCGATCAAAACTCTCTAATGTAGATCGAAATTTGAACAATGCCGTATTCAAACCTGTTAGATAATAGTAATGCCTAGCAGATTCAGGCGAAAGCTCTCAATTTTAGAAGTTTTATCGCCCAAATTCTGACTACAAATTTTGAGAAGTAAAAAAAAATCCGAAAAATCGTGGCTTTGAGTGCTTCCCCACGAGATCAGATTTTTATAAAGTGGGTGGGTTTTTTGAAAATTATAAACGCGGACCAACTAGAGAATGGTGATGCCAAGCAGGTTTGAATACTGCTTTAGACTTCTGAACATTTTCTCAACCAGAATCTGAACACAAAGCCTGAACGTCCGTCAAAAGTAAGTTTGCATCATAGTTCGACAGATAATAGGCACAAGTTAGGACAGTATCTCATAATACAGGCGTGAATAAATACGCGAAAAATTGTGGTTTCGACTGTTCAGTTATGATATCAAAGTTCTTGAAAGTGGGTGAGTTTTCGGGAAATTTCAAGCACGAACCTCTCAGAAATTGGTGATACCAAGCAGATTCGAGTATTGCTCTTCAATTTTAGAAGTCCTGTCGGCTAAAATTTGACTACAAAGTTCGGAAAAGTTTGCATCAATGGTAGATCATAAACATGAATTGAACCGGTATCCAGTAGCTGAGGAGTAGGAAAATATTTCACGAAAATTGTGGATTTGACTCCCCAAACATGATATCAAAATGTTCAAAAGTGAGTGAGTTTTTCTTAAAATTTCAAACTTGAATATGGTTGATATTACGATCTCCAGTAGGTTTACGTGTGGAATTCTTCAAAAACCCTTTGAAAATCATGATCCCATAGCTAGGCGGTCAGAGTCATAGTTTTCAAATAATTTCCTTATACTCCCCAGTTACGGGTTACTGGTGCTACTCGAACTTACAATTCACTATGATGCAAACTCATCTCAGTCTTTGTAGTCAGATTTTAGCTGACAAAACTTCTACAATCGAAATGTAAAAATCGAATCTGCTTGGTATCACTATTCTTTAGTAGGTTCACGTTTGCAATTTTCGAAAATTCCACCCACTTAATAGAAATCTGATCTCGTGGGGAAGCACTCAAAGCCACGATTTTTCGGATTCTTTTTACTTCTCAAACTTTGTAGTCAGGATTTGGGCGATAAAATTTCTGAAATTGAGAGCCACCACCTGAATCTGCTCGGCATTACTATTATCTAACAGGTTTGAATGCGGCATTGTTCAAATTTCGATCTACATTAGAGAGTTTTGATCGCATGACTACTATACAGTTTTTCACGCATTGTTGGACTCTTGTACTTGAAATGGCAAGATTACATGTTCAATGCATCTAATATTTTGTGGCGGTATAAAGCCGATCATCATTGCCACTCGATCTCGAGTTTTCATCGTGAACGCCGTGGTTGGATAACCTACAAGTGATCATAAGTTAAACACCAAAACAATAACAAGAGCACGTGGCATTACACCAAAACAATAACATTGCTGAACGGGTGAAGCGTCTAACCTCTGCGACAATTGTGGTGGCAAATTCAAAATCAGCTCTTTTCCATGAGTTTTCCTGGAAAATTGAGTAATAAAAAAATTATCGAACAAGTCATTTCGGACTCAAAATTTGATGAGCTACACGATGCCGTATCGCAGAGTCATTTTTCGTGAATATTTCGAAAAAAATTTTCACGTTCGCATCGAATTTTCCATTTTCTCAATTTGTTCACTTCACCATCCAAGGCAGAAGGTCGAACCATGTAAGAATCAATTTCGATCAAATTTGTACCTCGCAAAGAAAAAAATGCCAAGGTGTGTCCACCTTAAAATGGTCATACGATATTACGCAACGATGTCGAAAAGTTGGATTTACGCACGAGTGAAAATCTTTACACACTCGCCGCGTAGCGGCGAGTGCGTAAAGTATCTCAACAGTGCGTCAAGATTCACATCTCGTGTGTAAAGGTTTTCCGAGTGCGGAAACCTTTCGACAGAGTTGCGTACGATATTTTTCGAAATTTTGTGCGGAAAGTTAGTATTCTGTCGGTTACCTCATACGTTAAACCCAATCGCGATTGGGGCAGATGGAGGAAGAGGGCGCAGAG
This sequence comes from Eretmocerus hayati, assembly GCA_029851415.1. NCBI lineage: Eukaryota > Metazoa > Arthropoda > Insecta > Hymenoptera > Aphelinidae > Eretmocerus > Eretmocerus hayati. Next base: position 61,266,939 of record CM056744.1, on the reverse strand, counting down.
CGGGGTCCAGGGGCGGTAGCTCCTGGTGGGGCTGCAGGGGGCGAAGCCCCCACCGGGGGGTTCGGGGGGCGGAGCCCCCCGACTGAAAAAAAAATTCTGAAAATGTATCAGAAAAAGATCTTTTGTCCGATATATCATGTGTTACCGCATAGATTGAAAATATCGATCTCAATTCTCAAAAGTTCTAGTAGTGGACAAGATCCGAGATATGTAAGTTCATAAGATAGTATGAATTCGAATTTTGAGGGAAATTATGACAGAGTTATATGAATGTCGCCAAGGACAGGCAGAAGTAAATCAACGAATCCACGGTTCAATAGAAAGGACGTGGAAAATCATACTCATAATTTGTATATACATATTGTACTGCGAATTAAATTAAACTCATATTCTACCGAAGCGACCGATTTCCATGTACAATTCGATGACCAATCAGAATATTTGATCTATGAACTAGCCGGGAGAAGAAAATTGAGTATAACAATTCAGAGAGCTCATAAGTATTAATTCCATCGAGTGAAAGGAGTCATTACACCTGCTTTGGACAGCTTCGAATCAAATATTGGAGCACTCAGTTACTAGAGAATTAGGACAGAGATCATTTTGCCAGTCTACGCAGAAACTTCAAGAGCACGGTCGTATACACGACCGTGTTCAAGAGATATCGTAGAATATCAGGCTAGAAAGAAAATGCAGCAGTGCGTAAAGATACGTACCGGTGTGTAAAGACATGCCTCACGCACTGTTGGTGACTTTACGCACAGGTCTTCACGCATTCCGTGCGCAAAAATTTCTTTACGCACGGAAAAATGTTCCTTACGCACTAACTTTACGCACATGATTTCGAAATAGTATATTTCGCACCGAGTTCATGAGGTTGTAGCTCGCCTTTGAGCGATCGGTTTTCGACCCGAGCCGGAGGCGAGGGTTGAAATGATCGCTCGGAAGCGGGGAACCTCGTGTGCGAGGCGCGAAAGTTATTTTTCGTAATTTTGTAGGCACTCAAACATCGGAAAATTGCGAAAAAATTTTTTTTCACCCCATAGAGGGTGAAAAGTTCATTTTTTGGACCATAGAATCGATTAAGAATAGTGGAAAAACAATCTGAGATATGTCTGCAAATCGTGGTCCGCTTTCGCGCGGAATCACTCGTATGTCATTGATATTACCTAGTATAATCTCTTCTTTCGTCTTCTCTGCTCCATATTCTTCTGCTCCTGTCCTACTTGCTTTTTTGACGATGTCTTTTTTGTTTCCATTCTTTTGATCTTCCAATTCTCTTTTTTCTTGTTCTTCAGCCATACTTCATTGGCGAATAGGGATAGTATGTTCTTTGTACCACTTTGAGAACTAGGAATTTGTATGTCTCACATTGTTCTTTGTTGTTTGCACTGTGTGCTGTATTTTTGTTCAGCTTGTATTTTTGGTTCGATTCTTCACAGTTGATACAATTCCTCATTTTTTTCTGTCTACAATCTTTCTCTTCATGATTCCCTGCACAATGTATACAAATATATTCTGCTGTACATTTTTCTGTACTATGCCCATACTTCTTGCATCTAAAACATATTCCTACATTAAAGCCATCATACACTGAACATCTGTTGTAGCCTATGAATATTTCCCTCTCAACCATGATCTGTGAGTATCCTTCAGCTGTAACTTCCATTATTAATGTAAGAACTGTGATTTCTTGTTTATATACTTGTGTAAAACTTATATTTGTTGGTTCTTGTCAATTCCATTCCTGTTGTATATATCTGTTCCTATGCTGACATTGGGTGTGTTGATCATGCATGGATCTACTCCAACCACTATGATTCTTGGTGATTTCATTTTTCCAATATCTACGTTGATATTCAGCTTTTCACTGTTCACAAGAATATCACTAACTTTGTCAACATCTTTGTAACTATTGCACTTGATAAATACCTTGTTATTAACCTCTTTCACTTTCCTAATTGGGCATGTAGTCTTTTCATGTAGTACTTGTTTCACTAAGTTTGTAGAGCACATGTTATTTTTGTCATCTGTCTTGAGTTCAACTATTATGCTTGGTATATTGATTCTTTTTCCCTTTTTTTCTGTAGCTAATGATTGTGCATATGTTTGAGGTATCATGTTCTGCTGGGTGTTCAAGTTCTCCTTTAGTAGTATGGTATTTTCTTTCAGTAGGGTATTGTTTTCCTTTAGTTCACAATTGAGTTGTTGTAAGTGTTCATTCTATTCAGAGAGAGTCTCATTCTCTGCATCTAACGCTTGGTTTCTGCGTGTAAGCTGTGTTTTTTCTTTCTCAAGCTGTAATTTTCTCATCACTTCTGGTCCTTCACTAAGTTTCTTGTTTACTTCTTCTAATTGACTCGACATATCAGTGTATTTCTCTTTCAGTGTTTTGTACTTCTTCTCTAATTGAGTGTATGCTGAGCTATACTGTGTATTTTGTTGTAGGAGACTTGCTATAACAATACGGGCATCATCTGATTGTGAGGTTATGTTCACATCCGCGTGGTCGTTGCATGTACCCAAGAGTTTTGTGAGGAAGCGATGACCTTTTCCTCTGACAAAATCACTTTTGTAGTACACATTGTCACATAATATACAAACTACGGCTTTACATTTTGTATTTTGATGGAATTTATACGGAATATCTGGAGGAACATTGTCCGGGAGTCCAGACTCGTTGGTAGCCATCTTGGCGAATTAATCCCCATTTTTTTTCATCTACTTGCCAGATATATTGAGAATGATCATCTATTCAGACCCATGGGAAGAAACCGCAAACCAGAAGATTCAATCCAGCACTGATCGCTTCAGTTCATGAATCAGTAGAGATAGTGAGTAACTCAAGTTGAGTCAGAATTACCGAAAAAACCAAATTGTAATTCTATCAATCCTTATCCATGCGTTTCATGTTAAGATTCTGCAAAACAATAACTTGACATATTTTTCTTGATCTCACGACTCTCAAGAGCTCAAATTAGTATTTTTCATTCTCTTCTCATTCGTTTCTTACTTAGATTTTGTTGAATAGTTACTCAACATGTTTCCCCTGATCTCATGACCCTCAAGAGTTGAAATTTAATTTTTGATCCCGGATGAAGTGATAGGGGGAAAGGATGGCCATACTCGCCAAGTTAGACTTTTAGAAAAAGTGAAGTGGGGGGGGGGGGAGATTTCAAAACTCGGCTATGGTAATGACTGAATATTGTCAGATTGGAAAACATGCTGTAAATAGTAGCATGTAAGAAATCACAAAAACTTCTATGTATCTCATCCATAAAAATCATTCTCCTAATGAACACTACTGTGCTTCATTCCAAGATGAACATTTTTTGATCATGAGCAAAGAAAAATCTGGAGAAGTACAACTTTGTATTTTTGATTGCAAGACTTGGAATTAGTTGATCAAATTGACTCGAGTTGATGCAAAGACTCCTAACCCACTTGTGATGGTGCTTGCAAGAGAAAATTTTTGGATCACGAGGAACTTCTAGATTGTGGAAATTCCCCACATGAGTTGGTTCGTCCACTCTTCAACAAGAAAGGATGCTAAACATCAAAGTGAATAACTGGTAATTGATTGATAAATGAAACATAGAATTATGACACTACATCTGTTACCCAGCATTTTTCAAGAACCAAAAACTGAAACAAATTCCATGTAGCACATTGGTAATCCGTAACACATCAAGAAGTTGGAGAAATCCGTGCAAACTCATTCTGAGGGGAATTAAGATTCAATAGCATTATGTGATATGTGTTTAGATTTCTGATGAAATGATCCTCAAGATACATCCAGATAGATGTATGGATCCAATTTGTTTGGTGATTGACTTCTCAACCAATAATTTTTTCAATTTGAACTTACCACTTCCCACCAAGAGCGTAAATGTGCCTTTCTTCCTCCATAATACTCTTCATGAAACAGATGAACCCTGTACAACTTCCTGATCCTATTCAGAAATTCACCATTGCCATCACGCTCACGAAGTATATGGCGAAAATATGAGTGGCACGCCAAGAAAGTAAAATCCATATACCATATGAGTAAGAGTCTAGCTGAGATCTTTGGATTAGAGTATTACGCAATGGAAGTATGATAATCAAAAGTAACCAGAGCAGCTGCAGAGATCAGTGCTTATATATCACAACAACTGTTCTTGGACAGTCCTCAATTGGACTGACCTGTCTCACAACATCTGAATGTGAGAGACGATCCCTCTTGATGTGTTGGACATTGACAGGTTTTTATTGAGACACGAAAAGCAACACGGAGGATATTCCATTGGTCCCACTTTTCTTCAACTAGAGTGGTTTATGAACTTTTCTTTGAGACGCACGATTTATAGCTTCAGAGTTTGGTCTGTCTGAAGTATAAAGCAAAATGAGAGTCAATACACTGCTGAAATGTAGATTGATACTGGCACTCATTCTTTTCTCAGGATCAAATCCTAAATTCTCCAAATATTTTTGAAGATCAGTTCTTGACACTGTACAACAGCGAGAATGACACACATTTTGACCTATTATTCTTATATGACTCCAGACAAGGAAACCCACAATAATAGGTGGCTCTTATTCCTCCAACAATGAGAGCTGATTTCTATGAGCTCGCTGCAGGTGGTCGGTGCTACGATTGGCATTAATTGCCATTCAAACTCTGCTGTTATCTCTACATAATATAATCGAAATAGTCAAAAAAGTTACAACATGTTACTGCTGTAGTGGAATAACGCTGTCTGCTACACATGCGGCCGCATCAAAATATCACCCGGTCTCGCGGTCGACCATCCCGCGTGATCGACTTCGAGTGTCTTGACGCGAAAAAATTGGGAAGGGTCGAAATCGGTGAGCAAGATATTTATGCACGAAACGCTGTCAGCGGCCAAATGACTTGCCAATATCGTTGTTTGGGACGGAAATAACGGGTTCAGAGGGGTTGAGACCCCCCCTCCACCCAGAAAAGCATGAAATGAGTAAGTTCAAAAAAATGTGTGAGGTTAAAACGGCCCAACTCGGCGTATATAAGGCACGGCGGCCTCGCTCTCTCTCTCTCTCTCTCTCTCTCTCTCTCTCTCTCTCTCTCTCTGATGACCTACGACGCATGCAGGACGACGTGCATACATCTAATACTCCGGCCACGAGTTCCTCAAACATCATCATCAGAGAAGAAGCGGAGCTGATTGCGTCTGGTATTCCGCTCGGTATCGGAAAAACTCCTTTTAATATGATTAAATCTATATTGATAGCGCTGAATCTAGCGCACCTTGTTGGTGACATACTTGATGCGAGAGTATTTCCACATGAATCTTCGAAAAAAGGTAACAATGGTGCCCCCGTAGCCTCGGCAATAAATCAAACGTCAAGAAGTGTCGTTGTAAAATTCAAATCCGCACAGATTCGAGACTACATAGTCTCAACACGCATTGCAACGAGTAAATTCACTGCCGCTGAGGCTTTTGGAGACGCATCATCAAACAAAATTTTCATCCGTCCTCTCTACCCAAAACCACTTTATGAGCTGCTGAAAAAAGCAAGACTAAAAGCAACTGAACTCAAATATTTGCCCCCAAGAATCAATGATTACACCATTTTTATGCGCAAAGATGCCAACTCTCCTCAGATTCCTATCAGATCCGAGATAGACCTCAGCGCACTTCATTCCTGACAAATGTACCTTCCATCACCGGCACTCATTGCACGATTCCTCATTAGTGAATATTTCTCATGCAAATGTTATTGGCATCTTGTCACACTTCAATGAAATAGAACTATTTCTGTTCGATAATCCTAAACATGTCCTTGCGATAAGCGAGAGCAAGCTCTCTATCAACGATACTGATACTTCTGTTCATCTCTCCAATTATACTATTGTGCGTAATGATCGAGTGAATCGTGCTGGAGGTGGAGTTGCTCTGTACATCCACGAATCGCTACCTTTCAAAATTTTAGTTAGTTCGGATAACTCTCGCATCAAGCAGCCTGAATACTTAATTGTAGAGATAGCTGTCAAGAATAAGCGACTTCTCCTTGCCGTCCTGTACCGTCCTCCTCATGGCCCTCTGCCAGAAGAGTTTTTTGATGTTCTGTCGAAATTTCTCCCTAAATACGAGTTTGTTGTTGTAACCGGAGACTTCAATGTCAATATGTGTGTGGCAGACTCAGAGTCTAAGTATATCCAGAGACATACGCAGAATCTTGCACTTGAATTAGTACAATCGGACCCCACGCATCATACAGTAAACGTCCAGAGGCAACTTTCTCATACTTGGATCGACCTATATATTGTTAATTCACTATCTATTATCGATTCGTATGTCAAGTCTGATGCACCTTTCACATTCGGTCACGACAGAATTGACCTCAATTTAAAACTTCATCCACCTAGTCATTCAAATCGTACATTCATCAAACGTGACTTCAAGCATTTTGACCGATCCAAGTACTTAAATGATGTACACGCTGGTGTGGACCTAGTTAACGACCACATGTGTCTCGAAGAGAAAGTACAAACTTTTACTGCCTCACTCAAAACTGCGCTGGATCAACATGCTCCCATGCGCAAGGTCACTATTCCTGACTCTAAGAAACCATGGGTGAATTCTGAAGTTAGGCAGCGAATGAAACACCGCGATGATGTTTATAGAAAAGCTAAACAGCTCAATTGTCCTGTGCACAAGGAAAGTTATCGCACCCTACGCGCTGAGGTGAAAACTGAATCGAGCAAAGCCAAAAATAGTTATTATGCAAGCCAGATCAACGCCGCGAAAGATATGAACAAGCTCTGGAGTGCTCTCGACAGACTCGGTATGATGAAATCTCGCACACCATCGCCTTTCACCACATTTCCACATAATGCCATGAACTCATATTTCGCGTCCATTTCCAGCATCCAAACATCAACTTCACCTCATAATCCAGTCCCCCAACACACTCCACCTCATACCACAACACGCCAACCCATCTCAGTATTTACTCTTCAGGAAACATCGCCAGACGAGGTTTATTATGAGATGCTTGAAGTCAAATCGAAATCGTCTGGCATCGACGGCTTTACCATCAAGAACCTCATCACCTCATGTCCTGAAATTCTCTCACCTCTCGCAAGCATTTTCAACTCATCAATTTCATCGGCATCCTATCCAACGCTTTGAAAACGCACACTCATCACGCCCATTCCTAAAACAGTCCAGTTATCTGATGTATCAGATCTTAGACCCATCGCCCGCATATCTGAATGCTCAAAGATACTGAAGAAAATTGTTGCGCAACAACTCACACGTCACCTTGAATCAAATCACCTCCTAGACCCTCGCCAAGCTGGCTTTCGCTCAGGCCATAGTACACAGACTGCACTTCTTGGAGGACCTTTTTTTATTTTCTATCTTCATCAATGATCTACCCCAGGTTCTCAGATTCTGTCGCTATATGATTTACGCTGATGACACACAGATCTACAGGAGTTGGCAACACATGGAAGTTATCGATACGCTGAGGAAAGTCGAATCAGATGCCAATGCCATACATCACTGGGCTGTCTCCAATGGTCTGACTTTGAACTTGAAAAAGACCAAAGTCATGATTTTGGGCAGTGCTGAAAATCTTCGCCTTCTCGACATGGGAAATTTACCCAAAATACAAATCGATGGCACTCCTGTAGACTATGTGTCAGAGGTAAAGAACCTGGCTGTTTGGATAAGCAGCGACCTCAACTGGAAAAAGCAAGTGTCACATATTTGTCAGCAGGTCTTCGGTACTCTACGCCAACTCAGATCTCACCGTCATGCACTCTCGTTCTCAATCAGGAAAACACTAATTCAATCTCTTATCATGCCTTTCTTCGATTACGCTTGCCTTGTTTTTCATAGTCTTGATAAGGGATTGGACCTCAAACTCCAAAGAGCACAAAACGCATGCACACGCTTTATCTTTGGCAATATCCCCTGGCACGACCATATCACTCCCTATCGGAAACAGTTAGGATGGCTATCTGTCAAGTCTCGTCGAGAGTACTTCTTGGCTAGTCAAACATTTCAAATACTGAAAAGCGGCACCCCCAGCTACTTGGCCTGTCACATTACTGAAATATGCAATACTACCCTACACAGGTCAAAGCGATTGCAAACGGGCGATTTGCTTATCAAAACTGCTCGCACTAGCACATATGAAAAATCATTCAGAATCGCAGCTGCTAAGTTCTGGAATAAGATACCTCAAGTACTTTCATCTCTTCCTCGGGACGCAACAACAGTTGAAACGTTCAAAAAGCATCTTCTAGCTCATCTGCACAGTCAAGATGAACTCGTCGAATTGTAACACACAGCTTGTTCATATTCTCGTCGAAAGCGGTCCATACCAATCGTCAGACACTGGTGTTTTTGCTACCTGTGCTCATTTACCGTCATCGCTTCTTACAGTCACGAGTTGATCATTGTACCTGTTACAGTTATTTAGTGTATAAGTAGTGGTTATATAATGCATCAAGGAGTACGATTGCTGAGCATATATCTGCCTATTTTATAAAAAATTTTATAAAATTTTATAAAATTTATGTATTCATTGTTTTTCGTTTTGCCCCATGGGACTCAGTGTCGCCGGGCTGATAAAGTTAAATCAATCAATCAATCTCTCTCTTTTTTTTTTTTTTTTTTAGGTGGTTGTAGGGCGAACAACGCTGCGACGTTCTTCCGGGAAGCGACCATTCTGCTTCTCCGGGTTGGTGAGATCTCGGTCAATACGGCTTGTCCGTGGCCCCCCAACAGTACCGGGCTGGGACCCGCATCGATACGGCCACCCCTTCCAATTGAAACCCTCTCTTCCTTCTCCGTTGGCATCGGCCATTGGACAAGGGAGAGATCCACCAAACTTACCAATCCGGCCCCGGGACCGCGTGAGCATTACTTCAGGACCGGCGGCGTCTCGCGCTCTAGATCGAGTGGCTCTCTCTTCAGGACTCGCAGGTCTTGTTCCTCCTTCCATGGTCTCTCTCTCTCTCTCTCTTTTTTTTTTTTTTTAAGGTGGTTAGAGGGCAAAATCTGCCTCAGGATCCCTCAGATCCGTCCCCAGACACCGGACTGGTTCAGCTTACGCGGACTACGCATAGCCCACGCAGGCCATACCAGGCGGGACACGGGTTTGGGTGGGGCCCACCGAGAGGTGGGCCCGGCCGTGTAATATCCCTCTCCCCTCGATGTCCGATACCTAGGGCATCGGGCAATCAAGAAGGAGATCCACCTGCATCTACCATCTCATCCCGGAACCGCGTGAGCATTACTTCAGGATGAGCGGCATGTCTCGCGCTCGATTGCGAGCGTTCCTCTTCTCCATCTTCTCTCTTCGGCCACTTGTCGGCATCTTCTATCTTCACTCTTCATCGTTCCCTCTCTTTCTTCTTTCTTCTCTCTTCTTTCTTCTTTCTTCCCTCTTCAGTGCATCAGATTCCTCCTGGAATCATTTGGGCCTCTTCTGTTTCAATCGGCAGAGTCACTGTAATTCGCCTGCTTCGAGGCGCCTTACTTCCCTCTCTTTCTCCTCTTTGTGGGTCATCACCAGCTTGATGTATCCGGTGAGTCTATCCCATGTCTCCTGGTTGCGGAGTAAGTACGGGACGAGATTCTCAGGTGTTAGTTGAGCACCCAGCCATTCATCCAGCTCGGCGCGCTCTCTCCGGGTGTCGCTGCACTTGAACAGGGTATGTTCGGCGTCATCCCATTCGTCCCCGCATGACTGACATGCTGGGGTCGTCCTCTTCTTGAACCTGGTTAGATAGGAACCGAAGCAACCATGATCGCTCAGTGCCTGCGTCGTCCAGTAGTCCATCTCTCCGTGGGTGCGTTCCGCCCACTTGGCTACGTCACGGATCAGCCGGTGCGTCCATCTGCCGTTCGCAAATGGCGAATCCCACTCAGTTTGCCAATGCTCCAGGGTGGTTTCCTTCTCGTTGTCGCGGATGATCTCCTTCATCGTCGGAGTGAGTACTCGTTCGGCTCCGATCACTTTCTGGCGGTCCCAGATCCTCACTCGCTCCGCGACGAGCAAGTGGATGGGCGGAGTACTCGCCAATACGTAAGCCGCATCTCCTGACACAGTGCGGTAGGCACGGATACTCCTCAGGGCCGCTCTTCGGTGGACAGGCCCCATTCTCTTCTCGATGATGGTCTTCTCTACCCTCTTCCCCCACACGGGTGCACCGTACAGCATGATGGAGGTAGTGACGGTGTTGAGAAGTGCGCGCCTCTTTTCCTTGGGTCCTCCGATATTCGGCATGAGCCGCTGGAGCGCCGCACCGACCTTGCTCGCCTTCTGGGCGGCTTCCTGGATGTGCTTCTTGAACGACCACTTGTCGTCGAGCCATACACCGAGGTATTTCAGCTCTGTCTTCCGTGGAATCTCTTGCCCGTTGATATAAAACCGGGGTAAGTCAAACTTCCTACGCCTTGTGACCACGATTGCTTCGCACTTCTTGACAGCGAGCTCCAGAAGCCTCTCTCTCTCTCTCTCTCTCTCTCTCTCTCTCTCTCTCTCTGAGTCGAAGCTAGATGAGTTTGTGGATGACAATCTCGTTCAGATCCCGGGTTTTTCATTGTTGCGGCAGGATCGCAACAGAGAGGGTGGTGGGGTTGCCTTGTATGTGCGCAATGACTTCAAAGTTAAGAAGTTGATTTCGTCAAATACTTTTGGGCCAGGGAAACCTGGCGTGCCTGAATTTCTCTTTTGTAGCATACAACAGGGTAACTCCCCGCCAATATTGGTCGCAGTAATCTACAGACCCCCTAAAATCGCCATGCAGAAGGATGACGGGCTGTTTGGCTCATTACGCCGGCTGTGTGGCGACTACAGTCATAAAATTATAATGGGTGATCTGAACGCGGATTTGTTAGACACTGCTCATCCCGACACCAAGACACTGACTGCACTGACAGAAGAACTTGCCTTGCAGATAGTGCAGCATGGCCCGACTCACCAACACACCCCCAATACATCTCATACATGGATTGATCACATTTATGTAGATGACAATGACATCATTACTGACTTTCAAAACAGACTTCTGCCCAGTTTCGGCAGGCACTCGGTCATTGACGTCACCATCATTATTTTACAATATTACTCCTACTCCGCCAAGAAATTCCTTTACCTACAGGGATTTTCGAAACATCACTCCGGAGATATTAAATGACCGATTGCTTCGCTGTGACTGGACAGCTCTCGAAAATGCTGAAACGAGTTTGGAAGATGCAATTCACTGCTTGAATGAAAATTTACAGTCCGTTACTGATGAATTAGCACCCGAAAAAACTATTAATCCGCGTAAAAATGACGCTCCTTGGATCGGTCCTGAACTGAGGGTACTCATGAATAAGCGAGACGCGACGCGCAGGCGCTGGGAACGGATTCAACGTAACCAGCGCAAGTGTCCTGAGCTTCAAAATGAATACTTTCGGCTTAGCGAAGAGGTCGACTTGCGCATTGAACAAGAGCATAACTCCTTCATTCAAACCCATTTGTCAGATGCTCTTGATCAGAAGAAGAACATTTGGAAGGAGATGCGCAATCTCGGCCTCTTGCCTAAGAGCAAAGAGGAGGGACTTCATGGTTTCACACCAGATGAGTTGAACGCACACTTTGCGGGAGTTTCCGTTTCGCCCCACGAAAATATTAATGAAGCAATGGACGATATTGATTCGGCACCGGAGGAGGGGTTTAAATTTGAGCCCACAAATTTTAGTGATGTAGTCCTTGCTATTAAGGTAGTATTAGCGGTACTGGATGTGTCAAGTGCAGAACATACCCGCGCTTGACTCCCTTTCGCCCGCGATATAGGTATAGTGAGTGCACGCAGCAGACGACGACCTAACCCCGAAACCGCAGAAATGAGTGACACTTGGGCTCACATCTTTCTTTGTAGGCTCTGAATCGTCAATCTGATCGCACCTGAGTGTTTTTTGTGCATTCTTACATCTGTGTATTCACCTCCATGGAAATCTGTGCGTCAAGTATCACTCTACTGGTGATTTTCCATAAGACGCCGTGTTAAACGGCTTTTACAAAAACGCTCAAAACTTTTTTCCCCGACTCTGAAGGCTTCTGAAATTTCAACTGAAGCACTTTGAGGCCCTAATATACAACTGTGCCGACTTTCGTGATTTTCTGAGCGTCAATTCGAGTACCGCTAATACTACCTTAAACATTTCTCCTCACAGGCCCGTAGAGCGGATGGAATACCCCAAAGCGTGATCGCAAAAGCTCTTCCGGCCATTGGTGATCTTATTGTACATATTTTCAACTCCTCTTTCGCTCATGGCATTTTTCCTGAGGCTTGGAAGCAAGCGCAGCTGATTGCACTAAAGAAGACTGCTGCTCCATCAACGGTCTCGGACTTCCGTCCTATAGCACTGCTGTGCTTTCTCTCCAAGGTTCTGGAAAAAATCGCACATGACCAAATCACGGAGTATTTAAAAATCGAGAAGATACTTGATCGCTTCCAGACTGGTTTTAGGCAACACCATAGCACCCAGACAGCTTTGTTGAAATTGACTGATGACATCAGAGTAGGTATAGACAGAAAGAAGATCACTCTGCTCCTACTATTCGATTTTAGCAAAGCTTTTGACACCATCTCACCATCCAAGCTGTTGAGGAAGCTACGACATCTTGGCTTCTCAAGATCGGCGCTCCTGTGGATAAAATCATATTTACAGGGTCGCACCCAACAAATCACTTCTAAAGTAGGCAAATCTGATTGCCTCGAAACCAATCTGGGTGTTCCACAGGGGTCCGTCCTTGGGCCTCTCCTCTTCAGCTTGTATGTGAATGACCTGGCTGGCTTGCTAGACGGAAAGTCGGTACATCATCTATTTTATGCGGATGATCTCCAAATTTATCTCCAAATCGAGAAAAATAAGATCAGGGAAGGTATTGCTCGGCTGGGCGAAATAGGACGACTAGTTGCCGAGTGGGCCAGAAGTTCCGGCCTGTGTCTCAACGCTGGCAAGACCAAGGCAATCTACTTCAGATCGGAGAGAAATATCAAAGATCTGAAGAGAATGGACTTGCCAGGGGTTGAGATACAGGAAGGAAAGTTCATCCCGTTCAGTGATACGGTCGTGAGTCTCGGTGTTACACTTGACAGTGAATTGACATGGAAACCGCACATCGACCAAGTAACTAAGAAAGTCAACAGAGCCCTATACGGTCTGCGGTTTTTTAGGGCATGTATCACCAGACCTCTCCGAATTCGCCTAGTCGAGTCATTGGTTCAACCGCACCTAGATTATTGCGCGGTCGTGTACCTCGACGCCACGGACGAACAGCGGCAGCGGGTACAGAGACTAAGCAATTCATGTGTGAGATATATTTTTGATCTTAGGAGAGACGAGCACATCGCCCCGTTGAGGGAGCGCTTGGGTTGGTTACGTACTGATTCGCGGAGAATGTACTTCGCAGCTCTCTTAATGCATAAGATCATGCACTTAGGAGAACCTGGCTATCTAGCTGCGATGTTTACCAGGTACCAATCCGAACGCCCCGCACGGGGTGATCTAGAAGAGCGGGTACTCAAAGTTCCCAGCATGAGACTTGAATATGGAAGAAGATCTTTCCAGGTTCAGTGTGCTCATTTGTGGAACTTTCTCCCTCCGGGCTTTCGGCAGCTTGGGAAGATATCATTATTTAAAGAGTCCTTGAAAGACTTCCTGTTAACACTATCCTCCCAGAGGATTGATGTGGAGAAGAGGCATTATTTTAATCTGTAATGGGAAGGGCTCTTCTTTAATTTAGTATTTATACATGTGACCTCAGTCACCCAATTGGTGATCTATAGCTGTGATATTAGTGCGAGCCCTTACCCCTATTTTTATACTTCTAAGTATGCACCCTGACTAGTCACGAATTGTGATAATTATTGTCCTTGACCAAACCAGTAATTGACTGAAATTATCATTATTATTTTGTTGTACATATATTATATTCATTCTTATACGTGTCATTACATTTTAACGGGCATATGTAGGTGTATGCAATTGTATTTTTTGTCTTCGGACGAATGAAGGACATCTATCTATCTATCTATCTCTTTCTCGCATGTTCTTCTCTTTCATATACTCGCCAGCAAGGCGCTGCCGCGCCTTTTGATAACTGAAGAATATATGAGCAGTTCTGCGTAAACTTGCTCCCAATGTGTCTCGGCTTATTGCGGCGTCTACGCGTTTTCAATCGATCGGGCAAAACACTTTTCTCATGTATTTTTTTGTGCTCTCTCTTAGCAAAAAGTCATATTAGACCTATCTTGAGGTTTCAGGGTCAAAAATTGCGGATTAGGGGTCAAAATGTCATTTCCGTACCATGTTCGCACCCCAAAATTCGGCGTTCAAGGGCACCCTATGAAGATATACGACTTCTAAACGATTCCTCCACAAAAAGACATCAAATTTGGGTATATTTTGAACATGTTTTCATAGTTTAGAAGCCGCGATTAGATCGTTTATCCGCTCAACGCTGTGTGTACATTATGTCCCCGAATTCGCGCCAAAATTACTGTTCTGACAATATGTGGCGCGTGAGAGCGTCTATCAACTTGTAAGCGTTCGCTCATGGGCACATTTTGATCCTCTCGCTTCAAACTATCAAACAGCTGCGGTATAAACATCCATCGCTTCACTTCCGAGAAGTGGCGGCGTGCTCTTCTTCGAAAAAATGCCGTGGTAAATGAGAGTGTCATTTCCGTACGCATCTCGCAACAAGGTTAAAATATCGATAATCTGGAGGGTGGATTAACGCACCACACCTAGTGCGATAGGCTTGTTTTGAGAGGTGCCTCAGAGAAGTTTCTCAGCCTCATTCTGACCCTTGACCTGTGACCTTGAGAATGACCTTAACTCACAAAATTCGGAATTGGCTCCGGGGATCGAAAGAACCCCGAAGCGCGTGTCTCCTAAAATCGAGGGGGAAGCTCAAATATGGTCTGAGATTTGACCTTGAATATGACCTTGATGGTTTTTTGGAGGTTAGAAACGGTTTTTTCGAATAGGAACCCTAAAGAATGACCCCTAAGGGTCGTCTGAAACATCGGCAAAAAGTCATATTTGGAAGTAAAATTTTGTGCTCTTCCAGAATCCGGAGTGAAAAATAGGGGTTCCCATTTGAAAACACCGTTTCTAACCTCCGGAAAACCATCAAGGTCACATTCAAGGTCAAATCTGAGACCATATTCGAGCTTCCCCCTCGGTTTTAGGAGACGCGTGTTTTGGGGTCTTTCGATCCCCGGAGCCGATTTCGAGTTTTTGAGGGGGGGAACTAATTTTGGTGTTGAGAATTGGATAGAAAACAATTATCTCTCAAGCGGATTCCTATACCACCTTCTCATGACCATCTCATGTTTTGCATACATCATTGAGCTATCCCAAAAAATGTATAAGTTTTCGAATAATATATTCCCAATCATATTTTCGATCAAAGAATGATCGTGGATTGAGGTAACACTCCTGCCATGTTTCTCTTCCCTAATTTATCATTGAAAAATATAAAATCATCAAAATTGAGAAAAAGTTGAGAGAAGATCACCAGTAGTCCTATGAAACCATCAAAAATACATCATTGATTGGAAGTATAATCCTATCCAGCAAGCTAATCATCATTCATTCATTGGAAATTCACACATTAGAAGGGATTCCATTCCATACGTGATCTGACAATACTTTCCTATACATGTAGATCATCACACCAACTCCCTAATCTCAATCCTCATTATAACCCTGTGAAATATTCATAAAATTTTCCTCATTCATCATTCATATTAGAAAGAATTCCATTTATAATCCCATTCAATAATAACCTCCACTATAAACGTTTCGTTCCCGATTATTTGCTCTTCAAAATCCATTGTCTCTTCATCCCAAATTTCTATGTTCTCAACTTTGTTAACTTTTAAGATGTAGGTTGACCCTATGCAATCAAACCAAACATATTTGTCAGCGAGTTCGAATAGTTTCTGCTTATCCCATAACTCACCATTCTCCCGAAGATCACCAACAACTTTCACCTTGGTACCATGATCGAAACTCGAACTTTTGTCATTTTTCTTCGTCACCAAAATGTCTAACTTGTGGATTGCATTCGTCAAGACTCCAATTTATTCATTCACACGTTGTTTTGACTTTTACACAAACTCTGTTCTTGTAGCACCTTGAATTTCTGTCCAAATGTGACAAAAGTGATTATAAAGTAATGAATATCATATATCTCTACTAAAATCACTCATCAATCCTTCCTTCCCAGGTATTTATTCATTTCATTTTATTTCATTAATATACGGGCTAAAAGCCCTTAACAAGGTTTATAACAAAAGTGAGGTCACATGATAGCCCCTTAAATATAAGTAAGATAAGATTCAGCAAAAATATAAGATCCTAAGATAGAGGTAACAGATATAGGTTGTTAGGGAAGAAGATCCTTCACTACGCTTTGATAAGCACCAAGGCGTAACGATCTTGTGTCTTCAGATAGGTCGTTCCATGCCCTTTTTAACCTAACACAGCATGAGTAGTAATGACGTTTCCAAGTGGAAACTATCTCAACTAGAGGGCGAATGGGTCTTAACCCTTAATTACCCTGGTATTACGTAACGCCATGCTAATCAAATGGGAGTTGTGTCAAAATACTACCACCAGGGTAACTAAGGGTTTACGGATAATTCATAGATCTAGTGTCCAAATTAATTTGGTCTTGCAAACCTTCCATTAAATTATGCTTGATTTTATATGCTAGAAGA